>CM076569.1:394452553-395729071 GCA_034641835.2 Pinus albicaulis | reverse complement strand
AATTCACATCTTTTGTCAATTTTGTTTTGGAATTAGTTTGAGAGAGAGAGAGAGAGAGATAGAGAGCACCAAGAGAAGAAAGAAAGTAAGCAAAGAAAGGAAAAAGGACAAGCAAGGAAAGCAAGGAGAAGGTTAGATCAACAACTTCAACATGAAGATTTTTTAGGTAACAAGTTGCATGCGTGATTTCTTAGCTGAGGTGTGAATGCATGGTACATGCATTTTTGTATTTGGTTCATTCGCTGCCATTGGAATGGATTTTGTAAGGTTTGAAAGTAGCTTCATCCTTGCCTTGCCATTTCTTGGATAGCCATGATGTGATGGGATTCATTCTTGGTTGAGCTTTGGATTGCTGGAAGATTTTGGAATCGGGTGAGGTGATCTCAAGAAAATTCTCAAGGGTTAGGAGTGGAGATGGTTTTCTATGGGAAGCCCTCGATAGGTGGGTGGAGACAAGAAAATTCCTCAAGGTATCATGAATAAATTTTGAGGTATCTAGGCTTTTTTTTATTTTTTTATCTCTTGAACGATTTTGGCAATATCGTAGTAGTTTTAGGGTGGAAGTGGTTTAACCTATAAATTCTCTTATTTTATTATGTCTTGTTTTATCCCATGAGATCCCAAATTCATGTGTGGAATATGACACGAGGGTGATTGGATGAAAGAAATATTTGGTTCATCTGAATCCATGGTTAAGTGGTACGTTGAAGTCCATAACTTGGTTAGATTTTGCATATGTTAATAAGAGCTATTTTCTTATTCTGAGTTATGAGAATTTGTATATGTTATTATGTTGCTTTGATGTTTGTTATGTCATGGTTAATATTCTAGTTATATGTAGGTTATAAGCTTGATTTAATATTTGCTCTATCTATGGCTCTTATTATGCTTTGATAAGTCAATGAATGGTTGATGAATGCATGGGCTAACAAGTGTTGTTGTAGCTACTTGAGAGGAAATTATACCTTCTTGGTGATTTTCAAATAAAGTACAGATATTTACACTCAGATATGCATTCATGACCTATACCTTACATGTTTACCATGTGTTTGATGAAATTTCTACTATTTTCTAGTCAATCTAGGTCAAGTTCTATCTTCAAGTTTGAATTATTAGCATTTTCATTATGAGAAATATGATTCTGGCTAAGTCACCTGATACGGGGATACGAGGATACCGGGATTCGAAGTATCGGATACGGGTACGGTGACCCCAGAACAGGATACTTCTGGGATACGTTACGTTATATATTATTTTATTAAAAATATATATATTTTTTAAAATATATATATATATATATATATATATATATATTAAAAATTAGATATTTTTGCACAAATTCATACAAAATTCATTGATTCAAACATAGATATTAGATACTCATGAGTCATACATCATCATTGATACTATAATACAAATTACAATGATACATTGATACACCATACATGATACAATCGTCAAATTTACTCAGAAAGACAAGATTGAAGATAGTAAGATACTGTAGTTTTTCCATTAAGTCATCGGAATCAAAATGTGTTACATAAGAACACTGCCAATGGAAAATAGAAATAGAAAATACAAAATCAACTACAGTCTACAAGACTACAAGCTTGAAGCCTCAATGAGTCAGAGTCATCAATCCTCATAATCAGCATCACTGTCCAAATCCTGATCATCATGCTCACCACTGCTCTCCTCTGCCTCTGATGCATCCTCCTCCTCTATCATCTCTGCATCTGCTGGTGTGGAGGATGACCCCTCTAATCCATCATCAAATCTGACAGGCTATAGCACTAGCGCATTGAGATCCAAGTTGGCCAATGCCAACTCAACACTGCTGTCCAGACCCATATCATCAGGAAAGGCATCCCACATCTTTGTCTTTCCCTTCAACCACTCCTCCCTCTGCCTGTACATAAGACGAAGGTTGGTGTGCACATACACCATTGTCTCTGCCCTGGACTGCTCAAGCCTGATCCTCTTCACACTATACAATTCCCATATGTGCTCCAATTCCTCTCGCAACAAGAGGATGAAGTCACCTGAGAGAGGAGCCTCATGGCTAACTGCTGTAGAGGAGGGCTTGTTGCCCCATGAGTAGCCCACCAAGAATGGGGCTTCTTAGCCCCCCTGTCTCAAATCAAGTCATAGCCTCCAAATCGCCCCCTGCCAGTGGAAAAATCTGCAAAGGCATCCTCCACCTCATCAAGGGATGCCCTATCCTGAAAATCCTCCTCAATGCATCTTTCCTCCCCTGTGAGATTTCAACATCCATGTGAGGAGGGAATCTGCGAGAAGGTCCACCATTCAGCCACTCATGGCTGTAGTATTTTGGGTTCAAGGAGTGAGCCAAACAATGTAAAGGTGTGCAATTCTTGTCCCATCTGCTGACAAGAATATCCTGTATGACGGTGAAGAAGGCCTCAGGTGATGTCTCATACTCTGGGCACTGACTCTATAAAATAATGGTCCTCATAGACTCAATCATGGAATCCCATCCCTCATAAACCTCTCCTAGGATGGGTTGGTCTGTATCTACAAATCTGAGCAAGGAAATGATAGGCTCCATGATCTGAATAATTAGATCTACCTTCTCCCATCATATATCACCCAACGCTATGTCCTTCACTTTCTTTGAGGCTGCTTGATCTGTCTTTCTCCAAAAAGACCAAAACTCTGAAATAACCATAGACCCAAGAGCGGTCTTTACCTCCCTCAACCTCTTCAACATGATGAATGAAGAGGCAAACCGTGTATCTGCAATCTTCAACAATGATAGATTGTTGTACTCCTTGTAGATAGTGAGGGCATTTTTATGGTTTGTTACAAAGTTGCGGATATGTCGTGCATCCTCAATAGTGGATCCAATCCAAAGCACATCAGAAGCAATAGATTTCAGTGCCAAGTTCAATGAATGGACAATGCAAGGTGTCCAAAATACTTGTGGATATTTTGCTTCCACAATCATGCCAATAGCCTTGCAAACAGGTGCATTATCTGTAATGATTTGCACACAACAATCCACACCTACACTTTCAATAACTTTGAGAAATAACTCACCCATATATTGTGCATCCTTGTACTCTCCAAGTGCATCCACTGCTTTCAAGAAAACTACACCATTCGTGGATGACACCATGAAGTTAATCAGTGGGTGGCGTGCTGGATCTGTCCATCCATCAGAAACAATGCTAACCCTAGATGTTGGCCATGCTGATTTAATAGGCTCAAGCATTTTGTCCACCTCTTTCTTTGCCTTTGTCAACAATGTGGTTCTGAGCTTCTCTGACCCAGGAGGCACATACCCCGATGGAGCCCCATGACAAAGAGCTCGACACATCTCAATAAATAGAGGTGACCGTGCAACATTAAAAGATATGAAGTTCTGATAGAAAAAAAATGCAATGGTGAGGTCAAACTCTTCCCTTTTCTCTTTTTGGAAAATCTTGTCCATTGGACCAACTGCAGTTGCCTTTCTCTTTGCTAATTCTCCCCTGCTAGAAGTCTCAAAAGGGAACTTGCTGTTGTTTTTCCTCAAGAATGGAAGGGGGTCATCAGTCTTGGATTTTTTTGATTTTGCTGCCACATTTGCCTTACCAATACTCTGCTCTTTCTCCATTTTCTTCCTATCTGGCGATTCAATTGTTGTACAACATTTAACGCCACAACCTGGAATACCCAACAAATGAGCTCTCACACAGAAATATGTGCCATTGAAATGGCCATTGCAAAAATTGCATTTCCATGAACAATTTCCTCCTCCCTTTTTTGTTTCCCCTTCCTCTCTTGTCGCATATTTCCACAATGGGTATTTGGGGTCAACAATTTGTTTTCCTTGCACATTTGAAGCTACTGTTGCAGCCCCACTTCCAATGGATGGAATACTTGCAGACCCTGATGAAAGAGGGACAGGAGGGGCATCTCCAATGGAGACATTCTTCCCCTTTCTTTGCCCCTGTCTTGTTGCCTTTGATTGAGCCATGAATACTGTAAAAAATAAACAAAAACAACTAAATATATAAAACATATGCACATGCAAACACTAACAACAAACTAAATGCAAAATATAGAGGGACAATGCACTTACCGGATGCTCGAATCTCTTCTAAAAAACTCCCTTTCTCCTTGCTCACACTTGCTCCTTGCTCACACTATCTCTCCTTCTCACTTCAAAAATGAAATGGATGAAAAAATAGAGAAGAAAAACTGCACTTCATAAAAAAAAATAGCGCGATTTTGCTTGCCGCGGGCCCGGCTGTATGGGATATGGCGTATCCGACGGGGTACGGTCGGGATACGGCGTATCCCTTTTCGGACACACCGTATCCTGACCGTACCCCATACGGATACGCCGTATCCTTTGAATTGGGGCCGAATCTGGTACGGGTAGGTGTCTGACACGGGGATTCGGGGATTCGATGGCATTTTAGGAGTATCCGGTGACTTAGGATTCTGGGAAGTTATAGGGAGTTCTGGACAATAGTCTGGACGCTAGCCTAGAAAATTGGCTCAAATATCGAGACCACAACCACATAATTGAGGAAATTTTCCCATAACCTCATATATAAGGGCTTCTAAGTGTGATTAGAGGCTCACAACTGCATGCATGCAATGTCAAGGGTGTTATTATAGGTCTAGATCAGAGAAAAAGGGTTCCAGCTCAAGGATTAGTCACCTGGGGTGGTTTTTCATCCTTTGAGTGATATGTGGTTCCTGAGGAAGGTTAGTAATTCATAATTATAGGCCCCACTTCCTTACTGTAACTAGGAGGCCAACTCATGTCATAGTGGCAAGTCAGTTAACATTTACCCAAGAGGGCTTGTGAAAATGGGTAAACGTGGGGTGGCACATTACAAATTGGTATCATATATTCCACGTTCAACACTTGAATTGGATATGTGGGATGTGATTGTTATGCACACATCATAATGGCTATGGTTTTCATGTATATAGTTGGTGTTACAATTTTTGGCATCATGCATGATATTTGAGATGGTGTTCATAGGTTGATATGTTGGTGTCATTATGAGTATATACATGTATATAGTACTAATATGGGATAATTGTGCATATGAGATAGCCTCCCCTCAACTTCATGAAGGTATGTTTGATTATGTTTATATTTGGTTTATCTGACATGGTATGTTTGCAGGAAGAATAAGACCTGAGAATGGCAGAGATGATGGAAAAAATGGTGGATTATAGTTCACTTGATTCCCCTTATAGATAAACTGAGAAACATGGGGAAGATTATTCTCCTAACATAACAGATACCTTGAGAGTTTTGAAGGAAAAAATCAAAAATTATAAGGAAGATAATGACAGGATAATTTAGTCACAGGAATGGCTTGTAAGGGCTTAGAAAAACAAAGTTAAGTAAATGCAGTGATCCTTCATATTTTATCAGAATTGTAGAGAGATGGACAACCATGGATCATTTATGGACAAAATGAAAGGACAAATGGGCATATGGTAGTAGGTCTCATGGAGGATACATGTCATATATGGATGAGACAATCAGAGGTGGAAGATTGATGGATACACCTGATGTGAGAGGTAGTGGTTATAGGTTCTATTCTAGTTTTGGTTCATATAGACTTCACGGTCATCATCAATATCATCCTTACAAGAAGAGTGAGAGGGGTTAATCGTCAGATGAGTTCAATAAAGCCAAGCCTCCTACATTTGATGGAGAGATGAAGAAACAGAAGATGCAGAAGAATGGTTTCTTGGGATGAAGAAGTTCTTTGAGTTGCATGTTTATACAGAGAACATGAAATCTGAGATAGCTATTTTTAGGCTCAAGGGGAAGGCAAAAGGTTTGTGGGAATATGTGAAATGTGTTAGAGGAATCAAGACAAAGGAGTTGAGTAGGCATGATTTCAAAATACACTTTAGAAATAAGTACTTGTCTGAGAGATACTATGACAGTAAGGTCAATAAGTTCTATGAGCTTAAGATGGGATCTATGACAGATGAGGAGTACATGACGAAGTTTCTGAAGTTATTTTAGGTATGTGCCTTACCTCAAGGATGAGAAGACAAAGGTTAAAATATTCATTAGTGCAATGCCATTAACATTCAAGGATCAGATTAAGTATGATGAGCCTCGATCATTGTAGGAAGTCATTGGGAATTTGAAACATTGTTATGAGAAGTCGAAGGAAAATACTGAGCATAAGTGTGATTGGAAAGGAAATGACAATACCAAAGGAAAATGGCCTCTGAAGTAGGAAAGACTTCAGGATGCAGGTGAGAAAGAGAATATGGCTCCTTACAAGAAGTTCAGTACAATAGAGAAGGGACATTAACCTCACCTTGGAGAGCAGCAAAATAAGGGTAGTGGCAGGGAACCGTTGCAGTGTTGGATTTGTGGCAAGGCTCATTGCAAGAAGGATTTTCTGTTGTACTAGGGTGTAATACCTCAAAATTACAGTGCTCATGAGGCACAAACAGTTGGGGATATTGGTAAGAACATTCCTCGGATTTATGTATCATTTCATAACAAGAAAGAAGATCACCATGAATCTATTTTTGAGATGGAAGGTAAGCCCTTTGATCGAGTTTTTTCCATTTTTATTGATCCTAGATAAAAGTATAGTTATGTTAATCCTAAATTGGTGGATAAGTGGGATTGAGTAAATAAGTGCAAACATAATCTTGGTTGGTGCAGTTGGCTATAGGTACCAATAAAAGAGTTCATCATTGGGTGAGACCTTTTGCATTCGATTTGAATGGTATGCCTACATCAGCACATCTAAATGTCATTCCTTTGGGTTCATACAATATGATTTTGGGTATGGATTGGTTGCACCTTCACTGGACTAAATTATATTTCTATGATAAGGCGATTGAGTTATTGGATGATGATGGAGATAACATAATATTACAGGGTAAGAAGAAGCATACATCGGTGAGAATGGTTACAACTATGTAGGAAAAGTGTCGTTGCAGGAAAGGATGTGTATTATTTGTAGTACATGTTTCTAGTGACAAAGGAAAGGATGTTGAGGATGCAAAAGTCTTGAAGAGGTATCTAGGTTTGTAGCAATTTCAAGATGCATTTCCAGCGGAGATTTCATATTTACGGCCTCATAGGGAAGTATACTTTTATATTTAGTTCGTATGTACCAGAAGCAACACCAAAATCAAAGGAGCCTTACAGGATGAGTACTCCAGAGTTGGTGGAAATGAAGTTACAACTTTGCTAAATGTTTGATAAAGGATACATAAGGCCAAGTGTGTCACCTTGAAGTGCACTAGTGTTATTCATGAAGAAGAAGGATGGTACTCTTAGGTTGTGTAATGAATATAGGCAGTTGAACAAGGTGACAATGAAGAACATGTATCCTCTTCCATAGATTGATGACTTGTTTGATCAATTGAAGGGAGAAACAGTGTTCTCAAAGGTTGACTTGAGATCAAGGTATCATCAGGTAAGCATCAAAGAAGAGGACGTCCACAAGACCACATTTGGTACCAGGTATGGGAATTATGAATTTGTAGTTTTTTTGTTTGGTCTTGCTAATGCTCCAGTTAATTTCATGTGTTTGAACAATAGTGTGTTGCATCCTGCTCTAGACAAGTTTGTGATAGTATTCATTGATGGCATAGTGATATATTCTATGAATGAGGAAGAGCATGTAGAACGCCTGGCATCAGTGTTAAGATTGTTGAGAGAGCATCAGATGTATTCCAATCTTATTAAGTGCGGTTTATTTTAGACATAAGTTCATTTCTTGGGGCATGTTGTTTCCAAGGAAGGTTTAGTAGTGGGCTTGGAAAAGATCAGAGCTATCATGGAGTGGGAAGCTCCTAGGAATGTGGATGAGGTTAGATCATTCATGGGACTAGTGGGTTATTATAGGAGGTTCATCAAGAACTTCTCACAGATTGCCTATCCTATTACATATTTGTAGTAAAAAGGGTAGAAGTTTGAATGGATTGAGGAGTGTGAAACTAGTTTTGAGTAGTTGAAGAATTTTCTTGCAAATGCTCTAGTCTTGAAGATTGAAAATCTAGATAAAGAGTTCTTGGTATGTATAAATGCTTGAAAGAGAGGACTTAGTGGAGTATTTATGCAGGAAGGACAAGTGGTATGCAATGAGTTAAGGAAGTTTAATGAGTGCAATTATAACTATATGACGCATGATGTTGAGTTGGAAGATATCATTCATGCCTTGAGATGTGGAGACATTATATTCTTGGAAAGAGGCTTATTCTGATGAGTGATCATAGTGGACTGAGATACTTGTTTGAACAACCTAATCTAAATGCCAAGAAATCTATATGGTTGGTTACTCTTAGTGAGTTTTATTTCGGGATCATAAATATTAATGGCAAGGAGAACAGGGTTGGAGATGATCTCAGTAGGAGAGTGCAGGTGAATCACATTGCATCAGTGAGTTCTTATGAAATAGACTTGGATGAGTGGATTTTTCATGTAGGACAACATTATGATAAGTATCAACAATTGAGGCACATGTTACAACAACAAGGTGAAGGTGATAGGTATGAGGAGTATAATATCACAATAGATGGCTTGGTTAGATTTATGAACAAAATTGGCATGCCAGATGACAATGAGCTCAAGAATCTTACCTTGAGGGAGTTTCATGTCAAGTCATATTCAGGTCACATGGGATATAAGAAGACATTGAAAACAGTTAAGAAGTTTTATCATTGGATGGACTTGAAGAGAGAGGTGGACAAGTTTGTTGTGAGATGTTTGGATTTTTAGCAGGTAAAGCAGAGTGTAAGTATCCTGGTGGTTTATTATAGTTGATTCTGATTCCAGAGTGGAAATGGGAGGCCATTTCCATGGAATTCATTACAGGTTTTCTGGGGACATCAAAGCAACATGATTCCATCATGGTTATGGTTGACAGGTTGAGTAAGGTAGCTCACTTAATTACAATTAAGTATACTAATTCAACCAGTGAGGTAGATTAAGTTTTCATTAGGGAGATAGTGAGATTGCATGGTGTTCCTAAGAATATCATACATACAAAGATTCCAAGTTCACTTCCAGGTTTTGGAAAGAGTTGTTTGCAGCTTTGGGGATGGATTTGGATATCAGTATGTATTATCATACACATTCAGATGGACAAACAAATAAGGTTAACATGATTCTTGAGGACATGTTAAGGATGTATGCCATGCATCAACAGTCAAGGTGATAGGAGTATCTTCCACTGGTATAATTTACATATAATAATGGGTATCAAGAGTCCTTGAAGATGATTTCGTTTAAGGTTATTTACGGGTGGAGTTGTAATATTCCTATAAGTTGGACTGACCTAGTGAACATGGTATTGATTAGACCAAATATGTTGGTAAAGACGGAATAAGAAATGCAAGTTATTAAAGTAATTTAAAGGAAACATAGGACATGCATGAGAGCTATGCAGATTAGCATAGGGTATTTAAGGAGTTTCAGGTTGGGGAGCATGTGTACTTGCCAATCAAGCCCAACAGGAGCTCCTTGAGGATTGGGTCATGTTCTAAGATGACACCTCAATATTGCAAGCCTTTTGAGATCCTTAATAGGATTGGACTAGTGGCCTACCAACTTGCACTGCTTCCAACAGTGGAATTCCATGATGTTTTCCATGTTTCATTACTTAAGACATATGTGCAAGATGTTAATCATGTGATTGAACGATTTGTATTACAGGTGGAACCAAAGGGAGAATTCCAACTAGAACCACAATGCATATTGCAAAGGAAATATCTCATTCCTTGAAACAAATAAATAAAGTAGGTTAAAGCGTTTTGGAAGCACTTTGGGCTCGATGAAGATACATGGGAGATGGACGATCAAATACAGGCTTTATATCCTTCATTATTTGCTTGTTCAAGCAAATGAGTTTTTGGTATATGTATATGTATCTATGGATGTTGCTTTAGATACTGCAATGAGATGTGTTATAAATCTCCAATAAGCAGTATGATTGTCATGTTTTCCATGTTGGTCATGTTTTGCAGTGGTTGTTCATTGTAAATACTACATCCAGTTACATTATAAATCTCCACAGGAAGTATGTTTTTTTTCAACGATTTGTTGGTTATAGGTATCATAGAACACTGAGGATAGTATTCCCCTAAGGGGAGGGGTTTGTAATAGCCTTCTGTTAAAATTTCATGTAATAAATATTAATAAAGGAAAAATAATACCAAGGTCATGAGACATGTATTCCAAGCTGAATGTTGGGAAAAACACTATAGTCGACATCACTTTCAATTTATTAATGAATATGGAAAGTGGTAAAGGAAAAGAGGCATTAATTGGAATTTATTTATGAGAAATAGGAAAATAGGAGAAAAGAGAGGTGAAGAGACACAAATTTTGATTTTAAGGAAATTAGAAGGAAAATTAAGGAAAATGAAGAAAATGAAACACCAATAATAAAAAGGCTTCAGAGAAACAGTTCACAACTTTTATCAGGTTGGTTTTGGAATTAGTTTTAGAGAGAGAGAGAGAGAGAGAGAACCAAGAGGTGAAAGAAAGAAAGCCAAGGAAGGAAAAATGAAAGCAAAGGACAAGAAAGGAAACCAAGGTGAAGGTTGGATCAACAACTTTAACAGGAGGATTTTGCAGGTAACAGGTTGCATGTGTGATTTCCTAGCTGAGGTGTGAATGCATGGTACATGCATTTGTTTGTTTGGTTCATTTGATGTCATTGGCATGGGTTTTTACGAGTTTGACAATGGTTTCAACCTTGCCTTGCCATTTCCTGGATAACCATGGTGTGATGCGATTCATTCTTGGTTGAGCTTTGGATTGCTAGAATTTTTTGGAACTCGGTGAAGTGGTCTCAGAAAAATTCCCAAGGGTTTGGGGCGGAGATGGCTTTCTCCAAGAATCCCTCAAAAAGTGGATGGATACAGGAAAATTCCTCAAGGTATGGTGAATAAATTCTGAGGCATCCAAGCTTGTTTTGGTTTTGTGATCTCTTGACCGGTTTTGGTGATATCGCAGTAGTCTAAGGGTGGAGGTTGTTTAACCTTTGGATTCCCTTGGTGGATTATGCCTTGGTTTATCTCATGAGATCCCACATTCATGCTTGGAATATGGCACGTGGGTGATTGCTTGAAAGAAATATTTGGTTCAACTCAATCTATGGTCAGGTGGTACGTGGAACCCCCTAACTTGGTTGGCTTTTGCATATGTTAATAAGAGTTATTTTCCTATTGTGATTTATGAGCATTTGCACCTATTATTATGTTTCTTTGTCGGTATTTTTTTCATGGTTAATATTCTGGTTACATGCTGGTTATACGCTTGATTTAAGATGTGCTCTAGTTATAAATTTTATTATGCTTTGATAAGTTAATGAATTCATGGGCTAACAAGTGTTGTTCTTGAGAAGGAATTAGACATTCTCAGTGATTTTCAGCTAAAGTAAGGGGATTTGCATTCATGACATGTAATTTACATGTTTACAATGTGTTTGATGAAATGTCTAGTATGTTCTAGTCAGTCCAGGTCAAGTTCTGGCTTCAAGTTTGAATTATTTGCATTGTCGTTATGAGAAATTTGATTAATAAAAATAAAAATAAATAAGATTAATAAAATAAAATAAATAAATTTATTAATTATAATTATTAATTAAAACGTTTTGTCTCGGTCAAATTACATTTAAAAAAAAAACAAAATTAATAATTATAATTAAAAATTAAACCAACCTAGATCCATCTTAACTCTGGATCTACTAATCACCAATATGGATAAAATATCTTGAGATGCAAACCACTTTTCAAAGAAATGGTTGATGGGGAACTAGCAACCTCCCCAAATATATGAGTTCTCGATATGGGTGCAAACCTATTTTCGAGTGAAAGGAAATTTGATCCCTCTAGGTCTTTGGTAGATCTAGAGTTAAGATGGATCTAGGTTAGTTGAGATTACAAGACTGTATGAATGAGATGTGGTAAAAATATTTCATTGTTGCTATCTATCGTAAATAAAATATTTCAATGTCAATGTGAAGTAACTTAATTTTATATCAACTTTAAATAAAAATAAAGTAAATAAATAAAATGAACAAACCAATAAAAACTTATATTTTCACTTTTTAGTAAAACTTTTATACATGTTAACTAGTTAATTTAAATATCAACTTCATATATATCTATATATAAGAGTAATAAGACAAATATGTGTAATTCATCCAATTCTTAATATAAAATTAATGTCATATATAATAATAATAATAATATTCAACGTGGCAGGAAAAAACAAGATGAAGGCAATGCAAATCTCCTGCGCAGTGGTGGCTAGGGTTCAAAACTAGCTAGGGTTTCCCCTCTTCTTTTCTATGTTGGTTTAACGTCATGGTGATCAACCCTCGACTTGGATGCCCCTCTCATTTATTCAATAATATTTTCAAAATGGGCCAAAAATCTCCAAGTTGTTCTTCTTCTTCATTTCTTTCAACATCCTTCTTGTTGTCCTTGGTCCTCTAATATTGATTATGTCGGTGATGGGCATAACATCTCATCTTCCTTAGCTTTTGGTCCTGTAACATCCTCTTCTGCGACTAATACTTCTAGTGTCGCCCTCCCTCTGGGATCTAGCCAAGTTCCTTCGAAATATTTTCGTGACATTGTAAATGAGTTTGATAATCGTTCTTCGCCTGCTTTCAAACTGATTCTTGTCAGCGAAGTTCCCATGGTGGAAATATATTTGGATGATTATGCACTCAATGAAGCTAGGTTTTTCTGTGGAGCTAGTTTGGTCTACCATTTCATAGGGATATGTCCAAAACTTGTGGAGCTCCACTCTTGGATCAACGCTCACTAGAAACCTCTCATTTCACCTGATTTAAACATATACCCCCTAACCAAGGGTTTCTTCATCAATTTTTTTTAACATATTTGGAGACAAGAAGCATATTATTGAAGAAGGTCCTTGGCTATGGGGCTACGCTAACATCTCTATGCATCCCTTATTCCCCTATTTCAACGCTCTCTTGGTGTCAATCACAATTAATCCTGTTTGGGTAAGGCCCCCAATCTCCATTTCAATTTGTGGCATATTTCTTCTCTAAATTCAATCAGTAATTCCCTAGGAAGGTTGTATTGTCATAGTGAGGACACTACACTTTACTTAAAACCCATGTATGTTCACATATATGTGGACATGGATTTCAGTAGGGGATTACCAGATGTGATTAATCATACTGGCCCAAATTTTTGTTGGTTCAAGCCCTTGAATGATAAAAATATATACTTTAGATAGAGAGCCTACTATGAGAAAATCCATTCTCTCAAAAACTGCCTAAATGCAAGGAAATCATCTTCAAAGTCCGCTTCTTGGAAGCCTAAATGGTGGACTAGCGCAACCTTCAACCACTACTCAATTTCTTCGGAGTCTCCTCCCTCTGCTTCTCGCCTCAAGGATGGTTCTCTTAAAGGTTTTAAGTTTTAATATTAAATATCAAGTACATCTTGTCTCATCTAAAATATTTGTGAAATCTCCCAAATCTAAAGCAAATTTGGAAAGGTGAATGTGAAGGTTTCTAATGTTGAGGTAATCTTGAACAATGAGAATCCTCCTAGTGCTTCCCTTGCCTCTTTTGTGATTTCTGAAAAGAAATTGTCCCCAATGTGTGTCTCCACCACTGTGGACAAAGGAAAAAATGTTTTTGATCCCCTGAAGCTTGTGTTCCCTCCTATCATCAATGGGAAAGTGGTTTCATGGGTAGACCAAGTGGAGATAGTTCTTTTCCCTCTGGAATGCACGACTGAGTTCAATAGCCAAGTATCATTAAGCAAGGGAAACATTATTGAATCAACATAGAATGGATATTGGATCCAAGGCAAACGAAAAATTAAGGAATCTCCAAGAAAGTTGAAAATGCAACAAAAAAATAAAATTTATAAATAGAAATGTGTTGTAAAAGTATATGGATCTTAGGAGTTTTCTGGAAAATTTTCAAATGGAATAGTTTCAACCGAAAATTAATATGTAAAACCCTTGTTAGATTATGGGTTCCTCCCTTGTGTTCTAGCCCATTTCTAAACAACTCTTTAGATTATCTGATTGGAGATGTAATGTTTTCGGGGCCTATCTGCTCCCTTTATTAATACAAATTTTTAGCTATTTCTTTTAAAAAATACTTTTAATAGTAATATTCAATGTGGGTTATAAATAAAATATTTCAATATCCATAATTAAGTAATATTGAAACATTTTTAAAAGTGTATTAATAACAAAAAAATAATTAATGTAGATAATGTCCATACATAAAATATTCAAATGGCCATATTAAGTAAAATGTTCAATGTCAACTATGTATATATTATATATGATTAAAAAATGAAATGAATAAATTTGTATGCTTAAAACATTTCAATTATTCTTACTATTCTACATTTTTTTATCAATACTGTTTAAAATCTAGCAAAAAATTGTTATAATTGTAAGCTTAATTAATGTAGTCTACATTGGCCAAAGAGATTTTCAAAATTTTAAGTCATTGAATACATTTATGCATTCGAAAATCCATTTTAAATAATGAAAAATTGCACAAATTTTATCGATCTTAACCATGAATCTACCAGGGATTAATTTCTTCAAAATGTTTTTATTTTATTTTGTTATTTTATTATTTTATAGGTTTACATTTAAAAGAGGTTTGCACTTTAAGAAATTTAATCACTTTGAGATTTTGATAAATTTATGGTTAAAATGTATATTTTTTAAAATAATACCAAGCTAATTAAATTAACTTTATACTTCAATCTATGATAACACTTGGAAATAATGCTTACATTAGTAAATAGGTAAGATTGGGTTGTTAGTTGTTTGGAGTTTTGTTTAGAGATTTTCTCAACAATATCCTCCTTGTTTGGAATCTGTTAGATCTCATGAGCACTATTTATGTGGCTTGTAATTTAACTTTGCAAGAAATATACAAATTATTGTGTGTGAAAGATATATCCTATACCTACTTCTCTAATTTATTTGTTGGTATGAGGGCCTCTTTTGACTTAATTCCCTATGAGAAATCCAGGAAGATATGAGAGACACGAGAGCTGAATCTCTATACAGAGATTAGTTGTAGAGTGTATATAGGTGAATTTTATTTTCCACTGTAGATATATCTATGCGGATATACGATCTTGTATGGCTAATGCGAGTAAGCAAGCCCACCTGGACAAGCAGAAATTCCTTCAACGTTGACTTTGTTGCATCCGAAGTGGACTTTCCTGCCACTCGAATATCCTAGAGCTTACTGCGTGCTTTGAAATTTGTTTGATCGTTGTGTGTCGCGGGTTCTGCAGTGGATCTGCGCATCATGCTTTGTGTTGTCGTTGTCGTTTTCTTCTATCAAAGAATGCTTTTCCAAGTTCCCCATCCACTCAGGTTGAGACGGTGCATCCATTCGATTGCAGACCCGTAAGTCACCGAATCTCGAATCTCATACGGAAACCACCCTTTCGCCAGTGGCCGACCATGGTGGAGCCGGAGACGCATTAATTTGAACAGTTTACAGCTTATACCGTTTGGGCGGAAATTCGTTTTTTTCGCACCGTCCGGCAGCTAACTCTGATAGGATGTGCTGGATCCGAGTGGCACCACATGTAGCATTGCACAGAGGAGGCGAAATTCGAAGCAGCAATGCTTGTTGTTTGAGATTCGAATAATCGAGCAGAAGGGTATGGTGTTTTTTTCTTTGGAGTGGGATGCAATATGAGAATCAATATTTCAAGGCGTTGATTCCCTTCCCAGATTCCGCTTTAAAACAACCTTTCTTTTATACATCTGTCTTTTATTTTGTTTTACCCCTATTCCTGAACGTTGAATGTTTACTGTTTTACATGGATGGAAGCCATGGTATTTTCTGATGATAGTTGGGAAGTTATAGATTTCGATGGTTCGCTATGAATTATATGGATGGTATTGAGGTCGTTATGATAGTATTTCTCATATTCATTGCCATCTATATTCTTATTGCCATTTACAACCAACATAAGTCGAATGATTAGCCAGGAATATAGGCTACATCATCTTTCTTCGTCACAGGAATCATCAGAGGATTCAAATGCTCTCGAATCTGCGTGCTCAACACGATGGTATGCTCTATGGTGTAAGTGGGTTGATACCTTAGTCATTTCCAGACCTTGCAAGAGTTTTGGTTTTCGCTTATGTGAAAGGTGGTGGGCTTTTCCTGGGTGTTATTGTTGCTGCTGTTGCCATTTTTAATGGTAATTCTGAATTGGACTGGTTTTTCCGGTGGTTTACACGACGTTAGTCTTAACGGTGATCCTTTTCTGGCTAATTTCAAATTTTCCGGGGATGTCAGAGTTGAGGATTTATTCCTCGGGGCATCTATTGAAGTATGTATACTGACGTTGGCCTGATTAGTTGGTGGGAGGTGTAGTATATTAATATACTTTGCTGAATGTCTGAAAAGGCTGGGATTTCAGAATATCAACTGCACAAGTGTAATAATTTTCTGCCTCTACGTAGCATCGGTACCCACAACCGGTCTTCTTCTCTTTCTCGAGGTTTTTGCAGACTACTTTCATTTCTGGAAAGTGACGGTTACTAAATATGGGTCGTCAGACAGATTGTGGTCGGGTGCACAGATGATCGGATGGAATATTTTATTTTCCTCATTAGGATTGCTATGCGAACCTTTTACATATACTATATTGTAGTGACGGCTTTCTGATTTTATCAGTCTATCTACTACCTGACAAACATCGGGATAGTATATGTCAGCTGATTAATGGGGTGGGTATCCTTGGGATTAGACTTTCCTTTATCAGATTGTTTTTTCCTTTTATTATATGTCCTCTATTAGGTAGTCACTTACGGTAAGAGGGAATGGCGGCACTATATATCTGTCACCTGACATTTTGGCTTTTTGGGTTGGATTATTGGGATTGAGTTTTTCCTTAGATTACCTTGGATTACTTTCTTAGGTATCTCCTTGCATATGTGGGACAAGATATACTTTGTTTCTCTTGTCATCTCAGATTCTCAATGCCATAGTTTTCCTACGTAGTGTTTTATATTCTAAGTGATTTATTCCAGAAGTCTCCGATGTGGCACATTATCCAGGTGTATCTGTCACGCAGGATCATTGTTATATTTTCTAACAGTGACGGCACTGCCATTTCAGATGTACTATAGTCGGATTTGAACTACAGTCAAGATTTTTACACGCTTGGAATCTCTCTCACTTGATGGTAATGTGATGGATAATTTAAAATCAAGACCGACTCTCGAGAAGCAGTTACTTGAACTGGAGATTGATGAATTAATCATTCGAAGTGCTTTTGAGAACAATCAGCCGGATACCACTCGCTCCCAAGAATGCTGTAAAAAGAAATCACGCAGAAGATCCTACAAGAACAAGAAGAACTATTATAAACACGTGATGGAGATAAAAGAAGTTTTTCTGGACTATGAAGATCTGTATGGGAGGGTGGCAAGCTTGCAGAAACATGCGGTAATTGGCCGATGGATGTTTCCAGACAATAGCGACATTGACACAGCTGCATGGATAAAACAACACTGGAGCCCCATCATAGGATATGCCCCTAAGGTTAGTATACTGATCAATGGTTGGTTTTCCTTTCACTTTATGGACCAGAGCGATGTTTTCAAAATCACCAGTAGGATGTGGGTCAGAGGTAGAAGTTATCTGCAGTTAGTGCCGTGGTATTTGGGTTTTAACTCAGTAATGGAGGCGCCGCGTAGTAGGATAGTCTAGGTAAAGCTACCGGGCTTGCCACTTGAATTCTGGACCCTAAAAGCTTTGAGACAAATTGGGGATTCCATCGGATCAACCAAATATATAGACCCCAAGCATCTTAGGAACAAGTGACAAAAGAATTGCATCGCTGCTTGTGGAGGTCGATTATGTTGGCAGTTTACGTGGGGACGTCGATTTATTATGGGGGAACATAAGGCACAGACAACGTATTGATTTCTGGGGTATCCCTTTTAGATGTCTTATTTGTCACAAAACTGGACATCTTAGGGAACATTGTCCATTTCGCCTTCGTATGGTGCGATCGACTGGAGCTGTTACTGATGCTGATGAAAGCAGACTGAATCATGCAACTACGGGTACTCTGGGTGGCGTCACATCAGGTATTCCTTCTCCCTCATCTTCGCAGGACATTGCCTTTGTCTCTGCTGAAGAGAATAATGATAGGCATTTATAGTCACTGATTGGTGTTGATAGGAATTTGCCTCAAAATAGATCCCCTATGGATTTGAATAGGGTCCTACCGCCTGAATCCAATATATCACCCTCTGTTGATCATACCAGCCCACCAAATCTGCAAGGTATTTCTAACATGCCTATCACCAATATCTCTGCACATGAGCATCCCAAACAAGACTCTCAACATGGGGTCGCTCTCAATATTCCTATGCCATATAATAGCCAATCAAAAGATCAAGATCCACCGCTTTTTCAGTCTACAAACTACTCGGTGGGTGGTCCATCTGTAACTCCCACTACTACTTTTGTACGACCATCTTTGTCTCCCACCATTTCTTAACCTACTGATGTTGCTTCTCCTCCTGAATCCCCTAGAAACTCGGTAGGGAGCGATATAGACTCTTTATTGCGCAATCCTAACATTGATCTGGTAGCTTTGACGGCTTTTGATAGACCACCAAAGGTTCAGGAATTCCGAGATTTTCACCCTATGAATGCCAATGTCACAACTAGGAAAAAATCTAAGAGTTCAAATAAACAGGTAAAAGGCAAGTTCAAATCAGTCTCACTGTTTATTGAAGGAGAGGACAACTTCACTGACATTCCCATAATGACTGGTGATGTCAATTGGGATGGTTCGCGGGCGCTTAGAGCAAGTCACCCGGACTTGGGTTCACCATGAATCATATTCTGTCACTGAATATCCAGGGGTTAGGTGATGTCCCCAAATCGCATTGCCTACGTGACATGGTTGTTGACAGTAAATGCAGCATTTTTTTGGGGTAGGAGACTTTATGTCAGAGGGAGAAAGCCATAAGGACATTCTTATGCTACAAGTTAGGGTGGTCAGCGGTGGCTATAGATTCAAATGGTCACTCGGGCGGACTGATTGCAATGTGGGATCCAAGATGGTTTTCATTTAAAGCTTACAGTTTTTTTGGTGGGATTCTACTCTCTGGTCACATGAGAGGTATGGTTGAATCACTTAACATTATTAATATATATGCTCCATATGCCGGTAGGCAAACTTTCTAGATCAAAATGCGGGATTCTGGTATTCTAAGGCTGTCAAATTTGATTCTGATAGGGGATCTAAATATCAACTTACAGTCTGATGAAATCTGGGAGCGTGCTGCTCGAATGGATCCACTTTCAAATTTCTTAAATGACATGTTTTTTAACTTACATATGGTGGATATAAGACGCTGTCCAATGATTCCCACATGGACAAATAAGAGGAAGGGGGATAACTATATTGGGAAAAGATTGGACAGGGCATTGGTAAAGGACAATCTCATAGACCATTGGGGGACCCCCAGATCAATGGTTATCGTCTCGGATGTATCTGACCATATGCCTATCTCCTTATCTTGGAACGCGTGGCTGTTCAATAAGAGATTTCCATACAAGTTCAATCGCATATGGCTCGACGATGCTGAATATATTAACCTTGTCAAAACAATATGGAAAGAGGATGCAAGTCTCGATGGTCTCCAGCTATCGGAACATTTCCATCACAAACTTCACAAATTGAAAATTGCATCTAAAAAATGGGAGGTGAAGAAAAAAGCAACTCTCAAGGCAGAGTTATAGGACATTAGTTGTCGGATGGAGGCTATCTATAAAGGGTTTATTAACAAGGCTCCGGATGAGGCCTCATATGTCATCCTTGGACAGCTGGGGAATAGAAAGAGGGAGATTTTGGGTATTGAAGAGACTACATGGAAGCTCAAGAGTCGGATATGTTGGCTAAAGGAGGGTGATCTCAATACCAAATTTTTTCATAAATATGCATCTGAAAGAAGGAGCAGAAATGCGATTTGGCGGATTAAAAGAGTTGATGGTACTTTTGCTATATCTATTGCTGAGATACAAAAAGAAGCTTTTGATCATTTCTCTTATTTTTACCAAAAAGAATTGCCTGTTGATCCAGAAAATCAAACATGGGTATTGAATAACATACCCAGAATGTTTAATGAGGCAGCTATTGCTGATATCGATCAGGAAATCACTGGGAATGAAGTGTACAGGGTCCTGAAATCTTTTGTGCATGACAAATGCCCGGGGCCGGATGGCCGGCCTGCGAAATTCTTTACCTTTTTCTTTGAACTTATTGGAGCTGAACTAACGGTGTTGGTTGAACAGATTAGGAAAAGAGGACATATGCCTGCAAATTTCAACTCTACCTTTATTGCTCTAATACCCAAGGTGGCTGATCCGCAATCTTTTGTTGACTTCAGACTGATTGCTTTATGCAATCTTATGTATAAGATCACATCAAAGATCATCTCAAATTGCATCAGGTGTATTTTATCAGATCCCATCAGCTTGGATCAGTATGGTTTTCTTCATGGGCGCTCTATCCATGATGCGATTTCCATTGCACAGGAGGTTCTCCATTCTATCCATAGTGGAAGCAAGGAGGCATTAGTTATGAAAGTAGACTTGCACAAAGCATATGACTCTGTTGACTGGTCCTATATTAGACTTGTATTACTCAAGATTGGATTGCCAATCAGAATCATACGATGGATTATGTCATGCATATCTACGGTTAGATATGATGTTTTGGTTAATGGTGTACCCACTCTTTTCTTTGGGGCTACGAGAGGTCTCTGCCAGGGTTGTGCCCTCTCCCCGCTTATCTTTATCCTTGTTCTTGATGGTTTTAGTAAGCTTTTACATTTTGCTGAACAGCAGGGTTTCATAAAAGGTTTCTCCTTTTCTGGAACTATACCCATAAATCACTCACTATTTGCTGATGATATGTTGCTGTTTGGATATCTCAATAGGAACCATTGGTTTTATACACATCTGCTACTGAATAGGTTTGAATCTGCCACAGGATTAGGAATTAATAAAGACAAATATTTTCTTTTATATAACAAGGGTGATTTATAGGAGATTCTCTTTATTGCTGATTTCTAGGGGGTTCATTCTCAACTTCTTTCAGAAGGTTTCAAATATCTGGGATGCTACTTAAAACCCTGTGGTTTTAATATCAGGGATTGGATGTGGTTACTTGAGCGCTTCAGATCCTGTATTTACAGATGGACTCACAAATGGCTTTCTATTGGGGGACGGCTCATACTTATTCAGGCTGTCTTATCCCAATTGATGATCTATTGGGGCCATCTCTACTACTTGCCCACCAAGATTGTGGAGTTGATTAACAGGATCATTGCTCAATTTATGTGGGGTGGTGCCAAGATGGACAAGAAATATCATCTCTGTCAAATGGATGTAATATGCAGACCTAAAGATATGGATGGATGCGGTATATTAAATACCTGAATCTTTAATACTGCTCTGTTAATTAAATCTTTTTGGTGTGCTATCAATGGGAATAACATATGGAGCGCTATTATAAGATGCAAGTATATTGAGGGTGATATTTTTCATCAGCTAATCTGCGGGGAGCTTATCTTTCCATCCAGCGTATCTGTAATATGGGGTGGTTTCAAAAAGATACTAAGATTTATATATGACCGTGTGACTTGGAGTTTTTGTGATGGGGGTAGAATTCCTTTGGCTTTCAATAATATTTCTGGACTCCCCATAGACACTTCTCTTTCTCCCCGCCTCCTACATCGTCTCTCGCACCGAGGGTTTATCTATTTATCTCAGACCATATCCAAGTGGTCTTTTGGTGCTCCGTCCTTTAAAACTAATATACAACTTGGATTGACGGGGGATGACACAATGGAATGGGATGCAGATTGCTGGTTTCTGTCGTTCAGTGGGGGGTGATAAAATCATATGGAACGGGCCTATGAATCATGGAGCTGTCACTGTAAAAGATGCCTACAGGTACATCATTCTTTCATCTTCTAGGGGAACAACATCCAAGATTTTCTATCCCTTTTGGAAGCGAAGGATTCCTACCAAGATTACCCTATTTGGATGGCTAGTTTGGAGGGGTAAAATACTTACTTGGGATAATCTCAGTAAAAGGGGTGTATATGGCCCAAATCGATGTGCTATATGCTGCTTGGAGGCTGAAAGCATAGCGCACCTATTTTTTACTTGTCCTGTTGTTAAAAATCTGTGGAGATCTCTCGCCCCTCACATTATGGACCCAAATTGGTCTGCTTCTAATTTCATTTCGGCTGTGAGGGATTGGGACAAACTTAAAGGTAAATTTAAGTCTCTTCCTTTCTACTTCTTCTGGGAAGTCTGGATCGGTAGAAACAATCTCATTTTTGAAAATAGGCCTTTTCATTCGCATATTATCATTGCCAATATTATGAATTGGATCGTGGATTTGAATGTTCCTTCTCAATTGGTGTCAGATAGATCTTTTAGGAACAGACCACATCAGATTGATATCCCTGCTATCTATGTTGATGGGGCATCTGTGGATGGCATCACGGGATGTGGTGTTTGGGTTAAATTGTCACAGTGGGAGCGAATTTACATCTATTGGAATGGGGGTCCTAGAACAAATAATAAGGCAGAAATCATGGCGCTATGGGGGGGTCTCCTGGTGGCCTCCAATATTCAATTACAGAATTCCAATTTCTATGGTGACTCTAAGCTGGTTATTGGATGGATTTATAGTAGATGCATTCTCATTGTGCCAGGATTAATGGGATGGAGACGGAGGATACATCGTTTATGGAAGATTTTAAATTGTCCTCCTATTAATCATATCTACAAGGAGAATAATACGAGGGAGGATGGTCTTTCTAAAAAAGGCATCACTGCAGATTTTGGGTATATGTATATTCTTCAGTACAAGGATGGGGTGCAAATCTGGAACTCGACATTACCAATTTCATGATTGATATACTTCCAGGATCAGATGCTATCATTATCTCACATCTAGCTTTATTATATTTTTATTACTTCTTCTATCTTCTTTCTGGCCATAACTTCTTGATTGCAGCTTTACTCTAACATCGCAGGTGTTTTTTGGGAGGCTACTATCCTCTACAGGATAAGGGCTCTTTGACTCTCACACAGGTCTTCTTTTCTCCTGTTGGTACATGTCATCCTGAAAACTTACAACATCGATTCATCAATGGAGGACCTGTTTCTATATGTATGCAGACAGCTGGTCAACATCATAACTGTTTACAAGCGAGCCAACAGATTTACTTAATATCTATTCTCATTGTTATCATATGCTATTCACATATGAGGTCATTTTCATTACAGATTTGGTTTTCCTCCAGTCATTATCTTCGTCAGGCGAGCCAGTTTATATGAAGATGATCAATGTTTTAAGTAATTGCGCCGAACAATTAGATCTTATCATGCATGTCATTTTCATGTACCTATATTATGTTAATGGAACATCTTATGGATCTTCTTCATCAAGTGAGCGGGATATGAAACTGAAAAATGTTTTTCAAGTGAGCCTGTCTCCATGTACTGTGTGCAAGGGAATATTGAAGATGGTCAATGTAATATCAAGCAAGCCTGTCAAGCCGGACTCACAAGCAAGCTTGCTCTATGTGAATTATGGAAGTACACTTTCGAACAACTCTTTTTTTATTGTTTTCTTTCTAAATGCATCTATCTTATCTTTGTATGTTTCTTCAATGTATACAGGGATGTTTAGAAAGAATCTGTGCAGGCCAGGTAAAACCGACCCATATTTTGGCTTGCCATGCACATCAAATATCTTTCCAGGTATTTGTATGTTATTGGGTATATGGATTTTCTCACTGTCTAGTATTACAGCTGAGAAAGTAATGATGAACATGCACTGTTATATATATCATATAATATATACAGTATTTTTTTTCTTCTGAAAAAAAAGAGTCTAGTGGGACTTTAAGTCGCTTTTAAAGTTGTGTCATCAAGGCTTGAGGAGTCCAGAAAAAACCAATTTTTCTTTGCAACACCTATGGATTCAACATGCAACTTTTTTTCCTTCTTTGTGCTCTCGACTTCCATAATTGTGAAACAACGACGCCTGTTTAGAGGGTGGCTATTGAGATATGATTATGCATTGTGCAACATTCGATGTAGGGATTCAATAAGTTTCTACCTTCATTGAGAGTTGCTTGGTTCAAACAATAACGACCTCACTAAAAGCTCATCTCCATTCACTTATGCAGTCAAACCTCATCCTGAGGAAGATATAGATATTAAGATGAAAATTTTGGCTCACTCCTCAAAGAAATATAACATCGATGAAACCAAGGAAAGTGAACTTGATGCTAGAACAAATGTTGCTTCGGTGTTTACAAGTTCTGAGATTGTCCGTGGAAATGAAAGTAAACTTCAAGTTTTTTGTTCGGGAGAGGTAGAAGATAAACATAAAGAAATTAAAAATGCCATGCCATTCAGTGATATATGTGGACACTGCTTCACTACTAAGCCTGCGTGGAGTGTAAGCAGATCTACTGCTTGTAGAGAGAGGTCTGCATGCTACATAGGAGTTTCGTGGAGTGCTAGTGAGGATAATACTTGATGCTTTGAAGGAGGTTGTATGTCAGTAATAATGATGCGTCAGACTCATTGTAGAGGGTTTATATTGTTGTACATACTCATTTGTGGATTGATTTCCAAGTTGAGCAATGAATTTGGAAACTTATAATGGAATTTTTTCGATTGCAGAAGGAATACTTCAGCCATGTGAGAGGGAGATCCTAATATCGTGAGACGGAGACCCTAATGGAATTATGTTTTGCAACATTTTATTTTTCACTATTATTATGTGTTGTACGAAAGAAGTGGTATCAATTAAAAATATATATCATTATTTTGTTTGTAAATTTTTATAATAAAGAACCAACCAGCACAATTTAAAATAGTGGGTTTCAATGTTCTTCAGTGTTGAGAGAATTTATAGCTAGTTTGATTGTGTGAGTCTATTATATGTTGATGGGTCATGTTGTGCTTCGGGCTTCAAGGAAATTGGTTACATGTTATGTTATGAGATTCTTATATGTAGAAAGTTCAGTTGCATAATTCACTATTGAATATGCTTAGTAATCAGAAAAATCACCTATACAACTATCAAAGTGTAGTTCATTACATTTTAATAGATGTGAGTTTGTCTATAGGGTGGTCTAGTATCAAGATTTTCTTTCGGAATATCGAGAAACGTTAATGATACAAAGTTCATCAAATATGGTCAGAGGTGATTATGTCTTAAATGAGTTGAATGAGAAGCTCAAAAATTGTAGTGGTGAAAATAGCGTTGTCCGGAAGACTTCAGAGTGGGGATAAGTGTCGAGGAAGCAGATGTGACATATGAATTATAATTTGTCATTTTTTGTATTTATATTTGTAATGATGTAATGTAAACATTAAATGGAAAATGAACTAATGGTTACATTAGTAAATAGGTAAGATTGGGTTGTTATTTGTTGGATTTTTGTTGAGAGATTTTCTCAACAATATTCTCCTTGTTTGGAATCTATTGGATCTCTTGAGAATTATTTATGTGGCTTGTAATTTAGCTTTGCAAAGAATATACAAATTATTTTGTGTGAAATGTGCGTCCTATGCCTGCTTCTCTAATTTGTTTGTATAAGGAGACTATTGACTGTCTCATCGAGGTTTACAAATCCAAAGTTTGTTGAGATTATGGAATTCAAAAATATGAAAAAAAAGGATTATGATAGTTGTATTTTCTTATGGCCTTTAGGCATTTAGAATACAAATGAAATAATAAGTAAAGTGAGTAAAGTAATTTTTGTGTATTTAAGGCATTATCGTTTTCAACTATGATTAGATAATGGGGTTTAAATCCTAGTATTTGTTTTTCATTTTTCTTGATGGTCTCATCCACATAAAGTTAGTTGAGCGTTGTACTTGGCTGGCTTCCATTTTAATATTAAGATTACTCATCATAGTGAGAAATGGATGGCCAACCACACTTTTGTCCTCCATATAATGTTAAATTTGTGAATGGATTGTAATATCATGCTTAATATCATGGGATTTATGCCTTTATATGCGAAATTCCTTGAGATACAAAACAAATTTTAATGAATCATTATAGTACCATGAAATAAATAATAGTGATTTCTTATTCCTAATAGGATTTACTAATGAGGTTATAGTCTGTCATGCAACATTAAATTTATCAATGTAGATTGACTGTGATCACATGCATCAATTCTCTATAGTTGATGCTATTGATTTATAATAACAATTAGGTAAAAAATATATCTAACCATTTTGTTGAAAGTTTACATGAACAAATACTATGGTATATGCTTTGACCTAGATATGTCTTCTTCTTCCTATTAATGGGGAAATGAATAATTAGACTTTACTTCCACCAAGGACCATTGTTAACATTGTTGCCGAGAAAAACCACCCTTGTTGAATATGATAGTCAACAAACCCTACTGAGCAAGGCTATCTAGGATTCAAATAGAGATGGGTGGTATTATCACCATAAGTCCCAACCACTAGGACCACCCTTGACAAACTATGTCTTCTAATTATTTAACATACAAGTTCTTGGATATTTGTAATTTATAAATGACTTAATTAAATGAATACAAATGTTGATTGGACACCTACATGTAGTGAACAATGACCACATAGAGTTGGGAGATTAGCAATCAATGGAAGTACAACTCCCACCATCTTAAGGAGATATACTCCTCTCATTGTAATAGATGCCTCTTATTGTACGGAAGTATTAGATCTAGAAATCAAAAGATGATATCCTAAGTTAAAAAAATAGATTCCCCTAATATATGGAAATACTAAACTTGGAAATCAATAGTATGATACATTGTTTAATGGTGCAAACTTCATGCCCAATTTAAAAATAATTTTCAATGAAATGACAACAATCCAAATCACAATTTAAACTTGATATCCCTACACAACCACCATCCTCAACATCAAGGAGCTTATAGAGAGTGCATGCAAGTCACCATGGAACTCGAAAGATGATATGCTACTCAATGGTGCAAACTTCGTGCTCAATTTATAAATAATTTTTTATGATGCAATACCAACAGTAGAAAGGTTTAAATTTTATGTATTTCCATAGTCAAGCACATGAAAATTAGTGTAAGAGTATCATATATAGTACTTGCTATATGAAAATTAACAAAGATGTATTCCATTTATAACAATGGAAGAGGGCTAAAGTTAGCTAAAAATAGTTTTGACATCTGGACATAATAACTCTTACATGGGCTTACAAATCACTACAATTGGCTCTTTGGAAAATGCATCATTGATAAATCTCAACACTAACACCCCCCCTTAAGCGAGATGTAGGGAGTAAACATAAAGAGAAATTGGGTCCTCACAACAAGGTCTAATAAGGTGCCTAGGTAAAAACTCTTATAAGTGGAGAAAAGGAGAAAAATCCATAGAAAAAAAAGGCTCATCTCCAAAAGAGAGAAATATAGCAATGCTCAAATAAACATGGAGTTGAAGCTATAGATCCCACAACAATCCACTGAATGGCAAGGATAGAAGCCCACTCCAATAGGGATGTACCAAAATTTTGAAGATAAGAGCCAATAGATCTTAGTTAACTTGGTTGAACTCTGAAATAGAAGATATTGCAAAGGCACAAGAAAGGAAAGCACTAACAACTACTTCATAAATGCATCAAATAAGTGTTGGTAAAGAACTAGAACAAATTTTCTAAATATAAACAATAACTATCAACAAAATATTGAACAATGAGGCCTATAGACTCTGAAATATCTAAACAAGAAGTATAGCAAACTCAGAAACTCAACTTGGAGGAAAACAAATTACTTAACATAAATTCCCCCCTTAATTTGTTATGGCTGCAAATGATGATCAAAACATGGTATAACCACTGCTGAAGAAATTTGAACATTGTCTCCAATAACACAAATAAGGAAATACTACTGACAAATAACAAGACGACATGATATAATCGATCAGAAAAACATGCTCTACTCATCAACAAACTTCCCCTTTTGAAGTTTGCAACAAGAAACAGTGAAATTGGAATTTGGAAATAACATCCATGATCCTAGTGAAATTAAGCACCTACATTAGGGTGGGGCCTATGTCTATTTATAGATGCATGTCTATCTTTATTATCCCTTAAT
This sequence comes from Pinus albicaulis, assembly GCA_034641835.2. NCBI lineage: Eukaryota > Viridiplantae > Streptophyta > Pinopsida > Pinales > Pinaceae > Pinus > Pinus albicaulis. The sequence continues at coordinate 395,700,858 of CM076569.1, read as the reverse complement.
TTAGATGGACATTAAACTATAATCTATTCTCAATGAGAAATTGGAAATAGTTAATTGAAGCGGCAAATCAATTAGCTAAGTGAATTTCGAGTTAAGTGGTTGGTTGGTGGGACATCTAGGTTAAATTTAGTTGTAACTGAGTGATTCTAGTTGTAACTAAGTTGGAAGTGCAGTGGTGCGTGAGTTGTGCAATTTTTAAATCAGTTTAACCCAGTTAAGTGAGTTAAAGTCAGTTGTGCTAGTTGTAACCGCAGATACACTAGTGAGAGATCAAGTGAATTAAATATCAATTAATTCACATATAGTGATATCACATGCAACTGATGTTTTTACTATTATTAACTACATGCATGTCAGATCTAGTGGAGACCTAGTTGAGTTTTAGGTGAAAGGGACAATAACTATCAGTTGTGGCATTATCTTCTTGCACACATGCAAGCACACACACATTGGATGAGCCCATGATATTTACACAGTCAAGGCAGGAAAGGCATCCATAATTCATGGTTCTTTACCATCAGGGATTGCGCAGTGGAGGCAGACTGTCTAGAATCAATAAATTGAGCAAGTGATTTGCCAATTTTTGTATGACAGTGTGAGACAATTAGCTGATGTACTGAGAGCTCTTGTGATTGGAGTTTTGTATGAATTTGTTTCATGATCCATGATATAATATACAATAGAAGATAGTGGGGTTTTAGCTGTAAGCTTTCCTCGGGAAATTATCTGTGTTGTGTGTGATTGATCTTTCTTCATGATATTGTAATTGGCGATTGTGTTTTTAAACCCGCAAATATTTGTAGAAGCGATTCAGTATTTAAATTTATCATATTGTTAGATTGGGTGAATCCAAGATATACATGCATATTATATAATTTATACATAGTATCAGAGCACAAGAAATTGCAGAACTGAAGCAGGAGCTGAGTTTGTGGTTGGAAAGAATTTGAACTTGTAGAAAGACTTTCTTAGTGCTACAACTGATTCAAGATCGAAATGGATTTCAATGAGTTGAGGTTAGAATATGCACTCGAGGGTAGCTCAAACTACATTTCTTGGAAGGACAGGATGGAGGCAGTGCTCGAAGACAATGAATTGAAGGAATTCATTGAAAAAGATGTTCCTAAGCCATATGTTGCAAATCTTGATGCATGGAAAAATAAAGTGGCAAGGGTGAGGAATATCCTATTAGAGGGAGTATGATACCACATTGTCTCAAGCCTCCATAGGAAAGCCACACCATATGCTATGTGGAAGGCTTTGATGGATCTATTCCAAAGCAACAACAACCATACAAAATTAGCGCTCAAAGATAAACTCAGGAAGATCAAGATGGAAAAGAACGACACTATTCCGGTATACTTAACAAAGTTTGTCCAATGTCAGGATGAATTTGGGAGTGTAGGAATAACTGTCGTTGATATTGATTTGGCGAGTTTGGCTCTCTTAGGACTTCCTAAGAGTTGGCACAGTTATAAAGACTCTATCAACGGACGAGAAAAATTACTGAATTGGGAACCACTGTGGTCGGATCTGGTGCAGAAGGGGTTCAAGCGGAACACCAGAGATGGCTCTTCATGAAAGCATGATGATGAAGAGGATTGTGCTTTGGCTACCAAGCCAAAGAAGGGGAAGGGGAAGAAATTTCATTCCAAATCTGAGGCCAGTGAAGATGGCAAGGAGCAAAACATGTCCAAAGTGAAGTGTTTTCACTGTCACGAGCATGGACATATTGCCACAAATTGTCCACAAAAGAAGAAGAATAAGAAGGCTATTGGAGCTGCAGTTGGTGAGGCCCTTGTGATGAGTTCCATAATTAGACATATTTGGAGGGGTTAATAGTCACATTTTTCCTTCTTAGATCTCTTTTTCTTTCATTTTTATTATTATTTGGGTTTATGATGCTAGTATAGGTGGTGATTAAGGCTAACATACTCTGAGTGCCTAATATAAGGTTGAGTGCAGAAAATCATGATTTATTAAGAACTTTTATAAAGATTTTATCACAAAGACTTGGAGGAGACAACAAGGAGAAATTATAGGAGGATTGTCCCCCCTCAAAGGCAGCCGAAGGATCCTGAGGATTCTCTCCAGCAATTTGAATTCCAGAGGTAGCCGAGTCACTAAAAGAGGAGAGAACTCAATCTTGGTTGACTTGGTGTCCAGTGGACTCAATCACCATTTTTCTAGGGCACTGTCGGTAGCTGCCCTGTAGAATAAATAGAGCAGAGCTAGAGCTAGGAAGAGTTAGTCTATCCTAGTCTCGACTCCATTTAGAATTATTGTTGTGAACTATTGAAGCTTTTTTCTTTATTCAGTGATCGAAAATTTTAGAGATGTATGTAGTTATTCTTTTATAAAATGAGCATAATGATTTCCTTTGATTGATTTAAGTTCAGAGGGCTAGGTTCGTGGGTTAGGGCCCAATCCATGTGCCTCAACTTCTCTGTTGTTACTATCTTTTCCTTTCTGTCATTTAGCTAGATTGCTTCTTCCATTAAAGTTATATTTGCTTCTGATAAGTTTCATTGATATTTTTTTTTTTTGCTGTTGTAGTTTTAATTGCTTATGCATAGTGAAATAGAGGGAAAAATTCAATACTGTGGTCAAGTCTCCCCCCTCTCATCCCTGTCAATAGAATTTGAGTAGGGCAGACCTTCCCACAGGCCAAAATTGCTTTATGTTTGAGTTCGAGGAATAATTTGTATTTACCAAGTCCAAGCCTTTCATTCACTATCTCACCCGCATTTCTGTTTGTTTCCCATGCATGAATCCGCATGTGTGCTTTACTTCTGAGCACTTATCTTGCGCCTCCATTCCCCTTCTTTCCTTCTCACCTTAACGTGGAACTTACCCTTTTTTTCGAACGCACATAAGCCCTTCAACCTTATTTATTTGTTTCCTCCATTCATGGCTACTTTACCTTTTTAATGCTAAACGCTTTAAATACCATTGAAACTCATCTTCCAACTTTGCTCCTCAAGTCTCCCGCCATTGTACGTCGCACCACGCAGATCGCAACATTTACCTTTTACCTTTAACGCTTTACCACTCATTCCTGGCGATTGCGATATCGCATAATTGCAAATCAAACTTCGCCGCTCTTACCTTTTTCCTTAAAGACTTACCGCTCTCCTTCGCCGATTTCCTGCCTTATTCGTTCATTCTATTAGCCACCGTCGTCGGACTTGCTTTAATGAAAAAATGCTCGAAAACCATAAAAGAACTGATCTCCACCTTTCTCCTCGAAATTCCCGCCACCGTACATCACACTTCGGAAATCACAACATTTATCTCTTACCTTTAAACACTTACCGCTTGTTCTGGCCGATTGTGATATTGCGATCACGAAATCGCACCATTTACCTTTTTGCATAACACTTACCGCTTATTCCACCAATGCAATAACTCTGCGACATCATGCATCGCAGATCGCATCCCGCAGGTTTTACCACATCGCAAATCACAGCCCACAACCTTTACCGCAACACAAATCGCACGTCTCACATCTTAGTTCATTCCGTTAAGTCCTTCCCGCTATCCATTTAAACTTGCGAAGTTGCGATTGCGACATCGCACATCGCAACTTTTACCTCCATCGCATTCCGCCGCGTCACTCTTGATTTCTTTCAACTCCAAAGCCATTTCTTGCGCTATAATAGGGTTTTATAAGGTTTTAAACCCTCTCTTCCTGCTTTCGAGCCTTTTTCAATTATCTCCGCTCCAAAGTAATTTATCACGTTATAATCAAGTTTTCTAAGGTTTTAACCCCCTCATTCTGCTTCCAAACCTCGTTTCATGTGTTGAACCTCCCATTAGCCTCTTTTAGCCCTTTTTCTTTCTCCAAGCTGCAAATTAACTCTTTTTAGTTAGAATTAAGTCATGGATAGCCTAGTTGCATGGATAGATCCATGTAGATAGATCATAGGATAAGTAGAGTGCATTTCGTCGTTTGGCCAAGTTAAGTGTGGTTTAGGATTAGTTTCCTTTCTTCTATTTGTTTTATGCAAATTCAATTAGCTTCATTCTTGTCATTTCTTTCCAGCAATTTAGTTTAGTTTCCTTTCTGTATTTTACTTCCAGCAATTTACTTTACAGTTGTTCTTATCATTTAAGAAATAATACCCTTTCGTAAGCAGAAGAGGATGACATGAACAAAATGCATCTATTGTGTATATAGCACTGTCACCTCAAAGTTTGTACGAACCCCGAGTTGATAAAGTAAAGTAGGGCAACCCCTGGGAGTTACAACACTCTTGGTGCAATACCAGGGCTCACCACCTTGCCTCACAATTTGAGCTTGAATTCTGATTGATCGCATGCATGGTGTCAAGTGCATTGGGATCAATGTGGTACTTGGATAACGATGCTTCCTTTCACATGACGAGAGGTAAGGAACTTTTTAGTAACTTGGAGTAGAAAGATCTCCAGATGCATATTGAATTCGGCGGCGACAGATGGTACAATGCTACTGGGATTGGTACCATTACCTTTGAGAGGGCATCCAGTAAACTCTTTCAATTAAAAAATTTAATGCATGTTCCAGGTTGAAGAAAAATTTAGTCTCAGTTGCAATGTTAGAGGATAGAGGCTATGATGTTATTTTCAGTGAAGGAAAGGTTTTCTTGCGACACAAAGAAACAAGGCAAGCCAAGAAGATTGGGATTCGAGTTAAGAATCTCTATAGACTTGATGTAGATGCGATTTATACAGAGCTTCCTACACTGTTAGTTCCCAAATCTACCTTAGGCTGAAATAAGGCAGAAGAAGGACAACACCAAACCACGCTCAGCCTCGTAGCTAGCCCTACGAGGACAGGAGAGGGCTCTCTCCGGGTCAATCTCAATGAAAATATTCAAAGGGGCTTGAGATGACTAAAACAACAACTGATATTAGGCTAGATAAACAAATAGGAGGGTTTGATTTTGATTTTTAGGGGTTTTTTGTTGGAAAAAGGGAAAAACAATTTTGGGCTTGGGGATGAGGCCAAATTCTTGCAGAGTTCAAGTTGGGGCGAGGTAGGCAGTGTATTTGATGTCTAAGATCAAATGAATGGATTGAAAAGACTGCTGAGGAGCTGAAGAGGGCAAGAGAGTGCAAGGATCCTCTTCAAACTGACGAAAACATATAAAACTAAACAAAATTCTAAGGCAGAGCACCAGTAAATCAATGAATTCTACCTCAAATACTCATTTGTTTAATTCAGAAGCATAGAGAAGGGAAATGGCATAAATATAACATTAATGAAACTTAAAATAACATGAGAAGAACATCATCAAAACTCAGAAGCCACAAGGATCCCAACAAGTGCTGCAAAACTCTGGTCTTTCCTTTGCCAAAATCTGAAATGAATGTACAATGAGGTGCCAAACTTTTCCCAAGTATCCAACCCTGAAAATGTCTCAGAAAATACAATATATAGACCATCCTAACCCCATCCCATGCCTCTAGGGGTCGAGCTCATCCTTCTAGGAGCTATTTCAACCAATTCTAAACATGGAGCTAAAATCTAGGCAGCCAAACAACTTGCCTCTATATGCTAGGAAACTGATCCATTCACTCAATTTTCACTTTTTAGTGAATGAATCCTCTAGAACAAGTAAAAACATGCCAAATTTACATCATAATCATCAAATTACATCATGGTAGGTCAATCATCACATGAAAAAGTAAAACTAGTCAAAACTGGGCGAATTTCTGAGCTGAAGAGTGAAAATGAGGCAAAATTTCTCTATGCGTCGCGCTCAAAAACTCAATGCGTCGCGCCACTTTGAGCCTGTTTTTGGGGGACTTCCCGAAGTCGAAATTAAGCTCATGATAGCTCTTTGGAAAGCCCTAGATGTCTGCTATCCAACCCAAGTGGCATTTTTCAATTTGGATGTCATTTTCCCCTCCAAAACTGCAATCTCCCAAGACTGGTTCCTGCTGGTGCAAAAAGTGGCAGAAAGGCCATTTTTGGAGTGTTTTTGACCTTTAAGACCACCCATAACTTCATGAAATCTCTCAGCCATTCCTGAGCATGCATAATTTACCATAAAAAACCCAAAAATATCAATTTTTCCTCCAGAAGATGTCCCAATCATAAGCGCGCGTCGGGTGGCGCGACGCGTCGGGCGGAAAAACCTGTTTTGCAACCAAAATTTTCAAAATGACAAAATCTTCTCCAAATTTGCTGAAATTTGGAGTGAAGGTCTCCCATCATGTCTCATGCTCAGCCAAGGAAGCTTCGGCCAAGATTCGGAGTGGATCCGGCCTTTTCCGACGTTTTAGTGCTTTTCTCAACCTCGCCTTCAGGATCTTCATTTTTGCTCTGCAAACGTGTGTGCGGGCCCAATAGTGATTCTTCATGTGTATGAGCATGTCTTTTTCCCTATTGGCCTTCGCCAACAACTTCTCCAGATGAATTTTGACGCTCGTAAGGCAAGTCTCTCGCTCAAAAGGTGTCATGTCACCTGGTCTCTTTCGGGCCAATTCCCGGTTTTCACGGATTTGCCGCAACTCTATGAGTGTCTGCTGATCCTCCAGTTGTTTATTCCGCTGCTCCAAGTAATTTATAACCAACTGAGCTCTCTGCAACTTCACGGTCAAAGTGTCAATCTCAGCTTTTTGTTCCTGGATGATTTCTTTCAGCTTTGAGCTGGGAGAGCTCGAATCAACATCGATGAGTATAAAATCAGTGTCTTGGCCTCCTGAAGGGCCCTCATCATGCATAGGCTTCTTGCCTTTGTCTTGTATCTGTGCTGATGTAGAAGGCGAGACCCCTTCCACGACAAGTGGAGATAGTGCTCGCGCTGCTGATGAAGATAACGAGACCCCTTCCACCCCTGGTGGAGATAGTACTCGTCGTGCTGCTGCAAATAAGGCTCTGTGGCCTCTCTGATATGTCACACACACTGGAGCGCTGATAGGCTCAGTCTCAGGAACCTCAAACTGATGTGAAGGCTCTGCCTCATCATGAACAATCTCGGGAGGAGGCTGGGGGGCTGCAAATAAGTCACGAGAGATGAACTCATCCCATGTGATGCCCTGCAAACCAAGCTGATGTACCACAATGATTTTGATGAGCGCGTAATGATAAATGTTGTTATGTTGCTGCTCCGGAGTCTTCTTCTGCACAAGGGTAGTCATCCGCTCTATATTCCGACACATGAAGTATGGAATATTCATTAGTCGCACTCTCGTGAAATGCATCAAAAGTCTGATATGGTATGCATAAAGGCGTGAGAATCTACCCTCACAGCTGAAATATCGGATGATGAGTTTCATCAATGGTGCATAAGACTCCTGCAGAAATCAGAATGGAAATACCCTGCTCAACTGCCTCAAATATCCAGGTCTGATGTAAGGCTCATAATATGCTCTATCCAGCTGTTGTCTCTTATTCCACTCGTCACCAATGTTCAGTATCCCAGTCACCTCAGAAATAGTCTTTGGTGTCAAAGTGAAGTTCACTCCAGCAAGATTTACATGACCATTATGCAAATGTAGGACAAATAGGCGAGCTAACTCATGATGATGCTGAGTTCGGGCAATCATCTCACAATACTGGAAGCATGACTGACACTGAAAACAATCCATTGCAAGCGGACAGGCCTGCAATTGGGTCAAAGAAGTGGGCTCCTCCCTGACATGCCTGCCACTTTTATGAGATCTCCTCGGCACATTAAGCTCGGTAGATGAATCACTGTCCTGCTCATATCCCTGCTCATATGGTGAATTTGTCTCTGACATGGTGCTGAAATGTGTTTATTAACTGTATGCTTGGTTGGTTAGAAAATGAGCAATTGGTGTATTTGTTTTAATGCCAAATGTGTCACATATATATCAAGGTGCTATAAGAAACGTCACAGTGGGAAAAGGAATGTCAAATGAGTTTCAAGTGTGAAGACAGCCACTATTTGAGGGACATAGGGATTTGGGGATTTATAAGCAATGGGAATGATTGATAATGATGGGGCAGTTTTTAGGAACAAGGGTCCATGAAATGATAGAATATAAGTGCAGTCAAAGATATAAAGGCAGCCCTTGGATCTTGTGGAAACTTAAATTTTTATCAATGAAGGGGAGTGGTAACAAGTGATAGGGTTTGGGAATTCATTGACATGGGAAAAAGGGTAAAAGGGATATGGGACAGTGGAAATGGGGAAGGGACTGTGATATAATAATATGGCAGTGATAGCAATGACAAAAATGATAACGATAAAAAAAGCGCAAATGTCTATGGAATGAGAGCTTAAGCACCAAAATTTCAAGTTTTTAACCACCTCCTTTCAAACCTTTGGGAGCAGATTGCAACAGGGGTATAGGGTTTAGTCTTTCACCATTAAACACTTGAATTCCTTCTCTTCAATATGCAACAAACACACCCTAAAATCAATGAACTAGCTTTTACAAACTTACTTGGAGAAAATCGCACTGGAACAAGTCGAATTTTTGTGGAGCTGATATGAATTTCGGCCTTAGGGCTCTATGCGCCACGCTCAATTATCTGCCCACCAGCCTTGCAGTCTTCTAAGCAAAAGAAAATGCTCTGAAGAATTTTTTTAGCTCTATCTTGTAGCGGCAGTGGAATGCGTCCTTGCCCCTACATGTCTTTGTGGCGCTTGAATTACTCACACGGTCTCGCCTTCTAAAAACCCGAGTTTGGTCTTCAACTCTCAATTCGACTTACGTATGAGATTTTCTGAATGACACTTGTTGCAAAGGAATAAATAGCTTTGAGAAATATCTTGACAAGAGATGGTTTTAATTTTTTCTTCTCAAAACCCATTTTGTAATGTTTTTTGATTTTGGCACTTTTCATTTAATAAAACTCTGTCTTTTGTTTTCTTGTTTCCTCATGAATTTCTGAGCTTCGCATGATGAAATTGGTTGATTTTTGCAGGGATGTCTGCGTTGAACTTTGGCGAAGGAGGACTAGAATCTGCAAGTGAATAATTTCATGGTGGAAAGATACATCTTATTACAAAAATGAATTCGACAATTTCTTATTCAAAACAGAGTTTTGAACAAGAAATGTCCTCGAATATGTTTGATGATAAAATTTTGAACTGAGAACTTATTGGAAACCATCCTCATGGCCTGCGGGCATGATTTGACATTTCAGAAGACCGAACCCTAGACTCAGAAACTAAAATGACTCCTTTTGACCAAAATATCATCTATGACTGCAAATGACTTGAAATGAACTTTGATGATTTTGGAGAAATTTTGACCAACCCAGCAGGTACAAACATGAGGGAAATAGGAAAACCAAACCCTTCCGTTAGTCAATGGCATGCCCCTAATGGAATGCAGATGAATGAGCAAAATGAGACACCTAAACAATGAAATGCAATAAGAGAAATGATCTCTGACAGAGGGCTGTAAAGACCGACTCTAACATTGGCTCCAATGGGGATGGTAGCTCCTTGGAGGTGCCAAGAACGGCAGATCTTTGGGAGAGCAGACCAGTGCCTTATCCATTGGGCTATGGAGTCCATTATTTGACAAAACAACTCAAGACTGTTGACTGAATTTATTTGACTGAAACTTTAACTTAAACTGACTCAACTCTTAAAACAGAAATTACTGAAACAAACCAACTAAACAGACTCAGATCAAAACTAAAATCCTTCTTCGGAATTATAGCCTTCACTTCGGGCCCCAGACTGAAGAAAAGACTACAGTGCACACTTACAATGAAATTTGAAATACATGATATGTACAATGACAATATGATCAGCAGAATACATCTTAGAAATGGTAGCGCTTGAGCAGCCGGCCATTGACCGACCCTCTTGGACAGTCTTCACCATTCATCTCTTTCAACAGAAAGGCATTCTGACCTCGATATGCTGCAATCTTGAATGGACCTTTCCAGAGGTTTTCAAACTTACCATGTTTACCTTTGTCTTCATTCCTAGCATCCCACTTCAGTACCACTTCCTCCAACTGGAATTTATCTGCCTTCGCTTTCCTGTCATAGATCTTTTTTATTCTATCATGCAACTTAAATGTGTTCTGGAAGACCTCTTCTCTCGTTTGCTGCAAATGAATCATCTGATTTATCCTTCTCTACATATGGCTTTCTTCACTACCATCTTCCTGAAGAAGCTTGACCACCAGAACAGCAAGTGAAGTAGGAAAGACGGTATCTACTCCATAAATCAACTCGAAAGGAGACATACCAATTGACTTCTTTGGACTTACCCGATCAGCCCATAGCGCATTCACCAGCTTCTTATGCCAACTCTTCTTATTGATGTCCAGCAACTTTTTAATGATATTGACTAGAGACTTATTGGAAGATTCCACCAAACCATTACCTTGCGGATGATAGGCGGTTGAATGTCCCAAAATGATTTTATACTTTGCACAAAACTCAATCATCTTTCTTGATGTAAAAGTCGCTGCATTATCTGTGATCAATTTACTCGGGCAACCAAAACGAGAAAAAATGTTGTTTTCAAGGAAAGAAATAATTACCGAATCGGTGGCTTGTCTTGTGGGCACTGCTTCGATCCATTTCGTAAAGTAATCGGTGGCTGTTAGAATCCATCTGTGTTGCCCTGAGGAAGGAGGATGGATTTCCCCGATGAAATCCAAACCCCACTGCTGAAAGGGGGCGCTTACCTCAATAGGTTTGAGCGGCAATGGCTGTAATTTATGTCTTCCTTCAAAAATCTGGCACTCATGGCAGCCTTTGAATGTTTTATAGACATCAGCAAACAATGTGGGCCAATAGTACCCTGCTCTCAAAATATTATTGGCAGTTGTCTTCCAAAAATGATGACCGTCGCAATCTCCTTTGTGAAAATCTTCCATTACCTTCTTCGCTTCTTCCTCCACCAAAAAATTCAATAACACACCACCTGGGTCTTTCCAATAAAGTGCAGAATTCAAAATACAAAATTTTGCAGCCTTCAGTTTCAAATTCCTACCTTTGTTTCTAGTCATGCCGGGCGGTGATGACAAATTTTGAAGAACATAGAAGATATCTGAATACCATGGGGAATCAACAAACATTTCCGATACCTGAAGTGGCGAATTCTCCTCATCTTCATCAGACATAGCAGCAATCAGATTTATGTCTAATGCGTGCAAATTGGATTCAGCCATAAGCTTCGCCAGCCCCTGTCCCTTGATAAGCTTCGTGGGCCTTATTTCCACATCATATTCCAGCAAAGCTGCGATCCACTTACCACGTCTTCCTTCCGGATCAGTCTGTACTAAAACATCTTTCACGGCAGCGTTAGGAACATAAGCTAAAATATGGGAATGCAAAATGTATACCCGGAAATCCTTCAATGCCTTTACTAGTGCCAGAGCTTGTTTCTCAATGATGTTGTATTTCAAGGCTGCGTCTCTAATAGTTCGACTGAAAAATGCTATAGGCTTCTCATGTCCATCTCTTTTTTGCATTAACAAAGCTGCCATGGTATGTTCTGAATCAAAGGAAAACAAAATAAAGTCTTGGGTGTAATCCGGGCTAATTAACACCGGAGCTGAAGATAGTGCCAACTTCACCAAATTAAAGGACTTTACCGCATCTTCATTCCACTTCGCTTGGCTGTCTTTTTTCAGCATATTTGTTATTTCTCTCAAATGCTCAACAAGGTTAGGGACAAAACGACGCAAAAAGTTCATCTTACCATTAAAATACTGAATCTCCTTCTTGTTCCTGGGAGGGTCAATTTGCTAAATTGCTTCAACACGTGCTGGATCAATACGAATGCCATCTTTGGAAATAATGTGACCAAGTAATTTACCTTCATCCATGGCGAACAAGCTCTTTTTAGGATTAAGCGAGACACCATATTTTCTACACTTTTGAAAAACAACTTTCAAGTGATACATATGCTCTTCATCTGAATTGGAAAAAACCGTCAAATCATCAAGGTATATAACAAGGAAAACATCTTTTTCATTCGCAAAAGCCATGTCCATCGCTCGCTGGAAAGTTGCACCAGCATTCTTCAAACCAAATGGCATCTTGGCATAGTGGAATGTCCCCCACGGAGTGGTGAACGCTGTTTTGTAGCGGTCATCCTCATGAACCAAAATTTGGTTATATCTAGAATAACCGTCGAGTAGTGACATCCGAGATGCACCCACTACTCGCTGCAATATATGATCCATCTTAGGCAATGGATAATTGTCCTTCAATGACACCTTGTTCAAATTTCTGAAATCAATACACAATCGAATCTCACCTGTCTTTTTCCGCACTGGCACTAAATTGGAAATCCAATCAGAAAATCTGATGGGAACAATGATTCCTGCTTTGTACAACCTGTTTACCTCCTTCTCAATCGATGGCAGCAACTTCGGATTGATTCTTCTTAGCTTTTTCTGAAAGGCTTCTGATTAGGCTTAATAGGGATAGTATGTTGGATGATATTTGTGTCATACGTCTTTAAATCTAAGTAATCCCAAGAGAAAGCATCAGCAAATGAAGACAAAAAACTCACATATTCAGCTCTTACCTCCAGTGACAATGACTTGGATAACTTTACCATTTTGGGATTTTCAGCTGTCCCAATATTTACATCCTCCACTCCTTTTTCAATCGGTCGTAAAGTTGGTTTCTTGGCCACATCATCCTGATCGAAGAGTTCTTCTAATGGTATCAAACCTTTAGGAATAATGTTATCTTTCAGCTGTAACAATTCCATTTGGTTAACTTGAACATCATCACCATCATCAAATTCTACATCAATTGAGGTATCTTTGAACTTACCTTTACTCTGCAAGAAATCATTAATCTCATCATCATCTTGGAAAACTTGCCAACATCTTTGATTATCCAGTACGGTAGGACGATGCTTCACATGTATCTCGAACTTATTTCTTGAATTCATTGGGATCTTCAAGTTACTAGCTGCCTTGGCAAGCGCATCAGCAATTCCATTTTGAATGCGAGGAATACAAGTCAAGGTGTAATCAGAAAATTGCTTCAAAATATCAAGGACAGCATTCTGGTAAGCCCGCATCCGTGGATGTTTCGTTTGATATTCACCCTTTACCTGCTTAATCACCAATTCGGAGTCGCCATAGACCGCAATTCTTTTAGCATTCAGCTTTCTAAGAATTTTTAAGCCAGCAATCAGAGCTTCATACTCAACCTCATTGTTCGAACAATCAAATTCCAACTTGTAAGAACATACCCGTACATTGATCGGTACCTTATTAGGAGCGGAAAAAGGATTGCGTACCCAAATACCAATCCCAGCACCATCATTGCCGACTGCACCATCGAAATCCATGGTCCATAGACCCTCTTCATCATCCTCTAAGTGTTGAAATTGTGCTAGCTCTGTTTTTTCTGCTTGTTGTCCACTATCTTTAGCTGATTGCTCAACTGTGCTTTCCGGTAGCTGCCTTTCTTTCTGCAAAACTTCTCTGAAATTCTCGGTAATCTCTGGGATATCTTCTGCTTGAACCAAATGACTATCTACATCATTAAAACTATCGGCAAACAAAACAAAAGACTCTAGATCTGTATGTACATAATTAAGAGGATGATTAACCGGTTTCTCCTTAGTGGTAATCATATACTTCATTTTTTGTTCCCGGTACAACTTTTTCATTTGGCCAAACACGAGAATCGTCGCATAGGAGAAATCTAACTGTAGTGTCCCTTTCAATTTTTCTTCCCAAGATCTGGAAAGCAACATACCAAATCTCGGACGAATGTCTGCTACAACAACGTCCATCAAAACATTCTTTGTAGGAATCTGATCCAAACTTACAACCAAGTCTTTAATGAGCCCAATACATCTCACTCTGCTAGGATCAAATGAATAAAGATCGTGGTACTTCCTGGTAATGTCTAGACCCAACTTCTCCATGATTTCTTTCGGCATAAGGTTATGGGAAGCACTGGAATCGAACATCGCGTTATGCAACACAAACTCATGCAATCGAAGACTAATATAAAAAGGAGGCACTTCGCTGTCCGGAGACTCACCATCTAGAGCTGGTCCAAATATCAGTTTCAGTTGATCATCTTCAATATTCACCATGTCAAACATGGGATCGAAATTCAAAATTCTAGAAACCTGACCTTTATAACTGTTGTTCCTCATTAGTTCAGTCAAGGGAATAGATACCTTCAATTTCGAAATTTCATTCTCCAAACTAAAATTTGAATTCTTTTCGATCTCTTTGGCTGGAACCTCTTTCTTTTCAACCTTCTCTCTCGATGCAATTGGCTGATTTTATTTTTCTGCTAATGATGACTTAGTGGCAGCAGGATCAACTACCTCTTTTGCTTTCTTTTGTGCGACAGGTGAATCATTTTTAGGCGTTGAAACTTCCTTCCTCTTCTGAATTGGATTGACTGGTACATCTCTATTTCTAAGAGAGTATTGCTTCTGCTGAGCTGATAATGCATTCATGTAACCTCTTTGATATTCATTCGACTCTTCCTCAAGGGCTACATCATTAGCTAGGATAAAATTCTCATCTCTTTGTACCGCTGAACATTCTGCGTACTCTTCATCTTCGGTGATATAAATGGGAAAATCATCAGGAGTAAAGAAATGATTTTTCTCTCCTACTACGTCATCTCCATCGTCTGAATCCTGACCAACAAAATTCTGCTGAAGAGGTGTCCTTACTTGCTGCTGGACTGCTAGTTCTTGTGCTCGTTGTTCTCGTTGCTTAATCCTGAATTGGGGCTGTTGCTGACCACGGAAGTTAGGATTCCGAACTTGTGGTTCGGGCTTATCAATAGTGAGCCTTTCGAACATCTTTCCCATTTCACGAAGTATCTTATCCGTGGATGTAGAAGTTTCTTATTTTATCACAACTTTCTTCTCTGCTTTCAGTCTAGCTCTCTTATCATTCAAATTTGCCTCAACACTCACGCCAATCTTCTGCATGTCCTATAAAGTAGGTGGATCTCTATCTCGTAATGAATAGGCCATCTTCGGATCAAAACCATCTAGGAATTTTAACAAAGCTAACTTCTTAGAATGCCTCAAGTCATCAGGAATTGCATTATAAACCGCATTAAATCTGATAATATAGTCTTGGACGGACTCACCAGGATTACGCTTGATGCTATTATACTCAGAAGTGATTTGCAGCGGATCTTTCTTCATCTCCCACCGATCTAGAAACTGTCTCTGAAGGTCTTCTAATGTATTAATACTTCCGGGCTGTAAGGCTCTGAACCACTTGCGTACCTCGCCTCCAAAAGTTTGGACAAACAATCTCATGGAGACATTCTCTTCATCAATTTCATGCAGGTCCAAAAAGTCTGTCATTCTAACAATATGCTGCTGAGCGGGCACACTTTGAGGAGTACCATCAAAAAAAGGAATTTTACTCTGATAATCAGTGGGCATAGGATCCAAATTTGTGGGCAAAACAAGAGGTGTGAATCTAGCAGCCATGGCTCTTGGTGGATTTATGATCTGTCTTGGAAAAACAGGTGGAATAGGAGAAGTAGGTGTTCAAGGTGTATGTGGCGAAGATGGAGGAGGAACTACTGCAGATTTCTGATCAGATATCAATGGTTGCACTGGAATGGTAGAAATAAAAGAAGGCTCAGCGTGAACTTGTGAATCAGAAGTAACTACTGATGGACCAAGAGTTTCAGAAGCGGATTCAATAAACTCAGGAATATTCGTTGCGACAATAGAGTTCTAAAGGTTCAGAATGTAATTATCAATGGATCGATTAGCTTGTTCAACCTCAAGATACTTAATGAACTCGAGATTTATGACGGTAAAACTAGTAGCACTTTCAGATTTGGTTTCGAACAAGGATAACTCGAACTGATAATCAAACTCAATGTCTTCGATGTATTCAAATACAATAGGGTATGAATGAGATTTAAATAGAGGAAACACGGGAGCTTCTCGACGGAAAATTCTAGGAATTAGGTTGGGATTCTCATACACTGGAGGCGGATTAGGATAAGGATTTGATCTAGTATGTCTTTTGGAAGCTAGTGTATTGATCTACTCAAAAATCAAAGGGAAAAATGATCTATTCAGCCTATCAAATTCTAGACTCAATCATACAAAAGTCCAGAACGATATAATGTACTGGGGAAAAACACAAGGCAAATTTCACGTTCACAAGCTAGACCGGAGATCGACTGAAGAAGCGTTTATCTACTTCCGCTAATGCAAAGCAAAAGCGTTTCGAAAGCTACCAGGCGTGACTTCAGACTCCGTCTGTAACTACATGCAGGAACATCAACAAGCAAACCATTTTCTTCCCCAGTATCGCCACTATGTTAGTTCCCAAATCCACCTTAGGCTGAAATAGGGCAGAAGAAGGACAACACTAAACCACGCTCAGCCTCGTAGCTAGCCCTACGAGGACAGGAGAGGGCTCTCTCTAGGTCAATCTCAATGAAAATATTCAAAGGAGCTTGAGATGACTTAAACAACAACTGATATTAGGCTAGATAAACAAATAGGAGGGTTTGATTTTGATTTTTAGGGGTTTTTGTTGGAAAAAGGGAAAAGCAATTTTGGGCTTGGGGATGAGGCCAATTTCTTGCAGAGTTCAAGTTGGGGCGAGGTAGGCAGCGGCTTTGATGTCTGAGATTAAATGAATGGATTGAAAAGACTTCTGAGGAGCTGAAGAGGGCAAGAGAGTGCAAGGATCCTCTTCAAACTGACGAAAAACATGTAAAACTAAACAAAAGTCTAAGGCAGAGCACCAACAAATCAATGAATTCTACCTCAAATACTCATTTGTTTAATTCAGAAGCATAGAGAAGGGAAATGGAATACATATAACATTAATGAAACTTACAGAATAACATCATCAAAACTTAGAAGCCACAAGGATCCTAACAAGTGCTGCAAAACTCTGGTCTTTCCTTTGCCAAAAACTCAAAATGGATATACAATGAGGTGCCAAACTTTTCCCAAGTATCCAACCCTGAAAATGTCTCAGAAAATACAATATATAGACCATCCTAACCCAATCCCATGCCTTTAGGGGTCGAGCTCATCCTTCTAAGATTTGTTTCAACCAATTCTAAACATGGAGCTAAAATCTAGGCAGCCAAACAACTTGCCTCTATATGCTAGGAAACTGATCCATTCACTTAATTTTCACTTTTTAGTGAATGAATCCTATAGAACAAGTAAAAGCATGCCAAATTTACATCATATTTATCAAATTACATCATGGTAAGTCAATCATCACATGAAAAAGTAAAACTAGTCAAATCAATAATTTCGAGTCAAGAGAGAAAATGAGGCAAAATTTATGCGCTCGCGCTCAAATTCCCTTGTATGCACGTTACCACTTGAGGACTGGCACTTCCCCGGGTCCAACTGAGCTCATGATAGCTTGTTGGAAAGCCCTGGATGTATGCTATCCAACCCAAGTGGAAGTTTTCAATTTGGATGTCATTTGCCCCTCCAAAACTGCAATCTCCCAAGCCTGGTTCCTGCTAGTGCAAAAAGTGGCAGAAAGGCCATTTTTGGAGTGTTTTTGGCCCTTTAGACAGCCCAGAATTTGATGAAATGCTTCGGCCATTCCTGAAAATACATAATATATCATGAAAAACCCAAAAATGCAAATTTTTCCTTCAGAAGATGTCCCAATCATAAGCGCGCGTCGGGAGGCGCGACGCATCGGGCGAAAAAACCTGTTTTGCAACCAAAATTTTCAAAATGACAAAAGCTTCTCAAAATTTGCTGAAATTTGGAGTGAAGGTCTCCCATCATGTCTCATGCTCAGCCAAGGAAGCATCGGCCAATATTCGGAGTGGATCCGGCCTCTTTCGACGTTTCAGTGCCTTTCTCAACCTTGCTTTCAGGATCTTCATTTTTGCTCTGCAAACGTGTGTACGAGCCCAATAGTGAGTCTTCATGTGTCTGAGCATGTCTTTTTCCCTATTGGCCTTCGCCAAGAGCTTCTCCAGATGAATGTTGACGTGCATAAGGCAAGTCTCTCGCTCAAATGGTGTCATGTCACCTGGTCTCTTCCGGGCCAATGCACGGTCTTCACGGATTTTCCGCAACTCTATAAGTGTGTGCTGATCCTCCAGTTGTTTATTCCGCTGCTCCAAATAATGTATAACGCACTGATATCTCTGCAAATTCATGGTCAAAGTGTCAATCTCAGCCTTTTTTTCTTGGATTATCTCTTTCAGCTTTGAGCTGGGAGAACTGGCATCAACATCGATCAAAACAAAATCAGTATCATGGCCTCCCGAGGGGCCCTCATCGTGCATAGGCCTCTTGCCTCTGCCCTGAACCTATACCTGTGCTGATGTCGAATGTGAGAGCCCTTCCACACCATGTGGAGCTAGTACTCGCACTGCTGATGAAGATAACGAGACCCCTTCCACCCCTGGTGGAGATAGTACTCGTCATGCCATTGCAAATAAGGCTCTGTGGCCTGTCTGATATGTCACATACACTAGAGCACTGATAGGCTCAGTCTCAGGAACCTCAAACTGATGCGAAGGCTTTGCCTCATCATGAACAATCTCAGGAGGAGGCTGGGGCACTACAAATAAATCACGGGAAATGAACTCATCCCACGAGATGCCCTGTAATCCAAGCTGATGCACTACAATGATTTTGATGAGCGCATAATGATAGATACTGTTATGCTACTGCTCCGGAGTCTTCTTCTGTACAAGGACCATCATCTGCTCTATGTTATAGTACATGAAATATGGAATGCTCATCATCCCCACTCTTGTGAAATGCATCAACAGCCGGATGTGATACGCATACAAGCGTGAAAAACGACCTTCACAACTGAAGTATCTAATGATCACTTTCATCAATGGTGCATACTCTTCCTTCAGAAACCGGAATGGAAAAACCCTGCTCAACTGCCTCAAATATCTAGGTCTGATGTAAGGCTCATAATATGCTCTATCCAGCTGTTGTCACTTATTCCACTCCTCACCAATGTTCGGTATCCCAGTCGCCTCAAAAATAGTCTCTGGTGTCAAAGTGAAGTTCACTCCAGCAAGATTAACATGACCATTATGCAAATGTAGGACAAATAGGTGAGCTAACTCATGATGATGCTGAGTTCGGGCAATCATCTCACAATACTGGAAGCATGACTGACGCTGAAAACAATCCATTGCAAGCGGACAGGCCTGCAATTGGGTCAAAGAAGTAGGCTCCTCCCTGACATGCCTGCCACTTTTATGAGATCTCCTCGGCACATTAAGCTCGGTAGATGAATCACTGTCTTGCTCATATCCCTGCTCATATGGTGAATCTGTCTCTGACATGGTGCTGAAATGTGTTTGACAAATATATGCTGATATATATATGGTGAGAACAATAGTTTGGTGTATGTTTTAATGCCAAATGTGTCACATATATATCAAGGTGCTATAAAAAACATCACAGTGGGAAAAGGACTGTCAAATGAGTTTCAAGTGTGAAGACAGCCACTTTTTGAGGGACTTAGGAATCTGGGGATTTATAAGCAATGGGAATGAGTGATAATGATGGGGCAGTTTTTAGGAACAAGGGTCCATGAAATGACAAAATATAAGTGCAGTCAAAGATACAAAGGCAGCCCTTGGATCTTGTGGAAACTTAGATTTTTATCAATGAAGGGAAGTGGTAACAAGTGATAGGGTTTGGGAATTCATTGACATGGGAACAAAGGAAATTAGGAATATGAGACAGTGGTATGAGAGTGTAACAGTAGTAGCAGTGAGAATAATGATAAAAATGACAAGAGCTCACATGACAATGGAATGAGAGTTTCGAGCACCAACGTTTCAAGTTTTAACCACATCTTTCAAACCCTTGGGAACAGATTGCAATATGGGTATAGGGTTAAGTATTTCACCATTAAACACTTGAATTCCTTCTCTTCAATATGCAACAAACACACCCTAAAATCAATGAACCAGCTTTGACAAACTTACTTGGAGAAAATCGCACTGGAACAAATCGAATTTTTGTGGAGCGGATATGAATTTCGGCCTTAGGGCTCTATGCACCGCGCGCAGACCCAATGTGTCGCGGCCTTTGGGTGCACCGCGCTAGAAGAAAATAACACGGAGAATTTCGGCTCTATGCGCCGCGGCCCGTGAGTGCGTCGCGCTTATGCCCAATGCGCCGCGCTTAAATTATCACACAATCTGCCCTTCTAAAAACCCAGTTTGGTCTTCAACTCTCAAATTTGACTTCTGTATGAGATTTTCTCAATGAAACTTGTTGAAAAAGAGTAAATAACCTTGAGAAATATCTTGAAAAGAGATGGTTTTGATTTTTACTTCGTCCAAACCCATTTTGTAATGTTTTCTACCTTTGGCACTTTTCATTTAATTCAACTTTTGTCCTTTGTTTCCTCATGACTTTCTGAGCTTCGAAATGATGAAATTGGTTGATTTTTGCAGGGATGTTGGCGTCGAAACTTGGAAAAGGAGGACCAGAGTCTGCTTTGAAGTCTTCATGGTGGAAAGATACATATTATTACAAAAACAAATTTGACAATTTCTGATTCAAAACAGAGTTTTGAACAAGAAATGTCCTCAAACATTTTTGATAATAAAAATTTTAAACTGAGAACTTATTGGAAACCTCCTCATGGCATGTGGGCATGATTTGACATTTCCGAAAACCAAACCCTAGACTCAGAAACTAAAATGACTCTTTTTGACCAAAATAACACCTATGACTGCAAATGACTTGAAATGAACTTTGATGATTTTGGAGAAATTTTGACCAAACCAGCAGGTACAAACATGAGGGAAACAAGAAAACCAAACCCTTCCGTCAGTCAATGGCATGCCCCTAACGGAATGCAGTTGAATGAGTGGAATGAGACACCTAAACAATGAAATGCAATTTAAGAGAAATGATCTCTGACGGAGGGCTGTAAAGACAGACTCTAACATTGGCTCCAATGGGGATGGTAGCTCCTTGGAGGTGCCAAGAACGGCAGATCTTTGGGAGAGCAGACCAGTGCCTTATCCATTGGGCTATGAAATCCATTATTAGACAAAACAACTCAAGACTATTGACTGAATTTATTTGATTGAAACTTTAACTTAAACTGACTCAACTCTTAAAACATAAATGACTGAACCGAACCGACTAAACAGACTCAAATCAAAACTGAAATCCTTCTTCAGAATTATAGCCTTCACTTCGGGCCCCAGACTGAAGAAAAGACTATAGTGCACACTTACAATGAAATTGAAATACATGATATGTACAATGATAATGATCAGCAGAAAACAACTTAGAAATGGTAGCGCTTGAGCAACCAACCATTGATCGGCCCCCCTGGACAGTCTTCACCATTCATCTCCTTCAACAGAAAGGCGTTCTGACCTCGATATGCTGCAATCTTAAATGGACCTTTCCAGAGATTGTCAAACTTACCGTGTTTACCTTTGTCTTCATTCCTAGCATCCCACTTCAGTACCACTTCTTCCAATTGGAATTTATCTGTCTTCGCTTTCCTGTCATAGATCTTTTTGGTTCTTTCCTGCAACTTGAATGTATTCTGGAAGACCTCTTCTCTTGTTTGCTGCAAATGAATCATCTGATTTATCCTTCTCTACATATGGCTTTCTTCACTACCAACCTCCTGAAGAAGCTTGACTACCGGAATAGCAAGTGAAGTAGGAAAGACTGTATCTACTCCATAAACCAACTCGAAAGGAGACATACCAATTGACTTCTTTTGACTTACCCGATCAGCCCATAGCGCATTCACCGACTTCTTATGCCAACTCTTCTTATTGATGTCCAGCAACTTTTTAATGATATTGACTAGAGACTTATTGGAAGATTCCGCCAAACCATTACCTTGCGGATGGTAGGCAGTTGAATGCCCCAAAATGATTTTATACTTCGCACAAAACTCAATCATATTTCTTGATTTAAAAGCTGCTGCATTATCTGTGATCAATTTACTCGGGCAACCAAAATGGGACAAAATGTTGTTCTCAAGGAAAGAAATAATTACTGAATCGGTGGCTTGTCGTGTGGGCACTGCTTCGATCCATTTCGTAAAGTAATCGGTGGCTGTTAGAATCCATCTATGCTGTCCTGAGGAAGGAGGATGGATTTCCCCAATGAAATCCAAAACCCACTGCTGGAAAGGGGCGCTTACCTCGATAGGCTTGAGTGGAAATGGCTGTAATTTCTGTCTTCCTTCGAAAATCTAGCACTCATGGCAGCCTTTGACTGTTTTATAGACATTAGCAAACAATGTCGGCCAATAGTACCCAGCTCTCAAAATATTATTGGCAGTTGTCTTCCAAAAATGATGACCGCCGCAATCTCCTTTGTGAAAATCTTCCATTACCTTCTTCGATTCTTCCTCCACCAAAAAATTCAATAACACACCACCTGGATCCTTCCAATAAAGTGCAGAATTCAAAATACAAAATTTTGCAGCCTTCAGTTTCAAGGTCCTACCTTTGTTTCTAGTCATGCCGGGCGGTGATGACAAATTTTGAAGAACATAGATGATATCTGAATACCATGGGGAATCAACAAACATTTCCGATACCTGAAGTGGCGAATTCTCCTCATCTTCATCAGACATAGCAGCAATCAAATTTATGTCTAATGCGTGCAAATTCGATTCAGCCATAAGTTTTTCCAGCCCCTGTCCCTTGATAAGCTTTGTGGGCCTTATTTCCACATCATATTCTAGCAAAGTTGTGATCCACTTGCCACGTCTTCCTTCCGGATCAGTCTGTACTAAAAAATCTTTCACGGCAGCGTTAGGAACATAAGCTAAAATATGGGAATGTAAAATGTATACCCGGAAGTCTTTCAATGCCTTTACCAATGCCAAAGCTTGCTTCTCAATGATGTTGTATTTCAGGGCTGCGTCTCTAATAGTTCGACTAAAAAATGCTATAGGCTTCTCATGTCCATCTTGTTTCTGCATTAACACAGCTGCCATGGTATGTTCCAAAGTGAAGGAAAACAAAATGAAATCTTGTGTGTAATCTGGGCTGATTAACACCGGAGCTGAAGATAGTGCCAACTTCACCAAATTAAAGGACTTTACCGCATCTTCATTCCACTTCACTTGGCTGTCCTTTTTCAACATATTTGTTATTTCCCTCAAATGTTCAGCAAGGTTTGGGACAAAACGACACAAAAAGTTCATCTTACCATTAAAAGACTGAATCTCTTTCTTATTCCTGGGACGGTCAATTTGTTGGATTGCTTCAACACGTGCTGGATCAATACGAATGCCATCTTTGGAAATAATGTGACCAAGTAATTTACCTTCATCCATGGTGAACAAGCTCTTTTTAGGATTAAGCGAGACACCATATTTTCTGCACTTCTGAAAGACAACCTTCAAGTGATACATATGCTCTTCATCTGAATTTGAGAAGACACTCAAATCATCAAGGTATATAACAAGGAAAACATCTTTTTCATTCGCAAAAGCCATGTCCATCGCCCACTGGAAAGTTGCACCAGCATTCTTCAAACCGAATGGCATCTTGGCATAGTGAAATGTCCCCCACGGAGTGGTGAAGGTTTTTTTGTCACTGTCGTCCTCATGGAACAAGATTTGGTTATATCCAGAATATCCATCGAGTAGTGACATCCGAGATGCACCCACTACTCGCTGCAATATATGATCCATCTTAGGCAATGGATAATTGTCCTTCAATGACACCTTGCTCAAATTTCTGAAATCAATACACAATCGGATCTCACCTGTCTTTTTCCACACTGGCACTAAATTTGAAATCCAATCAGAAAATATGATAGGAACAATGATTCCTGCTTTGTACAACCTGTTTACCTCCTTCTCAATCGATGGCAGCAACTTCGGATTGATTCTTCTTAGCTTTTGTCTGAAAGGCTTCTGATTAGGCTTAATTGGGATAGTATGCTGGATTATATTGGTGTCATACGTCTTTAAATCTGAGTAATCCCAAGCGAAAGCATCAGCAAATGAAGACAACAAACTCACATATTCAGCTCTTACCTCCGGTGACAATGACTTGGATAACTTTACCATTTTGGGGTTTTCAGCTGTCCCAATATTTACATCCTCTACTCCTTTTTCAGTCGGTCGTAAAGTTGGTTTCTTGGCCACATCATCCTGATCGAAGAGCTCTTCTAAAGGTATCAAACCTTTAGGAATAATGTTATCTTTCAGCTGTAACACTTCCATTTGATTAACTTGAACCTCATCACCATCATCATATTCCATATCGATTGAGGTACCATTGAACTTACCTTTACTTTGCAGAAAATCATTAATCTCATCATCATCTTGGAAAACTTGCCAACATCTTTGATTATCCGGGACGGTAGGACGGTGCTTCACATGTATCTCGAATTTATTACTTGAATTCATTGGGATCTTCAAGTTACTTGCTGCCTTAGCAAGCGCATCTGCAATTCCATTTTGAATGCGAGGAATACAAGTCAAGGTATAATCTGAAAACTGCTTCAAAATATCAAGGACAACGTTCCAGTAAGCCCGCATCCAGGGATGTTTCGTTTGATTTTCACCCTTTACCTGCTTAATCACCAGTTCGGAGTCACCATAGACTGCAATTATTTTAGCATTCAGCTTTCTAAGAATCTTTAGGCCAGCAATCAGAGCTTCATACTCAGCCTCATTGTTTGAACAATCAAATTCCAACTTGTAAGAACATACCTGTACATTTCTCGGTACCTTGTTAGGAGCGGAAAAAGGACTGCGTACCGAAATACCAATCCCAGCACCATCATTGCCCACTGCACCATCGAAATCCATGGTCCATAGACCTTCTTCATCATCCTCTAAGTGCTGAAATTGTGCTAGCTCTGTTTTTTCTGCTTGCTGTCCACTATCTTTAGCTGATTGCTCAACTGTGATTTCCGGTAGCTACCTTTCCTTCTGCAAAAATTCTCTGAAATTCTCGGTAATCTCTGGAATATCTTCTGCTTGAACTAACTGAATATCTACATCGTTAAAACTATTGGCAAACAAAACAAAAGACTCTAGATCTGTATGTACATAATTAAGCGGATGATTAACTGGTTTCTCCTTAGTGGTAATCATATACTTCATTTTTTGTTCCCGATACAACTTTCTCATTTGACCAAACACGAGAATCATCGCATAGGAGAAATCTAACTGTAATGTCCCTTTCAATTTTTCTCCCCGAGATCTGGAAAGCAACATACCAAATCTGGGAGGAATGTCTGCTACAACAACGTCCATCAAAACATTCTTTGTAGGAATCTGATCCAAACTTACAACCAAGTCTTTAATGAGCCCAATACATCTCACTCTGCTAGAATCAAATGAATAAAGATCATGGTACTTCCTTGTAATGTCTAAACCCAACTTCTCCATGATTTCTTTCGGCATAAGGTTATGGGAAGCACCGGAATCGAACATGGCATTATGCAACACAAACTCATGCAACCGAAGACTGATATAAAAAGGAGGTACTTCGCTGTCCGGAGACTCACCATCTAAAGCTGGTCCAAATATCAGTTCTGGTTGATCATCTTCAATATTCACCATGTCAAACATGGGATCGAAATTCAAAATTCTAGAAACTTGACCTTTATAACTGCTGTTCCTCATTAATTCAGTCAAGGGGATGGATACCTTCAATTTTGAAATTTCATTCTCCAAACTAAAAGCTGAAGTCTTTTCGATCTCTTTGGCTGGAACCTCTTTCTTTTCAACCTTCTCTCTCGATGTAATCGGCTGATTTTATTTTTCTGCTGATGAAGACTTGGTGGCAGCGGGATCAACCATCTCTTTTGCTTTCTTTTGTGCAACAGGTGAATCATTTTTAGGCACTGAAACTTCCTTCCTCTTCTGAATTGGATTGACTGGTACATCTCTATTTCTAAGAGAATATTGCTTCTGCTGAGCTGACAATGCATTCATATATCCTCTCTGATACTCATCCGACTCCTCCTCAAGGGCTGCATCATTAGCTAGGATAAAATCCTCATCTCTTTGTACCGCTGAAGTTTCTGCATACTCATCATCTTCGGTGATATAAATGGGCAAATCGTCAGGAGTAAAGAAATGATTTTCCTCCCCCACTACATCATCTTCATCATCTGAATCCTGACCAGCAAAATTCTGCTGAAGAGGTGTCTTTACTTGCTGCTGGACTGCTGGTTCTTGTGCTCGCTGTTCTCGTTGCTTAATCCTGAATTGGGGCTGCTGCTGACCACGAAAGTTAGGATTCCGAACTTGTGGTTCGGGCTTATCAATAGTGAGCCTTTCGAACATCTTTCCCATTTCACGAAGTATCTTATCTGTGGATGTAGAAGCTTCTTCTTTTATCACAACTTTCTTCTCTGCTTTCAGTCTAGCTCTCTTATCATTCAAGTTTGCCTCAACAGTCACGGAAATCTTCTGCATGTCCTCTAAAGTAGGCGGATCTCTATCTCGTAATGAATAGGCCATCTCCGGATCAAAACCATCCGGGAATTTTAACAAAGCTGACTTCTTAGAAGGCCTCAAGTCATCAGGAATTGCATTATAAACCGCATTAAATATGATAATATAGTCTTGGATGGACTCACCAGGATTGCGCTTGATCTTAGTATACTCAGAAGTGATTTGCAGCGGATCTTTCTTCATCTCCCACCGATCTAGAAACTGTCTCTAAAGCTCTTCTAATGTATTAATACTTCTGGGCTGTAAAGCTCTAAACCATTTACGTACCTCACCTCCAAAAGTTTGGACAAACAATCTCATGGAGACATTCTCTTCATCAATTTCATGCAGGTCCAAAAAGTCTGTCATTCTATCAATATGCTGCTGAGCGGGCACACTTTGAGGAGTACCATCAAACAAAGGAATTTTACTCTGATAATCAGCGGGCATAGGATCCAAATTTGCTGGCAAAACAAGAGGTGCAAATCTAGCAGCCATGGCTCTTGGTGGATTTATGATCTGTCTTGGAGAAACGGGTGGAGAAGGAGCAGTAGGTGTGCGAGGTGTATGTGGTGGAGATGGAGGAGGAACTACTGCTGATTGCTGATCAGATATCAATGGTTGCACTGGAATGGTAGGAATAAAAGAAGGCTCAGCGTGAACTTGTGAATCAGATGTAACTACTGATGGACCAAGAGTTTCAGAAGCAGATTCAATAAACTCAGGAATATTCGTTGCCACAATAGAGTTCTGAAGATTCAAGATGTAATTATCAATGGATCTATTAGCTTGTTCAACCTCAAGATACTTGATAAACTCAGGATTTATGACGGTAGAACCAGTAGCACTTTCAGATTTAGTTTCAAACAACGACAACTCGAACTGATCATCAAACTCAATATCTTCAATGAATTTAAATACAGTAGGGTATGAATGAGATTTAAACAAAGGGATCACGGGACTTTCTCGACGGAGGATTCTTGAAATCAGATTGGGATTCTCATACACTGGAGGTGGATCAGGATCGGGATTTGATCTAGTATGTCTTCTGGAAGCCAGTGTGTTGATCTATTCAAAAATCAAAGGACAAAACCGATCTATTCAGCCTATCAAATTCTAGACTCAATCACCCAAAAGTCCATAACGATGTAATATATTGGGGTAATTCACAATTAAAATGTCATTTTCACAAGCTAAACCGGAGATTGACTAAAGTAGCATTTATCTACTTCCGCTAATGCAAAGCAAAAGCGTTTCAAAAGCTACTTGGCGTGACTTCAGGCTCCGTCTGTAACTTATGAAACAAATAACATCAACAAGCAAACCATTTTCTTCCCCAGTATGGTCGCCACTATGTTAGTTCCCAAATCCACCTCAGGCTGAAATAAGGCAGAAAAAGGACAACACCAAACCACGCTCAGCCTCGTAGCTAGCCCTACGAGGACAGGAGAGGGCTCTCTCCGGGTCAATCTAAATGAAAATATTCAAAGGGGCTTGAGATGACTAAAACAACAACTGATCTTAGGCTAGATAAACAAATATGAGGGTTTGATTTTGATTTTTAGGGGTTTTTGTTGGAAAAAGGGAAAAACAATTTTGGGCTTGGGGATGAGGCCAAATTCTTGCAGAGTTCAAGTTGGGGCAGGGTAGGCAATGACTTTGATGTCTTAGATCAAATGAATGGATTGAAAAGACTGCTGAGGAGCTGAAGAGGGCAAGAGAGTGCAAGGATCCTCTTCAAACTGACGAAAAACATATAAAACTAAACAAAAGTCTAAGGCGGAGCACCAACAAATCAATGAATTCTACCTCAGTTACTCATTTGTTTAATTCAGAAGAAAAGAGAAGGGAAATGGCATACATATAAAATTAATGAAACTTACAATAACATGAGAAGAACATCATCAAAACTCAGAAGCCACAAGGATCCCAACAAGTGCTGCAAAACTCTGGTCTTTCCTTTGCCAAAAACTGAAAATGGATATACAATGAGGTGCCAAACTTTTCCCAAGAGTCCAACCCTGAAAATGTCTCATAAAATACAATATATAGACCATCCTAACCCCATCCCATGCCTCTAGGGGTCGAGCTCATCCTTCTAGGAGCTGTTTCAACCAATTCTAAACATGGAGCTAAAATCTAGGCAGCCAAACAACTTGCCTCTATATGCTAGGAAACTGATCCATTCACTCAATTTTCACTTTTTAGTGAATGAATCCTCTAGAACAAGTAAAAAAATGCCAAATTTACATCATAGTCATCAAATTACATCATGGTAGGTCAATCATCACATGAAAAAGTAAAACTAGTCAAAACTGGGCGAATTTCTGAGCTGAAGAGTGAAAATGAGGCAAAATTTCTCTATGCGTCGCGCTCAGTTTCTCTATGCGTTGCGCTACTTTGGAGGTGAGTTTTAGGCACTTCCCAAAGTCCAAATTGAGTTCATGATAGCTCTTTGGAAAGCCCTGGATATTGGCTATCCAACCCAAGTGGAATTTTTCAATTTGGATGTCATTTGTCCCTCCAAAACTGCAATCTCCCAATACTGGTTCCTGCTGGTGCAAAAAGTGGCAGAAAGGCCATTTTTGGAGTGTTTTTGGCCCTTTAGGCAGCCCAGAATTTGATGAAATGCTTCGTCCATTCCTGAACATACATAATATATCATGAAAAACCCAAAAATGCAAATTTTTCCTCCAGAAGATGTCCCAATCATAAGCGTGCGTCAAGTGGCGCGACGCGTCAGGCGGAAAAACCTGTTTTGCAACCAAAATTTTCAAAATGACAAAATCTTCTCCAAATTTGCTGAAATTTGGAGTGAAGGTCTCCCATCATGTCTCATGCTCAGCCAAGGAAGCTTCGGCCAAGATTCGGAGTGGATCCGGCCTCTTTCGACGTTTCAGTGCCTTTCTCAACCTTGCCTTCAGGATCTTCATTTTTTCTCTACAAACGTGTGTACGGGCCCAATAGTGAGTCTTCATGTGTCTGAGCATGTCTTTGTCCCTATTGGCCTTCGCCAAGAGCTTCTCTAGATGAATGTTGACGTGCGTAAGGCAAGTCTCTCGCTCAACCGGTGTCATGTCACCTGGTTTCTTCCGGGCCATTTCCCGGTCTTCACGGATTTGCCGCAACTCTATGAGTGTGTGCTGATCCTCCAGATGTTTATTACGCTGCTCCAAATAATGTATAACCGAATGAGCTCTCTGCAACTTCACGGTCAAAGTGTCAATCTCAGCCTTTTGTTCCTGGATGATCTCTTTCAGCTTCGAGCTAGGAGAGCTCGCATCAACATCGATCAAAACAAAATCAGTATCTTGGCCTCCCGAGGGGCCCTCATCGTGCATAGGCCTCTTGCCTCTGTCCTGAACCTGTACCTGTGCTGATGTAGAAGGCGAGACCCCTTCCATGCCATGTGGAGATAGTACTCGCACTGCTGATGAAGATAACGAGACCCCTTCCACCCCTGGTGGAGATAGTACTCGTCGTGCTGCTGCAAATAAGGCTCTGTGGCCTCTCTGATATGTCACACACACTGGAGCGCTGATAGGCTCAGTCTCAGGAACCTCAAACTGATGTGAAGGCTCTGCCTCATCATGAACAATCTCGGGAGGAGGCTGGGGGGCTGCAAATAAGTCACGAGAGATGAACTCATCCCATGTGATGCCCTGCAAACCAAGCTGATGTACCACAATGATTTTGATGAGCGCGTAATGATAAATGTTGTTATGTTGCTGCTCCGGAGTCTTCTTCTGCACAAGGGTAGTCATCCGCTCTATATTCCGACACATGAAGTATGGAATATTCATTAGTCGCACTCTCGTGAAATGCATCAAAAGTCTGATATGGTATGCATAAAGGCGTGAGAATCTACCCTCACAGCTGAAATATCGGATGATGAGTTTCATCAATGGTGCATAAGACTCCTGCAGAAATCGGAATGGAAATACCCTACTCAACTGCCTCAAATATCCAGGTCTGATGTAAGGCTCATAATATGCTCTATCCAGCTGTTGTCTCTTATTCCACTCCTCACCAATGTTCGGTATCCCAGTCGCCTCAGAAATAGTCTCTGGTGTCAAAGTGAAGTTCATTCCAGCAAGATTTACATGACCATTATGCAAATGTAGGACAAATAGGCGAGCTAACTCATGATGATGCTGAGTTCGGGCAACCATCTCACAATACTGGAAGCACGACTGACGCTGAAAACAATCCATTGCAAGCGGACATGCCTGCAATTGAGTCAAAGAAGTGGGCTCCTCCCTGACATGCCTGCCACTTTTATGAGATCTCCTCGGCACATTAAGCTCGGTAGATGAATCACTGTCTTGCTCATATCCCTGCTCATATGGTGAATCTGTCTCTGACATGGTGCTGAAATGTGTTTGTCAACTATATGTTTGGTTGGTTAGAAAATGAGTAATTGGTGTATTTGTTTTAATGCCAAATGTGTCACATATATATCAAGGTGCTATAAGAAACATCACAGTGGGAAAAGGACTGTCAAATGAGTTTCAAGTGTGAAGACAACCACTGTTTGAGGGACTTAGGAATCTGGGGATTTATAAGCAATGGGAATGAGTGATAATGATGGGGCAGTTTTTAGGAACAAGGGTCCATGAAATGACAGAATATAAGTGCAGTCAAAGATCTAAAGGCAACCCTTGGATCTTGTGGAAACTTAGATTTTTATCAATGAAGGGAAGTGGTAATAAGTGATAGGGTTTGGGAATTCATTGACATGGGAACAAAGGGTAAAAGGGATATGGGACAGTGGAAATGGGGAAGGGACTGTGATATAATAATATGACAGTGATAGCAGTGACAAAAATGATAACGATAACCAGAGCACAAAAGTCTATGGAATGAGAGTTTAAACACCAAAATTTCAAGTTTTTAACCACCTCCTTTCAAACCTTTGGGAGCAGATTGCAATAGGGGTATAGGGTTTATCCTTGCATCATTTAAACACTTGAATTTCACCTTCAAATAACACCCAACATGAATTAAACCCAAATATCAACTGTGCACACTTACTTGGTAACAAAAGAACTGAATCAAATTGAATTTTTGATGAAGCAAGACGAATTTCGGCCTTAGGGCTCTATGCGCCGCGGCCTTTGGGTGTGCCACGCCAAAATAAAATAACACGGAGAATTTTGGCTCTATGCGCTGCGGCCCGTGGGTGCGTCGCGCCTATGCCCAATGCGCCGCGCTTGAATTATCACACAGTCTGCCCTTCTAAACACCCAGTTTGGTCTTCAACTCTCAAATTCGACTTCTGCATGAGATTTTCTCAATGAAAATTGTTGCAAATGAATAAATAACCTTGAGAAATATCTTGACAAGAGATGGTTTTGATTTTTACTTCGTCCAAACCCATTTTGTAATGTTTTCTACCTTTGGCACTTTTCATTTAATTCAACTTTTGTCCTTTGTTTCCTCATGACTTTCTGAGCTTCGAAATGATGAAATTGGTTGATTTTTTGCAGGGATGTTGGCGTTTAACTTTGGCAAAGGAGGACCAAAATCTGCAAGTGAAGAACTTCATGGTGGAAAGATACATCTTGTTACAAAAATGAATTCGACAATTTCTTATTCAAAACAGAGTTTTGAGCAAGAAATGTCCTCGAATATGTTTTATGATAAAATTTTGAGTTGAGAACTTATTGGAAACCATCCTCATGGCCTGCGGGCATAATTTGACATTTCAGAAGACCGAACCCTAGACTCAGAAACTAAAACTAAAACTATTACTGCAAATGACTTGAAATGAACTTTGATGATTTTGGAGAAATTTTGACCAACCCAGCAGGTACAAACATGAGGGAAACAAGAAAAACCAAACCCTTCCGTCAGTCAATGGCATTCCCCCTAACGGAATGCAGATGAATGAACAGAATGAGACACCTAAACAATGAAATGCAATAAGAGAAATGATCTCTGACGGAGGGCTGTAAAGACCAACCGACAACACTACCATTGGGAAGTGTGAGGAGAGTCATGCAATTGACCCTTGAGAGGGAGCTAGATTTGTATGCGGTAAAGTCAACCTCAAGATGTGGGGCAACCAGCCACGTACGGAGGATCATGGAGTGGCAACAACCACTCATGATTCATGCGAGAGAAATTTAGAATGAATGGGGAGGGAGTGCATGCGATTATACCACCAGGTGAGTAGGTGAGAGGTGGGCGCTTATGGTACCCCCGCAAAAGAATAAATTTTGGGCGGGATTCATTGATATGGTGGATCTCTCATGAATCAAACCTAGCTGAGGAGACCACGGACGACGATGCTCGCCGGGATCGATATGATTGATGCGATCATATGTTGTGAAATGAAATCGAAGTGTGATTATCGGATACCGGAGCGCAGTTAGGTTGGCGACAAGTGCACGGTGCATGGATGCGGTGTCGGTAAGCGCAATGGATCGATAGACATGTGCGGTAGCTAGTAGTAAGTCGAGAAGACTTTGATGACGGATACATTATCTTGAGATTCGGTTGTTTGGAGGCTATTCAATTTCGGAAGTGTTCCACTTGCAATATTTGCATGTGCGAGAAACAACAGAAGTGTTGGATGCATGAGTTGCATGTATCGCACGCATGGGTTGCATGTCCATGCGATGATAAGCATACTCAACAATTTGTTGCATGTCGCATGCAAGGACATTCCTTGCTTGTTGAGAGGGAGTGTTGAAGTTTGCAACAGAAATCAGGTGAAATTGGCATGGAAACAACATCCACGATCTGAAGTGAAAATTAAGCACCTACACTAGGGTGGGGCCCACACGGGATATTTTTAGGTGTATCTCTATTTATAGATTGCATTTCTATTTATAGATGCATGTTGGCTATTATTATCCGTTAATATTAGTTGGACAATAAACAATAATCTATTCTCAATGTGGGCTTGGAAATAGTTAACTAAAGTGGAAAATCAGTTAAATAAAGGAATTTCGAGTTAAGAGGTTGGTTAGTGGGACATGCAGGTTGACTTTAGTTGTAATAGAGTGATTCTAGTTGTAACAGAGTTGTAAGTGCAATGGTGCATGAGTTGTGCAAGTTGTAAATCAGTTTAACTCAGTTAAGTGAGTTAAAGTCAGTTGTGCTAGTTGTAACTGCAGATACACTAGTGAGAGATCAAGTGAATTAAATATTAATTAATTCACATGTAGTGATCTCATATGCAACTGATGTTTTTACTATTATTAACTACATGCATGTCAGATCTAGTGGAGACCCAGTTGAGTTCTAGGTGAAAGGGAAGATAACTATCAATTGTGACATTATCCACTTGCACACATGCAAGCACACACACATTGGATGAGCCCATGATATTTACGCAGTCAAGGCAAACAAGGCATCCATCATTCATGGTTCTTTACCATCAGGGATTGCGTAGTGGAGTCAGGTTGTCTGGAGACAGTAAATTGAGCAAGTGATTTGCCAATTTTTGTATGACAGTGTGAGACAATTAGCTGATGTACTAGAGCTCTTGTGATTGGAGTTTTGTATGTAATTGTTTCATGATCCATGAAATAATATAAAATAGAAGATAGTGGGGTTTTTAGCTGTAAGCTTTACCCTGGAAATTATTTGTGTTGTGTGTGATTGATCTTCTTCATGATATTGTAATTGGTGATTGTGTTTTTAATTCCGCAAAGATTTGTAGAAGCAATTCAGTGTTTAACTTTAGCATATTGTTAGATCGAGTGAATTCAAGATACACATGCATACTGTATAATTTCTACATCCCCTCCTTAAACGCAATTGAGGGAGAAACAACATTCAACAACAAATAAGAGGAACATTGTATGATTGCACAACTTATGATACACAACGATATGAACTCTGCAAACATGTATTCAAAGGATTCCATAACCATCCATCAATCCAACCATAATCAATCTTAATAGTTGGAATTGGAAAACGATTTAGCCTTTCATATTGTATTTTTAATGATTTGAATGCATAACTACGAGGTTCCCAAGAACTATGATTCTAGGGTAGATACCTATGATTCTTATGCTCAGTTGTTGTTTTGTAAGCTCTGAGATAGGTTCCCTAACAAAAGTAGAATTATGTACATCAACAACACTCTCATTAGCAATGACACGATCATCAATTTGCATAACACAATCAATAGAGGGTTTCTCTTTTGGCAATACCATTTAAACTCCACCTAAAACAAATGACACCTTCCCAGATTCAACATAACTAGATGTAAGTAATGAAATGACAATCGCAACATATCCAAAACTTACTATTTACACTTCAGCCATAATAGGAACAAAAGTTCCATATCCATCTTTCCTATATCCTCCAATATATCCCATTTTGCTTAGTAGTTAAGACCCAATATCTATCCACTATTTTTTAAGAAATAATTTAATCTGAAAAACAAATTATTAAAGTGTTTTCCCTTCGGCGTAAATGAAATAGTATTCATTTACATCTAAATGATCACTCTAATCTCAATTTTGATAATGACTAATAAATATATAAGAGAATGTCAGCGTACAAAGCATTTTACATATAAAAAATATAATAATGAAATAATATTAATTTACTTCTAAATGATCACTATAAACTCAAATTTGATAATGACTAATAAATATATAAGACTATGTCAACTTAAAAAGGATTTTATATAAAATAAATATAATAAAACCATTTCAATTAGCACGAAGGATTCTTAAACATAATTATAAAAGGTAAGATAGTTTCTCTCTACGACACAACAATCAAATTAAAATTCATAAAATGTTTGAATCTTTTAGTATCACACTTTGCGACAAAAGTTTTGAATTTTTTTAAGCATCGCACTTTGTGCGATGTGATGTGAAACTTTTGTATTTAAAATTGCTATCTATATGACGTGAAAGTTTTCTATCTTACTTTTTAGTATCATACCGTGTGGGTCCCATTCCTAAAGAGGGTATGACGTCAGGGATTTTTAAATTCATTTTGGTGGCCAGCGTATTTTTGTTTATTATTATTATTTTAAAATATCTTTTAATTTATGATTATTAATTATAAAATATCTAGTTCAATGTATATAAATTAAAAATATTTAATATAATTATATTTATTTATTTAATAAATATCGTTTTTGGATAAGTTTTTTAATTCTTCAAAAGAAGTCCCTAGTTTCAACTATGAACCATTGTTTTTCTCTGCGGTTTGCTACTTGGGACATCAAGCCAATGATAGAAGAAAAATATTTTTGACTAGAAAATAACAAGGCTTTTAAACTATTTTATCTTTGCTATAAGCCTATTGTAGCCAACACGATAATTAAAACAAAGTAAATGCTTATTAATACTATAGAAGCAACAGTGATGTGTATAGAAAACAATGACAGAAACCATGGAAATAAATTGTTGAGGGAAATCCCATAGCACTGTTGAAGCCAATAGAAAAGTCATGTCGACATGGAGACGTCAATCAGAGCCATAGGTGTTCTAGGTGAAGTAGGTCCTTTTCCTCCAAGGAGTATGGCTTCGAGATGTCCCAATTGCATGGCCAAATCACGGTTCTCCATAACCATGTCTTGATTCTATGCTATGATGTCATTGAGCTACAAAGAGATCTCCTTTCGGGATTCATGGTTGTCTGTTAGCACTTGGCCCAAGAGGGATTTCATGTTCCGGTAAAAGCTCAACTGTATAGAGGTATCGATTATACCTATCACATGTGTGTCTTGGGTTAGGGAGCTATCCATTCAGCGGTCGAGGCAAGAATCTCAACATCTTTGAAATCATTGTCATCTTCCATGGTTGTTGTAGTGGCACGATCTAAATCCATTTGGACAGGGCCGAGAGTGTTGGCATGAAATCTCCTTGTCGTAATGAAGGCTCTATATTAGGCCTTGACATTGCCAACACCTCAATTTCCAAAGCCCTTGTGGCTCCACATGCACTCTCGAGGCTTGCTGGGATGGGGGTACAGAGCAAGAAATGATATAGGATTGTGAATCAAGAGCAATGGCACAAAGGAGAATGGCTTACGACTTTGGCTGAGAGGACATGGGAAACCAAGCAAGGAGGGGTCCCGAGGACCACAAAGTCATGGAGGCTGCCAACCAATGTGAAACAAATAAGAAGGTGGCCATGGGGAGAGGAAGAACATGGAAAATGTCACCAAGTAGGCTTGAATATAACACATGGGAGGGAGAGGATATTGGTGAACAAAGCCCTAAGGAAACTTCAAAAACTCATATGTATATAGCCAAGAACACTAATGCTCCTAGAGTGAACACTCAATTGAGCTAATTCCTGATAACGGAGAGAGCCAATGCTAGAAAAACCATAGCAAGTAGTTACCTGGAGCTAGTCCTTCTATAGCTAACATGTTCCAAATGTGATAAGGACAACACAATGAAATTCCCATTAAGGATGTTGATTATTGGAACCACACCAATTTAATAGAGGGTGTTGATACCAAATAGTAATTGAGTAATCATTGTCATCGTCAACAAATTGTACCAGTCAAGTTCGGGATTGCGTTGCACTGGGGATGAAGGGGAGACACAACTCTTGGCCAAAAATATATACAATAATGAGTGTTGCAAATGCTATGACATGGGGAGGGGGAAGGAGTGGCCAGGTCATCAGGACCTAGACCTGGTTTTTAATGTTCAATTTGCATTCTTGTTAAGTTTCCATTGCTCCACAAAAAGATCATTGGAAGTTATTTACTTTTCAAACTTTTGTATACTAGGTAGGGAGAATGCACATTGTTAGACAAATGATGGAAAATTAGCTAACATTTGATATACTTATTCCCAACTTTTTAATGTGTTACGAAAATCAAGAACTTCTATCCTACCCATCACAAAGAAAAATGAGGAATTGTTGTTGACAATAATACTTCGTCCCTTCTCAAAAAATGATGAAAGTTAGTGATTTCACATAATCATGGGTATGCCCCAAAATATGGGTGATATTCCATATTGAAAATGATTTGACATATCACATACAAAATCTACATTTTGATTCATGTCAACCACAATAATCCCTTTTATATTCTCTGCTTGGATCAATTTTAATGAAAGACAACAAGATCATAAAAAGTAGAAGAATTTCCACAATAATTCAAAAAGCTCATCTTTTAATTTTCCATACAAAGATCAAAATGGCTTCATAAGGATATTTGGAGAGGTCAAGAGAATCTAAGGCATAAAGTCAACATCAATTCTAACAAACCACTTCATTAAACCCTTTATCAACCAAACATACAAGACTCAATTTTGAACTAAAGAACTAAATTAACATAATGTAAACAAAAATATAACCCAAATTAATCTATCCCAAAACAAAGTAGATCAATGGTACTCATCTCCATTCAAAATAAACTAGAGGAGAAACTACAAAGCTCCATTCAAGTAGATCAATTGTATTAATCTCCATTCAAAATAGATTAGTGGAGAAACCACAAAACTCCATTCTAGCTTTTATTTTGAAGTGATATTAAAATTATCTCTAACTAGTTACGAGTTTATCTTCTTTAATTATAAAACATCAAGTTAACAACCCAAAATCATTGGGTAAGAGTGAATATTTACACCTTACAAATACCTAAGAAGTCATTCTAAATGACATGTTTTTCTTTAAAAATTCATGAACATTCACAAATAACAATCAATAACAATTAACTTAACTATATAAATTAAATAGCTGGTAAATGTCTAGATACATCAATCCATAATAAGCATCAAAACATTTATTTCATAATACACTTCATTTTGTTGAAATTAAAAAGAAAAAATTCATAAAAATTAACCAAATTTTATTTTTATTTTAAATTATTCTTATTATTAATTATAAAAAGAATTAATATATGAGTGCAACATATATACATTTAAAAAAAGCATGTAACATGATTATTAATCATATCTCAATTCATATGACATTTTTTAATTAATCAATTTAATTAAAAAGGAAAAACGGCTCGTTTTTAACGGCTAACTCCGGGCAATGATGCATCCTTACTATTTATTCACTGAAATCATTTTCCTTCTTCGCCTTGTCGTGAGGATGAACCACATTAGATGGTTCGAAACGTCGACCAAATCCTAATGATGTGATTAATCCAAAAGATTTTCTATCTATCTAAATTATTGATAATTAAATTAAAATTCTAAAAACTTTGGTTCAAAATAGATACGTCTATCTACATAATTAACAATTAAGTTATAATATATTGACCACCTTATTAAGTGAGTTTATTCATCTAATAATTATTAATAATTAAATTAAAATCTTAAAAACAATATTTCAAAATAGATATACTTATCCACATAATTAACAATTAAGGTATAATAATCCATGAAGTGTAAACCAATTTATTTGAGTGGAGTTTAGTTTCCTAACAAACTAGTCTCTACCCAAGCTCAATATAGTCAAAATAAAGAAAAAAAAATGAAAAAAAAAATATATATATAAAATAAGTGACATGATAAATTTTGTAAAGATGGTTTTGAACCTTATTATTAAATTTAAACAATCTTTTGAACCTCTAAAAATACTTCAAATTTCCTCATTCATATATATATATATATAAACAAAAGCAGTAGTCTAAAAAACCCACAGAATAATCCACAAATCCCTGTAATATTATGAAAAAATTTGGTAAAGATTTTTGATAATCTGGGTTACAGTCGTTAAACTTCAGTATTTTGGGTGTCCTATGGGTTTTTGATGGTGTTGAATCCATTTCCACCATAAAAAAATGCAATTCAAACACTCCAACTACCTGCTGTTTGAATTTTTTTTTACCAAATTCCGACAAAAAACTGTTGTCCAAACTATTCTATTGCGTCCATAGCCAACTTAGAGCCTTTTTTTTTTTTTAATCCACTTATGCCTCAGAAAACGCTTTTGACCAAACTAATAGAATATTCTATAAGATTCCAAACAATAAAAATTTGGATGGATCTAAAACATATTAGTGTTCTCATTTAATATAATCTTTCATCAAGAACCGGAACACAAGAATTGCAACCATTTTATTTATATTATTCACTGAAAGTAAAATACATGCCCAGACAATAAAATCCTGCAAATGGCATGCACAATTGCTTGACAATGACAAATATAAGAAACTGAAGTCCACTTGTGAATCCTGGATGGATCCACCACATAAACATCACTGTGGGGTTTTCGTCTCGAGATCAATGATAGAACTGGCCAGGCCAGGTTCTCAACCCAAACATAATAAGATAGATAATACGAGAATGCTCTAAATGCCTAGCTTCTCTCCCCTTTTATAGGCTTGATGGGTCAATACCAACAAGAAATACCATGGGTCAATACCAACATGAAATACCATGGGTCAATACCATGGGAAAATACCACGGTAAGTACCATGGATCTATGAATCTATCCACTTTGACTGGATCAAGAAAGGGAATATTACAAATCCTCCTGCCCAAAGATTGCTTGTCCTCAAGCGATCCACTTCTATCCACAACATAAGCATTTGTACATTGATACCAGGATCCCATACAATCCGATGTACCCTCCATGTTGAATGGTCCTGAATGGATCCTCCAATACCTGGATCCTAAACAATCCTCCGACCAATCCTCCCCTCAATAGATTTACCTGGATCCCAAACAATTCTTTCCCCAATGGATTCTCCCGAATCCCAATGCCACCTAAATCCTGGGACCTGTGGGTTATGGTACCATTTCAACTCTCCATCGTTGCCTACACCAAATGGTCCAACCTGTAATTTTCCCTTAGCTATGGGTATCCTCCAAATAATCAACCCATCAATAGAATACCAACTCATAACCTCTCGCCAATCCATACTTGGGAAAGAATGAATATCTGCAAATCTACTATGTTGATGTTGTTCGATGCTCAATTCATGCTGCTCTACTTCGTTACCCAACATGATGTGTTTGGAGAAATCTGCCTTGCTCTTCCCAATGTATAAAGGTGGGTTGTTGGTGTTGCAAGCTTTATCTATGTATTCCTATAGAGCACTGCTATGGAACTCCCAATTGTACTCCTCATGCGGCCTTGCGAGGAACTTGAGTTGTTCCTCAATACTAGACAACTTGGTCGATGATTTGGCACATTTCCCTATGAGTTCCTCAATTTTTCTATTCTCCTGTAAGACAGTGTCTCGGACTATCCAGACTCTTTGCTTCAACAACATAAGATCTGCCTTGAAATGCATGATCCTTTCCTGAAAATGCATGATCCTCTCCTCATTTGATTCTCCTTGGGTGTATTCATCCTGGATCTCTTCACATGTGAGGATCAATTGTCCTTCCTCTCTGGTTGTCAAACATGGATGTACTGGTGGAATGTTGTCTATACCCGATTGCCCATACTCTTTATGGATGTTCTTCGTTGTATTTATAGATTCAACTACCACATCATCAGGAGGAATTGCATCTTTCCTTTCGTCATGTACTTTGTCAAGCTGACTGCTCAGCTTGTCCTGCGAGTTTCTCTAAAGAGCATGGTGTTGCTGCTCACCATTTGTACTTGACTGCTCAGATCCTTCATAGGTCCTCTCTTGAAAACCAGCGAACCCATCTATGGATGAATCCCCATGATCTGAAGAAGTCTCTAATTTTTCTATCCTTTTTGCCTCCTTATTATCTGGACATGAATGGTCAAGTGCCCAAACTCCCTTGCATACAAAGCATAAGCCTTTCCTCCTTAGTTCCTTCTTGTTGTCTCCACAAATCTTTGTTAGTTCCTCCTTGGTTAACTTCTTTCTAAGTATCTTGTAGCTCTATTTGATCAACCCCTCAGCTAGTTCATAAGCAGTAGGTGATGCAATTAGCTCCTTCCTCCAAATGGCCAACAATTCGGATCTCAATTGTTCGCAGATGGCCCTATCTTCTCCTAAGATTGAAGACATGATCTTTTGCATGTCTGTTTTGATGAAGTTTGGATGAGACGTTGTAATTCCATTGCAGAAGTATTGGAGCATTTGAAGGATTAAATCATCACACTCTAGATCCAGCGTAAGCATACCAAATTGAATTTCGCCATGCGTTCCAAAATTGTGCGCTTCTGGAAAAAAGTAAGAACGGTGGTGTTGTCCAACCCTTGGAGTGCTTCTACCATTACCCGAAAAGTCCTCCTCACGATGTCATCATTGTAGGGCAATAACGGTGTTGTTAAGGCTATGATTTTACTGAGACAAGAGGCGACCGTGAGTCTAACCTTTTCACAAGTATGCTCCAAGAACCTAGGTTGTATCAAAGCAAGCATGGATGGCTTCAAGGCCCAACTTGACCCTTCCCATTCTGATTTCTCTATCAAGCTCAAAGCCGTATTTAATGTGTCTAGCTGTAGGAGAACATCTTTTGACTTTGTACCTTGTAATTTGGATCCAAGATCAAAGAGACACTTACTTTTTACATCTTCCTTCCGAGTATCTTTTGACTGCTGAAGGATAACATGGACCTTTCGAGAGAAGGGTCTGTTGTTCTGCTCTTGCTTCTGATTTGTATGTTGTTGCCATCTTTGATCCACAAAAGTATTGTAGCCCAGAGAACCGACTGATATATCATTATGTTGATTTTTGTGGTGTTTCCAAAAATAAAATGACGACATTGGCATCAATGGATCTCAATACTTAGCTAATGAGAAACCTCAGAATGATTCCTGTCCAGCAATAAATTTCCAGCGTTTCAACAATGACCATATTTGCAAGAAATATATGAATCTTCCATACACATGAATAAATATCATAATATTCCATACACATGAATAAATATCATGGGTACATTTATTCATAAGAGGCTATATACAAGCTATAAATCATTTTGTCAATCATGCCTTCAAATATTTTCACAAATTTAACCCAAAGACTTAAAAATGATTTTCCTTCACTTATGTCTCCCAATAAAAATCATTCACTGAAAAATAAAAATCCAACTAGGGTGATAAATGTCACGGAAGTGAGAAATGTTGGCTAGGGTGAAAAATAAATTTCACTGAAGTTCCTTGCATAAAACTCTCAGGCTGGCAGGATGCACAACTCTGATACCACTGTAAGATTCCAAACAATAAAAATTTGGATAGATCTAAAACATATTAGTGTTCTCATTTAATATAA
Source organism: Pinus albicaulis (assembly GCA_034641835.2). NCBI lineage: Eukaryota > Viridiplantae > Streptophyta > Pinopsida > Pinales > Pinaceae > Pinus > Pinus albicaulis. The sequence continues at coordinate 395,658,420 of CM076569.1, read as the reverse complement.
TCTTTCATCAAGAACCAGAACACAAGAATTGCAGCCATTTTATTTATATTATTCACTGAAAGCAAAATACATGCCTAGACAATAAAATCCTGCAAATGGCATGCACAGCTGCTTGACAATGACAAATATAAGAAACTGAAGCCCACTTGTGAAACCTGGATGGATCCACAACATAAACATCACTGCGGGGTTTTCGTCCCGGGATCAATGATAGAACTGGCCAGGCCAAGTTCTCAACCCAAACATAATAAAATAGATAATACGAGAATGCTCTAAATGCCTAGCTTCTCTCCCCTTTTATAGGCTTGATGGGTCAATATCAACAAGAAATACCATGGGTCAATACCATGGGAAAATACCACGGTAAGTACCATAGATCTATTCTATCCACTTTGACTGGAGCAAGAAAGGAAATATTACAAATTCCCACATTCTTTATGCATTCCAAAGACACGGTGTCTATTTTATATGATGTTAATGTCAGAGCTCTACTTGTTGGCCCACACAAACAATCGTGTTCTGAACACAATCAGCCCTTCACGACTTTGAAATAAATCAACGACGAAATCTCAATTCCTGTCATAATTGTTCAAAACCTTAGTAACCATATGGTGGCCTTGAGGTCTGTCTTCATTTGAAAAAATATAAAATGGCAGAGTGAGTTTGAAGCCAGACCCTGTAAAGACTTGAGGCCACATCGGTCTGGAGGCCCTGTTTTTCTGCTCCGACATCACAATTCTGGTCCTTTGCTTTGTAGCATAGCATCTGGGAGTTGAAGCTGCACAATTAGGCAATCAAACTCTGATTTCTCTGTTTGGGGACAATGCAGAGTAAACAATCTGGAGATTATTACTATGTGGCCATTGGGGGGCCTGCCAATGGCAGGGTCGAAGCCCAAGGAAAGATGGCGATGTTACGCTCCCTCATCCATTGCTCAATTTCAGGACTACTCTCTTTATTTCTAGAAACAACTGGAGTAAAACGCTGGAAACCAACTGCAGTGATTTCCTTAATTTATGGAAACTAACTGCAGTAATTTCCTTAAATTATGGAAATCAACTGCAGTTCATTAATTTCTTGTTAGGAGCTTCTGAAGTGGTCCATTACTCCCACTGCAGTTCTCTACCATGATCAGTGGAACATTTGACACATAGCCAACAGAAGCTTGATGGAAGCTAGGCTATAAACTCCTCTGTTTGGTCCCCAAACTCACTAACTCAACCCCATTCAATTTTTCACCATCAATTAGAGTTAGCAGAGCTTGGAAGATTTTTTTCAGATCTTTTATATCCCTTTTCTTTCTGCTTGTGTGGATAAAAACAAAGCTGCTGCTCTTCATTATTAGTGGTCTGTTTTTCCATGTACGAAGTGTCGAATATGGACTAGTTCACAGATAACAGTATGATATGAAAAGTCCATTGTTTCTATCAATTGCTCTTTACCTTGTAAAAATTCATTCACAGTGTGCGTGTGCGTGAGTTGGATTGAGCATAAATCAGAGTTTTATTTCTGGGCTCATAGTCCATTGATAGAAATGGCTTAGTATTAAGGAAAGACACTTATAATCAAGGGTTTGATGTGCCAAAGTTCCAAGAGATTTTCCAGAAACTAGAAGTAGAGCCAAATTTCTGCCATAAAGCAGTAATACTATGGGTAAAATCTGCCAATTTGTGTTTTACTTTAACTCAAGATTGAATTGGAGAATTGTTACTAAGGCCATCAATGGCTAGAGGTATGTTTTCACTGAGCATTATAGTTTTATATTCCGCATATAGTTTTTACTGGGCATTTTAAAGCTTTCATTTTTGATTCTTTAAGTTTTTCTTTTATTGGGCATTAAAAATCTTTATTAAGTTTTTATTGAAGCTTACATATCATTAAAATTGCTTAAAGTTTTTAATTTTGATATGTTTTTACTGCGCATAAAATAGTTAACAGGCGAGGCCTCTGCCGAAGCGGGGGAGCATTAAAAGGAAGATATTTGCTTCCATGGCCGCACCAATACTGGAGGCCCTCAAAACCATGGGGACAACTTTGTCCAAAATCATTCATCCATGAGGGCAGCTTTCTGCAAAATTTGCTGTCCTGTAAAGTAAACATCTCTGCTGGACTTCGTTCCGGGCAGCGAGACTATGAATTTGATCCAAAATTGTGTGGGTTTTTGTAAATGTTCAGACCAATTATGAGTTTTTCTTTGTTTAGAGCTCTTTGCTTTGAGAATTGGCACAGGGCCAGCGCGCTGTAGAATGGCGGTTGTAAACAATTGTAATTTTGTTCCTTAATTCCTTTTGTGGACTATGACTGGCTGGTTGGTTAATTTTGCAGCGTTTGCTTGGACACCTGTCAATTGTGTTATGATATCTAATGTTGTATAGAAATATTCTTAACATCTTCCTATTACATTAATTTTGTTATAACTTGAGTGAGAGCGAACTCAGTTATGGTGGAGAACTCAGGAAGACTGGTTATAAACACGCATGAGGTTAGATGTTGGCTGATCATCCTTCGACCAGCATTTTGGTCATATATCTCATGGAATTGCTTATGTATATATTCACTTAATGCAGTTCATGGTCAATATCGCCCGGTAAATCAGATCATTTTTTTTTTGGGGGGTTAAAATGCTGTCTGGTATTTTTCAGAGAGGAAAAAACACTGGTTCGCTTATGCATAGGCAAAATAGTACATGAGTCAAAATACATAAGCAGCAAGCACAGATCAAGGAAGTGCGTCCTCAATAGGAGGCAGAGCTTTCAGTCTCCATGAGCAAGATTAACAAGGATCCAGCTACAAAAAGAGAAACAAAATAACTGACTGGCATAAAATAAAAGGCTCCATACACATCATGTGAGTAGAAAACGCATCTCCAGAATTGGGAAAAACCGGCCAGGAGGGCACTCAGAAAGACGGAAGATACAAAAACCAAAGCGTCACACAAAAGGAAGTGAGAGAGAAACTCAGGGGATCTGGAGGGAGAAAGCGTTCAGAAGATGACCGCCATGAAAATGCTGGATATGCAAGAGGCCGAAAGGTTGTTGAAGGCCTCTTTTGGAGAGACTGTCCGCCCGCGTGTTGAGCTCCCTGTAAATGTGCAAAATGGGTGGGTGGGGAAGCCTCTGAAGAAGGTAGTGAATCCTTCGAATCCAGAAGAAGAGGCCAGGAGGCCCCAATGGGCTGGGCTATGGATGAGCATTGTGAGCCACGAGAAGTCTTTGTCCAAGCCCATGATACTGTCTGTCCCCAAAATGATGTGCTGTTCATTTCCGAACACCCATTGGAGACGAGCTCGGAGTTGATGGGAGATTCGGGCGAAGCTGTACCAAATCATTGAACCCCTGGATGGATTGAGGAGGTCCGCCCGGAGGAAATGCAACAGGTCCTGATGGAGATTGTGTTTGTCCCGAAAAAAGAGGGCCAGAGGCCGACCCGTTGGATGGCATGCCAAAAGATTGTGTCTTGTCTACGAGACAACAATCAAATTAAAATTTCACAAAATGTTTGAATTTTTTTTGGAGTTATCTTTAGTGTGATTTTTAGAAGTTTGTGAAAAATTTTGAGGTAAAATCTTGGTTTTTGTTATTCAAACTGGTTTTTTTGACTCTATATATGGATTCAGCACCCTCAAAAACCTCTAGAGCACTTAGATTGTGCAAAGTTAGTGATCAAACTTCTCTTTTCAATAAATTCCTTCGGAATTTAGAGAAATTACCCTGTAAAAAAGTCACCCTAAAAACCTTCAAAAAGTCACACTAAAAACTATCGCACTTTGTCACAAAGTTTTGAATTTCTTAAGCTTCACACTTTATGCCATGTCATGTGAAACTTTTTGTATTTAAAATTGGTATCTATATGACGTGAAAGTTCTATCTTACTTTTTAGTATCATACAATGTGGGTCCCATTCTTAACGAGGGTATGATGTGATGGATTTTTAATTTCATTTTGGTGGTGAGGGTTTTTTGGTTTATTATCATTTAATTTATGATTCTTAATTATAAAATATTTAGTTCATAGTTTAATGTATATAGTTTGAGTGGTTTTAATGCTTAAGAGTATGTGTTTCTTCTTAAAAGGTCACACTTCAAAATCAAAGGTGTAGAGTATGTATGCCTCTGTAGATTTAACAGTTAAATCGATGCACGGAGATGGGTCCCTTGTTCCACAAACAAGGGGTCTCATACACCAATTTGGTGCATGGCTTCGTTGTGACCTTAAAATTGAAAGATATAAAAAGATATAAAAAATATTAATATAATTATATTTATTAATTTAATAAATATCAATTTTCTAGATAAGTTTTTAAATTTTATTGATCTTTTAAAATAAGTCACAAGTTTCAACTATGAACAATTGTTTTCCTTTGCGGTCTTCTACTTGGGAAATCGGGCCAATGACAGAAGAAAAGGATTTTTGTGTATAGAAGATAGTGACAAAAACCATGGAAAGAAACTGTTGAGGGAAATTCCATAGTATTATTGAAGCCAATAGAAAATTCATGTCGACATGGAGATGTCAATCAGAGTTGCAGGTGTTCTTGGTGAAGTAGCCCCTTTTCCTCCGAGGAGTATTTCTTCGAGATGTCCCAATCACATGGCCAAATCACGGTTCTCCATAGCCATGTCTTGATTCTATGCTATAATGTCATTGAGCTACATAGAGATTCATGGTTGTCTGTTAGCACTTGTCCCAAGAGGTATTTCATGTGCCAATAAAAGCTCAATTGTATAGAGGTATCGATTCTACCTACCACATGTGTGTCTTGGGCCAGGGAGTTATCCATTCAACAGTCGAGGCAAAAATCTCGATATCTTTGAAATCATTGTCATCTTCCATGGTTGTAGCAGTGGCACGATCTAAGTCCTTTTGGATAGGGTCACTAGTGTTGGCACGAAATATCCTTGTCATAGTGAAGGCTCTATATTATGCCTTGAAATTTCCAACACCTCAGTTTCCATAGCCCTTGTGGCTCTGCATGCACTCTTGGGGCTTGTTGGGATGGGGGAGCAGAGCAAGAAATAATATAGGTTTGTGAAGCATGAGCAATGACGTAAAGGAGAAAGGCTTAAGACTTTAACTAAGAGGACAAGGGAAACCAAGCAAGGAGGGGTCCCAAGGGCCACAAAGTCATGGAGCGTGCCAACCAATATGAAACAAATAAGAAGGTGACCATGGGGAGGGGAAGAACATGGCAAGGGTCACTTAAGTAGGCTTGAATATAGCACAATGGAGAGAGAGGAGATTGGTGAAAAAAGCCTTGAGGAAACTTCAAAAACTCAAATGAATATATCCAAAAAACACTAATGCGCCTGGAGTGAATGCTTAGTTGAGCTACTTCCTGGTAACTGAGTGTGCCAATGCTAGAAAAAACATAGCATGTGGTTACTTGGAGCTAGGCCTTGTATAACTAGCCTATTCCAGATGTGTTAATGACAACATAGTGAAATTCACATTAAGGATGTTGATTATTGGAGCCACACCGGATAGAGGGTGTCGAGACCAACTAATAATTGAGGAATCGTTGTCATTGTCCACAAATTGTACCACTGGAGTTCGGGATTGCGTTTCACTAGGGATGAAGGGGAGACCCAACCCTCAGCCAAAAACATAAAAAATAATGGGTGTTGCAAATGCTATGACATGTGGAGGGGGAAGGGGTGGCCAGGTCGTGAGGACCTAGACCTGTTTTTTAATGTTCTATTTACATTCTTGTAAAGTTTCCATTGCTCCCCAAGAAGATCTTTAGAAGTTATTGGCTTTTCGACCTTTTGTATACTAGGTTAGGGAGAATGCACATTGTTAGACAAATGATGAAAAATTAGCTAACATTTGATCTGTTTATTTCCAAATTTTTAATGTGTTATGAAAATCAAGAATTTCTATATTACCCATCACAAAGAAAAATTAAGAACTTGTTGTCTACAATAATACTTTCGTCCCTTCTCAAAAATTGATGATTGTTAGTGATTTAACATAATCATGGGTATCCCAAAATGTGGTTGATCTTCCATATTGAAAATGCTTTGACATATCGCATACACAATCTACATTTTTATTCATATAAATCACAATAACCCCTTTTCTAATCTCTTCTTGATCAATTTTAATGAAAGACAACAAAACCATAGAAATAGAATAATTTCCACAATAATTCAAAAAGCTCACATTTTAATTTTCCATACAAAGATAAAAATGGATTCATAAGGATATAAGGTGAGGTCAAGAGAATCTAAGGCATAAAGTCAACATCAATGGTAACCAACCACCTCATTGAATCCTTTATCAACCAAACATAAAAGACCTAAATTTGAAACTAAAATACCAATTTAATATAACGTAAAAAAAATAATATCCAAATTAATCTATCCCAAAACATAAGTAGATCAATTGTACTCATCTCCATTCAAAATAGACTAGAGGACAAACCACAAAGTTCAGAGTAATATTAAAATTATCTTTAACTAGTTATGAGTTTATCTTCTTTAATTATAAAATATCAAATTAACCACCTAAAATCACTGGGTAAGAGTAAAGATTTACTTTTTACACATAGCTAAGAAATCATTCTAAATGACATGTTTTTCTTTAAAATATCATGATAATTAATTAACTTTCACAAATAACAATCAATAACTATCAATTAACTTAAACATATAAATTAAATTTTTGATAAATCTCTAGATACATCAATCCATAATAAGCATCAAAACATTTATTTCATAACACACTTTACTTAAAAAAATAAAAATAAAAAGTTTATAAAAATTAACTAAATTTTAATTTTATTTTAAATTATTCTTATTATTAATTATAAAAAGAATTAATATATGAGTGAAACATATATACATTTAAAAAACACATGTAACAAGATTCTTAATCATGAAGAATCAACTTCATGTTACGATGAAGATGGAGATATTTAACATGTAAATATGCTTTGTTAGAATACCATGACATTTTTAATTAATCAATTTAATTAAAAAAGGAAAAATAGTATAACTATTTTGGACATAAATCTCAATATTTTAATTTGTAGCTACTACTAAAAATATTTTAGTAGAATATTCTTTGTAGGTTAAATCCATACCATTCATCTAATAATTATTGATAATTAAATTAGAATTCTAAAAACCTTGGTTCAAAATAGATACGTTTATCTACCTAATTAACAATTAAGTTATAATAAATTGACCACCTTGTTAAGTTTACTCATCTAATAATTATTAATAATTAAATTAAAGTCTTACAAACCTTATTCCAAATAGATATGTTTATCCACATAATTAACAATAAAGTTATAATAATCCATGAAGTATAGATCAATTAGTTTGGGTGGAGTTTAGTTTCCCAACAAACTAGTCTCCACCAAAACTAAGTCTAGTCAAAAAGAAAATTATAATAAATAACATGATAAATTTTGTTATGATAATTTTTAACTTTATTATTAAATTTAAACAATCTTTTGAACATCTAAAAATACCTTTAATTTCCTTTTATATATATATATATATATATAAACATATTTTTTTTTTAATCCACTTATTCTTTTGATAATGCTTTTGACCAAACGAATGGAATATTCCCATATTCTTTATGCATTCCAAAGAAGTCTGTTTTATAGTAGGATGGGGAGCCTTTTATTTTGGATTAATATTAAAATTATCTTTAATTAGTTATGAGTTTATCTTCTTTAATTATAAAATATCAACTTAACAATCCAAAATCATTGGGTAAGAGTGAATATTTACACCTTACAAATAGTTAAGAATTCATTCTAAATGACATGTTTTTCTTTAAAAAATCATGAATATTCACAAATAACAATCAACAACAATTAATTTAACTATATAAATTAAATCGCTGGTAAATGTCGAGATACATCAATCCATAATAAGCATCAAAACATTTATTTCATAATACACTTCCTTTTGTTGAAATTAAAAAGAAAAAAATCATAAAATTAACCAAATTTTATTTTTATTTTAAATTATTCTTATTATTAATTATAAAAAGAATTAATATATGAGTGCAACATATATACATTTAAAAAAAGCATGTAATATGATTCTTAATCATATCTCAATTCATATGACATTTTTTAATTAATCAATTTAATTAAAAAGGAAAAAAGAGCATAACTATTTTGGACATAAATTTCAATATTTAATTTGTAGCTACTACTAAAAAATATTTTAGAATAGACTTTGTAGGTTAAATTCATATCATTCATCTAATAATTATTAATAATTAAATTAAAATCTTAAAAACAATATTTCAAAATAGATATACTTATCCACATAATTAACAATTAAGGTATAATAATCCATGAAGTGTAAACCAATTTGTTTGAGTGGAATTTAGTTTCCCAACAAACGAGTCTCTACCCAAACTCAATATAATCAAAATAAAGAAAAATAAGAAGAATATATATATATATATATATATATATATATATATATATAAAATAAGTGACGTGATAAATTTTGTAAAGATAGTTTTGAACCTTATTATTAAATTTAAACATTGAACATCTAAAAATACTTTAAATTTCCTCATTCATATATATATAAAAGCAAAAGCAGTAGTCTAAAAAAAATCACAGAATAATCCACAAATCCCTATAATATTATGAAAATTTTTCGTAAAGATTTTTGAAAATCTAGGTTACAGTCGTTAAAGTTCAATGTTTTGGGTGTCTCATGAGTTTTTGATGGTGCTGAATCCATTTCCACCATAAAAAAATGCAATTCAAACACTCCAACTACCTGCTGTTTGAATTTTTTTTACCAAATTCCAACAAAAATCTGCCGTCCAGACTATTCTATTGCGCCCATACCCAACTCAATTTTTTTTTTTTTTTAAAATCCACTTATCCCTGGGAAAACGCTTTTGACCAAACGAATGGAATATTCTCACATTCTTTATGCATTCCAAAGACACGGTGTCTGTTTTATATGATGTTAATGTCAGAGTTCTACGTGTTGAGACCGCGTTCTGAACACAATCAGCCCCTTCACGACTTTGAAATAAATCAACGACCGGAATCTCAATTCCTGTCATAATTGTTCGAAACCTTAGTAACCATATGGTGGCCTTGAGGTCTGTCTTCATTTGAAAAAAAATAAAATGGCAGAGTGAGTTTGAAGCTAGAGCCTGTAAAGACTTGAGGCCGCATCGGTCTGGAGGCATTTGTATTCTGCCCTGTTTTTCTGCTCCGACATCACAATTCTGGTCCTTTGCTTTGTAGCATAGCATCTGGGAGTTGAAGCTGCACAACTAGGCAATCAAACTCTGATTTCTCTGTTTGGGGACAATGCAGAGTAAACAATCTGGAGATTATTACTATGTGGCCATTGGGGGGCCTGCCAATGGCAGGGTCGAAGCCCAAGGAAAGATGGCGAGGCCTCTGCCGAAGCGGGGGAGCATTAAAAGTAAGATATTTGCTTCCATGGCCGCACCAATACTGGAGGCCCTCAAAAGGATGGGGACAACTTTGCCCAAATTCATTCATCCAAGAGGGCAGCTTTCTGCAAAATTTGCTGTCCTGTAAAGTAAACATCTCTGCTGGACTTCGTTCCGGGCATCGAGACTATGAATTAGACCCAAAATTGGGAGGGTTTTTGTAAATTTTCAGACCAATTATGACTTTTTCTTTGTTTAGAGCTCTTTGCTTTGAGAATTGGCACAGGGCCAGCGCGCTGTAGAATGGCGGTTGTAAACAATTGTAATTTTGTTCCTTAATTCCTTTTGTCGGCTATGACTGGCTGGTTGGTTAATTTTGCAGTGTTTGCTTGGATACCTGTCAATTGTGTTATGATATCTAATGTTGTATAGAAATATTCTGAACATCTTCCTATTACATTAATTTTGTTATAACTTGAGTGAGAGCGAACTCAGTTATGGTGGAGAACTCAGGAAGACTGGTTATAAACACGCATGAGGCATGGGCAGTCCTTGTTAGATGCTGGCTGATCATCCTTCGACCAGCATTTTGGTCATATATCTCATGGAATTGCTTATGTATATACTCACTTACTGCAGTTCATGGTCAATATCGCCCGGTAAATCAGATCAATTTTTTTTTTTTTGGGGTTAAAATGCTATGTCTGGTATTTTTCAGAGGGGAAAAAACACTGGTTCGCTTATGCATAGGCAAAATAGTACATGAGTCAAAATACATAAGCAGCAAGCACAGATCAAGCAAGTGCGTCCTCAATAGGAGGCAGAGCTTTCAGTCTCCATGAGCAAGATTAACAAGGATCCAGCTACAAAAAGAGAAACAAAATAACTGACTTGCATAAAATAAAAAGCTCCATACACAGCATGTGAGTAGAAAACGCATCTCCAGAATTGGGAAAAACCGGCCAGGACGGCACTCAGAAAGACGGAAGATACAAAAAGGCCAGGACGGCACTCAGAAAGACGGAAGATACAAAAACCAAAGCGTCACACAAAAGGAAGTGAGAGAGAAACTCAGGGGATCTGGAGGGAGAAAGCGTTCAGAAGATGACCGCCATGAAAATGCTGGATATGCAAGAGGCCGAAAGGTTGTTGAAGGCCTCTTTTGGAGAGACAGTCCGCCCGCGTGTTGAGCTCCCTGTAAATGTGCAGAATGGGTGGGTGGGGAAGCCTCTGAAGAAGGTAGTGAATCCTGCGAATCCAGAAGAAGATGCCAGGAGGCCCCAATGGGCTGCCACGAGAAGTCTTTGTCCAAGCCCATGATACTCTGTCCCCAAAATGATGTGCTGTTCATTTCTGAACACCCATTGGAGACGAGCTCGGAGTTGATGGGAGATTCGGGTGAAGCTATGCCAAGTCATTGAACCCCTGTATGGATGGAGCAGGCCCGCCCGGAGGAAATGCAACAGGTCCTGATGGAGATTGTGTAGGTCCCGAAAAAGGAGGGCCAGAGGCGGACCCCTTGGATGGCATGCCAGAAGAAGATTGTGTCAGATTGGGAGTTGTCTTTACTGCGATTTTTTGGAGTTTTAGGTGGTGTTGGAATCTGTGAAAAAAAATTGAGGTAAAATCTTTATTTACGTTATTTAAATTGGTTTTTTTGATTATATATATGGATTCAGCACACTAAAAATCCCGAAGGCACTTTGATTATGCAAAATTACCTATCAAATTTCTATTTTCAATAAATTCCTATCAAAATTTAGAAAAATTAAACCAGAAAAAACTATAATAAAAGCCTTCAAAAAATCACACTATAAACTACTCGGTCAGATTGTGTCGAGACAACAATCAAATTAAAATTCACAAAAATGTTTGAATTTTTTTAGTATCGCACTTTGTGACAAAGTTTTGAATTTCTTAAGCTTCACACTTCATGCCATGTGATGTGAAACTTTTTGTATTTAAAATTGGTATCTATATGACGTGAAAGTTCTTTCTTACTTTTTAGTATCATACCGTGTGGGTTCCATTCTTAACGAGGACATGATGGGATGGATTTTTAATTTCATTTTGGTGGTGAGGGTTTTGTTTTTTGTTTTTTGTTTTTTTAAATCATTTAATTTATGATTTTTAATTATAAAATATTTAGTTCATAGTTTAATGTATATAGTTTGAGTGGTTTTAATGCTTAAGAGCATATATTTTTTCTTAAAAGGTTACACTTTAAAACCAGAGGAGTAGAGTATGTATGTATATGTCTTTGTAGATTTAACAGTTAAATCGATGCGTGGAGATAGGCCCCTTGTACCACAAACAAGAAGTCTCATACACCAATTTGGTGCATGGCTTCGTTGTGACCTTAAAATTGGAAGATATAAAAAGATATTAATATAATTATATTTATTAATTTAATAAATATCAATTTTCTAGATAAGTTTTTAAATTTTATTGATCTTCTAAAATAAGCCACCAGTTTCAACTATGAACAATTGTTTTCCTCTGTGGTGGAAATCGGGCCAATGCCAGAAGAAAAGGATTTTTGACTAGAAAATAACAAGATTTTAAAACTATTTCATCCCTATCATAAGCCCAACATGATAATTAAAATAAAGTAAATGCTTATCAATATTATAGAAGCAACAATGTTGTGTATAGAAGATAGTGACAAAAACCATGGAAAGAAATTGTTGAGGGAAATTCCATAGTACTGTTGAAGCTAATAGAAAATTCATGTCGTCATGGAGATGTCAATCATACTTGCAGGTGTTCTTGGTGAAGTAGGCCCTTTTCCTCCGAGGAGCATTGCTTCGAGATTTCCCAATCACATGGCCAAGTCATGGTTCTCCATAGCCATGTCTTGATTCTATGCTATAATGTCATTGAGCTACATAGAGATCTCCATGCGAGCTTCATGATTGTCTATTAGCACTTGCCCCAAGAGGGATTTCATGTGCCAATAAAAGCTCAATTGTATAGAGTTATTGATTCTCCCTACCACATGTGTGTCTTGGGCCAGGGAGTTATCCATTCAGCAGTCGAGGCAAAAATCTCGACATCTTTGAAATCATTGTCATCTTCCATGGTTGTAGTAGTGGCATGATCTAAGTCCTTTTGGATAGGGTCACTAGTGTTGGCATGAAATCTCCTTGTCACTGTGAAGGCTCTATATTATGCCTTGAAATTGCCAACACCTCAATTTCCATAGCCCTTGTGGCTCCGCATGCACTCTCGGGGCTTGTTGGGATGGGGGAGCAAAGCAAGAAATAATATAGGTTTGTGAAGCATGAGAAATGGCGTAAAGGAGAAAGGCTTAAGACTTTAAATGAGAGGACAAGGGAAACCAAGCAAGGAGGGGTCCCAAGGGCCGCAAAGTCATGGAGGGTGCCAACCAATATGAAACAAATAAGAAGGTGGCCATGGGGAGGGGCAGAACATAGAAAGGCTCACTTAAGTAGGCTTGAATATAGCACAATGGAGAGAGAGGAGATTGGTGAACAAAGCCTTGAGGAAACTTCAAAAACTCAGATGAATATAACCAAAAAACACTAATGTGCTTGGAGTGAATGCTTAGTAGAGCTACTTCCTGATAACTGAGTGTGCCGATGCTAGAAAAAACATAGCAGGTGGTTACCTGGAGCTAGGCCTTGTATAGCTAGCCTATTCCAAATGTGTTAAGGACAACATAGTGAAATTCGCATTAAGGATGTTGATTATTGGAGCCACACCGGATAGAGGGTGTCGAGACCAAATAATAATTGAGGAATCATTGTCATCGTCCACAAATTGTACCACTGGAGTTCGGGATTGTGTTGCACTAGGGATGAAGGGGAGACCCAACCCTCGGCCAAAAATATAAACAATAATGGGTGTTGCAAATGCTATGACATGTGGAGGGGGAAGGGGTGGCCAGGTCGTGAGGACCTAGACCTGGTTTTTAATGTTCTATTTGCATTCTTGTAAAGTTTCCATTGCTCCCCAGGAATATCACTAGAAGTTATTGGCTTTTCGACCTTTTGTATACTAGGTTAGGGAGAATGCACATTGTTAGACAAATAATGAAAAATTAGCTAACATTTGATCTGTTTATTTCCAACTTTTTAATGTGTTATGAAAATCAAGAACTTCTATAGTACCCATCATAAAGAAAATTAAGAACTTGGTGTCTACAATAATACTTTCGTCCCTTCTCAAAAGTTGATGATTGTTAGTGATTTAACATAATCATGGGTATCCCAAAATGTGGGTGATCTTCCATATTGAAAATTCTTTGACATATCACATACACAATCTACATTTTTATTCATATAAACCACAATCATCCCTTTTCAAATCTCCTCTTGATCAATTTTAATGAAAGACAACCAAACCATAAAAATAGAATAATTTCCACAATAATTGAAAAAGCTCACCTTTTAATTTTCCATACAAAGATAAAAATGGATTCCTAAGGATATATGGTGAGGTCAAGAGAATCTAAGGCATAAAGTCAACATCAATTGTAACCAACCACCTTATTGAATCCTTTATCAACCAAACATAAAAGACCTAAATTTGAAACTAAAAAACCAATTTAATATAATGTAAAAAAAATAATATCCAAATTAATCTATCCCAAAACATAAGTAGATCAATTGTAGTCATCTCCATTCAAAATAGACTAAAGTTCAAACCACAAAGTTCGGAGTAATATTAAAATTATCTTTAACTAGTTATGAGTTTATCTTCTTTAATTATAAAATATCAAATTAACCACCTAAAATCATTGGGTAAGAGTGAAGATTTACTCCTTACAAATAGCTAAGAAGTCATTCTAAATGACATGTTTTTCTTCAAAATATCATGATAATTAATTAACTTTCACAAATAACAATCAATAACTATCAATTAACTTAACCATATAAATTAAATTTTTGATAAATCTCTAGATATATCAATCCATAATAAGCATCAAAACATTTATTTCATAACACACTTCACTTTGTTAAAATTAAAAAAGAAAAAAATTATAAAAATTAACTAAATTTTAATTTTATTTTAAATTATTCTTATTATTAATTATAACAAGAATTAATATATGAGTGAAACATATATACATTTAAAAAACACATGTAACAAGATTCTTAATCATGAAAAATCAACTTCACGTTAGGATGAAGATGGAGATATTTAACATGTAAATATGCTTTGTTAGAATACCATGACTTATCAATACCACATGCCCAAAAAATCATATCTCATTTCACATGACACTTCATATGACATTTTTTAATTGATCAATTTAATTAAAAAAGAAAAAAGAGTATAACTATTTTAAACATAAATCTCAATATTTAATTTGTAGCTAATACTGAAAATATTTTAGTAGAATATTCTTTGTAGGTTAAATCCATACCATTCATCTAATAGTTATTGATAATTAAATTAAAATTATAAAAACTTTGGTTCAAAATAGATACGTCTATCTACATAATTAACAATTAAGTTATAATAAATTGACCACCTTATTAATTTTATTCATCTAATAATTATTAATAATTAAATTAAAGCCTTAAAAACCTTATTCCAAATAGATTTATTTATCCACATAATTAACAATAAAGTTATAATAATCCATGAAGTATAGACCAATTAGTTTGAGTGAAGTTTAGTTTCCCAACAAACTAGTCTCAACCAAAACTCAGTGTAGTCAAAAAGAAAATTATAATAAATGACATGCTAAATTTTGTTATGATAATTTTTAACTTTATTATTAAATTTAAACAATCTTTTAAACATCTAAAAATACCTTTAATTTCCATATATATAAACATATTTCTTTTTTTAATCCATTTATCCTTATGATAATGCTTTTGACCCAACAAAATATTTCCATATTCTTTATGCATTCCAAAGAAGTCAGTTTTATGATAAAACGAAAAGCCTTATTTTTTGGGCTATACTGTCCACTATTAGATTTAAAATAGTTTAAATCTAACAATAAAAATATATACTACATTGCATTAAATGACAAATAACTCAAAAAAATAAACTTTACCATAGCCCAGGAAATAAACTTTACCTTTATAATGACAAATAAACTTTACATTTATAATGTTAATGTCAGAGCTCTACCGGTTGGCCCACCACAACCAACCGCGTTCTGAACACAATCAGCCAATCATTTGCACACAGCGTTAAGTGGCCTTTGAAAGTTCAGAAAACTACAAATTTTTGTCTAACTCCCTTCACGACTTTGAAATAAATTCAACGACGGAATCTCAATTCCTGTCATAATTCTTCGAAACATTCGTAACCAAATGGTGGCCTTGAGGTCTGTCTTCATTTGAAAAATATAAAATGGCAGAGTGAGTTTGAAGCTAGAGCCTGTATAGACTTGAGGCCACATCGGTTTGGAGGCATTGCGTTAAATGCTATGCCTGGTTTATATTTCAGGCCTATGCTGACACCGTGCTCTGCGTACTCTTTTTATATCAAATTAAATTATAGGGCACTGTACTCTTTGTATTTAGAATCAAGGAGAATCAGTATATAGCTTTCTTTTTGTTTTTAATGAACAAATTTCAAAATTTGTGAGACCAAACAATCATATTTAGCTATTAAGCCATATAAGGAGATATATCTCGGTATATATTTTAGGCCTATGCTGACATTGTATTGGGTAAGTATGTCTGTATTTGATGTGGAGTTGACATGTGTTTTTATTTAAATAAAAATAAAATACCTATTATATAAAAAAACAATTTATATTATAATTAAAAAAATGGTATGCATAAATTAATTTCATATAAAATAATTGAAAGTAAAAATTTCATATAAAATAATTGAAAGTAAAAAAAAATGTGAATAAGATTTTTAAACTTTATACTTTCAAAAATATTTCAACATAAGATTTAGATAATCTATTTGAAGATCTATGTTAACTAATTAATGTTGATAACAATTTAGTATGTATCTATATATAGAAAAAAATGTTGTATATAATAAAATATTCAATGTGAGGTATCAATAAAATATTAAACTTTTGAATTGGTCTCTATATTTTACAATTTGGTCCTCCATATATTTTATATAGCATTTAAAAACTAAATAAATTTACATGTAAGAAATTTGATTTCTCTAGACTCGTTTTAAATCCATACTTAAGATGGATCTTTTAGAATCAAGAAAAGTCAGTATATAACCCTTCCAAAAATAAACTTCAAAACTTGCGGGGACCAAACCACCACACTCAACTAATTGGATCACATATTAATTTTTCCTTTTATTAAAATTTTTATTTTATAATTAAGAATTAAAAATATTAATATATTTTATTTTCTTTCTTTATATTAATGATAGAGTTTTCAAATAATTGTAGATAAAATTATAAATTTATATTAATTAAATTATATTTTTAAATATTAACTAAGTTTAATATTTGCAAAAACTTCAAAGTATTTTAATTATACAATTTAAAAAATTTTAAAACTGAAATTTATAATTTCAAAAGCATCCTTGAAAATAATAACAACTTAATAACCTACTACACAAAAATGATATTTTTATGCTATGATGTATTCATTTTGTATTAATGTTTATTAGTCAAACTCCCGTTTGATTTAATTATGCGTTGTATTAATCCACTTATTAAATCATATGTTTTACAAATACATGTTAAAATCTTTTTCTTTTTGTTGGCTCACTGTAATTTGCAAGATTCACAAGAACAATTCACAAGAAAAAACACTGCAGGGGCTACATGCTACATTAGAACTACTTTGGAATCCTAGGACCTAGCCTTCCTAGATTCAGAGAGGGATCTCTCTAGTTATGTGTTTTCAAATGATATATCTTTATGCTTTTGTTTTATGATATTAGGATAGTTATGAAGTTCTAAGGACTTGTTTGTTTTAGTTGAATTAATTGGTAGGTTGACAGATTTGTGATGTGACTAATTGAAGGGATGTTTTAGCTGAATAGATAGACTATGAGAAAACATTAATCTATTGGGCTATGGAGTCATAAAAGGATTTAATTGTTCATCAACTTTGCAAGGGTTTTCATAGGGCAAACTAACTATATCAAGTGGATCTCTTAGATTAGATTGTGATATGAAACAATAATAAGTTTTGAAGGCAACAAAGCTATAGTCAGTTAAGAATCTTCTAGCTCTACTTAGACAAGAAAATCTTTTTAAGCAAATGTTTGAGGCAAACCAAAGGACATGGCATACATAGACTTCTTTGGCCAGACTTTAATAAGAAAACCTTTAAGACAACCATCCAAAAATCCTAAGACTACTTTCAAACAAAAGAAAAAATTTAAGATAACAGTGAGAGCAGTTAAAGAGTAAGCTAAACCTATCTTCTTTAACTCAACACTCAAAAGAACTCCAAAGAAACATTTTGAGGCAGACCAGAGGACAGGGCATACCATAGACTTCCTTGGTTTAGACTCTACTAGGTATACTTCAAAGAAAGACCTTAAAAACAATATTTCAAGCTACACCAAAGGACAGGGCTCACCATAGACTTCCTTGGCTTGACTCTATTAAATTATTCCTAAGACAACAAGCTATACAGAACTGGAGAGCAGTTAAGAATTCTCCAATCAGACCTTGCAGAAGAAAACATTAAAATAAAGAATGCAGACAGAAATAGGGTGCCAAGAAAACATATCCTACTCTAAAATTTCTATTCTTTTATCAGAGAAATATGGAAAAAATGGAAAACATAAGAAAAACAATGACAAATGAGGAAAACTTCACCATTAACATAGCTCAAGAATCCCGTGAACGCTCTTGTATTATTGATGTTCAAAACAGTTACATTACTCCATGTACAATAGCTCTCTGCAACTCAGAGCTTTCTCAAATCTAGCCTGGCAATCCTCAACTAGCTCAACAGTAGAAATCAGTCAAATAACCACTAACTAACCAACACTAAAAATGAAACTCATATGCAGTATTTATTTGCAAAATGAGGAGGTGGTGCTAAGCTAGGGTTTAAATGTCATTTATTACAGAGTTAATGATTTTTGACCTTTGAGACCATGCAAGGCCCAAGGCAAAAAATGTCTGATAGTGACTCACTGTATAACTCCTAACTTAACTGTGTGAGCTAAATTCTGGAAATGTTTGACTTTAATGCTTTCTCAATAACTTTTATAATAACTGCTGGGTAGATGAAAAATATCTCTGACTGTTTGTAATAATTGTTTAATGTTTTATTGAAAGAAAACATGTTGTAGGTGGAAAAATATCCTTTGAAGAAGTAGTTGTTGTAGGTTTAGTCATTCGAATGTGTTTCTGGGCTTAATCTGCTTTTGTTTTATCATTAAACTCTGTTTTAGGCCTTTTAAACTTTGGCTCTATATTTTAACTTCTTGTTTCATTGTCTTTTAATCTTTGACTTTATAATTTAAACCTTTAACCTTTAATCCTTTATTCTTTTCCTCTATTTGTCTTCACTTTCTTCAATCTCTGCTTTTGTGCTAATCCCTATGATTTGTCTTTAACATATGATTAGCCCTTTAATCTTCATTGCTTTATCACAGTCCTTTGACTGTTTTATCTTCCTACTGCGCCTTTGCTTGTATTTTTTTTTGATGCAGGGATGCACTCCTTGTTGATGAAGGGTTTTAATAACCATCAATAACCATGTTTTATTGATGATTAAATTTGAAATATGGCCTCTGGTCCCTTCAAATTTAAATCACACTTCTGGATCGTCACCCAAATATTTAATTGGATGTTTTTAGGACTATTGGAATGAATTTTATGCCTTTCCGCCATTAAACCCACACATTAAAAAAAACAATTAGCTTTAAAACCTGCGGGGAGGGTTTTACTACATTTTCTAGGGTTTTCGGGCTGTCGGAAGGCGGAGAAAGGTGTTTTGGGCTTGGTTTCGTAGGCGGAACTAGTCGGGATATTTGAAGGGAGAACATAAGTTTTTGAATCTTGGTGTGGAGGAAAAGCGGTTTTCGAAAACCGAGAGGCGGTTTTCACGCGATCTGGGAGGTGGTAACGGTATTCGGGGCAGGCATGCGATTCTATTCAGCGCATGCCGCGTGGCAGAGGAATACCACCCATATCGCGTGGTATGAGATTTATTAACCCTGCGCCATTTTATTTGCGATATGCACGATCAACCGTTGGATCTTGGGAAGACAGATCAACGGTGATCGCAAGCTTTGGGAGTGGCGGGTAAGCTCGAAAGGGTAGGCCCAGGTACAAGTGGTGGAGTTTTATTGGAGCATAGTTTTGGTGGAAAGTGGGGCCCAAGGTTTTCATAAATCAAGCGGATGAGCCCAATTTATAAATTAAAGAGCAAGGTTTATGAGGGGTTTCAAATAATGTGCGGGGGGCTTTAAATAATTACGAGAGGGGCTATGTAATAGGCGGGATTAGGGTCATGTGAGAGCGAGGGAGTGAGGGTTTATGACGAGGGGGCTTAAAACCTTAAAGGGTTGGTTTTAAAACAAAAATTTAGGTTTATATATAAAAAACAGAGTTTTATTTATAAAGGTGGGGTACCGACAGGTTAAATATTTTAATTAAAACAACGTAAAAGAGGGTCTTTTACATTTTTTTGATAAAATAAAGGAAAATGATGAAGGAAAGGGGTTTTGAAGGGTTTTTAGAGAGGAAATAGGGTTTGCAGAGGAGGAATTGAGTGAATGAAACTGATGATAGGCAAGGAGGGTGAAAATGAGATAAACAAACCCATGGCAGGTCTTTTAAGTGCAACAAGATAACTTTGAGAAAACATAGATGAAATATAGTGAAAATGGTTCTATAGGGAAAATGAAGGAAACAAGATTTCTAAAGATAGCTGATAGGCCAATAATGCCATCTTTAGTTGCTTGTGGAAAACCAATAGTCACCTAGTGAACTCTGTAGAATACATGAGGATAACAACGACTCTAGCTAGGGAGGGAAACTCTTTTAGGAGGTGTCAAGAACCCCAGAGATCAAATCTCTGGAATAAGCAGATCAGTGCCTTGGTTTTGCACTTTGACAGGGTCATTTTTTTTCAATTTGCTGATTTGTTGCTGTTCCTTGAAGCAATGATCTTAAAAATATGCAAAATATGATTGCTTCAACTCAACTTCTACCTACCCATCATACTTTTCTAGCATTTTTTTCTTCATTGGGTGCATTTAGATTAGCAACCCTTGATATCATTTTATTTTCGAAAATAGGAAACTATCTACTTCTACACTTATTTCATCCAAAAGCTCAGATTATACTGATGAGCTTTTTATTCTCTACCTTATCTATTTATCTGTCAAGATTGGACAGTTTGACGAACTTTCATTCTCTATTCTATTTAACATGAAATTGAAAACATGATCAAATCAAGATTAGACAATTTGATTAGTCATGGGTTGTGGCATTTTGTACAAATCTGCACACAATTTATTTTGTAGAAAGTAAAGTAAAAAACTTTGAGGGCTGTAATTTGGAATTTGGTATGCATCTCTCTATTTCTTTTTTGGTTCAGATTTTGAACGTTGGAACCAATTTCTTTTCCTAATCTAATCCACTGATGAGCCAAGTTTAAACAGTTTGGAAAATCTTCATACATTAACCTATCAGCAGAAATTTAAAACTTGCTCAATCATGATTAGGCTGTATTACTGAACAAATCTCCCTTTTCTCAAAAGTAGTGGCATTTGGACTTGCACACTTTCAGAAATATCCTTTTTTGGTATGGGGCTTTACCTTTTCTTTTTATCTGCCCTATTTTTCTTTGTTTTTGTGTTTATTTTTCTGATATTTTTCTTCAAACAGTGTTATATACAATGGATAAAGCTTTAAATTGAGATTTGTAACAAAACTAATGCTTGAGCATCCTGCCATTGACAGGAACTCCAAATAGTTCTGTTCCATCCATCTCTTGCAGAAAAAATGCGTTGTTACCTCTTGCAGAATGGATGATGTATGGGTCTTTCCATGGATTTTCAAATTTTCCATGCTTACCTTTGTCTTCTCTCCTTGAGTCCCATTTGAGCACTTTGTTACCAATGTTGAAATCATTTGCTTTGGTTCTCTTATCAAATATCTTTTTAATTTTTCCTGCACTAGCTATGTTCTGTTATATACTTCCTCTCTGGTATGCTGCAACTGTACAATCTGATTTATCCATCTTATCATGTCATCTTCTTCAGATTGTACTTCTTAGATCAGCTTCATGACTGGCACTCCTAGGCTTGTTGGAAAAATTGCATCTGCTCCATACATTAGCTGATAGGGAGACATTCTAATTGATTTTTTACTTGTCAATCTGTCTGCCCATAGTGCATGTACTAGTTTGCTGTGCCATGAATTTTTATTCTCTTCCAACAACTTTTTGATGATGTTCACCAAATTCTTGTTTGAGGATTCTGCCAACCCATTACCTTGAGGGTAATAAGTCGTAGAATGACCGAATGTAATCTGATATTTGTGGCAAAATTCCACCATCTTCTTGGATCTAAAGGCAAAAACATTGCCAGTGATAATCTTTCTAGGACAACCAAATCTTTAGATGAAAATGTGAAGTTAGGTTACACTTTTTGCCCTTTTTTGAGAAAAAACTTTCATTTTTCTTGGTTCTTCAACTTTCTGCAAACTATAACAATTTTTCTGTTCAAAATTTCATTTTGCGATAAAAATAAAAGTTGTCAGAAATTTTGTTAGCTTTCTATTACTTATTTTTTGAAATTTTTTTATGCAGATTTGATATGTCAACTTAGCGTTTCTTTGAGTGTGTGTTTCTTAACAATCAAAGGATTCATAAGAAGTCATGTTAATACGCAATGTTGTATTCATTGAAAATTTGTGTTTTTGAGAAAAAAATATGTGTTACAACAATCTAGACAAAGTCTACTTTGGTTTCGTCATATTTACAAAGCCAATGGATGCATATCATAATTACTAGAATTTTTTGAACTGATCCAATATGAAAAAACTGCATATTTGGATATGTTTCGCGACGCAACAAATTTCTTAACATATAAGTTATAAACTAAAAATATAAAAGCTACCCATTAGAGATGATGGACAAATGTAATGCCCCATAATTTTTTAATTTTTTTTTACAATGTATTTTGGGAGATACAGAATTTTGATTTCACTGAATAACAATGACCCTCAGAAATTGTTTGCACCCATTTTATTAGAAAATTAATTAAAATTAGTAAATTGTTTATGAAATTCCATAAAAGTTATATTTCCTGAAAGTAGATTCAATTCTGAAAATGGTTGTCTTGGTTTTGATAGTTAATTCAAATTTTTTCATGGAGTTTAATCAGTCCAAATTTGTAGAAATGTCAAGATGCGTAACTGGTGACGTGTTAGTTTGGTCGAACTTTGATTAAAAGTTTGGACGAACTATTTTTTGCGTCGACGGTGTGTTAATTATAACGACTTAATAGTTCGGCCAAACTCTTAATCAAAGTTTGGCCGAACTTTAATCTAATTTTCCGTCAGCTGGAAAATTTCGTGGCGCCCCTCCTAAAACACATTTCGCGGCAATATAAATTGCCACGAAATCATTCATAATTTTTGCACATTTCACACATTTGGTGTGATTTTATAAAAGTCTTGGTTTGGGTTTAAAGACTTTTCTTTGAGGTTTGCATTTAAGGGCATTTCTTGGAGGCGGAATAATTTTGCAAAGAATTGTTTCGGGTTTAAGGACTTTTCTTGGAGGACATTTCTTAGAGATGGTTTGATTTTTCAAAAAATTGTTTTGGGTTTAAGGAATTTCTTGAACGTACATTCAAAGGACATTCCTTGGAGGTATGTGATACATTTTTTGGGATGTTTTTTTTTCATTGTTTTTTTAAGTATGGATTTGTGCTTAATTTTGAATTCTTGGAGACGGTCTGATTTTGCAAAGAATTGTTTTGGGTTTAAAGGCTTTTCTTGGAGGCAGCCTGATTTTGCAAAGAATTGTTTTGGGTTTAAGGAATTTTCTAGGACATACATTCAAAGGACATTTCCTGGAGGTATGTAATACATTTTTTGGGATGTTTTTTGTGCTTCATTTTTTTTGAAAGTATGGAGTTAGGCTTAATTCGAAAAGACATTTTCTGGAAGTATTTTTTGAAGTATTTTTTAAAGTGATGTTTTTTTTTAAAGTTGGAGGCATTTTTTGAAGTGAAATTTTTTTAGAGTATGTGTTTTAAATTGAAGTAAATATTTTGAGCTTCGTTTCATTTTTATAAGACATTTTTTTCTCGAATTTTTTAAAGTGTTTTGAATTGGAGTATGTATTTTTTGCAAAAAAAATAAAACGATTTTTTTTTAAAATTAAATATTTTGCGATGCTTTTTCTAATTGAGTTATTGTCTAAATTTTTGAAGGAAGTTTTTTGAACTTCATACTCTATTATCATGGGAAATCGAAGGACTTGTGCGAGAAAATATGATCAAAAGAGGGACCCTGAGGAACGTAGAGAAGAGACGAGACAATCTTGCAAAAGAAAGATAGAAGCCCTCTCAAATATTGAAGGGGAAAATCAACCTCAAGCAAAAATTGAAGCAAGTATGTAAATGTAAATATTATGATCTATTGATATATTTAAAATTTTCCTAGTGTAAAATGTGAAGCTTAATTTTTATTTGATGAACTAATTTGAATTTAAATATTTTGTTTAATGTAAACAGATAGAGATATTCCTCAAAACATTGATGATGATATACAAAATTTTGAAAGAGAAAGTGAAAGAGGTATTGAACCAATGATTGAAGATGGTGAAAATATTGAAAGAAATTCAAATGAAGAAATTGAATCACAAGGTATATATATATATATATATATATATATTGAACACATGCACATATTATTGAAATTATACATATATTTATTAATTTAGTTATTTATTGTTCATATGTAAACTTATTATGTACTATTTTTTCAAATATGTACAGATGAAATCAGTGTCGATGATGAGATGTTAGAAAATGTTGACACTCACACATATGGAGATAAAAAACCTGACCATGTTATACGATATCGTGTTAACTGCATTTTTGAAAAGTATTTCTTAAATGAGCAGGTGAAAGTTCAAGCTCAAATGTTGAAAGGTATCCTATCATTAAGGAAATTAAAATAAGCTACGACACTACTGGGTATTCGAAAATCAACCAAAGATAAAAAAATGAAGGAAGATGTGATACAAAATATAAGTAGTGCTATAAATTCAATTAAGAGATCTAGAGAGAAAAATGTTTCAATTGTACGTAGAGGAATACATATGGCAATGGTTTCATCAAGTACTAAAGAGAATCATTTGGTAACATCTATGGCACGAGCATTAGGAACCTCGTGAAAAAATTTGCACAAACATCGGAAATTTCGGCTGCAAATAGATGTAAATGATGAACTCACTTGTTGGAGAGCTATTTGTAGGCAACCATACAAAGATAGACTTGGAGAAAATGTTAAAAAAATAATATATGAATATTGGAAGAACAATTTGCGTGTTTCACCAACTGCAAGACATGTGATGCGAAGAAGAATAGCACGAAATCAGTACGAAGAACATGAAAAACATCTCTTGGAAACCACTCAGATAGAGTTATTCAACAAGTTCAAAGAAGAGAATCATCAAATTCAAGTTTCACTTAGTGCTTTTGTTCAACAAAAACCATGGTATGTAAAACCTATCACCGTACGCGACACTTGTTGTTGTCGTTATCATGTGGAATTTGAGTTATATTATGACACATTCCTTGATTTTGGTAGAACATTATGGAAGGATTCACCTCCTCCTTCCACTATCCGTGATTTCATATCTCAAATTCTATGTGAAAGAGAAACCGATGAACTATTTTACAAAAAGAAATGTGTTGGTGGTAAAAAATACAATGATTTGAGAAATTTGACTAAATTTCAAAACAAATATCGTACTGATATAAATGATCAATCATTTTCCAACATGAAAGTGAAATGGAGGAGATATGAATATATCGATACATCGATTCAAGGTGCAAATAGTGTTCAAAGAATTGAATTACTAGAAGACGAAATTTTTGTGATACAATTTTTGAGAAAGTTTGAGGCAGAAATTTACAAATACACCAAACATTTCCATAGAGCTCGATGGCAAGACTTGCAATTCAAAAAATCTCGTGAAGATTTTCCACCAGGGACCATTTTGTCAGTGATTGATTTTGCAGAAAACTACACATTTGTTCCACAAAAAGAAATTCAGAGTGAATACTATCATTCTGACCAAGTCTCCATGCTCTTCCATATTCTATATAGACATGCTGAGCAAAACATCGATCATGTAGAAATCACGAGTGAAAATCGACATATCATTAAATAATATCACTTTTATATTAGTGACGATCGTCCACATGATACATATTTTGTACAACATTGTTTTGGAAAAATTTATGATTCCTTGAAAAATCGTGGAATAACATTCAATGAACATTGGATATGGTCAGGCAGATGCGCAGGTTAATTCAAATCTACACGATCATTCTTTTGGTTGTGTTGTCTTCATAAGAAAACTTGCATTAAACATTATTGGAATTTCTTTGAGATTGGCCATGGAAAAGGAGAACATGATGGTGCAGGATCAAGCATAAAACAAGCACTTTGAAGATATCAAATGAACCCCTCTGCAAGCCGACTTGTGAACTCTAAAGAAGTTGTTCAATGGTGCATCGCTGCTCTAAGCCATGAGACTAACCCATCAAGGGAAGTGCAAAGGTACATTCAATTTAATTTTTATTGGAAATCTAATTTTAAACATTGTACATTTATCGTGCAATGATTATCTTTGATTGTATTTTGATATCATATTTATAAATTCTTCTTTTAATTTTCCATATAAAGGTTTTTCTGGCATATTGAGATTGAAGACATAGATAGATCAATTGGAAATGACGTTGAAACAATAAAAGGGACTCGAAAATTACATTCAATTAAAACAAAGTCGTCTAGAAATGTGTTTGCATTGGATAAAAGAAAATATTCTTGTTTTTGTGATGTTTGCATAGACAACACAAAATCCAATGACGTTTGTGAAAACAAAATGAATGTAAAAGATTGGAAACATACAGAGCTAAATACAAAGGGAAAAATGTCTGTTGCAATGTTTGAAGAAATGAAATCAGAGGAAACTACAATATCATCCGATGGTGATCAAGTTTCTAATCTTGTTAGAGAAGGTAACATTTGAATTGCTTTCTAATGATTTAAAGATCTAGAAATAAATTTAAATATGTATAATTTTGTTAAGTTTGTTTTATTGTGCAGGAGATGTTTTTGCTGTAATTGCACCTATTGACAACGATGAAAATGTTAAGTATTATTTGATGCATTGCACTAAACGAAAAATGAAATTATTAGAAAACTATAATGATCACGAATTTCAATATGAAAGAGGATCTATTATACTGAAAGGTTATTTTTTCAGACAAACTAATCAAAGTAGGGACTTTGTTTACTTTGAAGACTATGAAACTGATTCCATAAGTTGTCAATATAGTCACTTGGTGTGTGCAGCACGCATAAAGTTGATAGAGGTTCAATTAAAGAAAAAAACGAAAATTAAGAAATGGAAAATGTCAAAATCCGATCATGAATGGATTATTGAAGATGTCATTCCATTGTAATTTTTTTGATTGAATTTCCCAACAATTTATTCTCTTTGGATTAAATATGTTTTAGAACTTCCAGTACAATCAACTAAAAATTGAGCTGCTTATGTTATTTGTGCAAGTGTTTTCACATGTACAAATTGTTTTAGTACATGCACGTGCTCTAGTATCAACTGAAAGTAGCTTTTCTATACATGTGCATTGATGAAAAATGTTACATGTATTGGATATATATATATATATATATATATGTTCTAGAATGAAATTAATTGTTCAAGTAGTTTTACTATGTGCATTGATGAAAAATTATTTACGTACTCAATATATATGTTCTAGAATGCAATTAACTGGAACTAGTTTTTCTATGTGCATTGATGAAAAACTAGTTGGATTTTTTGGTAAAAAGTATGGACACAAT
The DNA here is from genome assembly GCA_034641835.2 of Pinus albicaulis. NCBI lineage: Eukaryota > Viridiplantae > Streptophyta > Pinopsida > Pinales > Pinaceae > Pinus > Pinus albicaulis. Next base: position 395,631,015 of record CM076569.1, on the reverse strand, counting down.
GTAAATAAATCATCTGCAGTATAGTTTTGTACAAAGATTCCTTTCAGACAAGAGACTCGGAGCACTTCTCCGACTTTTGGTGGGATTTGACCCACATCTCTATTCCTGATTGAAAATCTAGTACAAAATTTGTTTGTCCAATGGTCAGATATGTTCAATGTGCATTGATGAAAAATGTTACTTACATATTGGATATATATGTTCTAGAATGAAATTAATTGTTCAAGTAGTTTTACTATGTGCATTAATGAAAAATGATTTAAATGTACTCAATATATATGTTCTAGAATGCAATTTTAACTAAAAGTAGTTTTTCTATGTGCATTGATGAAAAATCGTATTGGATATATACACGAACTGAATGTGCCCAATTTTTCTTGTGAGCTTTTTTGGTAAAAAGTATCCGTGCAATGTAAATAAATCATCCACAGTATAGTTTTGTATGAAGATTCCTTTCAGACAAGAGACTCGGAGCACTTCTCCGACTTTTGGTGGGATTTGACCCACATCTCTATTCCTGATTGAAAATCTAGTACAAAATTTGTCTGTCCAATGGTTGGATATGTTCTATGTTCTAGAATGCAATTAACTGAATGTCATCAATTTACCAAATTATAAATCAACAAGGCTACCTATTTGAGTGCATTAATGACATTGACCCAAATTCAACAAACATATATGTACTTCTTATATTTCCAATCAAAATTAAAGGGATAATTTGTACATATATCTACTTCTTTAAACTCTTTTTCCAATTAGAGCTCAATTGATACATGGTTAGTTGCATTGAAAAGCTATGTTCTTCCTATTGGAAATTTTTTCACTCAAATAAGACTATGTAGAGATCAAAAGCAATCTTAAGATTCCAAATGTACTTCAACCATCCAAAACTTGAGTTTTAAAAACTTTTTGATTAAATCAAAACAATACAAGTCACATAGGAGTCTTCTATCTAATCAAAATGTAGATTGAAACCATCCAAAACTTAGATCAAAACATTTAACATTATATTAAAACATTTAACATTTAACATTAAATCAAAATTAAAGGGATTTACATATAACTACTTCTTTACTCTTTTTGATTAAATCAAAACAATACTTCACATGGGAGTCTTCCATCTAGGCCAAATGTAGATTGAAACCATCCAAAACTTAAATCGAAACATTTAACATGTTATATCTTGAAACATTTAACATTAAATAAAAATTAAAGGGACTTACATATAACTACTTTAATCTTTTTGAATATATCAAAACAATACTTCAAATAGGAGTATCTTCCATCTAGGCCAAATGTAGATTGAAACCATCCAAAACTTAGATCAAAACATTTAACATTTAAATAACATTAAATCAAAATTAAAGGCATTTACATATATACAACTACTTCTTTACTCTTTTTGATTCAATCAAAACAATACTTCACATGGGAGTCTTCCATCTAGGCCAAATGTAGATTGAAACCATCCAAAACTTAGATCAAAACATTTAACATTTAACATTAAATCAAAATTAAAGGATTTACATATATATAACTGTAATGAACATAATGTACATAGCGAGACCCGTCTCCTGGGTTTCTTAACTAGTCAACACTAGAGGGGGTCTGAATTAAAAAAAAATAGAAAAGGGGCTACCCATAACCGGGAAAAATATAAAGAGGACTTGACATCAGGCTAGCTATCGATGTGCGTAGGAGGATTCTCCTCCACAATTGGACAATCGTAGTCCTCTGGATCATCATCTACTCCCTTGGAGTGCTGGGAGGAGTTGTCACTGCTCACGCCATTGCTGCTGGAGCTCGTCGAGGTGGATTTGACTAGAAGAGCTGCCAATTTCCTGGTGTCCTGGGGCTGATGGGTTGGGACGGTGGACTTTCTCCACCGCTTCTTGGAACTAGAAGCACCTACATCTTGCGGCTCTTCCTGAAAAGAGATGGAAATGGTCGCCGTAATTCACGGTCTGACCATAGTGCTGGTGAAGTGAAATTGTGCTTCATTGCTTGCTGGAGGAGGGTGGCTACCTGTGTCATGAATGGAAAGAGGAGGGCGAGAGCCAACACTCCTGCCCCCTCCATCCCTACCTCCACCTCCCCTTCTGCAACACATCTGTTGTCTACGCATGGAGTCTTCCATAGGCCAAATGTAGATTGAAACCATAAAAAACTTAGATCAAAACATTTAACATTATATCAAAACATTTAAAACATTTAACATTAAATCAAAATCAAAGGGATTTACATTAAATGTAGATTAAAATGGTATCCAAAACTTAAGTTTTAAAATTTTTTTGATTATATATCGTGCAACATTACTTCACATGCCATGCCAATTATAATTCAACTATCCAATAGAGACATTTAACATTATACCACATGTGCCAAATGTAGATTGAAACCATCCAAAACTTAAGTTTTAAAAACTTTTTGATTATATATCGTGCAACATTAAAACATTAAACATTTAAAACATTAAATATCACATGCGAAATGTAGATTGAAGCTATCCAAAACTTGAGTTTTAAAAACTTTTTGATTATATCATACATAACATTACTTCACAAGCCATGCCAATTATAGTTCAACTATCCAATAGAGACATTTAAAATTATACTACATGTGCAAAATGTAGATTGAAACCATCCAAAACTTAAGTTTTAAAAGCTTTTTGATTATTTATCGTGCAACATTAAAACATTAAGCATTTAAAACATTAAATATCACATGCGAAATGTAGATTGAAACCATAAAAAACTTGAGTTTTAAAAACTTTTTGATTATATCATACATAACATTACTTCACATGCCATGCCAATTATAGTTCAACTATCCAATAGAAACATTTAACATTATACTACATGTGCAAAATGTAGATTGAAACCATCCAAAACTTAAGTTTTAAAAACTTTTTGATTATATATAGTGCAACATTAAAACATTAAATATCACATGCGAAATGTAGATTGAAACCATCCAAAACTTGAGTTTTAAAAACTTTTTGATTATATCATACATAACATTACTTCACATGCCATTCCAATTATAGTTCAACTATCCAATAAAAACATTTAACATTATATCGCATGCCAAATGTAGATTGAAACCATCCAAAACTTTTAACTTTTAATTTAACAAAAAATTATAGATCACAACATTACTTCACATGCCAAATGTAATCCAAGCATCCAAAACTTAAATTTTAAAAACAAAACAAATTATAACACATCATTACATAACATGCCAAATGTAGTTCAGAAGAAAAACAAAACTTAAATTTTAAAAACAAAACAAATTATAACACATCATTACATAACATGCCAAATGTAGTTCATATGACAACATTAATTTATAGATGACAACATTACTAGTAGTTCAATTATCCAAAATAGTTTTAAAAACCAAACAAATTATATAACAACATTACTTCACATTCACATGCCAAAAGTACTAAAACCATCCAAAAATTAACTTTTTGGAACAAAACAAATTATATTAACACTGTAATAAAATATGTCCAAAAATTGTAGATCTCACAAGTATCAAACTGTATCAAGTTATATATATATATATATGACAGTGCATCTAGATAATATTAAAAAAGAAAATTTAAGACTATCTAAATCTTGAAATCAAATCTACAAATTATGTCCATCAAATAGAGATGGATCTAACATCTTTCCTATTAGGGTCCCAATCCGCGCACTATCATGTAAGCATGAGAAACCTACATACACAATGCACATGTACTTGAACATTAAAATTTGATGTTTTAAAAATGAGTGAGAATATATATAGAACTTCATGTAAAAAACAAAATATAACAAAAAAATTATGCAATACCTCATGAGGTTCCCTCTCCATTTGATCAACAAGTTCCGCCCCCATAGAAACATTTGCAACGGGAAACTGTACAATATACATGTACAGTTATATATATATATATATATATATATATATATATATATATTAAAAAATTTAAAAAATTTCAAATGAAAATGCACATGTACATATATAAACTTATTTTCAATAATATTAAAAAAAAAGTTTGACAACTTGTTCAAATGGTCGAAATGGTGTGGATGTTCCTATCTCCGTTGCTAGAGTTCGTGGATTAAATAAATCTTCTATAGGAACCTAAATTCAAAAATTTAAAATAACTCAATATATATATATATATATATATATATCTCAATTTTTAATGGAAATTTTTGAGATGGAATATATATATATATAACTTAAACATAAATTTTAAAAGTGAAAAATTGTCCATACTTGTGGCTCATCTCCTAAGGAAGTAGAAGGTACATCTCTCAAGGAAGAAGAAGGTACCGCCATCCAAAATACATCGGACGGAATCGAAATCTGTTAAAACATTTTATCATTATATATACATACATGTACCTATGTGCACAATTATTTATTTTAAAATATCAGTTAAAAAACACTAACATTTGCCAACATATCTTGATGGTGAGACCCATCTGCATTGTTTTAACCTGAGGTCTTGCACGTGATATTAACATTTTCATCATTCATCATGCGTGACAACTGCAAATGGTGTTTTAATATATAATGATACATTTTTGTTAGATTAATGTACATACTAAAAAATGTATACATGTACATACACATGTATTTATTACAAATTGTACACATGTATATGTATGTTAAAATAATTTCAAACCCTAAGGTCATTAACACATACCGTTCCCGTGCCCTCTTCCTCATGAAGAATTAGGCCTTGAAAACCATTGCAACAATTTTTTGCATATATTCGAAGATCTTCAACATTCATGTTGTCAATCTCTTCATCTGTACAACACACAAAATTGACACGTGCATTTTCACATGCTCTTTGTCGATTTAGACAAACATCGACTCCACCCAATCCACTGTAAACATTGTCGATCATGACATCCCTTACTTCTCGACTTATTTGAGAAGTCGCATCCATCTCTAATCGCAGAGTTTCTATCCGAAAATGTTGACTCACCAATGGCGACTTAGGGCGAGGCAACTCCACGTCTCGCTTAGCGCCCTTACGGTCATATAATTGACCTTTCCTCGGACCAAAAAATTCTGATGGAAGGTCATTGTAGTTGGGTTTCATATCCAAAAAAAATTCTGCGTAAAACAATTGTGCAAAATAAACAGGAACCTCGTCATTCCATGGGAACCTTCCATAGGCCGCAAGGTGCCTATCATACAAATAGTGAGCTATATTTGGGTGCTTGAAATATTGCACCTTCAACATTTTTCTTCTTGGCTCTTCCTTGAAATTCAACATTGACTTCGCCATATCTTTTGTAACTCTTCATTTTACATCCTCCCATTTATCTGGACCCATTACTGTTTCCTTTCTCTTTCTCATCACTTTTACAAATGTATCAGTCGTTGGCCCAAGAGTTTTGTACACATTTACAAGTTTTCCCAATGAATGTGTAACTATTTCGAGGCTTTGTCGACTCTCAGCGGGTAGAGTCAAAGCCACGATATCTCCCCACAATTTTGCATGAAGTTTTTCATACCTTTGTAAGGTGCATTGCGCCATTTTTGTTTCCCATGGTATATCAGAAATGTCGGCTGGATAAGTTGTGCTAGGTAGACAACCTTCTTCTTGAATGTATCGTTTTGCCCTGTGTCTATTTTGACCAATATTTGGAACATTTTTTTGCCTTTGCATCAATATATATAAAATTTTGTATATTATAAAAAACACATGTAAAAAATTTGTACAAATTCAATGAAAAAAATATTGAAATTGATTGAAACCTTGACGTGGTTGGTTAGCATCTTCTCCACCATGAAACTGTTGAGACCTAGAACGACCCTGCTGAGAACCAGACCCAGAACGACCCTGCTGAGAACCAACACCACCAGCTGTTGATTGGCCTTTGGGGGAATAAATATCACCCCCTTCACGCAACCTGCTACCACTCATTAATGGCCCTCTAAGGGGATTTGAACCACCACCAACCTCTCGAGACGAGAGATAAGCTTCATAAACAAATACTAATTTATAATCAATTGAAAAATACATTCATGCGTACATATAAATACATGTACATATTCATTGATTAAATTGCGTGAACCATACCACGACTAGGTGAACCATGGGCACACTCCATGGATGGAGTAGAGACCCTTCTCTTCTTAGCTCCTAAAAATTAAAAAATGAAACTTATTAACAACTAATTTAACTCACAAATTAAATAAAAAATCAATTCCATATGTACACACATGTATGGAGATTTAAGATTATATTTAAATACCGTAAACATCCCCCGATCCCTGAACCCCCATATGGGATTCGGTTGATCTTCGTCGTTCATCCTCCATGATATATATATCTATTGGTGGACATCTATACAAAATAAATTTTAGAAAATCAATTTGTAATTTAGTGTACACAAATTATGTAGAACACAACTTTCAAAGCAATAATTGATGTGTGACACTTAATTTAAGCAAAAAATAAATTATAAAAATGATAAGTTCACCAAATTGCGCTTTACATGGTGGGAGCATACTTGGTATAAAATTGAAAAAAACACATGGTCATTAAAAAAGAAGTGAAACTGCATTTAAACAAACTCCATTTAAACAAAAAATTGTTGAAGTCCCTGCATTTTAATTTTATAAAAATGTGAAGTTCACCACCTGTTGCAAATGTGAAGTTCACCAAGTTGCACTTTACATGGTGTGGTGGGAGCACACTTGGTATATAATTGAAAAAAACACATGGTCATTAAAATAGACGCATTTTTAAGTACACAACACACACATATCCAAGATATGTTACAATGTCCATCAATAAATTTTGAAGGAGAGCGTCTCAACACTAATTTATCTTTGAGAGATGAATCTTGAATTTTTGAAGACGAGCATCTCAAAACCAATTCATCTTTGAGAGATGAATCTTGCATTGACATTGCTCTGTGTAATTATAATTCAGCTTTGATAGATGAATCATGAATTGGCATTGCCCCACGTAATAGATCAACATATATCTTATTCACACTTATACAATGCCTTATATTAAAAAATTGAAATTGGCTAACAATATTGTTTGCTATTCCATGCAGTTCTTTTAGCCTCTCATACTTAGCTTGGCACACACCATTCATCTGGTTGCACACAAGTTTAGAATTGGTGAAAAATACAATTCCATTTGATCCATACTCTATCGCTGTTCCCAAGCCTTCTATCAATCCAATATAATATGTCTCGTAGTTTGTTGTTCTTCTCGGTATATTTATTTTCCTTTGGACGACTTTGCTAGTCGCAATATTGGAAAGCACATATGTAATCATTGCTTTCCCTGGATTGAGATAGCAAGAAACTTCTATGCATAATTTCCATTTTTCAACCATATTTAATGGTTTTCTTATCCCTAAAAAAAAAAAAAAACTTCAATAAAAATATATATATTAAATCGACATTTATTGCAAATTTGCATGAGAGAAATGACACAAGATCATGAGGTAAATGACATGTGCATTGTTTATCTTAAAGTTTGACTTAAAAAGTTTATGGTAGAGTTCACATCTAAAATTAATGGGAGGAAGCCTTTATTTTGTGGGAGAAATGACACATGTACACAGTTTACCTTAAAGTGGTTGTGTTTTATGGATATTAGAGGAAGCCTTTAGTTTGTGGGAGAAATGACACATGTACACAATTTACCTTAAAGTGGTTGTGTTTTATGGATATTAAAATGAAGAACTTCTATTTAGATCCATTCCAGAGATTGACTGTAGGGGAATTTACTAGATATGTCACCTTTCATAAAAGATGAGATCCAGAGGCTACCTGGCCCTTTACAAACTCTGCCTATAGAACTTGTAGAAGTAAACACTACCTATCCCAATTTTACCATGTGAAGGGTGTAGAGGACCTGTGGAATCACTCAAAGTTGTATTATTAAACCTTTGGTTTAATGATCTTCAACCTTTGGTTGTGGATCCTTCAACCTTTGGTTGTACTTTGAAGGTTCTTGACCTTCATCCTTCAACTGGAGGTTGTAGATCCTTCAACCTTTGGTTGATCTTTCTTTAAACCTTTGGTTTTATGATCTTCAACCATTGGTTGTAGATCCTTCAACCTTTGGTTGTCCTTCATCCTTAAACCTTTGGTTTAATGATCTTCAACCCTTGGTTGTAGATCCTTTAACATTTGGTCGTCCTTCATCCTTAAACGTTTGGCAGGGAAAATTTTAAGGATGGAAAATTATCTTGAAGTTTAAAAAATTGGCGAATCTCACTAGTCCCTAATATGCAAACTATAAATTTTTTATTGATGTATTTGTAAAACAAATCAAATTTATAATGCTATTATATATACTCTCTATATAATGTTGGCGATTTTCCATGTAATATAATTTTATATTATAAAATTTGGGCGAAAAATTTTGATAAAAAAATGGAAATTGACGAATCTTTTTTTTGGAAAAACCATGGAAAATTAGCCCACTTGCGAGTATTAGCCCCTAAAATTTTCCATGACCTTTGGTTTAATGATCTTCAATCGAAGGTTGTAGATCCTTTAGGATGGGTTCCACCCATTCCTTCCTATGGTTGATCCTTCAACTTTTGGTTGTCCTTCATCCTTAAACCTTTGGTTTAATGATCTTCAACCATTGGTTGTAGATCCTTTAAGATGGGTTCCACCCATTCCTTCCTAGGGTTGATCCTTAATGGCCCTATAAGGGCATAGGGTCCCATACATATGGTTATATGGCCCTATGATGGCATGGGGTCCCATCATATGGGTGATATGGCCTAACATGATTGATAATAATTAGATCATATCATCGCATTAATCAATTGCAAGGACCTTGAATGGCCCTATGAGGGCATAAGCTCCCATCAGTAATGGGAGGGCCTTCCATGACATTCTGAAGGACCTTATAGATCCCCTTAAGGAGGCATAGAGGCTTATTATCCTAATGGTTGGGTGGACCATACGATCTCTAAGTGTAGCTATAAGGAGGCAATAAGGCCTTCAATGATATGCTAATGGCCCCTCTTCTCCGCGGGGGTGTGCTACACAGAGTCCACTTACCTCCTGAGGGTTGGGCCATTGAGACCAGTGACCTAACTTGAGGGCATCTCCGACTGTTAAAACGATGGTGACCTCCTGAGGGGCATATCCTATTGGATAGCTGACCTAACTTGAGGGGTGGAATCAATAGGCTTTTGCCTGAGAGGGCCATAGAGGATCGTTTAAGGCACGTTGGAGGCATTGATGGCAACGTTACCTCTTGAGCGCATCACTGGAATGTTGGGTGTGGAGCCTAATTTTCATCCTGATTCATAGATCCTTGTTTTAGTTGGATGTATACCCTAGGAAAACTGTACACCCTTGTAGCAGGGGGGTGTGGGCGGGGTCCGGGGGCCAGCGGTCCCTCGACGGGGGTTTCGGGGGTAGCGCCCCCGAAGCTAAAAACAGACGTAAAATTGCATTGTAAAAGTATAGTAATTTCTAGTCAATCTGGGCTGTTCATTAGGAAAATGATCTGACGGTAGAAGTTATGTTTAGTTTAGGGTTTTTTGCCCTAGAAGGCAACCCCTCGCTTTTATGAGGGTATTGTATTGCGACTGTGTATAGTATGTGTATTCTCGGAGTGAGAAACAGAGAGGGAGACTGTGAGAGAGAATAGAGGATATTACAGTGGATCTGTTGTAGCTTATGTCTATTCATTTTGCTGGATAATAGAAAGGAAGGACTGGCTGTTCAGGGTGGACGTAGCCCAAACTGGGTGAACCACGTATATCTGTGTCTCTCTGGTTTTATGTGTTTTGTATGCTTGTATTTTCCGCATATTTTATGTGTTGCATTTCTCCATAATATATAATTTTCTAACATGGAATGGGCTCTACAAGATATTAAGGTAAATCTATATATCTATTAAGTGTTTCAATAGAGGTGTAATAATAATTTCAAAAATAAAATATTCTACTTCCTTCAATCACTATTTACATATCATCAGTGATTTACATATCATGATTCATCATAAAGTACCATTTCCTCACACAACAAGTCTTTGAGAAAATAATGAAGATGGAATACATACCCACAAAGCCTCTTGTTAGAGAAGCATTTGAATATAGGAATAGTTCTTGTAAATTATCTTGTTAGAGAACCATTTGAACATGTGAGAAACAAATTAGGGATAGTTCTTGTAAATTATTGTCATTTATTTGACTTCTGTAGTATACCCAGGGGGGATAATATAGGGTACAAAGGGAGGTACCCAAGGGAATAATATGATGTAATAATATAAGAATGATAAATAATTGGGCCATAGTTAATAAATAAAGTGGTTAACCCACATTATGTAAGGGACCGCATGTAGCTAGGGAATAAAGTGATATGCCCATTGTATTGGATGTATGGTATTGAGATACCCATGGTAACTACCCATGGTATTGCATGTATGAAACTTATATAGAGGCTAGAGTCTCTCCATTGAGAGATGTCAAGGATTATTGTATGGGCAAGCATATGGCTTGTGGAGTGATCTCCTTCCTTGAGGAGTGAATGTATGGTGTTGCCCTACCTTAAGGGTTTTGATATTAATGAAGATCTGAAGTTTTATCTTCAATGGTGTTATTTCTTGGGCATATTTTCCATTTTTATACATTTTCTTGTCAGATCTACTACAAGTGGTATCAAATGTAGTATACCTAGGGGGGATAATATAGGGTACAGAGGGAGGTACCCAAGGGAATAATATGATGTAATAATATAAGAATGATCAATAATTGAGCCATAGTTAATAAATAAAGTGGTTAACCCACATTATGTAAGGGATCACATGTAGCTAGGGAATAAAGTGATATGCCCATTGTATTGGATGTATGGTATTGAGATACCCATGGTAACTACGCATGGTATTGCATGTATAAAAATTATATAGAGGCTAGAGTCTCTCCATTGAGAGATGTCAAGGATTATTGTATGGGAAAGCATATGGCTTGTGGAGTGATCTCCTTCCTTGAGGAGTGAATGTATGGTGTTGCCCTACCTTAAGGGTTTTGATATTAATGAAGATCTGAAGTTTTGTCTTCTATGGTGTTATTTCTTGGGTATATTTTCCATTTATATACATTTTCTTGTCAGATCTACTACAAGTGGTAAAATAAAAAAATATATAAATGGAAAATATACCCCGAAGAAATAACGCCATAGAAGACAAAACTAGTCTTTCATTAATATCAAAACCCTGGAAGACAACTTTCACTCCTCAGAGATCCTCCTGAAAATATATCCATTGCCCCTGCAATAATCACTGGCATCAAATAGGAGATACAACCTCTATATAGGTTTCATACATGCAATACCATGGGTAGTTACCATGGATATCTCAATACCATACATCCAATACAATGGGCTTATCACTTTATTCCCTAGCTACATGTGGTCCCTTACATAATGTGGGTTAACCACTTTATTTATTAACTATGGCCCAATTATTTATCATTCTTATATTATTACATCATATTATTCCCTTGGGTACCTCCCTCTATACCCTATATTATCCCCCCTAGGTATACTACATTACACCCCCCTTAAACATGTTTCATCCCCGAAACATAAGAAGAAAACAAATAATAATATCTACTCAAAAGAGTATTCCACTGGTACCATTCATGTGCATCCATCCATCCCAGAGAAAGGTGAACACTCGATCTAGTCGATGTCTTGCTCGCTTGAGATGGAAGTGGGTTTTGGTAATTTTTCTGTGTTGACGTGTTGTGGGTGGATTGTCGCACCTCTCTATGTGTCATTTAGGGGTTGTCGTCCTTGTTGCTAATTCGTTTCCACCTTCTTGGTTGTTGTCTTGCTGGGTGATGCGGGTGGTGATATGTTGAAGCTTTAACTGATGGAACATCTTTCATTAATTCCTCCATTATTGGTGATGGAGTGGTGTCAGGTTCTTTTGTTGGTACTTGCTTTGATGTCTGTGTTTGGCTGTCTACCATCAAAGGCTCATCATATGATGTGTCTGTGTCGTTAGAGATTTGTGCTTCTTCCCCCCTAGTCTCTCCATGGTTCCTAATGCAAATATCGTGCAATGTAATTTTCTTCTTTTTATACCAGAGCTTCATGAATTTCTTTTGCACATTAAAATTGACAGTACCAACGGATTCCATCCAAGGGTGTCCCAAAACAACATCCACAACATCCATATCTGAAGCATAAAAATCAGAATGCAACACATACTTATCCATATAAATCTTCAAATATTTATAAATTTGAACATCTTCATTATCAACCTGTGTGTTTTCAATATGTTTTGCTGGAACTTGCAATTTTTTAGCCAAATTAACATTGATACAATTATGCTTGCAACTAGGAATGATAGACACAATGATGTTCTATTTCTGAACGCTTCCATTAACCTGTAATATGGAAATATTAGTAGAAAAGAATTATTTATGTCTCTTAGTGTCCTTCTTTCCAGCTTTAGACCACTTTTCCAAAATGACTTTTTCAAGTTTTTTCTCGGGAAGTTTCCTCGCTGCGCTGTCAAGTGAGGTCCACCATTTATTTGCCTCATCTTTCATATGAAGCCCTATGGAGCATATCCAAAAATTTCAGTATTGAGCCTTGTGATATTGTAAAAAATATTCAATAGTAGGGCCATCATCTTTTCCTGTAAACTTCATCTTGCGAGAATCCATAAAATAAAGTAAGGGTTTTGAAGAAAATCACTTACTTTGGAAAAAATTTAAAATAGACATTACTCGGTCAATATAACTCAAAATCCTTAATATAACCCATTTTCAAAAATGGAATATCCATTCTGCATCTAATTGTGTGACTAAAATCCCCATCTAGGCACTCTGGAAACACAGATTTGCGCTGCAACTGTCCCGCTGTCACAAAATTTCTGAAAAAAATGGTTGATTTTAAATCAGTGATAACTCCCTCCTCTAGACTCCGATTTGACCGATTTTTTTTTTGAATCGGGCGATTTTTCAAGGGGAGCTCAGATCTGTAATTGGTTGTCTGAAATTTTGCACCAGAATCTACAAAAAATTTCAGGTGAGCCGTTGTACACAAATTGTCGTCAGAAACATTTCTACAACACAACTGAATTTAAATCAGCGATATCACCCTCATCTAGACTCTGATTCGACTAATTTTTTTATCTATAATTGGGTGTTTTTGTGTAAGGAATCCAGATCTGATATTTATTTCTAAAAATTTTGCGCCAAAATTTTCATATCTACTCTACAAACTCGCCACCCAAAAATTTCCTACAAAAAAATGAAAAAACAAATCTCCAAACTCTGCCCAAGAAAGTGCTCTGATACCACTTGTAGTAGATATGACAAGAAAAATTATAGAAATAGAAAATATGCCCAATAAATAACACCATAGAAGACAAAACTTCAGATCTTCATTAATATCAAAACCCTTAAGGTAGGGCAACACCATATATTCACTCCTTAAGGAATGAGATCACTCCACAAGCCATATGCTTTCCCATACAATAATCCTTGACATCTCTCAATGGAGAGTCTCTAGCCTCTATATAGGTTTCATACATGCAATACCATGGATATTTACCATGGGTCTCTCAATACCATACATCCAATACAATGGGCTTATCACTTTATTCCCTACCTACATGTGGTCCCTTACATAATGTGGGTTAACCACTTTATTTATTAACTATGGCCCAATTATTTATCATTCTTATATTATTACATCATATTATTCCCTTGGGTACCTCCCTCTGTACCCTATATTATCCCCCTTAGGTATACTACAACTTCAAAAAAAGAGCCTATGAAATTGAGTGCAATATCTATGTGGTAGAGTACATAATATCTAAGGGGGAGAATACAATATATTTGACTTCAAAAGAAGAGCCTATGAAATTGAGTGCAATATCTATGTGGGAGAGTACACAATATCTAAGGGGGAGAATAGATATAAAGAAGGAATAGAAAGAGTAACAAAAAGCATATGATTGTGTCAATAATTTGAAGTAGTCAAGAAAGATAACAAAGGACCATCAAAATTGAGTGCAATATCTATATGATCAAGTGTCAATAATTTGAAGTAGTCAAGAAAGATAACAAAGGATCATCAAAATTGAGTGCAATATCTATATGATATCTATATGATCAAGTGTCAATAATTTGAAGTAAAGAAAGATAACAAAGGACCATCAAAATTGTGTGCAATATCTATATGATTGTGTCAATAATTTGATAATTTGAAGTAGTCAATAAAGATAACAAAGGACCATCAAAATTGAGTGCAATATCTATGTGGGAGAGTACACAATATCTAAGGGGGAGAATACAATATATTTGACTTCAAAAGAAGAGCCTATGAAATTGAGTGCAATTTATCTATGTGGGAGAGTACACAACATCTAGGGGGAGAATAGATATAAGGAAGGAATAGAAAGAGTAACAAAAAACATATGATTGTGTCAATAATTTGAAGTAGTCAAGAAAGATAACAAAGGACCATCAAAATTGAGTGCAATATCTATATGATATCTATATTCAATAAAGTGTCAATAATTTGAAGTAAAGAAAGATAACAAAGGACCATCAAAATTGAGTGCAATATCTATATTATTGTGTCAATAATTTGATAATTTGAAGTAGTCAAGAAAGATAAAAAAGGACCATCAAAATTGAGTGCAATATCTATGTGGGAGAGTACACAATATCTAAGGGGGAGAATACAATATAAGGAAGGAATAAAAAGAGTAACAAGAAGCATATGATTGTGTCAATAATTTAAAGTAGTCAAGAAAGATAACAAAGGACCATCATCAAATTCAAATTGAAAGATCAAGTAGTCTTCTTCATGAAGAATAAGCATTAACTAGGTTCATCATTTAAAGGGTTCATTTTTTAATGAAAAAATTTATGAATAATATGGAATGAATCATTGTACATTATGAATTTATGAATAATATGGAATGAATCATTGTACATTATGATAAATATTGTATTTAAATGACATTTGATCTATGAATAAAAAAGAAAATGGGATCATCTCTTCATATATATATATGTGTGTGTGTGTGTGTGTAAGAGAGAAATAAAAAGCAAAGGTAATTCCACCAAGCCTAAAGGAGCATGTCCTAATACATTAAATTATGTTTGGTTTCTAGAAGCATTAATCATGAAAGCAAAGGTAATTCCACCAAGCCTAAAGGAGCATGTCCTTATACATTAGATTATGTTTTTTTTCTAGAAGCATTAATCATGAAGAGTCATGAGATCCACATTTCGACCATGTACTATTTTCAAGTTAAAGGAGCATGTCCTAATCCATTATTATGTTTGGTTTCTAGAAGCATTAATCATGAATTTTCTTTGAGATCCACATTTCCATCATACTATTTGCAAGTTCACATTTCCATCATGCTATTTGCAAGTTCTATATGAAGATATGTAGTCTAATAACTGATTAGCAAGTTGTGATGTCCTAATACATTATTATGTTTGGTTTCCATCATACTATTTGCAAGTTATATATGAAGATATGTAGTCTAATAACTATACAGTATAGCCCATATAACATACAATATAGCCCATATAACATATACCGACCTTTGACAGTATGAGCAAAGAGTCAAAAAACAAAGAGGCCTCCCAGCAGAGTTCCGCATGTTCATCAAGGTAAGTAACATAATATCGGAAGTGAAACAATGACACCACTAAACATATGTGAATTTAGATATTAAATGGACATTTATTGCAAATGACATGTGCATGGTTTATCTTAAAGTTTGACTTAAAAATTTTATGGTAGAATTCACATCTAAAATTAATGGGAGGAAGCCTTTAGTTTGTGGGAGAAATGATGTACATGTAAACAATTTACCTTAAAGTAGTTGTGTTTTATGGATATTAAAATGAAGAACTTCTATTTAGATCTATTCTAGAGATTGACTATAGGAGCATTTACTAGATATGTCACCTTCCATGAAAGATGAGATCCAGAGGCTACCTAACCCTTTACAGACTCTGCTTATAAAACTTGTAGAAGTTGAGAAATTTACATTGAAAAATTTACTTGTGAGAAATTTACATTGACAACATATAGAGATTCAACTAGGCTTGTGAAAAGTACAAGTGGAAAATGTATAATTCTACTTAGAAGAGTCTTTGGTTTAATGGTTAAGCAAGAAAGAGTCGTTACTTTCTCTATCTAGAGTAGAAGTGAAATACATAGTAGTTACTTCTTTTTGAGTTTTTTGGATGAAATGGGCTCTACAAGATATTAAGGTAAAAGCATATGATTGTGTCAATAATTTGAAGTAGTCAAGAAAGATAACAAAGGACCATCAAAATTGAGTGCAATATCTATATGATCAAGGTGTCAATAATTTGAAGTAGTCAAGAAAAATAACAAAGGACCATCAAAATTGAGTGCAATATCTATATTCAATCAAGTGTCAATAATTTGAAGTAAATAAAGATAACAAAGGACCATCAAAATTGAGTGCAATATCTATGTGGAAAAGTACACAATATCTAAGGGGGAGAATACAATATAAGGAAGGAATAAAAATAGTAACAAGAAGCATATGATTGTGTCAATAATTTGAAGTAGTCAAGAAAGATAACAAAGGACCATCCTCAATTTCAAATTGAAAGATCAAGTAGTCTTCTTCATGAAGAATAATCATTAACTAGGTTTATCATTTAAAGGGTTCATTTTTTAATGAAAAAATTTATGAATAGTATGGAATGAATGATTGTACATTATGAATTTATGAATAATATGGAATGAATCATTGTACATTATGATAAATATTGTATTTAAATGTCATTTGATCTATGAATAAAAAAGAAAATAGGATCATCTCTTCATATATATATATTTGTGTGTGTAAGAGAGAAATAAAAAGCAAAGGTAATTCCACGAAGCCTAAAGGAGCATGTCCTAATACATTAAATTATGTTTGGTTTCTAGAAGCATTAATCATGAAAGCAAAGGTAATTCCACAAAGCCTAAAGGAGCATGTCCTAATACATTAAATTATGTTTGTTTTCTAGAAACATTAATCATGAAGAGTCGTGAGATCCACATTTCAACCATTACTATTTTCAAGTTAAAGGAGCATGTCCTAATACATTATTATGTTTGGTTTCTAGAAGCATTAATCATGGATTTTCTTTGAGATCCACATTTCCATCATACTATTTGCAAGTTCACATTTCCATCATGCTATTTGCAAGTTCTATATGAAGATATGTAGTCTAATAACTAATTAGAAAGTTGTGATGTCCTAATACATTATTATGTTTGGTTTCCATCATACTATTTGCAAGTTTTATATGAAGATATGTAGTCTAATAACTATACAGTATAGCCCATATAACATACAATATAGCCCATATAACATATAACGACCTTTGACAGTATGAGCAAAGAGTCAAAAAACAAAGAGGCCTCCCAGCAGAGTTCCACATGTTCATCAAGGTAAGCAACATAATATCGGAAGTGAAACAATGAAACCACTAAACATATGTGAATTTAGATATTAAATGGACATTTATTGCAAAATGACATGTGCATGGTTTATCTTAAATTTTGACTTAAAATGTTTATGGTAGAATTCACATCTAAAATTAATGGGAGGAAGCCTTTAGTTTGTGGGAGAAATGATGTGCATGTAAACAATTTACCTTAAAGTGGTTGTGTTTTATGGATATTAAAATGAAGAACTTCTATTTAGATCTATTCTAGAGATTGTCTGTAGGGGAATTTACTAGATATGTCACCTTCCATAAAAGATGAGATCCAGAGGCTACCTGGCCCTTTATAGACTCTGCCTATAAAACTTGTAGAAGTTGAGAAATTTACATTGACAAATTTACTTGTGAGAAATTTACATTGACAACATATAGAGATTCAACTAGGCTTGTGAATTTAGTACAAGTGGACAATGTATAATTCTACTTAGAAGAGTCTTTGGTTTAATGGTTAAGCAAGAAAGAGTCGTTACTTTCTCTATCTAGAGTAGAAGTGGAATACATAATAGTTACTTCTTTTTTAGTGTTTTGGATGAAATGGGCTCTACAAGATATTAAGGTAAAAGCATATGATTGTGTCAATAATTTGAAGTAGTCAAGAAAGATAACAAAGGACCATTAAAATTGAGTGCAATATCTATATGATCAAGTGTCAATAATGTGAAGTAGTCAAGAAAGATAACAAAGGACCATGAAAATTGAGAGAAATATCTATATGATATCTATATGATCAAGTGTCAATAATTTGAAGTAAAGAAAGATTACAAAGGACCATCAAAAGTGAGTGCAATATCTATATGATTGTGTCAATAATTTGATAATTTGAAGTAGTCAAGAAAGATAACAAAGGACCATCAAAATTGAGTGCAATATCTATGTGGGAGAGTACACAATATCTAAGGGGGAGAATACAATACAAGGAAGGAATAAAAAGAGTAACAAGAAGCATATGATTGTGTCAATAATTTGAAGTAGTCAAGAAAGATAACAAAGGACCATCATCAAATTCAAATTGAAAGATCAATTAGTCTTCTTCATGAAGAAGAAGCATTAACTAGGTTCATCATTTAAAGGGTTCATTTTTTAATGAATTTTTTTATAAATAATATGGAATGAATCATTGTACATTATGATAAATCTTGTATTTAAATGACATTTGATCTATGAATAAAAAAGAAAATGGGATCATCTCTTCATATATATATGTGTGTGTGTAAGAGAGAAATAAAAAGCAAAGGTAATTCCACCAAGCCTAAAGGAGCATGTCCTAATACATTAAATTATGTTTGGTTTCTAGAAGCATTAATCATGAAGAGTCATGAGATCCACATTTCGAACATACTATTTGCAAGTTAAAGGAGCATGTCCTAATACATTATTATGTTTGGTTTCTAGAAGCATTAATCATGAATTTTCTTTGAGATCCACATTTCCATCATACTATTTGCAAGTTCACATTTCCATCATGCTATTTGCAAGTTCTATATGAAGATATGTAGTCTAATAACTAATTAGCAAGTTGTGATGTCCTACTACACTATTATGTTTGGTTTCCATCATACTATTTGCAGAATAGTATGAAGATATGTAGTCTAATAACTATACAGTCTAGCCCGTATAACATATAATTGCCTTTGACAACATGAGCATAGAGTCAAAAAACAGAGAGGCCTCCCAGTAGAGTTCCACCTGTTCATCAAGATAAGCAACACAATATCGGAAGTGAAACAGTGACACCACTGAACATATGTGAATTTAGAATGATTTCAACTCTTTTTTCAAAGGATAAAAAACCTTGTTTCATATATTGATAACAGTTCATATACAAAATCCTCTTGATATACCCATAACAGGTTATAAAGTATAAAATATGAGATTATGTCTCATACAGAAATACATTACAACAATATAAAAGACAATATGTAGTCACATTACATAAATACATTACATGTGAATTTAGAATGATTTCAACTCTTTTTTCAAAGGAGAAAAAACCATGTTTCATATATTGATAACAGTTCATATAAAAAATCCTCTTGATATACTCATAACAAGTTATCAAGTATAAAAGATCAGATTATGTCTCATACAAAAATACATTACAGTAGTATAAAAGACAATATGTAGTCACATTACGGCAGTAGATCATTCTAGTTCAATCATTCCAGCGTTGGGGAATCGAGAAAAGGCCCAGTAACGGCATAAGCTTAATAGTGGTAGTAAAATTCCATGCACAAGGCAAGAATCAACTAGAGCGGATGAAATTGATAGATCCACAGGAACAGTAACAACTGCAGCAACCGAATGCATATCATACTACCAGAAATTCAACATACACCTTACACCAAAAGGTAATGAAATTTAAAGCATAATTAACAACATAAAAGCTTTGTTTTGAATTTTTGGGTTTCTCGTTCCCACTTGGTTGTAAAGACAAAATTTCTATACCAATGAGTGCCTTGACTTCTACATGACACCAATCAACTCAAATTAAAACCAAGAATTCCAAAAGGTGCATTTGCAGTAACAGTCTAAAGTTAACATAGAAAAGGACTCTATGAATGTCGTTAAATGGTTCAATGGAGAGAGCGGTTGTCAGAATTATATTTTATCTCCTTTACTAGAAGAGAAAAAACATTTAAAACATACCTTTAATGTTTTTTCTTTAAACCATATATACAGGCACCTCCCCAAATTACCAACTCCAAGCCCTTAAGGAGCTCTCTTCAACCTGCTCATGGCTAGATCGATTTCCAGTTTTTGGACTATTCCTAGAAAAGAGTATAGCCTGCACGTGGACATAGGCCTAGATGGGATAGGCATAGACAACAACAGAGTCAATAGGGGCAAGGACAGTTTCACCCGCGGGAGTAAATACATCTAAGAAAGTAGCAGGGGTATTTCCCTTAGGGGGGCTATTTTATTCCCTAAAGGCGTGCACCAATGATGCAGCAGACTAGCTTTCTAAAGCGGGTTTGCAACAAGATATGGGTTGTTGGAGGATAGAGGACGAGGACCAGGGCGTGATCCATGTGTTGAATCAGCCACCATATGTATAACTTTATTTTTTTTTCTCCCTGTTTTTATATCAGAAAGTGTTTTGTTTTTTGGTTTGATATACATGCCCTAGATAGTTACTCTTACTTGCATTTATTTTCAGACTTCTATTTCATTTTTTATCCTGTTTGGGCTATTTTCCTCTCTGAGGAGGCCCAGGTTAACACAAAAAATTGTTTCTGTTTTATGAACATATGGACATACTTGTTTTTCTGGATATGACCTGATCTATGGGTTGTTTTCCTCTTATAGAGGATGTATGTACACCAGATCAGTGGTTTATCTTCAGGCATTTTAATTTATCTCAATCTAAGTCCTAGATAAAAATGTATTCCCATTGGAAGTTTTAGCATGTTAAAAGAGGCCATGTAATCACATTACCCAGGTGGCTTATGGGTGTGTAGATATATATGTGGAGAAATAAAAATAGATGGATGGATATATTTATAGAAAATTATATATATATATATATATTTCAATTATATATGTTATAAAAAATATGTGTGAGCATAAAGATGTTAACTTCTTAGTTAAAAATCAAAATTTTAAAGTTGAAATTACTAAAAAGTTTGCTCTGGATCACAAATCACTATACCATAACAATGAGACAAAGAAAACCATAACCCACTTATAATAGAGGGATAAAGGGACTCGTGTCACCTACTCCAAACCTAAAGACATAATAATGAAGAAGAACATAAGGATGAAAAAACAATACACTTGTCATAATTGTCAAGCAAACCATAACCCACTTATAATAGAGGGATAAAGGGACTCGTGTCACCTACTCCAAACCTAAAGACATAATAATGAAAAAGAACATAAGGATGAAAAAACAATACACTTGTCATAATTGTCATAAACTTATATCTAGTTTAATATTTCTAGCTACATGGTACACAATAACACATGGTACAAAATAACCCATTGATTAGTTCAGGTTATATTAAGGTTAACATAGAAAAAGTTTTAAAATTATATTGCAACCATAAGAAAGAACAAGCAGCCATCAATGACATCAATGGCTCAATGAATTGTGGAAATATCGAATGTGAATTAAACTATTGATTATACAACAATTAGGAATTTTTACCGCAATATTGTAATTAATTTATTTTTATATATTATTTTGTCATCATTAATTATGTGAATCTTGGTTATCTTAGTTTATAAGAAAACTCCGGTTAATAACGATTCTCGTAATTTATATATAACACTTTCTTTTAGTTCAATGGAAAGTATAAGATATGTATAACACTTCCTTTTAGCTCAATGGAAAGTATAAGATAGTTATGACTCGTAACAAATTGATGAGAAGTTGGCCAAGTCATGTGGGCTCAAGAGAAATAATATACTCCACGGGAGGGAAATGTAACTCAAATATGAAATCAATATCTCTAAATTTGCTCAAAATATTACAACATAGTTGGAAAACATAAATTACAATAGAATATAGAGTATTAAAGGATGGTTTTAGAATTTCATAACCATTTTACTTGCCTCCCTGAAATATGAATGCCCAAATATAAAGGAAACTGAATGGACAATAACCTTCAGGTTGTCTTTTGATAGTTGGGAGGCCAAAGCATATCAGAAGGTATAAGATCACAGATTTCATGGCTAACTCGGCCAAGCAATTTTGTTTCAACATTGTAGCAATAGAATTCAATATTTTTTAATGACGTCAATATTCAATATGGAAATAATACTCATACAATTGAAAAGAGCTACTCAATCTGACATGTTTCACTGTACATGAATAAACATATATTCATATATTATTGTATGATGTATGTATTTCACAGAGAAATTTTGTAGATCAATATTTTCAATGAACTTTCCACCCATCAAAGGTTCTCTTTATTTCCCAACACTTCTTAATAGGAGAAAATAATAACAGCAGGGTTCATATATGATTACCTGGCATGTCAAATTACCAAAATTGGGCTATGTTACATTGCAAGTAATTAACAACACAGCTGGGAGCAGGGAAGAAAACAAAGCTAGTAATTATTGATTTTATTACAAGGTTGGCTAAGATCTAAAGATTGAAAGTACTTTTTAAATAATTTATATTTTAGAAGTTCTACAACAGTTAGAAAAAAATCTCTAGCAATGCTCCAATACCTAATAAATTAATCTCATTGTATAAAAATTGGTATAACTTTGCAATTTAAGTGGACTCTCTCACTCTGACAGTAGGGATGAGTTTAATAAAAACATGGGCTACAAAATTCTTATACTAAAAAATAAAAATAAAATAAAACTCTTACATTCAAAATCAAAATGATTACAAAAACATTGGGGCACAAAACTCTGCTACAAAAAATTCAGACAAAGAATATGCTGGCTGCAAAAATCTGCATTCTGCTAATTTGATCTCATTCAAATTTGCGTATTGAAAAATAATCATCTATATACTAATAATTTGGCGTTTATTCAAATTTATATGTTACAAAAGAATCATATAATATAGAATATAGAAACTTGGCTGGATGAGAATGGCCTACTTGTAAAACCAATCCAAAAAAAATCACATTAAAGGAAACGGTTGATGGTATCATATTCGACTAGACACACATCAAAAAGTAAAATTGAAGACTAAATGCGAAACCTATAATATGAAGTCCGGCCAGATTGAATTAAGAAGTGTTAAATACCGAGACCTTTGCTAACACAGAACACATTGCATTACAGAACACATTACAAAACACATTGCATTACGAATTTTTCCCTTGTGAAAAATAGAGGAGGAGCAGGAGGAGAAATACCTGGTAATTTGCTCGCGTGAAGTCGCCGCAGATAATCACCAACAGCGCGGATGGAAGCAGCCCTAGACCAGTAGCAACATAGACACAAAAAACGTGCGAACAAACAGACACAGAAAAATGCGTGAACAAACAGATCAAAGAAAACATAGATGCGGTAAACAAATAAACTTCGCGGGTGATATATTTATAAGAACTAGTTCGGCCGAACTATTTTAAGAGTAAAATTTCGGCCAAACTTTTGTTGCCGGTTTTCCCATCTCCGGCAAAAAATTTTTTTGCCCACAACGTCAGTGTGTTGTCAATCTAAACGGAAGCACGAGTTCGACCGAACTTTCTCGAAAATTTCGACCGAACTATTCAATAGTTCAGCTGAACTTTATAAAAGGTTCGGCCGAACTATTGCTGAAAAAAATTTCTGCCCCCAATTCTCACAAAAGTGTAACCCAGCTTCACATATCTGCCCCTAGATAAAATATGGTTTTCAAGGAATTTGATGATTACTAAATCTGTGGTAGTTCTATAAGGGATGACCTCTATCCATTTTTTAAAGTAGTCAGTTGGACTGAGGATCCACTTGTGTTGGGTAGATGAAACAGGATGGATTTCCCCAATGAAGTCTAGACCCCACTGCTGAAAAGGAGGTTCAACAGATATAGGATGCAAAGGTAAGGGCATCAGTTTTCTTTTGTCTTCAAAGATTTGATATTTATGACAGGCAATTACCATTTTAGGATTTCTTGAAAGAGAGTGGGCCAATAGTAACCAACTCTAAGGATTTTGTTGACAATAGTTTTCCAATAGAGGTGGCCTCCATTTTTTCCTTCATGAAACACATGCTTGATCTTATCTGCATCATTCTCAGGCAAATATTTAAGCAATATACCACTATCATTTTTCAAATATAGCATTTTATCCAAAATGCAGTAGTTTACAGATTTCAACTTTAAGCATATAGCCTTAGTTTTAGAGAAACAAGGAGGAACATTAAGATTAAGAAGCACATACAAAATATCAGCATACCAAGATGAGTTCAGAAATGAATCTTCAATAAGTGGAGTTGCCAACTCCTCTTGTTCATCTAATGCATCAATCATGTTCATGTTTAGTGCTTGGAAGTTTGTTTCAGCCATGAGTTTAGCTAATCCTTATCCTTTGATGAGTTTAGTGGGCTTGATTTCCAGATGATATTATAGTATATAACAATCCACTTACCCCTTTTGACATCAGGATCTTGTGTTAAGATGTCTTTTACCACTGAATGAGGCACAAATGCAATGATGTGTGAGTGCAAAATGTAAACTCTGAAATATTTCAATGCATTGATCAAGGAAAAAGCTTGTTTTTCCATTATGTTGTATTTTAGAGGTGCATCTCTTAATGCCTTGCTGAAAAATGCAATAGGTTGCTCTTGTCCTTTTATGTTTTTTTGCAGTAGGACAGTAGCAACTCTATGTTCTGATGCAAAGGATAAAATGAAGAAATCTCTAGTAAAATTAGGGCTAATCAGAACTGGTGTTTGAGTAAGGGCTTGTTTTCCCAGTTCAAAGGATTGCTTGCTTCTATGGTCCACTTGACTCCTATTTCCCTTTTCAGCATGTTTGTAATGTTTCTTAGGAGTTCTGCTAGGTTTGGTATGAACCTTCTTAAGAAATTTATCTTTCCAGTGAAAGATTGTAGTTCTTTGATATTTCTAGGATGATTTATTTGCAATATTCCTTCAATCCTTTTTGGGTTTATCTTGATCCCTTCTTCAGATATGATATGGCCTAAAAGTTTTCCTTCTTGAAGGCCAAACAGAGTTTTTTTGGGATTAAGAGACAAACCATACTTTCTACATTTCTCAAAGACTTTTCTTAAGTGAGCTAGGTGTTCTTCATCTGTTTTAGAATAGACTGTGATGTCATCAAGGTAAATCACAATGAAGTAACCTATTTCTTTTGAGAAAGCAATGTCCATGGCTCTTTGGAAGGTGGCACCAGCATTCATTAGCCCAAAAGAAATTTTTACATACATGAAAGTGCTCCAAGGTGTAGTGAAATATGTCTTTTGTTGATCATATAGGTGTACCGACACCTGATTGTATCCTGAAAAGCCATCTAGAAAAGAAATTATTTTAGAACCTACTACCCTTTGTAAGATGTGATCCATTTTTGGTATAGGGTAGTTGTTCTTTAAGGAGGATTTGTTTAAATTTCTAAAGTCTATGCATAGCCTAATTTCTCATGTTTTCTTCCTCACTTATACAAGATTTGAAACACATTCTGAGTATCTCAGAGGGACTATTATTCCAGCATCATACATTTTCTTAATTTATTTCTCAAACAGGGGTAGATACAAAGGGTTTGTTCTGCACAGTTTCTGTTTAAAGGGTTTCTGGTTTTCTTCGAGGGGTATCTTGTGCTGAATTATCTTTGTATCATAGGACTTTAAATATTCATAACTCCAAGAAAAAACATCAGTAAATTCCCTAAAAAGCTCAAGATATTTCTGTTTTATATGAGCTAGCAGTGTTTTAGACAGTTTTATCAATTTGGGCTTTTGTTCACTGCCTGTGTTACACTCTTCTATTTTAGTTTCAGTGGGTTCCATTTTTGGTTTTCTAACAACATCATTAAAGTCAAACAATTCTTATAGAGGCACCAGTACATTTGGAAAGTTATCATTATTAGACTGTAGCACTTCAAAGTCTTCTTTTTCTAAATTAGTGCACAACTCTGTTTTATGTATGTGTTATTTTGTTAACAGATTTATATTAGCAGTGTGAAGAGGTTCTTCTTTGTAAGATTGTTCCTCAGCAGAGCAGTCTTTTTCATACTCCAAGTCTAAATTTGGCACTTCAAACTCATTTCTGGACTGTAGGAATCCTCTATCTATTTATCTCCTTCAAAAACTTGCCAATATTTCATATTATCAGGGACTGCTGGTCTATATTTGACTTGGACTGTGTATTTTTTGCTTTGATAATGTTTTTGACATGTGCTGGCTGTATATGCTAGACCATTGGCAAGGATGTTTTGGTTTCTAGGAACAAATGTAAGTTGATATTCTGCGAATGTTTTTAAGAGGTCAATAACATCATCTCTATAGGCTTTTAATCTAGGATGCTTGGCTGTGTATTCTCCATTTATTTTCCTAATGACTAACTCTGAATCTCCATGGACATTTATCCTCTTGGCTCCTAATTTCGTCAGTAATTGTAATCCTTAGAGGAGTGCTTCATATTCAGCTATGTTATTTGTGCATTGAAAGTTTAGCTTGTATGAGTGACCTTTTGCATGATTGTTTTCTGTGTTATGCACCCATACGCATGCTCCTGAACCAGTTTTTCTACAAGAACCATCAAAACTCATACTCCAAAGAGGTTCAATTTCAGACTTGTAATTAAGTTGAACATTGTTGTCCTCATTATGATGTTTATAGTTGCTACCACTGTGTAGTTCACCATGTTGTTCTTCAGGGTCTACATTATGTTTGTCATTGTTTTATCTATCATGGTTTCCACTATGTTGAGTGTTTTTTCTTTGTTCTTCATGGTCAGCCCTATGTTGGTGGTTGCTTTGTTGCCCATGGTCTCCACTGTGTTTGCTATAATATTATGTATTGGAAAATTGTCTTGATTGTCCCTCCTCTTTTTCCTCTTCTTCTATACTTGTTTTCTCATTTACTGTCCCTTGTTCATTAAGGTTTTCATCATTGTAAAGGATAAGTGAATCAAGGTCTGTGTGAATAGAATAAAGAGGAAAGTTGTTTGGTTTTTTCTAACTGTTGACCATGTATTTCATGTGTGTTTCCCTATATAGTCTTCTTGGTTGACTAAATATAGGGATGGTAGCATAAGTCATGTCCATTTGTAGGGTGCCTTGGAGTTTAGAACCCCACGATCTTGATGGCATATTTAGGAGGAATATCAACCACTACAATGTCCATTACTAGGCTCTTGGATGGTATTTGTGCTAAGTTTACACATAAATCTTTGATTAAGCCTAGACATTTAACTCTGCTGGAATCAAAAGAGTATACATCTTTGTATGGTCTAGTTATCTCAAGGCCTAGTCTTTCCATTACTACTTTTAGCATAAGGTTGTGTGAAGCACCATAGTCTAACATAGCATTGTCCAAGATTTTTATCATGGATGTTTAAACTGACATAAAATAGGGGGACACCTCCCTCTTGAAATTTTCCTTCTACTTCTGGTCCGAACAGAAGCTAAGGTTTTTCATCATTTAAATTAACAGAATCAACATTCTCTCCTATGTTTAAAGCTCTCAAAAGTTGAGATTTATATACATCTCGAGTGACTAATTCAGTAAGAGGGATAGATATTTTAATCTTAGCAATTTCATTCTCTATACTGAAAGGTTACTGAGTTTTAGAAATGTTCAAATCAGCCTTTTCAATCACTGTTTTCACAGCAAATTCAACTTGCTGGTTTTTATTAGGAAAAACAGTTAAAACAGTTTTATTAGCAGCACTAGCTCAGTTGCTAGTGCTACTTTGATCACCACTATGTTTGGGGTTGGGTTGATTGTTTTTATTTTTGTTTTTATCCGAACTTTCAGCCACTATGTTATTGTGTTCTGCTGTCTTTTTAGAAATGTTTTCAGGTGTTTTTCTAGCAGAAATTTCAGAGGTCTTTCTTTTGGGAGTGTCTTGACTTTTCTTGCTTCTAAGGTCATATTGTTTGTGTACTTCCATTATAGCATTTTCAAAGCCTTGTTTGTAGTCTTCAGATTCTAGACTTTCTTCTTCATAAGGTGTAAATATGCCATGTTCTTCCTCAGTGAGGAAAACAATATCCTCATTGTTTACTCCCACTAAATTTATGTGGTTTTCCTATGTTTCTTCAAATATTCCCTCATCTTCATCAGCATAGTTTCCTTGGAAAGGAGGTCTGATTTGCTGATCATGGCCTTTTTGTTTAATTTGAGGAGGGTTTCTTCTAAAGTTTTGGTTTTAGTTCTCATTTTGATATCTGTTTTGAGGAGCTGTTTGATTTTCTCTAGGATATGCTCTCTCATTCATGTTTATTATCTCCATCATCCTTTCCATTGTCCTAACTACGCTGTCAATTTTAGCATCAGATATGGAGGGTCCAACTTCTTCTTTGTATGTAACCTTATTCTTTATTCTGAATCTGGCCCTTCTGGCATTTAGGTTAGCTTCTACACTTATTGCTCCTATTTGCATGTCCTCTAAGGTGAGGGGGTCCCTTTCTCTTAGTTGATAACACATGTCTGGATCAAATCGTTACGGAAATTTCACTAAGGCTAGGCCTTGTGGGGGTTTCATGTGGGGAGGGAGTGCATTGTATACACTATTGAATCTAGTGCAGTAGTCTTGGATAATCTCTCCAATATTTCTTTTAAGGTCATTATATTATGATAGGATTTGAAGAGGATTTTTCTTAACTTCTCATTTATTTAAGAATAATTGATGAAATGCAGAGAGGTCATTTATATTGTTAGGGGTTAAGCCTTTGAACCATTTTCTTACTTCTCCCCCTAAGCTTTGAGCAAGCATTCTAAGTTTAACAGTTTCATCATATATTTATTTTCTATCAAAGTAGTCATTCATTCTGTCCACATGTTGTTGAGCAGTAGTAGAACCACTAGCATCATATAAAAGAATCTTGGACTGATAGTCCTGTGGTAGAACAACTAAAGGTAAAGGAAGGACTAAGGGAGCATACCATGTTGCCATGATATGAGGTTGTGGAAGCAATGGAGGGTTAACTAGTGGAGGATTTATGATAGGAGGTATAGGGTTAAATGGAGGAAGGTGAACAGTGGGGGATGAAGTTAGTACAACATAATTCTGTTGTAAGGTGGATGGGTCTAAAACTATTTGAGTTATCCAACTCTGAGATCTATTCCTAGACAAGCTTTGTTCTATGGCTGGGTCAGAGGGGATATTCTGCAAGTCTTTGAGGTTTTGAGGTAGGGAACTTGATTTGTGGATTGGTCCGCTAACAACTAAATCTTTAGATCTATGAGAATTTTTAAGAATGCTTTCAGGATTGTTAACTATAGCAGGAGGATTTGGGCTAGGATAGGATTTAGTATGAATTCTTCTAGAAGCCAAAAATTTGGACCCAACAAATCAAAAAGTTTTAAGAGGTATAATAGTCTTAAGGCACAAACCAAACTGTGAAAGAAATACTTAATCCACAAAGTATTCTTGACTGGGCATTGTTGATGTTTTGATGATGAGATAAGTTTCCCAGTGGAGTTTATGGAAAACCTAATGCAGTTAGTAGGCTTACTGAAAACCAGTGGAGTCACCAGGTGGAGGATTTTTACTTGTTTTATGGCTGATTGTTGTCCACCATTAGCAACCAGGAACCATTCTTGGCTAACATTTGATTCATCTAAGTTTGAAATGATATTTTATGAGTTTTGAGGTTGTTTATTACTCATTATCCCTAGTATGGTCACCACTATGTTGGCTCCCTATAATTTGCAAGGTTGGCAAGAACAAATACAGCAGGGGCCACATCAAAACCACTTTGGAATCCTAGGACCTAGCCTTCCTAGATTCAGAGAGTGATCTCTCTATTTATGTGTTTTCAAATGATATATATTTATGCTTTTGTTTTATGATATTAGGCTAGTTATGAAGTTCTAAGGACTTGTTTGTTTTGATTGAATTAATTGGTAGGTTGACAGATCTGTGGTGTGACTAATTGAAGGGATGTTTCAGCTGAATACATAGACTATGAGAAAACATTAATCCATTGGGCTATGGAGTAATAAAAGGATTTAATTGTTTATCAACTCTGCAAGGGTTTTCATAGGGCAAGCTAACTATATCAAGTGGATCTCTTAAATTAGATTGTTATATGAAATAGTAATAAGCTGTGAAGGCAACAAAGCTATAGTCAGTTAAGAATATTCTAGCTCTATTTAGACAAGAAAAGCCTTTTAAGAAACTGTTTGAGGTAAACCAAAGGACAGGGCATACCATAGACTTCTTTGGCTAGACTGTAATAAGCAAACCTTTAAGATAACAATCCAACAATCCTAAGACTACTTTCAGAAAAAAGAAAACATTTAAGATAACAGTGAGAGTAGTTAAAGAGCAAGCTATACCTATCTTCTTTAACTCAACACTCAAAAGACCTCCAAAGAAACATTTTGAGGTAGACCAAAGGACAGGGCATACCATAGACTTCCCTAGTTTAGAATCTACTAGGTATACTTCAAAGAAAGAGCTTAAAAACAATATTTCAAGCTACACCAAAGGTCAGGGCTCACCATAGACTTCTTTGGCTTGAATCTATTAAATTACTCCTAAGGCAACAAGCTAGATGGAACTGGACAACAATTAAGAATTCTCCAATTAGACCTTGTAGAAGAAAACATTAAAATAAAGAATGTAGACAGAAATAGGGTGCCAAGACAACATATCATACTCTAAAATTTATGTTCTTTTAACAGAGAAATATGGAAATAATGGAAAACATAAGAAAAACAATGACAAATGAGGAAAACTTCACCATTAACATAGCTCAAGAATCCTTTTAACGTGCTTGTATTGCTGATGATCAAAACAGTTAAATTACTCCATGTACAATAGCTCTTTGCAACTCAGAGCTTTCTCAAATCCAGCCTAGCAATCCTCAACTAGCTCAGTAGTAGAAACTAGTCAAATAACCACCAACTAACCAACACTAAAAATTAAACTCATATGAAATATTTATCTGCAAAATGAGGAGGTGGTGCTAAGCTAGGGTTTAGATGTCATTTATTACAGAGTTAATGATATTTGACCTTTGAGACCATGCAAGGCCCAAGGAAAAAAATATCTGATAGTGACTCATTGTAACAATAACTCCTAACTTAACTGTGTGAGATAAATTTTGGAAATGTTTGACTTTAAGGCTTTCTCAATAACTTTTATAATAACCGCTAGGTAGATGAAAAATATCTCTGACTATTTGTAATAACTGTTTAATGTTTTATTGAAAGAAAACATGCTGTAGGTGGAAAAATATCCTTTGAAGAATTAACTGTTGTAGATTTAGTCATTCGAATGTGTTTCTGGGCTTAATCTGCCTTTGTTTTATCATTAAACTTTGTTTTAGTCCTTTTAAACTTTGGATCTGTCTTTTAACTTCATGTTTCACTGTCTTTTAATCTTTGACTTTATAATTTAAACCTTTAACCTTTAATCCTTTATTATTTTCCTTTGTCTGTCTCCACTTTCTTCAATCTCTGCTTTTGTGCTAATCCTTATGATTTTCCTTTGACATATAATTAGCCCTTTAATATTCATTGCTTTATCATAGTCCTTTGACTATTTTATCTTCTTACTGCGCCTTTGCTTGTATTTGTTTTTGGTGCAGGGATGCATTCTTTGTTGATGAAGGGTTTTAATAACCATCAATAACCATGTTTTATTGATGATTAAACTTGAAATATGGCCTCTGGTCCCTTCAAATTTAAATCAAATCTCCGGATCATCACCTAGACATTTAATTGGATGTTTTTGGGACTATTGGAATGCATTTTCGCCATTAAACCTACACATTAAAACAAAAAATTAGCTTTAAAACCTTCAGGAAGGGTTTTACTGCATTTTCTAGGGTTTTAGAGCTATCGAAAGGTAGAGAAAGGTGTTCTAGGCTTGGTTCAGTAGGTGGAATTGGTCAGGAGATTTGAATGGAGAACGAAAGTTTTTGAATCTTGGTGCGAAGGAAAAGTGGTTTTCGAAAACCAGGAAGCGGTTTTCGCGTGATCTGGGAGGTGGTAACGGTATTCAGGGCGAGCATGCGATTCCATTTAGCGCATGCCATGTGGCAGAAGAATACCGCCCATATCGCATGGTCGAAGATTATTTAACCCTCGTGCCATTTTATTTTCGATATGCACGATCAATCGTTGGATCTCAGGAAGGCAGACCAACAGTGATCGCAAGCTTTTGGAGTGGCGGGTAAGTTCGAAAGGGCAGGCCTAGGTACAAGTGGCAGTGTTTTGTTAGAGCGCGAGTTTTGGTGGAAAGTGGGGCCCAGGGTTTTCATAAATCAAGCAGATGAGCCCGATTTATAAAGTAAAGAGAAATGTTTATGAGGGGTTTCAAATAATGTGTGGGGGGATTTATATAATTACGAGAGGGGCTATGTAATAGGCGGGATTAGAGTCATGTGAGCGCAAGGGAGTGAGGGTTTAAGGTGAGGGGGCTTAAAACCTTAAAGGGTTGGTTTTAAAACAAAAAGTCGAGTTTATATATAAAAAACAGAGTTTTATTTATAAAGGTGGGGTCCCGACAGGTTAAATATTTTAATTAAAACAATGTAAAATAGGGTCTTTTACATTGTTTTGATAAAATAAAGGAAAAGGATGAAGGAAAGGGGTTTTGAAGGGGTTTTAGAGAGGAAAGAGGGTTTTCAGAGGAGGAATTGAGTTAATGAAACTGATGATAAGCAAGGAGAGTTCTATAGGGATAATGAAGGCAGTGAGATTTCTAAAGATAGCTGATAGGCCAATAATGTTATCTTTAGCTACTTGTGGAAAACCAATAGTCACCCAGTGAACTCTGTAGAATACAGGAGGATAACAGTGGCTCTAGCTAGGGAGGGCAACTCCTTTAGGAGGTGTCAAGAACCCCAGAGATCAAATCTCTGGAATAAGAAGACCAGTGCCTTAGTTTTTCACTTTGACAGACTCCTTTTCTTCAATTTGCTGATTTGTTGCTGTTCCTTGAAGCAGTGATCTTAAAAATCTACAAAATATGATTGCTTCAACTAAACTTCTACCTACCCATCATACTTTTCTAGCATTTTTTCTTCATTGGGTGCATTTAGATTAGCAACCCTTGATATAATTTTCTTTTTGAAAACAAGAAACTATCTACTTCTACACTTATTTCATCCAAAAACTCAGATTAAACTGATGAGCTTTTTATTCTCTGCCTAATCTATTTATCTGTCAAGATTGGATAGTTTGATAGACTTTCATTCTCTATTCTATTTAACA
Source organism: Pinus albicaulis (assembly GCA_034641835.2). Classification (NCBI taxonomy): domain Eukaryota; kingdom Viridiplantae; phylum Streptophyta; class Pinopsida; order Pinales; family Pinaceae; genus Pinus; species Pinus albicaulis. Next base: position 395,597,684 of record CM076569.1, on the reverse strand, counting down.
TGAAATTGAAAACATGATCAAATCAATATTAGATAATTTGATTAGTCATTGGCTATGGCATGTTGTACAAATCTGCACACAGAATTTATTTTGCAGAAAGAAAACTAAAAAAATTTGAGGGCTGTAATTTGGAATTTGGTATGCATCCCTCTATTTCTTTCTTGGTTCAGATTTTGAATATTGGAACCAATTTCTTTTCCTAATCTAATCTACTAATGTGCCAAGTTTAAACATTTTGGAAAATCTTCATACATTAACCTATCAGCAGAATTTTAAAACTTGTTCGAACATGATTAGGCTGTATGACTGAACAAGACTCCCTTTTCTCAAAAGAAGTGGAATTTGAACTTGCACACTTTCAGAAATATCCTTTTTGGTATGGGGCTTTACCTTTTCCTTTTATCTACCCTCTTTTTCTTTGTTTTTGTGTTTATTTTTCTGATCTTTTTCTTCAAACAATGTTATATACAATAGATAAAGCTTTAAACTGATATTTGTAACAAAAATAATTCTTGAGCATCCTGACATTGACAGGACCTCCAAATAGTTCCATTCCATCCATCTCTTGTAGAAAAAATGCATTGTTACCTCTTGCAGAATGGATGATGTATGGGCCTTTCCATAGGTTTTCAAATTTTCCATGCTTTCCCTTGTCTTATCTCATTGAGTCCCATTTGAGCACTTTGTTACCAATGTTGAAATCATTTTCTTTGGTTCTCCTATCAAATAGCTTTTTAATTTTTCCTGCACTAGCTGTGTTCTGTTATATACTTCCTCTTTGGTTTTCTACAACTGTACAGTCTGATTTATCCTTTTTATCATGTCATCTTCTTCAGACTGTACTTCTTAGATCAGCTTCATGACTGGCACTCTTAGTCTTGTTAGAAAAATTGCATCTGCTCCATACACTAGCTGATAGGGAGACATTCCAATTGATTTTTTACTTGTCAATCTGTCTGCCCATAGTGCATGTACTAGTTTTCTGTGCCATGACTTTTTATTCTCTTCCGGCAACTTTTTGATGATGTTCACCAAACTCTTGTTTGAGGATTCTGCCAACCCATTACCTTGAGGGTAATAAGCTATAGAATGACCGAATGTAATCTGATATTTGTGGAAAAATTCCAACATCTTATTGGATCTAAAGGCATCAACATTGCCAGTGATAATCTTTCTAGGACAGCCAAATCTAGATAAAATATGGTTTTCAAGGAATTTGATGATTACTAAGTCTGTGGTAGTTCTATACGGGATGGCCTCTATCAATTTCGTAAAGTAGTCAGGTGCAGTGAGGATCCACTTGTGTTGGGAAGATGAAGCAGGATGGATTTCCCCAATGAAGTCTAGACCCCACTGCTGAAAAGGAGGTTCAACAGATATAGGATGCAAATGTAAGGGCATCAGTTTTCTTTTGCCTTCAAAGATTTTTCATTTATGACAAGCAATTACTATTTTAGGATTTCTTGAAAGAGGGTGGGCCAATAGTAACCAACTCTAAGGATTTTATTGACATCATATTTTCAATAGAGGTGGCCTCCACATTTTCCTTCATGAAACTCATGCTTGATCTTATCTGCATCATTTTCAGGCAAACATTTAAGCAATATACCACTAGCATTTTTCCAATATAACATTTTATTCAAAATGCAGTAATTTACAGATTTCAACTTTAAGAATCTAGCCTTAGTTTTAAACAAATGATGAGGAACATTAAGATTAAGAAGCACATACAAAATATCAGCATACCAAGATGAGTTCAGAAATGAATCTTCAATAAGTGGAGTTGCCAACTCCTCTTGTTCATCTAATGCATCAATCATGTTCATGTCTAGTGCTTGGAAGTTTGTTTTAGCCATGAGTTTAGCTAATCCTTGTCCTTTAATGAGTTTAGTGGGCTTGATTTCCATATCATATTCTAGTATAACAACAATCCACTTACCTCTTTTTCCATCAGGATCTTGTGTTAAGATGTCTTTTACCACTGAATGAGGCACAAATGAAATGATGTGTGAGTGAAAAATGTAAACACTGAAATCTTTCAATGCCTTGATCAAGGAAAAATCTTGTTTTTCCATTATTTTGTATTTTAGAGGTATATCTCTTAATGCCTTGCTAAAAAATGCAATATGCTGCTCTCGTCCTTTTATGTTTTTTCTGCAGTAGGAAAGCAGGAACTTTATGTTCTGATGCAAAGGATAAAATGAAGAAATATTTAGTAAAATCAGGGCTAATTAGAACTGGTGTTTGAGTAAGTGCTTGTTTTACCAGTTCAAAGGATTTCTTTGCTTCTATGGTCCACTTGACTCCTACTTCACTTTTCAACATGTTTGTAATGTTTCCTAGGAGTTTTGCAAGGTTTGGTATGAACCTTCTTAAGAAATTTATCTTTCCAATGAAAGATTGTAGTTCTTTGATATTTCTAGGATGATTGATTTGAAATATTACTTCAATATTTTTTGGGTCTATCTTGATCCCTTCTTCAGATATGATATAACCTAAAATTTTTCGTTCTTGAAGGCCAAACAGAGTTTTCTTGGGATTAAGAGACAAACCATACTTTCTACATTTCTCAAAGACTTTTCTTAAGTGAGCTAGGTGTTCTTCATCTGTTTTAGAATAGACTGTGATGTTATCAAGGTAAATCACAATGAAGTAATCTATTTCTTCTGAGAAAGAAATGTCCATGGCACTTTGGAAGGTGGCACCAGCATTCATTAACCCAAAAGAAATTTTCACATACATGAAAGTGTTCCAAGGTGTATTGAAAGCTGTCTTGTGTTGATCATCTGGTTGTACCAGCACCTGATTGTATCCTGAAAAGCCATCTAGCAAAGAAATTATTTTAGAACCTACTACCCTTTGTAAGATGTGATCCATTTTTGGTATAGGGTAGTTTTCATTTAAGGAGGATTTGTTTAAATTTTTAAAGTCTATGCATAGCCTAATTTCTCCTGTTTTCTTCCTCACTTATACAAGATTTGAAACCCATTTTGAGTATCTCATAGGGACTATTATTCTAGCATCATACATTTTCTTAATTTCTTTCTCAAACAGGGGTAGTTGTACAGGGTTTATTCTGCGCAGTTTCTATTTAAAGGGTTTCTGGTTTTCTTTGAGGGGTATCTTGTGTTGAATTATATCTATATCATAGGACTTTAAATCTTCATAACTCTAAGCAAAAACATCAGTAAATTCCCTAAAAATCTCAAGATATTTCTGTTTTATATGAGTTGGCAGTGTTTTAAACAGTTTTAACAATTTGGGCTTTTGTTCACTACCTATGTTGCACTCTTCTATTTCAGTTTCAATGGGTTCCATTTTTGGCTTCTTAGTAACATCATTAAAGTCAAACAATTTTTCTAGAGGCACCAGTCCTTTTGGAAAGTTATTATTATTAAATTGTAGCACTTCAAAGTCTTCTTTTTCTAAATTAGTGCACAAATCTGTTTTATGTATGTGTTGTTTTTTTAACAGGTTTATATTAACAGTGTCAAGAGGGTCTTCTTTGTAAGGTTGTTCCTCAGCAGAGCAGTCTTTTTCATACTCCGAGTCTGAATTTGGCACCTCAAACTCATTTCTGGACTGCAGGAAATCCTCTATCTGTTTATCTCCTTCAAAAACTTGCCAATATTTCATATTATCAGGGACTACTGGTCTATATTTGACTTGGACTGTGTATTATTTTCTTTGATAATTTTTTTGACATGTGTTGGCTGCAAATGCTAGACCATTGGCAAGGATGTTTTGGTTTCTAGGGACAAAGGTAAGTTGATATTTTGTGAATTTTTTTAAGAGGTCAATAGCATCATCTCTATAGGCTTTTAAACTAGGATGCTTGTCTATGTATTCTCCATTTATTTTCATAATGACTAACTCTGAATCTCCATGGACATTTATCCTCTTGGCTCCTAATTTCTTCAGTAATTATAGTCTTAAGAGGAGTGCTTCATATTCAACTATGTTATTCATGCATTGAAAGTTTAGCTTGTATGAGTAACCTTCTACATGATTGTTTTGTGTTATGCACCCATACGCCTACTCCTGAATCAGTTTTGCTACAAGAACCATCAAAACTCATACTCCAAAGAGGTTCAATTTTAGACTTGTCATTAAGTTGAAAATTGTTGTCCTCATTGTGATTTTTATAGTGGCTACAATTGTGTTGTTCACCATGCCGTTCTTCAGGGTCTGCTTTATATTTTTCATTGTTTTATCTATCATGGTTTCCACTATGTTGAGTGTTTTTTCTTTCTTCTTCATGGTCAGCCCTATGTTGGTGGTTGCTTTGTTTCCCATGGTCTCTACTATGTTTTCTATAATATTTATTGTTGGAAAACTGTCTTGATTGTACCTCCTCTTTTTCCTATTCTTCGATACTTGTTTTCTCATTTACTGTCCCTTGTTCATTAAGGTTTTAATCATTGTAAAGGATAAATTAATCAAGGTCTGTGTGAATAGAATAAAGAGGGGAGTTATCTGGTTTTTTCTGACTAATGACCATGTATTTCATGTGTGTTTCCCTATATAGTCTTCTTGGTTGACTAAATATAGGGATGGTAGCATAAGTCATGTCCATTTGTAGGGTGCCTTGGATTTTAGCACCCCATGATCTTGAAAGGAGCATGCCATGTTTATGAGGAATATCAACCACTACAATGTCCATTACTAGTTTCTTAGATGGTATTCATGCTAAGTTGACACATAAATCTTTGATTAGGCTTAGACATTTAACTCTACTAGAATAAAAAAAGTATAAATCTTTGTATGGTTTAGTTATCTCAAGGCCTAGTATTTTCATTACTACTTTTGGCATAAGGTTGTGTGAAGCACCATAGTCTAACATAACATTGTTCAAGATTTTATCATGGATGTTTAAACTGACATAAAATGGAGGGACACCTCCCTCTTGAAATTTTCCTTCTACTTCTGGTCCAAACAGAAGCTTAGGTTTGTCATCATTTAAATTGACAGAATTATCATTCTATCCTATGTTTAAAGCTCTCAAAAGTATGGATTTATATACATCTTGAGTGACTAATTCAGTAGGAGGGATGGAGATTTTAATCTTAGCAATTTCATTCCCTATACTGAAAGGTGTCTGAATTTTAGAAATGTTCAAATCAACCTTTTCATTCACTGTTTTCATAGCAAATTCAACTTGCTGGTTTTAATTAGGAACAACAGTTAAAATTTTTTTATTAGGAGCACTAGCTGAGTTGCTAGTGCTACCGTTTGGTCACAACTATGTTTTGGGTTGGGTTGATTGTTTTTATTTTTGTTTTTCTTAGAACTTTCAGCCACTATGTTATTGTTTTCTGTTGTCCTTTTAGAAATGCTTTCAGGTGTTTTTCTAGCAGAAATTTCAGAGGTCTTCTTTTGGGAGTGTCTTGGCTTTTCTTGCTTCTAAGGTCATATTGTTTGTGTACTTCCATTATAGCATTTTCAAAGCCTTATTTGTAGTCTTCAGATTCTAGGCTTTCTTCTTCATAAGGGTAAATATGGCATGTTCTTCCTTAGTGAGGAAAACAATATCCTCATTGTTTGCTCCCATTAAATTTATGTGGTTTTCCTCTATTTCTTCAATTATTCCCTCATCTTCATCAACATAGTTTTTTTGGAAAGGAGGTTTGATTTGCTGATCAGGGCCTCTTTGTTTAATTTGAGGAGGTTTTCTTCTGAAGTTTTGGTTTTTGTTCTGATTTTGATTTTTGTTTTGAGGAGTTGTTTGATTTTCTCTAGGATAAGCTCTCTCATTCATGTTTATTCTATCCATCATCCTTTCCATTGTCCTAACTAGGCTGTCAATTTTAGCATTAGATGTGGAGGGTCTAACTTCTTCTTTGTATGTAACCTTTTTCTTTGTTCTGAATCTGGCCCTTCTGGCATTTAGGTTAGCTTCTACACTTATTTCTCCTCTTTGCATGTCCTCTAAAGTGAGGGGGTCCCTTTCTCTTAATTGATAACACATGTATGGATCAAATCGTTCCGGAAATTTCACTAAGGCTAGGCCTTGTGGGGGTTTCATGTTGGGAGGGAGTGCATTGTATACACTATTGAATCTAGTGCAGTAGTCTTGGACACTCTCTCCAACATTTCTTTTAAGGTCATTATATTATGATAGGATTTGAAGATGATTTTTCTTAACCTCCCATTTGTTTAAGAATAATTGATGAAAGGTAGGAAGGTTATTTATACTATTAGGGGTTAAGCCTTTGAACCATTTTCTTGCTTCTCCCCCTAAGATTTGAGAAAACATTCTATGTTTAACAGTTTCATCATCTATTTCTTTTCTGTCAAAGTAGTCATTCATTATGTCCACATGTTGTTGAGCAGTAGTAGAACCACTAGCATCATAAAAGGAATCTTGGACTGATAGTCCTATGGTAAAACAACTAAAGGTAAAGGAAGGACTAAGGGAGCATACCATGTTGCAATGATGTGAGGTTGTGGAAACAATGAAGGTTTAACACGTGGATGATTTACAATAGGAGGTATAGGGTTAAATGGAGGAAGGTGAATAGTGGGGGATGAAGTTAGTACAACATAATTATGTTGTAAGGTGGATGGGTCTAAAACTATTTGAGTTATCCAACTCTGAGATCTAGTCCTAGACAAGCTTTGTTCTAGGGGTGGGTCAAAGGGGATATTCTGCAAGTCTTTGAGGTTTTGAAGTAGGGAACTTGCTTTGTGGATTGGTCTGCTAACAGCTGAATCTTTAGATATAGGAGACTTCCTAAGAATGCTTTCAGGATTGTCAACTATAGTAGGAGGATTTGGGTCAGGATAGGATCTAGTATGAATTCTTCTAGAAGCCAGAACTTTGGACCCAATAAATCAGAAAGTTTTAAGAGGTATAATAGTCTTAAGTCACAAACCAAACTGTGAGAAAAATACTTAATACACAAAGTATTATTGACTGGGTATTATTGATGTTTTGATGATAAGATAAGTTTCCTAGTGGAGTCTATGGAAAACCTAATGGAGTCAGCAGGCCTATTGAAAACCACTGGAGTCACCAGGTGGAGGATTTTTACTTGTTTTATGGCTGATTTTTGTCCACCATCAGCAACCAGGAACCATTCTTGGCTAACATTTGATTCATCTAAGTTTGAAATAATATTTTCTGAGTTTTGAGGTTGTTTATTACTCAGTATCCCTAGTATGGCCGCCACTATGTTGGCTCCCTGTAATTTGCAAGATTGGTAAGAAAAAATACTGCAGGGGCCACATCAGAACCACTTTGGAATCCTAGGACCTAGCCTTCCTGGATTCATAGAAGGACCTCTTTATTTATGTGTTTTCAAATGATATATATTTATGATTTTGTTTTATGATATTAGGATAGTTATGAAGTTCTAAGGACTTGTTTGTTTTGGTTGAATTAATTGGTAGGTTGACAGATCTGTGGTGTGACTAATTGAAGGGATGTTTCAGCTGAATAGATAGACTTTGAGAAAACATTAATCCATTAGGCTATGGAGTCATAAAAGAATTTAATTGTTCATCAACTCTGCAAGGGTTTTCATAGGGCAAGCTAACTATATCAATTGGATCTCTTAGATTAGATTGTGATATGAAACAATAATAAGCCGTGAAGGTAGCAAAGCTATAGTCAGTTAAGAATCTTCTAGCTCTACTTAGACAAGAAAATCCTTTTAAGAAACTGTTTGAGGCAAACCAAAGGACAAGGCATACCATAGACTTCTTTAGCCAGAATTTAATAAGCAAACTTTTCAGACAACAATCCAACAATCCTAAGACTACTTTCAGACAAAAGAAAACATTTAAGATAATAGTGAGAGGAGTTCAAGAGAAAGCTAAACCTATCTTCTTTAACTCAACACTCAAAAGACCTCCAAAGAAACATTTTGAGGTAGACCAGAGGACAGGGCATACCATAGACTTCCCTAGTTTAGACTCTACTAGGTATACTTCAAAGAAAGGCCTTAAAAACAATATTTCAAGCTACACTAAAAGATAGGGCTTACCATAGACTTCTTTGGCTTAACTCTATTAAATTATTCCTAGGACAAAAAGCTAGATGGAACTGGAGAGCAATTAAGAATTATCCAATCAGACCTTGCAGAAGAAAACATTAAAATAAAGAATGCAGACAAAAATAGGGTGCCAAGACAACATATCATACTCTAAATTTATGTTCTTTTATCAGAGATATATGGACATAATGGAAAACAGAAGAAAAACAATGACAAATGTGGAAAACTTCACCATTAACATAGCTCAAGAATCCTATGAACGTGCTTGTATTACTGATGATCAAAACAGTTACATTACTCCATGTATGATAGCTCTCTGCAACTTAGAGAATTTTCAAATCCAGCCTAGCAATCCTCAAGTAGCTCAGTAGCAAAAATCAGTGAAATAACCACCAACTAACCAACACTAAAAATGAAACTCATATGTAGTATTTATCTGCAAAATGAGGAGGTGGTGCTAAGCTAGGGTTTAGATGTCATTTATTACAGAGTTAATGATTTTTGACCTTTGAGACCATGCAAGGCCCAAAGCAAAAAATATTTGATAGTGACTCACTATAACAATAACTCCTAACTTAAATGTGTGAGCTAAATTCTGGAAATGTTTGACTTTAAGGCTTTCGCAATAACTTTTATCATAACTGTTGGGTAGATGAAAAATATATCTGACTGTTTGTAATAAATGTTTAATGTTTTATTGAAAGAAAACATTTTGTAGGTGGAAAAATATCCTTTGAAGAAGTAGCTGTTGTAGATTTAGTCATTCGAATGTGTTTCTGGGCTTAATCTGCCTTTTTTTTATCATTAAAATCTGTTTTAGGCCTTTTAAAATTTGGATCTATCTTTTAACTTACTGTTTCACTATCTTTTAATCTTTGACTTTATAATTTAAACCTTTAACATTTAATCCTTTATTCTTTTCCTCTGTTTGTCTTCACTTTCTTCAATCTCTACTTTTGTGCTAATCCTTATGATTTGTCTTTGACATATGATTAGCCCTTTAATCTTCATTTCTTTATCACAGTCCTTTGACTGTTTTATCTTCTTACTACGCCTTTGCTTGTATTTGTTTTTGGTGCAGGGATGCATTCTTCGTTGAAGAAGGGTTTTAATAACCATCAATAACCATGTTTTATTAATGATTAAGCATGAAATATGGCCTCTGGTCCCTTAAAATTTAAATCAAACCTCTGGATTGTCACCCAGAAGTTTAATTGGATGTTTTTGGGATTATTAGAATGCATTTTATGCATTTTCACCATTAAACCTGCACATTAAAACAAACAATAAGCTTCAAAACTTGCGGGGAGAGTTTTGTTTCGTTTTCTGGGGTTTTCGAGCTGTCGGAAGGTGGAGAAAGGTGTTATGGGCTTGGTTCCACAGGCAGAACTGGTCGGGAGATTTGAACGGAGAATAGAAGTTTTTGAATCTTGGCACGAAGGAAAAGCAATTTTCGAAGACTAGGAGGCGGTTTTTGCGCGATATGGGAGGCAGTAATGATATTCGGGGCGAGCATGTGATTCCATTCAGTGCATGCCAAGTGGTGAAGGAATATCACCCATATAGCGCGGTCGGAGATTATTTAACCCCTGCGCCATTTTCTTTGCGATATGTGTGATCAATCGTTGGATCTCGGGAAGGCAGATCAACGGTGATCACAAGCTTTGGGAGCGGTGGGTAAGTTCAAAAGGGCGAGCCTGGGTACAAGTGGCAAAGTTTTATTAGAGCATGTGCTTTGGTGGAAAGTGGGGCCTAGGGTTTTCATAAACCAAGCGGATGAGCCCGATTAATAATTTAAAGAGTAAGGTTTATGAGGGGTTTCAAATAATGTGAGGGGGGCTTTATATAATTACGAGAGGGGATATGTAATAGGCGGGATTAGGGTCATGTGAGTGCGAGGGAGTGAGGGTTTAAGCCAAGGGGGCTTAAAACCTTAAAGGGTTGGTTGGTTTATATATAAAAAACAGAGTTTTATTTATAAAGGTGGGGTCCCGATAGGTTAAATATTTTAATTAAAACAATGTAAAAGAGGGTCTTTTACATTGCTTTGATAAAATAAGGGAAAAGGATGAAGGAAAGGGGTTTTGAAAGGTTTTTAGAGAGGAAAGAGGGTTTTTAGAGGAGGACTTGAGTGAATGAAACTGATGATAGGCAAGGAGGGTGAAAATGAGAGAAACAAACCCATGGTGAGTCTTTTAAGTGCAGCAAGGTAACTTTGAGAAAGTAAAGATGAAATATAGTGAAAATAGTTCTATAGGGATAATGAAGGTAGTGATATTTCTAAAGATAGATGATAGGCCAATAATGTTATCTTTAGCTGCTTGTGGAAAACCAATAGTCACCTAGTGAACTCTGTAGAACACAAGAGGATAATAGTGGCTCCAGCTAGGGAGGGAAACTCCTTTAGAAGGTGTCAAGAACCCCGGAGATCAAATCTCTGGAATAAGCAGATCAGTGCCTTGGTTTTTCACTTTAACAGGGTCATTTTCTTCATTTTCTAATTTGTTGTTGTTCCTTGAAGCAGTGATCTTAGAAATCTGAAAAATATGATTGCTTCAACTCAACTTATACCTACCAATCATACTTTTCTAGCATTTTTCTTCATTGGGTGCATTTATATTAGCAACCCTTGATATCATTTTCTTTTTGAAAAATTGAAACTATGTACTTCTACACTTATTTCATCCAAAAATCATATTAAATTGATGAGCTTTTTATTCTCTACCTAATCTGTTTATCTGTCAAGATTGGAAGGTTTGACAGAATTTCATTCTCTATTCTATTTAACATGAAATTGAAAACATGATAAAATCAAGATTAGACAATTTGATTAGTCATGGGTTGTGCCATTTTGTACAAATCTGCACACATAATTTATTTTTCAGAAAGTAAACTAAAAAATTTTGAAGGCTGCAATTTGGAATTTGGTATGCATCCCTCTATTTATTTCTTGGTTGAGATTTTGAATATTGGAACCAATTTCTTTTCCTAATCTAATTTACTGATGAGCCAAGTTTAAACAGTTTGGAAAATCTTCATACATTAACCTATCAACAGAAATTTAAAAATTTTTCAATCATGATTAGGTTGTATGACTGAACAAAAATCCCTTTTCTCAAAAGTAGTGGCATTTAGACTTGCACACTTTTAGAAATATCCTTTTTTGGTATGGGGCTTTACCTTTTCTTTTTATCTGCCCTCTTTTTCTTTGTTTTTGTGTTTATTTTTCTGATATTTTTCTTCAAACAGTGTGATATACAATGGATAAAGTTTTAAACTGAGATTAGTAGCAAAAATAATGCTTGAGCATCCTGCCATTGACAGGACCTCCAGATAGTTCTATTCCATCCATCTCTTGCAGAAAAAATGCATTGTTACCTCTTGCAGAATGGATGATGTATGGGCCTTTCCATAGATTTTCAATTTTTCCGTGCTTGCTCTTGTCTTCTCTCCTTGAGTCCCATTTGAGCACTGTCACTAATGTTGAAATCATTTTCTTTGTTTCTCTTATCAAATAGATTTTTAATTTTTCCTGCACTAGCTGTGTTGTGTTATATACTTCCTCTTTGGTTTACTGCAGCTGTACAATTTGATTTATCCTTCTTATCATGTAATATTTTTTGGACTATACTTCTTGGATCAGCTTCATGCTGGCACTCCTAGGCTTGTTGGAAAAATTGCATCTGCTCCATACACTAGCTGATAGGGAGACATTCCAATTGATTTTTTACTTGTCAATCTGTCTGCCCATAGTGCATGTACTAGTTTGTTGTGCCATGACTTTTTATTCTCTTCCAGCAAATTTTGATGATGTTCACCAAACTCTTGTTTGAGGATTCTGCCAACCCATTACCTTGAGGGTAATAAGCCATAGAATGACCGAATGTAATCTGATATTTGTGGCAAAATTCCAGCATCTGCTTGGATCTAAAGGCAGCAACATCGTTAGTGATAATGTTTCTAGGATAGCCAAATCTAGATAAAATATTGTTTTCAAGGAATTTGATGATTACTAAGTTTGTGGAAATTCTATAAGGGATGGCCTCTATCCATTTCATAAAGTAGTTAGTTGTAGCGAGGATCCACTTGTGTTGGGCAGTTGAAGAAGGATGGATTTCCCCAATGAAGTCTAGACCCCACTGCTAAAAAGGAGCTTCAACAGATATTGGATGCAAAGGTAAGGGCACCAATTTTCTTTTGCCTTCAAAGATTTGGCATTTATGACAGGCAATTACCATTTTAGGATTTCTTGAAAGAGGGTGGGCCAATAGTAACCAGCTCTAAGGATTTTTTTGATAGTAGTTTTCCAATAGAGGTGTCCTCCGCATTCCCCTTCATGAAACTCATGCTTGATATTATTTGCATCATTCTTAGGCAAAAATTTAAGCAATATACCACTAGAATTTTTCCAATATAACATTTTATCCAAAATGCAGTAGCTTACAAATTTCAACTTTAAGAATCTAGCCTTAGTTTTAGACAAACCAGGAGGAACATTAAGATTAAGAAGCACATACAAAATATCTGCATACCAAGATGAGTTCAGAAATTAATCTTCAATAAGTGGAGTTTCCAACTCCTCCTGTTCATCTAATGCATCAATCATATTCATGTCTAGTGCTTGGAATTTTGTTTCAGCTACGAGTTTAGCTAATCCTTGTCATTTGATGAGTTTAGTGGGCTTGATTTCCGGATCATATTCTAGTATAACAATAATCCACTTACCTCTTTTTCCATCAGGATCTTGTGTTAAGATGTCTTTTACCACTGAATGAGACACAAGTGCAATGATGTGTGGGTGAAAAATGTAAACTCTAAAATCTTTCAATGCCTTGATCAAGGAAAAAGCTTGTTTTTCCATTATGTCATGTTTCATAGGTGCATCTCTTAATGCCTTGCTGAAAAATGCAATAGGCTGCTCTTGGCCTTTTATGTTTTTCTGCAGTAGGACAACAACAATTGTATGTTCTGATGCAAAGGATAAAATGAAGAAATATTTAGTAAAATCAGGGCTAATTAGAGCTGGTGTTTGAGTAAGTTCTTGTTTTACCAGTTCAAATGATTGCTTTGCTTCTATGGTCCACTTGACTCCTATTTCCTTTTTCAGCATGTTTGTAACGTTTCTTAGGAGTCCTGCTAGGTTTGGTATGAACCTTCTTAAGAAATATATCTTTCTAATGAAATATTGTAGTTCTTTGATATTTCTAGGATGATTGATTTACAATATTCCTTCAATCCTTTTTGGGTCTATCTTGATCCCTTCTTCAAATAAGACATGGCTTAAAAGTTTTCCTTCTTGAAGGCCAAACAAAGTTTTCTTGGGATTCAGAGACAAACCATACTTTGTACATTTCTCAAAGACTTTTCTTAAGTGAGCTAGGTGTTCTTCATCTATTTTAGAATAGACTGTGATGTCATCAAGGTAAATCACAATGAGTTAACCTATTCTTCTGAGAAAGAAATGTCCATGGCTCTTTGGAAGGCGGCACCGACATTCATTAACCCAAAAGGCTCTTTCACATACATGAAAGTGCTCCAAGGTGTAGTGAAAGTTGTCTTGTGTTGATCATCTGGGTGTACCAACACCTGATTGGATCCTGAAAAGCCATATAGCAAAGAAATTCTTTTAGAACCTACTACCCTTTGTAAGATGTGATCCATTTTTGGTATAGGGTGGTTGTCCTTTAAGGAGGATTTGTTTAAATTTCTAAAGTCTATGCATAGCCTAATTTCTCCTGTTTTCTTCCTCACTTATACAAGATTTGAAACCCGTTCTGAGTGTTTTAGAGGGACTATTATTCCAACATCATACATTTTCTTAATTTTCTTCTCAAACAGGGGTAGCTACACAGGGTTTATTCTACATAGTTTCTGTTTAAAGAGTTTCTGGTTTTCTTTGAGGGGTATCTTGTGCTGAATTATCTCTGTATCATAAGACTTTAAATCTTCATAACTCCAAGATTAGTAAATTCCCTAAAAAGCTCAAGATATTTCCGTTTTATATGAGCTGGCAATGTTTTAGACAATTTTATCAATTTGGGATTTTGTTCACTGCCTATGTTGCATTCTTCTATTTCAGTTTCAGTCCGTTCCATTTTTGGATTCTTAGCAACATCATTAAAGTCAAACAATTCTTCTAAAGGCACTAGTCCTTTTGGAAAGTTATCATTATTAGACTGTAGCACTTCAAAGTCTTCTTTTTCTAAATTAGTGCACAGCTCTGTTTTCTGTATGTGTTCTTTTGTTAACAGATTTATATCAGCAACGTCAAGAGGTTCTTCTTTGTAAGATTGTTCCTCAGCAGAGAAGTCTTTTCCATACTCTGATTCTGAATTTGGCACTTCAAACTCATTTCTGGACTGTAGGAAATCCTCTATCTGTTTTTCTCCTTCAAAAACTTGCCAGTATTTCATATTATCAGGGACTGTTGGTCTATATTTGACTTGGACTATGTATTATTTCCTTTGATGATGTTTTTGACATGTGCTGGTTGCAAATGCTATACCATTGGCAAGGATGTTTTGGTTTCTAGGGACAAAGGTAAGCTGATATTCTGTGAATGTTCTTAAGAGGTTAATAACATCATCTCTATAGGATTTTAATCTAGGATGCTTGGCTGTGTATTCTCCATTTATTTGCCTAATGACTAACTCTGAATCTCCATGGACATTTATCCTCTTGGCTCCTAATTTCTTTAGTAATTGTAGTCCTAAAAGGAGTGCTTCATAATCAGCTATGTTATTTGTGCATTGAAAGTTTAGCTTGTATGAGTGACCTTCTGCATGATTGTTTTCTTTATTATGCACCCATACACCTGCTCCTTAACCAGTATTGCTACAAGAACCATCAAAACTCATACTCCAAAGAGGTTCAATTTCAGACTATCATTAAGTTGAACATCGTTATCCTCATTTTGATGTTTATAGTGGTTGCCATTATGTTGTTCACCATGTTGTTTTTCAGGGTCTGCATTATGTTTGTCATTGTTTTATTTATCATGGTTTCCACTATGTTGAGTGTTTTTTCTTTGTTCTTCATGGTTAGCCTTATGTTGGTGGTTGCTTTGTTGCCCATTGTCTCCACTGAGTTTGCTGTAATATTTTGTATTGGAAAACTGTCTTGATTGTCCCTACTCTTTTTCCTATTCTTCTATATTTGTTTTCTCATTTACTATCCCTTTTTAATTAAGGTTTTCATCATTGTAAAGCATAAATGAATCGAGGTCTGTGTGAATAGAATAAAAAAGGGAGTTATCTAGTTTTTTCTGACTGCTGACCATGTATTTCATGTGTGTTTCCCTATATAGTTTTCTTGGTTGACTAAAGACAGGGATGGTAGCATAAGTCATGCCCATTTGTAGGGTGCCTTGGAGTTTAGAACCCCATGATTTTGAAAGGGGCATGCCATATTTAGGAGGACTATCAACCACTACAATGTCCATTACTAGGCTCTTGGATGGTATTTGTGCTAAGTTGACACATAAATATTTGATTAGGCCTAGACATTTAACTCTACTGGAATCAAAAGAGTATAAATCTTTGTATGGTCTAGTTATCTCAAGACCTAGTCTTTCCATTACTACTTTTGGCATAAGGTTGTGTGAAGCACGATAGTCTAACATAGCACTGTGCAACATTTTATCATGGATATTTAAATTGACATAAAATGGAGGGACACCTCCCTCTTGAAATTTTCCTTCTACTTCTATTCCAAACAGAAGCTTAGGTTTGTCATCATTTAAATTAATAGAAAAAACATTATCTCCTATGTTTAAAGCTCTCAAAATTTGGGATTTATATACATATTGAGTGACTAATTTAGTAAGAGGGATAGAGATTTTAATGTTAGCAATTTCATTCTCTATACTGAAAGGTGTCTGAGTTTTAGAAATGCTCAAATCAACTTTTTCAGTCACTGTTTTCACAGCAAATTCAGCTTGCTGGTTTTTATTAGGAACAATAGTTAAACAATTTTATTAGGAGCACTAGCTATGTTGCTAGTGCTACTTTGGTCACCACTATGTTTGGGGTTGGGTTGATTGTTTTTATTTTTGTTTTTCTCAGAACTTTCAGCCACTATTTTATTGTTTTCTGCTGTCTTTTTAGAAAATTTTCAGGTGTTTTTCTAGCAGAAATTTCAGAGGTCTTTCTTTTGGGATTGTCTTGGATTTTCTTGCTTCTAAGGTCATATTTTTTGTGTACTTCCATTATAGCATTTTCAAAGCCTTGTTTGTAGTCTTCCGATTCTAGGCTTTCTTCTTCATAAGGTGTAAATATGCCATGTTCTTCCTCAGTGAGGGAAAAAATATCCTCATTGTTTACTCCCATTAAATTTATGTGGTTTTCCTTTGTTTCTTCAATTATTCTCTCATCTTCATCAGAATAGTTTTCTTGGAAAGGAGGTCTGATTTGCTGGTTAGGGCCTCTTTGTTTAATTTGAGGAGGGTTTCTTCTAAAGTTTTGGTTTTGTTTCTGATCTTGATTTCTGTTTTGAGGAGCTGTTTGATTTTATCTAGGATAAGCTCTCTCATTCATGTTTATTCTCTCTATCATCCTTTCCATTGCCTTAACTAGGCTGTCAATTTTAGCATCAGATGTGGAGGGTCCAACTTCTTCTTTGTATGTAACCTTTTTCTTTGTTCTGAATCTGGCCCTTCTGGCATTTAGGTTAGCTTCTACACTTATTGCTCCTCTTTGCATGTCCTCTAAGGTGAGGGGGTCCCTTTCTCTTAATTGATAACACATGTCTGGATCAAATTCTTCCGGAAATTTCACTAAGGCTAGGCCTTGTGGGGGTTTCATGTGGGGAGGGAGTGCATTGTATACACTATTGAGTCTAGTGTAGTAGTCTTGGACACTCTCTCCAGCATTTCTTTTAAGGTCATTATATTATGATAGGATTTGAAGAGGATTTTTCTTAACCTCCCATTTGTTTAAGAATAATTAATGAAAAGCAGGGAGGTCATTTATACTGTTAGGGGTTAAGCCTTTGAACCATTTTCTTACTTCTCCCCCTAAGCTTTCAGAAAACATTCTAAGTTTAACAATTACATCATCTATTTCTTTTCTGTCAAAGTAGTCATTCATTATGTCCACATGTTGTTGAGCAATAGTAGAACCACTAGCATCATATAAAGGAATCTTGGATTGATAGTCCTGTGATAGAACAACTAAAGGTAAAGAAAGGACTAAGGGAGCATACCATGTTGCCATGATATGAGGTTGTAGAAACAATGGAGGGTTAACAAGTGGAGGATTTAGAATAGGAGGTACAGGGTTTAATGGAGGAAGGCGAACAATGGGGGATGAAGTTAGTACAACATAATTCTGTTGTAAGGTGGATGGGTCTAAAACTATTTGAGTTATCCAACTCTGAGATCTAGTCCTAGACAAGCTTTGTTCTAGGGGTGGGTTAGAGGGGATATTCTGCAAGTCTTTGAGGTTTTGAGGTAGGGAACTTGCTTTGTGGATTGGTCTGCTAACCGCTGAATCTTTAGATCTAGGAGACTTCCTAAGAATTCTTTCAGGATTGTAAAATATAAAAGGAGGATTTGGGTCAAGATAGCATCTAGTATGAATTCTTCCACAAAGTATTCTTGACTGGGTATTGTTGATGTTTTGATGATACGATAAGTTTCCTAGTGGAGTCTATGGAAAACCTAGTGGAGTCAGTAGGCCTACTGAAAACTAGTGGAGTCATCAGGTGGAGGATTTTTTCTTGTTTTATGGCTGATTGTTGTCCACCATCAGCAACTAGGAACCATTCTTGGCTAACACTTGATTCATCTATGTTTGAAATGAGATTTTCTGAGTTTTGGGGTTTTTAATTACTCAGTATCCCTAGTATGGTCGCCACTATGTTGGCTCCCTGTAATTTGCAAGATTGGCAAGAACAAATAATGCAAGGGCCACATCAGAACCACTTTGGAATCCTAGGACCTAGCCTCTTTGGATTCAGAGAGAGATATCTCTATTTATGTGTTTTCAAATGATACATCTTTATGCTTTTGTTTTATGATATTAGGCTAGTTATGAAGTTCTAAGGACTTGTTTGGTTTGGTTGAATTAATTGGTAGGTTGACAGATTTGTGGTGTGACTAATTCAAGGGATGTTTCAGTTGAATAGATAGACTATGAGAAAACATTAATCCATTGGGCTATGGAGTGATAAAAGGATTAATTGTTCATAAAATCTGCAAGGGTTTTCATAGGGCAAGCTAACTATATCAAGTGGATCTCTTAGAATATATTGTGATATGAAACAGTAATAAGCTGTGAAGGCAGCAAAGCTATAGTCAGTTAAGAATCTTCTAGCTCTACTTAGACAAGAAAATCCTTATAAGAAATTGTTTGAGGCAAACCAAAGGACAGGGCATACCATATACTTGTTTGGATAGACTTTAATAAGCAAACCTTTAAGACAACAATCCAGCAATCCTAAGACTAATTTTAGACAAAAGAAAACATTTAAGATAATAGTGAGAGAAGTTAAAGAGAAAGCTAAACCTATGTTCTTTAAGTCAACACTAAAAATACCTCCAAAGCAACATTTTGAGGTAGACCAGAGGACAAGGCATAACATAGACTTCCTTGGTTTAGACTCTACTAGGTATACTTCAAAGAAAGGCCTTAAAAAAAATATTTCAAGCTACACCAAAGGACAGGGCTCACCATAGACTTCTTTGACTCTATTAAATTATTCCTAAGACAACAAGCTAGATGGAACTGAAGAGTAATTAAGAATTATCCAATCAGACCTTGCAGAAGAAAACATTAAAATAAAGAAATCAAACAGAACTAGGGTGCCAAGACAACATATCCTACTCTAAAATTTCTGTTCTTTTATCAGAGAAATATCGACATAATGGAAAACATAAGAAAAACAATGACAAATGAGGAAAAATTCACCATTAACATAGCTCAAGGATCCTGTGAACGTGCTTGTATTACTGATGATCAAAACATTTACATTACTCCATGTACAATAGCTCTCTGCAACTTAGAGCTTTGTCAAATCCAACCTAGAAATCCTCAACTAGCTCAGCAGCAGAAATCAGTCAAATAACCACCAACTAACCAACACTAAAAATGAAACTCATATGCAATATTTATCTGCAAAATGAGGAGGTGGTGCTAAGCTAGGGTTTAGATGTCATTTATTACAGAGTTAATGATTTTTGACCTTTGAGACCATGCAAGGCCTAAGGCAAAAAATATCTGATAGTGACTCATTGTAACAATAACTCCTAACTTAACTATGTGAGCTAAAATCTGGAAATGTTTGACTTTAAGGCTTTCTCAATAAATTTTATAATAACTCCTGGGTAGATGAAAAATATCTCTGATTGTTTGTAATAATTGTTTAATGTTTTATTGAAAGAAAACATGTTGTAGGTGGAAAAATATCCTTTGAAGAAGTAGATGTTGTAGTTTAGTCATTCGAATGTGTTTCTGGGCTTAATCTGCCTTTTTTTATCATTAAACTTTGTTTTAGGCCTTTTAATCTTTGGATCTATCTTTTAACTTCCTGTTTCACAGTCTTTTAATATTTGACTTTATAATTTAAACCTTTAACCTTTAATCCTTTATTCTTTTCCTCTGTTTGTCTTCACTTTCTTCAATCTCTGCTTTTGTGCTAATCCTTATGATTTGTCTTTGACATATGATTAGCCCTTTAATCTTCATTGCTTTATCACAATCATTTGATTGTTTTATCTTCTTACTGTGCCTTTGCTTGTATTTGTTTTTGGTGCAGGGATGCATTCTTCGTTGATGAAGGGTTTTAATAACCATCAAAAACCATGTTTTATTGATGATTAAGCTTGAAATATGGCCTCCAGTCCCTTTAATTTTAAATCAAACCTCTGGATTGTCACCGAGACATTTATTTGGATGTTTTTGGGACTATTGGAATGCATTTTATGCATTTTCACCATTAAACCTGCACATTAAAATAAACAATTAGCTTTAAAACATGCGAGGAAGGTTTTACTGCGTTTTCTAGGTTTTCGAGCTGTCAGAAGGCAGAGAAAGGTGTTCTGGGGTTGGTTCTGTAGGTGGAACTAGTCGGGAAATTTGAATGGAGAACACAATTTTTTGAATCTTGGCGTGGAGGAAAAGCGGTTTTTGCGCGATCTGGGAGGCAGTAACGGTATTCGGGGTGAGCATACGATTCCATTTAGCACATGTCGTGTGGCAGAGGAATACTGCCCATATCGCATGATCAGAGATTATTTAACCCTCGTGCCATTTTTTTGGCGATATTCGCGATTAATCGTTGGATCTCAGGAAGATAGATCAATGGTGATCGGAAGATTTGGGAGCGATGGGTATGTTCAAAAGGGCGGGCTTGGGTACAAGTGGCAGAGTTTTATTAGAGCGCAAGTTTTGGTGGAAAGTGGGGCCCAAGTTTTTCATAAATCAAGCGGATGAGCTCGATTTATAAAGTAAATAGAAAGGTTTATGAGGGGTTTCAAATAATGTGCGGGGGGCTTTATATAATTACGATAGGGGCTATGTAATAGGCGGGATTAGGGTCGTGTGAGTGTGAGGGAGTGAGGGTTTAAGGCGAGGGGGCTTAAAACCTTAAAGGGTTGGTTTTAAAACTAAAATTAGGGTTTATATATAAAAAATAGAGTTTTATTTATAAATTTGGGGTCCCGACAGGTTAAATATTTTAATTAAAACAATGTAAAAGAGGGTCTTTTACATTGGTTTGATAAAATAAAGGAAAAGGATGAAGGAAAGGGGTTTTAAAGGGTTTTTAGAGAGGAAAGAGGGTTTTCAGAGGTTGAATTGAGTGAATGAAACTGATGATAGGCAAGAAGGGTGAAAATGAGAGAAACAAACCCATGGTGAGTCTTTTAAGTGCAGCAAGGTAACTTTGAGAAAGCAGAGATGAAATATAGTGAAAATGGTTCTATAGGGATAATGAAGGCAATGAGATTTCTAAAGATAGCTGATAAGCCAATAATATTATCTTTAGCTGCTTGTGGAAAACCAATAATCACCTAGTGAACTCTATAGAATACAAGAGATAACACCTCTCCAATATGATTAAAATTATTCATTTTCTATGGACCATGGAGCTGTTTATTTCATTTTAAAGAATCAAAGAATGAAATATTGATAATACCTTAATCGCTTAATTTATCCTTATTTAACATGAATTAAATATTGATAGCAAACATTTATTTCTTTATTTAACATAATTAAATATTGATAGCACGAGAAGTTCATAGCCCATTTATTTCTTTATTTAACATAATGAAATATTGATAGCACAAGAAGTTCATAGCCCACGTGAACCACTCAATCTACTCTTATTTAATATTAAAATAATTCCATAGTAAAAGTTACCAATGGAAGTTAACTTTATTTACTTTCAAGGTCGTCCCTTTAATTATGCCGTGTATGCTTGGATGTTTGCCCATTAATATAATATTGTATTGTTGTGGATTATGGAAGGTCGTTAGTTATAATGTATTACTAATTAGTTTAGGGGTTTTGTCATGAGGGAGAGGCTTTATGTTTCTAATTCAAGGTAGTTATGATAAGGGTGAGTGAAAAGTGTCGAAGGTAATGGAACTTCTAATTCAGTGTACATGAGTATTTTTAATAGTTGTTTAGGAATTTAAATTAAATAAATTTTTTTTCGTTAGAAAATAAAATTCAAATATATTTTCTGAAAAACCATTATTTATCTTGGATAGTTTGTATTAATTTTAATATTTTGAAAGAGTTATTTTATTTATTTATTTATAGTTAGTATAGATTAACATGAATTATTAAAATATGTGTGTTTTTATACAAAATTTCTATTCTTAATTTTTTTCATGAAATTTGAATGTTAAGTTTAATCAAATTAAATTTCATATAATTTTTTTTTAATTTACATTTTATAAATAGTTAATAAATTTTTTTTTTGTCAATCGAAATGTTTTTATTAATTTTTCAAAAAATTACATCTTTCAATCTAAATATTCATTGCTCTTCTGGCTTTACTCCAATTAGATTTGTTAGTTGGGAGATTATTGCAAAATCTAGATAAAAACTAGTTGCTACAAAAATGTCAGCGATACAATAACTAGATTTTCCCAAAAATTGACAGAACCAAGAAACAACCAACATAAACCATTTTACTGAGGGGGTTTCAGGTCTTGAGTTTCTCTTGGGACCATAGGAGGGTCATGTCCTTCATGCACATGATAGTCTATATGGGCCAGCCTTGCCTCGATCTCATCCAGCGGCTCATCTGATCTGCCCTGGCTACGGTAGATTGAATCAAGTCATTCGAGGATCTATTCCTACGTAAACTGAACATCATTAATATATGTTATGGTTTCATTCATATCATCATACCTTTGTTGGTGAATTATGTCTAGGTTACATGAATATCCCTCAATTTCTTTGTTATGGATTCCAATGTTGGTGGCTGCAACACACAACCTGGAGATTAGGATTCGTCGAGATCTCCTTCCTCTTCCATGACCGCTTCCTCTTCTTCCACTCACTTGGTTTCACATCTTTCCTGTTTTCCAGCCTGACCCCGATGGCCAACGCCACAATGATCCCGTTCACGTTGTCGTTAGATAATTCCCAATAACCCTTCACACAAGAATCCTCTGCTCAGGGTAATACCCCACTCCACTTGGCCTAATCTATTGACCTTGCCATGGAAGGGGACCTTGATCATCCAACCACTACTACACACAGACGTGCTGAGTGAACCAACTATAAGATAAACTTAACAAATTATCTGTGAGCCAACCCTCCACCTAAATTGGTCGACAAGGAATATGCCTAAGTGGACACCCTTGCAGTATACGGGGCAACCTTGGCTTCAACCGCCCACCCTCTCTTACAATGAAATGCATCGAGGAGGCCCAAAAGTGAGATAATGCATATATCTGAGAGAAAACAAGATACGGATAAAAGTTTCCTTCTATCTAAATTTTCATGCGACCACAATAACATTCATCCAGGGCAAGTTCAATCCTTGGAGCTTGGGGGTTCACAATTGTTGCTTCCTCCTCAAAATTTTGCAGCGTCAAGGAAAATTTTAGGGGCTAATATTCAAAGGTGGGATAGTTTTTCATGCTTTTTCCAAAAAAAAATATTCGCTAATTTCCATTTTTTCTAAAAATGATTTGCCAAAATTTTATAATTTAAAATAATTTTACTTTAAAAATCACCAAAAAATTATATATATAATATAAAAATATTATAAGTTTGAATATTTTTACAAAAATATCACCAAACATTTTAGAGATTGCATATTATAGACTTGTGAGATTCGCCAAGGTCTCTAAACTTTAAGAATAATCTTCATCCTTAAAATTTTCCCTGCATGGAAATAGTCCCCAACCGGGCTTACCGGGATCCCACAAATCTCTCACCAACGTCTGAGCACCATTGGAAATCCTCATAAACCACACCCATTGAAATCCTACCAGTACCAAAATGTTCAGGCTCACTAGTATGCACTGGAAACATGCCCATGCATACATTTTCGTAGAAAAACCATTCAAACAACCTCCCATGCCCAAGAACCAAATACACCATATGGTGTTGAAGAGACAAGTTCTATAACCTCTAGGATCCTTTTCAATTGTTCTCTTGAGACAACACCACTTGTTTTGACTTCCCCGCTTCCTTTCACCACACATCATAACACTTGAATTGCTTCGATCAAGGACAAATGTTGTACCACCTACCCAACCTCCCTTGGCAAGCTTGCCTCGTTTCTCACCCCCAACGGGGAAGTCAATAAAAAATTAATTCACTATAATTTTTTTCTTCTAAATATTGTTTAAATAAAAATTAAATATTGAAATTTCAAGAAAGTAGACTAATGTGTACTTTTATTTATTATGCATATGTTAGAAATGTAACTTTCAAATATTTTTTCGTAGGAAAAATAAAAGAAAAAACCTCAAATTTTCAATAGAAATGAAAAATTTACATTATGTAGATGCATCAAAATGCATTTTGTTCGAAGGTCGTGGAGGCGGCGTAGTGGTAAAGTCGGCCTCGTAATGACGGACTGGTCTTGTGTTCGATCCCGAGCAAGGTCGTAGCTTGTTGTGCGAGTAGTTAGTCTAAACCGGGTCAAGCCCACTACCTTTTCTCCAGATGCGGATGTTCGTTTGGGATGATGGGACGTTAGTCCCTTGGTGACTCCTGAGGGAGCTCACATGGGATGGCCATATGGCCCTCTGCAACACCATAATCACTGCATTAACTTTGCCAGCTCGCATGGCATTTACTCTTTCAGCCCAACTTTTTCACCACCCTGCTCTGTTCGCCTGGTTTGCAATGGCGTTTGTTCTGGATAGTTCAACCTGCTCTTGCGTCATTTGCAGCTCTCCGCCTCCTTTGTGTGGAGTCTGCCCAACTGCTTGTGCTGAGCTGAGTGCTCGCACTCAGACTGGGCGTCGCTCCACACTCCTTGGTTGTTTGGAGACGCTGTCAGGTCATCATTTCACTCAGAGTGCTTTCTATTGTTTGAATTCTTGTTTTCATGCCCAGACTGCCGATTCTTGTTGGTTGCCTTTGCCTACCGCCTGCTCTTCTTGCCCCAAGCATCACCAGCTCAATTTTGTGACAATGCCTCGGCTTCCTTATAGGATGCAGTGTCGTCGTGGGGCTAGCAGAGGTCGTGTGACCTGCTCTCGACCTTCCACCAGTTCGGCCTTTGATTCCTCCTCTGAGGATGTAGCTTGGGGCCATTAACTGGACACTCGAAGTCGAAGGGTTCGTGCCAACCAATTTGGTAATATTCACTTCGTCCAGCCCTCACCGCCTCCTTCTACCGACCCTCCCAGGCCCGTCTCCGCTGCTTCTCGTGCTTCTGCCAATCATTCCCTCCGCCAGTCCTCTCAGAGAGTAGAATTCTGCTTTGAATGTTCTCTTGATAAGCCTATCCTCATAGCTTTTGTCACAGTTACCCTTAGAGAAGAGTCTGCTAGTTTTTCTCCCGCCCATGTGCCTGGCCCTAATCCCACCCCGCTCAGCCCTCATCCCTCTCCGGCAAAGAATGAAGTCTTGACTCCCGTGGCACCCATTGGAATTGTGCATTCTGACGTGGGAAAGGATAACATGCATATGGACATCACCATTAAGGACAGTGTTAGACTCCTATACCAATAGGTGTCATATTTCATGATTGACTTGATAAGCTATGTAATATGTTCATACCTTTTCTTGTTGCAAAAGTTTTCCATATTCTAAAAGAATCAAAAAATTTAAAAAATGTAAAGAGGGTATGCCCTAAAAAGAAAAATAAAAGGGTAAAACAATAATAATGGCCAAAAAAGTAAAAGAAAATGAACCCCACCAAAAGAAAGGCCAACGAAAGTGTGCAAGTCTAAATGCCACTACTTTTTTCACTTATGTAATAAACAAATTGTGTGCAAATTGTATCTAATACCACAATTGATGGACAGTCAAACAGCTTAAACTTGGCTTGTTCATATTTGAATTTTATGTTTTAGAGATAGAGAATAAAATCTGACCAAACTATTTAATCTTGGTAGATAAGTAGATAGGTAGAGTAAATAAAAGGAGCTCAACAGTTTAATCTGAGCCATTGGATGTAATAAGGTTAGAACTAGATAGATTTTCAGATGTAAAAGAAAAAGTATGATAAGAGTTTGCCAGTCTAAGTGCACCCTAATAAAGAAGAAAAAATGGTAGAGTAAAGTAGGTAGGGTAGGTAGATGATGTTGCAGAATTACATGTGATGAATAATGACTTTAGATGTGTTAAATCTTTTACTTTCATCACAAGTGCAAAGGCAGATACTACACTGGAAAAAATTCACAGCAAAAGCAAAGTCAAGATTATTAACTTCCCCTTCATTTTTCCCTAAAGATTTCACTAATTTCCCCTAAGTGCTAAGGTATTTGAAAATTAAAGGGGCTCAAGGCATTTCCTTGACTTTTGGAGGGACCAGACCCTCGGCCCAATAATTGGAAAAAACCTAAGTACTTAAAATCATTCATCATCACACTCATTTACTTCAAAAAATTCTTTCCTAAGTAAAATCCCATTTTACTTAGGAAAATCATGAGATATTTCATAAAAAACCCTCAAAATCACATTTTATCCTAAGTCTAAGTAATGAAGTTGTTATAATGCAATTTGCTTGTAAATCTTCACTTGCTTAGTTATATTAATGAAGTTTGAGTTTACATTGTCCCTTGGTCATATTAACTCTAATTTATATATTAACCCCCTATAAAATCACCTTCTCCTATTATATATAACTTCTTTTATATAATATCCCAAAAAACCCATGTATTATAGTTTTAGCCAAAGTATTTAATCCTCACTCATTCAAATAAATAAACCACTTTATACCCCCTTTGGTTAAAATATATCATTATATGTTAATCCCGCCCCCTATGGTAATTGGATTAATCTAATTCAATTATCATATAATAAAAATATGAAAAAAACTTTAAACATATAATATATGTGTTTAAAACAAAAATAAATCCGAAGTTTAATTCAAACCAAACTTCGAAATAACCCATCTCTATGTATATTTTCCCCTTGCCCGATCACGTTTCCGCTTTTTAAAAAAAGGAATTAATTAATCCTCATGATTAATTAAGAACCTAACTCCTCCAATCAAAACGTTCCCGCTGTGATTAATCAATAATAAAACGCGTCGGGCCCGCGCCATTAAAACCCCGTCATCTCCCTGTCCCGTCAACCGTTCGATCGACCCGTTCAAGATTAACGGTTGTTGATAATTCCGCTAGCCATCCCCGATCTAAACAATAACGCGCGAAATGACGGTGGTTTTCAAACAGTACCATGGCCACGTGTCATTCGTTCTGTGGAATCGCTGCCCATCCGCTCAATACCGCCTTCCCTCAAAAGCGGTGCGGAAAAAACCGCTTACCACCTCCCCCCCGTGACTCATCTGTCGTACATACTGACGTCATTTATTAAAATAATAAAAAGTTCGCCACCCTTTTGACTTTATGAATAAAACAAATGAGCCCGCATCGCTTTCATTTTCTCGTGCACTCACCAGTCTTCCATGCAACCAATTTCAAAAATCAACTGTTGAAGCCCGCCGACCGTTACCTTGCTGAAGAGAATTGAAGTTGAGTATTCCAAGGTTCTTCCACCATAACCAGTACCTGTTCAAATCACTATTCATTCAAAGCTTACCCGCCAATATCAACCGCTTACCCATTTAAACACAAACACCCTAGTGTTGCTCATTTTCACCTGATTGTGCAGTAAAACCCTTTGTAACACAGCTGCGCCACCTTAAGCCTCTGTTAACCAATTCGAGCATGGTTTACCTCCCAAAAATCATCCTATATTCACTCCACAGACCTCTCAAAATCAAATGAAACCTTTTCGACCTCCCCTGCAAACCAATGCTTTCTTAACAATTTGTTTTGTTTTACAGGTGATCAGAAGACCACATCCTTGGATAAACAGTCTTAATACTAGTCATAAGACTTTTTTACTCCAAGAGTGTTATCAAATCTATTCAAATAGAGATGGAAGATAAAACATACAGTTGAAAGACAAGCAAAGGAAACAGGATATTAAACGATTTACTGTTGAAACAGACAGTAAAAACCTAAACTACACATTGAAGGTAAAAGGACACAGTAAAGAACAGTCAAAGAGTATCAGATTGAAGACCAAGTCAAGTAAATCAGCTAGCATGAAGATAAACAGCAGGGAAGACAGTTACAAAACAGAACATACAAGTTCATGACAAAGTGAAGACAGATAAAAAATAGAGCGGTAAAAAGTAAAAAGTAAACAGTAAACAGTGAAAGTAAACATGAAGATATTAAGGGTTAAACAAAGATGAAAACACTTTCACCAACCAAAATGAATTTAATCTAAATTGAAAGTAAAACAGTTAAAAGAACAAAAATGTGAAAAGATGAAAAACACAACAAGAAGGAACATTTTTGCAGAAATTTCATGCTTTAGTCATTGTTTTGCAGAAACTATTGTGATCAATCCAAGATGAATTTTGAAAAAAATGAAGGAGGTTTATGTTCTTAAGAGGACCATCTACAAAAACCTCTCTCACTTTTCTAACATCTATTATGGTTTTGGAAATATTAAACAATGTTGGAAAGCACTTTTTGCAGAAAATTCCAGTTAAGTCATCATTTTGCAGAGCATATTGTGGCCAATCAGAAATACATCGTACAAAAATGAGGGAGGTTTTTGTTCCTAAGAGACCCATATACAAAAACCTATCTCATGTTTTGCACAGTGATTTCAGAATGAGAGATACATGCACAACTTTACAGGTTATTTTTCAGACTCTGTAAAACTCTGTTTTACACATCTTTTTGCAGAGCCTATTGTGAACAGCTGGAGAGGAATTTTAGGAAACTGAAAGAGGTTTATCTCACCAATATATTTATCTACAATAAAATCTTTCATGTTTTACATATATATTACGGATTGAGAAATAAAAAGATATCATTGGACCCCAATTTTGCAGAATTGTTGGAGCAGAATGCACAAAGAAATGAAGCAGTTAGTGACTTGGATGCCTCATCATCAACTAAGAGTTAGATCAAATTCAAAATCTCATCTTTTTCATCACTTATCCATAAGAAATAGTGCCGAATATATGCATTAGTATGAGTTTCCTTTACTTAAGTTCTATTTATGTAAAATAGTTGGAGAGATTTGTGAACTAATCTTGATATTGTTTCAAGATATTTTAGTTTAGAATTTGTATAAATACTTCACTCTTGGAAGTATTTTGTGTGGATTCTTAGACTCTGATGTAACATTGAATATTTTGGAATGAAGAGCTTTGGAGAAATGTTTCGTCGCAAAACTGGACAAGGAATTGAGGAAGAAGATTTTTCTCAGAATTCGGATCAATAAGTCATCTCTATCCCATGTTTTGAAGTTTTATATTTGTTTACAATATCATCTGTGTTTCATTATCTTAATATTTAACGAAAAGGATTAAATTAGAAAGTACTTAGGTGTAATCTGATTTCAGTCGTTATTATTCTGAATGTTTTCTTCTAAACTGGTTTAAACAGCGAATTCTTAATTGCTCCTATTTGTCTAGTCCATATATCTTTGGTAATTTAATAAAGAATACTTAACTGCTCTTTATTGATAATTGATCTATTTCTCTTCTCTTGAATGTGTTGAAAGATTCTTCGTTGCCTTTCATCCGTTTGAATTCCATTTCATTCAATTTAGATCTATAATTTTTTCTAGTTTGATTATCTTGCCCTGATAAACCATCTTTTGTTAAAAAACTTAAGCCAGTGCAGCCAATCCTTTGACTCCATTAGCCCAATGGACTGAAACTACTTGATCTTAATCTCAGCTAAAGAATTCCATCAACCCAAAAAAAATCAAAACCCCTGGACTTATAACTAGCCTAATATTTTCTAAGAACAAAGCTAAATTTTATAGAGAGAGCCCTCTCTGGGTACAGATTGGCTAGATTCTGTACCTGAAGGTTGGTTTGTGGTTACCTCAGACCCCTTTCATCTTCCAACAAATTCAAGGAAAATCTGAGTGATAACATAGTGGCGACCATACTGGGGACCTAAATACTTTTATTGTTACTTTTGTTTACTTTATAAACTACAGATGGACCCTGAAGTTAGCCAGGTAGCCTTTGAACTGCTTTTGGTCTGCAATTGTATAGTAAATAAATGCTACTTCAGTCTATCTCCGGTCTAGTTTATGGACTGAACCTGGTTTCAAATACTTAATCAGTTCCTCTTGTCAAATAAGTCTTTAAGTAAGTTTAAATCTCATATCTAAAGCCTCTTAAAGAAATCATAGAAGTTGTTTTGAAAATTCATAAAAAAAACCAAAATAATCATAAAATACTCAAAATTTGGTTTCCTAAAGAACTAACTTTTTTTTCAGAATTGTTTTACAGGTTTAGATCTGATCTATGATGGTGGACAGGGATCAGACACACAAAGGTTAAAATCATCCACTTGGCAACTCCAATTCAATTTCACAATCAAGACTCCACTGGAGGAATGGACCTCAAAGAACAATATGGAAAGATCAGGCTTTCAACTTGGATCTTAATCCAAGATATTATGTTCTTTCTCATTAAGAAACTTTTTCAATGTATATTGTATTTTATAGAAGATCTTAGATTAGTTTTTAATTATTTTCTTTTGAATATTGTAAGTAATAATTCTCCTAATCTCTTTGAGCAGCTTTCTTATGAAACTAATGCTGATCATTTTCCAATTAAGAAGCCTCAAATAATCAAGACTGATATTACAATACTTGTACATATCCCTGTGCCATATAAGGTTCCAGATAGATATAAGCCTCTTATTTTACCTCCTATACTCCATGATTTTCCTAAAAAATACTACAAGTATCTTCCTAGATTTGATGGAGAGAATGGTATCACTGCCCAAAAACATATTCAAGGTTTTGAAAACTATTTGGATTTTGAGATTGATGAAGATGATGTTAAAATCAGACTTTTTGCTCTTTCTTTGCAAAATAGAATAAAGAGTTGGTTCAAAAATATGCCTAATGCTAGCATCTCAAATTTCTAGCAGTTTATCAAACTTTTCCTTGATAGATGGATAATCAAAGTTAATCATTTTGTGATCATGGAAGAATATAATCAATTAAAAAGACATCCAAATGAAGCAATACAACAATTTTCTGACAGATTTAATCAAGTTTATTATTCATTGCCAAAAAATATTAGACCTCCTCATGATTCAGCTCTCTTGCATTATCCAAGTGCTTTTGATCTAGAAATAGAATTTTGATTAAGAGAAAGAGATCCAAAAACACTTGTACAGATGCAGAACATTGCAGTCGATGTAGAAGTTAATCTGCAAATCAAACAGAAAAAGTTGAAAGTGGAAGAAGAGGAAAAGAAAAATATTGTAGAGGTAAAACTCAGCCTTTTGGTAAGAAAACTAGATGAAATAACACAGGAGATCACTATGAAAGAAGAATTTTTTATTCAAAATCACCATGAAGAAATAGAAGAGGTTGATAGCCATAAACAAATTCCTCTTAATTCAAATTATCATAGATCAGAAAATGAATTTACAAATCAATATGAGGAAGAGGAATTTATTGATCTAATGTGTATGTTTGATGACATTCCTTCTTTTGATGATTTTCCTAAGTATGATCATTATGATGATAGTTATGTTCTCCAAACTCAAGCTAGCTTTATAGAGAAATCAGAAGCTAGTTTGTGGGATGAAGAAACTCAGTTTCAGCAGATTGAAGACAGTGATCAGCTAGTACATATCAGCCATGAGAGTGAGGAAGAAAGAGCAGAAAATGTGAAAATAAGTGAAGGTTCTTTACCTCTTTGTTTTGCTTCATTTCAGTTCATTAGAGACAACTATCATGCCGTCAATAATCAACAATCTTTAGGAATTGTGGTTGACAATAAAGAAGATAATGAAACTATTGATCAAGATTTTTAGTTTCACATTTGCAGTTATCAGTTCCAATTGAAATAAATGACCAAATGACACAAGAAAGTTCCATACCACTATTTTTTGAACCATTTCAGCTTTTAAAGGAAATGTGGTATAACATATTTAATGAAAAGGATGAGAAACTTGTTGAAGTTTATGAGGTCCCATGGAATTTTATATGTCATAGGTTCCAACAATTTTCCCAAGTTATTCGGGATCCAATAGCAGATATGTTGAATATTGAAGGCATTCGAAGAATTATTCTATTAACTAACTATGATTTTCAGAATCAAGATGATAAAGGTTTCAACAGTCAAACATTACAATCAATAGGAATATCATCACAAATCTTATCTGAAAGTTTGCAGGGAGACAAAGATGAAATTAACATTTCAGATTCATGGTATGGAGGCCATCCAGAACAGATGTACAGTTGTTTAGATCAGTTAAACATCAGTGTATATATTTTGGAAGATCCTTTTGTACAGTTTCTAGAGTCAATAAAAAAAATCAAGTGTTTCCTTATCCTCTCATTTGTTGACAAGTTTCTAATAGGTTGCAGAAGTACAGTTTTGATAATCAACAAGAAAATGCAACAAAATCTATCAAAGTACATAATGCTTGAGTGGTTGCATTGGCTATTTCATTTTACCTAACTAGCAGTTGAACAGTAGATTGAGTAGGTAGATGAGTGCTAATAAGCTCAGGATTTTGAGCATTTTTTCTTTTTTAGTTTTCAATTTTCAACTAGTTTTTCATTAAGTTGGTTTGAAAATTTTTGTGTGTTGTTTTAGTTTCAGATCAGATTTCAGGTTGCAGAAAAAAGGACTATATTCAATTCAAGATTTTCAGCCACAACAAATGCATGTTTGAGATTGGACCAAGGCAGAAGATTTCCAACTGGGAAACAAAGTTTTGAGTGGATGGTAACCTGCTGAAGTTGAAGCCCAAAGAGAAGACCATAAGCTTCCGAAGTATTACTGTTATACATACAATAAAGCAACAGAAAGAAGAAAATTCCATGGTACAGTCAAAATCATTTTGAGGCAACTGACCTGCTGTTCTTGACTTTTCACCAGGAAAATCCATCCCCAAGTGGAGCCAGTGTTAGAATCCTATACCAATAGGTGTCATATTTCATGATTGACTTGATGAGATATGTAATATGTTCATACCTTTTCTTGTTGCAAAGGTTTTCCATATTCTAAAAGAATCAAAAAATTTAAAAATTTTAAAGAGGGTATGCCCTAAAAAGAAAAATAAAAGGGTAAAACAATAATAATGGCCAAAAAAGTAAAAGAAAATGAACCCCACCAAAAGAAAGGCCAACGAAAGTGTGCAAGTCTAAATGCCACTACTTTTTTCTCTTATGTAATAAAAAAATTGTGTGCAACTTGTATCTAATGCCACAATTGATGGACAGTCAAACAGCTTAAACTTGGCTTGTTCATATTTGAATTTTATGTTTTAGAGATAGAGAATAAAATCTGACCAAACTATTTAATCTTGGCAGATAAGTAGATAGGTAGAGTAAATAAAATGAGCTCAACAGTTTAATTTGAGCCCTTGGATGTAATAAGGTTAGAACTAGATAGATTTTCATATGTAAAAGAAAAAGTGTGATAAGGGTTTGCCAGTTTAAGTGCACCCTAATAAAGAAGAAAAAATAGTAGAGTAAAGTAGGTAGGGTAGGTAGATGATGTTGCAGAATTACATGTGATGAATAATGGCTTTAGATGTGTTAGATCTTTTACTTTCTGTTGAAAATGGCAACAAGAAACAGTGAAGGAGGCCTCCTGAAACATCTTTCCTGATCCTAGTTGGAAAGTGATCACCTAAACTAGGTGGGGACCACACATATGATTTTTGTCAAAAAATCTATTTTTAGACTATGTCTATTTTTAGACATACGGAGCATGATTCGAGGATTCCAGTTGGAGATTCTTGAAGTATGCGACATGTTGGTAAAAATAGATGAGACTCATATTTTTAGGTCACGGGCTATTTTTAGACTGCCTCTCCTAAAAATATGGAAGTCAAATATTATTTACCCTTAATAATATTTAGACTATAAACAGCAGTTTACTCTCTTGGAGCACTTCAGTTCGAGTCATGGAGGTGGCTCATGCATCTGACAGAGGAATCACGTGGTTCCTAGGGTTTGATGGCATCTTGCATGTTAGACTTCATTTAGACTCATGTGGCAGAGTTTTTGTGGAGTTGATTGAGGAGTTAATGGAGGTGGTGTTCTGGTTAACTAGTTGAACTAGTTGTATTTAGTTTAACTGGCTAATACACTAGAGATGAGTTGTGTGAATTAAATATTATTTAATTCACTAATTATTAACTCATTATTCAACTAAAGAACACACGTTTTTAACTCTGCATGGACAATTCATGGAGACCAAGAAAGAGGTAGATGAAAGGGAGTATGGAAGCATTCATTGGAGGATCACTTGTGCATGAGAGATTTGCACCACACTTGGAGGAAATTACCAATGACAATTGGTGCGCTTGGAGCCTGAGATTCAAAACCTGGATCTCTATTTAGACCAGCCTTGATTGCGCAATAGAGGCAGAGAAGTAGTGGGTGTGTTTTGAACCTGTGACTTGTTCAAAACCAAGCTAGTTTTTGTGTAGCTTTGGGAGATAGTACTGAGTACTTGTGAGTAGTTTGTACTATGTATTTGCTGCATGTTATCTCCATTTATAATATACTATAGTTGGGGGTTTTCAGCTATAAGCTTTTTCCATACATACTGTGTTAATGTGTGTGATGATTTGATGTGCTATCGCTTCTATTCTTTCCGCATGTGACAATTAATTGTAGAAGAGATTATGTGTTATGCATGCAATTCAAAATTGATGTATGATCGGGTTAATTTTCACTTATTAAGTGATTTATTCAGCTAATTTCTACATGGTATCGGAGCAATATTAATTGTCGAGATCTATTACGGTGATTGCAAACTTATTTCCTCGGACAGAGCCTGCATACGGGCTAGATAGCCTCCGGATTCATCTTTCTTTGGAAAGTGAAAGGTCTGGTAAAAGCCCATGCAGTCAATCTCTGATTTGGAAATAATTTGTTCTCAAGTGTAGATCGGAAGCGATTGAGTTATCAGCTGGTGGTGAAATTCGAGTTTGCATATTTGTGTTCTTGGTGCCGCGGTGAAAATGTCTTTCATCGGGTTGCGACTAGAATATGCCTTGGAAGGCAGTTCGAATTATGTTGCATGGAAGGACCGCATGGAGGTTGTATTAGATGATCATGGGCTGTTGGAATTCGTGGAGAAAGAGATTCCAAAGCCTACTTCTAATGATGTTGCGGTTGTGGAAGCATGGCAAAAGAAACAAGCAAAATGTCGAAGGATCCTGTTGGAGGGTGTAAAGGATCACATTGTATCCAGTTTACACGGGAAGGCCTCTCCATAGTTGATGTGGAAAGCCTTGACGGATCTGTACCAAAGCAAGAGCAATCAGAGGAAGCTAGCGCTCAAAGATAGACTCAGGAACATCAAGTGTGAGAAGGGGGAAAGTATGCCGAAGTACCTCACGAGGTTCACCCAATGTCGGGATGAGCTGGGAAGTGTTGGTGTGCCGGTGGAGGATGAGGATCTGGTGAGTTTGGCGCTTCTTGGTTTGCCGAAGAGTTGGCATGCATATCAAGATAGTGTCAATGGTCGGGAAAAGTTGCCGGGATGGGAAAGACTGTGGTCGGATCTCATGCAAGAAGAGATCAGGAGGACTACCAGAGATGGATCTTCATCAAAGGTATCTGATGAAGAAGACTGCGCTTTGGCTGCCAAAGCAAGGAAGGGGAAGGGAAAGGAGAAGGCTTCTCAATCCGGTGCAGATGGTAAAGAGCGTGACATGTCCAAAGTGAAGTGTTTTCACTGTCACGATCATGGACATTACGCCACGAATTGCCCAAAGAAGAAGAAGAACAAGCAAGCTGCTGGAGCTGCAGCTGGTGAGGCTCTTGCCTCGCAATTTGAGCTGGACTTCTCATTGATCGCATGCATGTTGTCTAGTGCATTGGGGTCGGGGTGGTATATTGATAGTGGCGCTTCCTTTCACATGACGGGAGATGCAAATATTTTCAGTGACTTGGTGGAGAAAGGTCTCCAGATGCATGTTGAGTTGGGCGACGGTGGACGATACAATGCGACCGACATTGGTACCATAACCTTTCAGAGGGAGTCAGTAAACTCATTCTTTTACAAGATGTATTGCATGTACCAGGTCTAACAAAGAATTTGATCTCAGTTGCAATGTTAGAGGATAAAGGGTATGAAGTTGTCTTCAGAGAAGGAAAAGTTTTCCTTCGGCACAAGGCAACGGGACAAGTCAAGAAGGTTGGGATTCAGGCAAAAAATCTCTACAGACTTGAAGTAGATGGGATGTCTACGGAGCTTCCTACCGTTGGGAAGCGGGAGGAAGACATGCAATTGAAGCTTGAGAGGGAGCGGGTTTTGCATGCAGGTGATAGTGAACCTCGGGATGTGGAGCAGCCACAAGAGGATCATGGAGTGGGAGAGACCACTCATGCAGAGAAATTTCATGCCAGACGGGCAGAGGGAGTGCATGCAGCTATACCACCAGGTATGAGGTGGGGTGACATGCATGAGTAATCCCATGAGGAGATTTCTGGGCAGATTCATGAGATGGTGTGGATCTCATGAGTTGAACCTGGCTACGAGGTGCCCATAGCGCAACAGTAGCAAGATCAGTTGGAGTGATGCAGGCAGATCAAAGTGACAGTGTCAGATACTGGAGCGCGGATCAGAGTTGACAGCAAGTGCAAGAGTGCATGGGTGCAAGAGTTCAACAACGCAGTGGTTCCTGATGACATGTGCAGTTGGCCAAGCAGAAGTCAAAGACTTTGATGATAGATGCTAGATGCATCAAGACTGATTGAGTTGTTTGGAGCCTATTCAGTTTCAGAGAAGTTGCAGAGCAGATGCATGGAGTTGCATGGCGCTTGTGAAGGTTGCAGGGTGAATGCATGGAGTTGCATGTCGCATGCAATGACAATCCTTTCTTGTTGAGAGGGAGTGTTGAAAATGGCAACAAGAAACAGTGAAGGAGGCCTCCTGAAACATCTTTCCTGATCCTAGTTGGAAAGTGATCACCTAAACTAGGTGGGGACCACACATATGATTTTTGTCGAAAAATCTATTTTTAGACTATGTCTATTTTTAGACATACGGAGCATGATTCAGGGATTCCAGTTGGAGATTCTTGAAGTATGCGACATGTTGGTAAAAATAGATGAGACTCATATTTTTAGGTCACAGGCTATTTTTAGACTGCCTCTCCTAAAAATATGGAAGTCAAATATTTATTTTTTTACTTACTTAGATTCCCGAATGGAGTTGCCATTATGTTAGGTCCCTGTAGTTTTTCAGATTGGCAAGACCAAATTGAACAAGAGCATCATCAAACTAACTTTGGAGCCCTAGGACCTAGCCTTTCTGGACTTAGAGAGGGCTCTCTCTATATTTGTAGACTATAAACAACAGTTTACTCTCTTGGAGCACTTCAGTTCGAGCTACAAATGTGGCTCATGCATCTGACAGAGGAATCACGTGGTTCCTAGGGTTTGATGGCATCTTTCATGTTAGACTTCAGTTAGACTCATGTGGCAGAGTTTTGGTGGAGTTGATTGAGGAGTTAATGGAGGTGGTGTTCTGGTTAACTAGTTGAACTAGTTGTATTTAGTTTAACTGGCTAATACACTAGAGATGAGTTTTTTGAATTAAATATTATTTAATTCACTAATTATTAACTCATTATTCAACTAAAGAACACATCAGTTTAACTCAGTGCATGGACAGTTCAGTGGAGACCAAGTGAAAGAGGTAGATGAAAGGGTGAGTATAGCTATCAGTTGGAGGATCAGTTTTGCATGGGATTTGCATAACACTTGGAGGAAATTACCAATGAAAATTGCGCAGTTGGAGCCAGTGAGATTCGAACCTGGATCTCTATTTAGACCAGCCTTGATCAAGGCAACAATAGAGTATGCAGTAGTAGTGTGTTTTGAACC
Source organism: Pinus albicaulis (assembly GCA_034641835.2). Lineage (NCBI taxonomy): Eukaryota > Viridiplantae > Streptophyta > Pinopsida > Pinales > Pinaceae > Pinus > Pinus albicaulis. The sequence goes on along the minus strand of CM076569.1, from coordinate 395,560,171 downwards.
CGAGACTTGTTCAAAACCAAGCTGCTTTGTGGCAGCCTTTGGGAGATAGTACTGAGTACTTGTGAGGAGTTTGTACTATGTATTTGCTGCATGTTCTCTCCATTTATAATATACTATAGTTGGGGGTTTTCAGCTATAAGATTTCCCCATACATACTGTGTTAATGTGTGTGATGATTTGATGTGTGATTGCTTCTATTCTTTCCACATGTGACAATTAATTGTAGAAGAGATTATGTGTTATGCATGCAATTCGAAATTGATGTATGATCGGGTTAAGCTTCATTGAATAAGTGATTTATTCAGCTAATTTCTACACTTTCATCACAAGTGCAAAGGTAGATACTATATTGGAAAAAATTCAAAGCAAAAGCAAAGTCAACATTATTAACTTCCCCTTCATTTTTCCCTAAAGATTTCACTAATTTCCCCTAAGTGCTAAGGTATTTGAAAATTAAAGAGGCTCAAGGCATTTCCTTGACTTTTGGAGGGACCGGATCCTCGGCCCAATAATTGGAAAAAACCTAAGTACTTAAAATCATTCATCACACTCATTTACTTCAAAAAATTCTTTCCTAAGTAAAATCCCATTTTACTTAGGAAAATCATGAGATATTTCATAAAAAACCCTCAAAATCACATTTTATCCTAAGTCTAAGTAATGAAGTTGTTATAATGCAATTTGCTTGTAAATATTCACTTGCTTAGTTATATTAATGAATTTTGAGTTTACATTGTCCCTTGGTCATATTAACTCTAATTTATATATTAACCCCCTATAAAATCACCTTCTCCTATTATATATAACTTATTTTATATAATATCCCAAAAAACCCATGTATTATAGTTTTAGCCAAAGTATTTAATCCTCACTCGTTCAAATAAAGAACCCACTTTATACCCCCTTTGGTTAAAATATATTATTATATGTTAATCCCGCCCCCTATGGTAATTGGATTATTCTAATTCAATTATCATATAATAAAAATATGAAAAAACTTTAAACATATAATATATGTGTTTAAAACAAAAATAAATCCGAAGTTTAATTCAAGCCAAACTTCGAAATAACCCATCTCTATGTATATTTTCCCCTCGCCCGATCACGTTTCCGCTTTTTAAATACAAAGGAATTAATTAATCCTCACGATTAATTAAGAACCTAACTCCGCCAATCAAAATGCTCCCGCTGTGATTAATCAATAATAAAACGCGTCGGGCCCGCGCCATTAAAACCCCGTCATCTCCCTGTCCCGTCAACCATTCGATCGACCCGTTCAAGATTAACGACTGTTGATAATTCCGCTGGCCATCCCCGATCCGAAAAATAACGCGCAAAATGACAGTGGTTTTCAAACAGTACCATGGCCACATGTCATTCGTTCTGTGGAATCGCTGCTCATCCGCTCAATACCGCCTTCCCTCAAAAGTGGTGCGAAAGAAACTGCTTACCGCCTGCCCTCTGTGACGAATCCACCGTACTTGCTGACATCATCATTAAAAACCTACCAACCTTTTTTACTTTGTGAATAAAACAAATGTGCCCGCGTCGTTTTCATTATCTCGTGCACTAACTAGTCTTCCATGCAACCAATTTCATGAATCAACTGTTGAATCCTGCCAACCGTTACCTTGCTGAAGAGAATTGCAGTCGAGTATTCCAAGGTTCTTCCGCCATAACCAGTACCTGTTCAAATCACTGTTCATTCAAAGCTTACCTGCCAATATCAACTGTTTATCCGTTTAAACACAAACACCCTAGTGTTGCTCATTTTCACCTGATTATGTAGTAAAATCCTTTGTAACCCAGCTGTGCCACCTGAAGCCTCTGTTAACCAATTCGAGCATGGTTTACCTCCCAAAAATCATTCTAGATTCACTCCACAGACCTCTCAACATCAAATGAAACATTTTCCACCTCCCCTGCAAACCAATGCTTTCTTAAAAATTTGTTTTGTTCTACAGGTGATCAGAAGACCACATCCTTGGATAAACAGTCTTTATACTAGTCATAAGACTTGTTTACTCCAAGAGTGTTATCAAATCTATTCAAACAGAGATGGAAGATAAAACATGCAGTTGAAAGACAAACAAAGGAAACAGGAGATTAAAAGATTTACTGTTGAAACAGACAGTAAAAACCTAAACTACACAATGAAGGTAAAAAGACACAGTAAAGAACAGTCAAAGAGTATCAGATTGAAGACCAAGTCAAATAAATCAACTAGCATGAAGATAAATAGCAGGGAAGACAGTTACAAAACATAACATACAAGTTCATGACAAAGTGAAGATAGATAAAAAATAGAGCGGTAAGAGTAAAAGTAAACAGTAAACAGTGAAAGTAAACATGAATATATTAAGGGTTAAACAAATATGAAAACACTTTCACCAGCCACAACGAATTTTATCTAAAGTGAAAGTAAAACAGTTAAAAGAACAAAAATGTGAAAAGATGAAAAACACAACAAGAAGGAACATTTTTGTAGAAATTTCATGCTTTAGTCATTGTTTTGCAGAAACTATTGTGATCAGTCCAAGATGAATTTTGAAAAACTGATGGAGTTTTATGTTCTTAAGAGGACCATCTACAAAAACCTCTCTCACGTTTCTAACAGCTATTATGGTTTTGGAAATATTAAATAATGTTGGAAAGCACTTTTTGCAGAAAATTCCAGTTAAGTCATCATTTTGCAGAGAATATTGTGGCCAATCCGAAATACATCGTACAAAACTGAGGGATTTTTTTGTTCCTAAGAGACCCATCTACAAAAACCTATCTCACTTTTTTCACAGTGATTTCAGAATGAGAGATACATGCACATATTTACAGGTTATTTTTCAGACTCTGTAAAACTCTGTTTTACACATCTTTTTTCAGAGCCTATTGTGAACAGCTGGAGAGGAATTTTAGGAAAATGAAAGAGGTTTATCTCACCAACATATTTATCCACAATAACCTCTTTCACGTTTTACATATCTATTATGGATTGAGAAATAAAAAGATATCATTGGACCCCAAGTTTGCAGAATTGTTGGAGCAGAATGCACAAAGAAAGGAAGTAGTTAATGACTTGGATGCCTCATCATCAACTAAGAGTTGGATCAAATTCGAAATCTCCTCTTTGTCATCACCTATCCATAAGAAATAGTGCCAAATATATGCATTAGTTTGATTTTCCCTTACTTAAGTTCTATTTATGTAAAATAGTTGGAGAGATTTGTGAACTAATCTTGATATTGTTTCACGATATTTTAGTTTAGAATTTGTATAAATACTTCACTCTTGGAAGTATTTTGTGTGGATTATTAGACTCTGATGTAACATTGAATATTTTGGAAAAAAGAGCTTTGGAGAAATTTTTCGTGGCAAAAATGGACAAGGAATTGAGGCAGAAGACTTTTCTCAGGATTCATGTGTCAAATGAAGGATCAATAAGTCATCTCTATCCAATGTTTTGAAGTTTTATATTTTTTTACAATATCATCTGTGTTTCATTATCTTCATATTTAACGAAAAGGATTAAATTAGAAAGTACTTAGGTGTAATCTGATTTCAGTCGTTATTATTCTGAATGTTTTTTTCTAAACTGGTTTAAACAACAAATTCTTAATTGCTCATGTTTGTCTAGTCCATATATCTTTGGTTATTTAATACAGAATACTTAACTGCTCTTTATTGATAATTGATCTATTTCTCTTCTCTTGAATGTGTTGAAAGATTCTTCGTTGCCTTTCATCCATTTGAATTCCATTTCATTCAATTTAGATCTATAATTGTTTCTAGTTTGATTATCTTGCCCTGATAAACCATCTTTTGTTAAAAAACTTAAGCTAGTGCAGCCAATCCTTTGACTCCATTAGCCCAATGGACTGAAACTACTTGATCTTAATCTCAGCTAAAGAATTCTATCAACCCAAACAAAATCAAAACCCCTGGACTTATAACTAGCCTAATATTTTCTAAGAACAAAGCTAAATTTTATAGAGAGAGCCCTCTCTGGGTACAGATTGGCTAGATTTTGTACCTGAAGGTTGGTTTGTGGTTACCTCGGACCCCTTTCCTCTTCCATCAACTTCAAGGAAAATCTGAGTGATAACATAGTGGCGACCATACTGGGGACCTGAATACTTTTATTGTTACTTTTGTTTACTTTATAAATTACAGACGGAGCCTGAAGTTAGCCAGGTAGCCTTTGAACTGCTTTTTCTCTGCAATTGCATAGTAAATAAATGCTACTTCAGTCTATCTCCGGTTTAGTTTATCGACTGAACCTGGTTTCAAATACTTGATCAGTTCCTCTTGTCAAATAAGTATTTAAGTAAGTTTAAATCTCATATCTAAAGCCTCTTAAAGAAATCATAGAAGTTGTTTTGAAAATTCATTAAAAAAAAAAAAAAAAACAAAATAATCATAAAATACTCAAAATTTGGTTTCCTAAAGAACTAACTTTTTCTTCAGAATTGTTTTACAGGTTTATATCTGATCTATGATGGTGGACAGGGATCAGACACACAAATGTTAAAATCATCCACCTGGCGACTCCAAATCAATTTCACAATCAAGACTCCACTGGAGGAATGGACCTCAAAGAACAATATGGAAAGATCAGGCTTTCAACTTGGATCTTAATCGAAGATATTATGTTATTTCTCATTAAGAAACTTTTTCAATGTATATTGTATTTTATAGAAGATCTTAGATTAGTTTTTAATTATTTTCTTTTGAATATTGTAAGTAATAATTCTCCTAATCTCTTTGAGCAACTTTCTTATGAATCTAATGCTGATCATTTCCCAATTAAGAAGCCTCAAATAATCAAGACTGATATTACAATCCCTGTACATATCCCTGTGCCATATAAAGTTCCAGATAGATATAAGCCCCTTATTTTACCTCCTATACTCCATGATTTTCCTAAAAAATACTACAAGTATCTTCCTAGATTTGATGGAGAGAATGGTATCACTGCCCAAAAACATATTCAAGGTTTTGAAAACTATTTGGATTTATTTGAGATTGATGAAGATGATGTTAAAATCAGACTTTTTTCTCTTTCTTTGCAAAATAGAATAAAGAGTTGGTTCAAAAATATGCCTAATGCTAGCATCTCAAATTTCTAGCAGTTTATCAAACTTTTCCTTGATAGATGGATAATTAAAGTTAATCATTTTGTGATCATAGAAGAATATAATCAATTAAAAATACATCCAAATGAAACAATACAACAATTTTCTGACAGATTTAATCAAGTTTATTATTTATTGCCAGAAAATATTAGACCTCCTCATGATTCAGCTGTCTTGCATTATCCAAGTGATTTTGATCCAGAAATAGAATGTCGATTAAGAGAAAGAGATCCAAAAACACTTGTACAGATGCAGAACATTGCATTCGATGTAGAAATTAATCTACAAATCAAACAGAAAAAGTTGAAAGTGGAAGAAGAGGAAAAGAAAAATATTGTAGAGGTAAAACTCAGCTTTTTGGTAAGAAAACTAGATAAAATAACACAAGAGATCACTATGAAAGAAGAATTTTTTATTCAAAATCACCATGAAGAAATAGAAGAGGTTGATAGCCATAAAAAAATTCCTCTTAATTCAAATTATCATAGATCAGAAAATGAATTTACAAATCAATATGAGGAAGAGGAATTTGTTGATCTAATGTGTATGTTTGATGACATTACTTCTTTTGATGATTTTCCTAGGTATGATCATTATGATGATAGTTATGTTCTCCAAACTCAAGCTAGATTTACAGAGCAATCAGAAGCTAGTTTGTGGGATGAAGAAACTCAGTTTCAGCAGATTGAAGACAGTGATCAGCCAGTACATATCAGCCATGAGAGTGAGGAAGAAAGAGCAGAAAATGTGAAAATAAGTGAAGGTTCTTTACCTCTTTGTCTTGCTTCATTTCAGTTCATTAGAGACAACTATCATGCCGTCAATAATCAACAATCTTTAGGAATTGTGGTTGACAATAAAGAAGATAATGAAACTATTGATCAAGATTTTTTAGTTTCACATTTGCAGTTATCAGTTCCCATTGAAATAAATGACCAAATGACACAAGAAAGTTTCATACCACTATTTTTTGAACCATTTCAGCTTTTAAAGCAAATGTGGTATAACATATTTAATGAAAAGGATGAGAAACTTGCTGAAGTTTATGAAGTCCCATGGAATTTTATATGTCATAGGTTCCAGCAATTTTCCCAAGTTTTTCGGGATCCAATAGCAGATATGTTGAATATTGAAGGCATTCGAAGAATTCTTCTATTAACTAACTATGATTTTCAGAATCAAGATGATAAAGGTTTCAACAGTCAAACATTACAATCAGTAGGAATATCATCACAAACCTTATCTGAAAGTTTGCAGGGAGACAAAGATGAAATTAACATTTCAGATTCATGGCATGGAGGCCATCCAGAACAGATGTACATTTGTTTAGATCAGTTAAACATCAATGTATATATTTTGGAAGATCCTTTTGTACAATTTCTAGAGTCAACAAAGGAAATCAAGTGTTTCCTTATCCTCTCATTTGTTGACAAGTTTCTAATAGGTTGCAGAAGTACAATTTTGGTAATCAACAAGAAAATGCAACAAAATCTATCAAAGTACATTATGCTTGAGTGGTTGCATTGGCTATTTCATTTTACCTAACTAGCAGTTGAACAGTAGATTGAGTAGGTAGATGAGTGCTAATAAGCTCAGGATTTTGAGCATTTTTTCTTTTTTAGTTTTCAATTTTCAGCTAGTTTTTCATTAAGTTGGTTTGAAAATTTTTGTGTGTTGTTTTAGTTTCAGATCATATTTCAGGTTGCAGAAAAATGACTATATTCAATTCAAGATTTTCAGCCATAGCAAATGCATGTTTGAGATTGGACCAAGGCAGAAGATTTCCAACTGGGAAACAAAGTTTTGAGTGGATGGTAACCTGCTGAAGTTGAAGCCCGAAGAGAAGGACCTAAGCTTCAGAAGTATTACTGTTATACATACAATAAAGCAACAGAAAGAAGAAAATTCCATGGTACAGTCAAAATCATTTTGAGGCAACTGACCTGCTGTTCTTGAATTTTCACTGGGAAAAGCCATCCCCAAGTGGAGCTAGTGTTAGACTCCTATACCAATAGGTGTCATATTTCATGATTGACTTGATGAGCTATGTAATATGTTCATACCTTTTCTTGTTGCAAAGGTTTTCCATATTCTAAAAGAATCAAAAAATTTAAAAAATGTAAATAGGGTATGCCCTAAAAAGAAAAATAAAAGAGTAAAACAATAATAATGGCCAAAAAAGTAAAAGAAAATGAACCCCACCAAAAGAAAGGCCAACGAAAGTGTGCAAGTCTAAATGCCACTACTTTTTTCTCTTATGTAATAAACAAATTGTGTGCAAATTGTATCTAATGCCACAATTGATGGACATTCAAACAAATTAAACTTGGCTTGTTCATATTTGAATTTCATGTTTTAGAGATAGAGAATAAAATCTGACCAAACTATTTAATCTTGGCAGATAAGTAGATAGGTAGAGTAAATAAAATGAGCTCAACAGTTTAATCTGAGCCCTTGGATGTAATAAGATTAGAACTAGATAGATTTTCAGATGTAAAAGAAAAAGTGTGATAAGGGTTTGCCAGTCTAAGTGCACCATAATAAAAAAGAAAAAATGGTAGAGTAAAGTAGGTAGGGTAGGTAGATGATGTTGCAGAATTACATGTGATGAATAATGGATTTAGATGTGTTAAATCTTTTACTTTCATCACAAGTGCAAAGGCAGGTACTACATTGGAAAAAATTCACAGCAAAAGCAAAGTCAAGATTATTAACTTCCCCTTCATTTTTCCCTAAAGATTTCACTAATTTCCCCTAAGTGCTAAGGTATTTGAAAATTAAAGGGGCTCAAGGCATTTCCTTGACTTTTGGAGGGACCGGACCCTCGGCCCAATAATTGGAAAAAACCTAAGTACTTAAAATCATTCATCATTACACTCATTTACTTCAAAAAATTCTTTCCTAAGTAAAATCCCATTTTACTTAGGAAAATCATGAGATACTTCATAAAAAACCCTCAAAATCACATTTTATCCTAAGTCTAAGTAATGAAGTTGTTATAATGCAATTTGCTTGTAAATCTTCACTTGCTTAGTTATATTAATGAAGTTTGAGTTTACATTGTCCCTTGGTCATATTAACTCTAATTTATATATTAACCCCCTATAAAATCACCTTCTCCTATTATATATAACTTCTTTTATATAATATCCCAAAAAACCCATGTATTATAGTTTTAGCCAAAGTATTTAATCCTCACTCATTCAAATAAATAAACCACTTTATACCCCCTTTGGTTAAAATATATCATTATATGTTAATCCCGCCCCCTATGGTAATTGGATTAATCTAATTCAATTATCATATAATAAAAATATGAAAAAACTTTAAACATATAATATATGTGTTTAAAACAAAAATAAATCTGAAGTTTAATTCAAGCCAAACTTCAAAATAACCCATCTCTATGTATATTTTCCCCTCGCCCGATCACGTTTCCGCTTTTTAAATACAAATCCTCACGATTAATTAAGAACCTAACTCTGCCAATCAAAACGCTCCCGCTGTGATTAATCAATAATAAAACGCGTCGGGCCCGTACCATTAAAACCCCGTCATCTCACTGTCCCGTCAACCGTTCGTTCGACCAGTTCAAGATTAACGACTGTTGATAATTCCGCTGGCCATCCCCGATCCAAAAAATAACGTGCAAAATGACGGTGGTTTTCAAACAGTACCATGGCCACATGTCATTCGTTCTGTGGAATCGCTGCTCATTCGCTCAATACCGCCTTCCCTCAAAAGTGGTGCGAAGGAAACCGCTTACCGCCTGCCCACTGTGACGAATCCACCGTACTTGCTGACATCATCATTAAAAACCCGCCAACCTTTTTTACTTTGTGAATAAAACAAATGTGCCCACGTCGTTTTCATTATCTCGTGCACTAACCAGTCTTCCATGCAACCAATTTCAAAAATCAACTGTTGAAGCCTGCTGACCGTTACCTTGCTGAAGAGAATTGCAGTCAAGTATTCCAAGGTTCTTCCGCCATAACCAGTACCTGTTCAAATCACTGTTCATTCAAAGCTTACCCGCCAATATCAACTATTTACCCGTTTAAACACAAACACCCTAGTGTTGCTCATTTTCACCTAATTGTGTAGTAAAATCCTTTGTAACCCAGTTGTGCCACCTGAAGTCTCTGTTAACCAATTCGAGCATGGTTTACCTCCCAAAAATCATTCTAGATTCACTCCACAGACCTCTCAACATCAAATGAAACATTTTCCACCTCCCCTGCAAACCAATGCTTTCTTAAAAAATTGTTTTGTTCTACAGGTGATCAGAAGACCACATCCTTGGATAAACAGTCTTTATACTAGTCATAAGACTTGTTTACTCCAAGAGTGTTATCAAATCTATTCAAACAGAGATGGAAGATAAAACATGCAGTTGAAAGACAAGCAAAGGAAACAGGAGATTAAAAGATTTACTGTTGAAACAGACAATAAAAACCTAAACTACACAATGAAGGTAAAAGGACACAGTAAAGAACAATTAAAGAGTATCGGATTGAAGACCAAGTCAAGTAAATCATCTAGCATGAAGATAAACAGCAGGGAAGACAATTACAAAACAAAACATACAAGTTCATGACAAAGTGAAGACAGATAAAAAATAGAGCGGTAAAAAGTAAAAAGTAAAAAGTAAACAGTGAAAGTAAACATGAAGATATTAAGGGTTAAAAAAAGATGAAAACACTTTCACCAGCCATAATTAATTTTATCTAAATTGAAAGTAAAACAGTTAAAAGAACAAAAATGTGAAAAGATGAAAAACACAACAAGAAGGAACATTTTGCAGAAATTTCATGCTTTAGTCATTATTTTACAGAAACTATTGTGATCAATCCAAGATGAATTTTGAAAAAATAAAGGAGGTTTATGTTCTTAAGAGGACCATATACAAAAACCTCTCTCACTTTTCTAACAGCTATTATGGTTTTGGAAATATTAAACAATGTTTGAAAGCACTTTTTGCAGAAAATTCGAGTTAAGTCATCATTTTGCAGAGAATATTGTGGCCAATCCGAAATACATCGTACAAAACCGAGGGAGGTTTTTGTTCCTAAGAGACCCATCGACCAATACCTATCTCACTTTGTGCACAGTGATTTCAGAATGAGAGATACATGCACATCTTTACAGGTTATTTTTCAGACTCTGTAAAACTTTGTTTTACACATATTTTTGCAGAGACTATTGTGAACAGTTGGAGAGGAATTTTAGGAAATTGAAAGAGGTTTATCTCACAAACATATTTATCTACAATAAAATATTTCACATTTTACATATATATTACAGATTGAGAAATAAAAATATATCATTGGACCCCAAGTTTGCAGAATTGTTGGAGCAGAATGCACAAAGAAAGGAAGCAGTTAGTGACTTGGATGCCTCATCATCAACTAAGAGTTGGATAAAATTCGAATTATCCTCTTTGTCATCACCTATCCATAAGAAATAGTGCCAAATATATGCATTAGTATGAGTTTCCTTTACTTAAGTTCTATTTATGTAAAACAGTTGGAGAGATTTGTGAACTAATCTTGATATTGTTTCAAGATATTTTAGTTTAGAATTTGTATAAATACTTCACTCTTGGAATTATTTTGTGTGGATTATTAGAATTTGATGTAACATTGAATATTTTGAAATAAAGAGCTTTGGAGAAATTTTTCGTGGCAAAACTGGACAAGGAATTGAGGCAGAAGACTTTTCTCAGGATTCATGTGTCAAATGAAGGATCAATAAGTCATCTCTATCCCATGTTTTGAAGTTTTATATTTGTTTACAATATCATCTGTGTTTCATTATCTTAATATTTAATGAAAAGGATTAAATTAGAAAGTACTTAGGTGTAATATGATTTCAGTCGTTATTATTATGAATGTTTTCTTCTAAACTGGTTTAAACAACGAATTCTTAATTGCTCCTGTTTGTCTAGTCCATATATCTTTGGTTATTTAACAAAGAATACTTAACTGCTCTTTATTGATAATTGATCTATTTCTCTTCTCTTGAATGTGTTGAAAGATTCTTCATTGCCTTTCATTCGTTTGAATTCCATTTCATTCAATTTAGATCTATAATTGTTTCTAGTTTCATTATCTTGCCCTGATAAACCATCTTTTGTTAAAAAACTTAAGCCAGTGCAGCCAATCCTTTGACTCCATTAGCCCAATGGACTGAAACTACTTGATCTTAATCTCAGCTAAAGAATTCCATCAGCTCAAACAAAATCAAAACCTCTGGACTTATAACTAGCCTAATATTTTCTAAGAACAAAGCTAAATTTTATAGAGAGAGCCCTCTCTGGGTAGAGATTGGCTAGATTCTGTACCTGAAGGTTGGTTTGTGGTTACCTCGGACCCCTTTCCTCTTCCAACAACTTCAAGGAAAATCTGAGTGATAAAAGACAACGCGCCAAAGGAGGAAAATGAAGATAGAAGGGACGAGTACTGGTGCAGAATTGTGGAGGAGCCGCCCTCCCCAGCTCATGAACAGTGAATTCTGCCCCCTTCAGCTTACTATGGTACAATTGTTCAATTATCTTAGGAGAATTTTTTATTTTTTGTACTACTCATCGGCTGGAAAAGGTAAATGCTATTTTAGTTTGCTCTTTCCTGTTATATTAAAAAGCATGGACAATATGCCCGTTTCCCTTCCAAGGGCGGCGAAATTTTCTTCAAAAGAACTGGTTTCCCACTCAGGGAAGTTCAGTATTTATGTTAAGTGTGGTTCTCAAGCCCAGTTTTCAGGCTCACACAGCTGAAACTGAGGCAGTTTTGTACCAGTATGTTTTATAAATAGAATTAGTAAAAAAAAAAAATTTGCATTTTTTTCATGAGTTTGAATGAAAATACAAACTAGAATATGTGAGACACTAATGCTTACCCACAATCATCTATAAATAAGTCTAAGGACATAGACATATACATCATATATAGGAACATCAAATAGATGCAAAACATAAATAGACATAATTGTCATCCATGATCATGTATATACATATGAAAAATACCAAAATGTGACATCAAAGATCTCATGATCATATTAACAACTAAGACTAAGAAATAACATGAGTGAATGGCCTATGGAAGTATTCCTATAAGTCCTCCCCTAGTTGTTCATAGATTTTCCAACTTCCGAGACCTTGTTGAGCACCTGATTTAGATAATGTGTATACTAATGTATTATGCTCCCTATAGATGTAAATGATGAGTCCCATAAAAAGGTATATTATGAGGGTCATGATGCCACCCTCTAGCCTTAAAAAAAAAAAAAATTCTCACATTTATTCACATTTTTTGTTATATTATGTTTAGTGAGCAGAGTAAAAGGTGTTTTTCATAGTATGTGGCCTAATGTGGTTCAATTGCAAGATAATGGAACACTTTTTAGATACTTACCATACAGGGGCTCGAAGGAGACGACAATGAAATAATCTAGGGGGTTTGTCCACCTCCTTAACTACCTAAATCAGCTTGGGATCACAACACCACCTCTCATCAATTCGAATCCATTAGTAGCCAAGCCACTAGTAGTGCAAGTGAAGGTAAAGAAGGACAAGATCCACCATTTTCGATATGAAGGAGGAAATCACTCCTATTTTCAAAGGAGCTTATAGCAGCTACCCTTTTGTATAAATAAACAAGAAGAATATCTCATTAGGATACAAAGTTTGTTTTCAGCTAGGTGTAAGTATTGAGCTCAAGAGCTTGACACTGTTAATTTGAACTTTTATATGATGTATAAGACTTTTACTTTATGATAATGAGAAGTCGGTTATTAAGTTGCATCTGAGGTAGTTTAAGAGGGTTGTGATCCTTGGGTTTGGGCCCAACCCAGTGGCTTAGGTCCCTCTTGTGTATTTGTGTTTTTATTAGCTTCAAGTATTTCATAGTTTCTTTCATTCCAATAGAGATTAATCTATAAAAACCCGTGGTTAAAGCCTCTACATCACCTCTCTTGTGGGAGAATGAGTGGAAGGATTCATAACCACAGTCCAAAAATATTTTGTTTATGATTTCTTGGAAATATATTAGTGTTATTCATCTTATTTTACATTTTCTTTCTATAGCTTAGAAGTCAACTTAGTGATTAGATCAGTGTTCTATAATAAAATAGATGTTATTTAAATTAAACTCATATTTTCCATCATAAGTTATCTCATTTTTTCAATGATAAATGGATGCATGCATGTGATTGATTTCAAGGTTGTGTTGATCTACAAGGAAGGGAACCTTTAGCACTTCCATCTGTATATCTTTCATCTTCTCTCTCCACCTTCAAATTTTGTCCCAAAACTCTGTTTCATAATCAATTTTTCCTAGTATACCATGAGCACTCATCCTAGTGCAAGACAGGCCTCTGAGAGGCCCTGAGCTTGGCTAGGGGCTCAACCCAACCTACCTTCATTTTTTTCAACTTCCATCCACCTCTCCATATGATCAAGACATCATTTTCACCTTCAAAATTCCACTCGGAAGCCCTCCTGTGGCAATACAGGGCTCTTATAGCAGCCACCTGTAACAAGCCTGTATTACCACTTTCCTTCATCATTTTTGATCCCCACTACAAGTTTGACTCCATTAAGATGAGCAATGACCCCCAACTATTTCCATTTCCTCTCTGCAAAACAGAGTAGAATTAGTTCTTTTATCACAAGTATGATGCAAGTGGGATACTTATTTTCAAGCAAGTGTGAACTAGGTACATGATGCATGCAATTATGATTGGTAGTTTGATGAATTATGCAAGGTAAAATGTCTCCTTTCTACAATAATATTTGGTAGTTTAATGGATTTTGCACAATAAAATAACTTTATTTCTACAAGTAGATTAGCCTTTGTACTTTCATGAATTGATTAGTTATCATTTACAATATGATTAAATGGAATTTTCACTTCCATAGCTAGAAGTAGTTTCCAATTGTACCTTCATAAAAAATATTTTATTCTAATTCAACAGGAGGAATAGTCTTTGAGCACTTTTTAGGTAATGACATAGTTGAGGGTGGCATGAGTAGAATCCCATCTAATGTGCATATAGCACTATCACCTCTAAGTTTTTATGAACCTAGGGTTGATAAATAGAGTTGAGGAGCCCTTGGGAGTTGAAAAACTCTTGGTGCAATACCAGGGCTCACCACTTTTTGGCGTCGTTTTCAAGGAGGTGTCTAAGTAGATGATTGTTTATGCCTAAATCATTGCTTTTTGTTTTCTATTTTTCATTAAATTTTGAAAAAAACTTCTTTCATGCCTCGTAGGAGTAGGGACAATCAAGGAAAATTTCTACCAAAAACCCCCACACCCTCAAGCAGTCAACCTTCACTCTTGTTCGGTGACTGTGAACTTCACTCTTTGACTACAGGGGAGTTAGAATACCCTCTAGGTGAGCAACCTGAAATTTTTGAAGAACCTATTGGGGAAGAAGAATAACCTACTTCACCTACCCAAGCTATGGATGAAAACAAGAACAACTATATTTTTCCCATCACAGAAACCAATTGAGAGGCTAGAATGAATAACATAAGCCCAGCTACCCTTCCACACTTCCATGGCCTAACCTTTGAGGATCTTGAAAACTTCATATTTGAATATTTTTTTGTTTGTAGGATGTATGATTATTCCTCTGATGAACAATATTTGAATTTTTTCCCCTGTACCCTTAAATATATAACCTTGTGTTGGTTTACGGGTCTTCCTAGAGGCAAAATCACCACCTAGGCCCAAATGCAACAGTCCTTCAATAACAAGTACATGGATTATTGTAGGTCCAAAGAAACCAAGGAAGAAATATTTAGGATGACCCTAGGACCTGATGAATCTTTAGAACACTATGAGGAAAGGTTTCAACATAGCTATAGGGTGGGAACCTCTAACTTTGATCCTAAATAACTCAAGCTAGTTCTTCTCCGAGGGATCAGGGAGGAAGTCCTCAACATGTTATATGGATGAGATATCTATCAATTATTCTATTATGACATCAAAATTATGTTCAAGAATCAATCTAGGGAAGTTAGGAAAAAGGGTAGGGCTAGTCAAGGCTTGGTTAGTTCCTCTCCCTCCATAACATCCATAAAAAATGAGATAGGGAACATGTTGGAAGATTTCAAAAGTGAAATGATGCATACCTATTAATTACACATGGATACCATGCAAATCAAGAGAATAAAAGAGGAATCAGAGAGGGATCTAGCTATTTTATGCCCTAGATGCACTAGAAGACATACTAGGAATGAATGTCCAACGAATATCATAGAATTTTGCTCAGTCTGTGAGGAAAACCACACAAAAGAAAAATTCCCTTATTTTCCAGGCTTAAAATTGTATACCAAGGGGTAGAAGGTGGGTCAAATAAAATTTTCTTCTTAATTAAAGGAGGTCTCAACGACCTTGGCCATACCGGCAGGGCATGCAAGGTGCACTTTATTCTTATTAAAATCCAAATAAGAATGAACCTTTGAAACCTTGGTACTCTTCCAATCATCCATCATGGTCCACACCTCCTTCTTGGAATTATGCTCCTCCATGTCTTCCTCAACCTGTCAACCATCCTTTTCTACCATATCCTCCCCAACTGCCTCAATGGAGAAACACATCACAAGGGTGGAGGCTTGAACTCAACCAACCTCCTGCTTTACTTCCTCCACCCCAAACTCAACCACAAATCACGCATCCTCATCCACCTAGGCAACCTCAAATGCCTGATCAACCCAACCCAAACCCGAAAATCAATAAATCAAAACAGGTCTACATTGGAGAGACATCTTATCCTGCTTATGCTATGGAAATCCAAGAGATCAACCTTCAGCCTGGGAGAGTTCTCCCGGATAACCATCCACTTTCTCCACTTGAAGAGCTTGAAGAAGAGAAGGAAGAGAGTGCTCCTCAAGTAAATCCACCTCCTTTTCCCAAAAGGTTGATCTACCCTAGCCAACACACTCGAGAGGAAATTGAACTTCTGGGATATTTGAAGAATTTATGCGTCAAGATACCCCTTCTCCAGGCTATTAAAGATGTTCCCATTTATAATAATATTATCTAGGAGAGATGTTTAAAAAATTCTAGGATAAAAGGATATACACCCCCACCATCAATGTTGTTGGGCAATTATCAGATATGATGTCAAGGATTGTGATCTTTCAGAAATACCTAGACCCTGGAAGCCCAGTAGTGGATGTGCACGTTGATGGCATTATAGTCCCTAATAATCTAATTGATTTTGGGGCTGCAATTAATGTGATGAATAGGACACCATGCTAAAGATGAATCTCCAAGGGGCTTCAAGGAGGACCACCACAATGTTGAAACTTGCAGAAAGATCCACAGTAGCTCCCGAGGGAATTGTTGAGGATGTCATGATCTCCATCAAATCTTGGGAGTATCCTACTAATTTCCTGGTTCTCCAGTGCAAAACCAAGTCTAATGGTTATCCTCTCATCTCAGGTAGACCTTGGTTGGCCTTTGTTGATGCCTATATTAGTTGTAGGGCCACGAACATGACTATTAAGAATGGACCCTTATCAAAAAAATTGTTATTGTATCCTCCTCCTCAACCTTATATTTTACATGATTTACCCTTATGTTTAGAAGAAGAGGAAGAGGATGAATTGTATCACACAACACCCTACCCAATATGCACTCTAGATACTGTTATAGGAGGGGGGAAACCTTATGAAGATGACCTAATTAACTATATCCTTTAGAACCAGACTCCCACTACCATCCCACTTGATGAAATTATGAAAGAATATGAGAGTAGTCCTTGGAATGATTTATGCTCGGTTGAATCAAGTCTCGATCATGTGAAAGTTGTAGAGTCTTTCCCATCCAGAACCTTAAATATGAACCCCTCTCTCTCGACCAAAAAATAAGAACAATTGTGCAAGATAAGGAGGGAACAATTAGATGTTTTTGCTTGGTATTATAAAGAAATGAAAGGGGTGCATCCCTTGGTTTGTACTCATCATAATTACATCAAAGAGGGATGAAAACCTATGTGTCAACCCCAGAGGAGAATGAACCCAGCTCTTAAGGACATTATGAAGGAAGCATTATAAAAGATGTTGGGATGCAGGGTTCATATACCCCATCTCAGATAGTGAGTGGGTGTCCCCTATAGTTTTAGTCCCAAAGAAGAATGGGAAGTGGAGGATATGTGTTGACTATAGAGAGCTTAAAAAGGCCACAAAGAACTACCATTTTCCTTTTCCCTTCATTGACCAAGTCTTAGATGGTCTTGCAAGAAAAAAATTATTTTCTTTCTTGGATGGATTTAATGCTTACAATTAGATCCATATCAATCCTGGAGACCAATAAATGACCACATTTACATGCCCTTTTCCGAACTTGTTCATGAATTTTTGGAGGAATACATGGATGATTTCACTCCTTATAGGTGTGAATTCCAGGAGGCTCTCTCTAATTTGTGCAAAGTCCTGAAGAAATGTATAGAATGAATCTCTCATTGAGCCCTGAGAAATGTGAATTCCTAATGAATGTAGGGACTTTCCTTTTCCATTCCATATCCAAGGAAGGGATACGAGTTGAACCAAATAATATTGCCATCATCAAAAGTGTCCCTACCCCTCAAAAGCATAGAGATGTTAGGAGTTTATTGGGATTAGTTGGGTATTACAGAAAGTTCATCAAATACTTTAGTAAAGTGACTACACCATTGTTTAGATTATTGGCCAAGGATTCAGATTTTTGTTGGACGAGAAATTGTCAAGAGACCCTTGAAATATTGAAAGAAAAACTGACCACTGCACCCATCCTCAGGGGTCCCAACTGGGCATTTCCTTTCCATATCCACACTGATGCATCAGACAAAGTTGCGGGGGAAAACTTGGGACAAGTAGAAGATAAATTGCCTTATGCCATCTATTTCATTAGTAAGAATTTGTCTAAATTTGAGTTGCATTATGTTGTTATTGAAAAAGAACTCTTAGTTGTAGTATATTCTTTGAACAAATTCAAGAACTATATTACTGGATATCAAAAAAAAAATGTACTGATCATGCGACCATTAAATATTTGATGAATAAGCCTAATGTGAATAATGAACAAGTTCGATGTGAACATTAGTATAATTAGATGGTTGTTATTGTTACAATAGTTTGATTTGACTATTGTTGACAAACCAGGAAAAGAGAATGTGGTTGCATATTTCTTGTCCAAACTGACTTTATCCCTAGGTCTAAGAAAAATAATAATTATCCCTAGGTGAAAACCTCCTCTAAGGCACCTAGGGTAGACACGCAGGTTGAAAACCTCCTCAGAGGAATCCTGTTTGTCTCAAGAAAAAAAAAAGGGTAATGAAGAACAAAAAGAAGAAGCTTATACCATGTCTACTAACCTTTCCCTTATTTTTCAGGATTACACACAGTGGAAAATTTCATGGCTACAAGCCAAAACCTACAAGCTAGCATCCATCCTTCCATCCATACACCTCATATCCATCCTCTCCATTCATATGACCATCTCTCTCCACCATCCCATCAACAAGAAATTCTAATTTTGCCTCCTCTCGATGATGCTACAACAAGGACCTATATTGCTATAGGAGGCTTGTAATGCTACAGGAGTCCGTGAAGCTACAGGAGGGATATCCTAGGAGGAGAACAACCCAAAAAACTATTATGAATATAAGAAATGATAAATAAGGTCCTCTAATTATTTTTCCATCATCCATCCATCACCGATCCACTCCATTTCACCAAAAATCAAAATTTCCACTCTGTCATACCTTAAAAAATAATACACAGAAGCCACTATTTTCTATTTCTACAGTGTCTACACTATTACTTCATGACTCTAACCTTGTCCTCATGAATTATAATCATCTCTCTTAACGCCATCATGCAAACTGAAGACTCTAAGGGGAGATCAAAGGATTGATATAGGAAGAAAAATCCTCCTGTAGCAGCGTATGCATCCACAACATCAATTACTGATATTATTTTTTTATTCCACCATCAGAAGGGATGATTGAGCCTTGTTTGCAACTATGAAGAGACAAATCACTCTCAGGGAGGCTTTGCACCAACATCAATAGCTTGGACATCAAAGAGGCACCTACACACATACATCAAAAGCAATAGTCAAGGTATCATCAAGAATGAAGACATGCACAGGAAATAAGTCAAAGAGTCAAATCCATTGATATTAATTATATATGGTCTAGCTCCAACATGAAAACCTCTGCAGTAGTTCCATCCATAGGTAGGCTCAGACAGGGAAACCTGCACCTCCTCCATATGCATAAAATGACTAAAATATGCTTTGAGCGAGAAAATGTGTTTTAATAGGCTGGAAGTGGCCAATGAACTTGGCCACCCTTAGCTAATAAACATAAGTTGATGTTTAGTCACTCATACAATGTGGATGTGTCAAATAAAAGTGAGTTTATGCAACAAATGTGGGATGATAATTACGAGGGAAGAAGGAATGATTGAAAAGAGTGGGAAAAACATTCCAAAAGAGGAAACCCATGTAGATACCATGTCACCACAATGCCCCAAGATTTCAACTAAAAAATGGAATATTATATACTGGGGCTTGAATTGTTTCACATTTTATCATTTCAAAAACACTGAGAGAGGACAAGTTCTTATATGCTACCGAGGAGTTTCGAACCCTGTCCTGCAACTACTACAGGAGGGAGCTACAGACAAGTCCGCAATTGCTATAAGCGGGCCAAGAATCTGCTATAGGAGGAATTAAAGGATGAGAAGGGGCCATAGTGGTTTGATTTGGTCTCAAAACTATCATATACATCCAAAGCTTCTCGCCAAGAAGTAAGTAACATCCACCACCCTTGTTCTTACACCCAATTGCATGAAAATTATAGCATGCAACAATATAATTGTGCAGTAGAAGTTCTCTCTAAGGATTTTAGTGGTTAGAAACAAGAAGATAATCTGTTGACAGGCATTCTAGCATCATTTTCACTCATTGCTACTGGGGAATTGAACACTTTCTCACCACTGAAGTTATTAAAAAAAAGGAAACATTAACCTCATGTAAGTAGCACCAAGGAGGTAAAGAACAAGAGATGGGAGTGGGGGGAGGGGGGGGGGGGGGGGGTGTTTCAATATAAGGGAACCCTTAGACACCAAAAGGATTCACCTACACACTCATGTAGTAAACATCTTCAGAAGACACCAATGGTTAGTTTTATTTGAATTGTTAAAGGGGTACGATGATGACCTTGTTCATGAATTTTCCATGGCATTACATTCCTAAGAAAAGGATAGTGCCAACACTTTTTTAAAAGGGCTAACCATCTCTCTCAGCTCTGAAACCATTAACAGAGTGACCACCCTACCTCTAGAAGTTAAATGGAGCAAATAATACAAGACAATGAGTGTCATAACTAGAAATAATTTCTTCATTTTGAAAGAGAATCTGGTTGAGGATAATAATGGAGTTATAAGGGAAATCCTACCTTATCATTGGGATGAGGTGGCTTACCATATCCTCAAGTATGTCTCCTATGAAGGAAGAATGAGTGTGGTATATGCTTACCATTTTAGGTTACTCCATGAGTTGAGATTCAAGGAAGAATTTCCTCTCCCTCAAAGTCATAGTGTGCTTCATTTTCTCCTACAGTCAATCATAGAGATAAGTCAAAAGGCGGGGGAGGGAAAACACCAACATCTAGCTCCACATGGCCTCATTAAATTGATAATGATGGATGCTTTAAGCAACTTGAGGTTCCCTATCCTATGGACTAAATTTTTGGACATGGATAGGGAGACTTTCATAGGAACACAAGCCATCACCCCTGGGGAGACACCAACCTATAACATTGGAGGTAGAGAGGGAAAAACAAAGGAGGATGAGAAAAAAAATACGGAAGAAGAAGAGAGAAAAACTGAGGAAAATGAGACAGCAGGAACAGAGGAAGGAGAAGTAAAAAGTGAAGACGAAGAAGGGGAGAAACAAGTGGAAGAAGAAATCATCCCTAAGAAAACTTCCAAACCCAAGAAGAAGAAGAAAAACCACCTCAAACAAGTCTATCTCTAAGGTTTCTTGAAAGAGAAGTAGTCACAACATTAGCTACATTGGGCACGCTTGTCAAGTCCAAAAGGAAGCAACCAAGACAAGGTACCCTCTATTTCAAGACTAGAAAAATCACTAAAATTAAACAAGGGAAACCACAATCTCCCACCAGTGTCCCTATCATCATTGAATAATCACCAAGTAAGAAGGAAGAGATAAGTCCCAGTGAAGGAAAAATTGAAGAGGTCACCTCTCCTAAACCCAAAACCAAGTTGCTTGTAGGATATGTGAGTAGGCCCACCACCAGGTCAACTACCATCAAGAAGCCAAAAACACAAGTTACCCTTGAACAAGTAGAAAAAGAAAAGTTATAGGAGGGGAAGGATTTGCTACAGGAGAGACAAAGTGTTCCATAGGAGGGACAAAGTGTGCTACAAAAGGGACAAAGTATGTTACAGGAGAAAAAAAAAGAAGGGAGCTACAATAGAAGAAAAAGGAACCACAAGAAGCAGTAGCCTCCCCAAAAACATTTTAAAAATACTTCCCAGAGCTCTAAGATCCTAGTCCACATCATAGTCTGGGGTCCTAATATAAATTCATTGAAGGGGGGAGGATCATCCATGAGAAGTTTTCCATTCCACTCCTCTATGAGCTATAAAGAGAGAGAGGAAGAACCCACAGGTGGATGCAAACTTCCAAATACAACAATTAAGAAGATGTAAGACTTATGGAAGAAAAATTCATTGAGATGGGAAAAGAATTGGCTAATTTTAGACTCAGTGAGTCTATGATAAAAGAGAAGCTATAAGTAGAGAACATGAGGATGAAAGAGAGGTTGTAGGAGAAAGAAACACAACTTGCCACCATGACAATTCTCTCTATGGAAGCCCTGAAACGCAGGAAACCTTCAAAATATTATGCTCTCTTTCTCAAAGAACAATGGTTACAGTACCATATCAAGGCACTAGCACAATATGACTCTATTCTCTTCCAAATATACAAGAAGTTTATTGAGTTTTGCAAGAAAACTAGTATGGAGGACAGGGAAAAGTTAGTTGAATTCTACATGCACAATTTCATTTTGACAAACATGGATTTATGGGATCCCAATTCTAGATTAGGAGACATTCAGCTCATGGATTTAGCATCTTGCTTAGTTCAAGAATATAAAATGGTTGAGGAGGAGAAAAGGGAAATGAAACAAGAGGAGAAGGAGGAACCTTTGTACATTACAGTAGAGTTGGTGAGCCCTAAGGTTGTCATTAGCAATCATAATCTCTTCTCTTCTGATGCAATTTTGGCACCCAAATACATTACAGACCAGGATCAAGCCATTCTACACTTTCAAAATGCCTTTAGACTATTGGGAACAAAAAGTATACAAGATTTCCAAACATATGAAATGCCTTACCCTACTGTCTACAAGTCAAATAATACCACTCACTTGAAAGGATAAGAAAGGCCTTGGAAAAAACACCATTATACAAGAGGGTCATGCAGAGAATGAAAATACAATGGATAAGAACACTGTTACTGATGAAATAGGTAACCTGACCTCAAAATGGAAACTCTAGCCCAAAAAGACTCAAAAAACATGAAAAAACACCCCAAAAACAAAAAAAGTGTATTCTAGAACGCACTTGATTTTTTTAGAAGGTCAAATTTCAACATTTTATAAAATTATGCTAAAAACAAAATTGTTTCTTGAAAAAAGGATTGAAAAAACACCCTCAAAACAAAACCAGTTGATGCTGGAATAACAAAAAAAATAAAAAATTTGTGTCATATTTTTGACATTTTTAAAAATAGAAATAATTTAAAAAAAACCTAAAATTTAAGAAAAAAAATAAATTTAAAAAATAAAAACATTTTAAAGCTTAAAATTTAAAAATATATAGGAATAAAAAAATAAAAATAAAAACAAAATAAAAATTTTAATTCAAATATTAAAAAAAATCTAAAATTTAAGGAAAAAAATAAAAAAATATAAAAAATTTAAAGATTAAAGTTTCAAAATATATAGAAATAAAAACAAAATAAAAATATTAAATTAAAAAAAAAAACAAGTTAAAAAATGAAAGAAATTATACAAAATAAAATATAGAAATTAAATTTAAAAAAGAAAAAGAAAATGTTTATTAAATTAAATTTAAAGAAATATTTTAAATTTTAATAAATTTAAAACTTAAAAAAAAAAAAAAACAACAACAACAACATTATTGAAATTAAAAGTAAAAAAATGAAAAATCAATTAAAAATAAAAATGAAAAATAAAATACAATAAAAATATTAAATTAAATATATATATATATATATATATATATATATATATATATATATATATTAAAAAAAAATAGATTTTAAAAAATAAATTAAATTTAAATTATAAAAAATAAAATTTATATATATGAACTTAAATTAAAAATATATATATTTTTAGGAATATTGCTTCTGTGATCCATAAATTGAGAAAAAATCTTTCGGTAAAAATCACATCCAAATAAATTTGGTCGACGCGTTTCGAACCAGAGTATGAGTCACTGCCTTAAAGCTTTTCAAAAAGCGGAAAGGGGTCCTAGAGTTAGGAAAGATCCTTGCGATCGATTATCTGGAGTTCACCTTCCGTTTATCCAAGGTACTACGGATAAAATCGCTAGGATCCTTAAGAAGTTTAATGTATCCTCTACGTTTAAACCCTACCGCACCATTCGTAGTTCCCTTAGATCTGTTAAAGACCCGATTTGCCCTAAGGATGGTAAGGGTGTGTACTTGATTCCATGCTCTTGTGGGACGCCTTACATTGGTGAAACGGGTCGGTCTATTAATCAAAGAATTCATGAGCATGTAGCTGACCTTAAGCAATATAGATCACGCTCCTCAGCCCTAGCAGAGCATGTTGAGAAGACTAATCATCACATTTGCATTGAAGATGCTAAGGTGATTGCGAAGATCGACCATTTCCACCACCGCAAGTTGCGAGAAGCCTTGGAAATCGAAAAGAGGCCTCTCAACCTGAACAGGGATGATGGGTGGATGGTTAGCAGGTGTTGGATTCCTGCTCTTCATTCCTAAAATTAAAATAAAATAAATTTATGTATTATTTATTTTATTTATTTTTATATTATTATTATTATTATTTTAAATATATATATATATATATATTTTTTAAATTTATTTATTTATTTATTTATTTATTTTATTTTATTTTTAAATTTAAATTTATTATTATTATTATTATTTTATTATTTTTTAAATCTATAAAATAAATATATAAATAAGTAAATAAATTAATAAATATTAATAAAATAAATTAAAATAAAAATTATTAAAAATTAAATTATTATTATTTATTTAATTTAATTTTTAATCTTTATTATTATGATTGTTATTATTTTTATTATTTTTTAATCCTTTATGTTTTTAAATAATATTAAACAAAATAAATATTTTAATTTATTATTATTATTATTATTTTTAAAATTGAAATATTCCTTTATTTATTTAATCTTCTAGAATATTTTGAATGATTCCTATTGTAAATTAAATAAAAATTAAAATAAAAATTAAAAATAATATTAAATAATATTCATATTATAAACTTTAATCTTTTTATATATATTTCTTGACTTTTTATTTTTTTGGCTTTGATTTAGTCTAACTAGCCGTTATTTTTCAACGGCTAGTTGGAGCTTCTCATATCTATTTAATTGGGTCTCTTGATCAGATTTTTCATCAAGTCCTGATGATGAACCACACTGGCTGGTTCGAAACGCGTCGACCAAATTTATTTGGATGTGATTTTTACCGAAAGATTTTTTCTCAAT
The DNA here is from genome assembly GCA_034641835.2 of Pinus albicaulis. Taxonomy (NCBI): domain Eukaryota; kingdom Viridiplantae; phylum Streptophyta; class Pinopsida; order Pinales; family Pinaceae; genus Pinus; species Pinus albicaulis. The sequence continues at coordinate 395,535,205 of CM076569.1, read as the reverse complement.
ATATATATTAGATTTTATTAAATTTAAAAAAAATGTTAATATTAAAATAACAAATTAAATTTAAAAAAAAATATTAAATTTTAATAAATAAATGAATAAACAAATAAATTTTGAAATAAAAAATAAATTTTAAATATAAAGGAAAAAAAAAACATTGTTAAAATAAAAAGTTAAAAAACTTTAAAAATCAATTAAAATTGAAAAATTGAAAAAAATAAATTAAATAAAATATATTAAATAAAAAATAAAATAAAAAACAAATTAATTTGAAAACATTAAGTTTAATAAAAATAAATAAATAAATAAATCTAATTTTAAATACATAGTTTTAATTGAAATAAAAAAAAATATAAAATTTTATGTAATTAAAAAAAAAGTATTAAATTCAAATAAATTAAAAAAAATACAAAATTTACTAAATTTTAAAAAATTAAATGAAAAAACTAAACATAAAATTTAATTAAAAAAAAAAATAAAAAAAAAATCAATTAAATAAAAAAAATACAAAATTTAATAAAAATTATTAACAAAATTTAGAAAGAAAAAATTTAAAACAAAAAAATGAATAAAATTAAAACAAATTAAATTTCAAATATAAAAATAAATTAAAATAATTAAATTTAAATTTTTTGAATTAAAAAAATAAATCAAATTAAAAAAAAATATTAAAAATTAAAAAAATAAAAAAAAAATAAAAAGAATTTTTTGATCGTGGTGGTGCCGCCAATATGTCTCCCGCCTAGGTGGTGGTGGAGGCCAGCCGTTGGGCGGCGGGAGGCCGATTCCGGGAATTGCCCTCACGCGGCGGGAGGCCGATTCCGGAAATCACCCTTCGCGGCGGGAGGCCGATTCCGGGAATCGCCCTCCCGTGGCGGGAGGGTGGACCTTAGAATTGGCCCCGCCGCGGAGGGTGATTCCAGACCAAGCCCCCCACGGGAGGGCGATTTTTCGGAATCGGCCTCCCTGTGTGGCGGGGAGGCCGGCCGGCGGACTGGCCTCCCGCCGCGGAGGGCGATTCAACCCGCCTGCCTGTGTGGCGCGAGAAGCCGCCGGCGGCCGCCGGGCGGCGGAGCACTACATGGGCCTCCCCGCCTCGTCTAATGCGCGGGTCACAATACCCCAAGGAGGCCGATCGCGCGCGCCACCACAATAAAAAATTCTTTTTTTTTTTTTTTTTTTAATTTGATTTTTTTTTTCTTTTAAATTCAAATTTTTTTTTTTTTTTAAATTCAAATTTTTTATTTTAAATGTAATTTGTTTTAATTTTTTTTGTTTTGTTTTTTTTTTTTAATTTTGTTTTTAAATTTAATATTTTAGATTAATTATTTTTTAAAATTTATTAAATTTTAATTAAATTTATTATTTTTATTTAATCTTTTAGTTTATTTAGTTTTTCATTTTTAAAATTTATAAATTGTTTTATTTAAGAAAAAAACAGTAAATTTATGGATATTTGTTTTTTAATTATTTGCACGTGGTTTTTTTCATTTTTTTTTGTTTTTTAATGATAGTTTTTTTATTTTAATTCTTTTATTTTATTTATTTATTTTTTTTTTTTTTGGTTGATTTTAAAATTTGTATTTTTTTTTCTTATTATTATTATTATTTTTAATTTAAATTTCTAAATTATTATTATTATTATTATTATTATTATTTTTTAATCTAAATACAAATTTTGTAATTTAAATTATTTTTAAATTTTCTATTTAATTTTTTTTTTTTTTTTTTTTTTTTTTTTTTTTTTTTTAATTATATGGGTTTTTTTAATAACTTAGAAAATAATGTTTTTGATGTTTTTTTCTTCTTCTTTTTTTTTGGTTAATTTTTGTTTTTTTCTTTAAATTATGTGTTTTTTTTTTCAAATTTTGTCATTTCTTTTGATATAATTTTCAAATATTTTTGTTTTTTTAATTTATTTTTGTTTAAATTTTTTATTTTTACGAGTTAATTTTGTTTTTTTTTACATTTTTATTGGTTTTTTTTTATTGTTTATATATATATATATATATATATATATTATCTAAGTTTTGTGTTTTATTACCAACATGAAAATCACCACTCTAAAAAAAAGAAGTTGATGCTGCATCAACACGTTTCAAAATTAGCATGAAAATCACCGCTCTAAAAAAAAAAAGTTGATGCTGCATCAATATGTTTCAAAATTAGCATGAAAATCACTAACATTTTAAAACAAATATTCATACTTCATAAATAAAAATATTACTGTAAAAAATGTGCTCAAAAAAGAAGAAGAAGGTGATTCTGCATCACCAATTTTCAAAATCGGGTGCTTTTTATGATACCAAAAAAAAAAAGGTAACAGCGCGGTTACCTATTTCATCGGTAACAGTGTTTAAGACTAAAGCTCAGCCCACCTTTGTTGCTAGGATTGTAGGAAGGAAAGGACCAAACATAATAGCAACAAGAGTGGACTGATATTGAGAACATATGTTGCTACAGTGTTTACTGGTTCTGAGATTTTCTGTGGAAATGAAAGTAAACATCAGGTTTTGTGTTGGAGAGAGGTAGAAGATACGCATAAAGAAATTGAAAGTGCCAGGCCATTCACTGATATATGTGGATACTGATTTGCTACAAAGCCTGTGTGGAGTGTATGCAAATCTATTACCTGTAGAGATAGGTCTACATGATTCATAGGCATTTTGTGGAGTGCTAGTGAGGAAAATGCTCGATGCTTTGAAGGAGTTGTATTTCGATAATAATGATGCATCAGACTCATTGTAGAGGGTTTATATTGTTTCACATACTCATTTGTGGACTAATTACCAAGTTGAGCAATGAATTTGGAAACATACAATGGAATTATGTCGACTGTGGATGGAATATTTCAACCATGTGAGACGAAGATCCTAATATCATGAGATAAAGACCTTAATGGAATTATGTTTTGCAACATTTTATTGTTGATTTTTATTATGTGGTGTACGAAAGAAGTGGCATCATTAAAAAAAATATATATATATAATCATTTTGTTGTAAAATTTTATAATAAATAACCAACCAATGAATGTATTAGCACAATTTAAAATAGTGGTTCTCAATGCTCTTCGGTTTTGAGAGAACATATAGCTAGTTTGATTTTGTGAGACTTTTATAGGTCGATGGGTCTTGTTGTGCATCAGACTTAAATGGCATCGGTCACAGGTTCTGTTATGATATCCTTATATGTATAAAGGTCAGTTGCATAATTGATTTATGGATATGCCCAGTAATCAGACAACTCAACTATACAACTATCAAAATCGTAGTTCGCTGCATTTTGATAGATTGGATTTTTTCCATAGGGTGGTCCAGTATCAAGATTTTCTTTTAGGAGATCGAGAAACATTAATTATAAAAAGTTGATCAAAGATGGTCATAGGCGATTATGTCTTAAATGAGTTGAACAGGAAGCTCAAAAATTGTGGTGGTGAAAAGAGCATTATCCGAGACACTTCAGAGTGGGGATAAGTGTCGAGGAAAACTAGCCATACAAATGTGACATATTAATTATAGTTTGTCATTTTTTGTGTTAATATTTGTAATGATGCAATGTAAGCATTAAAGGGGGAACTTGGAAATAATTATTACATTAGTAAATAAGCAATATTGGGTTGTTAGTTGTTGGATTTTTGTTGAGATATTTTCTCAACAATATCCTCCTTGTTTGGAATTTGTTGGATCTCATGAGCACTATTTATGTGGCTTGTAATTTGGCTTTTCAAGGAACATATGAATTATTGTGTGTGAAAGATATTTCCTCTGTCTCCTTCTCTAATTTCTTTGTATAACGAGACTATTGATTGTCTCATCGAGCTTTACAAATCCAAAGTTTTTCAAGGTTATGTATTAATTTTGGACAACTAGGTCCAAAATCCATGTTGTGATGCTCAAATGAAGATGCCAATATTTTTATTGTGCTCCTCTTCTGGAGAGGTGCAAGATCAATCTAAAGATCATCTTGATCCGATGAGCAAAACATTTATTTTGAATTTATTCAAAATATGTGTAGCTGGGCCTGAAGGTTTGAAGCCCCAGCAGTTGTGTCACATACCCTCATTGATGGATATATATTAGTCAATGTTGGAGGAAATTTTCACTCATCTCATCCTCACACATTTCTCTCTCCTCATCTGATTTGTTCGATCACTTGGAGGCTCTTCTCTTCACATGTGGGAAATTGCAGCAAGGAGACTTTTGTGTTTTTGGCCTAGGGTTTACTGCAACATTGACCAACGTTGAATTTAGTCAACACATGGTCAAATTGACTTGAATCTCTCCCAAAATTTTGATTTTATGAATCTGCATTTTTTGGTACAATTCCCGAGGCTGGACGTTGACTTTGACTTTTTTGCGTTGACCTTGCTACTGTTGTTGTTTGTGTTCACCGTTGAATGACACTATTGAATTTTTTTGACTGTTTTGGCTGTCCTAGAGGGTTGTGTGACACTTCTGGTTGGCTCACTATATTGAGACTTTGCTGGTTGAAGCATCCTGCTGACCGTCGTAACACACCAACACACTTATATATTTTGTCTTGTCTTCTATCGATCTATTGGTATATTCTATCAACATTTTAATTTATTGTTTATGTGATTGCTAATTGATATTGGGATAAAAAGTAAAGTTGCATCAAGCATAGAACATCTACAAAACTTTACATGGTATCAGAGCTAAGGTGAATACTGTTGGGTACTGGATTTGTATACTTTCCTCTCCCATTTTTACCCTATCTTTCTATCTCTTTGTGCCATTATTTATCTTAAAAGCATGAGGTAAAACCCTTCTTCCTATATTTTATGGGATATTTGATTAATGATGTATTTGTCATGGAAGTTTTACCTTTCCACTTATTAACTCCGATATTTCTTCAGATTTGGCTACAACAAGAGCGTTCCGGCTGCAAGTCAAGGCACAACCCATCATTTCCAGCGTCTTCCTTATTTTCTACTACAACATGACAACCATGGGTGTATCAGCATTATCTTAGGCTTTCTTACGGTTTCTTGCTGGGAAATCCGGTTGCCGTTGTAAAAATATGTATTTTTGTAACAATGGAGTCGTTGAGAGGAATTGGGGGTTTCAGGACTATTGTATAAAGAGGCCTGCGGGCTGTGAATCGGGAGACCCTTTTTGGATACACAAACTTTGTAATTAATCCTTTTATCATTAATTGAATATACAACTGCTCATTGTTTCTCCTATAATCCTTGAGTTTCCGCAGCCCTGATTTAAGAGTTGGGCCCACTCTTGTGATCAAGTGCTGCGTTCTTCTTTCTTTTCGTTGCAGTGTTGAGTTTCGTGTGATTCTTTATTTGCTGTTACAGTTGTGTTCATTGCTGTGGATGCCTTTTATTTCTGCAGTTCATTTCATTGCTGTTACAGTGATATTTGTGTTATAGACTAAACTTGTGATCTACAACGGACCATGTGCTTGTATTTGCATATACTTTGCCGTTAGTCTTGAAATAAATAATGCCCTCGGGTTGATAATTTATGTGGAAAAAGGGTTGAATTTTGTTCAATCCAGACACCAACATTTGGCACCGTTGACGGGGAAGGATAAAAAGTGCAAGAGCAGGATCTGCAATAGATCTCAGAGTCGAACTCTCGTCTTGAGGTGGGAATCTATTGCCCAGCTTCAAGTCCTGAGCATAGGTGCCTTGTGTTTTCTTTTTTGCTTCCTTTCTTTCCTGTTTCTTTTATTATTTTGTTTTCTGTAGAATTAAAACATCGTCTTGAGGAAGGTGTTTTGTAAAACCTTGCGCTAATTCCTGGGCGTAGTCCAGTTTTTCTTTCCCGTTGTTTTCTTTTAGGGGAAAATTTCTTGTCTTGGGGAGGGTATGTTATTACTCTACTCCAGGTCCTGAACTTCGATTTTTCCTTTTCTTGTTGTTTCGTTTTATGTGAATTTTTATTTTTATTGTCTCTCATCTCGTGGAGGAAGTTATTTGTCCTACTTTGGGTCCTGAGCAATTGATTTATTTTATTTGATGAACCCTCTCCACAACTTGTATGAACAAAGATCCAAACAAGAGGGGTAGAGGAAGACCCCCAAATAAAGGGAAGGATCTGTGAAGGAAGACGTATATTCAGAAATTATTGAAAAATCTAGATCTGAGGGATCATCCCGTGCTGCTGTTAGGGTTAGGGTTCAGACGAAGTCCGAAGGGCAGTCTGTGGAACAACCAGTGCCATCCACAGTACCAGAAGGTGTTCTTTCTACAGCAGAGGTGGATGAAGTGGCAAGTAAAGGATCAGAAGAATTGAGCAAATCTAACTGGGAAGAAGAACCTCAAAAAGGGTTTTCGTCTCCAAGAGACCAGGGTAGTGCTGTCAAAATTTCCATTGCTAAGTTTAGTGATTTTGACCCGGTAAAGGAACTCTTGAAGGACTTTGATTCACCAAGGGACCGAGGGAGCGCGGTGCGACCATCTTCAGTTGAATCACTCCAGATACCAGCTACTAAACCAATTAAAATTCTGAGTGAGTATTGGAGGATATTTATGGCACCTGTAAGTTCCTCTATTGATTTTCCCATTGGAAATGTTACAGGTGATGCACCAATGAGACCCATCCCTTTAACAACCTTGCCTAGTTTCCATGGGCTCTCTTCTGAAGACCCTGATACGTTCCTCTTCGAATTTGATATTGTTTGTCGAGGATATGACTATATGACTGATGCCCAGAAATTGAAAATATTCCCTGCTACCTTAAAAGGGACAGCCTTGAGATGGTTCATAGGTTTAGGGGGAAGCACGATTACTTCATGGGAAGAAATGAAAAAATCTTTCTTGGAAAAATACCAAGATTACTGTAAGTCTCGTGACATTAAGGAGGAAATATTTAAATTTGCACAGAAGGAAGTTGAAAATATGGAGGACTGTGTAGAATGATTTAAATACATACTGCAGAGGTCTGGACATAATGACTTGGATAAGGACATTCTAAAGATCTTTATTCTCAGAGCACTCAGGGAAGAATCTTTGCAACTCCTGAATATAGTGGGAAAAGGGGATATTTCGAAAGAAAACTTCAAAACTATCTGTGATTACTGTATCAAATGTTTGCGGGGGGCTGTAAGAAGTGGACAGGGTATTCGGTCATCAAAGACCTCTGGTGGAGGGGTCACAAAAGAATATATTGGGAATCTACTAGATAGTCTGAGGACCAATAACCTAAGCACACTATCAACCCAAATGGACACTTTACAGGCAAAACAGAAGCAGATAGAGTTGGAAAAAACCATGGCCATATTCTGCCCTCAGTGCAGAAAGAAAAACCCTTTGAAGGAATGCCCACTGAACACGGTGGAAGCCTGCATAATCTGTGAATAGACTCACGCGACCAGTGCATGTCCTTCCTTGCCCGGGCTGAAAGCGGTTTTCCAAGGAGCAAGCGAGGAAAGCACAGTGGACCAGCTATACTTTATGGGGCAGAAGAAGCCATGGCAATCTCGACCACCAGCGATGAATCCAAGTATGTTTCAGGACCCATCCCAGTACTTTCATAATTTTAGTATGGGTCCCCAATCTACACCATTTTCAGCCATGTGGCCTCAATACCGGTATCCCCCTTGGCAACAATGGGTTCTTCAAGCCAATCCAAATCCTTCATGGAATCAGACTTGGCGTGGATCCCCTCCCACTGGACAGTTTCCTCAGCCTATGCCTCAACAACAACTTCAGTTTCCTTCCAATGTGCCCCCAGGAAACCTAGCCATTGGACCCCAGCTTCCTATCCAACCCAACCCAAATTTGAATAATAAAGGGGTTTAACAAACAGACACTCTGAACCTTCCATCCTACAACATTTCTACTGCAGGACTCAATGAGATAAATCTACGGTCTGGTCGGGTAGTAAATGCGCCTACTTCACCCATTATTACAAAAAAATTCAATGGTGAAGATATATAACTAGAACAAAGAACAGTGAGGGAGAATTCAGATTAAAACGTAATAAATTAGACACCTCCGCAAGTTGTTCCCAATCAAGGTCATTTGATATCTCCCCCATACCCCGAAAGATTGACCTTGAGCAAACAAAACCCTCAAGCAAAATTTGACTTCCTAGGGGAACTGTAGAATCCTTTTGTTAAAATACCCCTTTTAAAAGCTATGAGGGATGTACCTATTTATGCAAAAACTTTGAAGGAATACTGCTCAAAGAAACTAGGGAGGAAACCTAAGGATCCATTAACTATTCATGTAAAGGGAAGACTATCTGATATCATGTTAGGAAAGGTCATGCCTGTAAAATACGGAGACCTCGGGAACTCGATTCTAACAGTACAGATTAATGGGATTGAAATCCCAAATGTACTGGTGGATTTGGGAGCGGCCATTAACATTATCACTGCTGAAACAATGAAGACATTAGGACTTGGAAACATTAAACCAACCCCTACTATCCTGGAACTTGCAGACAAACACACAATTAAACCAGTAGGGAAATTAGAGGATGTCATCATTTCAGTAGAATCATGGCATTACCCCGTGGACCTCCTTACATTGCAAACTCGATCTTCAGTAGGTGGCCACCCATTAATCCTAGGAAGACCCTGGTTGGCAACTGCAGATGCCTACATAGGATGCCAGTCTAGACACATGATCATATCAAATGGAACAGTTACAAATAATCTCAAGCTCTATTCTCCTGCAGAACCAAGCCCATCTGAAAAATCATTACCTAGTCAGAAACCCTTACTTGCAAAAGAGCCTGAACCTGAAAATGAAAATGTTAGAGTAGTTCTCACTATTGGCCAGGCCCTTCAATTTAAAACAGAAACTGAAGATGATGCCATTAATGCCTTCATTAATGATTCCAGTTATATTCCCGATTAAACTCGACATATTCTAGAATCTTTTATGAGTTGTGAGACACAAGAAAACATTGAACCAAAAGACGGTATTGAGGACATTCCTGTAACCCCATTTCAGGATAGTACTCCAATCGAGATTGAACCACGGAAAACAGTTAATATCAACCCGAACCTGTCTGAATCTCAAACTAAACAACTTTTGAAAGTCCTTCAAAATCATCAGGAAGCTTTTACCTGGGATTATACTGACATGAGGGGTATCCCTGCCAACATATGCACTCATCATATTTACATTAAGGAATATTTCTGCCCTGTAAGACAACCTCAACGGAGGATGAATCCTAATCTCAAAAACATTGTTAAAGAAGAATTACAAAAATTGTTAGATGTAGGGTTCATTCATCCCATCTCAGATAGCCAATGGGTATCTCCGCTGGTTATCGTTCCCAAAAAGAATGGTAAATGGCGGATCTGTGTAGATTACAGGGAACTAAATAAGGCAACACAAAAAGACCATTTTCCTTTGCTATTCATTGACAAAGTCCTGGACACCTTGGCTGGAAAGAAGTTTTTTTTCCTTCCTAGACGGATTCAACAGATATAACTAGATCTAGAGCCCCAGAAGACCAAGACAAGACAACTTTCACATGCCCGTGGGGAACCTTTGCATATAGGGTCCTTCCATTCGGCCTGTGTAATGCTCTTGCTACCTTCCAGAGGGAAATCTTAGGGATTTTTCTGATTTGGTCTATGATAGTGTCAAAATCTATACGGATGATTTTACTCCATATGGGAACTCATTTGAGGAAGGATTGGAAAAGTTGGAGAAGGTACTCAAAATATGTAAACAGACCCATGTATCGTTGAGTACAATCAAATTCCATATGATGAGGGAAGAAGGAGTAGTATTGGGACATTTTCTCTCAGCCGCCGGAATTCAAGTTGATCCGGCTAAAGTAGAGGTAATATTACATTTCCCGATACCCAAAACACTCACACAGGTACGTCGCTTTATTGGTTATGCTGGTTATTATAGGCGCTTTATAGAAATTTTTTCTAAAATAACACATCCACTATTTCAATTGCTAACAAAAGATGCAGAATTTTTGTGGATTGAAGATTGTGAGACAACCTTCACGAAAATTAAGGGGCTGGTGTGCACGACTCCAATCCTCCGAGGACCTAATTGGGCATTCCCGTTTCACATGCATAATGATGCTTCTCAGACAGCAGTAGGGGCTATTTTAGGACAGCAGGTAGACAAAACACAATATGCAATTTATTACGTCAGCAAGAATTTAATTCCTACTGAACTAAACTATACGATGACAGAAAAAGAATTCTTAGCTATCATTTACGCTATCAAGAAGTTCTAGCACTACATCACCGGGTACTCTACTATTGTCCATATTGATCATGCAACAATCAGGTATTTGATGAATAAACCTATTACTTCTGGCCGTATTACGATATGGTTACTATTGCTTCAAGAATTTGATATTACAATAGTAGATAAGCCAGGAAAAGAAAATGTAGTAGCTAATTTCCTATCTAGAATAGATAACAATGATGAATGCAAACCAATAGAAGACAGTTTTCTCGATGAACATATTTTTGCAATTTCTACTAAACCTCTGTGGTATGCAAATATTGCTAACTATCTTACTACAGGGAAAGTGCCTCCTCATTTTTCGTATAGGGAACAACAAAAAATTATTCATCATAGTACCTGATATTCTTGGATGGCAGGGTACCTTTTTCATACAGGAGCAGATAAGAAGATCTGGCTCTGTGTGTCTGAAGATGATATTTATGAAGTATTGAAAGCTTCCATGATGGCCCTTGTGGAGGGCATTTTGCGGACAAAAGAACAGGCCATAAGGTGCTACAAATGGGATATTACTGGCCTTCCATTTTTTGTGATTCTCAGAATTATGTCAGGAGGTGTGATAGTTTCCAACATATGGGGCAGCCCGGTAGAGTGAATGAAATACCTTTGCAGGCACAGGTAGTCCTTGAGCCTTTCGAGAAATGGGCTATTGACTTCGTTGGACCCTTTAACCCACCCTCCCAACAGAAAGTCCACATCTTGGTCTGTACTGATTACGTGACTAAGTGGGTTGAAGCCAAAGCTGTTGCGAAAGCAACATAGCAGGTAGTCTAAGATTTTATATTCAAAGAAATTTTTTCTCATTACGGTACTCCAAGAGAGGTTGTTTTAGATGGAAGAGCACAGTTCACATCACACAAGATAGCAAATCTCATGCAAAAATATGGGGTCAATCACAGAGTGACATCTCCATACCATCCTCAGGCGAATGGACAAGTGGAAAGCACAAATAAGACATTAGAAACATTTTGACAAAAATTGTGGCATACCATTGTCGGGATTGGGCTCAGAAAATTCCAGAGGCTCTATGGGCGTACAGAACAACATGGCAGAATACAACCAGGTTTTCACCATTTGAGTTGGTTTATGGGAAATCCTCGTTGTTTCCAATAGAATTTGAAATAAGCACTCTCATAATAGCTCTAGAAGTTAGTTTAGATATATCAGATGCCCATAAACACTGATTGGCTCAACTTAATGAACTTGATGAAATACGTTTAATGGCTATCTAGCGAACTACTGCTATCCAGTAGCAGAGAAAGAAATGGCACGATAAATTTATTAAAAATAAGGTGTTTCAAAATGGAGATTGGGCACTACTTTATGACTCTCGTTTTAAGGATTTCAAGGGAAAGCTTTACACTCGTTGGATGGGACCTTATGAGGTGGAAACTATATTTGATAATGGAACAGTCAAGCTAGTCACAATTGACAATACACGTACTACCTTTATAGTCAATGGACATCGCCTGAGACTATACCGCAAACTGGCCTCTAAGGATGCTTTTATTAAACAACTCTATGAGAAATCTGGTTTGAAGGTTATTAGCGCAGAGAATCCTTCCTCTGCACCCTAGTTGTAATTTTAAAAGGAAGAAGAAGAAGAAGAAGAAAAGAAACAAGAAGAAGAAGAATATATATATATATATATATATATATATATATATATATATATATATATATATATATATATATATATATATATATATATAATAAATAATTCTTTTCTATTTTCTTGTCTTTTTGCAGGAGCTACGACTAAAGAGTGGAAATCAAGGAATTTTCTTGTTGCTAATACTCATGGTGTTGTTACTCATGATGCTATTCCTCGGTGGCTGCTATTCATGGTGTTGTTACTCATGATGCTGTTCCTCGGTGGCTGCTACTCATGGTGTTGTTACTTATGATGTTGTTCCTCGGTGGCTGCTACTCATGTTGTTGTTACTCGAATGCTGCTACTAATGATGCTGTTACACCAAGTGCTGTTACTAGATGTTGTTACTCCTTGATCAATGCGGCTACATCGGATGTTGTTACTTATGTTGCTGTTACTCGGTTGCTGCTACTTATGATGTTGTTACTCCGATGTTGTTACACTGATGTTGTTACACCAATGCTATTACACCAATGATGTTACTCCAATGTTGTTACTCCGCTGCTGTTACACTGATGATGTTACTCCGATGCTATTACTCCGTTGTTGTTACGCTGATGCTGTTACACCGGATGTTGTTACTCCGATGTTGTTACGCGGATGTTGTTACACTGATATTGTTACTCCAATGCTATTACACTGGATGTTGTTACTCCGCTACTATTACACTGGCTGCTGTTACACCAGATGCTGTTACACCGATGCTGTTACACCATCCACATCATTATTGCACTGTCATCCTACCAACCATCACATCATCCAGGTAGGCCGTCAGGTATGCCTCCACGTGACTTTTACTAATTTAATTAAATATCGCATGTGAATATTTTAATGCCGCGGACGGAAAAAATTTAAGTTGGGGGGGGGTGTCGTCATGCCAAGGATGGTGTAATAATTTCCTCATAAGTTAAGTGTGACATTCCACTCATACGATTCCCATCAATATGTGGTATCATCATTAAATCATATTGGGATTCATAAGATGTCTCGTCCACCCTGTGCGAACAATTATTATTTTTATTTTACCACACTTACTGTATTCTTTCATGATTTTTCTCGATTTTTGAGAGTTACCAATCGTATTTACCGTTACCACCTTTCCATTTTCACTATGTTGTTCCTCCAAAGTAGGTACCCACCACCTTTCCCAATGGTCTACTGCTACAGGAAGTGCTGCTACAAGTCTCCACAGTATGGGTGGGCTGGTTGTTCGGCATGATTCTGAAAAAACAGTTTCAGTTTGTAGCAATCTAGAGGTTTGGCAAGTTTTTGTCGATACAGGATGGGATATCTCCTTTGATAGATTATAGGGATTTGATGGAGGTATTGTTAGAGTCGGCCCTTACAGCCCTCCGTCAGTGATCATTTCGTCTTTGCATATTCATTCTTAGGTGTCTCGCTTGTTCCACTTCGTTGCATTTCGCTAGGAGCATGCCATGGACTGACGAAGGGGTCTGTTGTCTTATGTTTCCTCATGTTTACACCTGCAGTGCTATTTTAAAAATTTTCCTCAAAAATCACTCAAAATCATTGTCGTTTCATTTATGGTCATTAAAATGTCAATAAGTGTCTTTGGTCCTAGTGTCTAGGGTTTTTTGAGTCATTTGTATACCAGTCATAAAGCCTGCAGGGTGAGGAAGGTTCCGCATTTTTTGATTTTTTTTGTTTTATTATCATCAGCATTTTAAAAATATTTCTAGTCCAAAACTCTGTTTTGGAACTAGAAATTGTTCATTATTATTTTTGTAATAAATTGTACTTATTCCACCAAGAAGAAAATGTCAAAGCAGACCTTTGGTCTTTTCCTTAGTTAAATAGCCATACCCCTGCAAGAAGACAACAAAATCATCAAATTTGAGCTCAGAAAAGCCAAAAGGAGATTGTATTAAAAAGCCAAATGTGAAATTACAAAAACATTGTAATATGGGTTATCAATTAGATTTGAATCAAATCTGATTGTGGAAGATATTTGCATCATATATAAAAGCCAAACAAATTTCATTTTCACCAATCTACAGCATACAAATCGAGTTTTGGAGTTGGAGGGCCGAATTCAAGGTTTGAAACATCGTTGACAGGGTTTTGGAGCTCGAGCGACCCACTTGGGCGTGAGCGACCCACCTGGGCAGAGCGACCCACTTGGGTGATTTTCGCAGTGAAAAATTACAACGTGAGCGACCCACCTGGGCAGAGCGACCCACTCGCCAACAGAAGTCCGGAAAATCGTTTTGAGCGCCCAGTCTCGTTTGGGATCGCCCCCAAAGGCCTTCAAACAGGTTTTTAACAATTGCTCAATGGTTTTTAATGTGTTGGTGGCATCATTGATGATTTCAAACACTTGAAATGGAGGATTTAAACCCTACAGTCATGGCAATATTGTTCTTAAGGGTTTTTAAATGAATATGGATGGTTGCATGAGTTTGTATCCTATCTTATATCAGTGATATATCCACCCTTGCATATATTATCAAAACCCCATTAATCTCATACCCATTATACCATTGTGGTCATTGTTATTACTTTACCATGTTCAAGACTTTTGTTCCATGATGACTATGGTTATATTGTGTCTCACTGCCCAATGATAAAAACACTCTCATAACTCTGTTTCATTTGCCCATTGACACTTATAACTCTGTTGTAATTGTTCATAGACAAACACATTCATATGATGCCATGCTCCCTTTGACAAGATTTGTTCAATATTCTGAAGGTTGCCTGCTCCCTTTGGTCAAAGTTTTCCAATCCATTTAAAACAGAGATATTATCATGGTTTGTTTTCTTATGGTGTTTTGACGGTGGGGATATTTGTTGGGTGTTGAAACACACATCATAACTTTGTTTGCACTGCTTTCATATCAGTATACATAGTGCCCATAGCTTGGTCAGAGCCATGTCGGAGACAGAGTCAGAATATGAGCTAGGGTCAGGCAGTGATTCGGTGACTGAAGGTAATGTGCCACGGGGGTCCCACAGAGATCACATAAGTGGTAATCATCGCAGAGAGGAGCCTACTTCTTTGGCTCGATTGCAGGCATGTCCATTAGCTATGGATTGTTTCCGTTATTTGTCATGTTTCAGATTTTGTGAGATGGTTGCACAAACCCAGCCTCATCGTGAATTAGCACGTCTGTTTGTTCTTCATTTACGGGGTGATCGGGTAAGCCTTGCTGGGGTTGATTTCATTGTGTCACCTTTGACTATTGCTCAAGCCACTGGTATACCGAACATGGGCGAGGAATGGAACAAGGGTCAGAAGTTAGAGAAATTTCACTATGAGCCATACATTAAAACTGGATATAAAGATTACTTGAGTAGATTTTTTCCATTCAGATTCTTGAGAGATGAGTATGCGCTCACGATGAAGCTCATCATTCAAAAGATTTTAGCTAGAGGGCGTGCATGCCTGCCTTTTCGAATAATATCTTCGTTTTCGTTAATGTTCCACACAAGGGTGCGTATGATGAATATTCCGTATTTCATATACCGCAACATAGAGAGGATGGTGACATTTGTGCAGAAGAAGACGAGCCCAGTGCAGCAGTACAGTAGTATATATCATTTCGCTTTGATCAAAATCTTGGTGTCACATCAGTTGGCAGAGCAGGGCATCACTTGGGAGGATTTCATTTCTAGAGACTTTTTCAGAGTGCCACAGCAGCCTCCCGAGGCAGTTTATGATGCAGGAGAGCCCTCACACCAGCTGGACATGCTTGAGGTTGAGCATATCGTCACTCCTTTAGTTCAGACATATCAGCGAGGCCACAGGGCCTTATTTGCAGCGACACGGCGGGTACTATCTCCACGTGAGGTGGAAGGGGTCCTGCCGACTTCATCGACACGGCGAGTATTATCTCCACGTGATGTGGAAAGGGTCTCGCTTTCTTCTTCAGTGCAGGTACAGGTACAAGACAAGGGCAAGAGGCCCATGCATGATGAGGGCCCATCAGGAGGCCGGGACACCGATATGACAGTCATTGATGTTGATACGGGCTCTCCTAGCTCGAAGCTGAGGGAAGTCATCCAGGAGCAAAGGGCCGAGAATGACCAGCTGAAAGACCAATTGCAGAAGGCTCAGTGGGTGATTAACTATTTGGAGCAACGCAACAAACAGCTTGAGGATGAGCTCACATTTTATGAGGTGCGCCAAATCCGTGAGGACAGACAGTGGAATCGAAAGAGACCCGGTGACATGACACCAACTGACAGAGATACTGTACTCACGCGTGTGAAAATCCATCTGGAAAAGTTGTTGGCGAAGGCCAATCGAGACAAAGACATGCTTCGTCACATGAAAGGCCATTATTGGGCTCGCATGCATGTCTGCAAAGCGAGAATGAAGATCATGAAGAGGAGGTTGCGCAAAGCACTTAGACGGCGGAAAAGGCCTAATCCACTTCGGATTTTGGCCGAGGCTTCATTGACTGGGAAGAACACATGATGGAGGACCTCCGCTCCGAATTTGGGCAAATTCGGAGAAACTTTTGTCATTTTCAAATTTTTGGGTCAAAAAACAGGTTTTGCAGTTAAGTGGGTCGCGCGCTCATGCGCTCATTTTTTTTTGGGGCACTTGATGGAGGAAATTTTTACATTTTTGGATTTTTCATGGTTAGTTATGCATCCTCTGAAGTCAACTTAGCATTTCATCAAAATCTGGATGGTCAAAAAGCTCAAAAACACCATGAAAACCACCTTGCTGCCACCTTTTGCACCAGCAGGGCGTACCTCTGGGAGAATGCGGTTTTGGAGGGTCAAATGAGCTCCAAATTCAGAAATTCCACTTGGGTTGGAAAGTCGACATCCAGGGCTTTCCAACGAGCTATCATGAGCTCAATTTGGATGCCGGGAAGTACCTCACATTCAGGCTGGAAAATGAGCGACCCACTCGGTTCAAGAGCGACCCACTTGAAATTTTTCCTGAATTTTCAGCTGCCAGCTCAGTTTTTCGCCTAGTATGGACCAGTTTTGCTTGTGGATAGAATTTTTGGGTTTTTATGATGTAAATTCATGTTTGACATGTAACTTTGGCTTATTTTTATCTTTTCTAAGAAGATTCACTCTCAAAGGGGTAAAAAATCATGTAATGGATCAGTTTCCACTCTTTTAGAGGCAAGTTGTTAGCTGCCTAGATTGTAGTTCCATGATTAGAATTGGTTGAAACTGATCCCTGAAGAGGGAATTCGACCCCTAGAGGTGGGGAAAGGTGTTAGAGTGATCTATATATTGTAATTTCTGAGGCATTCTATAGGTTGGACTCTTGGGAGACTTTTGATATCATTGTACATATTTTTCATATTTTGGCTAAGGAAAGATCAGGGGTTTTGCGGCACTTGTTGGGATCCTTGTGGTGTTCTGTTCTTGATGGTGTTTCTTCTTTGTTTACTGTAAGTTTCTTCATGTTTAATGCATGCCATCCTTTCATTATGCTTCTGAACTAAATTGGATGAGTGAATAAGGTTGAATCCATTGTTTACAGTGCTTAGCCTTTGAATTCAGTTAGTTCTATATGTTTTCAGCTGTTTGGAGAGGATCCAAGTCCTTCTTTGCCCTCTTCAGCTCCTCGTCAGTCTAATCTATCCATATATCCAATTCAAAGCATCAAGATCATCACCTACCTCGCCCCAGCTTGAACTCTGCAAAGGTCTGACCTTATCCCCGGACCCAAAACCTGTTTTCCCATTACTCCAGCGAAAAACCAAAAAACCAAAAATCAAACATACCTATCTCTTTACTAGCCTAAAATCAGTTCTTATTGTAAGTCATCTCGCATCCTATTGCTCATTTTCTCGAGATTGACGGAGAGAGCCCTCTCCTGTCCTCATAGGGCTAGCTACGAGGCTGAGCGTGGTTTGATGTAGCCTCGAGTTTACTTCATTTCAGCCTGAGGTAGATTTGAGCGCTAACATAGTGGCGACCATACTGGGGAAGATCTCAATGGTTTGCTTGTTGATGTGTTTGTTCCATGAGTCTTAGACGGAGTCTGAAGTCACGCCAGGTAGCTTTCGAAACGCTTTTGTTATACATCAGCGGTAGTAGATAAACGCTGCTTCAGTCGATCTCCGGTAAGCTTGTGTGTGCAGTACTCGATTAGTAAATCACCCCAGTATACTTATTCGTTCTAGACCCTTTGGATGATTGAGTCTAGAAGTCGAAAGGCTAAAAATAATTGACTGTGTTCCTTGAAATTTATCCCGAGAAGATCAATACACTGGCTTCAAGAAGGAATACTAGGGCGAATCCTGACCCTGATCCACCAACAATATTCGAAAATCCAAATTTGATTCCGAGGACCCTTAGAAAACAAGGAAGTCAAGAAAGTTCTGAAAGAGAAAGCCAAGTGAGTTTTGGGAGTTCCAGATTGCTTACCCGATCTGCATCCTGTCCTGTGAAAATCATATATGTTGATGAAATCCCTTTTGATGCACGGTTTGAAACCTCCTTGTTTGTAAATTTTTCCGAAACTGAATTGTCAAGATTAGTTCCAGATCCATTTTTTACTGAAGATTTGCAATATAGATTTGTTTCACAGTACCTGGATAGAAAGTTGCAAAATTCTATTGTGGATACTAACACTCCTGGATTCACTGAATCTGCTTCACAAATTCTTGAACCATCTGAAATTGCATCTAGTTCACGGATCCCTACTGAGCCTCCCTTTATCCCTACCATTCCGGTTCAGCCTGAGCTTTCTGATCAGCAATCAATAGTAATTTCTCCTCCGTCTCCACCGAATACATCTCGCAGACCTACTGCTCCTAGTCCTCCTGTGTCTCCTCGGCAACAGGTTGTCATCAATCCACCAAGAGCTATGGCTGCTCGTTTTGCACCTCTTGTGTTACCACAGCAGTTGAATGATATGCCCGCAGATTATCAGAGCAAGATCCCAACATTTGATGGCACTCCACAGAGTATTCCTGCACAACAGCATGTAGACAATATGGCAGATTTCTTTGATCGTTTCGAGATTGATGAAGAGAATGTGAGTATGAGGCTTTTTGTGCAAACTTTTGGAGGAGAGGTAAGAAAATGGTTTAGAGCCTTGCCGCAAAGAAGCATCACTACATTGGCAGAACTCCAGAGGCAGTTTTTAGATCGATGGGAGATGAAGAAGGATCCGCTGCAGATTACTTCAGAATATACAAACCTCAAATGTAATCATGGTGAGTCTGTTCAGGATTATATCATTAGATTCAATACAGTGTATAATGCTATTCCAGATGACTTGAGACCGTCTAAAAAGTCTGCTCTCCTTAAATTCCCGGATGGCTTTGATCCGGAGATGGCTTATTCCCTTCGTGATAGAGATCCACCTACTTTAGAAGATACGCAGAAGGTCGCTGTTAGTGTTGAGGCAAATCTGAATGATAAAAGAGCACGGCTGAAAGCGGAGAAAAGAGTGACAATAAAGGAAGAGCCTTCCACATCTATATCAGAACAGCACTTGATTCGTGAGGTGGAAAAGGTTTTAAAGAGAATGAATCTCGACAAATCAGAAACACAGTTTCGAAATCCAAATTTCCGTGGCCAGCAGCAGCCACAATTCAGAATTAAGTAGCGTGAACAAAGAGCTCAAGAGCCAGCAGCCCAACAGCAGATTAAGACCCCTCTTTTGCAGAATTTTGTGAGTCATGATTCCGATGATGATGATGATGTTTCAGGTGAGCAAAATCATTTCTTCACTCCCGATGATTTGCCTATCTATATCACTGAGGATGAAGAGTATGGAGAAAGTTCAGTTGTTCAGAAAGACGAGGATTTCATCCTAACAAATGATGCAGATTTAGAGGAAGAGTCAGATGAATACCAAAGAGGATATATGAATGCATTGACTGCCCAGCAGAAACAATATTCATTGAGAAATCGAGATGTGCCCATAAATCCCATTCAGAAAAGAAAAGAAGCTTCAGCACCGAAGACAGATTCACCGATACCACAAAAGAAAGGGAAAGAGACAATTGATCCAGCAGCTAGTAAAGTATCATCAGCTGAGAAGGTAAATCAGTCAGACATAGTGAAAGACAAGGCTGAAAAGAAGGAAGTTACAGTCAAAGAGGTTGAGAAAGTTTCAGCATTTAGTTTGGAAAATGAAATTTCCAAACTGAAAATATCTATTCCTTTGACGGAAATTATGAAGAACAGCAGCTACCGTAGTCAAGTCTCCAAAATTCTGAACTTTGATCCAATGATTGACACAGTAAATGTCGAGGATGATCAGCCGGAATTGATTTTTGGGCCTGCATTAAATGGTGAGTCTCCTGACAGTAATGTTCCTCCTTTTTACATCAGTTTGAGGTTGCACGAATATATATTGCACAATGCTATGCTCGATTCAGGTGCTTCCCACAATTTGATGCCAAAGGCGATCATGGAAAAGTTGGGATTAGACATTACAAGAGAGTATCATGATTTGTATTCCTTTGATTCCAGCCGGGTAAAGTGTATAGGGCTCATCAAAGATTTGGTGGTAAGCTTAGATCAAATCCCAGCAAAGAATGTTTTGATGGATGTGGTGGTTTCCGACATTCCTCCACGGTTCGGGATGCTTCTTGCAAGATCTTGGGGGGAAAAGTTGAAAGGTACACTTCAGTTAGATTTCTCTTATGCTACAATTCCAGTCTTCGGTCAAATGAGAAAGTTATATCGAGAGCATAAGATGAAATACATGATAACTAGCAAAGAGAAGCCAATCAATCATCCTGTGAATTATGTACATACTGATTTAGAGTCGTTTGTGTTGCTTGCTGATAGTTTAAATGATATAGAAAGTCAATTAGTTCAGGCAGGAGCCATACCAGAAATCAATGAGAATTTTAGAGAAGTTTTGCAAAAAGAAAGAAGAGAAAAACAAGCTGTTATGGAGCAATCAGCTGAAGACAATGGACAGCAAACAGGAAAAACAGAGCCGGCACAGTTTCAGCATTTAGAGGACGATGAAGATGGTCTTTGGACCATGGATTTCGATGGTGCAGTGGGCAGCGATGGTGCTGGGATTGGTGTGTGGATTCGTAGTCCATTTTCCGCTCCTGATAGAGTTCCGAGCAATGTGAGAGTGTGTTCTTACAAGCTTGCATTTGACTGTTCTAATAATGAAGCGGAATACGAGGCTCTTATTGCTAGCCTTAAGATTCTTAAGAAGCTGAAAGCGAAAAGGATTGCAGTATATGGTGATTCAGAATTAGTGATAAAGCAAGTTAAAGGTGAGTTTCAGGCTAAGCATCCTCGCATGAGGGCTTACCGAAATGCAGTTTTAGACATTCTGAAGTTATTTTCTGATCATACTTTGACATGTGTGCCCCGCATACAAAATGGTGTTGCTGATGGACTTGCTAAGGCAGCAAGCAATCTTAAGATTCCAATGAATTCCAGCAACAAGTTTGAGATACATGTGAAACACCGGCCCACCGTTCCAGACAATCAGCGATGTTGGCAAGTCTTTGAGGATGATGAGGAGATTAGTGAATTTCTGCAGAATAAGGGTAAGTTTAAAGATACCTCCATAGATACAGAATTTGATGATGGTAGTGATGACATACAAATAAACCAAATGGAAGTGCTGCAACTTAAGGATAACATCATTCCTAAGGGATTGATTCCTTTGGAGGAGTTGTTTGATCAAGATGATGTAGCCCACAAACCTACATTGAGGCCAACAGAAAAAGGTGTCGAAGAGGTAAATATTGGGACAGCTGAGAATCCCAAGATGGTAAAATTTTCAAAGTCATTGTCACCAAAGGTAAAAGCAGAATATGTGAAATTGTTGTCTTCGTTTTCTGATGTGTTTGCGTGGGATTATTCAGATCTTAAAACATATGATACCAACATCATTCAGCATACTATTCCCATCAAACCAAATCAGAAGCCTTTTTGTCAAAAGTTGAGGAGGATCAATCCAAAGCTGCTACCATCAATCGAAAAAGAGGTAAATAGGTTGTATAAGTCAGGAATCATTGTACCTATTCGATTTTCAGATTGGATATCAAACTTGGTGCCCGTGAGAAAGAAGACAGGTGAGATCCGTTTATGTATTGACTTCAGAAATCTGAATAAGGTATCATTAAAAGACAATTATCCGTTGCCAAAAATGGACCATATATTGCAGCGAGTAGTTGGAGCATCAAGGATGTCACTACTCGACGGATACTCAGGTTATAATCATATTTTAGTGCAGGAAGATGATCGTGACAAGACTGCGTTCACCACTCCTTGGGGAACATTTCATTATGCAAAGATGCCGTTTGGTTTAAAGAATGCAGGCGCTACCTTTCAGCGTGCAATGGACATGGCTTTTTCCAACGAGAAAGATGTGTTTTTGGTTGTTTACCTTGATGATCTAACTATGTTTTCCAATTCTGATGAGGAACATTTATATCATTTGAAAATTGTTTTCCAGAAGTGCAGAAAATATGGCATTTCGCTGAATCCGAAAAAGAGCCTTTTCGCTATGGATGAAGGAAAGCTCCTTGGCCACATCATATCGAAAGATGGCATTCGAGTTGATCCTACACGTGTTGAAGCCATACAGCAGATTGAACAGCCCCGGAACAAGAAAGAAATACAGTCATTTAATGGTAAAATGAATTTTCTGCGTCGTTTCATTCCAAATCTTGCATAACACCTTAGAGAAATCACGAACATGCTGAAAAAGGACAGTCAGGTAAGGTGGACAGAAGATGCGGTAAAGTCATTCAATTTGGTAAAGATAGCTCTTTCCTCAGCCCCTATTTTAATCAGCCCGGATTACACACAGGACTTCATTTTATTTTCTTTTGCTTCCGAGCACACATTGGCAGCTGTTTTGATGCAAAAAAGGGACGGAGTTGAGAAGCCCATTGCTTTCTTCAGTCGGATCATAAGAGATGGAGCATTGAAGTATAATATCATTGAGAAACAAGCACTTGCGCTTGTAAAGGCCTTGAAGGATTTCCGTGTGTACATATTACATTCCCACATTACAGCATACGTTCCTAACGCAGCAGTTAAAGATGTTTTGGTACAAGCAGATCCAGAGGGAAGAAGAGGTAAGTGGATCGCTGCGTTGTTAGAATACGATGTGGAGATTAAACCAACCAAGCTGATCAAAGGACAAGGACTCGCCAAGCTCATGGCTGAAACAAATCTGCATGCTCTAGACATAAATTTGATTGCTGCCATGTCTGATGAAGATGAGGAAAGTACGTCAGTTCAGGTATCCGACATTTTTGTTTCTTCCCCTTGGTATGCTGACATTTTGTATGTGCTTCAGAATTTGTCCACACCACCCGGGATGCCTAGAAATAAGAGTAGAACATTGAAGTTAAGAGCTTCTAAATTCTGCATTATATTGGAAAGACCCTGGAGGTATGTTGTTGAATTGTTTGGTAGAGGAGGAAGCTCAAAGAGTTTTGGAGGATTTTCACAAAGGTGACTGTGGAGGTCATTTGTTTTGGAAAACCACAGCGAATAAGATTCTAAGGGCAGGGTATTATTGGCCTTCTTTGTTTTCAGATGTGTTCAAGGCTGTTAAAAATTGTCATGAGTGTCAAATTTTCGAAGGGAAACAGAAACTACAGCCTTTGCCTCTAAAACCAGTTGAAGTTAGTGCACCATTCCAGCAGTGGGGATTAGATTTTATCGGGGAAATCCACCCAGCATCTTCCGGACAGCATAGATGGATCTTGACAGCTACAGACTACTTCACGAAGTGGATTGAGGCGATTCCCACTCGACAAGCCACTGATGCGGTAATTATTTCTTTTCTTGAAAACAATATTCTGTCCCGTTTTGGGTGTCCTAGTAAAATAATCACAGATAATGCAACAGCCTTTAAGTCTAAGAGGATGGTTGATTTTTGCTTTAAGTACAATATTACCTTGGGACATTCGACCGCCTACCATCCGCAAGGAAATGGCTTGGCGGAATCTTCAAATAAATCCTTGGTGAATATCATTAAGAAATTGCTGGAAATCAACAAAAAGGCCTGGCACAAGAAGTTAGTGAATGCATTGTGGGCTGATAGGGTAAGTCAGAAGAAGTCTATTGGCATGTCTCCTTTCGAGTTGGTGTATGGGACGGATACAGTTTTTCCTACTTCACTTGCTGTCCCGGTGGTTAAATTGCTTCAGGAGGCTGGAAGTGAAGAAGATCCTATGCAGCGGAGGATTAATCAGATGATTCATTTACAACAGACACGAGAGGAGGTATTTCAAAATAATTTCAAGTTGCAGGAGCGCATAAAGAAGATCTACGACAGAAAGGCGAAAGCAGATAAGTTTCAGTTGGATGAGGTAGTTTTGAAATGGGATGCTCGGAATGAAGATAAGGGAAAGCACGGCAAATTTGAAAATTTGTGGAAAGGTCCTTTTAAGATTGCAGCGTATCGGGGTCAGAATGCATTTCTTCTCAAAGAAATGAATGGAGATGATTGTCCTGGAGGACCGATCAATGGTCGGTTGCTGAAGCGCTATTATTTCTGAGTACTTGCTGCTGATATCATTGTCATTGTATATATCATTTTACTTTTGTTTCGTTGCAAGTGTGCACTGATCTCTCATTTTCAGTCTGGGGCCCGGAGCGAAGGCTATAATTCTGGAGATAGAGGTTGGTTGGTTTGAAATTGTCAAGTTAGTTTTATCAGTTTTCTAGTTTTAAAGTCATGTCAGTTTGGGTCATGTCAGTTTTGGTCAAATTGCAGTCCGTCGTTAGTCAAATCTGCAGTCAATAAAATTGTCCAAAGTTTGTTTTATCAGTTGAAATAATGATTCCATCGCCCAATGGATGAAAGGCACTGTCCGACTCCCCCAGAGATCTGCCGTTCTTGGCATCTCCATGGAGCCACCATCCCCATTGGAGCCAATGTTAGAGTCGGCCCTTACAGCCCTCCGTTAGTGATCATTTCGTCTTTTGCATATTCATTTTTAGGTGTCTCGCTTGTTCCACTTCGTTGCATTTCACTAGGAGCATGCCATGGACTGACGAAGGGGTCTGTCGTCTTATGTTTCCTCATGTGTACACCTGCAGTGCTATTTTAAAAATTTCCTCAAAAAATCACTCAAAGTCATTGTCATTTCATTTATGGTCATTAAAATGTCAATCAGTGTCTTTGGTCCTAGTGTCTAGGGTTTTTGAGTCATTTGTATACCAGTCATAAAGCCTGCAGGGTGAGGAAGGTTCCGCATATTTTGATTTTATGTTTTATTATCATCAGCATTTAAAAAAAAACATTTCTAGTCCAAAACTCTGTTTTGGAACTAGAAATTGTTCATTATTATTTTTGTAATAAATTGTGCTTATTTCACCAAGAAGAAAATGTCAAAGCAGACCTCTGGTCTTTTCCTTAGCTGAATAGCCATATCCCTGCAAGAAGACAGCAAAATCATCAAAATCGAGCTCAGAAAAGCCAAAAGAAGATTGTATTTAAAAAGCCAAATGTGAAATTACAAAAACATTGTAATATGGGTTATCAATTAGATTTGAATCAAATCTGATTGTGGAAGATATTTGCATCATATATAAAAGCCAAACAAATTTCATTTTCACCAATCTACAGCATACAAATCGAGTTTTGGAGTTGGAGGGCCGAATTCAAGTTTTAAAACAGCGTTGACAGGGTTTTGGAGCTCGAGCGACCCACTTGGGCGCAAGCGACCCACCTGGGCCGAGCGACCCACACAGAGGCGAGCGACCCACACAGAGGTGAGCGACCCACTCGCCAACAGAAGTCTGGAAAATCGTTTTGAGCGCCCAGTTTCATTTTGCATCGCCCCCAACGGCCTTCAAACAGGTTTTTAGCAATTGCTCAATGTTTTTAAATGCGTTGGTGGCATCATTGACGATTTCAAACACTTGAAATGGAGGATTTAAACCCTACAGTCATGGCAATATTGTTCTTCAGGGTTTTTAAATGAATATGGATGGTTGCATGAGTTTGTATCCTATCTTATATCAGTGATATATCCAGCCTTGCATATATTATCAAAACGCCATTATTCTCATACCCATTATACCATTGTGGTCATTGCTATTACTTTACCATGTTCAAGACTTTTGTTCCATGGTGACTATGGTTATATTGTGTCTCACTGCCCAATGATAAAAACATTCTCATAACTATGTTTCACTGCCCATTGACACTTATAACTCTGTTGTTATTGCTCATAGACAAACACATTCATATGATGCCGTGTTCCCTTTGACAAGATTTGCTCAATATTCTGAAGGTTGCCTGCTCCCTTGGGTCAAGTTTCACTTGCATTTAAAACAGAGACTGTGCCTCTTTTCCAATCCACTTAAAACAGAGATATTATCATTGTTTGTTTCCTTATGGTGTTTTGACGGTGGGGATATTTGTTGGGTGTTGAAACACACATCATAACTTTGTTTGCACTGCTTTCATACCAGTATACATAGTGCCAATAGCTTGGTCAGAGCCATGTCAGAGACAGAGTCAGAGTATGAGCTAGGGTCAGGCAGTGATTCGGTGACTGAAGGTAATGTGCCACGGGGGTCTCACAGAGATAACAGAAGTGGTAATCAGCGCAGAGAGGAGCCTACTTCTTTGGCTCGGTTGCAGGCATGTCCATTAGCAATGGATTGTTTTCGATATTTGTCATGTTTCAGATTTTGTGAGATGATTGCACAAACCCGGCCTCATCGTGAATTGGCCCGTCTGTTTGTTCTACATTTACGGGATGGCCGGGTAAGTCTTGCCGGGGTTGATTTCATTGTGTCACCCTTGACTATTGCTCAAGCCACTGGTATACCAAACATGGGCGAGGAATGGAACAAGCATCAGCATTTAGAGAAATTCCACTATGAGCCAGACATTAAAACTGGATATATGGGTTACTTGAGCAGAGTTTTTCCATTCAGATTCTTGAGAGATGAGTATGCGCCGCTGATGAAGCTCATCATTCAGTATTTTAGTTGTGAGGGCAGGTATGCTCGTCTTTTCGCGTACCATATTCGTTTGTTGATGCACTTCACAAGAGTACGTATGATGAATATTCCGTATTTCATATACCGCAACATAGAGAGGATGGTGATGTTTGTGCAGAAGAAGACGAGCCCAGTGCAGCAGTACAGGAGTATATACCATTTCGCTTTGATCAAGATCATGGTGTCGCATCAGTTGGCAGAGCAGGGCATCACTTGGGAGGATTTCATTTCCTTTGGGGAGACTTTTTCAAAGAGTGCTGCCACCCGCTCCCGAGAGCGCTTCATGATGGCAGAGAGCCTACACCAGCGACATGCTTTGAGTTACAGGACAAGACCCTTGGGTTCTGCACATACCGGGCCGAGGCCACAGTGGCCTTATTTGCAGGCTGAAGATCACAGCAGATGCTATTCCACGGAGGTGGAAGGGTCTCGCCGACTTCATCGCCAGAGCGAGTATTATATCTACATGATGGGAAGGGGCCTCGCTTCTTCAAAGGTGGCACACGGTCAGGATAAAAGAGCCCATGCATGATGAGGGTCCATCAGAGGCCGTGGAAGGCGCATTTCGTCATTGATGCTGATACGAGCTCCCCTAGAACAAGTCGAGGAAGTCATCCAGGAGCAAAGGGCCGAGAATGAAAAGCTGAAAGATCAATTGCAGAAGGCTCAGTGGGTGATTAAATATGTGGAGTAGCGCAATAAACATCTTGAGGATGAGCTCACATATTATGAGTTGCGTCGAATCCGTGAGGACCGACAGTGGAATCGAAAGAGACCCAGTGACATGACACCAAATGACAGAGATACTGTACTCACACATGTGAACATCCATCTGGAGAAATTTTTGGCGAAGGCCAATCGAGACAAAGACATGCTTCGTCACATGAAAGGCCATTATTGGGCTCGCATGCATGTTTGCAAAGCGAGAATAAAGATCATGAAGAGGAGGTGAGCAAAGCACTTAGACGGCGGAAAAGGCCTAATCCACTTCGGATTTTGGCCGAGGCTTCATTGACTGGGCAGAACACATGATGGAGGACCTCCGCTCCGAATTTGGGCAAATTCGGAGAAAATTTTGTCATTTTGAAATTTTTTGGTCTAAAAACAGGGTTTTCAGTTACGTGGGTCACGCGCTCATGCGCTCACTTTTTTAAATTTATTGAGGAAATTTTACATTTTGGATTTTTCATATTATTTATACATCCTTCGAAGTCAACTTTACATTTCATCAAAATCGATGGTCAAAAAGCTCTCAAAACCACTCAAGAAACCACCTTGTCGTCAATTCTTGCACCAATAGGAGTACTCTCCGCAATGAGGTTTTGGAGGGTCAAATGAGCTCCAAATTCAGCAATTCCACTTGGGTTGGATAGTCAACATCCAGGGCTTTCCAACGAGCTATCATGAGCTCAATTTGGATGCCGGGAAGTACCTCAAATTCAGGCTGGAAAACGCGCGACCCACTCGGCTCAAGAGCGACCCACTTGAATTTTTTCCTGAATTTTCAGCTGCCAGCTCAGTTTTTCGCCTAGTAAGGACCAGTTTTGCTTGTGGATGGAATTTTTGAGTTTTTATGATGTAAATTCATGTTTGGCATGTAACTTTGGCTTATTTTTATCTCTTCTAGAAGATTCACTCTCAAAAGGGTAAAAAATCATGTAATGGATCAGTTTCCACTCTTTTAGAGGCAAGTTGTTAGCTGCCTAGATTGTAGTTCCATGAATAGAATTGGTTGAAACTGATCCCTGAAGAGGGAATTCGACCCCTAGAGGTGGGGAAAGGTGTTAGAGCTATCTATATATTGTAATTTCTGAGGCATTCTACAGGTTGGACTTTTGGGATACTTTTGATATCATTGTACATATTTTTCATATTTTGGCTAAGGAAAGATCAGGGGTTTTGCGGCACTTGTTGGGATCCTTGTGGTGTTCTGTTCTTGATGGTGTTTCTTCTTTGTTTACTGTAAGTTTTTTCATGTTTAATGTATGCCATCCTTTCATTATGCTTCTGAACTAAGTTGAATGAGTGAAATAAGGTTGAATCCATTGTTTACAGTGCTTGGCCTTTGAATTCAGTTAGTTCTATATGTTTTCAGCTATTTGGAGAGGATCCAAGTTCTTCTTTGCCCTCTTCAGCTCCTCGTCGGTCTAATCTATCCATAAATCCAATTTAAAGCATCAAGATCATCACCTACCTTGCCCCAGCTTGAACTCTGCAAAGGTCTGACCTTATCCCCGGACCCAAAACTTGTTTTCCCATTTCTCCAGCGAAAACCCAAAAAACCAAAAATCAAACATACCTATCTCTTTACTAGCCTAAAATCATTTCCTATTGTAAGTCATCTCGCATCCTATTGCTCATTTTCTCGAGATTGACGGAGAGAGCCCTCTCCTGTCCTCGTAGGGCTAGCTACGAGGCTGAGCGTGGTTTGATGTAGCCTTGAGTTTACTTCATTTCAGCCTGAGGTAGATTTGAGTGCTAACAGGTATCACAATGGAATTTGCACTCAATTTAGAGGAGACTAATTCGTGAGTTAGAGTTCTAGAAGTTCCTGTCATAGAGGAAGTAATTGTAGAGGTTAGCAGGCTGAGAAAGTAGGGGCAGCAATGGTTTGCTCGAAAAATTTCTCTCCCAGAATTTCTCGAATTATTCCTGCAGATAGGAGAAAGTGTTGTTCAATTGGGTAGAGGATACGAGCGCAGAACTGTGTCGTATCCTTGGAATGAAGTTGCAGGTTTCGTAATTAAATAAATTACCTGCGAGGGTCGAGCCTCAGCTCTGTTCAAGTATCACTTTAAAATTATAACACACCTTCGATTTCCACAGAATCAGGTGCATGCCCTAAATATGCCATTTTCCCTATTGAAACAACTGCAGCATATGGCACAGTCTACTCCTCGCTCTTGCCGGATGATGGCAGCACTTTCTAACCATGGATTGGTGCGATTATTGGTCGTGCATGCAATAGGCAGGCTATGGGTTTCCTGGGTGGAACTCTGTGGATCCTCATAAGAAGTGCTAGCAGCTATGATTTCTGCTAGAGAAGAAGAACCAACCTCTCTGGCTGGTCAGGTGGAAGAAGAATATTCAGAGGAAATTGATCAAGAGGAACCCGAGGAAATGGAAATAGAAATTAACCAAGAGGAACCTGAGGAAATGGAAACAGAAATTGATCAGGAGGAAGTAGAGGAAGAAGAGATGAATATGGAGGAAGTAGTTAGCGACACAGACAAGGCTTCCACACAAGAACCAGCCTCACTTGAAGAATCCACAGAGGAAGGAATTATGGAAATTGTGTAGGAAATCGATATTGTTATACAGTCGTCAACCTTCATCAATGAAGAGCAAAGGATTGGAACTGTGGACAGAGGAATGGAAAGTGATGTTGTTTCGCAAGAAACAACATCACCTACCCAGAAAGATATGGAGGTTGATACAGTTGGGGGTGTTACACAAGAACAACCCCCAATTCAGCTAGAACAGGAGTGTTGGGGTTCCCATGTTTTGGCTAGATTGGCAAGACCAAAAGATGAGACAACATCAGAAACACTTTTGGGCCCTAGGATCTAGCCCTCCTGGACCCGGAGAGGGATCTCTCCATGAAGCAAAGAATGATATGTCTTTGAGAGCTCAAATTGAGATATTAGGCTAGGTATGAAGCACAAATGGGGGGTTTAAATGATTTGGTTGGTTGGTTGCTGGGTTGGTTAGGAGATCATAGGCTGAGAAAGTAATGGGAGGGAAGGAACAAAGCAGCAGGAAGTTTCAGCTAAGAGGATAGGCCGAGAAAGTGCCATCCATTAGGCTATGGAGTCATGAAAGGAAATTACATGCAACAACTAGCCAAGGCTTTCAAAGGGAAAGTCATCTACACTAAAGGATCTTTTAGGCAGATGGTGGAATGGAACATTAAGGAGAGAAAGTGGAAGAAGGAGAGGCACCCAATTTCTGTCTATAGATCAGGTCAGAGGTCATTTAACTCCAGACCTGCTTGGACATACTCAAAGGCAACTCTCAAAAAGGGACGAAGGGGCAGCTTATAGATCGGACCAGAGGTCATTTAACTCCAGGTCTGCTTTAGCAACTCCAGAGGAAAAAAAGAGATAAGTTAAACAGAAGGGATCTTAGAAAGGCCAGCTGGTTGTGCAAGGATCCTAGTGGACAGGGCTAACACTCATCCCCAGTGTTCCCAAACCTTCCAGCTCAAACCCAGCAAGAACATCTAAGAACTGATTCAACCAATTCATACATCAGAGAGTAGGCAATAACATCCACTACACTGGTTAAATAAACTGAAATCAACTCTTAGATAGCACACAAGGCAGAAAACATTAAAGGTAGGGAGAGCAGGAAACATAGGGCACCTAACAAGGGTGAATCCTATGTTATACTTCTGTTGCCTACCAGAAGAACATGAAACATTATGAAAATGTGATATATAGAGTTAGAAAAACATCACCAATAGTAATAGACCAGGATCCTGTGAAATTTGCTTTGATTGATTGAGGAAAAACCAGTCATGTACAATAAGCTCAATGGCTGTTACAGTCCAAACTTTTCTCCTCCCAGCCTATTACAAAACAACTACTCTGCTACTCCCTCCCAAGAATGTTCTAACAGTCAGAATGAATCCCTCTAACAGCAACTGCCACAGCAAGGCAACAACAACAACCTTTACATTATGTTCTCGGGGATTCTTATAGGAGAAGAGGAAGAAACAGAAGTAGGTGAACAATTAAATGAGTCTCATTAAGACAGAATGGTGGAGGAAACTGAGTCCATTCTGCTTAATGGCGTTGTGTTGTACTCTGTAGATTGGTTGGAGACGTTTTTCAGGTCGAGATTGACCTCTGATATGTTCTTTAAGTCCTTACGGCGGTCTGGAACTCTGCATTGCCATTCTGGAATAAATGAACTGGATGGGAAAACTGCAAGGCCGCTCCATACCTCCATAACTACTGCCTGACTGTCTTGAATGGGTTTCAGTCGGTGTAATTAATCGTTTCAGGGCTCGAGGAGATATGAGGAATGATATAGGTAAACGTCTTTCCTAGAGGAAATGCATTTTGCTGATATTAAAACGCGGATATGACCTTTGCATGCTTAAGTCTTCAAACCGTGTCCTTTCCCTTTGAATGCGGGGTTTAAACATTAACTTCATTAATAACATGCACCAACCCCCCTTTGAATTCTTTCTGCTGGTCCGCTGACAAATGCTAAAACGGCCTCTCTGTGTTGTCTGCGTAATAAAATACACCTGTTATAAACCTGGGCAGTAGCGGTGGAGAAGTGCTTTGGAGGCCCGGAAGGACGGTGGCAGAACAGTGGGAACAACGGAAACAATGAGAAGTGGCGGAAGAAATGATTATAGTGTAAAGGCCCAAAGGTTTTCGCTTAAGTGAATCAAAAAGGGAAACAGAGAAAAACAATGGAGTGGAGCCACGGATATGGGACTCGGTATGGAAATCGCAAATCGCAAAGGCGGAAAGTGCGATGGCGGAGGGTGGCACCAAACAGAAATCTGCGCTTGCGATATTGCGATGGGGCGGATATGCGATCGAGGAATAGTGCGATGCGAGAACTTGCGACGAGCAGAAGAGCGAAGGGAGAATATGCGACAGAGAAATATGTGATCGGGCGGGGTTGCGATGGGTGGAAAAATGCGATGGCGCGATCAGACGATCGCATCGCAAATATTTGCAATGGATCTAACGAGCATAACACACGAAAATGCGATCTGCGATGGATGCGATCGGGCGGAGTTGCTATGCGAGAACTTGCGATGGAGGGAAAATGCGATTGGGGGAAAATGCGATGGGCGGAAAGTGCGATGGGCGATCGCATCGCAAATATTTGCGATGGATCAATCAAATACATATGATGAAACTGCGATATGCGATAAGTGCGATCTGCGATGAGCGCCTTAAGGGGCAGCACTCAGTCACAGCGCTTAGTTACGTGGGGACGGGGCTGGCGGAAAGGGGCTAAGCCTTAGTATAAGGTCGGAAGTGGGTTTGGCCCATTCCAATGTGATTTAAAGGTTAGAAAGGGGAACGATAGAGGGATAAGGGTAAATTAGCCCAAAGGAGGGATATGGGTGGAATTCAAAGGGGATTTTGGGGGAATTTGAAGGGTAATGACGGGAAATAGAAGGGGAAACAAGTAGAAGCTAAGTGGGGGTTGAAATAAGAGGGAAAAGGGGGCCTTTGGGAATTTCTTCACAAATAGAGAGGCTTTATAATAGGAATCAACAGAGGGGAATTTATCAAAGGATAAAAGACACATGGAGGCTTCAAGGAGACTGTGTTTTTAGAGGAAATGCATTCCTTGAAGGCTCAAAAACAATTTAGCCCCCGTTTGCTTGCCAAAATTTTTTTAGGGAGGCTAACAAGGAGGAGTCAACCTACGAAATCGATGTTGGACCGCAAGAATCGGTCCCAACTGTGAAAACAAAGGTGATTCCCGAGGAAAAGGAGGCTAAAGTAGGAATGAGTCATGCGGTCGATATTATTGTTCCATAAGAACCATTATCGACCCATGCAGAAGAAGTGGTAAGAAAAGGGAAAGAGGAAAGAAGGGAATTGAGCCATGGAATCGATGTTGCTCCACAAGAACCAACATCGACTCTGGTTGAGGTAGTAATGCATGAAGTCCCGGTCCAATCTGGAAATGATAATGATGGGTTTGTTCCCTATTCTCCGTTCCAGTCCCTAATGCCCAGAGGGGCGAGGGGATTTTTCTCGCCCAAATGGTTAATGGAAGAAGTGGCTATTCCCTTGGTGCTAAAATTTGTTGATACGTCCAAGATTGGCCTAGACACTACTGAACTGGAACAATTGGAGGTTCACTAGGAAGATAGAGTTCCTGTAGAAACATCTGAACATAGAGGGATCAATGAAATTGCCGACCAAATAGCAGGAGTTTCCAGAAGAAATGTAGAAGAAGAAGGCCCTGTGGATAGGGGGCCCGGCCAGAAGGGCTTGAAAAAAGAATCTGTAGAGGATGCCGGCAGCATTCCGCCACCTTTTGAGCCTGTTATAGGTCCAGAACTTGAATTCACTGTTAAACACGAATGGGTTGAACAGTGTGAGAAAAGAAGGTTACCTCTCAAAAAGAGGTATCAGCTGCAGTTCAGTGAAACCATGAGACTGAAAAGGGAGGTTCGGGATTTGAAGAAGCAAGTTTCACGTTTAAAAAGGAAGGTAAAACTCTACAAATGGAGGGCAATAAAGCCGAAGATTTAAGTCTCCACCGCAGCTACCCAGACCGGCCCAATCGAAGAGTTGTCTGAAGGTCGAGAATTTGTATTGCTTATTGAAATTCAAAAGTGGCAATCTACAACAAGCGACCACAAGAAAGAAATAGCTAGGGTTCAAGAACAAGCTGTTGGAGTCGTCACGAGGTACATAGATTAGTTATACAAGGCACGATTGAAGTAGACCAAACAGAAGGCTAGGATAGAAGAGTTGGAAGAACAAGTTTAGTTGCTAAAGACAGATAAGGAGAAGATGTTCTCCCTAGCACAACAGGTAATGGCCTGCAGACCTCCTACACATAGCTATGCCTTATTCGTTCATGAAAAATTTCTTTTCTTTTTTCTTGAAAGTATATATAAGGATATTTGGTTCGAAATTGAGGACCCCATTCAATTTCTCCGTATTTTAAAAATTCATGATGTTATAGGACAACACTTAATGTGCGAGCTCTACATGCATGGGTATTATTTAAAGCATGATCAGTCCTTTAACCCCATTCCATTTGTGGGGAACATGCACTTAAGGGATTTCAACTCCTATACCATCAATCAGATTAAATGGAGAAAGGCCTGGGATACATTTGAAGAAAATCAAGCGGGAAAGCCATTAATGGTGAGAAGAGAGCATGGTCAGTCCTCGAACATTTATAACAAGAATTATACCTTTCTACAAATTGAGGGCCGTAAAGAACACATTTCGGCAACTCAGAAATGGTGTGTTGATCTGTGTGTCGCCCAGATTATGACATTTCACAAGGAAGCGCTCGACAGTTGTTAGAAAATATGGATGTTGTCTTCTTCAGCCGTCAGGGAAAGAGAACCATTTGGGGCACCTAACTTTGCACATGCCTTAGAGAGAATTCCATGTTATGTGGCATGCATTCATACCTGTGGGGTTAGATGGATGGGGATTAAGATTTCAATTTCCCCTTTTATGGCTTCCAGCTGCGCAGTATACTCTTGCTTATAATGTTGAACCCGACTGGTGGAAAGACGTTGTTTTGACAGAAGGATATAAGCCACCAGGAACAGAAATGGCTACATAATATGACCTCACACAACTTCATGCTGATCACAATCAGTCCAATCTGGATTTGAGGAGACAACGAGGTGCATGAGGACATGGAGATAGACCAGTTGGGGGGAGATGTTGGGTATCGGATTTGTATACTTTCCTCTCCCATTTTTACCTTATCTTTCTATCTCTTTGTGCCAATTTTTATCTTAAAAGCATGAGGTAAAACCCTTCTTCCTATATTTTATGGGATATTTGATTAATGATGTATTATCATGGAGGTTTTACCTTTCCACATATTAACTCTGATATTTCTTCAGATTTGGCTACAACAGGAGCATTGCGGCTGCAAGTCAAGGCATACCCCATCATTTCCAGCATCTTCCTTATTTGCTACTAAAGCGTGATAGCCATGGGTGTATCAACACTATCTTAGGCTTTCTTACGGTTTCTTGTTGGGCAATCCGGTTGCCATTGTAACAATATGTATTTTTGTAACAATGGAGTCGTTGAGAGGAACTGGGGGTTTCAGGACTATTGTATAAAGAGGCCTACGGGCTGTGAATCGAGAGACCCTTTTTGGATACATAGACTTTGTAATTAATTCTTTTATCATTAATTGAATATACACAGCTCGTTGTTTCTCCTGTAATCCTTGAGTTTTTGCAGCCCTGATCCAAGATTTGGGCCCACTCTTGTGATCAGGTGTTGCATTCTTCTTTCTTTTCGTTACAATGTTGAGTTTGGTGTGATTCTTTATTTGCTTTTACAGTTATGTTCATGGCTGTGGATGCCTTTTATTTCTGTAGTTCATTTCATTGTTGTTACAGTGATATTTGTGTTATAGACTAAACTTGTGATCTCCAGCGGACCTTGTGCTTGTATCTGCATATACTTTGTCGTTAGTCTTGAAAAAACTAACGCCCTCGGGTTGATAATTTATGTGGAAAAAGGGTTTAATTCTGTTCAATCCAGACACCAACAAAGACAAAGCCTTAGTTTGTAGCAATCACCAAAGAAGAGCATGGGTTCCTCAAACTACAATGGCTTTAAAGCTGATGACAAATTGATTGGGAAGGAAGACTTCCATGCCTGGAAGATGACATTGGATCTCATGTTGGAAGACCAAGATGTCATGGACTATGTCACTAGTAGAAAATGATGAAATTAGTGACTAGGCGACTAAAAAAGTTAGTCACCACAACTATTTCAAGTGAATTACTACTAAATTTGAACAATTTTAAGTGACCTAACTAAAAATGAGTAACTTAAACGACTAATTTAGTCTAGATATAAAATAAACGACTAGATAATAAGTGACCCAACTAAAAATGACTAACTTAAATGACTAATTTAGTCTAAGGATAAAATAAACGACTAGATAATAAGTGACCCAACTAAAAACACCTAAATTAAATGACTAATTTAGTCCATGACTAAAATTTATGACTAGATAATAAGTGAAAAAATAAAAAATGATTAGTGTAAATGAACACTATAGTCTAAGAATAAAAATATGACCAACTAGCAAGTAAAAGAAGTATATGATTTAGTCATTTATGCTATTCATTTTTAATTGTCACTCCGGAAATGCAACATTGCAATTTTGATATTAAATTGTTACATTTCACTAAAATTTGACACT
The DNA here is from genome assembly GCA_034641835.2 of Pinus albicaulis. Lineage (NCBI taxonomy): Eukaryota > Viridiplantae > Streptophyta > Pinopsida > Pinales > Pinaceae > Pinus > Pinus albicaulis. Next base: position 395,498,512 of record CM076569.1, on the reverse strand, counting down.
ACAGATGGATTCAGAGATAAAGGGGGTCTATGAATCCATATCCAATGCTAAAATTTAGAGACAAATGGATTGTTTCCCCACATTCATGGATGACATCCACAATAAAATTGTTAGTGTGGACTAACGCACTTTACTCAAGAGATTTGAGGCATTTGATAGTGTAAAACTAGCCAAATACCCATCAACACTAATAAAAAATTGTTTAGCTAACCCTTATTTTCCATCCTAAAATACTCAAGGGATACTTTTCCACATTTGTGAATACATGTTAAAAAGAATTATAACCCATGTAATCACAAATTAATTATAAATATATTGCTATATGTTCTTATGCTTTGATATAAAAGTGAATGTTTAAAAATCTCTTTAATGATATGGATGTTTAAAAATGTAATCATAATATTATTCATTTAAAAGAAAGGTGAAAGATGAATTAATCTATTTTTCCATTTTCTTATATATATATATATATATATTCCATAAAATAAAATAATTCTCTTCAAATTGACAACTTATAAATATTTAAAAAATGAAAGATTATTAAATAACTAAACCCAAATCAAAACTGAAATCAAAGTGGTGGAGGGAAAAAATAACTAAACCCAAATCAAAATGGAAATCAAAGTGGTGGAGGGAAAATAAAAGAAAAGCTTAAAAAAATGAAATATCAATGGTATATTTCCATACAACATTTCCAAATTCCTTTTGCTGTCACCACCACACAATTCAATTATTGTAAACCAACACCAAGTCAGAAATTAACCAAATAGAGAGAGAGGGGCACATTTTACATGTGAATGTAAATTTATGGCATCAAAATTCCACGCGTTTTGTGGGCTTTGGAGCCATTTTCTCTTTTTCTTTGGTTTTTAAACTAAAATGAGATTGAATTTGCTGAGTTTTTGGGGATTTTTGTCCATTGAGTAATGAGATTGAATTTACAGATTTTTTGGGGGTTTTTTTCCAGTTAGTTAGTTCTGCAGCAGAACGATGAATTGGCAGATTTTACGGTGCAGGAGGGTTTGAAGGGTTTGGCCCGGATTTTGGTAGAGGGTGTCAAAACAGATTGTTTGATGAAATGCGAAAAGAATATGTTGTGCCCAATTGGTTTACGACGGTGAGTGTCATCCATGCTTGCACCCATTTAAGAGCTCTGCAAAAAGGCATGTGGATCGATGATTACATAACTAGAAGTGGGTTTGAATTAGATGTTTTTGTTGGAAATTCACTCATCAATATTTATGAAAAGTGTAGGAGTATTAACTGCACTCATCGACAATTTTGTTGGTCTCAGTAGGGTTTTGGAGTATTAACTTCCCATCCATCATTTTCTGCCATTGTGTTTGTTTGGGATCTAAGATTCCCATAGACAACATTGGAAACTTGTCATTCAGGGGATGATTGGGTTGGCTGTGAGGTGAGTTGTGATGGTGTTCATGGTGTGCCCTAAATTCATGGTCTGCTTTGTGTTTGGGGTCGTTCACCACTGGGATGAAATTGCTATTATCTGGTTGAAGGAGGCAAAGAATCAGTTGGAGTCTCCTATTCATATAGAGTTTTCAAGGAAACACTTACAGCTTTTGAAAACTTCAGATTAGAATTGTATGTATTATCTATGACCTGGAAAAACATTTAGTTTGATATTTACTTTGCTTTTTACAATTATTATAATAGCATAGTTATTAATGTAATCAATTTTCCAACATTCTAATATGGAATATACCACTGGAGGATTGGGCTATTATGTTGCATGCTATAGTCTAGCACACATTAAAGTTGCACACAAATCAAAAGCAACTAGTTTTAAGTTAAGGAGATCTAGATCTCTTCAGGCTCATTAACTGATTTCATCTCTCTAGATAGAGAAATGCCACAATTGAGAAATATTATAGGGTGAGGGTCTTTGCTTTGCTGATTCTGCCAGATGTTTCAACTCTATATTTTTTGTCAGAATGAAGTAACTTAACTCCAGAAACTTGCTTAAAATAGGTTATGACCTTTTTTTAATGATTTGGCCAATTTCAATTCCATTCTGGTTTGACTTCTATGAATTGAATTTAACATAATTTCCTAAGAGATTGTAGTGCAAAATTAAAAGATGATGGATTAGTTGCTAAGTTAACTTAGCATAATATATCTACCAGAGGGAATATGCCAAGTCCCGTGCAAGGAAATGAATATCCTTAAGCCTTTTGCAACATTGATCAGATGCAACTAAACCTCTTCAAATGTTTACTGTGCACACAACTAAGCCTTGTTATGCTAACTGTGCTTATTATTATGCCAATTGTGGGAATATACGAGGACACACTTAATGGACATTAATTCCTTTAGATATGCAGAACTAGATTATTTATCTCGAATGGAACACTATTTGAGTCTCATTTTATTATTATTATATTAAAGTGTCACTGTCATTAGAGGGTGTCTTGTTAGATTTTCCTGGTAGCAATGTTAAAACCCAACTACCATTAATTGGGGCTTATTTTATGTACTATCGCGTGGTTCACATTGTGGTTTTCATGAATTTGTGAACTCCAGCCTAATTTTTCCATACTTTGTAAATGATTCAGAATATGTGGCTCTATCTCTCTGAGAATGAGAGGTTCTATGATTTTAGCAATGAAGCATCTCTTGTCCGACAAGAAACCAATGTACCTTTTGCAGTCTGGGGCCCAAACAGTGTTCGAAAACATAGAAAATTTTACCTTCCTTCAGAGATATTTGAGATAATTCAATGTAAATTCTGGTTTTGGTATACATATTTGTTTTTCTGTTAATACTTGCAATGTGATCTTACTTTCTACCATATTAGATTTTGGACCATTTGATTTGAATATTAGTTGGCATATAAGTTGTTAATATAAAGCACTTGGATTGATTGACATACTTGGTGGAGGCTATAACAGGTTTTAGCATGTTGAAGTATAATGGTGTAATTTTTGTATTTATTTCAAGGTTGTAAACAATAATGGGAGTGTGTATGCTCATTTCTTCTTTGCTCGTTCAAGATATGCTCCAGATCCTAGTGATCCTGAGTATGATCCATTTGCTACTTTTAGGAAAACCCACCGTAAGTTTGAATGTGCATGCAGATTAAACTTGATAGTTTGCATATTTTTGGGCTACAATTGCACCCTTTGAAGGATGTTGCTATGGATTGAATTGCAAAGAATAAGCATGCTTTATGTTTTCTTTGTTGAATTGTGTAGCTATTGTTACATGTCTTCCAAAGCCAAAGGTAGATAAGCATAAGAGCCTACTGAGTGGTGGTGCAGTTGGAGACTAAGATGGATCAGAAATTGAGGTAAAGATATTTTTCTTCTTACCAGACATTTGCTTCCTCGAATGTTGATTGTCAATATATGTTACAAAATTCTGAGAATTTGCAGAAGAATATGTCGAGTGTTCAGTTATAATTATTTCTTTTCTTCACGATTCAAGAGATACTCTTTGGTATTTTGTGTAGGAGGTTAGAATTAAAGGTTATTAATCTGCCCCTTAGTGCCTTCACTAGCCATAACATTCCCTTGGCACTAGAAATTGCATGCCACAAATCAAAAGCCATGATTTGGTTAGATCACATAGAGAAGCAATATGAATTGCAAAAGAACCTCAAATCTCGAAAAGGATGTCAACCAATCTGTTCAAAAGGAACCTACTCTATATTGTAGACAAACCAACAAAATATTCCAAGAGGCATAGTATTCTGACAGATGATTGTTTTTCAAGATTCTGACCATATTTTAATGCTGCTATATGATATCTAAATGGCTGCATCTGGAATTTGAAGCAACAATATTCTCTTTAAATTCTGGAGCATAGAAGTGTGTCTTACCCAATGAAACTCATAATTACAATTTCAATAGCATCCTCCTTTTGGAAATTGTTGTAGTGATTTATTAGTTGAACAGGGTAACAAGCTCCACATTCTACATGTAGCTAATGTCAAAATCATAAATTCCTTCAAAATTAAACCAAGAATGTGCAAAAGGCATTATAAAATGATTCTTGCACCCTTTAGATACAGATAAAAGGACCTGCATGTTTCCTACAAATTCTTGCAAGGAAGCCTATTACCATTGCTTCATAATAGGTGCGGATCAGTTCAAAATTCATCGATACAATATATAGATGAATATCATTTACAAAGTTGTACATTAGCCATAAGTTGATAACGGTGGTTTACAAAAAGGAGAATCCACATAGAATTGTAACCAAATGGAACTGTAGTTGAAAATTCAAGAATGCACTTCTATTCCTCATTTGCTGCTAGATTTCACTGGTAGCTTCCTTGGTCCCATTCGACCTCTAGTTTTCTTCTTGAAAACTACTATCAAGGATCCTACTACACATATTACTTTCGTGGCAGTCCTGAGACCTGCAACATAATGAATATTCTTGTTATCTAAACCCCTAGTACGTAGAAAACACAGTTGCAGCGAAGCCAACATATTTCATATCTACTACCCCACAAAGATAATGGTAAGCAAAAACCTCTTAGTATTTACACTTCCTTCAGAGAGAATAACATCAAGTATATAGAAATTAAAAATATAAACAAATAAAAATACAAAACTAATAAATCTAATACAAAGATTGTGATATGCTCAAGACCAAGTTCAAAAGGTGCCTTCAACAGTGCTAAAAAAAAACTTCTAAAGATGGTCCAAAATATCTTTAAAGACACCTCCAGGTTTGGTCCAATGTTTTCTTAAAAAAGGGCTTCAAGACTGTTCCAAAGATAAGCTAGGTCTAATCCTATAATTGATTACACTCCTTAAGGTGATGTTATTATCACTGCACCATTTCTATAATTCCACAAGTCCAAGCATTGTGGCTGTCTAGACACTGATGTATTATAGGTCTATGTTTAGAGATTTGGAGGTCTGAGCTTCAAGGTATTGAGGATATAAGTATAAGTCTCCCACAGTCCAAGCTCTAAAATGAGAATTTCCAATGGTTTGATCCCTCCTCTAAGTTGTCACAAATTCGAGCTTCAAAAACTCAAGTCAAGTCCCAACCTCCTACCTAGTCAATAAGCATAGTCCCACGTTACAAGTTTGTTGGTGCTTCAAAGTCTGTGAGCACAGGATGACGATTTTATAATTTTTTTTTCTCCTTCAAGTGTGAAACAGGTCCAAGTACAAGTCTGTCCTTCAACGCTGTTTGTAGCTACAAGGCGATCTGAGGTTCTAAGATTATCTTCACACCTGTCAGACTACTGAAATTAAGATAAAATCCACGAGTCTGAGCCCTTAACTAGGTTGCAACATGTGCGAATATTGTTTTAGGTGATCCAAGGCTACAATATAGTCTGAGCTGCTCAATGAATGCACTAGGTCCGAGTTGTAGAATGATTTCACTGGTTTCTTTCTTGGTCACATTCGACCTCTGGTTTTCTTCTTGAAAACTACTATCAAGGATCCTGCTACACATATTACTTTCGTGGCAGTCCTGAGACCTGCAACATAATGAATATTCTTGTTATTTAACCCCTAGTACATAAAAAACACACTTGCAGCGAAGCCAACATCTTTCATATCTACTACCCCACAAAGATAATGGTAAGAAAAAACCTCTTAGTATTTACACTTCTTTAAGAGAGAAAAAAATCAGGTATATAGAAATTAAAAATATAAACCAATAAAAATACAAAACCAATAAATCTAATACAAAGATTGTGATATGCTCAAGAGCAACTTAACAAGGTGTCTTCAACAGTTCTCCAAAAAAGACTTATAAATATGGTCCAAAATCTCTTTAAAGACAACTGCAGGTCTGGTCCAATGTTTCTTAAAAAAAGGCTTCAAGACTGTTGAAAAGATAGGCGAGGTCTAATCTTGTAATTGATGACACTCCTTAAGGTAATGTTATTATCATTGCACCACTTCTATAATTCCACAAGTCCAAGCATTATGACTGTCTTCACACTTGTCCGAGTACTAGAATTAAGATAAAATCCACGAGTCTGAACCCTTAACTAGGCTGCAACAGGTGTGAAGATTGTTTTAGCTGATGTGAGCGTCAATCCAAGGCTACAATACAGTCTGAGCTGCTCAATGAATGCACCCAATCTGAGCTGTAGAATGATTGCACTAGTTCTGAGTTACAATGTGTATGTCCACCTTGCTAGTTCTAATGTTCTGAACTGAATTGCTGAGAATAATGGAGGTATAGATCCGAAATCTGTAGAAAATAAACCGAGCTCAACACAGATCTCCAATTCCGATACCCAATCATCAAATTTCATTCCTCTTACGGTTCTGCGATTTCGAGTTTCCACCGAAGACTGTTTATATACCTGTCCACACATCGATAAATATATTCCAACAAGTCTGAGCCTCTTCAATGTTGTAATTATGATTTACTGAAGTCCGAGACTGTTCTCTGCCCCAAATTCCGCACCAAGTCCGAGTTGTTTTGTTCTCAATCAGTTCACAAGATGTGGATTTCGTTGTTCTATTTTTCGTGCTCCGTATTAATATACGATAGTGTATAAATCAGTCGATTCTAAAGTCGACTTTTCTGAATTAGTAGAGCCGACATTTGCATACGTGGTTTTGATATTTTAGTGATTTTTTAATAGAGGGTAGTGGAATAGTAAGTTAGGGAAGGACTAATAGCTTTTCATGAATACATTTTTTGGTTTTTGGTTTCACATGCAAATTTTGATATTTTTAATAACTTCTTTTTAAGGAATTATTAAATTAGGGAAACTATAATATTTTTTTAATAAATATTTTTTAGGGTTTTTGAACTTAGGATTAGGGTTTGCTGAAATAGCTAGGATTTAGGACAAACATGTTGTTTTTAGTAATTCTATGGTTGCATTATTAAATTAGATAGGGTTAGGAATGGGATTAAGATTATGATTTCATTAGGCTAGGGCATCTTGAAACTAGGGCCTTAGGGAATATGCATCGTCTTCAAGCTTAGGGCATTCTCATAGGGTTTGCATGAGGTTAGGGTTATTCATGTATCACAAGAATATTTTCCATCTCAACAATGCCATATTGACATCAATGACAACCTTGACCAACAAAACCAAGGTACAAACCTCGATTAACAATCACAGTATCCTTGTGGCTTTCCTCATGGCCAAGTGGTGTCAAAGCTTCCTTCTCTGGAACTACCATGCCTATAAGCCCACCCTTCATCGCATTCCTCCTATTATGCACTCGACCGCCATCTGTATTTCCAGTACACATACCAGCCCCAATGGATACCTGCTTCAACTTATCACCATGTGGAATGCAAAGACCGTGTCCAAACAATGGGGTGGTTGGCACATTATATACTCTAGCCGCAGGATTTGGTACATCATGAGCCCATTGATGAACATCTCCATCACTAGTTAAAGCAATGAAGTCTTCTGGTGGGAGTGAAAATATTAAAATATTATAAGAATCACTTCACTCAATATAAATGAGTATCCATCCTTTCTATAGAAACAATCTACACAAATCCACTTGCATTTCTAAAATGATTTTTTTTTTCACTCATCTATGTGGACATGAATACACAATAGAATGAGAAAGAGTGGATTCATTAATTCATTATATGATGCAATGTCTCATTGAGTCATTACATAGTAGGAGAAGAGTAGTACATTGCGTATCTCCCAAATACGAAACTAACAACAACCACATTTAATACTATATTAAATGCCTCATAACTGCGTCTTCTATTTGGCAGCTTTGGCAGCTCAATTTCACAAATTTTCTTGGTGGTGACTAGGTAAAATTTGTATGACAAGTATCAATGTTCTTCGTTATCCTCTAATATAGGTTGGCTTCTCTTTTGGCCGCTTAATCACTTTGATTCAACGACTCTACCATGAATAGAAGTTATACATTTTAACATCTCTATTGGCAGCTACCCACTCACTCATGACATCTTTAACTTGATTCTTTGGTTATTCAACATATAATATCTACCCATGTGATGCCAGGCTTCACAAAAGGAAAACCTAAAAAGTTCCTACACTTAGTGTCACTTCATGAGACGAGAAATTTATTTGATATCATCAATTCCATGATTCTTTGGCCTGCCTTCTGTAATATTTTTTTGGGTTTTTCCTTGTGCTATTAATTCAAATGGTTCTCACAGTTTTATTGCATACATACACATCCCTTTGACTCATTCCAAGATGTCTTGCCTTTTTTATATTTTTTCCAATTTGAGCTGTTATATCTGCCCCTTAGTGCCTTCACTAGGCATTGCATGCCATAAATCAGAAGCCATATTTTGTTAGATCACATAGAGAAGAAATATGAATTGAAACAAAGCCTTGAATCTCTAAAAGGATGTCAACCAATCCATTCAAAAGAAACCTACTCTATATTGTAGACAAACCAACAACCAATTCCAAGAGGCATATGATTCTGACAGATGTTTCTTTGTCAAGATTATGAGCATATTTAAACGTTGCTAGACCAGATCTAAATGGCTCCATCCCACATTTGAAGCTACACTATTCTCTTTAAATTATGGAGCATAGAAGCGTGTCTTACCCACTGCAATTTGTCATTAAAAATTTCAATAGCATCCTCCTTTTGGAAATCGGGGTAGTGAGTTATTAGTTAAACAAGGTACAGGCTCCACATTCTACATGTAACTAATATCAAAATTAGAAATGCCTTCAAAATTCAACCAAGAATGTGCAAAAGGCAGTATAAAATGATCTTTTCACCCTTTAGAGACTGTAATAAAATTTGGCATTCTACATGTAGCTAATATTAAAATCATAAATGCCTTCAAAATTCAACCAAGAATGTGCAAAAGGTAGTATAAAATGATCCTTGCACCCTTTAGAGACTATAAGCAGAACTATTCTTTGCAAGTATCTCACAATAGATAAAAGGATCTGCATGTTTCCTACAAATGCTTGCAAGGAAGCTTGTTACCATTTCTTCATAATAAGAGGAGATCATTTCAAAATTCATCGATACAATATATAGATGAATACTATTTACAAAGTTGTACATTAGCCATAAGTTGATAAGGGCGATTTACAAAAAGGAGAATCCACATATAGAAGTCTTAATAGAATTGTAATCAAATGGAATTGTAGTTTAATATTCAAGAATGCCCTTCTATTCCCGATTCGTTGTTAGATTTCACTTGTTTCTTCCTTGGTCCCATTCGACCTATGGTTTTCTTCTTAACAACTATTATCAAGGATACTGCTACATATATTACTTTCCTAGCAGTCATGAGACCCGCAACGGAATGAATATTCTTGTTATCTAAACCCATAGTAAATAGAAAACGCAGTTTCAACGAAGCAAACATATTTCATGTCTACTACCCCATAAAGATAATTGTAATAAAAAACCTCTTAATATTTACACTTCCTTTAGAGAGTATAACAAAAAGTATACAAACATTAAAAATATAAGACAATAAAAATACAAAACCAATAAATATAATATAGATATCGTGCTTTGCAGAAACTAAGGTACAAACCTAGTTTAAAAATCACAATATCCTTGTGGCTTTCCCCATCGCCAAGTGGTGTCAAAGCTTCCTTCTCTGGAACTACCATTCCTATAAGCCCACCATTCATCGCAGTCCTCCAAGTATGCACTCGATCACCATCTATAATTCTAGCACACATACTAGCCCCAATGGATACCTGCCTCAACTTATCACCATGTGGAATGCAAGGACCATGTCCATACAATGGGGTAGCTAGCACATTATATAATCCAGCCGCAAGATTTGGTACAACATGTGTCCACAGCTGAACATCTCCATCACTAGTTAAAGAAACGAAGTCTTCTGGTGGGAGTGAAAATATTAAAATATTATAAGAATCACTGCACTCAACTTAAATGAGTATCCATCCTTTCTCTAGAAACAGACTCCACAAATCCACACTTGTATTTCTAAAATGAATTTTTTTTGCACACATGTATGTGGACATGAATACATAGTAGAATGAGAAAGAGTGGATTCATTAATTCATTATATGATGTGATGTCTCATTGAGTCATTACATAGTAGGAGAAGAGGTGTACATTTCATATCAACCAAATACCTAACTAACAACAACCACATTTAATACTATTAAATGCCTCATAAGTACATCTTCTATTTGGTATCTTTAGCAGCTCAACTTCACAAATTTTCTAGGTGGTGACTAGTTAAAATTTGTATGAGAGCTATCAATTCTCTTCGTTATCCTCTACTACAGGTTGACTTCTCTTTTGGTGGCTTAATCACTTTGATTCAACGACTCTACCATGAAAAAATCTTCTCTTTTTAAAAAATTTCATTTTTAATAAAGACTTAAAGGGTTGTAAGGCACTGCGTCTTATGGTGTGTTTATGTATCTAGCTTCCCAAAAACTCTGAGATCTTTCAAGGTAAGTTTTAGCAATCGTTTCAATGTGTCTCCCAGTAATGACTGAGCTTTCAAAGTAAAAAAGCCCCTAACACTGTTAAAGAAAGGACATTGATCCATCCTTCTATTGTTAAGAGTGGGAATGATGTTATTTCAATTTTCAACAATGCCAATCAAGGTCAACAAGAAGAATATGTTGCAGGAGGTATCCTATACCTTAGTGATTCTATTATACTCATATCTTCAAAATTTGAAGCATTTATTGGTACAGGCTCGAACAACTATGATGAAATAAAGGCACTGAATTTTTTGTTAACAGTAGTAGTAGAGGAGAGGTGATTGAATTCCAGGTATTTTGGGATTCCTTGGTTGTCAATTGGTTCAATGGTAGATTTAGGATGGAAGAATTGTTTTGATCACAACCCATTTTGGAGTAGCTGAAGGTAGTCAAGGCACAATTCTTGAAGATATCATTCCATCATATTTACAGAGAATTTAAGGCAAAGGCTAATGGACTCTTTAAAGAGGGCTTGTTGAGGACGAAAAACTATGGTTTAGCATGGGAAAGTAGGTATGGTGAGGCTAAAACTATGGTTTAGCCTCACTAGGTTTAGCATGGGAAAGTAGGTATGGTGAGGCTAAAACTATGGCTAAAACTAGGTGAGGCTAAAACTATGGTTTAGCCTTCGGGATAGGTCATTGCAAAAACCACCAATATAACTACTAAATTCACACCATATTCAAATACTAAACACTATTGATGGAAAAATAATTGCCTCTTTTATTATTCAAAGCATCCATTGTATCTACATATTGTTCATAACATCAAAATTTTAATAATGGGAGTGAAAAAACATCTTGCACAAAGAAATAATTAGATCATACTAGCAAGACAAGAACCTTCAAATTATTTATGACACCATTGTGCAAAGATGAAGATAATGGCAACTTAACATATGCCTCAATCTTGACAGAATATACAATTTTGAATGATTAGTTTATTGTAAATGTACTCCACAACATGCTATAATGTGATATGTTTATGCACATATTTTCTCAAGCTCCACACAGGATAAGGTTTTAGAACTAAGGAAAAATATTTATGATGTTAATTGTTTATAGATTTGAGAAAGCCTCAAGGGTTGCAATCAAACTCTGGAAATTATGTTTCTTGGTGGAATGCGAAACATGCTTGGATTTTTATAGTGCTTCAATGCTTGTTTAGGAACTAGGTAAGTGTGAATGAATATTTTTTTTTTTTTTTCATTTTTCTACATTGGATTCCCATTCTCTCTTAGTTATCAAAGGCAATTTAAAACTTGATTAGACTAAGAGAAAACATATTCCATTGCCAAACTTTGACCTTATAGGGAAGTGAACTACACTTGTTTGATACTTCCAGAAATTTGAGGGGATGCCAATAGAAATGTCAATGTTATTGGATACATCGGTGTTGGTCGTTTTAGAAAAGTTCTCTTTGTCAAATATGTTATTTTCAGGAATAAATATTTGCAAATAAGAGGATAAAGACTTGGCATGCCTAGGACATAATGGTGTTATTTATTGTCTGTATTTGTGATTGATTAGTATTCCACCACTAAAAACTTCATTATGTAGTTGTTCATTTAGTAGTATATTACAACAGTGACTTGTTAAAGGAATATGATTCCAGTTTGTTTGAACGTCATAAACTAGAAGGAAATTTAGCATTTAATTAGAAAAATGGAATATATTTTGAAAAAATGTTTTCTGATCAAATATAGGCCCATTGCTTGATCATTATAAAAAAACAATTATGACAATAAGAAATTATTTTGGACACGATGAATTACAAAACTCTCCATCTAAAAACATGTTAGCATATTCAATTTTTTCTGCATTAGAGAAAAATGAATGAGTAACATTAAGTTTTCTTTGAATATTTATAGAATTATTTCATAGATTCTAAATGGAAATTTCATGTGCTAATCTTGTTCAATTAATTATAGGGAAAAAAAGCGGCATACATAGTTTGTTGGCTTATGGGAATTGGATTCCTTTTTCACGTGGAATAGTACGTTGATAATTGAAGATTACTATTTTGAAGCTATATTTGCGGTTAGTATCGAAATTTACAAAGTCTTGTCTTATTCTTTTTTAGTTTCTTGTTGTAATATTGTGTCAACAATACTTTGCTCTGCCCATTAGATTTCTACTCACCAGTTTTATTGTTGAAGTGTCGATGCTTCTTGGAGATAACTAGAGGAAACAATATAACTACAAAAGTGGAGCATGAGACATTCTTAGTATAAATTGCTAGCTCTATTGTGTTTATTTGTGACATTTTATTTGCTTTGTTTATACAGGTCATCAAGCCACATAGCTGCCACTATTTCCCAACTGAAGAAAACTCGTTCAAGTTTCTTGCTTTTATGGGGAAAAATTGCATTAACAATATTGCTGATGTTGAGGTATATATCGTATAAATATTTTGTAGTCTAATTTAGTTTATATTCTAGTGTTCATCGACTTTCTTGTCTTATACATTGCATGGTATCCTCTCTCTTTTTTTTGACAGAAAAGGAACTCACACTAGTACAAAATGGCTAATTAGTTACTAAAAAAATGACTAAAATGTGCATATAAATGACTATTTGTCGGTCGGTGACTAATAGTAGCTAATTTACAGTATATTATAACGCGACCAACTTTTGGTCTTTTTTAGCTTAGTCATTAATTGGTTATCTCAATTTTTTTGTCTAGTTGTATATTTGGTCATTAATTTAGTTACTGATTTAGTCCTTAATTTAATCATTGATTTGATCATTAATTTAGTCATTGATTTGGCCCTTAATTTATTCATTGATTTGGTCATTTATTTAATCATTGGTTTAATCTTTGATTTTATCATTAATTGTCATACTTAATGACCAAATATACAACAGAATATATTACTATATGATCACCCGATAAAACCAATTAATAACCAAAGAAATATGACCAAAATGTTGGTCGTGTTATAAGATACTATAAATTAGCTACTAATAGTCATATATATGCAAATTTTAGTCATCGTTTGAAACCAAATAATGACTGAAGAAATATGAATAAATTTTATTCATGTTATAAGATACTATAAATTAGCTACTAATAGTCATATATATGCCAAATTTAGTCATCATTTGTAGTCACACATTTATCATTTGCAGTAGTCATTTATTCATTATATAAATGACTAATTTAGTATTTTATATTCATTTCATTTACTTTCATTAATAATCATTATAAATGACTAATTTAGTCATATATTCATTTTATTTGTGTTCATCATTAATCAATATAGACTACTATTTTAATAGTTTTAGATTGATTTTATGTGTTCATTATTAATCAACATAAATTAATTAGTATGATTTTGCAACTAAATTTAAAAAAAAAAAAAATGTTATACAATTTACATGTTCATCTAATATGAAAACGCAAAGTTACATATGTTAATTAGAATACCAAGTAATATCAAGTAAAAGTATAAATAATTCCAACCACATAAATTATATTATATAAAATGTCAAGTATTAAAATATGAGTTTCCAACTTAATATTGGTTGGAGTAAAATTTATAGATAAAATATTGTTCATCACTTCAAAACATTATCATTATCTTGCCAAGGAATTGCAAGTGAATTCACCAACTATAAAAACTTGACCATCAGTATTTATGTGTATGTCTTCTGCAAGATATTGGCTCTACGGGTACCACTAGACCAGTACACTTCTCTCTCTTTGTCACTCTAGTGTTATTTTTCCCCTATTTCTTCAATCCTTGCTTCTTACCATCAATACTGAGTCCATTTTCTGCAAAAGGAAAACAAAAAAAGTTACAATGCAGAGTATAAGACATGAAAGTCGATGAACACTGGAATATAAACTAAAGTAGACTATAAAGGATTTATATGATATATACCTCAACATCAGCAATATTGCTAATTTCATTTTTTCCCATAAAAGCAAGAAACTCAAACAAGTTTTCTTTAGTTGGGAAATAGTGGCCACTATGTGGCCAAATGACCTGTATAAACAAAGCAAATAAAATGTCACAAATAAACACAACAGAGCTAGCAATTTCTACTAAGAATGTCTCATGCTCCACTTTTGTAGTTGTATTGTTTCCTCTAGTTATCTCTAAGAAGCAGTGACACTTCAAAAATAAAACTGGTTAGTAGAAATCTAATGGGTGGAGCAAAGTATTTCTAACACAAGATTACAACAAGAAACTAAGAAAGAATAAGACAAGACTTTGTAAATTTTGATACTAATTGGGAATATAGCTTCAATATCGTAATCTTCAATTATCAATGTACTATTCCAAGGGAAAATGAATCCAATTCCCATAAGCCAACAAATTATGTATTCCCCTTGTTTTCCCTGTAATTAATTGAGCAATATTAGCACATGCAATTTCCATTTAGAATCTCTAAACTGATTCTATAAATATTCAAAGAAAACTTAAGGTTACTCATTCATTTTTCTCTGATGCAGACAAAACTGAATATGCTAACTTGTTTTTGAGTTAGAGAGTTGTGTAATTCATTGTGTCCAAAATCATTGTTTATTTTCGTGACTGTGTTTTTTTAATGATTGGGCAACGGGCCTATATTTGATCAAAAAACATATTTTTCCGAAAATATTCCATTTTTCTAATTCAAAGCTACATTTCCTTCCAGTTTATGGCGTTCAAACAAACTAGAATAATTTTCCTTTAACAAATCACGGTTGTAATATACTACTAAATAGACAACTATGTAATGAATTTATTAGTGGTGGAATACTAATAAATCACAAATACATGCAAGAAATAACACCACTATGTCCTAGACATGCCAAGTCTTTATCCTATTGGTTGGAAATATTACTTCATGAAAACAACATATTTGACAAAGAGAACTTTTCTAAAACTAACCAACGCGAGTGTATCCAACAACAATGACATTTCTATTGGCATGCCCTCAAAATGTGTGGAAGTATCAAACAAGTGTAGTGCACTTCCCTGTAAGGTTAAAGTTTGGTAATGGAATATGTTGTCCCTTAGTCTAATCAAGTTTAACTTGCCTTTGATAACTTAGAGAGAATGGGAATTCAATATAGAAAAATGACAGAAAGCTTTTATTCATCCACACTTACCTAGATCCTAAACAAGAATTGAAGCGTTATACAAATCCAAGAATGTCTCACATTCCACCAGGAATTTTTTTTTTAAGATTTTGATTGTAACCCTTGAGGCTTTCTCAAATTTGTAAACAAGTAACATCATAAATATTTTTCCTTAGTTCTCAAACCTTCTTCTGTGTGGAGCTTGAGAAAATATGTGCATACACATATCACAATATAGCATGTTGTGGAGTACATTTACATGAAACCAATCATTTAAAATTCTATGTTCTATCAAGATTGAGTCATGTGTTAAATTCCCAGTATCTGCATCTTTGCCCAATGGTGTCATTAATAATTTGAAGTTTCTTGGCTTGCTAGTATGATCTAATTATTGCTTTGTGCAATATGTTTTTTCACTCATATTTATAAAAAAATTATGTTTATGAATAGTGTATAGATACAATGGATGCTTCGAATAATAAAAGAGGCAATTATTTTTCCATCAATATAATTCAAGTATTTTCATATGGAGTAAATTCAGTAGTTCTATTGGTGGTACTTAGGGTCAACCTAAACGGTTATTTCTCATGCATCAAAAGAGGTACAAAGTGATTATAGGAAGGACTCATGCAAAAATTTTTAATCATACATGTTGAATCTGAAAGTGTTAATTTTGTTGTGCTCAATTTATTATTGGGGTACCTATCAGCTGACAAAGTTTGTACAAATTTTGGAAATGAAAATAAGTTATAACAAATAACATAACACAACATTTTTGGCACTTGCTTCTTTTTCTTTGCAAATCCGAACATGTCTTGAAGCAACTTATGTTAGCTATGTCCAAATGATGCCAGTTTTTATTTTCCATTTAAATTTCCAATTCAATCCTATGTATCATTATCTAAGAAATTTGGCTCATTCAGAGGAGATGGAAAATGTGTGTGTGAAATAAATTTTAACCATAAAATGGTGTTATCCCGAAATTTCTGAACTCCACTTTCATCGCTCTCATTCCCAAGCTGTACTATCCAGCTTCTTTTGACGATTTTTAGCCTATTTCCCTCTGTAACTGCCTTTATAAAATCATTACAAAAATCATTACCAAAAGACTCAAGCCTATCCTCTCAAATCATATCTCTAAGGAACAATTTGGATTTTTGGAAGGAAGAAATTTTCATGAAGCCATAGGGGTGGCACAAAAAGTCCTCTGCAGTATGAAGAGACATAGATGGAAAGGGTTGATCATCAAAAGTAAGCTTTCAAAGGCTTATGAAAAGATCATTTGGATGTATATTAGACTCCTGCTCACCCATCTGGGCTTTCATTATGACTTCATCTGATGGGTGATGGGATGTATCACTGACATTAGTTTTGTTTCTCTGATAAATGGGGTTGCTTCCCCTTTTTTTAAAAACGAAAGAGGCCTCTGCCAAGGATGTCCCCTCTCCCCCCTTCTCTTTTTGCTGGAAGCCAAAGGCTTAAGCCAATTGATTTTAGAGGCAAAATGGAAAGGGTACATATGGGGTGTGGAGGTAGCTACAAATCTCAGTATCATACACCTACTGTTTGTAGATGATATCCTTCTCTTTAGCAATGGAAGTTGCAAGGACTCCTTCCATTTCAAAGCCTCCCTAGATATATTTCTAAAAATCCACTGGAATACGCATCAATCATCACAAATCCTCAATCATGGTTACAGGAATTACGGAGGAGGAATCTAGAAATCCCATTGAATCCCTCCCTTTAGTGGTCAGACAGTTTTTTGATAGTCTCCGATACCTTGGGTTCCATATTAAGCCAGATTATTACCGTATAGCTGATTGGATGTGGATGGTGGCCAAAAACGAAAAAAAATTTAAGTGTTGGTGTTACAAATGGTTTTCTAGAGCGAGGAGACTCACACTCATAAAATCTGTTCTAATGGTCATTCCAGTCTTTTGGGCACTCTTCTCATGGATGTCACGGGGGATCTTGGAGCACATTAGGAAAATATGTCATAAATTTTTGTGGGCAGGATCCAAAGAGGACCACTCCCTCTCTTGGGTGGCTTCGGAGAAAATAGCCTGACCAAAAGAATGGGGAGGATGGGGTATAAAGGAACTACCCTTCTTCTTCAAGTCCCTTGCGGCTAAAATGGGATGGTAACTGCTGAACAAGGACTCCCTTTGGTCCATGGTAATGAGAAGGAAGTACATTGACCCTGGAGACATTGTTGATTGGGTCTAGAACCCTGTCATGTCCACCAAGGGTGGGTCGGCGGTTTGGCAGGCCACCCTTCAAGCCATGGACCTAATCGAGGAAGGTCTGGCCTGGAAGGTTGGGAATGGGCAGTATATTAGACTGGGGCTAGACCCTTGGGTCGGTTGTAATGGAGCTTTTTCCCTTCTGGAGCCTTGCAAATCTCACCTTGCGAACAAAGGTCTCTTTCTCCTCGCTCAAGCCGAAAAATCTAAAGCTGGAAAAATCTGGCCACAAGGCTGGAAAAATGGGGACGATCTTCAGTTTGACCCAATATGGGAAAAAACTTGGAAGCTATACACTAATGAACTACTTAGAACAAACATATGCATTCGAGATGACCCTGAAACCCTTAGATGGGGCTTTCCGCCTTTAGGCTTGTACTCACCAAAGACTGAGTATTCTCATCTTATGGGGAAGAAAGGCTGGCTGAAGGCCGAATGGTGGCATAAACCCCTCTGGAAGCTGAATAGACCTGCTAAAGGTTGCCTCTTTTTTTGGTGCCTGATAGAAAAAAATATCCACTTGTGTGACAATCTTCAAAAAAGGAAGAAGGAGGGGCCGCGAAGATGCCCCTTATGCAAACAGGACTCTGAATCGGTGGCCCATTTGTTTCTTTTTTGTTCCTAATGTCAAAAGGCATGGGAAGGGATCCAAATTATGGTTGGTTGCAAACAACAATGGGTTGGTCCTTTGATTAAGGAGGCCTGGAAGTCTTGGTGGAATGGTTACCAGACTGAAAAACAAAAATCGGTACCCTTGATTATGGCCTGGGGAATTTGGCTTGCCAGGAACCACGCTATTTTCAGGAATGTAGATACCCCTTTCACATCATCGCTCATAATGGACCAGACATCTATGCCCTTCTCCCTGAACAAGAAAATCCAACAAAGAAAAGGGTCAATACCCCTGAGAAAATCAAGGGTGATATCCCTTGGGCTTACTTTGATGGAGCATCAGATCTGGCGAACATGTGTGGTGCTGGAATTTTTATTCACCTAAGAAATTCTCTAATATTGGTAGCCTCTATCAAACTTGTTCAGGGCACATACAACTATGTTGAGATCAAAGCGTTACACCACATCCTATGCTGGCTTTCACACCTACATATTACTTATGTTCAATTATTTTGGGACTCGCTCAACATCATCAAATGATTTAACAAGGATTTTTTTTTTTTTTTAAATTATGCTTTACGACCCATCCTTGAAGAATGATGGTTATCGAAGGACTATTTTACTCACATTGATTTATGTCATATTTACAGGGAAAGGAATTCCGCTGTAGACCTATTTTCTAATGAGGGTTTATAGCAAGATTTGAGAAGCTGGAGGACACGAGAAATAGGGCCAGAAGGCTCTGTGGATTCAGACCATTCTCCATTTTCTTGAGTGGTCTTCAGTTGTTTTTTCTCTATATATGTTAATGTACTTTCAGAAATTCTCACTTTATATTGCTGAAAATTATATTATGTATGTACCACAAAACTTGGTTGAGGATTAGATCCTTTGTTGCTCCTCTTTATAAATTTTTATACTGGTTGTCTGTTCTTGTTTGGGTTTTTTTTCCTCTTAATAGGAGGCTCGAAAACCTAGGTTACTATGCTGCTTGTATCAGGATCTATATTTCTGTTTTGGGTCGTTTTCCTCCAAAGAGGAGGCCTAGAAAACACTTATAATTTTTTTGTGGTTTCTACACAAGGCCGATGAAAAATACGATGTTTTTCCCTTGAAAAAGGGAAGATTTCGAACATTCACATACTTTTTTGGGATGGAGCTATGAGAATGGTCTAAAATTTTTTGGTCGCAAATTGGGAAGAGCTCGGATCTCTCCCAAGAAATGCTTAAATGTATGTACACAATTAAATTTTTATGAATATAAAGAGTTCAATTTTTTCCTTGGAAAAAATATAGTTTAACCATACAAATTTGTCTTGTTCTATAATGAAAATTGTTAAAAGCACAATGAAGTTGTGAAAAATTGGGGAAAATAAAAATATTTACAGATAAAACTAAATGCATCCATGTAAAAAATAACCCAATCTAAATGTGCCTATTTATAAGTGACTGGATAATGCATCTCTAGGGTAATGCAACTCATCCTCATATTTCCCCCTTTAATACACACATACACATACAAACACATGTGGGTCAAGGACACATATTTGCCACTAGGTAGGTGTCCCATGAATGCCACTTTCTCAAATACATCCCTAAAATACAATTGAAGGGGTACCTTTTAATATAATGAATTATCCAAGTGCATAATATTAGAGTATTAACACTCTAATTCTATAGTTTAATTTAATCAATTTTACAATATATTAAACTTTACTAAATAGTTATTAATCATAAATTTCATTAATTAAGAGGTCAACATAAAACCATAGAACTTATTGCAAATAAATGAACTCTATTATCATGGACTTTAAACGAGAATGTTTCCTTATGAGCCCGAGCCATAGAGGGAACTTTGGGAGTGACTGCAAAACTTTCCTAGATTTTTATGGTTATTCCTCTAGGCGAAGGTCAATTTCAAAGCCTTCTACTAAAGCTATTAAGGCTAAGAACACCACAAATATTGGGGTGTTTACTATTCACTAACTAGTCAATACATCCCTTTCCTCACACAATGAAGGAATGCCTTGAAGTGGAAATCACAAAGTGATAGAGATTAAAGGTAGTGCAAACAGAGGCACTTAGGTTATTGTTGGTTTGAATTTTCTCAAAGGAACTGACATACAAAAAGAAAATTGAAAATATGTCAACATGGCTCATATGGTCAGAGCTCTATGAATGTTTCTATTAGCAATGGAAGAACCCAAACTGTTCTTTAGGGACTAACATGATAGTCCAAGCACAAAAAATAATGTCTTAGATGTGTTCTTAGGGGTACGGTAAAGTAATATTCTTGGATGTACTCATAAATAGATCGGTAGTTAACACGTTTCAATCAAGATCACTTAGGCCAAAAACAAAATCTTTCCTTTGGACCTGAGGTTGCATGGCAAGTGTTCAACAAAATATTTGAACAAAACGTGTTCGACAACAAAATTGGTAACAATGGAAATGTTAGGGGACCTTAATTTGAGAGGGCTTTGAAATCAAAGCAAACTTTCAAATTATTGTCAAGTATATCATAGGGAAAACCTTAATATTTTGGGTGAAATTTCTTGATTTTATAGTAAATAAAAAGCAAAAATTAGAGCTCATGCATATGATCCTTGTGGACCAACAATAACTTTTTTTGCAGGAAACCAACTTAATGACCATCATCTATTTTCTAACATATGCAAAGACACTATTCTAATTTTGGTGTTTTGCCTAGAAAAAGGAGTGATGGGAAAATGTGTGTTTTCATCCTCAGAGACTATTTCTTTCAAGGATAAGGTCTCAAATAAACCCCTCCACTTCAAAAACTATAATTTGTAATCAAGTTTACAATATTTAAAATTACCAAAGAGTTATTAATCATAGGTGTCATTAATTAATGGGTCAAGAAAAAAACAAAAAAACGTGTTGCAAATAAATTCCCTCTATTAACATGCACTTTAAATGTGCATGTTTCCTTATGAGCCCAAGCTATAAAGGTCACAATGGTAGAGTTATCTGATCAAGAGGTCACAAAACTTCTCTCTTTCTGTGAATCACATGCATTGAAGTCTGATTCACAACACCTATATTAAAACTGTATAAGTGGATCTATTCAAACTGGAAAAAAAAATTGCTATGAAGTGTATCTATACTCCAAAGTTTTCTTTATTATTCAATTTTCTTATCTGGAGTACTGTCCAAAATATTTTAAAGAGAGGCCTCTAGGGAAGAGCAGATCCTTTTTTTATCCCATGGTTCCCACACTTCAACCCAACCACTATGTTTGTCACAAAAATGGCAGTTTGGTTTTATGTCCTCATTTTCCAATACTAGTTTGTAATTTATCAGTGTTTGTATATATTGTCAATACCTAGGGAATAAATTAAAAACAAATCTTAAAAGGATTAAGTTTGGTTTTTCACATATGCTTGACCCAGTCACTTCTAGAAAAAACCAACTATGTTTGACGAGACAAACTAAAATCATAACTAGTTTCACATACTAGACATCTACCTTAATACCATTAACATGGGCAACCTAGATGCAACCTCAAAAGGACTACTTAGCAAGGTTAAGATGCCCAATATCCAGTATATCCAAAAAAATAAGTTCATTCAATTGGATCAAAACTGCACAAAAGCATGAGGGCCTTCTTTGCCACTTATTCATAAGCTATTATATTTGTTGTGTATTATCATATTTTGAAACATGTTTTTGGATTTGACTTAATAATGGACAAATTGAACTTTGTCCATCTTAGTTCACAAATTCATGCCATAATCCTTGGAAATTTTGACGTATGTTGATATGATCCTATGATATTGTTGAATATGTTATTTTCAAGTCTGGAAAATTTTATCAAGCACAGTTTCCAATCGAGTGAGGATTGGTTCTATCTATAGTTATAGTCATTAATGTTTAGCTCTATCCTTACTCCACATAGTACAAATATTTGGGGATTTTAACTTTGATAGGAAATGGTATCTCTAACTACCATTTTGATCATCCAGCCTCCCATTTGAAATATTAAATCCACTTAATGGTAAATTCTCTAATCCATCCTCTCAAAAGACATGGTAACAATCCTAACATTATGTTGAGTCTTCATGATTTCAATTTACAAGCAAGTCATGACAACTTTGCATTATACAATGAAAAATATTCAAGTCTTCACAATCTACAGCAAAAAATTCCCCACCTAGCACTAAAACCTTCAAGTTCTAATCTCGATTCTCCTCCATCCATAGACTACTCAATAGTCACTACTAGGAAAAGAATATTGAAAGAACAAAAATTGGTATAAAAGAATGTGAGGTTTGTGATTTTATTAAATGTTAGAATTTTTAATTTTCATGTATAATATAAACACAAAGTAAAAGATATTTTTTTTCTATATATTCCAAACAATCCAATCAACAACTCAGCTCAAGGCTACTCTAAATTAAAGCCTTCCTCCTACAATGCAACCAAACTTACATCCAAACATTCATTTCCCATGATAGTACTCAATGTTATTGTGTACTATGGTACTTCTAAAAAAATATTATAGATGTTTTTAAATACTCCTATTTCTTGACCATATCTTGGAAAAATATCATGCCATTCCATTTATGGTAACATGATTTGGGCACTAACAAGGTTAATAAAAAAATGACTTCTGAACCCAACAATTGCATGCAAATAAATTAAAATTTTGCATACCAAATTGAAAACATAAAATCAAATAAACTTTGTGACCAACAATATAAGGTAGCAACAACCTTCAAATTTGACCAACCACTTCAATTATAAACTAAGCTACCACGTATGGATCAGATGGCATGATTCAGACTACCAATTCTCATGAACCACCCATTCAAATACATAAAAACCATCATATATCCAATCCTATTCCCCATCTCCTGATTGACGATCATAATAATTTATCCATCCATGGCATTTCAATCACATACATATTGAAAGGCTCATAAAAAAAAAAGAAACTTCTAACTAGACTATACAAGCAACACTCGACATATTCACAAAAACAGACACTTTAAACTCCTAGACCCCGATAGTAGATTGTATCAGCTTCAAATCAGACACATATTCTGGCAACGACCCTTGCCATCGCAATGTTGGCCTTTTGAGCATCTAAGCCTCTCATTCGGGTACCCATTCATCAATTAATGAGAAATCCCATACCCCAGCAATTCGGAATCCAAAGACAGAACTGGATACCCATTCATCAATTCATGAAAAATCTGAAATCCCACCCCCTCTGTCACCGATACTCATGCCTAATCTCGTCTCAGACACATAACAGCAGTAGCAGAGTTTCTGCAAACAACCCGACTCAACTCAAAAAATTTTCTCTTATATAACATCCGGGATGCTCCACATATCAACATATGACGGGGAGAGTCCACTGGCAACGGTCTCCAAGGAAAACCTAGTGCCTCATGGTTGGAGAAATATGCTTAGTCAAAGTTGCAAACCCCAACCAATGGTCCAAAACCCCAAGGGCAGCTGATGTGGAAGATTTACTTTGATCCCAAAGCATGGATGATGTCGCAGCATAATATTGACTAATTTAACTAAGGTGACATGGAAGTTTATCTTTAATTCTTGGGCTTAGAAGAAAATTATTAAGGTTGAAAAGGTAATTCTAGTAGTTAAAGGAATTTGTTATGTTCCAAAAGCAAGGGAATAATTTATTGAATTAAATGTACATTAGTTCTTGGTCCAGACTTTAAAAACTATTATGGTCCAAGGGAATAATTTTTGGATATGGCCGTGATTATTTTATGGCACTAAGAGGGTCAGTTTGAAAATAAGATTAGTGGATGGTCTGAAAATTAATATATTCTTTATATTAGGTTGGCCCAACATAAGGGCTCCTCGGCCTCTATAAAATGGAGTGCCCCTGCTCTCCATGAATATCGAAAAATTCTTCGACTCTTCTATTTGCCTCCCTATGGAAGCTTTGATAGATCCAACGAGGAGGGTTAATGGTTGAAATTTGTACTTTTGGGGTAATGGCATTCATTGGGGTTTAAGGGTTATACATTTGTTTGGGATTTGTTTGGTTGTCAATTGTTTGCAGGTGCCATTGTAGAAGCATTCCCTCACAGAGTTTCGTGGGGCACTGAAGAATTGTTCGGGTTTGATCTATTTTAGGAACAACAACTCTAAGAATCCTTTTTGGCACTTGACATTAAGAACAGGTCAAAGACTCATCACAGGGAGTAGTATTTCAAAACTATGCATTTTGTACACCTGGTAATAATGTAAGTCCTTACTTTGAGTTGATCATTTTAGACCTGTGATCAAGTCACCAAAAGCTGCCAAAATAGTTCTGAGCAGTTGTGTTTGGCATTGGATTTCTCGGCCTTCAAAACTGGGACCATGAGATAATTTAAGCTATTGATTCCCTACAAACCTAAACTAATGATTCTTCAGAACCAACGAAAAATCCAATGAGATAACATCAAAATATATGTGGCCTACATCACTGTGTCTATGAGTGTATAAGTCTGTCATCTCTGTATAAAAAGGTTGATCAACAGTTTAAGTATTCAACGAAGCAGCAAGTGGTAGAGACTTAGTATTATTTCTGCGACTTAACAGAGGATCTGAGCTAAAACACATCAAGATGTTTGGAATTAGTTGTAGCAAAGACACCTTGTAGAAAATAAGTCTGCATCCCTGTAAAACATGCCAGATCTGTGCTGAATGTTATAAAATACAAGAAGTTTCACCCTGGAATAAAGATCCAGATCTGAAGAACTAGAGTTGTCTCTATATGACAAGGGAACCTTATGATTGTGAGCAAGTAATGTATAAGACATGTGACCTGAAGGCATGACTCTCTAGTGACATTGTTAACCATAGCCTGAAGTGACCTGATAGTAACGTGACCCATATACAACAATAGTTTTGCTACTAGAAAGAATGCAACAGTATCAATGAACTACGAAATCTGTAGGGTGTTATCCACAATAATCAGTAGTGATGTGTTATGGTTCATAGATACTTGATGTAGTAGTAACCCTGTATGGCATTTTCAATATGGAAGTTGTGCCTCTGTTTGACTGTGTGAAACATGGTTGAGCAATGAGAACTACTACTAGTAGTAGTGTGCATGATACAACAATATTTATGTATTGTCCTGTAATTCAAATCACTTAAGGTTGTTGTCGAAACTTATGCTAGGATTTGAAAAGTGCAGTGACCCTAAGGTCACAAGTAATCTTGATGACAATTGACAGTAGAATGGTCTCATATTAACAGTGCATAAACAATTGTGTTTGGGAGTGTGCACTGATTGAGGTTCTAAACAGAAGTGATTACCAACATGAGTATGTCTCGGTTGTAGAACAGATTCGTTTTGTATGTTGGTGTAGATATATTTCCAAGACTTGATTGATAAGCTAGGGTTTGCAATGGAATATATGTTGATATTGAAGCTGAGCTATGGGTTGTAAGGGTTGACATTGTGATATGCATGATAGAAGAAATGCCAGTGAAGAACAACAATATAATGACATTGCTTTATTATGGCAATGAAACCTTGAATGAACAGTGAAATTTTAGTAAGCTCATGATAGCATTATTCCTTGACTGTATGACTCTAAGGGACCCTTGGTGATTGTGATAACTGAGCAGTAGCTTATGTGATAATTTGGACAATAATGTATACCATAGTATTCATAATAGAGATATGTGACTGAACAATAAATGATGATACCTATTGACATGACTTTTTTTAGCCCCCCATAAATTTTTGACAAGCAAATAGGGGGCTAAAATGTTGTTGAGCCTTCAAGGAATGCATTTCCGGTGAAAAAACATCATCCTTGAAGCCTCCTTGTGCCTTTGTCCTTTGATAAAATCCCCCCTGTTGATTTCCATTGTAAAGCCTCTCTATTTGTGGAGAGATGCCCAAAGGCCTCCCTTTTTCCCCCTTATTTCACCCCCACTTAGTCTCTTTTTCATTCCACCTTGTCTCCTTTTCTATTTTCCCTTGTTACCTTTCAAACCCTCCCAAATTCCCCTTTAAATTCTTCCTTTGCCCTTTGTTTGGCTAAATCCCCTCTTTTCCCCTTATCGTTGCCCATTCCCAATCTTAAATTCCATTAAAAGGGGTCAAAAACCCACTTTCCAACCTTGTAATAGGGCTTAGACCCTTTACCATAAGCCCCTTAACCACTCCCCACACATGCCCTTGCGCTAGGACCAAGCACTTAAGTCCCAAGCACTAATCGCAATCGGAAGATTGACGGAGGGTCGAATCCCTTTGTAAAACCCAAAGTTCCGATGCGATTGGTTTATTGTATAAGGCCCGCGAAGTGTTTAGGACTTTTGATCTGTCGCATAGATCCGACGATGGATCGACGATTGCAACCCACACCCAAAATAGTAATCACAACGTCCTTTGTGCGTCTCCCGATTAGCTCGTTGCAAGCGCTTGCGACGCGAATAATCGCATCGCAAGTATTTGTGACGCGATTAATCACATTGCAATGCGCTATGATTGCGTTGATCGTGCCACCCCTTCGATCCCCCAATCGCACCTCTGCTCTGATGACCCGATCGCTCTGATCTGCGATTGATCGCAACTCCCCTTCGATCGCTTTCCCCGCCGATTGATTGCATCGCACATCCTCCTGCTTGAGATTGCGATTACCTCCTGCTCCCGACCTCCAATTGCGATTAGACCTGCCGGGCCCCACCACTTAACTCTTTCTACCCATTCATAAAATAAAGGATTTTCCCTTTGTAAATGGGAATTTTGTTATATTTTCATTTATATAAAGGTTTGTTCCAATCGCATCAGAAACTTTTGTTTGCGATATGTGCATTCCTCCGCCCCGCTCCGATTGCGATTGCGATTCCCGAATGGGTCCCACCCTGTATGGTCATTCCCCTCGCATTTCTGTTGCATTTCTTCCATTTCCTTTGTATTTCCTCTGTTAATCAAACCTTTGTGTTTTACATTAAGGTTTAGTGAATCGCCCTCCACCACGATCGGGTCCCACATCCGTGGCTCCGCTTCATTGTTTTCAGTGATTTCCTTTGTAATTCCCCCAACGTTTAATCTTTGGGTTTTACACTATTAACCATTTCTTCCGCCACTCCCCATTATTTCCACCGCTCCCACAGGCCTCCAAAGCATTCCTTCGCCACCACTGCCCGGGTTTGTAACCGGTTCATTTTATTGTGCAGATAGCACAGAGAGGCCATTTCAGCATTTTCCAGTAGATCAGTGGAAGATATTCAAAGGGGGTTAACGCCTGTTATTGATATAATTAATGTTTAACCCTGCATTCAAAGGAAAAGGCGTAGTTTGAAGATTTAAACACACTGTCAAAGTCTTATCTGTGTTTAATATCAGCAAAGTACTCTTCTCCAAACAGGACACCTTCCTACAAGAAATCTCCATGCCTCCTCGAGCCCTTAAACGTATGTTACGGACAGAAGCTTCTTTAAGAGTATCTGGACAACAGTTATTGAGGTATGGAGAGACTTGTAGATTTTTATCCATGTCATTTATTCCAGAAGGCTACCACAAAAATGCCAGACGCCTGAGGAACTTCGAATAAACATTAGAGGTCAAATCTCGACCTGACAGAGGCTTCCCATGCAGCCTACAAAGTACTACAGCACCAGAGTGCATCAAAGCCACTCCAGAGATAAATGCCGAGAGTTAAAATGGAATGGGTTTTGGCTCTCTTCCTCTCCTGAGCGTTAATATTGCATTCAGTGCTTCACCTACCTCCTCTGCTCTCTTTCTGATATAAAATCCCTGAGAAATTACTGTAAAGGGTTGTTGTTGGGCAGTTGTTGTTCAGCTGCTGCTGTTGTAGGTAAAGGGATTCAGTTTTGACTATTAGAACAGTTTGGGAGAGAGTAGCAGAGTAGTTGTTATGTAGTAGGCTGGGAGGAGAAAGTCTGGACTGTATTAGCCATTGAGTTCAGATGTATGTGACTGGTTTTGCATCATTAATTGAGCAAATTTCACAAGATCCTGGTCTATTACTATTGGTGATGTTTTTCTAACTTTGTTTATTACATTTTCATGTTGTTCATTGTTCTGCTGGCTTGCATCAGAAACATGGCATAGGATTTACCCTTGTTAGGTACCCTATGTCTCTGCTCTCCTTGCCTTCAATGTTTTTTTGCTAAATATGTGTATCTGAGGATTGATTTCAATTGATTTAACCAGTGTAGTAGTTCCTTATGCTGCTAGCTGATGTATGAGTTATTTGAATATGTTCTTAGATGTTCTTGCTGGGTTTAAGTTGGAAGATTTGGGAACACAGGGGATTAGAGTAAGCCCTGTCCACTAGGATCCTTGTGCAACCAGCTGGCCTTTCTAAGATCTCTTCGTTAATCTTATCTCTGTTTTCCTTTGGAGCATGCAAAAGCTGACCTGGAGTTAAATGACCTCTGGTCCGATCTGTAAGCTGCCCCTTCGTCCCTCCTTTGAGAGCTGCCTTTGAGTATGTCCAAGCAGGTCTGGAGTTAAATGACCTCTGATCTGATCTATAGACATAAAGTAGGTTGCTTTCCTTCTTTCACTTTCAATCCTTAATGTTCCATCTCACCATCTAATCTAAAAAGATCCTTTAGTATTAGATGACTTGCCCTTTGGAAATCTTTGGCTAGTTGTTGCATCTAATTACCTTTCATGACTCCATAGCCCAATGGATGGCACTTTCTTGACCTATCCCCTTTGCTAAAATATCCTGCTGCCTTGTTCCTTTTCTCCCATTACTTTCTCAGTCTATGATCTCATGACCAAACCAGCAACCAACCAACCAAATCAATTTAAACCTCCCTTTGTGCTTCATAACTAGCCTAATATCTCATTTGAGCTTCAAATACATATCATTCTTTGTTCTATTTGGAGAGATCCCTCTTTGGGTCCAGGAGGGCTAGATCCTAAGGCCCCAAAGAGGTTCTGATTTTGTCTCATCTTTTGTTCTTGCCAATCTGGCCAAAACATGGGAACCCCAACATAATGGCGACTCCACTGGGGAACTTGAGTGCATTTCACCTTAAAAATTCTTAAGCACTCAAAGACTCAAGATCTCTGTTTAGATTGGCTTTCAAATGATGATGGTGGATAGCAGCCTACTCCGAACAGTCAATTTCATCCACCTGGCGACTCCACACTCCCTATAATCCAAAGACCTGATGAATCCACTGGTGGAAGACTCTGAACTGGTTGACCAGATATAGTGACCTCTTTATGATTTACAAATATGCTTCCACACATACAGAGAAGATATGCCCCAATGAGTAGGGAGCATATCCCAGGATTCCCACACAAAATGCCCGAAGTGGACTGGTTAAGAAATCTGCCTTCCTTTCTGAGTGAAAACGGTGATGACCCCTTGCTACATCTCATCAAGTTTCATATGCATGTGTGGAGATTTAAAGTTGAATGGCATGAATACTGCCTAAAGAAAATGTTCATGGCAACATTAGAAGGAAAATTTAGGGTCTGGTATGAATGGTTAGAACCTCGGAGTTTGTTTTCTTTAAGGGACATGCACCAAGTATTTTACAAGAATTATAAAGGAAACTCTCCATCCTTATCATGGGATTGTTGTGATAAATCTCAAGATATCATATAGTACCTATTAGATATTAATGAGGATTTGGTTAATATGCATCCTGAAGATCTGTTAACAGCCATTCAAGCATTTCATATGCACCCTGGCTATCACAAGAACGCAGATGAACCAGCTGAGGAAGAAAATAGTCAAGAAACTGTAGACATTCTTCATGATATTCCTGAAAACTCAGTTGTTGATTTATCATCCCTTGTATTCGAGGCTCAAGATGACATCCTGCCTCAAATCCAGTCTTCAGAGGAAACAGAGAGCTGCTGCACTTCTGCGCAAAGGAACACAAGACCATCTTCCCCTTTGATAGAAGAGGAATTAGATCAGATCATCAATGGACAACAAGCCTTTGATTTTTTTTACAGATAAGACATTTGTGTCCATTCATCTGATGAGCTTTTTTGTACAGAGTCAGAAAGCTCACACGTAAATCAGAGTGAAGAAAAATCTACTGATAATCCAGTATGTCTGGTTGGCAGCATTACTTTTATTCATGATTTTCCTATTTTTGATCTGTCTGATGATGATGCTCTCCAAACGGAAGATGATCTTTCAGGGCCATCATTAGTGAATTTATGGAAGGAAAATCGGTTCCCTTTTCTTCCAGAGAGTGATGAGCCAATGCAGGCTGTTTACGATACTGATGGGGAGAGCTACGACATTATGATAGTAGATGAAGACTCTGCGAATCTTCATTTTGCTTTACCAAAAATCATCAGTGAGTCTCGTAGCCAGCGTCCTTTCCTTTCAGAAGATGAGGAGGAAAGCGAAGAAGAGATTTTTGAGCAGGATGAAAGCAAAGAGCCTTCCCTTGAAAAAGAGAAGGTAACAGAAGATATCCCTGCTCATGAATGCGCAGATCTTTTCACGGAGCTCGGTCCAGTAGCAAAAGACATGTTAGAGCTCCAAGAGGACTCGGCTGCAATATATGATGAGTCCTCCAGTTCAAAAGATGAAGGAGACACTCTACCCCAAGAGAGTCTTCTTCTCAATCCAGTGGAAGAAAGAGAGATCCTGGTTGAAGCCAACCCGCCATATATTCATAGCCAGGTATCCTTTTATGATCCTTATGTTCATTTCCTGCAAATATTTGAAGAAGGATCAAAGGTCTTTTTGAGAAGCATGTTGCAGACAGAAATAAAATTTTTCAAGGCTGCTGTTATTGAACAAAAAGAGTGGGAGCTGCCCTGCCTATCCAGCCTGCTCAAGTCGCTGAGTAGAAGGGACCAGCCATGGGATCATTTGATGGGCTAGTTGCATTGGAAGACAATGTTTGTAAGCTAGACTGTAAATATTTCAGTTAGAGTAGGGTAGGTAGGAAAACTCAATAAAGCTCAGCTTGTGAGCGTGTAGTTAGTTGTTTTGATGTCTGCAAAGTCTAGCAAGTCAAACTGTCTAATCTTGGCTTGACTGTTTTTCAATTTTTGACTTAGAATGTAGAGAAGAAATCTGCTAGACAGTTCAATCCTAGCAGATATTAGATTAGGTATAGAAGCTATGAGGCCAACAATCTAATCTGGTCTCATGGAGCAATAAGGGTAGAAGTAGAATAGGTTTATTTTCCTGTTTATGAAAATTGATGATGTAAGGGGTCTGCAAGTCCAAATGCACTCAGAAGAAAAAATGTTAGGACTATAGTATGGGTAGGTAGTTGTGTGGGAAAATTTTACTGCTGATATGATGTATTCATGATTTGTGGTAGCTGATCCAAGAAAGAAAAGAATGAGTCAAGCAGTAGGCATCTGGCCTACACCAAAGATCATTTTCTGAATTCTTGACTCCTTCAAGAAGAAGCCATCCCCATGTGGAGCCACTGTTAGCCCCCCATAAATTTTTGACAAGCAAATAGGGGGCTAAAATGTTGTTGAGCCTTCAAGGAATGCATTTCCAGTGAAAACACATCATCCTTGAAGCCTCCTTGTTCCTTTGTCCTTTGATAAAATCCCCCCTGCTGATTCCCATTGTAAAGCCTCTCTGTTTGTGGAGATATGCCCAAAGGCCTCCCTTTTTCCCCCTTATTTCACCCCCACTTAGTCTCCTTTTCATTCCCCCTTGTCTCCTTTTCTATTTTCCCTTCTTACCTTTCAAACCCTCCCAAATTCCCCTTTAAATTATTCCTTTTCCCTTTGTTTGGCTAAATCCCCTCTTTTCCCCTTATCGTTTCCCATTCCCAATCTTAAATTCCATTAAAAGGGGTCAAAAACCCACTTTCCGACCTTGTAATAGGGCTTAGCCCCTTTACCGTAAGCCCCTTAACCACTCCCCACACACGCCCTTGCGCTAGGACCAAGTGCTTAAGTCCCAAGCGCTAATCGCAATTGGAAGATTGGCGGAGGTCTGAATCCCTTTGTAAAACCCAAAGTTCCGATGCGATTGGTTTATCGTATAAGGCCCTCGAAGTGTTTAGGACCGTTGATCTGTCGCATAGATCCGACGGTGGACTGACGATCGCAGCCCACGCCCAAAATTGCAATCGCAACGTCCTTTGTGCATCTCCTGATTGGCTTGTTGCAAATTCTTGCGACGTGATTAATCACATCACAAGTATTTGCGACGCGATTAATCGCATCGCAATGCACTGCGATTGCGTTGATCGCGCCACCCCTCCAATCCCCTGATCGCACCTCTGCTCTGATGACTCGATCGCTCTGATCTGCGATTGATCGCAACTCCCCTCCGATCTCTTTCCCCGCCGATTGATCGCATCGCACATCCTCTCGCTTGCGATTGCGATTACCTCTTGCTCCCGACCTCCGATTGCGATTAGACCTGCCGAGCCCCACCACTTAACTCTTTCCGCCCATTCATAAAATAAAGGATTTTCCCTTTGTAAACGGGAATTTTGTTATATTTTCATTTATATAAAGGTCTGTTCCAATCACATCGAAAAGTTTTGTTTGCGATATGTGCATCCCTCCGCCCCTCTCCGATTGCGATTACGATTCCCGAATGGGTCCCACCCTGTACGGTCATTCCCCTGGCATTTCTGTTGCATTTCTTCCATTTCCTTTGTATTTCCTCTGTTAATCAAACCTTTTTGTTTTACCTTAAGGTTTAGTGAATCGCCCTCCACCATGACCGGGTCCCACATCCGTGGCTCCGCTTCATTGCTTTCGGTGATTTCCTTTGTAATTCACCCAGCGTTTAATATTTGGGTTTTACACTATTAACCATTTCTTCCGCCACTCCCCATTATTTCCACCACTCCCACAGGCCTCCGAAGCATTCCTCCACCACCATTGCTCGGGTTTGTAATCGGTTCATTTTATTGTGCAGATAGCACAGAGAGGCCATTTCAGCATTTGCCAGGGGATCAACGAAAGAGATTCAAAGGGGGTTAACGCCTGTTATTGATATAATTAATGTTTAACCTCGCATTCAAAGGAAAAGGCGTAGTTTGAAGATTTAAACACACTGTCAAAGTCTTATCTGTGTTTAATATCAGCAAAGTACTCTTCTCCAGACAGGACACCTTCCTACAAGAAATCTCCATGCCTCCTCGAGCCCTTAAACGTATGTTACAGACAGAAGCTTCTTTAAGAGTGTCTAGACAACAGTTATTGAGGTATGGAGAGACTTGTAGATTTTTATCCATGTCATTTATTCCAGAAGGCTACCACAGAAATGCCAGATGCCTAAGGAACTCTGAATAAACATTAGAGGTCAAATCTCGACCTGATAGAGGCTTCCCATGCAGTCTACAGAGTACTATAGCACCAGAGTGCATCAAAGCCATTCCAGAGATAAATGCCGAGAGTTAAAACAGAATGGGTTTCGGCTCTCTTCCTCTCCTGAGCGTTAATATTGCATTCAATGCTTCACCTACCTCCTCTGCTCTCTTTCTGATATAAAATCCCTGAGAAATTATTGTAAAGGGTTGTTGTTGGGTAGTTGTTGTTCAGCTGCTGCTGTTGTAGGTAAAGGGATTCAGTTTTGACTGTTATAACGGTTTTTGAGAGAGTAGCAGAGTATTTGTTATGTAGTAGGCTGGGAGGAGAAAGTCTAGACTGTATTAGCCATTGAGCTCAGATGTATGTGATTGGTTTTGCATCATTAATCGAGAAAATTTCACAAGCTCCTGGTCTATTACTATTGGTGATGTTTTTCTGACTTTGTTTATTACATTTTCATGTTGTTCATTGTTCTGTTGGCTTGCATAAGAAAAATGGTATAGGATTTACCCTTGTTAGGTACCCTATGTCTCTGCTCTCCTTGCCTTCAATGTTTTTCTGCTAAATATGTGTATCTCAGGATTGATTTCAATTGATTTAACCAGTGTAGTAGTTCCTTATGCTGCTAGCTGATGTATGAGTTATTTGAATATGTTCTTAGATGTTCTTGCTGGGTTTAAGCTGGAAGATTTGGAAACACTGGGGATTAGAATAAGCCCTGTCCACTAGGATCCTTGTGCAACCAGCTGGCCTTTTTAAGATCTCTTCATTAATCTTATCTCTGTTTTCCTTTGGAGAATGCTAAAGCTGACCTGGATTTAAATGACCTCCGGTCCGATCTGTAAGCTGCCCCTTTGTCCCTCCTTTGAGAGCTGCCTTTGAGTATGTCCAAGCAGGTTTGGAGTTAAATGACCTCTGATCTGATCTATAGACAGAAATTAGGTTGCTTTCCTTCTTTCATTTTCAATCCTTAATGTTCCATCTCACCATTTAATCTAAAAATATCCTTTAGTATTAGATGAATTTCCCTTTGGAAAGCTTTGGCTAGTTGTTGCATGTAATTACCTTTCATGACTCCATAGCCCAATGGATGGCACTTTCTTGACCTATCCCTTTTTCTGAAACATCCTGCTGCCTTGTTCCTTTTCTCCCATTACTTTCTCAGTCTATGATCTCATGACCAACCCAGCAACCAACCAACCAAATCAATTTAAACCTCCCTTTGTGCTTCATAACTAGCCTAATATCTCATTTGAGCTTCAAAGACATATCATTCTTTGTTCTATTTGGAGAGATCCCTCTCCAGGTCCAGGAGGGCTAGATCCTAGGGCCCCAAAGAGGTTCTGATGTTGTCTCATCTTTTGGTCTTTCCAATCTGGCCAAAACACGGGAACCAAAACAACTTTGATGACATCACCAATTTTGATGACACCTGTGACATTGATACAATGATGGCAATGGTGTTGTGATATAACCTTGATTACATGACTATATCTTTGATATATGATAGTGACCTAGTTTGGAAGTAATCTGTTGATACAAAAACATATTTGAAAATAACCTTGTAAGTGATCTGAAGTGACCTTGTTGATGGCAGTGATCTTCCTTTATCTTCTACCCTACCTTGACAACAATATTTTGATGTGGGAGAAACCTTGGTATATGGCAGTAACTTGGTGAACCTAGCATGACATTTGATATGACAATTATTCTAATGACAACGCTCTCAATACATGACAATAAAAATGTTCTTGGCAAATGGCTGTAACCCTTGACACGATAGAAACCTTATATAGAAGTGACTATTGTTAGTCATCAATATTTTTCACCTGTTGATGATGACTAGTTGTTACAGCCAATTTTTCTAGCAACTGATCTCCAATATGTCAAATTTGTCAGCTGGAAAACACCCATAAAATTTTTTTCCCTCCTACCTTTTCAATCAGCCCATGATGAGATAAAAAATCATTGTCAAAGCCCTATGTAGCCTCAACCATACAATCTTGTCTATCAGCTCCAAAGAGAATAATCCAAATCTTTCCAAGAAGTCTCCCCTAAGTTAGGTAGTGGCGCTTTAGGTGATTTTCTCTTGGAAAACTATTCTAAAGCCAAAAGAACCTCTATCTATTATCAACTAGTCCTAGAAGACCTTCCTATTCTGCAAATGAATTTTGGTTACACCCTTAGGTCGCGGCACTAACAAACCTTGAGGTCTCAGCAATACATATGCCACAGGTCAAGCTGATATTAGGTAGATGTATAGTGTTTCAATGTCTTTTTAAAAGAGCAGAAGTATACTGGTGTTCCAAAAGATAGTATTAAACTCAACATGAGAAGACAACTGCTTCTCATGTGGTTTTGAGCCTGGAATGCAGCTACTGGACAGAGAGTTATTTCATTAAGCTCCTGAAAACACAGTCAAAGGTTAGTCAATTATAAATGACAAGAAATGATCTGTAGGTACTGGCCAGGCTGCCTATGATTGTCTAAAAGATGCACAAAGGTATTTGAAAAGCAGAATTACATGTCTTAGAAAAATGCCCATCATGGCTTATTGTCAATTTGTCATTTTCATTTTCTTAAGTATGAATAGGCAGTGAAAGCAAAGATAACACTGTTTGAAAGATGAT
Organism: Pinus albicaulis; assembly: GCA_034641835.2. Classification (NCBI taxonomy): domain Eukaryota; kingdom Viridiplantae; phylum Streptophyta; class Pinopsida; order Pinales; family Pinaceae; genus Pinus; species Pinus albicaulis. The sequence goes on along the minus strand of CM076569.1, from coordinate 395,462,285 downwards.
GAAATGGAAAGACTGAGAAAACCTCCTTCATTTTACAAACAGAGGGTTTGGCACTGTGATAAAGGCCTCCTTCATCTAATAAGTAGAGGGCCAGGGACAGAGATTGATTTTATGGTTTTCACTGACTGAAAGGAAAATTTTAAGAGCAGTGGGAGACAATTGAAGGCTTCTGACTAGAAAATGGTGTTAAAAGCATAGGCAAAGCAGTGATGCTTTAAAAAGGTGTTTACATGAGTTTCAGTGTTAAAACATAGAATTGAGATACAGTGTGAAGCTAATTGGGTGATTAGGAATGAATAAATATTGTTAAGCAAAGGGCCAAGAAAGTAAAACAATCTTGGTCTTAAACTGACTTCTGCTATCAAATACAAAGAAAACCACTAACAGTGTGTTCATAAACATTCTTCATTCGGTTAAAATAGTGGTTGAAAAGGGCCCATGAATTTTTCAAACATAGGCCTCATTCATAAACAAGTAGAAGGCTCACCATTGTTTGAAGGCGAAGAGCATTCATTTTTAGTATGGCTTAGATTTCAAAGGGACTGATGTCAAAGTGGTAAAATGAATGAGAAATTCATTATTCTTGCAGACTTCCTTCACAAAAGAACAAAGGGACAGCTTTCCAATTTTACATTCTAACTTCAGCTCATCATCTCCTGCTATATCTCCATAAAAGTTGAAGACTGGATTACTTTTTCAATCTAAGGTTAGTCATTTGCCTGATGGTGGAGACTATTTGTAGCGGAGTTTTTCACTTACAATTGCAAATGAGGTTTTTCACCCACAGTCAAAAGAAAGGCTCAAATAGCACCTAACAGTCCAATCAACTTCACAGTGGGCATGATCATCATCAAAACATCAGGAGCATAAACTGTCAAAATAAGTTTCAAAGTGGTGATTTATCTCCTTGCAAGAATGGCAAAGAATGCCTCACAAATCATTGGTATGTCTTTAAGCAAATTTTTTTCCTTTAAAAAGGTCAACAATAGGCAGAAGTGGCATAAATTCTTCTTTAATAAGGAACAGTGAAAAGGAAGTAGGAGAGGTTTTTAAAGGATTTCATTTTGATAAAAAGATGAAGGTAAATCCTAGGTAAATAAAACTGAGTTTCAACCCTAATCAAAGAAGAATATCATGCAGAGCATGCATCTATAATCATCAACGTGGCTTGAGCAAGTTTTCTTGGAAGGGACAGATATGAATAAAGGAAACAATTCCCCCCCCTTAATAGGAAAACAATGAAAAGAGTTTAGCCTTGGGATGTTTTCTTCACTTTGAAAAAGGGTCATAAATATGAAGATCTCCAAAAAATTTCCTCCACAGCACTTTAAAAATTCCTGGTCGAGTATTGGGTTTGTTATGTTTTAAAAATGATAAAATGAAAAAACAATGCTTCATGTTTTGTTTCGCAACCAAGAGCTCTGTCAAAAAGCTTTTTAATCCTCACAAGTTAAGTTCAAAGGGTTTCGACTTTAAGAGGTTAAAGGACCATTGCCAAGCCTCATTTCAAAATTCAAAAAACATAAGCAAGCATCCCCAATCGCCCCCCTAGTCGCCCATTTGAGAAAAGAAGGATTTCAAGCAAATTTGCAGAGTTTTTGGAAGCTTAAGACTACGCGGTGTGCTTGGAAAAGTGCGCGGCACGTTCAGGCGAAGAATTACACGAGCCTTACACTACTGCGCGGCGCGCCTGTAGCGCCGGTCACCATTGCCCGAAGGCCGACCCGATAGCTCACACAGCACGGCGCTCTCCCATCTGAATGTGTCGCGCCTCTTTTTCACCTTCAAAGAAGCCCTGAAAGCCTCCCAAACAATCAACCGAGGCTCATGGAGGATTTTTGAGGTACTTTTCATTACCTCGTGGTAATTTTCGATTTTTGAAGGGGTGATTGATGCCATGTTTTTCAAGACTAAATAGTGATTAAAAAGTGGAGGTCTTGGTAGGAAAATCATGGTGATTTGTTAATATATTGACAAATATTGTTACAGTAGGAGGCTAGGGTGTGTTTATATTGGTTTCAAAAGGCCTAAACTGCCTTCAAACAAAATGATGAACCATATGCTGATGACAAGATAGAAAGCACAGTGTTAGAGGTTTTCAAACTGCTGAAGGTGTCCTAATAGTGATAAGACAAAACTAACCTCTGTAAGAAAAGTATAAGGTGAAAACAGTGTTATAAGGTGGAAGTAGTCTTTGTAAGGAAAACACAGTGTTTGTAAGGTGAAAAATGTGAGCCTATTTTGAAAACAGTGGTCTTATTCTGAATGCCTTGTCACTTCAAAAAGTGTCTTCTTTTGAATAGTGAAATAGCAAACTAGTGTTGCCACCAAATTTCCATAAAAAAGAATGCTATGAAGATCCTTTGAATCAATTTGAGGGTGCTTTTGTCTACCTGTGTATAAGAACCAATTGTCAGAATCACGATTTCCATTAGACAAAAACCCGCAGGCATTAGTCTCCGCTACAATCATCAAAGTTAGGATCCACAAGATGCAGTTAGTCCATGTCGTGAAACACACGGGGAGCGTTGAACCCAATGTCCAACAATCTCCCCCCCAACACGAGCCGGGTGAGTTTCGAACTCGAGACCTTTCGCTCTGATACCACTTGTCAGAATCACGATTGTCGTTAGACCAAAACCCGTAGGCATTAGTCTCTGCTACAATCATCAGAGTTAGGATCCACGAGAGGCGGTTAGTCCATGTCGCGAAACACATGGGGAGCGTTGAACCCAATGTCCAACAATATTTGAGTGGGGCTTCAACAAGTGAACGTGGGAGGGATTTTAGGAGATTAGAAAATATTAATTATGAATTTTCAATGACTCATGCCCCAACCCCATGGGGTTTTAGCCCACTAACTGGGGTACAAACTTCAAACATGAATATCTCTCAAACCGTGAAGAATTACATGGCGTGCCATATATCAACGGAAACATCTCGACAATTAGAAACCATCAAAAGCATTATTGACCTAGAATATATTAATTTGGTAGGTAAAACTTCTCATTCAATATTGGGCTAGCCCCTGCTGCTACTTGGGTTGACATCAATGACAACCGCTGATCAACAATATCCCCCTTTGGCATTGATGGCAACACAAGTACTCCCCTTGCGATCATGACACCTCTTTGGCATTGATTGTTGATTAGCGGTTGTCATTGATGTCAACCCAAGTAGCACTAGGGGCTAGACCAATATTGAATGAGAATTTTGACCTACCAAATTAATATATTCTGGGTCAATAATGCTTTTTATGGTTTCTACTTGTCGATATGTTTCCGTTGATATATGGCACGCCATGTAATTCTTCACGGTTTGAGAGATATTCATGTTTGAAGTTTGTACCTCCAGTTAGTGGGCTAAAACCCCATGGGGTTGGGGCATGGGTCATTGAAAAGTCATAATTAATATTTTTTAAGCTCCTAAAATCCCTCCCACATTCACTTGTTGAAGCCCCTCTCAACTTAAGCATTTATATAAATTGTGATCTTTATTTCCTCCTTAGGCAAGGATTCAAACTCATCCGAAACAGTCATCGTGAATTTTTCGCTCTAATCTTTAAAACATGAAGGTTTCGTGCTTTGAAATTTTTATCAGGCGAAGCTGAAATCCTGAGGAAGATGCAGTAAAAATTTTAGATCAATTTGTGCAATATTTGTTGAGATATGATCTGTGGAAGTAAGGGTTTTTGCAAGCTCCTGAAATTCATCTCAAGGAAGTGACCTCGGTAAATTCGTCAAAACTCCCCGTCTGAGTATCGGACTGGAATGTCGTAAAAAGCGACGGATAGTGTACAGTCTGTAATTTGTGCTCTATCAATTTTAGATACAAATGAAGAAATGGTGACACGTGGCATGTCGTACAATTGAGCTCTGCTGAAACAGTCCATAATTAGGGCAGTGTGAGAAATTGGGTATAACTCTCTCTTGAAGAATCCACCTGGGTCGACCAGGCATTGGAAAAGAAGACCTTCTATAACACTAGAGCATCGAAAATCAAATATTGAGGATCTGAAATAACAAAGATACACCAAATTCAATATCGAGCTCTTAGAAGGCAAGAAAAAGCTAGATCATGTGTTGTCAAGGGTTGCAAAGGACCAGACTTTCTACGGCAGAAAATCAAAGCAAGGTGCAGCAGAGGGTAGCATGAAAAGAGCAGCAACCAAGGTGCATAACAGTAGCAAGAAGTTCATCATATGAAGTCTTCAAGTGGGCGTGAATGTGACACAACTGTCAAGAAAGGCACTGTACTTAGTCACTGCAACATTATTGGTAATAAATTGCACTAATGTCTATTCACTAAGGGTTGAAGATAAAAGTGATGTCCAGGATCACTGGCTAGGTGGTTGTGTCAAAGTTAAAGCTGGTAGGCATGGCCTTCCTTCTTCTTACATCATTTCATCAGTAAAAGTGACCATTTACAGTTTTATGTCCATTCTTCTTTATTATCTTTGCTGGGGTGGTGGTAGGTAGTGCTAGGCAGAGCTGCAGTTCATTATGTTGGTCCATCCATTCAGTGACTACTAAAGAATCTTGGGCATTGGAGTTGTTGGGTATGTGTTATATTCTTTCCATGACTAGCACCATGCGTTGTACGTTGCGCCAGGCGCAGCAGGGGGGTCACAGGGGGGGCGGCAGCCCCCCCTGTCGGGGTCCGGGGTAGCGCCCTGACGAAAATTTTTTTGGTATGTGGTCCCACTAATATGCGGACCCACCCATGTTTTGTGTATGAGTTTTCACATGGTTTTGGGGTACGATGGTTTTCGACCCCTGGTATTTTGTAGATCCAGTCAAAGGAACTACGGTTATGTTCTAATCCAGGGTTAATGGATTGGGGTTTATGTATGCTTCGGCATGTATATATATGTGTTGTAACACTAAAAGGAATATAATGAAAATCAAGCTGGTCGTCCCAATTTGGGATCCAGGGGAAAATCTCTGTGTTTATCTGTTTTATGTTTTATGCTCTCGCTATTGTTTATTTTCTGTTATAAGATTCGTGTGTAGATAATTTCTGTTCAGGGTTAAAACCCACATTTGGTATCAGAGCTGTTTCGGCTTCAAGGGGATGCCTTTGCCGTCGAGGGTTTTTGTTTGGGCTCGAGGCAGACCCTTACTCAAAGGAGATCTATGATCGATTTTTATTTCGTGAAAAGAAGATGGTGGAGCGGCGAGAAGATAGAGATCGACAAATTTAATGGTCAGAGTTTTGAGTTATGGAAGCTCAAGATGGAGGATCTGCTGGTGGATAAAGATCAGTGGATCGTGGTAGATCCAGGTACTAAACCAATAGAAATGTCAGATGAAGATTGGAAGAAATTGGATCGGAAGGCTAAGAGCACAATACGGTTGTGTGTCTCAGATTCAGTATTGTTGAATGTATCTGGGGAAGCTACGACGAAGAATTTTTGGGAATTCTTGGGAATTCAGCAAATTAAATCTAAGTTCCCTCTCCTCGGTGAATAAGCTGTTCTCATGAAAAGTCGTATAACTTGAGGATGAAGGATGGAGACTTGGGTGATGCAGCACCCAAAACGCCTCATCATCGTGTAAGTCAGTCAGCCATCCTGTTGACACGTACCCCCATCCCCACTAAGTGCATCGCCTTATCAGGCTTCACCGTACTTTTTGGGGATGTGGGGGCCTCCGATTATTGCAATAGGTGGTAATACAACTACCTTGAATTTTGATGACATTGTTCAGCCTTTTCTGTCGTATGAAATGAGACAGAGAAATATGGAGGGTCAAATGAGATGCTTCATTCTATTTGAGGAAGGTCCCAAAATAGAAACAAGAATAAGGTTTCGAGTGGGAGATCCAAATCTAGAGGGAGATCTAAATCTCCTGGAATGTTTGTAAAGGTGTGCTATAAATGTGGAAAGGAAGGGCACTACAAAAAGGATTGCAGATCTAAAGCTCCCGAGAAAGGAAAGGGATCTGATGATTCTCCTTCTACAGAGGCAAAAACCACCTCAGATGAAGGTGGGGATGTGTATTTGGCTTCTTCTTCAAATATACATGTAGATCATGAGTCATGGGTGATTGACTCAGGTGCATCCTTTCACTTCACTCCCCATAGGGAGTGGTTCTGCGAATATGAGAAATATGATGGTGGTGATGTATTCCTAGGGGATGATAGGAAGGCCAGAATCATCGGACGTGGAAAGGCCGGGCGCTAAGTCAGTAAGGTGGGAGGATTCTATGGCTTCGGTGGTGCTTGTAGTCCCCGCATCGGGGCCGCAAATTCGATTTAAAGACGAAGATGGATAGATGCGTGTATATCGCCCCCACTTTCAAAGATGCATGCAAGATGTTTGGGAGTACCCATTAATGCGGGGAGTCTGGATTTGAACTGCACAAGCTACAAGGGTAGCACCGAAGTATTGATGGGTGCGAATAGTTCTCCGTGTTCCTGAAAGTGGGACCGAAAGTCTAGCTGTCTCTGGAGAAAAGACCATGCTATGGCATCAAAGGCTTGGACATATTGGAGAGAAGGGCCTTCGGGAACTGCATAGAGATGGTATGGTAGAAGGTATGTCTAATTGTTCTTTGGATTTCGATTTCTGTGAACATTGTGTATATGGGAAGCAGAATCGGGTGAGTTTTCCTTCTGGTGCTAAGAGGGCAAACAAGATATTAGAACTTATGCACAGTGATGTGTTTGGGCCTGTGTCAGTTCCATCACTGGGAAAGTCTGTGTACTATGTTTCATTCATAGATGACTTCTCAAGGAACACATGGATATATTTCTTGAGGAAGAAATCTGAAGTCTTTGACAAATTTAAAGAATTTAAGGCGGTGGAAAATCAGACAGAGAAGAAGATAAAGGCGTTGAGGACAGATAATGGTGGGGAGTTCTGCAAGAAGGAATTTGAAGAGTTCTGTAAGAAGTGTGGTATAGCACGGCAGAAGACTACTCCATACACACCTCAGCAAAATGGAGTTGCAGAAAGAATGAACAGAACGTCGATGGAAAAGGCAAGAAGCATGCTCAGTGGTACCGGGTTAGGACAAGAATTCTGGGCAGAGGCAGTGGAGACTGCATGTTACTTAGTTAACAGATCACCTTCATCAGCGTTGGAGGACAAGACCCCACATGAGGTATGGACTGGTAAGAAACCCTCTCTTTCACATCTAAGGGTATTTGGATGTGATGCATATGTACATGTTCCAAAGTAGAAAAGGACCAAGTTGGATAAAAAAATTGAAAGGTGCATGTTTATTGGGTATAAGGATGGTTTAAAGGGTTACAAGCTTTGGAACCCAGAAACAAGGATGGTTGTGTACAGCCGAGATGTGGTGTTTAGAGAAGTGAAAGATGTTATTAAACATGAAGTCCTACCAAAGGAACCTGAGAAGATAGAGTTTGAGCTAAAGGAGGATGAATCAGACTCTACAACAGAAGAAGACTCAGAAGATGAAGAGCCACAAACTCCAGCTTTGAGAAGATCAGTTCGAGAAAGAAGGAAACCAGAAAGGTATAGTCCATCTGCTTTCTGTTCAGGTTTTGCCTTAACTATAACTGATGATGAACCCAGAACTGTCAGGGAGGCAGTAGATTCAGAGGATGGAAAACTCGGGAAGGAGGCCATGGTTGATGAAATGGCATCCTTGCACAAAAACGATGCATGGGATCTGGTGGAGTTGCCGGCTGGAAGGAAGCCCATTGGGAGCAAATGGGTGTTTAAAAGGAAGATGAATGTAGAAGGCAAGGTGGAGAAATACAAAGCTCGGTTGGTAGCAAAAGGTTATTCCCAGGTGCCGAGAATTGATTTTGGTGATATTTTTTCTCCTGTTGCCAAGGTTACTTCTATTAGATTACTTTTATCTGTTGCTGCTGCATTTGATTTTGAGATAGAACAGATGGATGTGAGGACATCATTTCTTCATGGGGATCTAGAAGAGAAGATCTACATGAAGCAACTTGAAGGCTTTATGGTGAAGGGTAAGAAAGAACTAGTATGCAGGTTGAAGAAGTCTCTGTATGGGTTAAAACAATCACCAAGGACGTGGTATCAGAAATTTGATACCTATATACGGGGACTTGGCTTCACCAGAAGCAAGGAGGATCACTGTGTTTATTTTAAATTAATTGGTGACCGTGTTATTTATTTGGTTTTGTATGTGGATGATATGTTGTTGATTGGAAATGACAAAGAAATTATCCAAGATTTGAAGACCCAACTGTTCTCCAAATTCGACATGAAGGATCTTGGTGCTGCAAACTATATTTTGGGCATGGAAATTAAGAGAGATCGGACAAAGAGGAAGCTCTGGTTAAATTAGAGGAAGTATGTCGAGACTATATTGCAGAGGTTCAATATGCAGGATAGTAAACTGGTGAGTGTTCCTATTCCTGTAGGTGCAAAGCTGTCTGCTGAACAATGTCCCAAGACACATGAAGAAGAGGAGGATATGTCCCGTGTTCCATATGCAAGTGCAGTGGGTAGCCTGATGTATGCAATGGTCTGTACTAGACCAGACATTGCACATGCAGTGGGAGTATTGAGCAGGTTTATGTCAAACCCATGGAAGGAGCATTGGACAACAGTGAAGCGGGTTTTCAGATATTTACGTGGCACTAGTGATTATGGCTTGTGCTACCAGGGAAGACCAGGATTGGAAAGAATGTTGGACATTTGTGGTTTTGTTGATGTAGACTGGGCTGGAGATCTGGACCAAAGAAGATCTAAAAGTGGGTATGTGTTTAGCCTATTTGGAGGTGCAGTCAGTTGGATGAGTAAAAGACAGTCTGTAGTGGCGCTTTCAACTACAGAGGCAGAATACATAGCAGCCACTCATGCAAGCAAGGAAGAAGTTTGGTTGCAGAGATTGTGTTCAAGTATGGGGTTGGTATAGCAAGCTATAAGGATAGACTGTGATAGCCAAAGTGCAATTTTCTTGGCTAAGAACCCTGCTTATCATTCAAAGACAAAGCATATTGATGTTCAATATCACTTTGTTAGAGATATGGTTGAGGCTAAAAGGGTGTTGCTGGTAAAGGTGGACACTTTGAAGAATGTTGCAGATGCATTGACGAAGTTTGTGAGCACTCATAAGTTCTCTTGGTGTAGAGAAACAATGGGTGTTGAAGAATTGGCCCAATGACTAAGCTCTCCTATGGCCCCCTGTGGAAAGAAAACAACAAGTGGGAGAATGTTGGGTATGTGTTATATTCTTTCCACGACTAGCGCCACGCGCTGTATGTTGCGCCAGGCGCAGCAGGGGGGTCACAGGGGGGGCGGTAGCCCCCCTGTCGGGGTCCGAGGTAGTGCCCCGGCGAAATTTTTTTTGGTATGCGGTCCCACTCATATGCGGACCCACCCATGTTTTGTGCATGAGTTTGCACATGGTTTTGGGGTAAGATGGTTTTCGACCCCTGGTATTTTGTAGATCCGGTCAAGGGAACTATGGTTATGTTCTAATCCAGGGTTAATGGATTGGGGTTTATGTATGCTTCGGCATGTATATATATGTGTTGTAACACTAAAAGGAATATAATGAAAAATCAAGCTGGTCGTCTCGATTTGGGATCCAGGGGAAAATCTCTGTGTTTATCCGTTTTATGTTTTATGCTCTCGCTATTGTTTATTTTCTGTTATAAGATTTGTGTAGATACTCTCCTCGTTGAGTGGTTAAACCCCATGTGAGCTGGAGCGTCCATCCAGTGGGAGCTGGAGAAGAATGCTTTTCTAGATTCTAGGAAGTTGGAGCTTTATTTTCAATTGGAGTTGAAAAGAATTATTATAAAAGCATTAGGTGGTTTTTGTCCCGGAGTGGGTTTCCACCTTAAAAATTGTGTGCATTTGTCTTCCTCTTGTTTGTTGCTGTCATTGTACAAACACTGATAATAATTGAAGATTAACTAATGCTCTAATTGAAAGAAATAATAATTCACCCCCCCTCTCAGTATTTCCAACAATTGGGATCAGAGCTTGGTTCCTTCAATAACAGTTTAATAGCTGGAAGGAGGTCATGGAGCATACCAAGAATGGTGTACCTCTATTCAATGAAAATAATTATGCACTTTGGAAAGGAAGAATGGAGGTCTATCTCTTGGTGCAAGGTTATGAAGTATGGGACACTGTTCAAAATGGATTTACATCAACCACAGATGAACGAGGTAAGAAGAATTTGGTGAATGATGCAAAAGCAAAGAATATTATTATCAGTGGACTTATTGAATCTGCTTATCATAAGGTGTTGGGTTGAAAAACTGCCAAAAATGTATGGGACAAGCTTGAGAATATATATGCAGGTGACTCAAATTTCAAAGAAGCAAAGCTTCAAATCTATAGAGAAAAATTTGAGCAACTCAGAATGGAAGAAGATTGCAGCATTGTTGCATACTTTCAATACATTGATGAAATAACCAATACTCTGGAAGGATTGGGAGAGCCAGTTGATGAGAAGACTATTATATGGAAGATTCTTAGAACGTTACTAGGGAGATTCAACCCAAAGGTATCGATCTTAGAATACAGTGCAAATCTAGACAAACTCAGCAAAGAGGAATTACATGGAGTTCTCATAGCATATGAAATGAGACTTGATGAAGAAGAGGGTACTTCGCATCTAGAAATTGCGTTCGTTGCATCTAAGAAAACCAATAAGGATAAACAACCTTCAATTGAAAAGACATGCACTTGCAAGTGTGAATAAAAGGGAGATGATAAAGAAGGTCTTTCAGATGAAGAATATGCTTACTTCACGAGAAAACTAAAACTACAAATTGGTAAGGGACAATTCAAAGGTAAACTTCCATTGATATGTTTCAGCTGTAATGAGGTTGGGCATTTTGCAGCAAAATGTCCAAACAAAAGTAATGGCAACTCAAAAATAAAGAAAGGCTTTAAGAAATTCAACAAGCAAGGATCCAAAAGGAACTTTCTCTCTAAAGAAGATAGCTCATCATCCAATGAAGACAATGAAAGTGAAGAAGAAGCCAATGAGAGAGTATTGTTTATGGCCAAGCACAATAAGCAAGAGGTATCAAAAAATGAAGAAGAAGGATGGACTATAGACGAATTTTATGAGTAAGAAATCAAGCTTATAAAAGATCTCAAGGCGGAGAAGATCCATTCCAAAAATCTTGAAGAACAAGTTCAAGGTCTAAAAATTTAAGTTGAAGAACACAAATGCATTGAAGAGTCACTTCAAAATAATTTGGAAGAAATCAACCAAGAAAGGGAAGAATTAAAAGCCCAAGTAGTCTCACTGCATGAGGAAGTGAAGAAAGGAAAAACTATCCAAAACTATGCCAACAGCTCAAGGGAATTGGAAGAACTCATCAACAATCAACGATATTACAATGACAAAATTGGCATCGGTTACAAAGAAGAAGAAGCAGGACCTTCTACGACAAAATAAAATGAACCTATGAGATCTGACATGCATGAAGACTTCATTGGAAAAGATTCGCAAGAATAACCTTGGAAGACAATTCCTTGAAAAAAATTTCCATCCAAGTACCAACATATTTTTTATGGCTACTGTTATTCATGTGGAAAATTTGGTCATAAAGCTGTAGAATGTCACATGTACCCTAGGAACGAATACAATTCCAGGAGATCTGTCAAATATGAACCTCCCAGGGCTCAACGAAATATCAATATATTTGAACATTTAAGAAATAATATTGAATGTTACAAATGTCGAAACTTTGGACACATAGCCAAAGAATGTAGACTTGAAAATCCTCGAGAAGAATCTTCGAAGCCACATAATGAACAAACATGGAAGAAGAAGAAGAATGATAATTGTGCTCTCGCTCTCAAGGCTCAAAAGAACAAAGATGTGTGGTATGTTGATAGTGGTTGCTCAACGCATATGACTAGAGATAAAAATAAATTTGTATCTCTGAAAGAGAAGAAGGATGGAACCATGTCCTTTGGAAATGATGGATCTTCAAATGTTATAGGATCAGATACTGTCACTCTCGGAAGCAAAGATGTTCTAGCCAAGAATGTTCTATTGGTTGAAAACATGAATCACAATCTGCTCAATGTTGGACAAATGTGTGATCAAGGACACACAATACTATTCGACTCCATGAAATGTGAAATCAGGAAAGGCGTGTATGGTGAAATTGTGGCTACAGCAAGTCAAGCTCCAAACGACATATCTATTCTGGATGAAGCAACTAAAGAATGTCTAATAGCTAAAGAGGATGATACAATAATTGGTAGCAATAATGATTTTCTAAGTAAGAATTTTGCTACAAAGGTTCAAAGTGATTTCAAGATGTCTTTACTTGGTTGCAAATTGAGCATAGATGACTCATCTAATGATGTGGATCAAAGGTTGTGCAGATCTATGATTAGTAGTCTTCTATATGTAATAGCCTACCGACCAGATGTTATGCAAGTAGTTGGACAAGTAGCAAGATTCCAAGCAGCACCAAAAGAATCACATATCAAATATTCGCCAGCATTGGAATATCTTCACCAGAAGCTTGGGATTCTCCCAAGTTCTCATTAGATTTTCCTTTTTCAGAATATAAAGGGGGAGTGGAAGTGTGTACAGGTCTGTAGGACGGTTGTGTGTCAACGCGAGTGGAAGTGTGTACAAGTCCGCAGGATGGTTGTGTTTCAGGGGGAGTTACCCTTTGACATTGATGTCAAAGGGGCAGATAATCTTGTAGGAAGAGGTGTCATGATCGCAAGGGGAGTACTTGTGTTGCCATCAATGCCAAAGGGGGAGATTATTGATCAGCAGTTGTCATTGATGTCAACCCAAGCAGCACCAGGGGCTAGCCCAATATTGAATGAGAATTTTTACCTACAAAATTAATATATTATGGGTCAATAATGATTTTGATGGTTTCTACTTGTCGAGATGTTTCCGTTGATATATGGCACGCCATGTAATTCTTCACGGTTTGAGAGATATTCATGTTTGAAGTTTGTACCCCAGTTAGTGGGCTAAAACCCCATGGGGTTGGGGCATGGGTCATTGAAAAGTCATAATTAATATTTTATAAGCTCCTAAAATCCCTCCCACGTTCACTTGTTGAAGCCCCTCTCAACTTAAGCATTCATATATATTTTGATCTTTATTTCCTCCTTAGGCAAGGGATTCGGCCATCTGAAACATGTCATCGTGGAATTTTCGATCTAAATTTGCTTCTATGAAGGCTCAAAAGCTGAAATTTTTATTAGGTGAATCTGAAATCCTGAGGAAGCTGCAGTAAAAATTTCAGATCAAGTTGCGCAATATTTTTGGAGATATGATATGTGGAAGTAAGGGTTTTTGCAGGCTCCTGAAATTCATCTCAAAGAAGTGACCTTGGTAAATTCGTCATAAATCTCTCTCTGAGTATCGGATTGGAATGCCGTAAAAATTTTCAGATAAAGCACAGTCTGTAATTTTCTCTCTATCAATTTCAGAAGCAAATGAATAAATAGTGACACGTGGCATGCCATACAAGTGTGCTCTGTTGAAACAGTCCATAATTAGGGCAGTGTGAGAAATTGGGTATAACTCTTTCTTGAAGAATCCAAATTGGGTCAGACCTGTGGCATTGGAAAGAGGACTCAGAGGACTACTATAGGACTAAAATCAGATATTGAGGATCTGAAATAACAGAGATACACCAGATTCAATATCGAGCTCCTAGAAGGCAAGAAAAAGCTAGATCATGTGTTGTCAAGGATTGCAAAGGACCAAAATTTCTATGGCATAAAAGAAAAACAAGGTGCAGCAGAGGGTAGCATGAAAAGAGAAGCAACCAAGGTGCATAACAGCAGCAAGAAGTTCATCATATGAAGTCTTCAAGTGGGCAGCACTGCATACAATCATTGTAAAGGTATCATTGTACTTAGTCATTGTAAATACATTATTATACAAATTGTACTAATGTCTATCTGCCAAGGGTTGAAGAGGCAGTGTTGGGAGGTCTAGGATCATCATTAGGTGGTTGTGTCAAAGTTGGGGTTATGGTCTAGTATATCTTCTTCTTCTGCATCATTCTATATCATTGTAAAGTGGACCATTTTCCCTGGTACGGGAGTCCATTCTTATTTTATTATTCTATAGGGTGGTAGGGTGGTGCTAGGGTGAGTTGTAGCTCATTGGGTGTTGGGGCATCCATTCAGTGACTACTGAAGAATCTCGGGCGTTGGAGCGTCCATCCAGTGGGAGCTGGAGAAGAATTCTTTTCTAGATTCTAGGAATTTGGAGCTTTATTTTCAATTGGAGTTGAAAAGAATTATTAGAAAAGCATTAGGTGGTTTCTGTCCCAGAGTGGGTTTCCACCTTAAAAATTGTGTGCAATTGTATTCCTCTTTTTTTCTGCTATCATTATACAAACATTGATAATAATTGAAGATTAACTAATGCTCTAATTGAAAGAAATACTGATTCACCCCCCCTCTCAGTATTTCCAACACCAGTGAATAGCAGAAGAAGCACTATTTGGGGAGGGTGTTTTTGTTTTATCTAAATACAAGGCTATTTTGTTTCTCTCAAAACACAAGGAGATCTCTGTTCTAACAAAAAAGGCCACCGAAACCTCTTTTTAAAATAACTTGCCTAAGAACAGTAATCAAATTGATTGTTTGCTTTTCATTTAACAAAAGTTCGTTGATTGGCATAAAGGAGGACAAAACAATAATTTAGAAGGAGCACAAAGTTGGTGTTGGGAGAATATTTCACAAATATTTTGAAGCAGTTGTCTTGGTCAAACAATGACTGATAAGAAGGACAGAGGTGTGTGCTTGAGAAAACATTCCAAAGGTCATTTGAGACAGCTTGGTGTTTCAGAGAACATTCAAAACAAGATGCCTCCCAGGCAAGACAGTAGGAGTGGCCTTCACAAGAGATTTGAGCCTGTTTCCACTGAAGAAGTGAATGCCCTTCCATCAGTCTTGTTTAATTTCTATGAGGTTGGGTGTCTATATTTTTTTCAAAGATTGCAAGAGGTGAAGAGATATTCCCCTTTGACACATATTTGTGCTTTTAGGTTTCAAGAGAAGCACTTTCAGCTAGCAGGCCTAGATTTCAAATTCTTTCCAAGATCCATTTCCAAGGCTACCAAAATCCCTTATGTCGGGGAGAAGTGGTTTAAAAAAATCCACCTGGACTTAGAAGAATAAAATCTGAAGCCTGAGCATTGATATTCATGTCCATCCATTTTCCCCTTCTCATATCTATTGACTAGTTACGCCCCCCTCATGAAGATCATCATGAAATACTTCACTTGAAAGGGAAGATTCTCCCAAGTCTATGCCTATCATATTCGATTACTCATGCATTTCACGAGGGCCAAATTGCTAAATCTCCCTTTCTTCCTACATAGAAGCATTGAGAAAATGGCCTCCACTATTTAGAAAAAGCCTCCTTCTCAGCAGACAGCCTGCCTCTTCCATCACTCCCTCATCAAGGTTATCATTCGTCATCAGCTTGAGAAGAAGGAAGTCTCTTGGGATACTTTCATCACACATCCGGATTTCTCCACTGTCCCTTCATTTCATACATCTCCTTCACCTTCTACTCACCATCCTTCACCTTCTTCAAGCAAGCCTATTCCCAAGAAGCTCGAATTTCCCATTGAACAAACAAAAGAACATGATGAGGAAGAAGAGCATGAGCAAGAAGAGGAAATTGATGATGAGCAGCATCATGATGAAACATGGCAGCAAGGGGATGATGAGGAAGATGATGATGAGCAGCATCATAGTGAAACAGAGTAGCAAGGGGAAGAAGAACACAATGAGGCAGAATAACAAGGGAAAAAAGGGCATGATGATGAGAAATGTCACAATGAGGAAGAAAAACAGACTCTTGAGCATGATGAACAGAGGCAACCACAACATGATGAACAACAACCTCATGAAGAAGAAGGGCATCATGATAAACAGGTGCAACACAGTGAGGAGGAAAACCCTCAAAAATAAATGCAAAAGGACAGTCAAGGTATCCATGAAGAAATCCAAGACAGTGGCAAGAATGATGCACAAAGTAGCAAGGATAAAGAGCCAATGGAGCATGTGCTAGCTGCCTCTCCTAGGAAAGGGGCCATGCTCTCTTCTCTGAAAGTGGCCAAGCCCCGGAGATCAAGGAAAAGGGTGCCTAGAGTTGTAACTCCAAATGTGACTAGGGCCCTCCGTAGCAAGGAAAAATTGCCCAAGAATCCCATTGTCGAACTTCCCAACAAGAGGAAGACTAAAAGAGCCACCCAAAGCAAAGGAAATGAGAAAGAAGAGAGCAGTCATGAAAAGGAGAGGGACTTCGACATCATCCAAATCCAAAGTGATGATAGTAACAATGAATTTCGGATCCTAGAAAATCTCTTGATCAATAGAGAAAACCAAATTGATGCTTTGGGATTGATCTTGAGAGGGCTAGAAATTTCAATCACTTTTTGAAAATTCAAAACAAACAAATGAGTGTCCATATGGCGGTATATGAGACACGAGCCATCAAATACAAAAAGAAGTCCTCCAAAGCACAAGTGAGATTGGAAGAACTCATTGGTAAGTTCGATGAGAGCGAAGGCGAAGATCAGCCCAGGAGAAAAAGGCCAAGAACCATGGGGCTCAAAAAGGCCCTTGAGAAACAAAAGGAAGAAGAAGATGCCCTTCTCCAATCTACCCCTCTCACTACATTTTTCGAATAAGAGATAGAGAACAATCGGGAAGCATGGCTTGAGAGAGTTAATGATCACTTGGAGAAAAAATTGGAGAAGGAAAATAGAAACTTGGACCTTCAACGGAGGATGACCGGGCTTTATAAAAATCTCAATCACTTTGCCCGGCGGAAATTGAAGGGCACTCAGGAAAACCTCAAGGAGGCTAAAGGGAAGCGCCTGGCACCAAAATTGAGGAAAGACAGCTCAAAGCTCCAAATTTTTGCCTCAACTTCACAACATGTTTCTGAACACCCTTGAGGGTCATGCTCACCAAATTTGGGTGAAATTTGACAAATTTCGGGTTTTTGTCATTTTTGGGTTTTTGGCTAAAACTCATGGGCGTCGCCATTTCAGTTTGCATCCTGAAAGGATGAAAATGGTACCATTGGATGCCATAATTTCATGGGAATATACTCAGTGATTTTCAGATCATTTTCAGATCATTTTCTCCCCCAAAATGGCGAAAAACACTCGATTTTTCTACACTCTGCCCCATTTATCAGCAAGGCCTAGTTTTTTGGTTTTTACACATAGGCCTGTTTTTCAAGGACTTCCAGGCATCATATTGGGAAAATTCAAGTTGTTCCAGAAATTATACATTCAGATATTTCCAACAAGTCATCATGGGCCTCGTTTCGACATCGGGAAGGCCTCCAAAGGTTGTTGGCAAGTCAGGGACCTTTTGCTGATGTATTTCTTGAGTATTTTTGTAAAAAATGAATCTTTCAAAAGTGACTTTTCTTCATGTGCGTTTAGATATTTTTGTACATGATAAGTTATGAAAAGTCAATATATTTCCCTTTTTTAGAATTTTTGAGATATTTTATTAGATATTTTGCGCCTTGGGCTTTTCAAAGCCTCAAGGACAAAATCAAATATTTTGGATAGGCAAATGAGATTGCAAGTTGAACTAAGATGTTTTCCTCACTTTGCCCTATATATTCCAAAGGATTTCATTGTAAACAAGGCTGAACTTGATGAATAGAAGCAACATATGGTCATATAATATTTGGAAGAAACACGTGTCTCATGCTTTTGGATATTCTCTTGGATGTTCTTGGATGATGAAAGAGGATTGTTGTTGGATTCCATGACTTGGTAGAATGGTATAGTGTCTCTCTCTTTCTATTTTGTTTCCTAGTTTTCATTCATAATTCCATGTTCTTGCTTTCTATAAGACAGTAGAAAATAGACTTGAGACATGCCCTTGGAGGCACCTGAAGTTTCCTATTTCTTTATAGATTCCATGTTTTCTTCATTCCTAGTCACATTAAAGAATTCTTGATTGCTCTTTAATAACTAAGGAATATTGTTTGCTTGTTTCATTTATGGTTTTATGGAAGCTAAGTTTGATTCACGGTATGCCCTTCTTACTCATGGCTAGTCATAGCTCCACCTCTGAAACCTCTCTTTGATTGATTAGATTTTCATTTGTTGAACCAAGGAGTTCTTGTACTGATCTTACCCTTTGCCTAAAACTATGCAATCTTGCTTCAAAGTGCACAATAGCTTGAAATATTATGTTTAGGCATTCCTTCATAGTGATTTACGTTGTTTTTTTGTCTTAAATGTATTTCCCCAAAGTCTGATAGCCATTTCCCAAAGTTAGAGAGTCATATATCTCTATGCATGGATTGAATGTTTATTTCTATTCATTAATCAGTTTATAGTTACATTTCTCATGATTAATGGTTTTCCCTACTGTTAGCGCTCGAATCTACCTCAGGCTGAAATGAAGTAAAACTCAAGGCTACATCAAACCACGCTCAGCCTCGTAGCTAGCCCTACGAGGACAGGAGAGGGCTCTCTCCGTCAATCTCGAGAAAATAAGCAATAGGATGCGAGATGACTTACAATAAGAACTGATTTTAGGCTAGTAAAGAGATAGGTATGTTTGATTTTTGTTTTTTTTGAGTTTTCGCTGGAGAAATGGGAAAACAAATTTTGGGTCCGGGGATAAGGTCAGACCTTTGCAGATTTCAAGTTGGGGCGAGGTAGGTGAATGTCTTGATGCTTTTGATTGGATATATGGACAGATTAGACCGACGAGGAGCTGAAGAGGGCAAAGAAGAACTTGGATCCTTTCCAAACAGCTGAAAACATATAGAACTAACTGAATTCAAAGGCCAAGCACTGTAAACAATGGATTCAACCTTATTCACTCATTCAATTTAGTTCAGAAGCATATGAAAGGATGGCATACATTTAAACATGAAGAAACTTACAGTAAACAAAGAGGAAACACCATCAAGAACAGAACACCACAAGGATCCCAACAAGTGCCGCAAAACCTCTGATCTTTCCTTAGCCAAAAATATGAAAAATATGTACAATGATATCAAAAGTCTCCCAAGAGTCCAACCTGTAGAATGCCTCAGAAATTACAATATATAGATCACTCTAACACCTTTCCCCACCTCTAGGGGTCGAATTCCCTTTTCAGGGATCAGTTTCAACCAATTCTAATCATGGAACTACAATCTAGGCAGCTAACAACTTGCCTCTAAAAGAGTGGAAACTGATCCATTACATGATTTTTTACCCTTTTGAGAGTGAATCTTCTAGAATAGACAAAAATAAGCCAAAGTTACATGTCAAATATGAATTTACATCATAAAAACCCAAAAATTCCATCCACAAGCAAAATTGGTCCATACTAGGCGAAAATCTGAGCTGGCAGTTGAAAATTCAGCAAAACTTTAAGTGGGTCGCTTTTGAGCCGAGTGGGTCGCGCTTTTTCCAGCCTGAATTTGAGGTACTTCCCGGCATCCAAATTGAGCTCATGATAGCTCGTTGGAAAGCCCTGGATGTTTACTATCCAACCCAAGTGGAATTTCTGAATTTGGAGCTCATTTGACCCTCCAAAACCTCATTCTCCCAGAGGTACTTCCTGCTGGTGCAAAAGGTGGCAGCAAGGTGGTTTTCATGGTGTTTTTGAGCTCTTTGACCATCCAGATTTTGATGAAATGCTTAGGTAATGTCTGAGGATGCATAATTAACCATGAAAAATCCAAAAATGCAAAAATTTCCTCCAGCAAGTGTCCCAAAAAAAAGTGAGCATATGAGTGCGAGACCCACTTAACTGAAAAACCTGTTTTTTGACCCAAAAATTTCAAAATGACAAACTTTTCTCCGAATTTGTCTACCCTGTTTTGTGTCCTCTATCAGAATTTTGCTCTAGTCAATTAAGTTTCTACGAAAACTGGCGGATTAGGTTTTTTAGTATGGGTTAGGCTGCTGCACCTCCCTCTTCTCTGCACCCCATTCTCGCCATGTACATGCATGTTTCTTCTCCAATAATGGCCTTCATGTGACGGGCTAATGTCTTTTCGATTGGCTCTCACTAACAATTTCTCCAGAAGAATGTTCACATGTGTGAGTACAGCAGATTCTGTCACCGTGCTGGGTGCTTTCACGTCTTTCGATTCCATCAAGCGGCCTCACGGATTTGACGTGAAATGCAAATGTGAGCTCATCCTCAAGCTGTTTATTACGCTGCTCCAAACAGTTTATCACCCACTGAGCCTTCTGCAATTGATCTTTCAGCTTGTCATTCTCGGCCCTTTGCTCCTGGATGACTTCCCTCAGTTTCGAGCTAAGAGAGCTCGCATCAACATCAATGACTGTGAAATCTGTGTCCCGGCCTCCTGATGGGCCCTCATCATGCATGGGCCTCTTGCCTCGTCTCAGATTCGTACTCTCGTGGCACAAGAAGGTTGCGAGACTCTTCCACATCATGTGGAGATAATACTCGTCACTGGAGCGAAGTTTGAAGACTCTCCACCTCACGCGGAGGTAATACTCGCCGCGTGTCGTGTCAGAATAAGGCCCTGTGGGTTCGGCCGAGTGTCCGGGAACTGGGGGCGATGTCGAGCATGCTCAATCAGAATGTCCTAACAGGTGAAGGCTCTCCCATCATGAATCGGCTCTGGGAGGCTACCGTGGTACTGAAAGTCAACAGAAATGAAATCTCCCAAGTGATGCTCGTCACAACTAATGTAACACTATGATCCTAATGCTGCACGGTATATACCTCAGATCAGCTGTGGTCAGGGTCTGCCTTCTTTGTGACAAAATCGTTCATCCTCTCTATGTTGCGATATATGAAGTACGGAATGTTCATCATACGTACCCTTGTGAAGTGCATCAACAAACGAATATGGTACGCAAAGAGACGGGCATATCTGCCCTCACAACTAAAATACTGAATGATGAGTTTCATCAGCGGTGCAAACTCATCCCTCAAGAATCTGAATGGAAAAACTCTGCCCAAGTACCTCATATATCCAGTTTTAATGTATGGATCATAGTGGAATTTCTCTAAATGCTGACGTTTGTTCCATTCCTCGCCCATGTTTGGTATGCCAGTGGCTTGAGCAATAGTCAAGGGTGACAAAATGAAATCAACCCCGGCAAGATTTACCCGGCCATCCCGTAAATGTAGAACAAACAGACGAGCCAGTTCACGATGAAGCCGGGTTTGTGCAATCATTTCACAAAATCGAAAACATGACAAATACCGAAAACAATCCATTGCTAGTGGACATGCCTGCAACCGAGCCAAAGAAGTAGGCTCCTCTCTGTGATGATCACCACCTTTGATAACTCTGTGAGACCCCCGTGGCACATTACCTTCAGTCGTGGAATCACTGCCCGACTCTTGCTCATATACTGACTCTGTCTCTGACATGGCTTTGAAAAAGATATTGGCAATATGTATACTGATATAAATGCAGTGAAAACACAGTTATAATGTATGTTTCAACACCCAATAGATATCACCCACTGTCAAAGTACCATAAGGAAACAAACAATGATAACAGCTCTGTTTTAGGTGGATTGAGATAAAAGCACAGTCTCTGTTTTAATTGCAAGTGAAATTTGACAAATGGTAGCATGCAGCCTTTAGAATACTGGATAAAATTTGTTAAAGGGAGCAATGAGTATAAGGCTATGTTTGTCAATGGGAAATGAACAATAAGTATAAGATTGTGTTTGTCAATGGGAAGTGAGACACAATATGACAATGATCACCATGAAACACAAGCCATGACAGTGGTAAAACAATAATGATGACAACGGTGGTATAACGAGTGTGAAGGCAGTGGGGCTTTGACAATACATGCAAAGGTAGATATATCAATCATATAAGGTGGGAAAATACTCATAAAACCATCCATATGTATTTAAAAACCCTGAGGAACAAATTTGCCATGAATGTAGGGTTTCACTTTTCCATTCAAATGTTTAAAGTCTTCAAGATACCACAACCACTTTAAAATCTACTGAGCAATAGTTTAGAACCTGTTTGAAGGCAGTTGGAGATGATTTAAATCGAAACTGGGCGCCCAACGCAATTTTTCTGAACTCTGTTAGCAAGTGGGTCGCATGCGATCAAGTGGGTCGCTTTTGCCAAGTGGGTCGCATGCGTTATAATTTACACTGGAGAAAACGCCCAGGTGGGTCGCATTTGCCAAGTGGGTCGCATGCGCCCAAGTGGGTCTCACGACCTCCAAACTCTGTCAACAATTCTCCAAAACACGATTTCGGCCTCCAAACTCTTGATTTCGACTTCTATGCTGCGGATTTTGGAAAATGAACTTGTTTTCCATTTTATACATGAGGAAAATATCTTTCACAATCAGATTTGATTTCAAATCTATTTGATAACCCACATTACAATGTTTTTGCATTTTACATTTGGCTTTTTAATACAATATCTCTCTTTTGGCTTTTCTGAGTTTTGAACTGATGATTTTGTTGTCTCTTGCAGGGATATGGCTCTTTAGCTTAGGAAAAGATCAGAGGTCTGCATTGAAACTTCTTCTTGGTGAAATGAATATAATTTATTACAAAAATAAAATTGAACAATTTCTAGTTCCAAAACAGAGTTTTGGACTAGAAATGTTTTCAAATGCTAATGATAATAAAAACATGAAATCAAAATTTGCGGAACCATCCTCATCCTGCGGGCTTTATGACATGTATGCAAATGACTCAAAAACCCTAGACTCTAGGACTAAAGACACTTATTGACATTTAATGACCATAAATGAAATGATGATGATTTTGAGTGATTTTTGGGAAATTTTTTAAATAGCCATGCAGGTGTAAGCATGAGGAAACATAAGACAACAGACCCCTTCGTCAGTCAATGGCATGCTCCTAGCGAAATGCAACGAAGTGGAACAAGCGAGAAACCTAAGAATGAATATGCAAAAAATGAAATGATCACTGACGGAGGGCTGTAAGGACCGACTCTAACACCTACCATGTTTATGTCAGCTATTAAACTATTTATGTTTGAAATCATTTGTTCTTCACAAATTTAATGTCCATCTCACTCCATTTTGCCCAAAGATCCATTTTACCTCGCTCAAATCGGCTCTATAGCAACCTTGTATCACCACTTGAAATCTTTCTTGACCTTTTTGACCCCATAGCCCAGTTGATCTGACATATTTTTACCTATCTTATGTCTTTGATCAATTCATCCCTCACAACCTAAAAAACCAAAACCAAGAAACCTACTTCATAACTAGCCTAAAATAAAGAACACAATAAGCAAAGACATAGATATCCCTTACACAAATAGAGAGAGCCCTCTCTAAGTCTAGGAAGGCTAGGTCCTTGGACCCCAAAGATTGGTTTGATGTTACACTGTCATTTGGCTTGCCAATAAGCCAAATCACGGGACACTAACATAATGGAGATCGCGGTGGGACTCTCAGTGATAAACAAACTTAGTTTCCCTAAACCTTTAGAGACCTTTGAAAATACTATTTGATTGACTTATCCCACTGCTCACTAACATAATGGCAAACTCTTGTAGATTCATTAGTCTTTAAACATTTAAACAGGAAAGCAGTCCATAGAATCATTTAGAGTAAACTCTTTTTGTTTTCACCACCCTAGCAAAGTGATGAAACAGGTTTAGAACACTCTAATAAACCAAAGGCTGCACATAAAACTCAAAAAACCCCAAAACATTCCCATATTGGCTTTTACCTAGTTACTGGTGGTGGACCATAGCTACATCTTTACAAAAACAACCAAGTTCCACCTGGCGACTCCACTAGCCTCCAGTAGCCCTAAAAACTCCATAAAAAGACCAAAAAATTCATAAACCATACCTTTCTGTTAGCTCATCCTTTCCAAAACTTAAAACTTATGGTGCAAACTCTGTAATCAGTGAAAAACTAATTATAGCTTAGCGATTCAGAAGACTTCACCTAAACATAGGAGATAAGCAGAAATCTTCTTGCCAAAAAGAACCATTAGCTTGTCCATATAGCCTAGCAAACTGTTGAAACCAAGTGAATCACTCTTCTTTGCAAGTTTACATCTCAAAGTTTGCTATAAAACTTTTTCCCGAAAGCATCTTTGATAGTGTTGGTGGTGGACCATAGTTCTCATAGAAATCCACCCGGCGACTCCACTAGTCCATCTTTTTGTTTTGACAATCCTTCACATTAGTAAAACCCTAGAGAGGCCATCCATCCAAAACAATCACAAATAACATCCTCTCTAAACTCTGGATTCAAAATCTGGCTTCACAAAGAATCAACACCAGATCTCATCCAGACCCAAATCCCCCTATCATAGTAGATGACCCAGAGAAGATTCTGTGGCAAGCTTCCAAAACTGGCAATTTAGCTACTTATAGGTCCATCTGTAAAGCAAGATCAGTACCTGAACACCTCATAGCCTTGCAGGATTCCCCCTTTGACTTAAAATCAGCAAAAACCCTTTTTAGAAGCAAGTCACAAAGTAAGATAGACTTTGACGATCTTGAGCCCCTAGATCTGCCATAGAGTCCTTGTAGAGAAGCCTCGCCTACTACACCTCCCAACTTTCAGCTTCTCCATCACTTTGGTTCCTACCACCCCAGATCTACTCAAAATTATACCACTAGCCCAAGTACATCCGCCACACCCATCCAAACCACTACTGTTCAAACCACCTCATCTCATCCTACAAGCCATCATTTTGTACATCATCCATTAGCTCCCGCCATGGCAGCCTGGTATGCACCCTTGGTGCTGCCACACTCTTTGGCCCCCTTATAAAATGACTATCAATCCAAAATCCCACACTTTACCGGAGTTGAGACTACCACAGCTCAACAACATGTAGATAAGATTAGCGATGCCTTTGAATACATGGAAATAGAAAACGAGACCATTAGAATGAGGATGTTCGCCCAAAGCCTGGGCGGAGAACCCAAAAAATGGTTTAAGAGCTTAGCTCCAAACAACATCCATGATCTCCCAAAACTCTACCAAGCCTTCATAAACAAGTGGGAAATCCGAAAGAACCCCATTCAAATCCTGTCAGAGTATAACAATCTAAAACGGGAAATTGGGGAAAGTGTCCAGGGATACTGCACTAGGTTCAACAGTGTGTATAACACCCTTCCACCTCACTTCAAACCTCCACTTGGCTCAGTCTTAGCAAAATTTCCCGAAGGCTTCGATCCAGACATGACTTATCAACTAAGAAACAAGGATCCCCCAACCCTAGAGGAAATGCAAAATGTGGCCATAAGTGCAGAAGCCAACTTAGCAGAAAAAAGAGCTAGGACCAGATCAGAAAGGAAAGTCACATACCAGGATGAAGTTACCCCTTCAGTATCTTCCTCAGATCCTAGAATAGATGGCCTGATTTAATCCATGACAAAAATGTGGGAAAAGATGAGTGAAAAGACCTCTTAGGGACAATCAGCCAAACCCTCCAAACAGAAACCGGAACCAAAATTTTAGTAAGGAACAGCCTCAAAACAAACTAAGGGAAAATGATCAACAAATTAGGCCACCCCTTAATGAAAATTATGTGGAAGAAGATGAAAGGGATACGAAACCCATTGATGGAAATCATTTGAACCTTATAGGTTCTGATAACAAGAGTGAGGTTTATCTCACAGAAGAAGAACAAGCGTTCTTCGCTCCTAATCAAGATGAAACCAACTATGAAGATCCTGAAGATCCTGTCATAGATTTTCAGAATGCCATAATAGAATATCACAGGCAGTATGACCTTAGAAGCAGAAAAAACCAAGAAAACTCCAAGAAGGTAGCTCAGACACTGTTAAAACCCCTAATACCATCCTTAAAAAGGCAGTGGATAACAACAAAATCATGGTCAAGAAAACTGACCAAAACAAAGATAAAGCTATTTAAACAAGTCTTGGCTCAGATGATCCTAGTACCTCCACAAATATTCCCGAGATGGCTGTGTTAAACAAAGTCTCGAACCAGAGTTAGAAAATTAAGAACATAGAGAAATTCATGTCCGAAAAAGCTGAAACAAATCTATCCAAACTACAAACTCCTTTTAGTTTTGAAGGGGAAATTTCCAAAGTAAAAATAACCATACCCCTTACTGAGCTAATAACTATAGATAGGTATAGATCTCAAATCTTCAAGGTTTTTGACATAGGAAATGAGGCAGATACTTTAAACCTAACTGATGACAAACCCGAGCTTCTGTTCGGCCCCAAAATAGAAGGGGAATACCAAGAAGGAAATGTCTCTCCTTTCTATGTAAGTTTGAACATATAGGACAAGATATTACATAATGCCATGTTAGATTTTGGTGCCTCCCATAACCTCATGCCTAAAGAAGTCATGGAAAACCTGGGTCTAGAGGTAACTCAACCTTACAAATACCTGTACTCCTTTGATTCAAGTCGGGTAAAATGCTTAGGTCTAATAAAGAACTTGTGTTTTGCTTTAACATAACTACCGACAAAAAACCTAGTCATGGACGTAGTAGTGGCTGATATTCCTCCTAAGTATGGAATGCTACTATCAAGGGCATGGGCTGCCAAAATACAAGGTAACCTTCAAATGGATGTGTCATTCGCTACCATCCCAGTTTTCAACCATAATAGGATATTATACCGAGAAACTCACATGAAATACATGGTTAGCAATCGGGACAAGCCAAACAACACTCCCATTTATTCCATTCATTCCAATTTAGATTCTTTTATCTTATACAACGAAAGTGATATAAATGAACAGATAAAAGAAAATGAAGAGGATTTCAAACCATCAAAGCCACATTTCCCATTACTAAATGAAGAATCTAATGACTAAAGCTCCAAGAAACCTGAAAAACAACTTAGTATCATGTATGAAAAAGAAGCTCTTTGGAGTATAAGCTTTGACAGCTCTTGTGGCAGAACTGGTTCGGGGGCCGGTATCTAGATACAAAATATTAATGAAGGTCATTCTTTCAGATTAGAATTCCAATGTACTAATAACATTGCGGAATATGAAGCCCTTCTCCTTGGCCTGCACATACTCAATGACTTAGGCGCTAAGAAAATATTAGCCCAGGGAGACTCAGAACTTGTAATTAGACAAATCAAAGGTGAATATTCAGTAAAAAACCCAAGACTAAGAGAATACAGGAATGCAGCTTTAGACATCCTCAATACCTTCGAAAAATACATGAACTCACTTATATTCCTAGGGTTCAGAATATCCTAGCCAATGAGCTTGCCTTTGCCGGAAGTAATGGCCAAATACCATGTCTAAACGAGCAATACAACATTCAGGTCAAACATTTCTCTACGGTACCAGATAATATTGACCATTGGAAAATATTCAAATATGATAATCAAATTGATGATTTTTTACAATCTAGGAATGAATTTGAAGTAACCAAAATAGACTTAGAGAATGAAGAAAATAATCCTGGAAAAAATCAAGATCAAGAGCCAAATTTACCTTCTTGGACAGATCTAAACTTGGTAAATCATTCATATGGAATTGAGATAGGAGAAGACATAGACCAAAGGGAACTTGAAGTCTTACACTGTGAAAATGACACCATACCCAGAGGGCTTGCACCTTTAGAGGAATTGTTTGATTTCAGCGATGTGGCCAAAAAACCAAAAATGGAATCTACCGAGGTCGACAAGAAGAATATAACATAGGAAGCACGGAAGAAACAAGAAAGATCAAACTATACAAAACCCTTCCTCCTCACATAAAACAAAAGTACATCAAGTTATTTAAAGAATTTAAAGATGTGTTCGCATGGGGATACCAAGATTTGAAATCATACGACACCAACATCATTCAACATAAGATTCCCCTCAAAGAAAACCAGAAACCTTTCAAACAGAAGTTAAAAAGAATAAACCCAATGTTACTACCTTTGGTTGAAAAGGAAATCAAAAAGATGTATGATGCTGAGATAATAGTGTCCCTCGGATACTCTGAGTGGGTTTCAAATCTAGTATCAGTTAGGAAAAAAACTGGTGAGATCAGACTTTGCATCGATTTCGAAACGTGAATAGAGCCTGTTTAAAAGACAACTATACGTTGCCCAAAATGGACCACATACTTCAAAAGGTAGTAGGTTCTAAAAGGATCTCATTACTTGATGGTTTTTCTGGTTACAACCAAGTGCTGGTTTACCCCACTGATCAACACAAAACGGTTTTCACCACACCTTGGGGCACTTTCATGTACGTTAAAATGCCTTTTGGATTGATGAATGCTGGCGCCACATTCCAAAGAGCCATGGACATAGCCTTCTTGGAAGACATAGGTTATTTCATAGTCATATACCTCGACGATATCACGGTATATTCCAAATCAGACGAAGAGTACTTGGTTCATTTAAGAAAGGTTTTTAACAAATGTAGAAAATATGGTTTATCCCTAAACCCCAAGAAAACATTTTTCAGTCTAGAAGAAGGAAAACTCCTAGGTCACATCATTTCCGAAGAGGGAATAAAAATATACCCCCAGAGAATCAAAGGCATATTACAAATAAGTCACCCCAGAAACATAAAGGAGCTGCAATCCTTTATCGGAAAGATCAATTTCTTGAGAAGATTCATCCCAAATCTTGTCGAACTTCTGAGAGATATCACCAACATGTTGGAAAAAGAGGTTGGGGTTAAATGGACTACAAAAGCCAAAGAATCTTTTGAATTAGTTAAAAAAGCCCTGACTGAAACACTAGTACTAATAAATCCCGATTTCACCAAATATTTTTACATTTTTTCATTTGCCTCAGAACATACGATAACTGCTGTGTTACAAAATAACGCAGCAGGGCAAGAACAACCCATTGCCTTTTTTAGCAAATCCCTAAGAGATGCTCCCTTAAAATATAACATCATGGAAAAACAAGCATTCACATTGGTAAAATCACTAAAATATTTCCGAGTTTACATCTTGCATTCTCATATCATTGCTTTTGTTCCTAATGTCATCGTCAAAGACATATTAAACCAAGATCTCGATGGTAAAAGGGGAAAATGGATCGCTATCATCTTAGAATATGACTTAGAAATCCGACCCACCAAACTGGTTAAAGGACAAGGACTTGCAAGACTAATGGCTGAAACTAACCTCCAAGCTTTAGATATAAATTTTGTTGATACCTTAGAAGAACAGGAAGAATGCACAGCCCCTCATGTTGAACAAGTGTTTTTAAATTCACCTTGGTATGCAGATATTCTTTATGTATTATTCTATCTGAATGCTCCTCCAACTTTATCAAAAACAAAAGCAAGATTTCTTAAACAAAAATATTTAAAGTTTTGCATCATAGATGGAGTTCTTTATTGGAAAAATCCCACTGGTATGCTGCTGAAATGTTTGCTTGAGTCTGATGCAGAGAAAATTATGCATGAAATGCATGAAGGAGAATGTGGAGGCCATCTCTACTGGAAAACCATAGCGAAAAAAATCCTTAGAGCCGGTTATTATTAGCCTACCTTATCTCCTGGCACTCACAAACTAGTTATGACATGCCATAAGTGCCAAATTTTTGATGGAAAGAATTTTTTTTTATCTTTGCCCTTACATCCCATCATAGTTGAAGGACCTTTCCAGCAATGGGGTCTATATTTTATTGGGGAAATTCACCCTTATTTATCCGCTCAACATAAATGGATCCTTACAGCCACTGATTACTTTACCAAATGGATAGAGGCCATATCCTCTAGGAACTCCACCGATTCAGTCATCATTAAGTTCTTAGAAACCAACATCCTATCTAAATTCGACTATCCTAGAAAGATCATTACAGATAACACTGCTACCTTTTCCTCCAAAAGAATGGTTGACTTCTGTTACAAATATTACATTTCATTAGGACATTCCACAGCTTATTACCCTCAAGGTAATGGTTTAGCTGAATCCTCTAACAAAAGCATAGTCAACATCATAAAGAAACTTCTGGAACAAAATAAAAAAGCGTGGCACGGAAAACTAGTACACGCACTATGGGTTGATAGACTAACCACCAAAAAATCAATAGGTATGTCTCCCTACCAACTAGTATATGGCATAGATGCCATTTTCCCAACATCTTGAGGGGTTCCAGTAATGAAACTATTGCAGGAAGTTCAAATAGAAGAAAATGACATGCAAAGGAGGGTAAATCAGACTATCTATTTACAACAAACAAGAGAATAAGTTTACCAAAAGGCTCAGTTAGTGCAAGACAAAATAAAACAGATTTTTGACAGAAGGACCAAGGAAAATGATTTTCAGATTGGGGACAAAGTGCTAAAATGGGATTCTAGAAGGGAAGACAAAGGTAAACATGGAAAGTTTGAAAAATTATGGAAGGGGCCTTTCATCATCAGCTCATTTAGTAGAAACAATGCCTTTTTCCTGAAAGAACTTGATGGGATTGAAACTTTTGGAGGTCCTGTGAATGGAAGGACATTAAAGAATTATTTTTTTCGAGAGCTCCAATCTAAAAAAAACATTTTCAATCATTGTTTGAAAAATAAATCAAAAACAGAAAATTCAAAAACAATAGAAAAATAGAAAAAGAGGGCAGTTTGAAAAATGGAAAGAAAGCCCCATGTTCCAAAAAGTAGTCAGTCAGAAAGCGCGCAAGTCTAAATGCCGCTACTAGTGCTCAAATGTCTTGTTCAGTTATCTAGCCTAATCATAATTGACCATGTTTTAAATTTATTTGCTGATAAGTTAGTGAGTGGAAAAGATAGTCAACATTGTGTAAGCTTGACTTATCAAAGAGAGTAGATTAGGAAAAGATACTGGTTCCACATGCTCAAAACAGAACCAAAGAGGAAAGTAGGGATGAAAAACAAATTGTGTATCCTAGCCTTGTTTTTCTAGATTTCATTTTATGCAAAATAATATTTGTGTGCAGCTTGTCTTTCATGCCACAAGTACATGACAAATCATACTATCTAATCCTGATTTGGTCATTTTTCAATTTCATGTTTTAGATTAGAGAATAATATCCTGTCAAACATCTTTTGAACTCCCGGCGGATATAAGTGTAGAATTAGATAGCGTCAATTTTCAAAAATACTATGTCAAAGGTTTGCTAGTCCAAATGCACCCAAAAGAAGAAGAAAAATGTTAGGAAATATAGTGGGGTAGGTAGAAATATCGTTGATACTAATCATGCTGTCAATTTTCAGAAATAGCATCAAGGAAGAAATAAATTTGCGCCAATGGATAAAGGCACTGGTCTTCAAAGAACCGGGATTTGAAATTATGGACACCTCCTGAAAAGGAGCTGCCCTCCCCAAATGGAACCATTGTTAGTCATCAGTATTTTTCACTTGTTGATGATGACTAGTTGTTACAGCCAAGTTTTCTAGCAGCTGATCTCCAATATGTCAAATTTGTCAGCTGGAAAACACCCATAAACATTTCTACCATCCTATCTTTTCAATCAGCCCATGATGAGATAAAAACTCATTGTCAAAGCCCTATCTAGCCTCAGCCATACAAGCTTGTCCATCAGCTCCAAAGAGAATAATCAAAATCTATCTAAGAAGACTACCCTAAGTTAGGTAGTGGCGCTTTAAGAGATTTTCACTTGGAAAACTATCCTAAAGCCAAAAGAACCTCTATCTATTATCAACCAGTCCTAGAAGACCTTCCTATTCTGCAAATGAAGTTTGGTTACACCCTTAGGTCGCGCCACTAACAAACCTTGATGTCTTAGTAATACATATGCCACAGGTCAAGCTGATATTAGGTAGATGTATAGTGTTTCAATGTCTTTTTCAAAGAGCGGAAGTATACTGGCGTTCCAGAAGACAATATTAAACTCAAAATGAGAAGACAGCTGCTTCTCATGTGGTTTTGAGCCTGGAATGCAGCTACTGGACAGAGAGTTATTTCATTAAGCTCTTGCAAACACAGTCAAAGGTTAGTGAATTATAAATGACAAGAAATGCTCTGCAGGTACTGGCCAGGCTGCCTATGATTGTCTAAAAGATGCACAAAGGTATTTGAAAAGCAGAATTACATATCTTAGAAAAATTCCCATCATGGCTTATTGTCAATTTGTCATTTTCATTTTCTTAAGTATGAATAGGCAGTGAAAGAAAATATAACACTATTTGAAAGCTGATGAAATGGAAAGACTGAGAAAACCTCCTTCGTTTTACAAGCAGGGGGTTGAAATACTGAGAAAACCTCCTTCATTTTACAAAAAGATGGTTTGGCATTGTGATAAAGGCCTCCTTCATCTAATAAGTAGAGGGCCAGGGACAGAGATTGA
Source organism: Pinus albicaulis (assembly GCA_034641835.2). Lineage (NCBI taxonomy): Eukaryota > Viridiplantae > Streptophyta > Pinopsida > Pinales > Pinaceae > Pinus > Pinus albicaulis. Next base: position 395,430,122 of record CM076569.1, on the reverse strand, counting down.
TTTTAGGGTTTTCACTGACTGAAAGGAAAATTTTAAGAGCAGTGGGATACAATTGAAGGATTCTGACTAGAAAATGGTGTTAAAAGTAGAGGAAAAGCAGTGATGCTTTAAAAAGGTGTTTACATGAGTTTCACTATTAAAACACAGAATTGAGATACAGTGTGAAGCTAATTGGGTGATTAGGAATGAAGAAATATTGTTAAGAAAATGGCCAAGGAAGTAAAACAATCTTGGTCTTAAACTGACTTCTGCTATCAAATACAAAGAAAACCACTAACAGTGTGTTCATAAAAATTCTTCATTTGGTTAAAATAGGGGTTGAAAAGGGCCCAGGCATTTGTCAAACATAGGCCTCCTTCATAAAGAAGTAGAAGGCTCACCATTGTTTGAAGGCGAAGAGCATTCATTTTCAGTATGGCTTATATTTGAGAGGGACTATTGTCAAAATGGTAAAATGAATGAGAAATTCATTATTCTTGCAGACTTCCTTCACAAAAGAACAAAGGGGCAACTTTCCAATCCTACATTCTAACTTCAGCTCATCATCTCTTGCTATATCTCCGTAAAAGTTGAAGACTGGATTACTTTGTCAATCTAAGGTTAGTCATTTGCCTGATGTTGGAGACTATTTGTAGCGGAGTTTTTCACTTACAGTTTCAAATGAGGTTTTTCACCCACAGTCAAAAGAAAGGCTCAAAGAGCACCTACCAGTCCAATCAACTTCACAGTGGGCATGATCATCATCAAAACATCAGGAGCATAAACTGTCAAAATAAGTTTCAAAGTGGTGATTTATCTCCTTGCAATAATGGCAAAGAATGCCTCACAAATCATTGGTATGTGTTTAAGCAGAGTTTTTTCCTTTAAAAAGGTCAGCAATAGGCAGAAGTGGCAGAAATTCTTCTTTAATAAGGAACAGTGAAAAGGAAGTAGGAGAGGTTTTTAAAGGAGTTCATTTTGATAAACAGATGATGGTAAAGCCTAGGTAAATAAAACTGAGTTTCAACCACAGTCAAAGAATAATATCATGCAGAACATGCATCTATAATCATCAATGTGGCTTGAGCAAGTTTTCTTGGATGGGACAGATATGAACAAAGGAAACAATATTTCCCCCTTAATAGGCAAACAATGAAAAGAGTTTAGCCTTGGGATGTTTTCTTCACTTTGAAAAAGGGTCATAAATACGAAGATCTCCAAAAATTTCCTCCACAACACTTTAAAAATTCCTCGTCGAGTATTGGGTTTGTTATGTTTTAAAAATGATAAAATGACAAAACAATGCTTCATGTTTTGTTTTGCAACCAAGAGCTCTGTCAAAAAGCTTTTTAACCCTCACAAGTTAAGTTCAAAGGGTTTCGACTTTAAGAGGTTAAAGGACCGTTGCCAAGCCTCATTTCAAAGTTCAAAAAACATAAGCAAGCATCCCCAATCGCCCTCCTAGCCGCCCATTGGAGAAAGGAAGGATTTCAAGCAAATTTGCAGAGTTTTTGGAAGTTTAAGACTGCACGGCGCGCCTGGAAAAGCACGCAACACGCTCAGACGAAGAATTACACGAGCCTTACACTACTGCACGGCGCGCAGCGTGCCTATAGCGCCGGTCACCATTGCCCGAAGGCCGACCTGACAAATCACACAGCATGGCGCTCTCCCATATGAACGTGTCGCGCCTCTTTTTCACCTTCAAAGAAGCCCTAAAAGCCTCCCAAACAATCAACCAAGGCTCGTGGAGGATTTTTTAGGTATTTTTCATTACCTCGTGGTAATTTTTGATTTTTGAAGGGGTGATTGATGCCATGTTTTTCAAGACTAAATAGTGAATAAAAAGTGGAGGTCTTGGTAGGAAAATCAAGGTGATTTGTTAATATATTGACAAAGATTGTTACAGTAGGAGGCTAGGGTGTGTTTATATTGGTTTCAAAAGGCCTAAACTGCCTTCAAACAAAATGGTGAACCATATGCTGATGACAAGACAGAAAGCACAGTGTTATAGGTTTTCAAACTGCTGAAGGTGTCCTAACAGTGATAAGACAAAACTAACCTCTGTCAGCAAAGTATATGGTGAAAACAATGCTATAAGGTGGAAGTAGTCTTTGTAAGGAAAACAAAGTGTTTGTAAGGTGACCACAGTGAGCCTATTTTGAAAACAATGGTCTTAGTTTGAATGCCTTGTCACCTCAAAAAGTGTCTTCTTTTGAATAGTGAAATAGAAAACTAGCGCTGCCACCAGATTTCCATAAAAAAGAATGCTATGAAGATCCTTTGAATCAATTTGAGGGTGCTTTTGTCTACTTGTGTATAAGAACCAGTGAACAACAGAAGAAGCACTATTTGGGGAGGGTGTTTTTATTTTTATCTAAATACAAGGTTGTTTTGTTTCTCTCAAAACACAAGGAGATCTCTGTTCTAACAAAAGATGCCACCGATACTTCTTTTCAAAATACATTGCCTAAGCACAGTAATCAAATTGATTGTTTGTTTTTCTTTTAACAAAATTTTGTTGATTGGCATAAAGGAGGACAAAACAATAATTTAGAAGGAGCACAAAGTTGGTGTTGGGAGAATATTTCATAAAGCTTTTGAAGCAGTTGTCTTGGTCAAACAGTGACTAATAAGAAAGACAGAGGTGTGTGCTTGAGAAAACATTCCAAAGGTCATTTGAAATAGCTTGGTGTTGCAGAGAACATTCAAAACAAGATGCCTCCCAGGTAAGACATTAGGAGTGGCCTTCACAAGAGATTTGAGCATGTTTTCACTGAAGAAGTGAATGCCCATCCATTAGTCTTGTTTAATTCCCACGAGGTTGGGTGTCTAGATTTTTGTCAAAGAGTGCAATAGGTGAAGAGATATTTCCCTTTGACACATATTTGTGCTTTGAGGTTTCAAGAGAAGCACTTTCAGCTGGCAAGCCTAGATTTCAAATTCTCTCCAAGATCCATTTCCAAGGCCACCAAAATCCCTTATGTCGGGGAGATGTGGTTTAAAAAAAGCCACCTGGACTTAGAAGAATACAAGCCTTTTCTGAAGCCTGAGCATAGAGATTCATGTCCATCCATTTTCCCCTTCTCATATCTATTGACTAGTTATGCCCCCCTCATGAAGATCATCATGAAATACTTCACTTGCGAGGGAAGATTCTCCCAAGTCTATGCCTATCATATCCAATTACTCATGCATTTCATGAGGGCCAAATTGCTAAAACTCCCTTTCTTCCTACATAGAAGCATTGAGAAATTGGCCTCCACTGTTCAGAAAAAGCCTCCTTCTCAGCAGATAGCCTGCCTCTTCCATCACTCCCTCATCAAGGTTATCATTCTTCATCAGCTTGAGAAGAAGGAAGTCTCTTGGGATACTTTCATCACACATCCGGATTTCGCCACTGTCCCTTCATTTCATACATCTCCTTCACCTTCCACTCACCATCCTTCGCCTTCTTCAAGCAAGCTTATTGCCAAGAAGCTCATATTTCCCATTGAACAAACAAAAGAACATGATGAGGAAGAAGAGCATGAGAAAGAAGAGGAAAGTGATGATGAGCAGCATCATGATGAAACAGGGCAGCAAGGGGATGATGAGGAAGATGATGATGAGCAACATCATAGTGAAACAGGGCAGTAAGGGGCAGAAGAACACAGTGAGGCAGAACAGCAAGGGAAAAAAGGGCATGATGATGAGCAGCATCACAGTGAGGAAGAACAACAGAATCTTGAGCATGATTAACAGAGGTAGTCATAGCATGATGAACAACAGCCTCATGAAGAAGAAGGGCAGCATGATAAACAGGTGCAACACAGTGTGGAGGACAGCCCTCAAAAAGAAATGCAAAAGGACAGTCAAGGCATCCATGAAGAAATCCAAGACAGTGGCAAGAATGATGCGCAAAGTAGCAAGGTTAAAGAGCCAATGGAGCATGTGCTAGCTACCTCTCCTAGGCAAGGGGCCATTGACTCTTCTCCGAAAGTGGTCAATCCCCGGACATCAAGGAAAAGGGTGCCTAGAGTTGTAACTCCAAATGTGACTAGGGCCCTTCGTAGCAAGGGAAAATTGCCTAAGAAGCCCATTGTCGAACTGCCCAAGAGGAGGAAGACTAAAAGAGCCACCTAAAGCAAAGGAAAGGAGAAAGAAGAGAGCAGTCATGAAAAGGAGAGGGACTTCGACATCATCCAAATCCAAAGTGATGATAGTGACAATGAAGCCCGGATCCTAGAAAATATCTTGATAAATAGAGAAAACCAAATTGATGCTTTGAAGATTGATCTTGAGAGGGCTAGAAATTTCAATCACTTTTTGCAAATTCAAAACAAACAAATGAGTGTCCATATGGCGGTATATGAGACACGGGCCATCAAATACAAAAAGGAGGCCTCCAAAGCACAAGTGAGATTGGAAGAACTCATTGGTAAGTTCGATGAGAGCGAAGGCGAAGATCGGCCTAAGAGAAAGAGGCCAAGAACCATGGGGCTCAAAAAGGCCCTTGAGAAACAAAAGGAAGAAGAAGATGGCCTTCTCCAATCTACCCCTCTCACTACATTGTTCGACCAAGAGATAGAGAACAATCGGGAAGCATGGCTTGAGAGAGTTAATAATCACTTGGAGAAAAAATTGGATAAGGCAAATAGAAACTTGGACCTTCAACGGAGGATGACCGGGCATTATAAAAAGCTCAATCAGTTTGCCCGGCGGAAATTGAAGGCCGCTCAGGAAAAACTCAAGGAGGCTAAAGGGAAGCGCCCAGAACCAAAATTGAGGAAAGACACCTCAAAGCTTCAAGTTTTGGCCTCAGCTTCACAACATGTTTCTGAACACCCTTGAAGGTCATGCTCGTCAAATTTGGGCGAAATTCGACAAATTTCGGTTTTTTGACATTTTTGGGTTTTTGGCTAAAACTCATGGGCATTGCCATTTAAGTTTGGGGCATCCTCAAAGGATGAACATGGTACCATTGGATGCCATAATTTTAGGGGCATATACTTAGCGATTTTCAGATCATTTGAAGACCATTTTCTCCCCCAAAATGGCGAAAAACACTCGCTTTTTCTACACTCTACCTCGTTTATCAGCAAGGCCTATTTTTTGGTTTTTACACACAAGCCTATTTTTCAAGGACTTCTAGGCATCAGATTGGGAAAATTCAAGTTGTTCCAAAAAGTAGACATTCAGAGCTTTCCAACGCGCCTTCATGGGCCTCGTTTCGACATTGGGAAGGCCTGCAAAGGTTGCCGACAAGTCAGGAACCTTTTGTTGATGTATTTCTTAAGTATTTTTGTAAAAATTGAATCTTTCAAAAGTGACTTTTCTTCATGTGCGTTTAGCTATTTTTGTACATGATAAGTTATGAAAAGTCAATATATTTCTCTTTTTTAGCATTTTTGAGATATTTTATTAGATATTTTGTGCCTTGGGCTTTATAAAGCCTCAAGGAAAAAATCAGATATTTTGGATAGGCCAATGAGATTGCAAGTTGAACTAAGAGGTTTTCCTCACTTTGGCCTATATATTCCAAAGGATTTCATTGTACACAAGGCTGAACTTGATGAATAGAAGCAAATATGGTCATATAAGCTTTGGAAGAAACACTTGTCTCATGCTTTTGGATAGTCTCTTGGATGTTCTTAGATGATGAAAGAGGATTGTTGTTGGATTCCATGACTTGGTAGAATGGTATAGTGTCTCTCTCTCTGTTTTGTTTCCTAGTTTTCATTCATAATTCCATGTTCTTGCTTGCTATAAGACAGTAGAGAATATACTTGAGACATGCCCTTGGAGGCACCTCAAGTTTCCTATTTCTTTATAGCTTCCATGTTTTCTTCATTCCTAGTCACATTAAAGAATTCTTGATTGCTCTTTAATAACTAAGGAATATTGTTTTCTTGTTTCATTTGTGGTTTTATGCAAGCTAAGTATGATTCATGGTATGCCCTTTGTACTCATGTCTAGTCATAGCTCCACCTCTGAAACCTCTCTTTGATTGATTAGATTGTCATTTGTTGAACCAAGGAGGTCTTGTATTGATCTTACCCTTTGCCTAAAGCTATGCAATCTTGCTTCAAAGTGCCCAATAACTTGAAATACTATGTTTAGGCGTTCCTTCATTGTGATTTAAGTTGTTTGTTTGTCTTAAATGTATTTCCCCAAAGTCTGATAGCCATTTCCCAAAGTTATAGAGTCATATATCTCTATGCATGGCTTGAATGTTTATTTCTATTCATTAATCAGTTTACAGTTACATTTATCATGATTAATAGTTTTCCCTACCATATGTATGTCAGCTATTAAACTATTTATGTTTGAAATCCTTTGTTCTTCACAAATTTAATGTCCATCTCACTCCATTTTTCCCAAAGATCCATTTTACCTCGCTCAAATCGGCCCTTCAGCAACCTTGTATCACCACCTGAAAGCTTTCTTGACCTTTTCGACCCCATAGCCCAGTTGATCTAACATCTTTTTACCTATCTTATGTCTTTGATCAGTTCATCCCTCACAACCTAAAAATCAAAAACCAAGAAACCTACTTCATAACTAGCCTAAAATCAAGAACACAATAAGAAAACACACAGATATACCTTACACAAATAGAGAGAGCCCTCTCTGAGTCCAGGAAGGCTAGGTCCTTGGACTCCAAAGATTGGTTTGATGTTACACTGTCATTTGGCTTGCCAATCAGCCAAATCGCGGGACACTAACAACTGTGATGTAAATGTGACATTGAGATAGGGACATTATGATAGTAGTATTGTGCCAGTCAAGTTGTAACAACATTACTGGAGCAGTGATTTGATGACAACCGTGACCTTTCTATAGTGATGACATTGATGTTGACCTTGATTGATGTATGATCTTGTAGAAATTGTGTACCAAAAGTGTAGTATACCAGAAGCGGTGAAGAAGGAGGTGCAAAAGCAGAGGACAACAGTGAACAGTGTCAATAGTGGATAGAAGTAGTGGATAGAGGTTGGTTGGTTGATTGTAAGAGAGGCTGAGGACCCTTGTAGATTTAGTCTGCAAACATCTTCAGATTTTGGTAGTTTCGTACTTCCTTCCAGCATAGCTGGTAGATTGTGTATGTAATCATACATAATGCAAAGCTTGTTTGGATGACATATTCTATGTATTGTTCAATTGATGTGATGTTTATGATTCTATCTTGCTTAATGCTCTGAATGTTTAAGTATTAACTAACCAATTGTGAAAAAGAAGGGAAATATTGATTCACCCCCTCTTAGTATTTCCAGAAGTCGCTGAATCCAATGACATCATCCGTGACTTCAACTCCTATAGACCTGAATGACTTCGATTCTGAAATCAACAGTGTCATTTCCCGCCTTGCCCACATCATCAGAGAGATAGATTTGTCATTTCTTCATTCAACTGCAGTATTGACGGAGATATACCTATGATTTCATCATATTCACCCACGATATTAATGAAGGGGCATGATCTTACTATTCATAGTTCTTCTCCTCCCTATAAATTGACAGCATCCACAACATTTCAATAGATACAGAAAGGAAGATCCAATTTTAGAAACTCAAAGGCATCGAGTGCATAATGATATAGACAATCACAATATCATCCTCCCATCAGTGCATAATGATAAAGACAATCACAATATCATCCTCCCATCACTGGGGCTTGAAAGCATCAAATTAATTTATTACTAAGAGTTATCGGTCATTTAATTGGTTATGGAATTATCTTCTTCTATGTCGTTAGTTTGAAAAATATTTATAATTACCTTGAAATATGTGAATGTTCTGCAATTAAAGACAAATCCCTAATTAATATGCATCATGTGAATATTCTGCAACTAAAAACAACTCCCTAATGAATATGCATCGAAAAGAATGAGGAGTATGTAATAATTTAGGACCAAGGTCGTGAGGCTTCTGCTGATGGGTAACCCATCACTAAATGACTATGAGGATGATGAAGATTATGATTTTTTTATAAAGAAACTCCGTTCATAAATAAGAAGACTTAGGGTGGGCAATCTGTCTATTAGACCTAAAGAAATCAAGTCCGATCTAGTCGAGTCCAGTGTTTGGGAGAGTGAGAGTGGAGCTTCAATGGAAGATTCTCCATCATCATTCCGAAAAGTAGAGCCAGAAGAGGATTATATTGAATATTTATACAAGAAATACTGAGAGAGGATGTATTTCTTGGATAATCTTAACAATCAGTAGACCTATGCGCTAGGAGTTTTTCAAAGCCATGAAACCTGAAAGCCTAAAGGAGTGGCTTCCAGGCAGAAGAGATATACTCTAATAAGCCTGCGGTCACACATGCTTCCCACGAATCCTTGAAGAGAGTGCAACAGGACCTGGACACTGTGTATGTCGACCAGACTTGTTTGTCTTGGGAGGCCCTACATTGGCAATACATAAAGTTTCAGGAGACAGCATTGTATGGATCAGAGCAGGATTTGTTTTATGACCACGTGGCAGATCAGTTTCAAGTTTTTTTGCAGAGGTTCTTAGATAATGATCAGTTTGAAGGTCCCAGGATTTGGTCAAAGGTTGCATGAAGGAAGTAGGGATAGAAGCAAATAAAATACCAGCAGCTTAGCTTGTTAGTATCATGGAGGAATCCATAATGATATTCTGGGATTTTGTTAGGTTTGACAAGCACAAAATTTTGGTGCAACACCAAATGTTGAATTTTTTTTGCATAAGTCAAGAGGTAGAGGATCCCAACGACTTTGCTCTCCTGCATTTCATGAGGATAAGCATTCATTGTAAGGAGTTGAAGGTTAAAGAGCTTGAAATTAGAGGGAGATGCTTGATAAAGAGACTCGATCTTGTGGCCAGAGGGAAAGGGATAGAGATCTTGATGGCCCTTTTGGACATCAAATTAGTACCCCGGGTATTGAGGATGTCCAGGATCATTACAGATCATCTACAATGGTGCTAGAAGAGACTCGATAAGCTAAGTATTCACAAGGGTAAGGTCCATAGACCACACGGTACTGTATTACTTCCGTATTGATCATACATTTTAGGCCACTACTTCGATGCATTTCCGTCGGAATTGTAGACTAAATACAGGAGTTAAAAAATTCTAACAATAAATATTTATCGAACGAGCAGTTGGGATTTAGGGGTTTCACAGCATTAGGAAAATGACATCTGTGTTTTTTGTTTTCTAATTTATTGTTTTGGGAGGATGATGCTCCCTGGAAGAAGCCATTAGAGCTCAGATTCATGTGACCCAGCCCCCTTCAATGATTTTATCATCTAAGGTCTTTGGGAAAGAAAGAAAAATAAATCCCTTGCGAGGATGTTGAGGATCTACAAAGGAGAGACATACAACTATATTTAGTTGCAAAACAAGAGATGTTGGTCCCATCTGGAAAATTAAATTCTTAATGGCAAAAAAATAGGTTTCAAAGCTTTGAAAAATGGATACAAAATATACCTGTGTGATGCTTCGTGTGGTGCAATTGTGTGAAAGCTTGAACAGTTTAAAATACCTAATATCCAACGAAAACTGGCCGCATTTCTTGTATGCAAGTGCACCAAGCACAATTTTCTTGTTATCAACAGGAACATTGAGGAGAACTCCCTCATTTTCTTATGCATTTTGAATCTGACCCTGGGCTACTTGCGATAAGTGGAGATATTTACCATACCATCTCCAAGATCACAGCTGTGAACCTCCCCAGGTTTTATCTCCATAACCTCAAAACTCCATTTGATATGTAGAAATCGTTGCCACAGGTTATATTGCAGTGCAAGCTCGATGAAGCAAACCACACGATGTAAAACACTAAACCCTTTGTTTACCTTTTTGAGAATTTCAAATGACTCCCGCCAACCCTTTGTTTGATATTGATACCTATTTGAAAATTTCACGATGAAAAATGGCTCCCGCCCAATCTCACACAGATGGAGTATGGACAAAGAACCCTTGATTTATTTATTTTTTAAATCATATTTTATTGATTTTTATTTAGTGAATCATATTTAGAAATTGTTGAATCATTTGTTAATGTATATATATTATTTATTTATTTTTTAAATAATATTTTATTGATTTTTATTTAGTGAATTGTATTTAGAAATTGTTGAATCATTTTTTAATGTATATATATTATTTATTTAATTTTTAAATAATATTTTATTGATTTTTATTTAGTGAATTATATTTAGAAATTGTTGAATCATTTTTTAATGTATATATATTATTTTTTTATTTTTTTAAATAATATTTTATTGATTTTTTTTAGTAAAATATATTTAAAAATTGTTGAATCTTTTTTTTTTTAATGTATGGTTAAATTTATAAGTATTAAAAAAATTTCAACAATTAATTGTGAAATTTCCACCTAGATTGAGGTGCTCACTTTCCAACTGCATCTTAGTAAGCAATTTAATGCTGACATGACCACCATCAACAACTGACAGTTATGCGACATCACTCCACCTCCTTATCAACATGTGAATAACTTAAATGTTGAAAAGAGAAATCGAGCCCTCTGCATCTACACCATATTAATGCTAATTCTCATGTCCGGCCTCACACGTAACTTAATGCTTGCCACCATGTTAACTCCTTTTTTCGACCAACATATCCTACATTCCACCTTGCAACCCTCTGAAGCTCAGGGAAGTCAAATTTACCATGCTTCCATTACTGTTGTTATCTAAGGCCACATCCCCAACATATTTGTTCTCCAACACACTATCATGGTGAGGGAACGAGGCCATGTTCAACACGGTGGCAAGGGTAGAGGTCACCCTCTCACCTCTCCATAGTGCGATTACCACATGATTCTCTTTGACCACAACATCCTTCAACATATTAGGCGTAATGTAGTTATCCTAGAAGTAGTTGAGAGACAAAGAATTGGTGACACGCTCTAGGTTGTACAAAATTTACTCACTCTGCATCTTTGGGACCTAGAGTTCGCTCGCACTCGCGTTGAACATCATGTGGTTGAATATAACACCTACGCCAATCACATTAGAATAACACTTCATTGTCTCTTGCAAAACATTGGTATTAGTTTTCCTCCCAACATGACGTCCTCCACCTCCAACAACACTTCGAACAGGTCTACAGAGCAGTAACCAGAAGAATTTCTCTCACATCAAATTCAGACTCTCACTATGATTTGAAATTGAATTAAATTCCATGATTACCAAAAAAAAAATTGTTATCCTTCCATTGAAATAGAAATCACTAGGCCTATTCCCTATGAAATCTCTCTCGTACGGTAGAAAATTAACTAAGAATTGTGGATATTTTACTATTATTTCCAGGATCTACTGTTGAATCTTAAAAAATAATCAAAGTTAGTGCCAATCATCTAACAGGTTTTGGTATTCATTGCATTGTCAAAATTCTCCAAATTGATATCAAATGTGGTGAGGTCTAAGCAACATGTGGAAGGTGTCTTGCATGAGTAAATATAAGTGGAGCAAGGGTGAGGGATGGTACTCCTAGTTCGTTCACCATAACGCATGCAGTGGGAGATTTATTGGCTTCACATTGGAAATTCGTGTGAAAAATAACTGGGCATTGGAGTTTGGGGGTAGTGAAAGGATAAGGTGATGGAAGGTGAGGAAGCCCGACATTAGACTCCTCACTCTGTTTTGGTGTTGGTCCTGATGGTTACCTTCGGAGAGGAAGCGTAAACGTCGCATGAAGTTTTACAAAGGGAGCATATTGTGTGTGCTTGTCGTGGGCATTTGCTAGTGCGATGTGTTCAACCGATCCCTGTTGCTCAGTTTCTTAGCCATTTTCTGCATCTCGGTTGAGGATAGGAAGTTGAAGGGAAGTGAGCACACTCGTTTCCATTTTTCTTGGCTTTTGATGAGCCTGTATTTTCCTGCTAAGAGAGGAAGCTAGAATCTGCATTCCAGGAAACCTCGAGGGTGGTGGCGGAAAACTAGCTTCTTTTCCAAAATTCATGCCCTTCAATGTGGGTGCGAAAATGTTTGGTGGATTGGTGTGTGCTCGCTGGTCACTGCCCTGGGGTAAGTTACGCTCAAGAGTCGACTACCTTGTCATCATTTGTTTTTCAATTTCCTGTGTTGGTTTGGTGGGTGATGGTATTTGGTTTTCTTGGTGGTGGTAGTCTTTATCTGGTAGTGGGAGGTTTCTCTGTGCTTCGCTACAGTGTTGGGTGACGAAATTTGGCTCCTTTTCTGGTGGTGTTTTTTTTCTATGGTGGGGGTTCTAGTATCTAGACTCTACACATGGCGGGGTTTCTCGACCTTGGAGAATTATGAAGCCCCCGGTGTGGTGTGGGTGTTCTCACTCCCTTGTCGTCCATATCCCTGTGGGGGTGGCAGATTCATAAATAATCATGGCGGCTCCACGCCGAGGTGGAAAGACTGCGGGGCATGCGTGGCTTGCTAGTGTGGGTGTGCAAGGGGGTTGTGAAGGAGTTAAGCGGGGGGATAAAAGAGTTGGGGGTTTGAGGATTCAGAAGTAGAGTCATCAGGGTGGAGTAGGTCATGGTGGCAAGGGGAATCATGGGTTTTATTGATCTGAGATAAATGCGGGGTAGGTTATTCAACATTGTTTCCTAGAGAATTGTCATGCACTTATCAACAGCCTGATGGAAAGAGTGGACACAATTAAGAGAGTCTGTCGTGAGGAGCATGCAGATAAGATGGAAACATTGGACTGAATGCACTATTTATAGTGCCAAGTCCAGGAGATACTAGTAGTGGTTTGACGAGGCCAAAATAAATGCACTGAGAAAGTAGAAAAGTTGGAGACTTGGTTGACGCACTTTTAAGGGCACAATCGATAGTGTGAATTTTATCCTCCACCGCATCTAGGAACAACCCCACACAACCCTGCATCCATCACGTCGAACACCTAGTATGCTATTTGGTGTTCTTTATGTTTTATATGTGTTTTGGCGCCTCTGGCCCAACCATTTATGGACAATGTCCCTAGTCTCTCTTTTGTATTTTTTTGCATCTCATGCAATTTTTTGTCAACAAACCCAGACAGGGTGAGAACACCTATTTTCTAAGTGGCTATATGTACTCCTTTTTTCCTACATGAATAGAACATTGACTTAAAAAAAGACAAAGGTTCAGACATCATTAAAAAATTAATCAATTAATGACCTACAAAAAACAAAGGTTCACTTATTATCTAGTCATATATTTTAATCCTAGACTATATTAGTCATTTAAGTTAGTCGATTTTAGTTTAGTCACTTATTATCTAGTCATATATTTTATCCCTAGACTAAATTAGTCCTTTAAGTTAGTCGTTTTTAGTTTATTCACTGATTATCTAGTCGTATATTTTATTCCAAGACTAAATTAGTCATTTAAGTTAGTCATTTTTAGTTCGATCACTTAAAATTGCTCAACTTTAGTAGCAATTCACTTGAAATAATTGCGGCGACTAAAATTTTTAGTCACCTAGTCACTAATTTCATCATTTTTTACTAGTGTCAGTATTGATGGTAAGAAGCAAGGATTGAAGAAAGAGGAGAACAAATAACACTAGAGAGACAAAATGAAAATTAAAGAGAGAAGAGAATTGGTCTAGTGGTACCTGTAGAGTCAATATCTTTCATAAGGCACACATAGAGATTGATGATCAAGTCTTCAGAGTTGGTGAATTCACTTGCAATGCCTTGGCAAAACAATTAGAGTTGGTGAATTCACTTGCAATGCGTTGGCAAGACAATGATAATGTTTTAAGTAATGAAACATTATTTCATGTGTAAATTGTACTCCAACTAATATTAATCTGGAAACTCATATTGTAATAGTTGACATTTTATATAATATAATTTATGTGGTTGGAATTATTTATAGTTGCATTGGATATTACATATATTGTAATTAACACATGTAACTTTTTGTTTTCATATTAGATGAACATGTACATTGTATGGAATTTTTATTAAATTTAGTTGCAGAATCATACTAATTAATTTATGTTGATTAATAATGAACACATAAAATCCATATAAAACTACTAAATTAGTAACTTATGTTTATTAATGATGAACACAAATAAAATGAATATACTGCTAAATTAGTTTCTTATAACGATTGTTAATGAAAGTAAATGAAATGAATATAAAATACTAAAGTAGTCATTTATATAATGAATATGAAACTACCAAAAAAAATAAATGACTACTGCAAATGATAAATTTGTGATTACAAATGATGACTAAATTGTGCATATATACGACTATTAGTAGCTAATTTATAATAGTTTATAACACGACCAAAATTTACTCATATTTCTTTGGTTATTAATTGGTTTTAAACGATGAATAAAATTTTCATATATATGACAATTAGTAGCCAATTTACAGTATCTTATAACACGACCAACATTTTGGTCATTAATTAGTTTTATCTGGTGATCATTTATTAATATTTTTTTTGTATAGTTGGTAATTAATTGCGGCAATAAATGACCAAATCAATGACTAAATTAATGACCAAATATACTACTAGACAATAAAATCAATGACCAAATCAATAATCAAATTAATGACTAAATCGATGACCAAATCAATGAATAAATCAATGACCAAATCAATGACTACAATGACCTAATCAATGACTAAATTAGTGACCAAATATACTACTAGACAACAAAATTGAGATAACCCAATAGTGACTAAGCTAAAAACGACTAAAATTTGGTCGCGTTATAAGATACTGTGAATTAGTTACTATTGGTCACCGGACGAAAAATAGTGGTTTATATGCAAATTTTAGTCAAATTTTTAGTAATTAATTAGCCATTTTTTACTAGTGTGTGCAGGGTAAAATCTAAGAGCCTCCATCCACTGCAACTGTTGCTACCAAATCAAAGAACAAGAAGGGGGAAATCAAAGAAAAGCTGACGATCAAGGACTCTATTCATAAGAGTCTGGTTGCCTACATGTCTAAGCTAGGAACATCTAAAGAGATGTATCATATGTTGGTCAACATGTTCAAGGCCAACAATTTGAATCAAGTCCTATTCTTCAAGAACCAATTGAAGAATATGAAGAAAGGCAGAGATGAGTCTGTTCAATCATATTTTATGAAGCTGACCGAAACAAGGAATAATCTTCTGGCTATTGGGGAGACAATAGCTAATCAAGAGATGGTTCTCACCACACTTGGAGGGCTCTCATCCGAATGGCATGTATTCAACACTACGATTCTCAATAACAATGTCATACCTGATTTTGATGAAGTATTATTGAGATGCGTACAAGAAAAGACAAGGATGAAGGAATATGAAAATGAAGGAAATGATTCCTTCGCTACTCATTCTAAGAAGAAGAACTTTGGTGGTCCAAGGAACAAAGGAAGAGCAGGCAAGGAAAGAAAGGAAAGTGTTACACTTGTCACAAGGCAGGTCATTACGCTAGAGAATTCCCTTTCAAGAAGTATTCTCCTGATGATGATGACAACAAAAATAACCGGAGGAATGGAAATCAAAGGAACAACAGGTTCAAAGGAAAGAGGAAGGCTCCCTATGGCAGAAATGGAAAACCTTTCGAAAGGTTGAGAAATTCCAGGTATGAGGAATCAAATGTTGTTGATAAAAGTAATGAATTCATTCTTGTATCTGCCCTCTTTGTTGCATCTCCACCCGACACTATGGATGTCTGGTTGATAGATAGTGGTGCCTCAAGGCACATCAATGGGTTCAAGGAAGCACTTTCTAACATGGTTGAGAAGGATTTTAATCTAAAAATTATCCTTGGAGATAATGCCACATATCCCATGAAAGGGACAGGGACTATGACCCTCCACTTGTCTCAAGGTCAAGTCCTTCACTTGCAAGATGTACTATATGTACCTGATCTAAAGAAGAACCTTGTGTCTATATCAACCATGGAAGACAAAGGTTTCAATGTGGCATTCGTTGATGGGAAGGTGCGTATCTCAAAGAAGATTTTCACAGAAGCTATCACGATTGGGTTTAGAGTTGATACACTCTACCACGTTGGAGGAAGTCCACTAGGAGGGATGACGTGTGATTATATCTGACAGATTGAACTATGGCACAGGAGGTTTGGACACCTTCACTACAAATCCCTTCTCGAAGCAAGGAAGGTGGATACAGGGATTCCCGAGTTCACAAATGATCATGAAGGTGTATGTCAGGGTTGTGCCGAAGGAAAGCATACAAGGGGACCTTTCCCCTCAAGTGTCACAAAGACATCTGATGTCTTGAAATTGATACATTCTGATCTGTCTGGTATGCTTCTCATGACATCCTTGGGAGGATGTTCTTATTATATGACATTCATAGATGACTTCTCTTGCAAAACCTAGATATACTTCTTGAAAAAGAAGGATGAGGCTTTCATGTGGTTCCGTACCTTCAAAGCCTTGGTGGAAAATATGACAAGGAAGAAGATCAAGATATTGAGGACTGATAATGGCACCGAATATGAGACCAACAAGTTCAAGAAATTTTGCAGAGAAGCTGGCATCAAGAGGGAGACCACAACTGTCTATACTCCTGAGCATAATGGCATTTCTAAACGAAAGAACAACACCATTGTGGAAGCTGCCCATGCCATGCTCTGTGACCAAGGTCTTCCGAAGTTTCTGTGGGGAGAAGCTGTGAACACTACTATGTACATACAAAACCGACGCTCACATTCTGCTTTGGAATCCAAAACTCCTGAAGAGGTTTTCTCTGGTAAGAAACCCGACATCTCACATTTTAGGTTTTTTGGATGTCTTGTTTATTTTCATGTACTGAAGGAGAAGAGGAGCAAGCTGGATGATTCTGGAAAGAAGGGAATGTTTGTGGGCTACAACAAAATTTCAAAGGGAAGTGGAGATATGCCATGATGTTACCTTTGATGAAGATGCTTCCCTGAGGAAAGTAGTCAATATTCCGAGATTTGTGGAAGATCATGAATCAAGGCCTGGAAATCAAGAAGAACTGAAGGATGAGACAATGCCCGATGTTGAAGTGTCGATGGACCCAATTGATCTACCTCTTTCAATGAGGAAAATACCATCATGGCTTAGGGAAAATCTCGAGGATGCTGAGGGAAATTTGGCCCCAAGGGGAACATTCCGTGAAAGCAAGAAGCCAAATAGATACCAAGGGTATCTAGCAACCATGAGTACTATCGTATAATCTGAGCCTGGATATTTTGAGGAAGCCATAAAGCATCAAGTCTGACAGGATGCTATGCACGAAGATTATGATTCCATAATGAAGAATGATGTATGGGATGTGGTTCCAAGACTGGAGGACAAAGCAGTTGTCACCTCGAAATTGATCTACAAGATCAAGCATGGATCTGATGGAAGTGCTGAAAAGTTCAAGGAAAGATTCGTTGCCCGTGGCTTCTCTCAAAAGGAAGGCATAGACTATCATGATATATTTGCACCTATGGCTTGATATACCACCATCTGATCTATCTTAGCGCTTGCTTCTACGCAAGGATGGAATCTTCATCAGATGGATGTGAAGACCACATTTCTGCATGGTGCGACAAAGGAAAAGGTGTATGTGGAGCAACCTCTGGGGTTCTAAGTCTAGGTTCGGGATGCCCATGTCTGGAGGTTGAAGAAAGCCCTATATGGGTTGAAGCAAGCACCCAGAGCTTGGTATGAGAGGATAGATAGCTACTTGATGAAGTTAGGCTTCATTCATAGTAATTTTGATCCGAACCTTTACGTAAAGGTTGATAGAGAAAAGCCTCTCATTTTGGTGTTGTATGTGGACGACCTCTTCCTCATAGGTGCTGACCCTCTCATTAATCACTGCAAGAGGGAGCTTGCTGCTGAGTTCGAGATGAAGGACTTAGGACTAATGCACTACTTCCTAGGCCTGGAGGTCTGGTAGAGACCTGGAAAGATTTCCCTTTCTCAAGGAAAATATATTGTGAAGCTTATGGAAATATTTGGTATGGTGGACTGTAAGTCCATGTCAACACCAATGGAGCTCAAATTTAAGAATTTGAGTGGTAGTGCTGTTGGGCCTGTGCTAGCAAATCCTACCAAGTATTGTCAACTCGTAGGGGCCTTGATGTTCTTAGTGAACACCCGTTCGGACGTATGTTTTGCAGTGAACACTTTGAGTCAACATATGGTTGAGCCTCATCACTTTCACTGGGTTGGTGCCAAGAATCTGTTGATATATCTTTGGGTCATGATAAACCATGGCTTGAGATACACTATTGGGAGCGTGACACTCCATGGATATACTGATGCTGATTGGGCTAGCAGTGTGGTGGATCGTAAGAGCACATTGGGATGTTGCTTCACACTTGGTTATGCTTCGATATCATGGATGAGCAGGAAGTAGAAGTCAGTGGTTTTGAGCACCCTGGAGGTCGAATACATTGTAGCGAGTATGGCCTGTTGTGAAGCAGTCTGGTTTCAAAAGCTCTTCAGTGAGTTGTTCAAGCATGCGCTAGATACCACCGTGATACTTTGTGATAACCAGAGTGGGATTCGATTGTCAAAGAATCCTGTGTTCCACGATCGATCCAAGCATATTGATATCAGGTACCACTTTATCCGTGATATGGTACAGCAAGGCGCCGTAAGGCTCGAACATATAGGAACTGATGAGCAGGTCGCAGATATTCTCACAAATCCCTGGGGAAGGTCAAGTTACTAACCTTCTGTGAGAATATTGGAATTGTGTAACGACCCTATTCTGAGGGTCCTATTGGACGATGAGATCTGGGAACTCTAGGGTACCTTGGGGATAGCTCCTCGGAGATATAAGCACATACGGGGCTAGGCTTGTTGAACCTTGTGGTGCTTATACTCCAATGTTATGATGTTTGAGTTGGTTCACCTCCCATGATCTGTGCCCCGTATGAATCCTACCCATTAAGTTCAGGGCTCACGGGAAGTACCTCTCATATGGCTAGTAAGGTGGGAAAATATAGAGACTAGTAGAAAATACTGATGGACGCTTTAGATATTGTCGTACTCTCTATCTAGGATGGCACGTGTTCAACCACTTGATTTGGGATCAATTCTAGTGAGGTTTCAGACCTCCTACTGACTTCGGGTCAGATAAACCAACTTCAGGTTGGTATGAGAATCTCTGAATCTTATAGAGGTTTCGGACCTCTAGGCTGAATCTGTCAGCCGGGAATGATGTCTTTGTGACTAACCCACCTTTGTTTGAAATAAAGAAGCCAAAAAATCAAGTTACAGTGGGATGACGCACGATGTTTGGATTGCACAGGTGGATGGAGTTCTCCCTAGTTGAGAGGGAGTGGTAATTTTGGAAAATTAGGTCCAAACTCCATGTTGTGATGCTTAGAGGAAGATGCCAATAATTTTATTGGACTCCTCTTTCGGAGAGGTGCAAGATCGATCTAAAGATCATCTTGATCCGATGAGCAGAACATTTATTTTGAATTTATTCAAAATATGTGAAGGTTGACCTGAAGGTTTGAAGCCCTAGCAGTTGTGTCACACACCCTCATTGATAGATATATATTGGTCAACGTTGGGGGACATTTTCACTCATCTCACCCTCACAGATTTCTCTCTCCTCATCTGATTGGTTCGATCACTTGGAGGTTCTTCTCTGCACACGTGGGAAATTGCAGCAAGGAGACTTTTCTGATTTTGGCCTAGAGTTTACCGCAACATTGACCAGCGTTGACTTTGGTCAACGCATGGTCAAATTGACTTGAATCTCTCCCAAACATTCGATTTTCTGAATCCACATTTTTTGGCATAATTCTCGAGGCTAAACATTGACTTTGACTTGGCTGCGTTGACCTTGCTACTGTTGCTGTTTGCGTTGATCGTTGACTGACAACGTTGACTTTTGTTGACTTTTGGGGTTGAATTTTTTATTTTTCCTAGCACTTCTGGTTGGCTGATCGTATTGAGACTTTCTTAGTTGAAGCATCCTGCTGACCGCCATAACGCACCAACACACTTATATATTTTGGCTTTTCTTCTGTCGATCTACTGGTATGTTCTATCAGCATTTTACTTTATTGTTTATGTGATTGTTGACTGATATTGGGATAAAACATAAAGTTGCATCAAGCATAGAAAATATACAAAAATTTATATTATGGAATTCAAAATTATGAAAAAAAAGGGGGTTAAGATAATAGTATTTTCCTATGGCCTTTAAACATTTAGAATACAAATGGAATAATAAATAAAGTGAATAAAGTATTTTTTGTGTATTTAAGGCATTATCGTTTTCAACTATGATTAGATAATGGAAATTAAATACTAACCTCAGTTTTTCATTTTTCTTGATGGTCTTATCCACATAAAGTTAGTTGAGTGTTGTACCTAGATGGATTCCATTTTAATAGGAAGATTACTCATCATGGTGAGAAATGGAGGGACAACCATGCTTTTTTCCTACATATAATGTTATATTTGTAAATGGATTGTAATATCATGGGATTTATGTCTTTATATGTGAAATTCCTTGAGATATAAAACAAATTATAATGAATCATTATAGTAGCATGAGATAAATAGTAGTGATTTCTTATTCCTAATAGGATTTACTGATGATGTTAGATTCTGTCATGCAACATTAAATTTATCTCTATAGGTGGTGCTATTTGTTCATAATAACAACTAGGTAACAATTATATTTAACCATTATGTTGAAAGTTTACATGAGCAAATCTTATGGTATATGATTTGACCTAGATATGTCTTCTTCTAGATTCAAATTGAGATGGGTGGAATTATCACCATAAGTCCCAACCATTAGGACCACCCTTGACAAACTACATCTTCTAATTATTTAACATACAAGTTCTTGGATATTTTTAATTTATAAATGACTTAATTAAATTAATACAAAAGTTGATTGGACACCTACATGTAGTGAAAAATGACCACATAGAGTTGGGAAATTAGCAATAAATGGAAGTACAACTCCCACCATCTTAAGGAAATATATTCCTCCAATAGTAATAGATGCATCTTATTGTATGGAAGCATTAGATCTAGAAATCAAAAGATGATATCCTAAGTTAAAAAAAAAAAAGATTTCCCCTAATATATGGAAATACTAAAATTGGAAATGAATAGTATGATATTGTTTAATGGTGCAAACTTCATGCTTAATTTACAAATAATTTTCAATGAAACGACAACAATCCAAATCACATTTAAACTTGATCTCCCTACACAACCACCATCCTCAACCTCAAGGAGCTTATAGAGAGTGAATGCAAGTCACCATGGAAATCGGAAGATGATATGCTACTCAATGGTGCAAACTTCATGCTCGATTTACAAATATTTTTTTATGATGTAGTACCAACTGTAGGAAGGCTTAAATTAGATGTCTCTACATAGTCAAGCACATGAAAATTAATATAAGAGTATCAAATATATTACTCGCTATATGAAAAATTCACAAATATGTCTTCCATTTATAACAATGGAAGAGGCCTATAGTTAGCTAAAAATAGCTATGACATCTAGACGGATAATAACTCTTTCATGGGCTTACAAATCACTACAACTGGCTCTTTGGAAAATGAATCATTGACAAATCTCAACACTAACACCCCCCCTTAAGCAAAACATAGGGAGTAAACATAAAGAGAAATTGGGTCCTAACAACAAGGTCTAATCAGGACGTACCAATCTTTTGAAGATAAGAGCCAATAGATCTCAGTTAACTTGGTTGAACTCTGAAGTAGAAGATGTTGCAAAGTCACAAGAAAGAAAAACACTAACAACTACTTCATAAATGGGTCAAATAGGGGTTGGTAAAGAACTACAACAATTTTTCTAAATAGAAACAATCACTATCAACAAAATATTGAACAATGAGGCCTATAGACACTAAAATATCTAAACAAGAAGTATAGAAAACTCAAAAACTCAACTTGGAGGAAAAAAAATTACTTATCATAACTTCACCCCTTAATTTTTTATGACTACAAATGATGATCAAAACGTGGTATAACCATTACTGAAAATTTGAACGTTGTCTCCATTAGCACAAATAAGGAAATACTATTTACAACTAACAAGACGACATGATATAATTGATCAACAAAACATCCTCTACTCATAAAAAAACTTCCCCTCCTTAAACACAATTGAGGGAGTTGTAGAAATTATATGCACTAAGCATGCATATGTCCTAGATTCACCTGATCTCACACTATTTAACTTTATGCAAGATACTAAATCAATTCCACTTGTTAATCTTTTGAGGAAAATTTAATTTCACACACATGTAAAGCATAAATAAAAATAATCGCACATAACACAGTTGTTTTTAACCGGGAAAGCCTGAAGCTAAAAACCCCAACTATATATTATGTATCATGGAGATCACATGACAATTTTCATACAAAGCTTATCAATCTCTCAATACAATACAATCATCATACACTAATCAGGAAAAAACTTGCAAATCCATGCACTGATCTTTGCCTCCTGCTACCCTGCCCCCACTGCGCAATCCCTGCTGAAGAGTAGCTCTGAATGAATTCGAATTACTCTTGCCTTGACTGCGCAATTCTCATTGGCAACTCCAATGTGTGTGCGATGCAATCAATGCATCACTATAGTCACAACATATAGTATTTCTTTCCCTTTCACCTACCTCTCCACTGGGTCTCCACTGAAACTGCCATGCACTATAGTTAACTGCTGTATTGTTCAGTTGATTAATGAGTTATTATTTTTGAATTAATTAACTAATTAATTCACTCCACTCTCACTATTGTATCAATCAGTTAGACTAGATACAACTAGCTCAACTGAGTCTAACTGAGTTAAACTAAATACAACTCCATAACTACTTCTTCCAACTGTGTCATAACTTTGCCACTTGAGTTCTAACTGAGTCCTCCATGCAAGCTTCAGTAAACCCTTGGGAATTGCATAATTCCCTCAGTCCACTGATGTGCCACATCTGTGCACTGAAAAAAAGTGCTCCAGGAATAAGATGTTGTTTAGTGTCTGATTATTATTAAGAGCTAATAATAATCGACATGCATCTATTTTTAGATTAACGATCTATAAATAGACTTCGCCCAATATTCTAAAAATACAATTTCATCTATTTTTCCAACTTGATCAACCATCCACAAATAGCATCCTGCAACTTCTGAAATATGATCATCATGTCTAAAAATAGACATAGTCTAAAAATAGACTTGCGCCAAAAATAGCCTACGGGCCCACTTAGTGAAGGCGAATCTTTTCACTAAGCTCATCATCTTGTTGAATCTCAACACTCCCTCTCAACAAGATAGGGATTATCCTTCACCCCGATCTTGCCTCTATGGTATTCAAATTTGATCCTGGTGAGCACCTTCATCAGAATATCTGCATCCTGATCCTCCGTAGGAATGTACTGAAGCAACATGATCTTCCACTACACACAATATCTGATATGATGATACCAGATATCAATATGTTTAGATATATCATGAAACACAGGATTAACCGAGACTTTAATGCAACTCTGATTATCACAATGTATCACCATGGGATCTAAATGTGAACTGAACAAACCAACCAGGATCTTCCTCATCTAGATAGCCTCACATGCAGCTTGACTCGCTGCCATGTATTCCGCTTCCGATGAATTGAGTGCCACGGATCTTTGTTTCTTGTTGTACCAAGAAACTGTCGTAGATCCGATACTGAAAATCCCCCCTGATGTGCTCTTTCTGTCTGTTGGGCTTCCTGCCCAATCTGCATCCGTGAAGCCATGCAACTTCACCTCATCCGTTTGTCTGTACCATAAACCATACTCAGATGTGCCCCTGAGATATCTTAGAACATGCTTTCCTGTCTTCCAGAAGAGTCTGGTAGGTGTATCCATCGCTTGTGAAAGCTGGTTCACCGCATAGCATATGTCTGGTCTTGTATTTAATAAATACATGAGCGAACCCACCAACTGTCGATAAACAGTGGCATCCACTACCTCTGCTGATGTAGCATCCTCTTTCTTCCAATTTCCTGGAAGAGGAGTGTCGATAGGCTTGCAGCCTTGCATGTGAAACTTCTCTAGTATCTCCTGGGCATACTTGCCTTGAGACACAAACAATTCACCTTCCCACTGCCATATTTCCAATCCAAGGAAATAATGAAGGAGGCCTAAATCCTTCATCTCAAACTCCTTTGCAAGTTCTGCCTTGCATGAGTGTATCAACTTCTCATCACCTGTTAGTATTAAATCATCAACATAAAGTACAATGATTAAAAGCTTACCCTCCACCACAATCTGGTACAGGTTTGCATCTGCCTCACTCTTGGTGAAGCCAAGTCTAGTGAAATAGTTGTCGATCCGAGTGTACCAAGCACGTGGTGCTCGTTTCAGCCCATACAACGCTCTTTTGAGCCTGCACACATGCGACTCGTTGCTGAAAATCTCAAATCATTCAAGCTGCTCAATGTACACCTCTTTCTCAATGATACCATTAAGGAACACAGTCTTCACATCCATCTGATGAATGTGCCAACCCATATGCGTTGAGAGAGCAAGGATGGTTCATATGGAAGAATATCGTGCGACAGGTGCAAAGGTTTCTTCATATTCAATCCCCTCAATCTGTGAGAAGCCCCAGGCAAAAAATCTTGCCTTATACTTTTCAATGCTCCCATCAACAACTTGCTTTACCTTGTAGATCCATCTTGATCCTACAACTTATTTTCCCACCGGCCTTGGAACAATCTCCCAAGCACTGTTTCTGACAATGGAGTCATACTCCTCCACCATGGCATCTACCCATGTGGGCTCCTGCACTGCTTCTTTGAAAGCAGATGGCTTTGTCACAATACACTTGCTCATAAGAGCCATGTATCTAGTAAATCGGTCAGGTGATTGTCTCTGTCTGCACTGTGATGTAGGGACTCCTACATTCTGTGCCGCATCAAGCTTTAGTCTCTCAGCTTCTGTGGTACACTTTCTGCCTTGTCTGATGTTTGGTTCTGCATGAGTGGACTCCTCCACTCCATGAATCTCCTCTTGTGGCCGATTCACATCTAGAGGCTCATCTTTGGGAACAAGAAGTTCCTCCTCCGCATGCAAGTGTAGCTCCCTCTCAAGCGACAACTTCATGGCTTTCACCTCATTGAATTTTATATCCCGTCGCACAACAGTCATCCGACTATCTCGAAAATACACACGATATTTATGGGGTGTTTCTATGTACCCCACAAATATCCCAACTTCTGCAGTCGGATCCAGCTTCTTCCTGGTGTCCTTTGTCACATGAATGTAAACAGGTGAGCCAAAAATATTCAAATGAAAAATATCAGGCTTCTTACCAATAAAAGCTTCTTCGGTTGTACTCATGCCGAGTAGTCTATGAGGACAACAGTTTTGCACATATACCGCAGTGTTGCATGCTTCCACCCACAAGTGCATCGGTAGGCCCTGGTCATGCAGCATCGCTCATGCAACACCCACGATCATTCTGTTCTTCCTCTTTGCGACCCCATTTTGATGTGGGTTATGAGGCGCTATGAGTTCTCTTCGAATTCCCTCTTTGCTACAGAAGTATTTGAATTTGCCCAAGATGTATTCACCACCATTATCGCTCCATAGAGTTTTCACCTGCTCCTCTGACTCCTTCTCCACCAATGCCTTGAACTCACAGAACTTTGAGAACATTTCACTCTTCTTCTGCATGAAGAAAATTCATCATCTACGAGAATAGTCATCAACAAATATAACATAATACCTATTTTTTTCTGTTGAAGCAACCGAGAATGGTCCACACACGTCTGTGTGAATTCTCTCCAGGATCACCGAAGGACGGTTCTCCTTCTCATGAAAGGTGGTCTTCACAAACTTACCCATAGTACATCCCTTGCACTGATCTGACTGCACAAGAGTACCCTTGGGAAGTCCAGTAGAAATCTACTGCAAAATCTTCAAAGCGCCATGGTGAAGATGGCCCAATATCCTGTGCCATAATTCGCCCTCATCCCGGCTCACCACTTCTTCTGCTTTGCCCACCCTTGCAGTGAAACCATATACCTCCAGCTTGTATAGATTCTTAATTCGAAACCCTATCTTCTTGGTTTGACCCGTTGTTTTATGTCGAAGGAAGGCTTTTCCCTCACTGAAAACAACATCATAACCCTTGTCTTCCAGCATTGTGACTGGGACCAAGTTATTTTTCAGAACTGGAACATGCATAACATTCTTCAAAAAGAATGGATTACCGGACTCCCTCTCAAAGGTAATGGTCCCAATGTCAGTCGCACTGTACCAACCATCGTCGCCCATATCTATATGCATCTGGAGGTCCTTCTCCCACAAGTCACTAAACAAATCTTTGTCTCCTGTCATATGGAAAGACGCACTACTATCAAGATACCACACCGATCCAATACAACTTGAAACCAAGCATGCAATCAAGGAGAAATCGAGTTCAAATTGCGAGGCTAGGGCCTCTCCAGCTACAGATCCAACATCCTTCTTGTTCTTCTTCTTCTGTGGACAGTTAGTGGCAAAATGCCCATGCTCGTGACAGTGAAAACAATTCACTTTGGACAAATCCTGCTTCGTGCCTTTAGCATCAGATTTTGAAGGATGTTTCTTCCCCTTCCCTTTCCTTACTTTGGCAGCCAAAGCGCAATTCTCTTCATCTTCATTCTTCAATGAATATCCATCCCTGGTACCCCGCCTTATCTCCTCCTGCACAAGATCCGACCAAAGTCGCTCCCATCCCGGTAGTTTCTCCCGTCCATTGCCAGAGTCTTCATAGCTATGCCAACTCTTCGGAAGCCCAAGGAGAGCCAAGCTCACCAAGTCTTCATCATCAACAGTAAGCCCCACACTTCCCAGTTCATCCTTGCAGTGGACAAACTTCGTGAGGTATTTTGGAATACTGTCGCCTTTCTCCATTTTTATTTTTCTGAGCTTGTCTTTAAGCGCCAACTTCCTCTGGTCACTTCTGCTTTGGAACAATTCTGTCAAAGCCTTCCACATTAAGAATGGAGTGGCTTTCCCATGAAGGCTGGACACAATATGGTCCTTCACACCTTCCAACAGAATCCTCCTCGTCTTTGCTGTCTTCTTTTGCCATGCATCAAGTAATGCAGCATTGCTAGATCCCAGCTTAGGAACATCGCTATCGATGAACTCCTTCAGTCCATTATCCTCCAGCACTATCTCCATCCTGTCCTTCCAGGCTATGTAATTCGAGCTCCCATCAAGGGCATACTCCAATCGCAACCCATTGAAAGCCATTTCAATGTATACTCAACTTCTGCACCAAGAATCTTCTGTAGCAAATTCGAATTGTCCACCAGCACAAACTCACTTTACAATTTCAATCTTCAATCAACAATGCTCTGATACCATGTAGAAATTACATGCACTAATAATGCATATGTCCTAGATTCACCTGATCTCACAATATTTAACTTTATGCAATATATTAAATCAATTCCACTTGTTAATCTTTTGCGAAAAATTTAATTTCACACACATGTAAAACATAAATAAAAATAATCGCACATAACACAGTTGTTTTTAACCGAGAAAGCCTAAAGTTGAAAACCCCAACTATATACTATGTATCATGGAGATCATATGACAATCCTCATACAAAGCTTATCAAGCTCTCATTACAATACAATCATCATACACTAATCAGGAACAATCTTGCAAATCCATGCACCGATCTTTGCCTCCTGCTACCCTGCCTCCACTACGCAATCCTTACTGAAGAATAGCTCTGAATGAATTCGAATTACCCTTGCCTTGACTGCGCAATCCTCATTGGAAACTCCAATGTGTGTGTGATGCAATCAATGCATCACTATAGTCACAACAGATATTCTATTTTACCCTTTCACCTACCTCTCCACTGGGTTTCCATTGAAACTGCCATGCACTGTAGTTAACTATTGTATTGTTCAATTGATTAATGAGTTATTATTTGTGAATTAATTAACTAGGTAATTCACTCCACTCTCACTAGTGTATCAATTAGTTAGACTAGATAAAACTAGCTCAACTGAGTCTAACTGAGTTAAACTGAATACAACTCCATAACTACTTCTTCCAACTGTGTCATAACTCTGCCACTTGAGTTCTAACTGAGTCCTCCATGCATTAGCTCCAGTAAACCCTTGGGAATTGTGTAATTCCCTCAGTCCACTGATGTGCCACATCTTTGCACTGAAACAAAGTACTCCAAGAGAATAAGTTGTTTTTTAGTGTCTGATTATTATTAAGAGCTAATAATAATTGACATGCATCTATTTTTAGATCAGCGATCTATAAATAGACTTCGCCCAATATTCTAAAAATAGAATTTCATCTATATTTCCAACTTGATCAACCATCCACGAATAGCATCCTGCAACTTCTGAAACATGTCTAAAAATAGACATAGTCTAAAAATAGACTTGCGCCAAAAATAGCCTGCGGGCCCACTTAGTGAAGGCGACTCTTTTCACTAAGCTCATAATCTTGTTGAATCTCAACAATAGCAACAATAATCAACAACAAATACGAGGAACATTGTATGATTGCACAACTTATTATACACAACGATATGAACTCTGAAAACATTTATTCAAAGGATTCCATGACCATCCATCAATCCAACGATAATCAATCCTAATAGTTGGAATTGGAAAATTATTTAGCCTTTCATATTGTATTTGTAATGAGCTGAATGCATAACTACAAGGTTCCCAAGAACTATGATTCCAGGGTAGATCTCTCTGATTATTATGCTCAATTGTTGTTTTGTAAGCTCTGGGATAGGTGCCCTAACATGATTAGAATCATGCACATCCACAACACCCTCATTAGCAATGACACGATCATCAATTTGCATAACACAATTAATAGTCTAGGGTTTCTCTTCTAGCAATGCAATTTGAACTCCACCTGAAACAAATGACAACTTCCCAGATTCAACATGACTAGATGTAGGTAATGAGATGCCAATTGCAATGTATCCAAGACTTGCATTAGATATATACACTTCAGGCATAATAGGAACAAAAATTCCCTATCCATTTTTCCTATGTCCTCCACAATATTCCATTTTTCTCAGTAGTTGGGACCCAATATCAATAGTGTGTTTTTCAAGGTTGTGTAGAATAAAATCATGTTATGAGTCATGATCATCAACACTAGGGATTTTGACAATCAACACCGTGAATGGTGGAAGAAGTAATAGGTGTGCTCGACAACTCAACATCAAAAATCTTCCTCTCAACATTTTGTAGTCAACTGACTTCTTGGTCAAGTTTTTGTTTGCACTCCTACAAGTCATGAATAATCTCATTTTTATTATTGAATGTAGTAACAAGGAATTATGATCTTCTTTCAAAGTTTGATATTGATCAAACAATTTGTTGTTGAATAGGAACAACTTCTTAATGAAACATTACCATGGAGGCTTTTAAATAGGCAAACTCTCTAATCCAGTGGGAATTTTTCTCCTCCAACTTACAAATTCCTTCTTCAAGACAACATTTTCTGAACGCGACACATCCTCAACTTCCTCCTCCAAATTATCAAGAAGGTTGGCATTAGTTTGAAAATCATTTGTGAGATTATGGAGAAAACTCCTATTTGTGTCCCCAAACTATCAACCTTGGTAATTTTCTCTACCACAATAGTTTGAAATTAACTCTTGAGTTTCTCACTCTCTGTTGGGAACAACAATGATGGATTACAAGTCAAAAACCTCATTATAACATGAATCAATTGTTTTTTGGTCACAAAGTTCCTGCAATCTTTTACCACCATTTACCACTATTGTGATAATCTTTTCACAATACAAGTTGATTATATATTTACTCTCACCTTCATAAGAGAGAGCTAGATAAACTCAAAAAGAGAATTGAACAACTTTTCTATGATAAGAATGAATTAATAATGACCCTCAAAAAGAGAATTGAACAACTTTTCTATGATAAGAATGAATTAATAATGGCCCAATCTATGTTATTATAACTTCTAATTATTGTTACCACATCTACAAAGGTAGACAACCTTAAAAAAACGTTAAATACCTAAAATCAAAATAATTTTGCCTACGCAATGGAAACCTCAAATGGGTGTTCTCGATATGCAAAATTGGCTGCAAACACAAGATCAAAAATCCTGAAAGCTCCGACTTCTCCCTCGCTTCAAACATGGATTGTTGTGTCGGCCTTAGAGTGTGTATATTGTATGTTAGTGTCAAAACCTCATAATTGAATGTTATTAATTTTTAAATGATTTCATAACTAACCCACTATAGAAAATAAGTTCATGCACTAAAGAAATAATATCACATCAACATCTCTGGAAGCACTTAAAAAATCTATCGAGAATTTTTTTAAGAAATAATTTAATTTGAAAAACAAATTATTAGTGGTTTCCCTTAGGCGTCAATGAAATAATATTAATTTACATCTAATTGATCATTATAATTTCAAATTTGATAATGACTAATAAATATATAAGACTATGACAACTTAAAAAGCAATTTATATAATAAAATTATTTCCAATAGCACGAAGGATTCTTAAACATAATTATAAAAGGTAAGATTGTTTCCTCTCTACGAGACAACAATCAAATTAAAATTCACAAATGTTTGAATCTTTTTAGCATGACACTTTGGGACAAAAGTTTTGAATTTTTTAAGCATCACACTTTGTGCCATGTCATGTGAAACTTTTTGTATTTAAAATTGGTATCTATATGACGTGAAACGTTTTCTATCTTACTTGCTAGTATCATACCGTGTGGATCCCATTATTAAAGAGGGTATGATGTGAGGGATTTTTAATTTCATTTTGGTGGCCATCGTTTTTTTGTTTTTGTTTATTATTTAAAATATCCTTTAACTCATCATTATTAATTATAAAATATTTAGTTCAATGTATATAAATTAAAAATATTTAATATTAATATATTTATTTATTTAATCAATATCATTTTTTATAAGTTTCTAAATTCTATTCATCTTTCAAAATAAGTCACTAGTTTCAACTATGAACAATTGTTTTCTTATGTGGTTGGTTTCTCGGGAAATCAAGCCAATGACGAAAAGGATTTTTTACCATAAAATAATAAGGTTTTTAAACTATTTCATCTTTATCATAAGTTTATGGTAGTCAACATGATAATTAAAACAAAGTAAATGTTTATCAATACTATAAAAGTAACAATACTGTCTATAAGATAGTGACAAAAACTATGGAAATAAATTGTTGAGGGACATCCCAAAATATTGTTGAAGCCAATAGAAAAGTCATGTCGACATGGAGACGTCAATCAAAGTCGTGGGTGTTCTTGGTAAAGCGGGTCATTTTCTTCCAAGGAATATGGCTTCGAGATGTCCCAATCACATCATGGTCAAATCACGGTTCTCCATAGCCATGTCTTCATGCTATGCTATAATGTCATTGAGCTACATAGAGATCTCCTTGCGGGCTTTATGGTTGTCTGTTAGCACTTGTCCCAAGAGGGATTTCATGTGCCAAAAAAAGTTCAACTGTATAGAGGTATTGATTCTACCTACCACATGTGTGTCTTGTGTCAAGGAGTTATCCATTCAACAATCGAGGCAAGAATCTCAACATCTTTGAAATAATTGTCGTATTCCATGGTTGCAGTAGTGGCACGATCTAAGTCCCTTTGGATAGGGCCAAGAGTGTTGGCATGAAATCTCCTTGTCGCAGTGAAGGCTCTATATTAGTCCTTGATATTGCCAACACCTCAATTTCCAGAGCCTTATGGCTCTGCATGCACTCTCGGGGCTTGTTGGGATGGGGGAACATAGCAATAAATGCTATAGGATTGTGAAGCATGAGAAATGGGGTAAAGGAGAAAGGATTAAGACTTTGTCTGAGAGGACAAGGGAAAAAAAGCAGGGGAGGGGGGGGTCTCACGGGACGCAAAGTCATGGAGGGTGCCAACCAATGTGAAAAAAATAAGAAGGTGGTCGCGGGGAGAGAAAGAGCATGGCAAAGGTCACCAAGTAGGCTTGAATAGAGCACAGGGGAGGGAGAGGAGATTGTTGAACAGAACCCCGAAGAAACACAAAAAAATCAGATGTATATAACCAAAAAACAGTAATGCGCTTGGAGTGAACGCTCAGTTGAGAAAATTCTTGATAACTGAGAGTGCCAATGCTAGAAAAACCATAGTAGGTGGTTTACTTGGAGTTGGTCATTATATAGCTGGCCTATTCAATATGTGCTAAGGACAACATAATGAAATTCCCATTAAGGATGTTGATTATTGGAGCCACACCAAATAGAGGGTGTTGAGATCAACTAGTAATTGAGGAACCATTTTCATTGTCCACAAATTGTGCCACCGAAGTGTGAGATTGTGTTGCACTGATATGAAATAATACTGAAGTAGAATTGAATATTTTCCAACAATGAATTGATTGTTAACTTGATCGCTTAGTGTGGATGACTGAAGGAAAAAAGTTGATTTTACGAATTAATCCAAAACTTAAGAAGCACAATTAAACATGATTTTGTGGCAAATAACAGAGATAGAAGACACCAAACATTGATTACGGAATTCGTCCCTGGTGGACTACATCTTTGGGTCCGCTTTCAAGATGGGCGTCCATTTTATCAAGGATTGATCCAAGGAAGTCTTTACATAGAAATTCACCAGACTGAATGTGCTCGCAAGCATATCTGGTCTTTGTCAACATAAATCTCTCTCTCCTAGATTTCCAACACTTGTCTCTGTGCCTAATTTCGCCTCCGGATGACCAAGATACACCTGAAAGAAAAAGTGCCTCTTACAGAAATCTGAACACAAGCCTTCAAAATCACTCTCCTTCTTCATCATGGTACAAAGGTGTAATTTTATAATGTGCATGCCAGGTTCAGGTCGAACCTCTTGGACCTAATCATGGAAAATGGTTGAATGAATTAATCTGAGAGAGTTCTCGGTCATGTAAGAATGTAACACCTATCAATTAGGTGACATGGTGGTTGAATTAAACATAACACACATTTGATATAGAACCCAAAATAAACTTTGGATATAAAATTAGCCTCGACGGTTTGCAAACGGCGGAGCCATTAGGTGATCAAACTCCATGTGACAGGCGACTTCCGGCAGTCTACATGCAGACTGCTATTTGGTGGTTTAGTATGGTAGTTTCAGTCTTGCTGGCAGTCGCCCCCATCCATGTGACAACACAACGTCCGACGGTTGCGGTCTTTTGACGATCGGCTCCCAAAACTGCGTGTTCAACATTTCAACTGCTCAAATGTTGTTTGCCCGACGATGTTCTCCTGCATGGTTAACCCCGACGGTTAGATTGTAATATAGTTTATTCATATGTTTTAACATAGTCCGAAAGGGTTATATGACCTTTTACATAGGTTTTAAACAATGTTACATCTGGGTTACACCATTTGTGCTAGGTCTCCACTTAGCATAGGTTGCGCTGGGTTTAGACTTTAGGGTTAGGGATTTAGGTTTACACCACATCATTTTCTAACACCACTTTCACCATAATCACCATGAAATTACAATTTTCCACCCTTTAACACATATACCATGAAGTCATTTCTTTGCACCATAGAATAAATCGAAGACTCTTTCATCCGGAACACTGGAGAAACTAAAGACTAAATTGGACTTCACTGTCGATTTGAACTGATGCATGATCCTCTTAGATCAATCCTCTCCACTTGAAAGCTTTTGGACCAATTTTTTTTATTTAAGCAGATATTAGGTGAGGGTACAACTCCCTCACTCTTCTGATCTCCATCCACATCGCCTTGCTAGGATTCATGCCCTTGAGTCCCAATCGAAGATATTCAAAATCTCCTCACCTTGAAGTGCGAACCTTCCTATCCAGGATGGTATCTTCCTGCAACTCATTCATATACTTAGGTTCCAAATCATTAACGGTAGGAATATGTGTATCTTCCTCTAGATCAATTATCATCGAAGGTTCATACAACTTCAGATTTTCTACATTTACAACTGAATAAATGCGCATGTGAGGTAAATATAACTGGAATGCATTATTTCCAATATTTTCCATAATCTTGAAAGGACCATACCTGATGAGTTTCAGTTTCTTACCTTCACCTTTCAACCTGTCTTTACTGATATATAACCATAGCTGATCACCGACCTGAAAATGATGATCCACTCGATGCTTGTCATAGCGCATTTTTGTACTTGGCCTGAATCTTCTCTAATTGATCCTCCACTGCTTCATGTACCTGTTGTATCTGTTGAATGAACTTAACTTCTTTATTTGAATCGTCATGTTCATCCACTTTATCTTCTTCACCAAACATGATATCCATTGGTGACTTTGGTAGATACCCGAAAAATGTTTCAAATGGCGATCGCTTAGTCGAAGAATGTAAGGCTCAATTGTAAGCATGATGCACATAAGGTAAAGATTCATCCCACAACTTAGGATGTTTCTTATAGTAACCTCAGAGAATATGTATCAGTGTCATGTTTACCACTTTTTTTTGTCTATTGGTATGTGGATGAAAAGCTATGCTCTTCTTCAGCTTTGTGTCCATTAGTCCCCACAAAGTGGATGAGAACTCTCCTACAAAGTGAGTGTCTCAATTGGAAATGATGGAAGTGGGTAGCCCAAAATGAACCCATACATGTTGAAAGAACATCTGTGCATTCTGCTCAGTAGTCACTTGCTTTTTTCATGGAATAAGAATGCACATCTTGCTAAAATGATCAACCACAACATACATGTAATCATGCCCTCTCCTGGACATAGGAAGTCCTCCACCAAAGTCCATGGATATGTTGCCCCATGGTCATGAAGGAACTGGAAGTGGCATATACAATCCAATATTTTGATTGCTTGGTTTGCTTGTAGAACACATAACACATCCTTTAATGTACTTAACAATTATTTCATACACACGAAGCCAGTAGCAATACTTTTGAATTTGCGCCATTGTCTTGCTTACGCCAAAATGTCCTGAAATGTGAGAAGAATGTGCTTCCCGAATAACATGCGCCCTTTCTGTCTATGGTATGCACAACTTACCCAGATGATATAACAACCTATCATGAACATGAAAATTGACTTCTTCCACCTAAGTGCCACAAGTTAGTGATTCATAAATATCTTTGAAATCAACATCTATACTATATTGTTCTAAATAATTTTCAAGTTTTAAAGAACTATTTTGCAGCACTACTGAAGCATTCAAAGTGGTCTAGACAACATATCAACTACTTTGTTTGTTACACCTTTCTTGTACTTAATTAGTAAGTGAAATTGCTGAAGAAATCCCTCCATCTGTAATGACGAGACTGTTGCAACTTAGTCTGAGACTGAAGGTACTGAAGCAGTTGATGATCTGTGAGAATCACTTTTTCCTTACCTATTAAGTAGTGTTTCCATTTGTTAACACTTTCAACCAAAACAAACAATTATTTATCATATGTCAGATAATTGCAACTTCCTTAGAAAAAGTTTCTAAATGAAAACAAATAGGCTTCCCTTTTTGAAGTAAGACTGCACCCATTGCATAACCACTAGCATCTATTTCAATTTTGAATGGTTGTTGAAGATCTGGTAAAGCTAAGATTGGTGTTGTGACAATTTTCGGCTTAAGTGTATTAATTTTTTGTTGTTGTTTCCCTCCCCAATGATAGGAAACTTTAGAACTGGTTAAAGCATGTAACGATGATGCAATAAAAGAAAACTGAGAAATGAGTTTCATCCAATATTGAGCTGCACCTAAGAAACTCCTAACTTCAGTCACATTCTGTGGTCTTGGCCACTTGACAATCACATCGATTTTTGCTGGATCTATTTTCAAATGACCATCTCCAACTCTGTAACCAAGATAAATCAATGAAGTTTTCCCAAACTCACATTTGGATAGTTTAAGGTACAATTTTCCCCTTTACAACACTTCAAAGACCTGTTTAACATGCCTAACATGCTCTTCCATACTGAAACTGAAAATCAGGATATCATCTAAGTATATTATGACAAATTTATCAATGTATGGATGGAATACATCATTCATAACCTGCATGAAAGTTGCTGGAGCATTACACAAACCAAAAGGCATCACTAACCATTCAAATAGCCCTTGCCTAGTTTTAAATGTAGTTTTCCAGATGTCATTTTCTGCAATGCGAATTTGATGATACCCACTATGCAAATCCAACTTATTGAAATAGGCAACATTTTTCAACTGGTCAAGTAAATCATCTATCCTGGGAAGAGGATACCTATTTTTTATTATGATTTTTTTTAAGGCCCTAAATTCGACACACATTCTCCATGTCCCATCTTTCATAGGAACCAAAATTATGGGTAAACCACATGGATATGAACTGGGTCAAATGAAGCCTTTTTCAACCAGCTCTTGGATTTGTTTCTTTATTTCTTCGTTCTCTATGACTGAAATGCAATACATTCTGACATTAGGAAGAGGGGCATCATATATCAATTGTATATCATGTTGTATTTCCCATTTAGGAGGAAAATTTTTTGGTTCTATAAATATACTTTGAAAATAATCTACCACTTTAACCAAACTATC
This sequence comes from Pinus albicaulis, assembly GCA_034641835.2. NCBI lineage: Eukaryota > Viridiplantae > Streptophyta > Pinopsida > Pinales > Pinaceae > Pinus > Pinus albicaulis. The sequence goes on along the minus strand of CM076569.1, from coordinate 395,393,655 downwards.
TTTAAACTGAGATTCACAACCTGAAAAAGCATCATGTTGATCCTTATGTCGTTCTTTTAAAACTATGAGTACATATCTTTTACTTGAACTTATTAGCCTCTTCATCTGATTAGAAGTAACTAAATCCAAGTGTGTTTTGATTTTATGTTCCCTGGAAATGTATTCAATCCCATCTTTCTTAAGGTGATATTTATGTTCTTTCCTATGAAACACAACATCATGATCATAGAGATAAGGAATTCCTAGCACTACTCCACATATGTCTAATGGAATCACATCTAAATCCACTTTATCAATGTAATTAGTTGTAATGGAAAATTTTAAATGACACTACTTTGTGACATTAATATGAGTCTTTTCTTTTATCCAACCTAATGGGTATGGCCTTGGATGATTTTGTGTCTCCAAACTCAATTTCTTAACTAATTCTTCAGATATTAAATTTGCCTGTGATCCACTGTCAAATAATGTATCTATTTTTGTGTGCTTAGAAGTTACCCTTATGTGAAATAATTCAACTCTTTTATCCTCATCTAGATGATTTATGTTTGAAGAAGATGCAAAAGCACTAGAACTTGAACTAGTGTCATAACTTTTACTTTTTGAAACCGTTGCGGTTATTTTCCTTTCATCACCTGAGTTAGAGCCCAAATCTTGTTGGATTGTAGTATTAGCCTTCTTTTCACCTTTATTTTTCTGGAATTTCTTTGGTCTGAGTTTTGGGTGAAGTTTCCAACATCTGGCTTCATCATGTCCGATCCTATGGTAGTGAGAACAAGTAGGTCTTTCACCTTACTTCTGAGCTATCACTGTTTTCTTTTCCTTCGAATTGCTCTTCCTCTTGCTATCTTTGGAATCCTTGATTTCCAACTGTTTGGATGCTTTCTGTGAAAACCTGAATGGTATGCCACCTGATACAATATGTATGTCTTGAACACACACTTCATCAAAGTCATTAGGATTAAACATCAATAACGTATGTTGGAAATAACAATGTAAACTGCCAATGTATTTTAATAAAGTTTCACGTGTATCCAATGGAATACCAAGTGCCAAAGCTTTCTTCCTGAACTCCTGAATAAACTCCTGAATATTCTTCCCTTTGCCTTGCCTCAAATGCTGCCAATCAATAACAACTTGCTGCATGTATCCCAAAGGATATAATTGTTTTATGAGAGATTTTTAACTTAGACCATGAAGAGATGACTTTACCTTTCCGCTTTAAATCCACTTGAGTTTTACTTTCCCACCAGGTTAAAGTTATTCCCCCCGTTCTAAGTGTAGATAACTGAATTTTTGTTCTTTCATCATAAATGTTCTGAATTATACAATACACTTCTAACTGTTTAATCCCGTTATCTAACTTTTCACGATTCATTTCACCATCATAAATAGGTAGTTAAAACTTTACATCAAGTTTCAAAAGAGATGATTTCTGAGGTTTCTTTTATGTTTCAGAATCTAAACTGGAATAAGAAGAAGAAGAAGATTATGATAATGAATATGTTGGAGGAGAAGGAGGTTTATCAGCTTTTCCTTTTCCCTTTTCCATATTCATTTCTTTAGAAGATGAAGCTACATATCTCGCCTTCTTATCTTTACAGAGTTCTCCCAACATCCGCTGCATGTTCAAAAACATTTGTTGAACCTGTTCCTCACCCATGACCTTCACTTCAGGAGTTTCACTTGCATCAAATCCTCCCATTGTCAATTTTTGAGTGACTTTCCGCTTTCCAACTTCTGAGTCGATCTCCTTGAACCTTCCTTCTCCACGTCGCAACCTGGACCTGGTTAAAATTCATTGGAAAAAATCATACAATACGCAACTTGCTTTGATACTAAAATATATGATCTGAAATAGATCTGAAATAATATCGAAGTAGAACTGAATATTTTCCAACAGTGAATTGATTGTTAACTTGATCGCTTAGTGTGGATGACTGTAGGAAAAAAATTGATTTTATGACTTAATCCAGAACTTAATAAGCACAATTAAACATGAATTTGCAGCAAAGAAAAGAGATAGAAGACAACAAAAATTGATTACGGAGTTCGTCCCCGGTGAACTACGTCTTTGGGTTCGCTTTCAAGGTGGGCATCCGTTTTATTATGGATTGATCCAAGGAAGTACTTACACATAAATTCACCAGAATGAACATGCTCACATGCACCTCTGGTCTCTTTCAACAGAAATTTATCTCTCCTAGCTTTCCAATGCCTGTCTCTGTGCCCAATTCTGCCTCTGGATGACCAAGGTACACCTGAAAGAAAAAATGCCTCTCTCTTACAGAAATATGAATACAAGCCTTCAAAATCACTCTCCTTCTTCATCATGGTACAAAGGTGTAATTTTATAATGTGCAGGCCAGGTTCAGGTCGAACCTCTTGGACCTATTCATGGAAAATGATTGAATGAATTAATGTTAAAGAGCTCTCGGTCATGTAAGAATGTAACACCTAGAAATTAGGTGACATGGTGGTTGAATTAAACATAGTGTGCATTTGATAAAAAACCCAAAATAAACTTTGGATATAAAATTAGCCTCGAAAATTTGCAAATGGTGGAGCGGTTGGGTGATCAAACGCCATGTGATAGGCGGCTTCCTGCCGTCTACACGCGAACTGCCATCTAGTGGTTAAGTCTGGTGGTTTTGGTCTTGCTGGTGGTCGCCCCCATCCATGTGACAACACAACCTATGATGGTTGTGGTCTTCTAACAATCAGCTCCCAAAAATGCGCGTTTAACATTTCAACTTCTCATACGCTGTCTTCCAGACAGTCTTCTCCCACACAGTTAACTCTGACAGCTAGACTGTAATATGGTTTATTCATATGTTTTAACATAGTCCGAAAGGGTTATATGACCTTTTACATAGGTTTTAAACAATGTTACATATGGGTTACACCATTTGCGTTAGGTCTCCACTTAGCATAGGTTGCGCTAGATTTATACTTCAGGATTAGGACTTTAGGTTTACACCACATCATTTTCTAACACCACTTTCAGCATAATCACCATGACACTACAATTTTCCACCCTTTAACACATACACCATGAAGTCATTTATTTGCACCATAGAATAAATCGAAGACTCTTTCATCCGAAACACTAGAGAAACTGAAGACTTAACTGGACTTCACTATCGGTTTGAACTGATGCAAGATCCTCTTGGATCGTGCACTAAGGATGAAGGGGAGACCCAACTCTCCGCCAAGAACTTATACAATAATGGGTGTTGAAAATGTTATGACACGAGGAAGGGGAAAGGGTGGCCAAGTCATGAGGACCTAGACCTAGTTTTTAATGTTCTATTTGCATTCTTGTTAAGTTTGCATTGCTCCACAAAAAGATCAAACACTGTTACCGATGAAATAGGTAACCGCACTGTTACCTACTTTTTTCTGGTAGCATAAAAAGCCCCCGATTTTGAAAAGTGGTGATGCAGAATCACCCCTTTTTTTTTGTGCACATTTTTTACACTCTAATATTTTTATTTATGAAGTATGAATATTTATTTTAAAATGTTAGTAATTTTCATGCTAATTTTGAAACGTATTGATGCAACATCAACCTTTTTTCTAAGAGAGGTGATTTTCATGTTGGTAATAAAACACAAAATTTAGATTATATATATATATATATATATATATAAACAATAAAAAAACCAATAAAAATGTAAAAAAAAAAACAAAATTAACTCGTAAAAATAAAAAATTTAAACAAAAATAAATTAAAAAAAAAACAAAAAAAAAACAAAAATATTCGAAAATTATATCAAAAGAAATGACAAAATTTGAAAAAAAAAACACATAATTTAAAGAGAAAAAACAAAAATTAACCCAAAAAAAAACATCAAAAACATTTTTTTTCTAAGTTATTAAAAAAAACCATATAATTAAAAAAAAAAAATTTAAGATAGAAAATTTAAAAATAATTAAAATTACAAAATTAAAATTTAGATTAAAAAAATAAAATACAAAAAAGAAAAAATTAAATTTAAAAATATAAATTAAAAAAATAATAATAAGAAGAAGAAAAAAAAAATTAAAATTAAAATTACCAAAAAAGAAAAAAAAATTAAAATTGAAAAAGAAAATAATAATAATAATAATAATAATAATAATAATTAAAAAAAAAAAAAACCACGTGCAAATAATTAAAAAACAAATATCCATAAATTTACTGTTTTTTTTTATAAATGAAACAATTTATAAATTTTAAAAATGAAAAACTAAATAAACTAAAAGATTAAAAAAAAAATTAAATTTAATTAAATTTAATAAATTTAATAAATAAATTTTAAATTTTAAAAAATAATTAATCTAAAATATTAAATTTAAAAAAAAAATTAAAAAAAAAAAACAAACAAATTAAAACAAATTAAATAAAAAATAAAAAATTTGAATTTAAAAAAAAAAAATTTAAAAAATTAAAAAAAAAAAAAAATCGAATTAAAAAATAATAATAATAATAATAATAATTATTATTATTATTATAAAAAAATGTTATTAAAAAAAAAAAAAAAAAACAGGATCGTGGTGGTGCCGCAGCCAATCGGGCTCTCGCTGCGAGAGGCCAATTCCTGGAATCGGCCTCCGCCGCCACCTGGGCAGGAGGCCAATTGGTGGCGCCACCACGATCAAAAAATTCTCTGATTTTTATTTTTATTTTTATTTTTATTTTTTTATTTTTTTTTTTAATTTGATTTTTTTTTTAATTTTTTTTTTTTTTTTAAAATTTAAAATTATTATTATTTTTTTAATTTAATTTTTATATTTGAAATTTAATTTGATATATATATATATATATTTTTTTTAAATTTAATTTAATTTAATTTTTAATTTTATTCATTTTTTTTGTTTTTAAATTTTTTTTTTTCTAAATTTTGTTAATAATTTTTCTTAAATTTTGTTTGTTTGTTTTTTTTTAAATTTCATATTTTTTATTATTATTAAATTTTAAGTTTAGATTATTCATTTAATTTTTGAAAATTTAATAAATTTTGTATTTTTTTTAAATTTATTTGAATTTAATATTTTTTTTAATTTTTTTTTTTTTTTTTTAAATTACATAAAATTTTTATATTTTTTTTTATTTCAATTAAAATTGTGTATTTAAAATTAGATTTTTTATTTTTAATTAGACTTAATATTTTCAAATTAATTTGTTTTTTATTTTATTTTTTATTTAATATTTTTTATTTTTTTAATTTATTTTTTTCAATTTTTCATTTTTAATTGATTTTTAAAGTTTTTTAACTTTTTATTTTAACAATGTTTTTAATTTTTTAATTTTTTATTTAATTTAAAATTTATTTTTTATTTCAAAATTTATTTGTTTATATATATATATATATATATATATATTTTAAATTTAATTTGTTATTTTAATATTAACATTTTTTTTAAATTTAATAAAATCTAATATATATATTTTTAATTTAAGTTCATATATATATATATATATATATATATATATATTTTATTTTTTATAATTTAAATTTAATTTATTTGTTAAAATTTATTTGTTTTTTAATATATATTTTTTTAAATTTAATATATATATATATATATATATATATATATATATATATATATATATATATATTAAATTTATTAAAATTTAATATATTTCTTTAAATTTAATTTTTATTTTTTATTTTTTAAATTTAATAAACATTTTCTTTTTCTTTTTTAAATTTAATTTTTATAATTTCTTTATTTTTTGAACTCTTTTTTGTTGTAATTTAATATTTTTATTTTGTTTTTATTTTTTATTTTTTTATTTTTATATATTTTGAAATTTTAATTTTAATTTTTAATTTTTTTTCCTTTTTTCTAATGTTTGAATTAAAATTTTTATTTTGTTTTTATTTTTATTTTTTTATTCCTATATATTTTAAAGTTTTAAGCTTTAAAATGTTTTTATTTTTTAAATTTATTTTTTTCTTAAATTTTAGGTTTTTTTTTTAATGTTTGAATTTTAAAAATAAAAAAAATGTTATTTCTATTTTTAAAAATGTCAAAAATATAACACAACTTTTTTTTTTTGTTATTCCAGCATCAACTGGTTTTGTTTTGAGGGTGTTTTTTCTATACTTTTTTCAAGAAACAAAATTGTGTTTAGCATAATTTTATAAAATGTTGAAATTTGACCTTCAAAAAAAATCAAGTGTGTTCTTGAATACATTTTTTTGTTTTTGGGGTGTTTTTTCATGTTTTTTGAGTCTTTTTGGGCTAGAGTTCCTGTTTTGAGGTTAGGTTACCTATTTCATCGGTAACAGTGTTATCACTGGAAGTGTTATAAAACTATCTCACAAAACAATAGAAATAGTGGATTAACGACTTAAAAAGTATCCTCTTCAAGGGGGGAACCTCCTTTACATTACATAAATGAATAATTCTTGGATGATTCAAATGAAAACACCTCCTTTCTATATATACGAGTATAAGGGGTAACAATATAATTAGATCCGACATAAAAATAATAATGTAAGGGCACAACGCTAAAAATAGTGGGCTTCTATGGGGCACAATAATAACAATATGGGGACTTCATGGGCACAATAATAAGTATAAGGAGACTACACTAACAATGACAATAAGGGGCTACACTAGTATTATAGGGACCTAACATGCCCCTCTCCTTCAAAAGAGTGTTGTCCTCAACGCTTGGGTAGTTTTGGATGCATTTGTATAAAATTCTCATCCTCCCATGTTGAATCTTCAACTGGTAAGTTCTTCCACCTGATGAGATACTTTGAAATTGATCGATTTCGTATGTCGATTTCTTTTTTTCATGACTGCTTTAGGTTCCAATATGATTTTTCCTTCCTCGTCAAGTTTTGGAAATATTGTTTGAACTAGAAGATTTTCACCTATAACCTTCTTTAAGCATGAAACATGGAAAATTGGGTGCACTCAGGAAGATGCGAGAAGCTCCAATTTGCATTCCATAGTACCAATATTTTGCAACAATTTTTAAGGACCATAATACTTTGGTGATAAATTATTATTTTTCCTAGCATGCTTGAGGGACATTTATTTGTATGGTTGTAGTCATAAAAATACCCAGTTTCCTACATCAAAATTTCTTTCGCTGTGACAATGATCTTTCTGTTGTTTCATTCGATTTTGCGCCAAAATGAGGCTATCCTTTAATATTTGGATAACTTTTTGGTGGTGCTTGATGTGATCTTCCACTACTTGAACCTTAGAATTTTCTCTTAAATATGATGTGATGGGAGCTGGATGATATCCATAAAGTGCCATAAATGGGGTCATTTTTGTTGTAGCATGGAAGGAAGTGTTATACAACCATTCATTCAGAGGTAACCACTTGACCCATTGTGTTTGTTTATCAGATATAAAGAAACTAAGATATCCTTCCAAAAAATTATTCACTATCTCAGTTTTCCCATCGTATGAGCTAATTGAGTACCCAGACAAGAAAATAATTCCGTTCAAAAATTTCCAGTAAAAATGGGATCTCTGTTGCTTACAATAATCTTTGGGTTTCCATGTATCTTTTGAATTGTTTCCATAAATGCAGTAGCAACTGTGTTGGCTTTAAATGGATGAGATAATGCAAAAAGTGTGCATACTTGGTAAGTATATCAACTATCACCATGATGACACTCTTTCCTTCAAACTTGGGTAAACCTGTGATAAAATCCATTTAAATGACCTCCTAGTGTTGACTTGGAATGGGTAAAGGTTGTAACAGAGCCAGGGTCTTAATTGTCTCAACTCTATTTTGTTGGAAAACCAAAAATTCCGCCACAAACGTTTGAATATCAGATTTAAGGGCATCCCAAAAAAATTCCTTCTTGACCATGTGGTAAGTTTTTAAAAATTCCGAGTGCCCTCCTAAGGGAGAGGTGTGCAATTCCAAAAGAATATCTTGTTTGAGTTGGGAATTCTTACAAAGATATAAGCGATCTTGGTACCATAATGAATCTCTTTTCCAGCTAAATGTATCAGATGTACTGGGATCTTGCTGCAACTTTTGAATGAGTGTTCACACTTCTTTGTCATTCTTCTATTCCTCCCTTGCTTCGGTTATCCAATCTGGTTGGATAATATAAATGACACAAAGCAATGCTTCCACATCTTCATCCTTACTTGAGAGTGCATATGCAACAACATTTTGCTTCCCTTTTTCGTAGACGATTTCAAAGTCATAACCCAACATCTTTGTGACCCATTTTTGTTTCTCTTCTGAAGATAACCTTTGTTCCAAAAATTATTTAAGACTATCATGATCTGTTTTTACCTTGAAGTGTCTTCCCATTAGATAAGGCCACCATTGTTTTAGTGCATGTAGTATTGCCAACATTTCCTTCTCATAAATAGGTTTGTGTAAATAAGACAAATTTCAAAAGAAATGGCTCTTCCTTCTTGCATTAAAACGACACTAATTCCATTTCTCGAGGCATCACATTCCATAATAAAGGTTTTTGTGAATTTTGGCACAACTAAGACTGGTGCTTGGCACATTGCTTCTTTAAGATGTTTAAAGGCCTTAGTTGCTTCTGGGGTCCAATAAAATGCATCTTTCTTTAGTAATGTTGTTAGAGGTGTTTCTATTCTACCATAACTCTTAACAAACTTGTGATAAAAACTTTTCAACCCAAGAAATCCTCGCAGATGCGTTATAGTTGTGGGGATTTTTCATTACTTAATGAATTTTATTTTATTAGGGTCTACTTTAACACCCTCATGAGATACAATATGACCCAGATATTCCACCTCATGTACTCCAAGGAAACATTTGGAGGTTTTTGCATATAATTGTTTCTCCTCCAATAGTTTGAGCACCCTGTCAACATGTTGAACATGATCCTTCCAAGAATATTTGTAGATTAGTATATTATCAAAGAATACTAACAAAAAATTTCTAAGGAAGGGTTTGAAAATGGAATTCATCAAACCTTGAAATGTAGAAGGTGCATTGGTAAGGCCAAAAGGCATGACCAAAAATTCATAATGACCCTCATGGTTTCTAAATGTTGTTTTCGGAATGTCTTTAGTCTTCATTCTAATTTGATGATATCTTGAACGAAGATCCAACTTGGTGAAGTAAATTTATCCATGTAATTCATCCAATAATTCATCCATGACATGAATGGTAAATTTATCTTTAATAGTGAGCCTATTGAGCTCCCTATAATCTGAATACATGTGCCATGATCCATCCTTCTTGTGCACCAATACTGCTAGAGCAGAGAAAGAACTTTTACTAGGTTGAATTATACCAACCTCTAGCATTTCTGCAACCATACGTTCAATTTCACTCTTTTGGGCATATGGATATATGTAAGGCTTGATGTTTGGAGGAACACTTCCTGAAATCAAATGAATGGCATGATCATGATCACGAATAGGTGGGAGGCCTTTGGGAGTCTCAAATACCATCGAATGATTGTCCAAGAATTTTTGTAGATCTGGAGAAATAGATGATTTCGATGTTTGAACATCTAGTGAGCATAATTGTGAAATTATGCCTCGTTGTTATTTCTTTAAAAGCTTTGTCATTCCATTAGAGCTGATATTTTTCCTGGTTTCCATTCGACACCCCTTAATTAAACTTCCATTCCTTCCTAAAAAAGTTTCAAGAAAAGTTCTTGAAAATTAAAATCTACCGTACCCAAAGATTTTAACCATTGGACTCTTAGTACAACATCAACACCACCCATTGGAATGGAAATCATTGGAATATTCAATACATATTCCCCCATGGTTAGCTTGATATTATGGCACTTTCCAAAGCATTTTATAGTTCCTTAATTTCCAACCATCACTTGACACTCTGGTGCTGGATATAGGAAGCAATTCAATTCCTTTGCTATCTTACAATGAATAAAATTATGGGTACTACCTGAATCAATCAATACTATTACCATTTTATTCTTGATATATACTTCTATCTTGAGAGTTTAAGGAGTAGTAATTCTTGCTAATGCATTACAATATATGGTCATATCCATTTCTTCTTTCTCTAGGGTTGGTTCCTAATGTATATCCCCCTCTTTTGAAGTTTCATGTTCCTTTTCTTCCTCCTCTTCACAATCTATGTAAACTAATTTCTTCTCAGCACACTTATGACCTTTAGTGCATTTTCTATCACAACTATAACAAATACCTTTTGATATTTTTTCTTCCAAATGTTGTGGTGTTAACCTTGTAGGTTGTGGAAGGCTAGGAGTAGCAACACTTCCATCTTTATAGTTGTGTGTGGTAGGCTTCCTTGTCACCATAATTTTTCTTGCCAAACTTAATGCCTTCTATAATGAATCAGCTTCTTGAAGGTGAACCTGATGTTGGATGTTATCCTTTAAAGTCCCTATGAATACATCAATCCTATGCTACTCTGGGGGATATCATTTACCCTTTTATTCAATTTTTGGAAGCCCTCAATGTGCTCCACCATTGAACCCTTTTGTCTGAGATTTAACAATTGGCTAAATAAGGTATTTCTCTTTTTATCCTCATAATGCACTATCATTTCCTCCATAAAAATTGACCAAGTGGCAAGTGGTTTTCATGTGTTTCACATTATGGAGATCAAAATATTTCTCCATCTATAGTATCCATGTTACCGTATACTTGCCATCAAACTTCCTCATATCAATATTTGAAATATGGCGGGTCTTCAATCCAACATTATAGTCTATGAAATCGTGATTAACATTTATTTTTTTCTCATCATGAGTTTCAAAAAATACCTTTTTGCCATTTTGAAGCATTTCTTGTAACAACTTTGTCAAACCTTCCTTCAAACATTCCATGTCTGCTTTTAAACCATTCTTCAAATCTTCCATTTTTCCATCCATTTTTGTTTTTATACCATCCATATTAGATTCCATTCCATCCTTTAAACCTTCCATGTCTGATTTTAAACCATTCTTCAAACCATCCATCTTAGCTTCCATTTCATTTTTGGTTACTCTTTGTGAGAGAAAAATTTATTGCACTTGGTCTTGTAATTTTGATATATCATGTTGCACTTCTTCCTCTTCATGCATCATAGTAGAGATTTATGAGGGCTTAATGAGTGTAGAATTATTTGTTTGAGAGGCATTTTAGAACCAAATATTGATATCTATGCTTCAATATTCCCTTTGAATCACTTCAAACTTAATTTTCAAATAAAAGTTATGTAAAATTTAAAAATACACACCTTTTACTTGATTTTGAGGAGCTCAATATTGAAAATGTTGTATCTCTATGATTTATGATCTCCAAGCTCTAAACTTCAGTGTTGTAGTATCCCTCTGAGTCTTATTTCCAATGTTGGAGGTCATACCCAATTTGGATTCTTTAAGCAAAAGTTATTCTTGATCTCCCGCAATGTCCTAATTATGGACTGGCTCTATAGAGCTAAATTTTACGAAATGACATGTGTCCCTGTTTCAGCCTTTAGCCCTGAAATTGATACAAAAGAAACTTCAATCCGTTCTCTTTCTGTTTCTTTTTATGAAATTCCAATCTAATTTTGGAATAGAAAGTTATGATGATTTTTCCTCGGTCACATGTTTGAGACTAAATTCCGATGCATGAAAAAATCCTAACTTCTTCAGATCATATCTCCAAAAATATACCGAACCAAGCTCTGAAACTTTTACAGGACGTTCATCAGGATTTCAGCTCCTCATGTTAAAAATTGCATCTTCTGAACCTTTGTAGAAAAAATTCTATAGCTAAAATGTGGAGATGACCTATTTTTAGTAGTGAAACCTTAGAATCCAAAGCTCTGATACCAAATGTTATGCAACCAGTGCACAAACTAATAGAAATAATAAATCAACGACTTAAAAAATATCCTCTTCGATGGGGAAACCTCCTTCACATTTCACAAATGAATAAATATTGGATGATTCAAATGAGAAAACCTCATTTCTATATATAGGAGTTTAAGGGGTCACAATATAATCAGAGCCGACATAACAATAATAATGTAAGGGTACAACAATAATAATAGTGGGCTTCTATGGGGCACAATAATAACAATATGGAGACTACATGGGCACAAAAATAGGTATAAGGGGGTTGCACTAACAATAAAAATAAGGGGCTACACTAGTATTATAGGGACCTAACAGGAAGTTATTGGCTTTTCGAATTTTTGTATACTAGGTTTAGGGAGAATGCACATTGTTAGACAAATGATGGAAAATTATCTAACATCTGATCTGCGTATTTCCAGCTTTTTAATGTGTTACGAAAATCAAGAGCTTCTATCCTACCCATCACAAAGAAAATTGAGGATTTGTTGTATACAATAATACTTGTGTCTCTTCTCAAAAAATGATGAATGTTAGCAATATTGCATAATCATGGGTATCCCCAAAATGTGGGTGATCTTCCATATTGAAAATGTTTTGACATATCACATACAAAATCTACATTTTGATTCATGTCAACCACATAATAATCCTTTTTCTAGTCTCCCTTTGGATCAATTTTAATGAAGGACAACAAGACCATAAAAAATAGAAGAATTTCTACAATAATTCAAAAAGTTCACCTTTTAACTTTCCATTAAAAAAAAAAAAACTTCATAAAGATATTTGGAGAGGTCAAGATAATATAAGGCATAAAATCAACATCAATTCTAATAAACCACTTCATTGAATTCATTATCAACCAAGCATAAAAGACTCAATTTTGAAACTAAAGAACTAATTTAACATAATGTGAAAAAACATAGAACCCAAATTAATCTATCTCAAAACAAAGTAGATCAATTATACTCATCTCCATTCAAAATAGACTAAAGGAGAAACCACAAAGCTCCATTCTGCCTTTTACTTTGGAGTAATATTAAAATTATCTCTAGCTAGTTATGAGTTTATTTTCTTTAATTATAAAATATCAAGTTAACAACCCAACATCATTAAGTAACATGATATTTACACCCTATAAATAGCTAAGAAATCATTTTAAATGACATGTTTTTCTTTAGAAAGTCATGATCATTCATGAATAACTATCAATTAACGTAACCATATAAATTAAATAGTTGGTAAATGTTTAGATACATCAATCCATAATAAGCTTCAAAACATGTACTTCATAATACGCTTCATTTTGTAAAATTAAAACTAAAAAAATCATAAAAATTAACCAAATTTTAATTGTATTTTAAATTATTCTTATTATTAATTATAAAAAAAAATTAATATATGAGTGCAACATATATACATTTAAAAAAAAACATGTGACAAGATTCTTAATCATATCTCATTTCATATAACACTTGTTCATATGACAATTTTTAATTAAAAAAAGAAAAGAAAAAAAAATACAACATTTTAAACATAATTTGTAACTACTACTAAAAATATTTTAAATATTTTATAATATTCTTTGTAATTACACTGGAGGCGTTTTCCATTGCGGGCTTGGGGTGAGCAAACACTGTTCACCCCAGCCAATGAGAACCAGTTTCGCTATCGCGCATGGAACCAATGAAATTTTGCCACGTGTACGGAGACTTCAGCTACATCATCATAACACTTTTACCTGCACGGACCGCGGGGGAGGATCATCGTCATACCAGTTTTGTGTTCAATGGATTCAAAGGAACCAACTTCATTGTCGATGCGGATGCTTCGCTCATCCACTCTGGATCTGTGCTTGCCCTTACAAATCACACTCATTTCAGACTCGGCCACGCGCTGTATCCAATTCCCGTGCAGATGAAAAGGAACGAGACGCTTTCCTCCTTCAGCACTCCCTTCATTTTCTGCATGGTGCATCCCTACTCTGACACAGGTGGGGAGGGAATGGCTTTCACCGTCATGGCGGTGGACAGATCTTGAATAGAAGCTTTGTCATCTCGGTACGTGGGCTTACTGAATCTCACCAGCAACACGAAGCCAAATAATCATTTGTTGGTTGTGGAGTTCGATACAATCGAGAATGAGGAATTCGGTGACCCTGATGACAACCACGTGGGCGTGGACATCAACAGCCTCACTTCTGTGGAGATGAAGCCTATTGGCTATTGGAATGGGGAAAAATTCCATGGATTCAACCTCAAGAGCAGACACAACATACAGGCCTGGATTGATTACGACCATCTTCAGGCCCTGTTGTTTGGGCTACGCTGTCGCGCACCAAATTCAACTGTACACTCTCTACAACTATAATAAGGTTCTGGCCACGACGCTGAAATTGGCTGGGGACCTTGTACGTTTTGCGGAGCCCAATAATATGGAGGATAAGTGTGTGAGCTAGGTTCCCCATACGCGTACATAGGATTCATTTTGCAGCTTCAACAAATCAAATGGCACTTACTCCGTGAAATTTATCTCCAGTAAGCACAGAACTTGATGAAAATCCATACCACAACTGAAATCAAATGCGAAAAACTTTAATCGACAAAACTAATCACTCACAGTTAGATCCGATAAGCACAAAAGACTATGAAATTTGACACCGAAAATAAAACCAACACGAACAATGTCAATCAAATTTGGGTACGATAAACACCGAATTCTAATCTACAAAATTAAACAATGAAAATTGGCTCTGACCAATAAACATCTCATGGAAATCGATAACAGAGCTAAAACCAAATATGAAAAACCTTAATTGACAATTACCCGACAAAATTTGGCTCTGATTAACACAAAATCTTATGGAATTCAATACCAGAACTGAAACCAGATATAAAAAAGATTAATTGACAAGATTCATCAATTCCAGTCGGAATGATTACAACAAACATGTAATCATAGATAATGCGTGTTGGCAAGTGGCTTGGTTTGACAATCACAGATAATGCGTGTTGGCAAGTGGCACTTTATGCTCGTCACTAGGTTAGCTCGTGTCATTTCTGAAAACTTCCAGAGGCACCATGAACTCCCTGGAACTTTCAACCAGGTAAATAATTGAGACTTCTGGAATGCTGACGTGTCCCAACCAAGGCCTTGTAACCTAAACTTGGACCCACGGCAAACTCTACAATTTCGAATTTTCTATGATTCCACGCATACAAGTTGGCGCAAAAATCACAAGGATGAAATTGTGATCTGTGAGGTTGGGTAATATTTTTCATTTTAATGTAATATAATAATTACATGGAGAGGTGTGCTTATTGTGGAAAGGTACTTTAAAATTTAGGTTTTTAAAATTTTTTTTTACGTTGGAGGCGTTTTCTTTGCGGGCTTGGGGTGAGAAAACATTGCTCACCCCAACCAATGAGAAACACTTCTCATTACCCTTGTAGCCAGTGAAATCTTGACATGTGGCAGCTCCTCAAGCAATAAAATTGTTCTATTTGCCGAATCTACGTTCAGGGAAATTTGTACTCTGTGTGTGTCTTGTAGAAATCGACATTCAGGTTGATGTTCTGATGGGTATTGTACGAGCATAGATCTATGAATCAAAGTCCAGAGTGGAGTTATCGGATCGGTGTCCCTGTGTAAGACGTTGCAGCAATTTGAATGGAAGAGTTCACCATATGAAGGAGGATCTTGGTTCTTCCTGAGATTCTTGAATTGATCCATTCTGTGTAATCGAACCCTTAATGATATAGATTATGCAGTGTCAAGCACAGAGGGGTTTATCCGCAACCTCTGTTATGCATAACAATGCAACGCGCTCGGTGGTGAGGACCGCTTGAGGTTACCCTGGAATTAGACCACAAAATACGATTACTTTCTGTGTGGAATGCCGTGCGACCTCTATGAATAACGAAACCATAACAAGATGGAATACCTTCGAAGAGTTGTGGTTGGGAATTGAGGATTGGAATCGAACTGTGGACAATCGTGAAACGAATGAGTATCGCGTCGTTGGACCTGTGAGTAAGGACCGGAACCCTGCGTGGAAGAGCGGAACCTCGGTGAACAGTGGACGCGGGTTGGAATGAATATGGCGATTTGATCGCACTGCCTTCGTAGGGTAAGCGGTACTTGGGAAATCAGCGTGATTCGATGGACTGGGTGACGCGTGCCCTTGAGAAAATTTGAGAAACCGCTCTCATCGGGAGTTAATGATCGTGCATTTAGCCTGCGCGATATCTGTTAAATCACAAGGATCAGTGCGACGTGCTCTCTGCCGTCAGATGATTGACAAAGTTGCACAGCCAAAGAACCAAGGTGCGTAGGTTCTGTTGCCGTGGTCCCGAGACAATATTTCTTGGAATTTGAATCTAGTCCACTATTGAGTTGATCAAATATATGTATCAGTGTTGGTTTTAATCATGGAATACGGATTATCGAATGCATGCCAAATATATGGTTCATACCTTGGTCGTTACCCAATGTCTGCTGATTTGATCGATTAAAATGGAGTGACTTATTAACGTGGGTGAATTACACTATTCGTATGTTAATTCGAATCTGCTAGAATGGATTTTGGTCGTATGGGTCTATTATAATGTTGAATGGAAGACGAAGTGTGTTTTGATATATCGCGGTTGAGGCGAGATATAAAAGGGCTGTATATAATTGTGGGTAATTGTAGGAGCCTTTTACCCCTCATAAATTCACATTCATCATGTTCCCTAGCATGTACCACAAAATGATTCATGTCTCCTCCTTCCGGCGTTCCCTTGCACCCCGGTGCAATTGCTAGTTTAAATCCATATTACTATGTAGCCATGGGGGGCCTGCCAATGGCAGAGCCGAAGTCCAAGGAAAGATGACGAGGCCTATGCCGAAGCGAGGGAGCATTAAAAGGAAGATATTTGCTTCCGTGGCCGCACCAATACTGGAGGCCCTCAAAAGGATGCGGACAACTCTGCCCAAATTCATTCATCCACGAGGGCAGCTTTCTGCAAAATTTGCTGTCTTGTAAAGTAAACTTCTCTGCTGGACTTCATTATGAATTAGATCCAAAATTGGGAGGGTTTTGTAAATGTACAAACTAATTATGATTTTTTCTTTGTTACAGCTCTTCGCTTTGAGAATTGGCACAGGGCTAGCGTCCTATAGAACGGCAGTTGTAAACAATTGTAATTTTGTTCCTTGGACCATATAATAAGAGATGTCTTTATATTAAAGATTTGTAAATTATTTTTTCTTTTAATTAAAATTTTATTTGATGATTAAAAATTAAAAACCTTGATATATTTTATTGTTTTTCCTTATATTAATGATACATTTTTCAAATAATAAATTATTTAATAAAATAAATGTAGATAAAATTCTAATTTTATATTAATTAAATTATATTTTAAATATTTATTTATATTTTTAAATATTAATTAAATTTAATAATAGCAAAAACTTCAAAATATTTTAATTTTTAAAATTTTAAAACTTAAATTTATAATTTCAAAATTTTAAAAGCATCTTTGAAAATGAATAAAAACTTAATAACATACTACAAAGAAAATATTATTTTTTATGCTTCGATATATCTCGAGTGGTAATAGTAGGAGTTAAACTCTTGAATTGTAATAAATTTTTTGACTAAATGTTAGAGTGTGTGGTTATTGATTCTCATATCTTTTTCTCTTTCAAAAAAAACATTCATGTTAGAAAATTATATATTATAGATCAATAGAACACATAAAAATATGCGGAAATATAAACACAAAAAACATATAAAACAAGAGAGACACAAATATATCTGGTTCACCTAACTTGAGCTATGTCCACGGAGAAACAACCAGTCTGTCCTTTATATTATCCTGCAAAATGAAGAGACACAACCTATAACAAATCTGCTATAATATCCTCTACTCTCTCACACAACCCCCCTTTCTCTTTATCGCTTAGAATACACACAACCCACAATCGTAATACAATTCCCTCATGTGAACCAAGGGGTTGCTTTCTAGGGCAAAAAACTATAAATTAAACATAACTTCTACATCAGATCATCCACCTAATGAACGACCTAGATTGACTATGAAATTACAATATTTTACAAATCAATTTTACATCTATTTTTAGCTTCGGGGGCACTGCCTCCAAAGCCCTGCTGGCCCCCAAACCACCCAACTGGGGGGGGGATCCCCCCCCGCACCCCCTGTGTGGAGGGGTGTACAATATTCCTGGGGTATACATCCGGCTGAAACAAAGACCTCTAATTCATGATGATAATCAGGCTCCACACCCAACAATCTCCCACTTGGAGACTGATTGTAGCAATTCCACCGTTGCTTCATTTGTTGGACAATGACTCTACTTTGGACCTGGTTGTTTCTCATCTTCATCATCATACTTGAAGACCAATTGAAGCTGAGCAAAACCTCAGTTTCTCCCTGGTTACAAATTTTGTTAACATATCTACAGGATTCTGGCAAGTGTGTATATTTTCGAGCTTCAACTGTCCATATTCAAACACTGACCGTATGAAATGGTACTTGAATTGTATATGTTTAGTCTTGGAATGAAATTTCGAGTTCTTTGCAAGATGAATGACACTCTGGCTGTCACTGTATAACAGGCCCATCTCCTACTTCTTACCAAATTCATCCATACACCATTGTAACCAAATAATTTCTTTACTAGCCTCTGTAGCAACAACATATTCTGCTTCTGTTGTTGAAAGTGAAACAACACTTTTCATTTTCGAAACCCAACTAACAATTGTTCCACCTACAGTAAATACATACCTTGCAGTGCTCCTCCTTTTATCTCTATCACCTGCTATATTTGCATCAACATATCCCCGTAGAGAAATGTTTGAACTATCAAAGCATAATGCTTGATTTGCGGTACCTCTCAAATACCTGAGAATCCATTTCATTGCCATTAAATATTATTTTCTTGGATTGTTCATGTACCTGCTTACATGTCACATTGAATGTGCAATATCTGGCCTTGTGCAAACCATTGCATACATTAAGCTTCCAACTGTTGATACATATGGAACTTTAGACATATAATACATTTATTCTTGGGTCTTGAGCACATCTCGTTACTAAGTTTGAAATGGCTAGCCAAATGTGTACTAAATGGTTTTTCATTCTACATATTAAATCTTTACAACACCTTTTGTATGTACTCATTTTGATACAATGTTAATTTTTGTTTTTTCTTGTCTCTAGTTATTCTCATACCAAGGATCTATTTTGCAACTCCCAAATCCTTCATTGTAAATGAATTTGCTAATTTTCCTTTGAGCACATTTATTTCCTACATGTTAGACTCTGCAACAAGCATGCCTTCTACATACAATAACAATATAATATAGCTGCCATCACCTTGTTTTTTCAGATAAACACAATGATCAAAGTGACATCTAGTATAACCTTGTTCAGACATAAACCTATTGAATTTTAGATACCATTTCTTCAGAACCAGTTTTAAGCCATAAAATCTCTTCTTCAACCTGCACAAGAATTTTTCTTCCCTTTGACCTCATATCCTTGTGGTTGCTGCATATAGTTCTCTTCCTCCAAATCTCCAGGGAGAAAGGTTGTCTTTACCTCTATCTGTTCAAGATGCAAATCTTCTGCTGCTACAAGAGTTAAAATAGTTCTGATTGAAGTTATTTTAACAACAAGATAAAATATTTCATCAAAGTCAATACCTTTCTTTTGTGCAAACCCCTTCACCACAAGTATAGCTTTGTACCTATGTTTTCCTCCATCTTATTCCTTCAACCTGTAAACCCATTTATTCTGCACTTTTGTTTTACCTGTAGGCAACTTGACAAAGTCTCAAGTCTGGTTATGTACCAAGGAGTCTATCTCTTCTTTCATGGCTATCTCCCACTTCTTCTTGGATTCTACCTGCATTTATTCTTCATAACATTTTGGTTCACAAGAATAAGTCAACAATACATAATATAATGAAGGAGAGTATCGTTTAAGGGGTCTACTTATCTTGGTAGATCTTTTGACACCATTTTATGGTGTTTGAGGTGCTTGTTACTGTTGTGGTTGTTGTGGATATTGATTATTATTATTTTCAGGCACGTTTACTTTTTCTGTGATCTCGTCAAGCACTGTGTATTCTCTGTTTTCTTTATCCTATTTCTTTTCCTGCATCTGATCCTTATACAAGAACTTTTCATTGAATATGAAAACTTTGCTCCTAATTATTTTGTGATTTTCATAATCACATAAGAAATGACCAAAATCATTAACACCATATCCAGTAAAAGCACATTTATTTGATTTTGCCTCAAGATTTGTTCCATTTTCTTTATTAATATGGACAAATGTCTCACAACCCAAAGACTTTAAAAAAGAGTAGTTTTCCTTTTTACCTGTCTATGCCTCCTCTGGAATACCACCATCCAAGGAACTTGAAGGCCCTTTGTTTATTACATAAAAAACAATATCTAAAACATCTGCCAAAAATTATAAAGGTCATCCTGCATGCAATCTCATGCACCTTGCACGCTCCATGATTTTCATGTTCATCCTTTCTGACACACCATTTTCATGTGGTGTTCTCGGAATTGTCTTCTCTCTGCAAATTCCATGCTCTGAATAGTATCTATCAAACTCTTTGCTGCAATATTCACCTCCATTGTCTGATATGAGACACTTCAAATTCTTTTCTATCTCAATCTTAACCAAAGCTTTCCATGTCTTGAAAGTATTAAATACATCAGATTTATTCCAAATATAATAAATCCAAGTTTTCTAGTTGCATCATCAATAAAAGTAACATAATAACGAGATCCACTGAGAGATGATACCTGATCACGTCCCCATATATCTGTATGCACAAGCTCTAATTTTTCACTCTTCTTTTCTTTCCAAACTCTATGAAATCATACTCAATTCTCACAGAAATCCAAATCAATATTCTTCAAACTTGGCAACAAATTTCTTGAGTGATGAATCTTCATCCCCGTCTCACTCATGTGTTCAAGCCTATGATGTCATAATGTTGCATCTTCTTGTGTGGAGTTTAAATCATTAACATAATTAGAAATACTATTGCATAAATATAATGTACCAACCTTTTCTCCTTTTGATATTACTAGGGCTCCTTTAGTGACCTTCCAGGTTTTATCTGTAAAAGTTGTCATACAACCTTCACTGCCTAACTCCCTTGTTAAAATCATATTTTTCTTCAGATCTGGAACATGCCTTACCTCCTTTAATAACCACTAGTTTTCGTTCTGATGTTATACAAGAACTTTACCCATTCCAACAATTTTACAAGGTTTATAAACACCCAGACGAACCTATCCAAAATCTCCTTGAAAATAATCATGAAAATGTTTCTTATCACGTGGCATGGAATGAGGCTCCTAAATCTACCACCCAGACATAAATAACATTTTCTAAATAAAGAATCAAAGCATGTTGAAACATCACCTGTCACATTCACTTCATGATTGTTTTCTTGTTGTGTGTCTCCTTTTCCCTTCCGAGACTTACAGTCTTTCTTCAGGTGTCCTTTCTTCCTGCATTTCCAGAACACTATCCCCGATCTGGACTTGGATATGCCTTTCCTTGAATTATTGCGATATCCTAGGCTCTTTCCTCTTTCCATTTTTCTTCACCTAGTCTTTGCACTCAAAGTATTACTTAATGTATCACCAGAGATTTTCCGTCGCACTTCCTCGATAAGGATGGCACCAACAACATGATCAAAATTTAAAGTATTAGATCCAGAGACAAAGTTACTATTGGCCATAACTAAACCATTCCAACTTTCTGGAAATGAGCATAGAAATAACGGAGCCCTAACTTCATCATCACATTTTACCGCTACAGAACTTAACTAACTGGTAACCATATTAAATTCATTTAAATGGTCAACAACAGATCCACCTTGCGATATTTTCATACTAAATAAACACTTCATAAGAAATACTTTATTTAAGGCCGAGGTTTTTTCATATGCTCTGGCCAATTTCGTCATTAAACCCTCTATTGTCATTTCCTTTGAAATATTAAAGGATATCGACGCCGCCAGACACAACTGTATTGTTCCAAGTGCCTTTCTATCGGAGTTGTCTTTGAGTCTACGAATCGGGAGCTGATGTGACAGCTCCCGATCGTCCAACTCCGGCGACCCCCCTCCCTCCGGCGACAATGAAAATGCCTACGACCGAACGACGACGAAGACCAAAACGAAACGGGACAACACCGTTAGCGGACCCCACTAGCTCCGCCACTCCTCCCGCGAGCGCCCCTCCTCCGCCACCCACCGCTCCTCCCCCACCCGCCACCCCCATGTCCGCCAGCCACCAACCCGAATTTAATGCTGCGGGTTTTTTGAATTTGAAATTCAAATAGTTCCCGGTGCTGGAAACCCCATCATTTGCCAAGCAGCTCCGCGACAAACATTAGCTCCGAGTTCTAGCGTTCCAGCGGTAGCCATTTGCTGCCTTAAATATTTCTTCTGTGGTTTCTACGCTACTACTCTCAACTGAAGCCCCGTGAGCGTCAAACTCGTCATCGTCATCGCCATGGATCCTCAAGAAAACAACTCTCAAGCTCTCTTCCAGAAAGAGAACGAGAGCGATCAGAAACAAACAGAGGTATGCAATTCTCCAGAGCCGAAGGACGATCAGAAACCAGTTGTGACTGAATCTCCAAAGCCCAAACAAGAATTTATAATAAGCAGAGAAATAAAGCCCGTGGGAAAGATGAGGACTATTGGAGTGGCCCTCAATAACTCTAATACCAGTAAAGCTGCCCTTAAATGGGCTATTTACAATCTTGTTGACAGAGGAGACCGTGTGGCCATTATCCATGTTCATAAGGATAAATCCGTGCCTGTGCAGAGGAAGCTCTGGGAAGATACAGGATCCCGTAAGTATAATGAATATTAAATTTTTTTGTTTTGTTTCCCTAAATTGCTGCAAATAGAATCTGATTGTCCAAGAAATTGGATTATTAATGGCAGCCCTCATACCGTTGTCCGAATTCAGAGAACTTAATTTATCGAAACAGTATGGGATCACCCTGGACCCCGAGGTTCTGGACATGCTAGACACGGTCTCCAGGCAAAAAGAGGTTGGAGGATCCAAACCCTAGTGTGCTCTAGCTGTGTTGTGTTATATTGGTTTTCATTTTATACATTACCATGGAGAAGTTTGTGAGCTTCAAATACAGAATACTTTTATGAAAGTCATGTAGAATTTAGGTCATTCTGTCAAGAAATGTTATTCTGTCAAGAAATGTTTTTTTTCTGTCAAGAAACGTCAAAATTTTTTGGTTATTCTGTCAAGAAACATCAGGAAAAATAAAATGCCAGATATAAACTTGAATGTATCTTATTTTTTATATTTCATCAAACTAACATCTATTTATTTGAATTTGTAATAACTGAAGAGCGACTAAATGCAGACCTCAATGAGATTTGCAGCAAAAGAACTTTTCTTCATGACCAAAGCCAGACTAACAAATTATGTATGTTTTATGCAGGCAACTGTTGTAACTAAGGTTTACTGGGGTGATCCAAGGGAAAAAATCTGTGATGCAATTGAAGATCTTAAGGTGGACTGCTTAGTCATGGGTAGCAGAGGCCTTGGACTCATCAAAAGGTATTATGTCTCTCTGTGATCAGTATCTCCTAAGTCACTTTGGCATGGTTTTTACTCTCTTTATTCTTCTTCTGATGGTTTGGCTTTCATGTCTGCAAAGTTTTACTTGGGAGCATGAGCAATTATGTTGTGTCCAATGCATCTTGCCCAGTGACAGTAGTAAAAGGAACATATAAACCATAAAGGAATGGATTCAGGGTTTACAATGCAGCCTGCCCAGTGAAAATAATCAAAGGGATGTGTAAACCATAAAGGAATGGATTCAGGGTGTTTTTTGTTATTGCTGATGCTTTATTCAATTGCAGTAGTATTGGTAGATTCAGGGTTTATGGTTCTTGCTGATGCTTTATTCAATTGTTGTATTGTTATTTTTTATTTATTCAGTTGGAATAATGTGTTGGTTTTACTAATTGTTCATTGTGCTATAGCTCTGGTTTCACTGTTAAAAGTAGCCTGGTAGAGCAGTATATGTATGGTTGTCTGGGTTGTGATCATGGTGTAGCATGCCTTATAATATGAATTTTGATGTTATTTGCTTTATGTCCAGTGAAATAGTTATGAATGTTTTATTTAAATTTTCATACTCATGAATGTTTTATTTCATGAATAAATTTCAGACTAAATTTCATATATTATGAATAATGGGAAAAGGTTTGGACATTTAAACTATTTGTTTAAAAAAAAAAATTCAAATAATAAAACTTAATATGAATTTTGATGTTATTTGCTTTATGTCCAGTCAAATAGTTATGAATGTTTTATTTAAATTTTCATACTCATGAATGTTTTATTTCATGAATAAATTTCAGACTAAATTTCATATATTATGAATAATGGGAAAAGTTTTGGACATTTAAATTATTTGTTTAAAAAAAAAAATTCAAATAATAAAACTTAATGATTTTATCAGGAATTGTAGTTTCCCATTTCTATTAAAGCATTAACAAATTATACATTTCAAATAACAATTCTTTTGTTTTTATTTAATAAAGTAAAAATAAAAATACTATAAAATCGACAACGACCACTTGTCGTTTTCATTGTTGAATTTAATGTGGCACCATACCCCACATTCGGGTTAGAATAAATATGATGGGCCATCCTTTGTCATGTAACCCATAAATGTGTATTTTTGGGATATAATTGCCTTTATTTTTATTTTATTTTGTCTTTTGTCCTCACTTTTTATGGAATTTTTTTTTTTTTTTTTAAATGAATGGATAAGCTAAATTTCCTTGTAAAATGCCAAGAGGATAAGACCAAGAAACATCACTCAATATCTTTTATTAAAATATCATCTGTTAGTTATATAAATGATAACGTGTATATCTTACATATTTTATTTTTTAAGAAAGCTAAGCATAAGCATCATTTTATATTTTTTAGTTTCTTAATGGAGTACTATATAATCAATGATAATTTATATATTCAATTTAAAGTGAATTTCATTGTCATTGATTATATTGTATTGTGTTAAGTTACATGGGTTACATGACAAAGGATGGCCCATCACATTTATTCTAACCCGAATGTGGGGTATGGTGCCACATTAAATTCAACAATGAAAACGACAAGTGGTCGTTGTCAATTTTATAGTATTTTTATTTTTACTTTATTAAATAAAAACAAAAGAATTGTTATTTGAAATGCATAATTTGTTAATGCTTTAATAGAAATGGGAAACTACAATTCCTGATAAAATCATTAAGTTTTATTATTTGTTTTTTTTTTTTAAACAAATAATTTAAATGTCCAAACCTTTTCCCATTATTCATAATATATGAAATTTAGTCTGAAATTTATTCATGAAATAAAACATTCATGAGTATGAAAATTTAAATAAAACATTCATAATTGTTTCACTGGACATAAAGCAAATAACATCAAAATTCATATTAAGTTTTATTATTTGATTTTTTTTTTAAACAAATAATTTAAATGTCCAAACCTTTTCCCATTATTCATAATATATGAAATTTAGTCTGAAATTTATTCATGAAATAAAACATTCATGAGTATGAAAATTTAAATAAAACATTCATAACTATTTCACTGGACATAAAGCAAATAACATCAAAATTCATATTATAAGGCATGATACACCATGATCACAACCCAGACAACCATACATATACTGCTCTACCAGGCTACTTTTAACAGTGAAACCAGAGCTATAGCACAATGAACAATCAGTAAAACCAACACATTATTCCAACTGAATAAATAAACAATAACAATACAACAATTGAATAAAGCATCAGCAAGAACCATAAACCCTGAATCCATCAATACTACTGCAATTGAATAAAGCATCAGCAATAACAAAAAACACCCTGAATCCATTCCTTTATGGTTTACACATCCCTTTGACTATTGTCACTGGGTAGGCTGCATTGTAAACCCTGAATCCATTCCTTTATGGTTTATATGTTCCTTTGACTACTGTCACTGGACAGGATGCATTGGACACAACATAATTTCTCACGCTCCCAAGTAAAACTCTGTAGACATGAAAGCCAAACCATCAGAAGAAGAATAAAGAGAGTGAAAACCATGCCAAAGTGACTTAGGAGATACTGATCACAGAGAGACAGAATACCTTTTGATGAGTCCAAGGCCTCTGCTGCCCATGACTAAGCAGTCCACCTTAAGATCTTCAATTGCATCACAGATTTTTTCCCTTGGATCACCCCAGTAAACCTTAGTTACAACAGTTGTCTGCATAAAATATACATAATTTGTTAGTCTGGCTTTGGTCATGAAGAAAAGTTCTTTTGCTGCAAATCTCATTGAGGTCTGCATTTAGTCGCTCTTCAGTTATTACAAATTCAAATAAATAGATGTTAGTTTGATGAAATATAAAAAATAAGATACATTCAAGTTTATATCTGACATTTTATTTTTCCTGATGTGTCTTGACAGAATAACCAAAATTTTAGGACGTTTCTTGACAGAAAAAACATTTCTTGACAGAATGACCTAAATTCTACATGACTTTCATAAAAGTATTCTGTATTTGAAGCTCACAAACTTCTCCATGGTAATGTATAAAATGAAAACCAATATAACACAACACAGCTAGAGCACACTAGGGTTTGGATCCTCCAACCTCTTTTTGCCTGGAGACCGTGTCCAGCATGTCCAGAACCTCGGGGTCCGAGGTGATCCCATACTGTTTTGATAAATTAAGTTCTCTGAATTCGGACAATGGTATGAGGGCTGCCATTAATAATCCAATTTCTCGGACAATCAGATTCTATTTGCAGCAATTTAGGGAAACAAAACAAAAAAACTTTAATATTCATTATACTTACGGGATCATGTATCTTCCCAGAGCTTCTTCTGCACAGGCACAAATTTATCCTTATGAACATGGATAATGGCCACACGGTCTCCTCTGTCAACAAGATTGTAAATAGCCCATTTAAGGGCAGCTTTACTGGTATTAGAGTTATCGAGGGCCACTCCAATAGTCCTCATCTTTCCCACGGGCTTTATTTCTCTGCTTATTATAAATTCTTGTTTGGGCTTTGGAGATTCAGTCGCAACTGGTTTCTGATCGTCCTTTGGCTCTGGAGGATTGCATACCTCTGTTTGTTTCTGATCTCTCTCGTTCTCTTTCTGGCAGAGAGCTTGAGAGTTGTTTTCTTGAGGATCCATGGCGATGACGATGACGAGTTCGACGCTCATGGGGCTTCAGTTGAGATTAGTAGCGTAGAAACCGCAGAAGAAATATTTAAGGCAGTAAATGGCTACCGCTGGAACGCTGGAACTCGGAGCTAATGCTTGTCGCGGAGCTGCTTGGCAAATGACGGGGTTCCCAGCACCGGGAACTATTTGAATTTCAAATTCAAAAAACCCGCAGCATTAAATTCGGGTTGGTGGTCGGCGGACGTGGGGGTGGAGGGTGGGAGAGGAGCGGCGGGTGGCGGAGGAGGGGCGCTCGCGGGAGGAGTGGCGGAGCTGGTGGGGTCCGCTAACGGCATTGTCCCGTTTTGTTTTGGTCTTCTTCGTCGTTCGGTCGCAGGCGTTTTCATTGTCGCCGGAGGGAGGGGGGTCACCGGAGTTGGACGATCGGGAGCTATCACATCAGCTCCCGATTCATAGACTCAAAGACAACTCCCTTTCTATCGAGAATCCCCCATTCTTCTTCTGTCATAGTCAACGACTTATTTTTTTTCGCTCAATGGTAGGTACATATATTTCTGATACTTATAATCTTCTAACTGCATCTTCCACAGCTGGTAGTTTTGGTCATTAAATTTCTCAACCCTAAACCTGCCATCTTCCGCTATTGCTCCCACTCGAACTAGGAACCCTTCTTCCCTACAAGTTTATTATCCAAATAAACCTTCCGCTATGATACTAATTGTTAGAAAAATATATATTACTGAGCAATGGGACACATGAAAATATGCGGAAATATAAACACATAAAACATATAAAACAATAGAGACACAAATATATGTGGTTCACCCAACTTGGGCTATGTCCACGGAGAAACAACCAGTCCTTCCTTTATATTATCGAGCAAAATGGAGAGACACAACCTACAACAGATCCATTGTAATATCCTCTACTCTCTCACATAGTCCCCCTTTCTCTTTTTCGCTTAGAATACACACAACCCACAGTCGCAATACAATTCTCTCATGTGAACCAAGGGGTTGCCTTCTAGGACAAAAAATATAAATTATACATAACTTCTACAATTAGATCATCCACCTAATGAACGGCCGAAGTTAACTGCGAAATTACAATATTATATAAGGAAATTTTACATCTATTTTTAACTTTAGAGGCGCTGCCTCACTCAATCTACCATTATTTAGCATAAAAAAGGTATTGCAATATTAAGAAAATTCCATGGTAAAGGTCAAGAGTTTGCCAATTAGTAACCCTTTAATTATGCATTTATGTCGTCTATGTTTGGATGTTTTCCAATTAGTATAATAATATTGTATTGTTGTGGACTATGAAAGGCCGTTAGTTAAAATGTAATAGTGATTAGTTTAGGGGTTTTGTCAGGTGGAGGCTTTGTGTTTTCAATTCAACGGAGTTGTGATGAGGGTGAGTGAAAAGTGTCGAAGTTCATTTTTAATTCATTGTACATAAGGTTTTTTTAATGGTTGTTTAGGAATTTAAATCAATCAATTATATTTTTTTGGTTTGAAAATAAAATTTAAATATATTTTCTCAAAAAATATTATTTATCTTATGTAATTTGCATTAATTTTAATATTTTGAAAGAGTTGATTTCTTTATTGTGAAAAGTGTCGAAGTTCACTTTTAATTCATTGTACATAAGTTTTTTTTAATGGTTGTTTAGGAATTCAAATCAATCAATTATATTTTTTTGGTTAGAAAATAAAATTTAAATATATTTTCTCAAAAAATATTATTTATCTTATGTATTTTTCATTAATTTTAATATTTTGAAAGAGTTGATTTATTTATTTATCTATCGTTAGTATAGATTAATGTGAATTATTAAAATAAGTGTTTTTTAATATAAAATTTATATTCTTAATCTCTTTTCATGAAATTCTAATTTTAAGTTTAATAAAATTAAATTTCATATAAATTAATTAATTTACACTTTATAAATAGTTATTAATATTTTATTTTTTTCAATTGAAACATTTTCATTAATTATTCAAAAAATTATATTTTTTAGTCCACAAATCCACTTCTTTTTCGGCTTTACTCCTACTGAATTTGTTAGCTGGGAGAGTATTTCAAAATTTGGATAGATAAAACCAGTTGTTACAAAAATGTCAGCGACACAATAACAAGATTGTCTATAAAACCGAAAAAACCAAAAAACAACCAACAAAGACCATTTTACTTGAGGGGTTCGGGGCTTGAGCTGCTCTCGATACCACATGAGGGCCATGTCCTTCATGCACATGATAATTTATGATCAAGTGCTCAAAATTATGCTAAAACATGAAAGTTGTCGGAATGGTGTAGAACCTAAACGACCGCGTAGATCTCATCATTCTAAATCCAACGCAACTCGTTTCGCAGAAAATTGACACCGTATGATCCCAAAAACACGTTTTGTCCACTTTGTCAAACAGAGAAATTAAAAAAAAAAAAAAGAAGCAAGACAACTCAATCAGCAATCCATACAACTGACTGTGCATACCTACGTGGTAGGGTGACTGTACATATGTCTGCTTTTCTCCAATGTATGATATTGTGCCAAGTGGCATGTTTTTGTTGGGTCGAATGACGTGTTTTGGTTGGTTATTGGGTGGGCAATCAAAAGCTGCCACGTGGCAGCCCAAGGGCCACCAAAATTATGGTAAGGGTAAAATCGCACCCTATGGGAGTCAAACATAGGACCTGATCGTCAATAATGAACCACATTACCATTTCACCATGACTTTGTGACTTAACATACTATGGTGGCGAATTATATTTGTTATTATGTGATTGGCGCAATGGGGGTGGGGGCTGGGGTCTAGCCCCAACCCTGATCACCGCCTGGGGGCAGGACCATTGGTGGGAGGCTAACCCTGCGCCCCCCCCACTAATCGTAACCCTTAACCATAATCGCAACGATCAACGCCGACAGCGCCATGTGCCCACATTTAAATGCTAATGCCGATGGTTGGCACAAACCGTGCGACTTTTTTATATAATTTTTTTTTATTAAACCATATGCGTTATTGTTTTGAATTCGACATTAAGGCGTTATAGTAAAAATTAACGAGCCAACAATTTCACTCGATTTTTGGGAAATTTGGAACTTAGTTAGCGGAATTTTGGGCGGAATTGTAGGATAGTGCCGGATTTGGAGGATATTGTGGAGCGGTTAGTACCAAAACTTGGGGAAGTCATAACTTAGTTTTTTATCACATTCGATGCAGAAAGAGGCTAAATAGACATTTTTGGACATTGTAGAGCCATTGGAATAGGCTTCAGAGTTGTTTGAGCATTGTAAACATATGTAATCACACTTTTAAAAATAATAGAAGAGGGCCCAACCATTGGAAGATGGACTAAGGAGATGTAGCCCAGGCGGGGTGAACTCCTTCATCATGTGATGTTGTGTTACTATTTATGGTGATTTTCATGTCTGTTATATGTTGTTGTTAAGTGTTTTATTTATCTTAATTTGCTCAAGAAATTCACGTAAAAACACATAAAAAATCATGATTAACTTTCAATTTTCCTCATAATCCTCAAGCACTTTGTTTATATTTTGAATTGGAGTTTAGCACAACAAACACTAAATTTCCCATTCAGATCAAGTTAGTATCATAGCACTAGGTTTACTTGTGAAAAGAGGATTTAATTGTTTTTCAAGTGTTTAAATGCTTACAAGGTTGAAGCTCAAGAGAGGAGAATACAAGCTTGTGGGTGCAAGTTCTCTAGTTGGAGCAAGGAGAAGGAGGGCACAATTGCCACAATCTCCACCACAAGATTCACCTCCAATTGCAGTAGAAGATTCATTAAGCATGTATCATGAAGGAGTAAATCATAACATGAGAGAGGATGAGAAGGCTTTTAGGAAGGCTTTCTTTGTCATGAAAGAGATGGTGAAAGTCCTCTATGAAGAGAGGAATACAAGGTTGCAGGGTGAAAGCTCCAAGCCTCCAGGAGGAGAGGGTTTTACGGGAGGAGGAGGTAATGGAAATGGTGATAAGACACCATCTCCTCCACCATCATCCTCACCACCATATTCACCTTCATTTTCATCCTCTTCCACTACTACAACCCTTACTCAAACTCATCAACATAACTCAGAAGGAATTGGTAAAAAAACCTTGTTAAAACTTGATATTAAATTTGAGTTGCCTCTATATAATGGTGAAGTGAATGCAAAGAAGCTTGAAAATTGGGTTCATTAGTTGGATGTCTACTACAGGAGTCAAAACCTTCAAGATGATGATACAAAGATTCATCTAGATTCCTTGATACTGGAGGGTGCAACACCAGTATGGTGGGAAGCCAAGACACAAGATGAGATAAAAACACATGGTAAGATCCCACTCTCTTTGTATAATTTCATTGTTTCAATTAAAAGATAAATTTACCCTCTAGCATATATGCAGAAATCCATCATGAATTGGAAGAACTTTATACAACTTAAAGGTTAAAGGGTGTAATATTACACCCAAGAATTTAGAAGAAGAGCTCTTATGTTAGGTGCTGATTTGCATTCACAAGACACATTGCTGAAGTATATAGGGGGTTTACATAGCTACCTAAAGCATACTATCCTTACGTTCAATCTCACTAGTATAGATGAGGTTTGTGTGCAAGCCACTCACCTTGAGGGAAGAGGGAAACATATTCCAGAAGAGGGTAAAAAGAAGCCATTTAAGGGTGGAGAGAAAAGAAAGGGTTTCAAAGGAAAAGGAAAGAAAAATGCATTTGTTAAAAAGGATGGAGAGAAAATGACATGAAAACATTTTTCCAAAGAGGGTCACGATGAAGACTATTGTAACTTGGGAGACAACACCCGACTGAAAAGAGGTAAGTGCCCAAGACATTTATTAAAATAATGATGAAAATATTTTGTTTTCCCAATGTTATTAACCCCAGAGATTTAATCCTTATCAGTATCCAATGTTTGAAAAGACTTTAAAAGTGGTCTTTTGGTGTTGAACACTAATGGAAAAGAGAGAAAAGAAAGAAGTGATGGTGGAAAGTCTTCAACAGTATGTTTCTTTTGCAGATCTCTTGTTTCAACCTTTAGGGGAAAATATGATTAGCATGAAATGGAATCTAGAGAAGATGAGCACATCATTAAGGGTTTTAACCTTAATTTAAAAAACTATGAAATCAAAGAACTGTAAAATCAAAATCCAACAACTTCATTCATCTTTTCTAGGAAGAAAAATATTAACAAAAGATGTGACAAAGAAATATTATCATACTCAACAAATTCTAGAATCACAGTGAAAAAATTATTCAAATACACTTGAAGATGAAAAATACAACCAAATTTTCTTTTGCGATAAAAAACTTGGACCCTATACAACGCCTTGATTTTCCATTTTTATTTTCCCCATCAGCCTAACTGACTAACTGTCCCAGAATTAGTTATGGAATTAACTCATGGACAATTTCCTAACTATCTCTTTTCACTAATAATAGGTCCTCCTTTTAAATACATGAGATCTTGTTTTGAAATAATTTTATAAACTTATATATATATATATATATATATATATATATATATATATATATATATATATATCCTCTATGTGTTAACAATACAAAATGAAAATCCCTCCTTTTATCATGATTATGTACATTATAATTTAAACATATTTGCAAGTTTTAAATCATATGAAATGATATTTGGATCATAATGAATGATGTGTGGATTGTATAGAAAACCACAAATGGTTTTCGGAAATACCAAACCGCCTACAGGATCACCTCTTATAGGTTTCTGGAAATGAGAACAATGATGCTGTAATAATTAATAGTCGTTGATCTTGGACTAAGAAGTTTTGAAGAATCCACCTGCGGGACCACTAAATGGAATACGTTTCGTGTACCTTGTGCCCCCGTGACTCTATTGGATCTCAACGTGAATTATCTGGATCGTTGATTTATTTTATACCTGCAAGCTCTCTGCTAAAAACATTTTTTCCATCATCCAATATGGCATATAAATCATGCCCTCCCCAGCAACAAACTCAAGTACTATGCAGTAATATGTGTTACACCATTTTTTTGGTCATCTAACCTATTATCATTAGATGAACCCAAGTACACCATGTAAGACCAATTTTACCCTAAGTAAAATTGCTTTCACCACATTTGTCTATATTGCATGGTCATATTTAACCCAAAACAAGGAAAACAATTAAATAAATCATTATTTATTTGATTATTTCCTAAGAATAAGTTATTTAAATCATTATTTAAATAATATTCTTAGTTAAATTTGACTAAATAAAATATAAATAATTAAATAAACCATTATTTATTTAATTATATTCCCCTCATTTTCCTTAAATAATAAATAAATCATTTATTTATTTGTTATTTAAAAATAAAGGAATTGACCCAAGTCAAAAACCCTTTTCCCTCCAACAAATATAATAAAATATCCCTAAAGGGTGATTCTAGAATTTGATTAATAATATTTTATTCATGCACCAAGTTCTAGAACACCCCAATATTTTGTTATAAATAGAAGGGTTTTCCCCATTCATTAGTCACCTTCATTGCATTAGATCACTCTGGATCTACTCTTGGTCACCATTTTCCATTTTTGTTTTATGAACTCCCATTGAGTTCCATGTTTGTTTTTCTACACCAATAAGAGAGAGGAATTCCAGATCTAAAACACTGAGGACTTCCAAGAACCCATCCCACTGAGGAGAACCGGAAAACACCTTTCTTGTTTT
The DNA here is from genome assembly GCA_034641835.2 of Pinus albicaulis. Classification (NCBI taxonomy): domain Eukaryota; kingdom Viridiplantae; phylum Streptophyta; class Pinopsida; order Pinales; family Pinaceae; genus Pinus; species Pinus albicaulis. Next base: position 395,359,846 of record CM076569.1, on the reverse strand, counting down.
CCTCTCAGGGGCCCCATTCTTTAATATAATACAAATCATTCTTTTAAACGCTTTGTTCTTGTCTTGTCTATTGGATGCATGGAGCCATACTATATTTTATCTGCTTAATGTCTTTTTGTGTTTAGATATGAATTTATGCAGCAGACTTAAAGATATTTTGTAGCCATAATCGATGTTAGGCCTATTTGTTATGCGTAGCTAAAGGGATCTTTTACGACGAAAGATTCATACTAACAATTGGCGACTCCACGCGGGTTTTCTTTTGCGACCGCTGTCGCTTTATATATTCCTACATATCCAGCTGTTTCATACCCTAGGGTTTCTCTCCCCTTTTTTGTTTTTCCTATTTTTATGGTGTTTTTCACCCCTAAAACCCTCAAATAGTCAAATTTTTAACTTCTGTGTGTTCCTGGCCTTATTGCGTAGGTGACAGACATTAGCCGCAGCTGAGACGACAAATATTTCTGAAATCTGCCGTCGAGAGAGCCGGATCTGCAGGTCGCACTTATTGGCCCAAAAAGTGCAACCTAGCCTTGAGGTCACACTTTTCTACCCAAAAACTGCATCCTCGACTGCACACAGGTCAGAACCCGCGACCTGCCCTTTTTCTGCAAATTTTCCATCACTTTTTCTGGGTTTGTCTGAAGCTTCTGTCAGGGTTTCCCAGCCTCTGTCTCTGCCCGTTTAGACCTTTTTTTGATCTTCTTCACTCAAATAAGCGGGAATATTTCCCCTTAGGGCTCCAGTACCCTCCACTTTTGTGGGAGATTCTTTTCTGTTTCAAAAATCTGAATTTTCAGAGTTTCAGCCTTGTTTTTCTCAGATCTGATACCTCCTTTTCAGATCCTGTTAGATTAGCTCTTCTCCCTCTCAAAACACCTCATATCGTTTTGTTTGGGGCTCATTTCTAAGGCCACTGCCTTGTCTCTTCTATTTTTAGCTTATCTCCTCCTTTTTAGCAGCAACCTTGCCTCTGCCTATTTGCTGTTTTCTGCACCACTTTTCAGCAGATTTACCCTTTAGATCCCAGTCCCTTCGGACCTTAGATCTATTGGCCTCTTTTTTTAGCGTGATTTGCCTAGTTTTTCCCTCTCAGAGACTAGTTTTGAGAGACCCGCCTTCTTGGGTTAGATTGTTGCCTTGTTAGTTGTTAGTTTTCTGTCCTTTTAGTCTTATTTACTGCAAATTTATTTTCAGTTACGCAGCACACTTTTTCTTTTACTCTCAAAACGTTTGGGTTTAAACAATTAAAATTAACACATGCCACACACTGACCCTAAGTGAAGAAGCGCCTGGTTAACACCGCCTGGAAAATACTTTAAAATCAATTGTCACTGCACCTTTTCTGCCCTTGACCTCACTTGATTTTGTTTCTCCCTGCCCTTGTCGGTTTTTTCTTCTCCAGTCATCATTGTGCCCCCAAGGCGCCTTTCTCGGAGACGTCTTGGCCTTCACCCTCAGTTTCCGCTTGGTCGACTTACTCCTTCCTATCGTCATCGAGAAAGTCCTCCCCCGAGTCCGCACTCCGACTCTGCCTCTGATTGTTCGGGTTCTCCCCCTCCTCTTGGTTCCCCCCCTATTACCTTCCCCATGTCTAGTTCCGAACCTAGCCATAACCCCAGTTCTATGGCTGGGTCCATGTCCAGTGGAACCCCTACGAGACCTACCTCGACTACCCCATTACTCCCTTATATGGCTGGCCTCAGTCTCCCCGATTTCAATCAGCTGATTAATGATCCTATTCGCCACGATGTTAGTTGGCCTGCTATGCCAACCAAGCTCCCCTCTGACATTCCCAAGTTTGAAAGCCTTGCTAGTGAAGATCCCTCTAACCATATCTGATCTTTCCACATGTGGTGTTCTTCCAATTCCATCACCGATGACTCCTTCCGTCTTCGTTTGTTCCAGTGCACGCTTACCGGCGAAGCTTTCAAATGGTATGTTGATCAAGCCACCTCTTCCCATACCACCTTTGCGACCATTTCCCAAGTCTTTTTATCCTACTTCCAGCTCCCTCTCCGATACAACACTGGCACTGAACTCTTAACTTCCTTCCATCAATCCTCTTCGACCCACCTTTCTGCTCATGTCCAGGAATGGCGACAAAGACAGAGCCTATGTCGTGCTCCCCCCTTTGAAGATCGGGTTTACATGGACTAGTTCCTTCGCTCTCTCTTACCTCCCATTGGCAAAGATGTCGCATCCCATCTTCCCCAAACCGAAGAAGCCGCCCTCCAAATCGCTTTGAAATATGACCTTATCTACGCCCAATCTAGTTATGTTTATACCGTCCTTCCTAACCTTCCCAAGCCTGGTGGCTCTAATGCCCCGGGGGCATCTCACTCTGCCGACGGTATCATTGGAGCCCTGTCCCATACCTCTGCCCAACCTTTTCCAAGACATGGTTTCCCTCCAGGGGCCAGCCCCTCTGGCACTTTTCCCCCCCCAGGTAGCATGTATTCAAGATACGGCATGCCTCCTCCTTTTGCCCACCCTCCTGCTTACCTTACTGCTACCCACCCTACCCCTTATCCATATCTGCAACCTAGTGTCCCAGCTACTCCAGCATTTGGACCTCCCACTCCCTTTCCTTTTCCACCCCCGCAACCGCTCTTACTACCCCCTCTAGGGAAATTATTTGCACAGTAGGGGGCAACTAATTTTCCTCCTTCTCAAATAAGGAGAAGAGGAAATCAATCTGCTTCTGGTAATCATGGACCCAATCCTTCAAGTATTGATCCTCACACTGCCAACCAGCCACAGGGTTCTCAGCCCAAGCCGAACAGGACACTTCGCACCAATAAGTCATGTTCGTGTTGCGGTGTCTATGGTCACTACACTCACGATCGTCCATTATTACCACAAATGCGGCAGATGTGGGATTCTCAGGCCACCGTGCGAGGACAACACTCCTCTCCTTCCTCCCCAACTACTTCTCAACCCGCTGTGTTTACCAATCCTTTCCCTCAACAAGGATTTGTGGCCACTCAACCCCCTCATGCCCCGGTAACCACTCAACCTTCCCCTTCTGGTTCCTCTGATTACCAGATTCTCATGATGGCCTCTGTCCCACATCTCACCGTCGACCTCAACCTTCAAACTCGGTCACGTCAGTATTCCACACCTCCTGTTCCATCTGTCTCCAAGTCTCCATCATCCGGTCCTACAGAGCCTCTATCGACACCCAATGGTCCCTTGCAACTCCCTCTGCCCAAAGCCGAGGTTCATCCCAAGCCTCCTAAGGGACCATTACACCGAAATGCTGCCTCTGGTCAAGCTGTCCATTCATACAGCATAGTATATGATCTGGCCCACTCTCCTGCTACCATTTCAACACTGGAACTCCTCCAGTCGTGTCCTTCTCAAAAGAGGGCTCTACTGTCTGCCGTGGGCGCTGTAGATCCTGTTGATGACCAATTAATTGTTTTCAACGCCCGTCAGTCAGACCATCCCCCTCTTCCTCCTTTAGTTTCTTTCCAAATCCTAGTCAAAATCCAAAACGCTAATGTTGCTCGGTGTATTATTGATGAGGGGGAATCTACCTGCGTCATGTCCGCTTCGGTTTGGAAACAACTCGGATCCGCTGAACTAGCCCCTTCCACCATCAACCTTCGTGCGTGGGATGGCCATGCCTCCCAGCCCATTGGCCTATTTCGTAACTGTCCTATCACCCTTGCCGGCAAGACTGTTTGTGTCGACGTTGAAGTTATCGATGCCCCTCTTGACTACAACACCCTTTTGGGGTGTAGTTACACTTATGCCATGTCAGTCGTCCCATCCGTAGTCCACCGCAAGATGTTTTTCCCCCATAATGGCAAGATTGTCACCATTGACCAATTGACCTACCATGAACCAAAATCTTAGCCCTCCCCTGAGTCCACCATCTCTACTGTCACCAATAAACCAACTGTTGATTCGTTGACCAGTGTTTCCCCGGGCGTCTACAAAGACTCCTCTTTGCTTGGAACTTTTCCTGGTCCTCCCCCTCCTCCTGTCTCTGACCCCAGCTTAGCGAATGTGTACATGATGCAATCGTCTCAGGCTGGCCTTCCACAGCCTACTCCGGCTAGTCAGCAACCTCAATCTCGCACACCGCCTCCTGCTCCTAGCCCTTCGCTTTAGTCAACCAAACCTTTTTCACCCGGCCCTTCCCATCACACTCAGGAACCTCCCTACCCTCCTGAGTCAGTTCCCTCAGGTCTCCACCAAATGGGAACCGTCCCCCCTGGTCACTACCCTGCCGGTCAAATACCTTTCCTTAGTCCCCCCCCCCGACATCTATTCAGTCCCCGTCATGGCCACCCTTTCCCTTCCTAATTTAACCTTGGGAATTCCCGTTTGGTATCTTACTCCTCCAACCGAGACCCCACCAGGCCACCCCAAACCATACATAGCTGTGACACCCGTACAACCAATCCCCGTCACTCCTTCCACCACCACAGTGCCCCTAGCCCCTCTGCAGAACCCTCCTAATGCTGCGACAACTACAGGCAAGAAACGAAAAACTCGCAAGGGGGCATCCAATGACAAGACCACCGCACCTGACCCTACCCCTCCCCCACCCGCCAAGCCTTGTGCCTTGTGTGATGGTATCGGTCATCCCACCCATACTTGTCCTGAGTTGCCCCGTATCCAACCCATGGTTAAAGTCACGTTCCCTGAATCTACGGTCCTTGACACCTCTGTTTCTTCCTCATCCGTAGCCAAGAACCCAAAGACTCTTCGCACCAACAAACCCTGTGCTCTGTGTGGTGTCCATGGCCATTATTCCCACCATTTCCCTCACCTCACGCATTACCGAGCATCTTTAGAGGTCATTCGCGAGTACGAAGTTGAACAAAATCAATCCGCCTCGCCCATCCTTGCTCAGTATGCGTCAAGTTTACTTGAGGATCCCCCGGCTACCATTGACATCCCTCCCCTTGATGTTGAGATGTCTGAATCTGCTGCTCCTCTCTTATACCTATCATCATCCGCACACCCCTCGGAGTACATCCCCTCTGAATCCACTCCGTCCGTCTCACTTGATCCCCCTTCCGCCACTTTTTCGAGCTCTTTATGTTTCGACCATCCTTTTACTTGTTCCTCTATAATTTCCCCTAATGACCCGTATGTGCACCTTTCTTCCTCTACTGATGATCTAGGTAGCTCTGTAGCCTCTTATGGTTTCCACCACCTTTCCTTGCCTCCCCATCATCCTGATACTCCCATCCGTATCTATGATGTACTTCGCAACATGAGTCCCTGCTTTTCCTCCCTTTTCTTGTCTTGTGATGATATTCCCTCGACCCTCTCGTCGACTCATTACCTTGGTTATGACGATGGCGCCAGTCGCTATTCTCGAAACCTTGCCTCAGCTGCCTGGGCCATTTTTACCCCCTTGCATACCCTTGTCTTTGCAAATGGGATCTGCATTGGTACCGCCACCAATAATCAAGCCAAATATGATGCAGTCCGTGGTCTCCTAGCTGACGCTCTCTCCCATCACATCCTCCATTTTCATGTTTATTTAGATTCCCTCCTTATTGTCTTACAACTTAACGACGTCTACCATGTGCATAATCCTATCCTGTTTAGACAATATTTACGAGTCAAACTTTTGATACGTGAATTTCGATTCATTACATTCGACCACATATCTCGACGTCAAAATCACTACGTCGATCAAATCGCAAATCATGTTCTAGATTGGCACTTATCACACACAAGACATAACATTTAAACACCATAAAAAAAATGCATATAAATCATCTATATCATATAACATGTGTTTTCAGAGTCCACTACTTTGAAACATATGACATGCCCATAGCATGTTACAAAAACATAACTACAAAACTGGGGGGAACCACTTGCCCCTACAAAAACACTGGGGGGCACCACCTGCCCTACACCTAATAACTCCCTGGAAAATCCTGAGCCAACGGCTCTGCTCCCGCAGCTCGTAGATCACGCACAGTCTGATCGGCCATCGCCATGCGTCGCATGATACCTCACCATTCCGAGGGTAGCCCAATACAAAACTCTATGTATCAGTCATCTAAATCATGCCACCCACGCTCCGACACACTGGTCAGTAGTCCCTCACATCTACGACAGATATCCTCCACCAGTGTGGCCATCTCCTCATTCTGTCCTGTCCTCGATCCACTTGCTCCTGTAGCTCCTCCTGCTGCAGGACGTCCCATATATCCGGCCGGTTTTACCGGAGCTATATCTGCGTTCCAAAAAAGTATAAGGATTAGCACCATGCATACTAGTCACAAAATTTAAAACGCACATAACAGATTAGTTGCTTGTCACTTACCATCGGGTCCCCATACTCGACCAGGTGGAAGCGGCAAGTCCGGATCTCCCCAATAACTCATCCCACTATAGGGATAGTCGTCTATGTATAACGGCATCTGATCCCAATGGGCGACGAACTCTGGTCAGAACACCCGTCCGACCGCCCCTCCCCCTCCTCTACTCAGTAGTCGTCCCCACCGACGCATCCGGGGCTCTCTCGGCCCCCCATCAGGCAACTGTATACGAGGTCGTAAGGTCGAGATCTTCTCAAAGAAGAAAGAGCACAATACCGTCCCATACGCACAATCGTGATTCACTTGCCGCTTACATAGCGACAACTGTCGTTTCAACGACACCAACATCATCTGGGCCCACCCATAGTAGGTCCCGCCCAACACACTCTCTACAATCATCATCTGCCCTCCAGTGATGTGATGGAATGCCTGGCTGCCCAAAATCCGCAACACTACTGCTGCCACTTCCTGGGTCTCCAACCTCTCCAGATCCCCAACCGTTATCCGAGTCCCTTTGACTTGGACGCCTAGTCGAAAATGTCGCTCAACAAACTCCATAATGTTACGCCCCCGTGGTAACACGGGCTGCGTATTCCCCACCATCCCCAATGGTGGGAGACTAGTCACGAAATAAAGATCCTGGACCGTCAGCTTGATCATGTGCCCCTGCGTTATAAATGCCTCATGATCTGGGTCCCAATAGCTGATAATCCGGGCCAACAAGGGCTCCCCAGCTCTCATCAACGGGTTCTCCAATAATTTTAGAACCCAAAATCTAGCCAGTACACGACGGATACCCTGATCCGCTTGGATTTCCATCCGCAATGTACCTAAGTCTCTCTCTCTCCATTTGATCAATATATCTGCCATATCTGCACAAAAACATCATTTTGTCAGTCTACAGATCCAAAAAACTGCATCTATTCACACCAAAACTGAATCTTAGCCCAAAACAGCACTAAAATCACCTCCCTCTCACAGTTCGCACTTTTCAGCAAAAACCTGGCCCAGGTCGCACTTTTCAGGCCCAAACCTGCATCCCAGGTCGCAGTTTTTGCCCCAAAAAGTGCGACCCGGCCGTGAGGAAGAAGTAGGGGGAGTTACTGAGATTTCAGGGCCTAATCTAAACTTTGAATCCATCAAAAACAAAGAGTAGGATTAGACCTCTTACCTGCAACTGACGAATCACGATTCCAACTGTCGGTTTGTCCACTACGATCGCCGCAAGATTTAGGGCCTTCTCTCCACATTCACCACAGCTACACAAGCAAATGAATGATTTTGGAGGGAAAATGCCTTATTAGAAGAAAAACCCCTATTTTTTCTTTCGCCAGCTGCGACCAAACCGTAGCCCCGTTTGACAAACCGTCTACACCATTGGAAAGCTCTCACCGAGCACTCAAATGGGTGTTTGTTAGTTTTTCATGTTTGGATACTTCACTAGGACACATTTTGTCCATGAAGGATCTTTTCATCTCTTCTCAAAATCGAATTTCTTCACTTACAACACTTGTACCAGGGGCACCACTTTGCCTCCTTACTTGTCTTTGTTTGTGTTGGTTTTCGTCATGAGCTACCCTATTGTACTCATGATTTTACGGTCCCCCATTGGGCCTTCACTGCATGGCAGCACCATCGAGTCACCCTTGTCCAGAGCATCCGAGTTGAGTCCTCATCAGTCATGGAGTCTATCTCGCATCCCTCTGTATCCCACTATAGTCCTCCATCCTTCATTGCTTGGTCCCTATCTCGTGTTTCATATTATGGCCTTCAGTCCCATTTTCCCCTATCCCTCATTACATTGTGTCAGTCGCTGCCAAGCCATTCATGTCCTTTATGCTCTAACAAGGGAAGTCGTCCATCCGCTACTCGATCTCCCTCATCATCATTAGTGTCCGTCTGATTCGTCGCTCCACTATTTTCTCTCATGCCTCAGTTGGGGTTCCCTTATTGCCTCATCTATGGCGGACCTACTTCTGTCGACATCAGCTCATTTACTCCAGAAGTCAGGTCTAGGGGGTAGTGTTCCTTGGTTTGAGCTCTTTTCAGCCTGATTGTGATCTACACACTTGATGGTTCAGTGATTCAGCAGCAGCTATTGGTGATACCCGGGTGTGTGTGAGATGTCTCAACCCTCATGAGGGGGCGGCTCTGCAGGTAGCCCCCCACATACCCGGATGACCTCTTCATTCCAACCCTTGATGCAGCTCCTCCTAGTTGATGATATCGGCCTCAGTCGCTTGCAGAGCCTCTTCGATTTGCATGCATCAGTCCGATTTCGCGAGCCCTTCCCCGCGTGTAGGGGGCATTTGGGTGTATTTATATCTCATGTACTACAAAATTATTGTATAAGTCCTGACGATTATTTCAGGCATCGCATGTATGTGGGATTCATCATTCTCATTTTCTGGCTCATGTTTAGGCCAGCACTTGTTTTACTATTGCGTTCTGTGGTTTTCCGGGCGCTTTATTGTGTGTACTATTGTCTCGACGGGCATAGGTATGCCTCCCCTGCCGCCTTTCGCACAGGTACCACTTCATACACTAGAGACTTGTTGCACCTATAAGTCTCATATCCTCCGAGTCTAGTCCTTTAGCACTTTTGACTACATTACGTTCCTCTCTCTCACTTTCCTTTCGTCATCTAGTGATTGAGTTCTTACAACGTACTTCGGTCATACGATTTGCTCCTAACACTCGTACGTTGGGGGGCAATCTGTTACACCATTTTTTTGGTCATCTAACCTATTATCATTAGATAAACCCAAGTACACCATGTAAGACCAATTTTACCTTAAGTAAAATTTCTTTCACCACATTTGTCTATATTGCATGGTCATATTTAACCCAAAACAAGGAAATCAATTAAATAAATCATTATTTATTTGATTATTTCCTAAGAATAAGTTATTTAAATCATTATTTAAATAATATTCTTAGATAAATTTGACTAAATCAAATATAAATAATTAAATAAACCATTATTTATTTAATTATATTACCCTCATTTCCCTTAAATAATAAATAAATCATTTATTTATTTTTTATTTACAAATAAAGGAATTAACCCAAGTCAAAAACCCTTTTCCCTCCAAAAAATATAATAAAATATTCCTAAAGGGTGATTCTAGAATTTGATTAATAATATTTTATTCATGCACCAAGTTCTAGAACACCCCAATATTTTGTTACAAATAGAAGGGTTTTCCCCATTCATTAGTCACCTTCATTGCATTAGATCACTCTAGATCTACTCTTGGTCACCATTTTCCATTTTTGTTTTATGAACTCCCATTGAGTTCCATGTTTGTTTTTCTACACCAATAAGAGAGAGGAATTCCAGATCTGAAACATTGAGGACCTCCAAGAACCCATCCCACTGAGGAGAACCGAAAAACACCTTTCTTGTTTTCCTCTCAGGTGCCCCATTCTTTAATATAATACAAATCATTCTTTTAAACACTTTTTTCTTGTCTTGTCTATTGGGTGCATGGAGCCATACTATATTTTATCTACTTAATGTTTTTTTGTGTTTAGATCTGAATTTATGCAGCAGACTTAAAGATATTTTGCAGCCATAATCGATGTTAGGGCTATTTGTTATGCGTAGCTAAAGGGATATTTTACGAAGAAAGATTCATACTAACAATATGTACACTGTGTTATCTGAATATTTTCCTCTATTTAACAAGAAATGTTTATAAGTGCTTCACTATTTAGCACAGGCGCTGACTCCATTACAATGCCAATGTTTTCATTTCAATTCCATTTATACCTTGATTTCACAATTTGCAGGACTTTTTTTTAGAAATATGGTGTTTGAATGAACTTACCAAATCTCTGAAATTACCCATAAATTTTGGAAAGTTCTTGTGATGAAGTAAATTCAGGTCCTTCTGCAAAAAACCCAAATCGCGGATTTTGGAAATGTTTCTATGTTTGCTCATAAAATACATTTAAAATTAGCTGCCTCGGGACCCATGCGTTTTTTATCAATGTAATAACGCTGCTTCACCCCAAAGGGTGGTTCATTTCAGAAAGGCCACTGAAATTTGAACCTTCCAATAATTCAATCTCATGGCTAAGAGTACAAATTTCCAAGTCAAACTAACTCATTGTAGCACCATAATCTGCCAATAATAAAGATAACGATTCTTTAATATTTATGTATGTTCTTGTTGGTGCATTTGAACTACATTTCTGAGCATACAGGAGATACATCAACCTCAAAAGTTTAAAAACTTCTATCTTCCCCTGTTCTAGAGAGAAAAGTATTTTCTATTAGAGAGGGATTTTGCTGCATAACCTGACTGTGACCCCCAGGGGAAATGACTATATCCTCATTAGTAGGATTTCCATGCTAACTAAGACTTGGAAGTGAAAGTAATTTTACTATGCCATTCAAAGATCTAAACATTGTGCCTTTGTCAGATTTACCAAAGGACTGTATAGATATAAAGCTTTTCCAAATAATAGTTAGTATAAAATGAGAATGTGCCATCAAAAATCCTAAGGCATTTGTTGAAAATTGACTAACAATATTAGAAGCACAAATTTCTTATGAGAATGCCAGAATAAGAAAATGTAATGCTTTCATGACTATAGGGTCCTCAAACCTATGAATAAAAGTCAACTTTGTGAACATTTTCAGAGAAGAAAGATATTAGGTGTCAACAAAATGAACTCCCATTTCCAGTTTGTTTATCTATGTTCCTTTCTTGACGTAGAGAAAAGCAACTAAGCTTAGGGAACAATAGCCACATTTTAGAGGTCACATTAGCAACAACTCTGTTTACCATATTTAACAACTGCAACAAGTAGACTTTTCTTTCAAGTAGATTGTTACTAAAATAAATGAAAAATATTTTGCAACCTTAGCTGTCACTACATGAAGATCCTCAGATAGGTTTGCTCTCTCATTTTCTAATAAGTGTTCCTCAACAACCTTGAATTGCTCAAAACCTCTCTTGATTTTTACTTGAGTCAAATTATGCTACAACATTTGGCTCCAATTGGGGACATCGATTTTCCCGCAAAGAGTTGAGAACAACAAACCAGTAGCCTATGTTGGGCATTGAGTCAAATTAAACTTAAAAGCCCAAAATATAAAAACTAAAACCTGACATTCTTGCAATCTGAAAATTTTCTTCAACTGGGACTAGCACCCTTATTGTACCTCAATTGAAAGTTGAATTAAGAATCAAACCTAAAAATAGAATTTTCAACTACTGAGTTTATTTATGTACAAGCTTCTACCTATGTATAGGGATGATATCAATCAACTAAAAATGACCTTCCAATGGAACCAACCCTACCTCTAGGTGTTAGACCTAATGCCTCAATACTGTTGTGATTCAGAACATAAAATTGGTATAAGCCATAAATATTTTTAGAAAAAAATGTTGTCACATACCTCAAAAAAGAGATTTGTTGCTGACCAAAGAAAATTGTCATATAGTCAACCATTGGATCATAGAACTGGTAAGAACAATTTTCAACTGCCTCCTTTTCTTGAATATTCTGCTAATGTATATTTATTTGAACATGGCAACTTCTTTCAATGTTTGACTCTTCAATTTGGGGTTGTGTGTGAGGAAATTTATTTCTATTTTCTATTGACAACCATTTAGGCTGGAAGGAGAAATCCAAGGCGTGTTCTCCACAATGCTGATGATTTTCATACAATGATAGTTCTTGACAAAAATATTTGTCCTCCTGCAACAACACTTGAGTAACTCCACTAGTTTCTCCTATGTTCATAAAATCACTAAAATTATGAAAATTATAATGATCTTCTAGGTTTTAAAAGTATAGTTCAGTTGTCGCAACAAGTTGCTCATTAAAATCCCCAAAAATATTAAAATCTTGTGTCTTAGGAACATGAACGTCCTCTGACACCTTTTAAAAATACATGTTTATCTAATGGCAGAAGTGTCCTCAAACACATAATGTTATTAATAAGAAAAGAGATTACATGAGAATTTTGCAAGAGTTTATACCCGTAGACTCCAACACCCTTGCAATTAGGAAAATGACCTATTTATAAGCTACAGGTCCTAACTTGTTTTAGTTATGGACCAATTAATAAAAAAACAAGTGTCCATTTACAATAAATATCCTCCTAACAAAAATACTATTTTTTTTCCTATATTAGAGCCTAAGATACAACACTTTTCAAGAGTCATATCCTTTTTAACAATATTCTATTTCTAAGCGTCTCCAATATTAATTTAAATATTCTAATTTAATAAATATTTTATCCTAGCTTTAAAATATGATATTTGGATCATCTAACATTCCCCCCTATGATCCAAATATACATTACAACATATACCAAGTTCATCCCTGAACTTAGAAAATTTTATCCTTCCAAGAGGTTTGGTGAAGATATCAGAGATCTGATCTTCTGAAGGAAAATAAATCAGCTTCATGACATCCTTTGCAATGAGTGATCTGATATGATGATACTTGGTGTCCACATGTTTTGTCTTTGAATGAAAAACTAGGTTTTTGGCAAGATTTATTGGTGACTGGTTGTCAATGAATATCAATGTAGCTTCTGTTTGAGGAATTCCCAAGTCCTGTAAAACTCTGCGCAACCAAAAAATCTCACATGTTGCTTCCCATGCTGATATGTACCCTGATTCTGCTGAAGAAGTGGCCACTGTAGCTTGTTTATTGCAACTCCAAGACACTGCAACTGACCCCATGTTCATTAAATAACTTGATTTTGATGCCCTATCATCAATACTGCGAGCAAAGTCAGCATCGGAAAAACCACCAATTACAAAGTTTTTAGTATTTTTGTAAAGAGGACCAAAATATTTTGTTCCTTGGATATAACGAAGAACTCTTTTGGCTGCATTCCAGTGGTTGTCTCGTGGTTCCTGCATAAAACGGGAAAGAATATTGATGGCATAAGATATATCTGGTCAAGTAGTTGTCAGATAAATAAGGCTGCCAATCAACCGTCGATAAGTAGTGCTATCCACTATTCCCCCCCCCCCTTCAAATTTTGAAAGTTTCAAGTTTTGTTCCATGGGGGTAAGAATAGGCTTGCAATCCTACATTCCAAATCGCTGAAGAACCTCTGATGCATACTTACTCTGAGAAATGAAAATGTGATGTGGACATTGGAATACTTCAACTCGAAGATAGTAGTGAAGTAGTCCCAAATCTGTCATCATAAAACCTGCATGTAACTCCTTTTTCACCTGTGCAATATGATCATCATTGTTGCCAGTGATAATCAAATCATCTACATACATAACCAGAATCACCATATTTTTACCTTGTTGTCATACATACAAGGTATCATCAGATTCACTTCGTTGAAAGCCAACGTTTCGAAGGTATTCGTCCATTTTGGCATACCAAGCTCGGGAGCTTGTTTTAACCCATATAAATCCTTTATCAGTTTGCATAATTTATGTTCTTGTCCTTCAATTTCAAAACCTAGTGGTTGTGTCATATAAAATTCTTCCTGTAAATATCTATTGAAGAAAGCACTTTTTACATCCATCTGATGAACTTTCCATCTTTGGGCTTCTAATGCAATTTTAAATCGGATGGTGTTCCATTTAGTCGTAGGAGCAAAAGTTTTCTCATAATCAATCCCTTCCTGCTGCGCAAAAACCTTTGCAACAAGTCTTTCTTTGTACTTGTCGATATCTCCATTTGGCTTGTACTTAATTTGGTAAACCCATTTGCATCCGATGGGTTTAACATTTTGAAGACAATAAACAAGTTTCCAAGTGTTGTTGTCAAGAACTACCTAATATTAATCAACCATGGCCTGTTTCCATTCTTTATGTTTTACTACCTCTCTATATGTAAAGGGTTCAGTAAAATCATTTGCTATTAAGGAAAATTTTCCTTCACTTCTATGTGATCCCCTTGTTCCTGTTTTATTCTGCTCATTAGGCCTTACATCTTTCAAAAGTTGAACTACCCATTTTGGCAATTGATGTTCACTGGTTTGAGATTGTGAAAAATCACCATCATTGTAAAGAGGGTTGATGTAAACAGATGTTGGTTGATCAACCAAAAATTCTGGGGGCGAAGAGTCACTGTCAGAAGAACTACTGCTGCTAGGAGATTTGGATAAACTGCCAGAAGACCCAGACCGTGCTGGTGAAGTAGATGGACCAGATGAATTATCTTCAGATGAAGGAAAATCAAGTTCATACCAATTTTGTGAATTTGTTTGAATTTGTATATTTCCTTTTCATTTATCACATTTTTCTTCTAAATTTTGAAGAATACTTTCAATTTCTTTAGCACTCTTACTCTCATTTTCATAAAAAATCACATCCCTTCTCACAATAAATTTCCCATTGGGAAAAATTCGATACCCTTTCTTCTCATCAGAATGCCCAATCATTGTGCACTTCAAGCTTCGTGAGTCAAGATTAGTTCGTTTTTCTTTCGGAATTAAGGCATAACATATTGATCCAAAAACTTTGAGGTGTTTAACTCGAGGTTTGAAACCAAACCATGCTTCATAAGATGTGATTTTGTCTAAAGAAGCATTTGGAGATCTATTCCTTAAGTAGACAATTGTATGACTTTCCTCAGCCCAATATATAAGACTTAAATTTTTGAATGTTAACATAGATCTCACCATTCCTAATAAGGTCTGATTCATTCTTTCCACTACTCCATTTTTCTGTGGAGTGTAGACATTGGTAAGATGTCGTTTTATGCCATTATCCATGCAATACATTTTGAATTCATTAGAAGTGAATTCTACTCCATTGTCAGTTCTAAGAGTTTCAATATTCTCCTTGACTTCATTTTCAATAAGTTGGCAAAAATTTCAAATTCTTCTGATTTTTGCTTCAAAAAATATACCCAAGTCATCCTGCTAAAATCATCAACAAAGAGTAAGAAATATTTGCATCCTCCTAGCGAAGTTTGTAAGGGTCCACAAATATCAATGTGAACCAATTGCAAACGCCTGTTTGCTCGCCATGAACCAATTCTCTCGATGTTGTTTTCCATAAGTGCAAGCTTCACATTTTTCATGTTCCCTTTTGAAGGTTGGAAGTCCCTTAACCATTTCATGTTTTTATAACTAAGAGAGACTTTGAAAGTTGATATGGCCATACCTTATATGCCACAATCTGATTGGTGAAATCTTTGTACTTGCTGCTCCTGCAAAGTCAGAATTCCTTGGAATAACTGTCCCTTTCATCCTCAATAGTTTTCCATCTTCATAACCTGTCATCATTGTTTTCATGTTCTGTTTGACTGAGTTAATTTTAACTAATCCATCCTCCATAATCACCAGATGTCCTACTTGTCGAATCATGAATAAAGATAGCAAACTTTGCTTAAATGTTGGTACATACCATACATTTGAAATCATTTTTTTCTCCAATGCCTGGTAGAAAAAATTTAACTACACCTTTTCCATAAGGAGTATGTTTTGTTTTATCAACAAGATAGATTGAATTGAGATGGCATTGTTGGAAGTTCCAAAAGAAGTCACGTAGAAAATTCATGTGTTGACTTGCTCCTGTATCCAAAATCCATGCATATTTATATTCACTTCTAAGAAAGGTCAAAACCTGTAAATCTGTTGATTTTATGTTTGTGAAGACATATTCTGAACCATCATGATCATATTGATCATTTTCAAACTGTGCATTGTTTTGATGAAACTTAGGAATTTTATCAATGGAAGTTCTACAATCCTTAGCATAATGTCCAACTTTGTTGCATCGTATGTAAACAATTTGACTTAAATATATGCCTATGCCTTGATATTGTCCTTTGCCACTGCTTTGACCTATGTTCTGAGTTTTTCCGTTGCCTGGACTTTTTCCTCTTCCTTGATGATAACCTCTGAATTGACTGTTTCCTCTACCTTGAAAATTTCTCTTGCCTGAACTGTAGCCTTTGTTGAAATTGTTTCCTCTGTTTTGACTGCAACCACAACCTTGTACATTGTGGGCTACTTGATTTTGATTGAAATGTTCTCTTCCTTTGTTTCTAAAACTATCAGTTGATGATTTACTTGTGCTAGCCTCTATGAAGAAGACATCTTCTCCAACCTGTTTCTTCTTCCCAATTTTTTTTTCACGTTGGGCTAACATATCACTCAACTCATCAAAATTGATCTTCTCTAATTTTCCAGTGACTTTCAGAGTTTCCAAAAAATTTGTGTAAGAAGATGGAAACCCAACAATTAAAATTGTAGTTAGGAAAATTTCATCAACAACTTGAAAACCGACATTTATTATTTCGTGCTTGATGTTTTTAAGCTGTGAAATATATTCAAGAAAATCACCACCTTCGGTTAATTTTTGTTGGAGCAACTTTAATTGAAGATCAACCTCTTTTGATTCAGGTTGTGTATCAAATAGATCTTTGAATGTACACAAAGCAGTCCATGCATCTAAGGCATTTTCAATATGAATATACATTTCATTGTTAACTGAAGTTTTTTTAAGAGCTAGTGCCTTGGCATTTTTGACTTCCCATTTTGCAAGTAAAGCTGCATCTGTTGGCTTATTAGGATTAATTTTGCCATCACATATTTCATGCCACAATTCATTATATATGAGAGTGCTTTCAATTATATGTTTCCATGTCTTATAAGATTTCACCCCTTCTAGCTTATCCGAATCAGAGAAAAGTTTTTTTAACTTCGACATTATAGTGTTGAAGTAGTGCACCAAAAGAAATAAGCACAATAAATAAATGAGAAACTCGTCACATGAAACACGTCACACAAAAACAAAATATTGGGGCTTGGACTTGACCCTCGTATAGTCATTGGAAAAACGAGAAAAATGACTGAGCTTTGCACTTGGCTCTAGTCAATTTCTCTTTGAGAGTTTACAATGAAAGTTTTTCAAAATTTGACCACTTGACAATGCCCTTACAAATTTCCTTTCAACAAAAATATACTCCCCCTCAAAGTAAAAAAGTACGTTGAGTTACAAATAATGACCCTTATTTCTCCACAAAAAATTACAAATAAAAAAACTCCTTATTACTCCAAATATTAGAAAAAAATCACCACTCCAAAGTGGCTTATTCCAGTTTACACTACTATAAAAAAATTCACCCAAGATAAATTTACTCCACTTATAACTCCAAATAAAAATAAATTTTGATTTCTTCGAAAATCACTTTAGAAAATGAATTTATGAAGTCCCTTTTAAAAAGTGATTTAACTTTTATGAATTCACGCGAATGAATCTCCATAAAGCACACTTTAAAAATTCATAAAGCATACCAAAAAAACTGAAATCAAGTAACAATTCGGTGGCAGTAGAACTTAATGCCGCAAGCTTCTTCAACGTAATTCCTTACTTTTTCTGAACACTTTTCTTTATGAACCGTCTTCAAATTCATCGACTGCGAGCTTACTTGAGCTTACTCGCACTTGCAGTGACTTAAATTGTTGAGAGCCAGAGAATGAACATGCAAGAAAAGTCGTGGCTGAGATATCATTGGATTTTCTATCATGGGATCGATGGCGAATAATAATAGAGAGAACACTAGTACAAAATGGCTAATTAGTTACTAAAAAAACGACTAAATTTTGCATATAAACGAATATTTTTCGATCGGTGACCAATAGTAGCTAATTTACAGCATCTTATAACGTGACCAATTTTTTCTCGTTTTAGCTTAGTCATTAATTGGTTATCTCAATTTTGTTGTCTAGTAGTATATTCGATCATTAATTTGGTCATTAATTTAGTCATTGATTTGATCATTAATTTAGTCACTGATTTGGTCATTGATTTAGTCATTGATTTGGTCATTAATTGTCACAATTAATGACCAAATTATCTAAAAATGGGTTGGATAAATTGTTATGATTTTCAAGAACCTCCCACTCAGTTAAACAAATAAAAGATCTAGCTTATTCTTGACTTTTGCGTAATTTTATACTTGAAACATGTGTATGTTTTTTAACTGTTTAGGTGATTCAAGTGCTTTTTTTTTTTTTGATATTAAACATATGCAACAACCATATAATGCAACAATTAAAAATCAACACACAACAACAAATTTAATCTAGGAGTTCACCCGAATATCGTGGGCTACGTCTCCTTGAGCTCTTGTCATCTTGACTTGGCTCTTTTGGGATTATAGCAAATTTATTTTACAAGTATCTAAATCAACCCTAATGGTTAAATGAACTAAACCAATGGGTTTATAATACCATTTATATCTCTTTCGTGGCTATCATCACTTTGAAAACAGATCTAGGTCCCCTTAGACTGGTCTCCTTGAGTCGGTGCTCTTGAGCTACCCTAAGATTCTCTATGGAACTAACTCCCTTGGAAATATTTTTCTATCCCTGAAACCTCACCTATTGTCTCCAACACATATCATACCTCCAAAATAGACTGATTATTTTCTCAAAAAGAGCACTGGCTCCCCAATCTAGGCCTCCATCCACTGTTGGCCCTGGGCTGCCCAAAACTTCCCTGTGGCTTCTCGGGATCTAGAAGTATCCAAATGACTCTAAAAACTCCTTCAATGGATTTAGAATGTCAAAAATAGTCGGAATAGACTATTCAGTTGCATAAATTGGCCTCCAACTGCTTTGGTTTCGCCTCCAACACTTGGCAGCACCCCTTGGCTCTAGGTTTACTCAAAACTTCCCTGAATAATATCGACTTTCATAAGTCCTCAAAGGCTTCCTAAAAGTCCATCAATGGATTCATAAGTATCAAAACAGTCATAAATGAATATTTTTTTGCTGAGAATGGATACTGGCTGCTCTGGATAGGCCTTATTATCCTGCTGGCACTTGCTAGCCCTCGTGGCCCCTAAAACTTCTCTAAAGAATATCGGCCTTCAAAAGTTCTCTACAGGCTCTGAAAACCACACCATTAGTTCCAGAATGTCTGAAATCCTAATTGGATTCCTGAATAAGGCCTCCAGCTGCACTGGCTAAGCCTCAAACTACTGCTGGCCCATGGTGGCCCTGGTGGCCCCTAGAACTTCTCTGAAGCAAAAACCTTCTCAAAAGTCATCTGATGGCTCTGCAACTCTCACCAATGAGTCTTAAATGTCTGAGATAGTCTAAATTGACTATTGGAACTCTCATAATGGACGAATCTAGCTCAAGTTAGAGCCTAAAACAATTTGTCCAGTGACCCCTAAAAAAGCTCCACTAAAAGTGGAGGAACTGAACTTAAATTCAGTTAAAAATGGCCAAAACCAAAATATTTCGAGGTGCCCCATTTTATCTGCCAGGATAACTGTTTGTAATAACCATGATTAGTGGATGTTGGGCACATGCCCATAATACCCGCGGTCTTCAACCCGTAACTGTCGGTGTAACTACGCTTAAATTGTCAGCACTTAACTGTAAATAGAGGCATGTGACAATGCACATAAAAGCACATACGGTTGAGTTTAACGTCACAAGTTTTTAAATGTTGCATAAAATTTAATGTTGCGGTTTGGCTACTGTATCATGTGACCAGTCCACGTAAACAACGCAAGGTTAGGGCTTAAGCCTTTGGACATGGGGTCACAACCCTATGGGGAGGGGCTGGCCCCTCTAGACTCCCAAATGTAATTATGCTAATATTTAAATAAAACACACAACACCATAATATTAAGAAAAATCACATAGCCCGACGGTAAGACGTGGGCGCTCTGTGCGGGAGGTCTCGGGATCGACTCTGGTCGACTCCCCAAAAATTTTTAATATGCCAAACCTGGGCCACGTGGTGGCCTCTAGGGCTGCCACCTGGCGACCTCCAATTGGCTAATAAAATTTGTATATTCCAGCTGCAAACAAGATCGTGACACTTGTCGCAATATTACTGGTTGAAGAGGAATATTTTGGGGAATATTTCGAGGAATATTCCTTGGAATATTTGTTTTTTTGAATATTTAAAGGCCCAGTCAAAATTGCAGTTTACTGGAATTTTCAAATCGCAATAACTTCTTCATAAGGTTTCAGTTTTTCGAATAGTTCATAGCACCAGAATTAGGAAGACGAGCTCTATCCAATCATTTAGGTTTGGTACACTTCCGAAAACTTTGAATTTTGAGCTATCACTTTGGTCCATGATCCAAATCTGATCACACCTCCCCATTGGGAATATTTTGGGCCCCAAAAGATTGATTACCTGATCTGTTCAGTGGATGAGAGTACAACACCCTCACTTTTCAGACTCCATACACTTGCCTTGCATGGCTAAGTGTCTTTTAACCACAACTCGAAGGTAGTCGACACTTCCCTTCCTGAATGCTCTTGTCCTCCTACCAATAATTGTCTTCCTTGAACTCACTTAGAAATTTCTGGCAAGAAATTTATAGAAGGTAGCGAAACATCATGTCCTTGATCATCGATCCAAGGTGGCTCAAAAAAATGTGAGATTACAATAGAAAAGACGCATACATAATTGGAATTTTCATATGTACAAATGGATGTATGTCTTACTGAGTTAAAAAGTGAAACCACTTCTTACCAAGTGACTTCCACGACGACATTTGCTGCTGAAAATATTCTTCATGTGAAACTTGTGTTCTCACATCAATGATGGAATATTTGGTTCCAATTTCGCAAGTCTTTATATCCTTTTGACTCATGTGCTTGGGATGATTAGTTGGATGAAATGTCCAACAATGGGAAACAACATGTCCCTTCTTCTAGCAATGTGTGCAAGTCTTATGCACCTTCTTTGCAAGTTTCCTTTGCTTCAACTGTTTCCTGTATGCCTTCATCCTCTTCTAGCATCTCGAAACATCATGGTTACACAAACCACAATATGCACAACAACGCTTTCTTCCATTCAAGCATGTATAATTTTCATGCCTTGCAGAAACATAATCAACTTGACTATGGGAAGAATTATACCTCAAATGTTGCTTTGCATGTCCATCCTTTTTACCTTCATGAGGAGACGAACTAGTAGAGGTTCTAGCTTCACCATAAGCTACATGTGTACAAACACCTTGCTGCAACATAGGCTTCAAACAATGGCAATCAACTGAAAAAAAAAACTTGACATGTTTGTGGTTTAGAACTTGGAACAAAATTTCTTTTTGAAGTTGCCTCATGTGCCTTCATGGCTTTAGAGTCTTCGCCATAAGATTGAACATAACCAAGACCAAATTTCTTAGGCCTCTCCTCAACCAAAATAGGATCAATCATGCCTTGTGCATGTTTTCCTAAACCCTTGCCTTCATAGCCTATTTTAAACATAAACTTGGACCCTATACCTCTAGTGTGCGTTTCAAATGAACCAACACATCTTTCTAAAGAGGAAACTGAAGACAAATTTGAGTGAATTACCTCTGCTTCACGCATGTTCTTGGTCAAAGCCTCTTGGGCATGATGGAGTTGAATCTCCATCTCATGCATTCTTTGAATAATTTATTCTTTCTCTTGCTTCATAGCAACCAATTTCTCATGAAGTCTAGTGCTTTCTCTTCTATCTTCATACATAATTTGCACCATATCCTTCATCCTGAGGAAGTATCGCTTTATGTCTTCATCGAATAATCTTGTGAAGGAGGAGGATTTTGAAACCTCACTTGAAGAAGTTGTCATCTTATGAAAATTAACTAAATAAATTCAACATAAATTCACAAAGATTTCAAAAACAATTGAAAAATATTTGAGCAAAATGGTTGTAGAGTCAAGCTCTTCTTCAAGCAGCATTTTTGCAAACACCCTTCTTGTGCTTCAAGGGTTTCCTTGAGGTAATTTAGGTAAGGAAGATTCCTTCAGCCTTTCTTCCTTCTTGTTTTATTCTAGACTTAGCTAACAGTATCTCTCCCTTCACCTCTAGCAAACTCAAAATTGTAAGCAACAATCAATTTGCAAACAGTCAAATTCATTACAATGTTTAAACACCTTTCAAGTCAAAACAAGCAACCTAGTGCTCTGTCAAGAAAGAAACTATGCTATGATACCATCATGATCTGAAAATGGGTTGGATAACCTATTATGCTTTTCAAGAACCTCCCACTCAGTTAAAAAAATAAAATATCTAGCTTATACTTGACTTTTGCATAATTTTATACTTGAAACAAGTGTTAAGTTTTTAACTATTTAAGTGCTTTAAGTCAATTTTTTTTTGCTGATATTAAACATGTGCAACAGCCATAAAATGCATCAAATAAAAATCAACACATAACAACAAATTTAATCTAGGATTTCACCCGAATATCATGGGCTACGTCTCCTTGAGCTCTTGTCATCTTGACTTGGCTCTTTTGGGATTATGGAAAATTTATTTTACAAGTATCTAAATAAAATCCAATGGTTAACTGAACTGAACCAATGGGTTTAGAATACCATTTATATCCATGTCATGGTTGTCATCACTCTAAAAACAGATCTAGGTCCCCTTAGACTGGTCTACTTTAGCTCTTGAGCTACCCTGAGCTTCTCTATGGCACTAAATCCCTCAGAAATATTTTTTTGTCCTTGAAACCTCACCTATTGTCTCCATCACATATCAGACCTCCAAAATAGACTGATCATTTGCTCAAAAAGAGCATTGGATCCCCAATCTAGGCCTCCATCCACAGTTGGCCCTGGGCTGCCCAAACCTTACATGTATCTTCTTGAGCTCTAAAAGTCTCTAAATTACTCTGAAAATCCCTTCAATGGATTCGTAATGTCAAAAATAGTCAGAATAGACTATTCACTTGCATAAATTAGCCTCCGGCTACTTCGGTTTCGCCTCCAACACCTAGCGACACCCCTTGGCTCTAGGTTTACTGAAAAATTCCCTGAAGCAACTCGACTTTCAAAATTCCTGAAAAGCTTCTAAAAAATCTATCAATGGATTTGGAATTATCAAAACAGTAAGAAACAACTATTTTTTTGTTGAGAATGGATACTAGCTGCTCTAGATAGGCCTCATTCTCCTGCAAGCACTTGTTAGCCCTCGTGGCCCCTGGAACTTCTCTGAAGCATCTTGGCCTTCAAAATTTCTCTACAGGTTCTGAAAACCACACCATTTGTTCCATAATGTATTAAACATCCTAAATTGACTATTGGATTCCTGAATAAGGCCTCTAGTTGCACTGGCTAAGCCTCAAACTGCTGCTGGCCCATGGTGGCCCTAGTGGCCCCTAGAACTTATATTAAGAAAAACCCTACTCAAAAGTCCTCTGATGGCTTTGTAAACCTCACCAATGAGTCTAAAATGTATGAGATAGTCGAAATTGACTATTGGCACTCTCAGAATGGACGAATGTAGCTCAAGATAGAGCCTAAACACAATTTGTCCAATGACCCCTAAAAAAGCTCCACTAAAAGTGGAGGAACCGAACTTAACTTCAGTTAAAAATGGCCAAAACTGAAATATTTGGAGGCGTGCCATTTTATCCTCTAGGATAACCGTTTGTAATAACCGCGGTTAGTGGATGTTGGGCACATGCTCAGAATACCCGCGATCTTCAACCCGCAACCGCCGACGTAACTGCGCTTAAACTGTCAACACTTAACCGTAAATAGAGGCGGGTGACAAAGCACATATGGTTGTGTTTAATGTCGTGGGTTTTTAAAAATTGCATAAAATTTAATGTTTTGGTTTGGCTGCCATATCATGTGACCAATCCACGTAAACGACAGGAAGTTAGGGCTTAAGCCATTGGACATGGGGTCACGCTCCTATGGGGAGGGACTGGCCCTTCTAGACCCCCAAATGTAAACACACTAATATTTAAATAAAACATGCAACACCAAAATGTTAAGAACCATCACATAGCTCGATGGTAAGAGGTGGGCGCTCTGTGCAGGAGGTCTTGGTGTCGACTCTGGTCGGCTCCCCAAAAAAATTTAATATGCCAAACTTGGGCCACGTGGTGGCCTCCGGGCCTGCCATGTGGTAGCTTCCAATTGGATAATAAAACTTCATACATTCCAACTGCAAATAGGATCCTGACACTTGTCACAATATTACTGGTCCAAGAGAAATATTTTAGGGAATATTTTAGGGAATATTCAGAGGAATATTCTTTTTTTTAATATTCAAAGGCCGAGTCAAACTTGGTCAAAGGCCAAAAATTGCAGTTTACTCGACTTTTCAAATTGCGATAACTTCTTCATATGGTGTCGGTTTTTTTAACCATTCACGGTGTCGGAATTAGAAATATGAGATATATTTAGTCGCTCAGGTTCGACACACTTCCGAACACTTTGAAATTTGAGCTATCACCTTGTTCCATGATCCAAATATGATCACCAAATATAAAACAAAATATATTACTATATGATCACCTGAGAAAACCAATTAATGACCAAAGAAATATGACCAAAATGTTGGTCATGTTATAAGATATTGTAAATTAGCTACTAATAGTCATATATATGCAATTTTTAGTCATGGTTTGAAACCAATTAATGACCAAAGAAATATGACTAAATTTTGGTCGTGTTATAAGATACTGTAAATTAGCTACTAATAGTCGTATATATGTAAAATTTAGTCGTCATTTGTAATCACAAATTTATCATTTGTAGTGGTCATTTATCTTTTTTTGGTAGTTTCATATTCATTATATAAACGACTAATTTAGTAGTTTATATTCATTTCATTTACTTTCATTAATAATCATTATAAATGACTAATTTAGTCGTATACTCATTTTATTTGTGTTCATCATTAATCAATATAAACTACTAATTTACTAGTTTAAATTGATTATGTGTTTATTGGTAATCAACATAAATTAATTTGTATGATTTAAAAATTGTCATACAATGTGCATGTTCATCTAATATGAAAACACAAAGTTGCATATGCTAATTACAATACTAAACAATATCAAATGAAACTATAAATAATTTCAACCATATAAATTATATTATATGAAATGTTAAAGTATTACAATATGGGTTTCCAACTTAATATTGGTTGGACTACAATTTACACACAAAATGATGTTTCATCACTTCAAAACATTATTGTTGTGTTGTTAAGGCATTGTAGGTGAATTCAAAAACTCGGAAGACTTGACCATCAGTATTTATATGTGTGTCTTATGTGGGATATTGGCTCTAAGGGTATCACCAAACCAGTTCTCCTTTCTCTCTTTTTGTATTTGTCACTCCAATGTTATTGCTCCCCTCTTTTTTCAATTCCTGCTGCTTACCAGTAATACTGAGTTCATTTTCTCAAAACAAAACAAGATACAATGTAGACTCTAAGACATGAAAGACAATGAACACTAGAATATAAACTAAATTAGACTATAAATAGTTTATACGACATATACCTCAACATCAGCAATGTCAAAGCCATTTTTCCCCATACAAGTAACAAACTTGAACAAATTTTCTTCATTGGGGCGACAATGGCCACTATAATGTGGCCATATAACCTATATAAACAAAGAAAATAAAATGTCACCATATATAGAAGATAACACCTTAGTAACTTAATATTCAAATTTCAAGGAAAGCTTAGGAAAAAGCATGTCAACTAAGTTAGATGCTAAAAAGCTCAAGCTGTAGAAAACTTGTGAAAACAAATAATATGAGGTGTGATGTTTAATCCTTGTCGTTTTACTCACAACAACATTTCATTTTCTAACGCATGAACTTAGTCCAGTGCATAAACAACATGCACTCAAAAAACAACATTAAAGTAACATTTTTTGATAGTCATGAAAATATTTTAACACAAAATAGCTATAAGGATTCCAATCAATATAGTGTAATACTAATTTCATCTTCAAGCTTTGGTTTTTGTTTAAATGAACATGATACTAAGTATTTTCAATTTCATAGTTAAATTAAGACAAAACAAAATCAAAATAAACGCCCAAAATACAATCAAACAATAAAGAGAGGTTATCATGGAATGGAAATTGAAATTATAAAAAAAAAAAATTACCTGTCCACCGATGTCGTGTATGGCATTCCTAAAAAAATTTCTTGCCCAAAATAACCATGAGGTGAAATAATCACAACATTAAAAACCATAGGAATTCCTACTAGAAACATTTCCAAAGTCGATGGCTCAGGTGGCTAAGCGATCTCTAACAACGAATGAATCATATCCAAGACGTGATGTGCATTGTCTCCCCATCCTTTTTCTAATCACGTTTCCTATAACTTGCCCACAACAGAGTCAAGTAATAATCAAACAAAGACATTGACATTTATTTTTATCTTTTATATCTATAAAATTTGAATCTGATTTATTTTCGTTACAACTCTATTGAGACCACCTACTCTACAGTAAAAAATAGCAAAGGAGCCATTAGTCATACCTACCCATGGTCTCTTGTAGGCATGATAGAAGAATAGGTTGAGCCATTAATTAGAATTGCAAAAATATTGAGGAAAGACAATTCATTATCTAGTTAACCAATTGCCAATTGAACCCTATATGGATGAGTAGCCCTAAATAAAGCAAATTTTATCTATCACATGACTTGGAAAGACAAACTCACTAACATTTCTTGTAATTTTTTGGTTTGATGTTATAAATTATTTCTTGGGCTACTCCTATTCTGTAATGGATTTTTTTCCCAGGAATGATGAAAAATTGTTCTAATGACATGGAATCAACTTAGTGGATTTTGACCCTACATGCACTAATTTTTGCAATGATTTTGTAGATGCAATTACATAGTGATATGGGTCTGAAATCATCTCATTCTTGTCTAATTTTTGGGATTAAATCCTAAAATGTTGAATTGAAAGCTCCCAAATCCTGCCTGTGTATTTTAATTTGTTAGCAATTCTTAGTTGGTCTGTTTGAAGAAAGTCATAGAACCCCTAGAAGAATAATATTGTCCTGTGAAGTGGCTGAGGGTTCTTATAATTTTGGAAAAAGTGCAAAATTGTTTGTAATTATTCCTTTGATATTTGATCCATCAATGCCTCATTACCCACCTCACCTACAAAAATAGGGAAATATGAAGTCATATTTAACTATCTCCCTTAAATGTATTATATCATCCTCTTTATAAATTCCCTCAAAATCGTTTGTTGATGAGAAAATTGCTCCTCGAGATGAGACACCTTCTCATGAGGCAAATTTTGTTGATAAACACCATCTTGAGGAAATTTTTCATTATAATTATGAGATGTTGAAGAGAGAAAAGATCGGCTATTTATTAAAGGCTATGCAAAAATGTTAGTGATTTGGTACAAGGAAAGACATGGGAAGTAAGAGAATTGTGGAGATTCGCTACAACTCTTTTGCCAAATGTGACACATGAGGATGTATGCTTATTAAAAAACTATATTTTTGAACGTGCACCATTTTGAAGGCAAGACTATTTTGGATGTAGGTGCATGAAGTTTGACGTAGGCTCCTGCACCCGACCTGACAACCCACCTGCTTACCTATGACTACGATCTATGTGCTTCGTAGCTTGTCAACTACAATTGCTCCAATTCTCGGTCATATTGTGCCTAACGGCACATCACTGTGACTTCAACTAGGCTACTCGACCACATGTGTGGTGGCTATTAAACCTACACTGACACATGTCTATCTCCCTCTAATAGCACTCCTCCATCCACAAACTAATTATGCTGACAACTGCCCTTCTATCGGTCATTTGTGTGTCTTTTCCCTCACAATTTCTCAACGATTGAGTGGTGTCAACTAGTCTAGCCCATGTTGCTTCCTTCTTAGTGAGTTTCCACCTTATGCTTCTTGTGGTTTTTTTTTTTTTGAGTGCGGGCTTGTGTGAAGGCCACAGTTCTTCCACCAATGACTATTGACCATACCTTCCCACCTCTCCAAGAAAACTACACTCGAAACTATGTGCTTCTTCGAGGTGATGCTAGTAGATCCTTTTCTTCCAACCGTAATGTCGGCCACCCCTTCTTTGTACAATTTTCGTTTCCTATTGGCAGCATGGTTTGACACTTATTTCAACCAGTTTGTTTTTGCCATGATTGACACAACCTTGTCACTTGTTGAAATTCAACATTTGCAGTCTTCCCACCTTTGTCACCTAATGAGTATGAATTCTTAAACTCTCTTCTGTCATTATCCAAAACATTTCTTTCCTAGACACATGATTTTGCAAATAAAGGTTTTTTGCAGCATAAGTCCTTGTCAAAATTTCATGAGTCTCATACCAACTGGCATCCAGTCAAAACTGCAACCTAAAATTGGACATGCACCTATTCGTCTATTACTCAAAGATGTGAATGGTGGAATATCTGCTAGAGCACTCTTATCATATGGAAGAGGCTGAGCCCTCCCTCCTATTCCCTTTCCAATACCTCCCTTAGGACCAAGAGTCAAGTGGCCATCATCAAAAGCTCTGTGTGTTGAAGGGCTTGGCATAGACTGATTTTAAAATTGAGCCCTACCCACAATCCAAGCATCTTGACTGGTGAATCCATGGTCACGTTGTCCCATATGGGGTTGTGGCCCTTTAATCCCACCCATATGTGGAAGTGAACCCATTTATGCACATGCCATGTAAGGTGGCATCACAGGTCCTCTCACACCATGATCAAATGGTTTCACGAGTCTCCGACCTGCATGTTCCATATTGGTACCTCGAGAGCGGCCTCCCTGTCCATGTATTTCTTGCACAACATCCTGATGCACTTCCTCTATTTTCTTGGGGCCCTCAACTTTCCACCTTTTTTTCCATCCATTCCTCCTCAAATCAATAAGATCCTTCAACATGAACTTCAGCCTAGATGGAAGCCCTTTGTTATTGGAAATTTTTGTCATCCTATCGAAGTAAGCATCAATATGTTCCTTGGCCTTTGAATGGTCAATCATATGACCAATAATGCTCATCATTTTTCACAAAGCTTCAACATTTTCATCCTCTGCGTGCTAAAATTCACCAATTAATTTCTTGATGAATGCATGCATGTCAGATCTCATAGGTTCATTGTATTTTGTTGTAGAAGGCCCTGCTTCTTCTTCTTTGTAACCGATGCCAGTTTTTTCACTATAAGATCGTTGATTGTTGATGAGTTCTTTCAATTCCCTTGAGCTGTTGGCATATTTTTTCTTTCGGTCGGCATACTTTATTTATAAAGCTCACCAATAAACCTTATATTTCCTAGCATTTGTTGTTGTGCTGCAGCGTTCTTCTCCCGCATTTCTTCTACTGAAAGGATTTTTTCACCATCCACTTCTTCTTTCTTAGCCTCTACCTCTTCTCTTGCATATTTTTCAAATTATTCTTGAATTTTTTTAAAAGAACTCGCTTGAAAACAAACTTCTCATTATCTTCATAAAATTCTGGTAATCCTGCAGCAAGTTGAAAACAAAATTTTGCATAGATTTCACAAAAAGTCGGCTCCATCAAGGCTTTGTCAAATATTTGAGATATTATACCATGAAGACATGATGTAGAGTCAATGTTCACTTCTTTGACCTGTTCAAAAAAAAATTCAAAGTTTTGGGGCGTTAATTTATAAAGGATATGTTTAATTTGTCATTTTTTCAACCTATCCTCATCAGAAACCTTACCCATTTCATGTCGGTTCTCTGATTTATGAATTGTGGGAAGAGAAGGCTATGGAGGAGGAATCAACCTTCTGCAAACTAGAAGCACGTTGCCACCTATCAGCATCAGAATTATTTCTCACTAGTCCAACTTGTGGAAATGGTGCTTGCACATAAGGCCCTCCAGGAAGGATGCCATTCATACTCATTTGTGTTGCTGAAGTATTTATTGCAAAGCTAGTACTATAACCTTGGTTAGGTCGAAACACAGCAGAGGAACCACTAAGACCTGCATCCATCCGCTTATCACGACCAACAGCAAAATCATCCACCAGCTTGGCCCATATATTATCATCCAAACTAGCCATATTGCTCCCACGACATTCAAGTAGATAATTCCCACTCAGCTTCCTTTCAAGCCATGCTGCAGTGCTTGATATTGCATCATCCTCTCCTACATGACTTGCAAGTTCTTGGGAATTTCCAAGTAATTCAATAGTGTCTGGACAAATTTCAAAATGATTTGGTAGATCTTTGCACTAATCCTTGATTGTCAAAAAAAAATCTCTAGAGTACTTTCTGTCTCCTGAACATTTAGTAACTAAAATAGCTACTTGATTCATAGGAGTTGAAAGCTCAGCTGCATCTTCTCAATCATCCACTTCTTTCAAGACTTTCTTCTCAGACTCTTTTGAAGAAGTCTTACTCTTGACAACATTAGTTACTACTTTGGATGGTTCTGGAAGGTTCACATCTTCCTCCTTCTCCCCTTGAACCTTATAAGCATTATATAAATCACTAGTGGGAGCTGCAACATTTGCCTTACTGAAAAAAGCTTATTTTTCCTCCTCTTGTTGAAAACTACCTTGGCAGCATCACCAATATTTGCAACACTAATATTCACAGAAACATTGGAAGAACTTTTATTCTCCTTTTCTGTTAATAAAGCTACTAAATCCTGCTTGCCTTCACTTTCAACAGGCAAAGATGACACCTGAAGTTGAGCAGATGTTTCAAAAATATCACTATTATTGGTGGATACTTGACCCTTATCTTTTGTGTCAATTGCCTTCACATTGGAAGCTGAACCTTCCCCAAGTAATTTAGCACTATCATGGTTAGCCCTACCTTTGTTTCTATATCCAGAAGATTGTTTGCAGTTAACAACTTTGTTACGAGATAAAAAAACCTATTTTTTCCTGCAAAATAGCCATATCAGCTTTAGGGAGCACTATTGTAGCTTCTGTTGAGATTCAACAAGATGATGAGCTTAGTGAAAAGAGTCGCCTTCACTAAGTGGGGCCCACACAGGCTATTTTTAGGTGTATGTCTATTTTTAGCCATGGTGAGCATATTCTATATGTAGCAGGAGGCTAATTGTAGATGGTTGGTCAAATGTGAAAAATAGATGAGATTCTATTTTTAGAATATTGGGCGAAGTCTATTTATAGATCGTTGATCTAAAAATAGATGCATTTCGATTATTATTAGCTCTTAATAATAATCAGACTCCAAACAACAACTTATTCTCTTGGAGCACTTTATTTCAGTGAACAGATTTGGAAAATCAGTGGGCTGAAGGAATTACGCAATTCCTAAGGGTTTACTGGAGTTCATGCATGGAGGATTCAGTTAGAACTCAAGTGGCAGAGTTATGACAGAGTTGGAAGAGTATTTTATGGAGTTGTATTCAGTTTAACTCAGTTAGACTCAGTTGAGCTAGTTGTATCTAGTCTAACTGAATGATACACTAGTAAGAGTGGAGTGAATTAATTAGTTAATTAATTCACTAAATAATAACTCATTAATCAACTGAAGAATACATCAATTAACTACAGTGCATGGCATTTTTAGTGGAGACCAGTGGAGAGATAGGTGAAAGGGCAAGATACACTATCAGTTGTGACTATAGTGATGCATTGATTGCATCCAACACTCAATGGAGATGCCAATGAGGATTGTGTGAGCAAGGCTGGAGAAATTCAAACTCATTCAAAGCCATTCTTCAGCAGGGATAGCGCAGTAGAGGCAGGCTAGCAGGTGACAAAGATCGGTGCATGGATTTTCAAGATTGGGCCTGATTAGTGTGTAGCGATTGTATTGTACTGAGAGCTTGATATGATCAGCTTTGTGTGAGGATTGTTACATGATCTCTATGACATATATTATATACAGATAGTTGGGGTTTTTAGCTTCAAGCTTTCTCGTTAAACAACTGTGTTAATGTGTGTGAATTTTTATTGTTTCATGTGTGCATTGCAATCTTGATTTAATTTCCGCAAATGATCAATGGTGGAATAGATTCTGTATTTTGCATGAAGTTAAAATAGTTTGATATCGAGAGAATCTTGGACATATAACACATAAGTTATATAATTTCTACAGCTTCTGATTGTAATTCCCATTTAGATACCTTGCATGTATCCGTTGTTGACTGCTCAGATATAACTCACACTTCACCCTTTTTCTCTTTGAGCATATTTTGATCAATTTCCACTATGCCATTGTCATGTGTAGTCAGTTGAGATTCTAACCTACTCTCATGCATTCCATTGATTTTTCTCTCCCCAACATGCAAACTAGCTTTTTCTTTTCCAACGATAAAATTGGAAAAATAAGTTAGCTCTTTTTTTATGTCAGCATCAAGTGAACTTGACAACTCAGATGGGGAATCATAAACCACAACAGTCCCATGCTCGAGATGGAGAACATTTCCAAAATATTTCCTCTCTCCAATAACAGAATTAAGAAAATTATTGATGCAACTTTGTCTAGAATTATCGTTGTTGATTCATATTGTTCATTCTTCACATTTCTAAGTTTTGAATCTGATTTAATGCCATCCTTGTTGCATTTTGGGCTCTTCAATCTTCCTACAAGAACATTATTGTTATAAAATTTCATATCTTCTACTGCTTTCTTTACTACTCCAACATCCTTTGTAGAAAACTCTATAACTAGCCCAGAAGTTTTTGTTTTTCCTTCATATCCCTCAACAGAGTATCTCAAAGATGAAGACATCATAAATGATCAATTCACTCACAGATTTTGAATCTTGTAAAGGTTCCAAGGTTCCCTTGGAAATATCCCTTTCAATGATCTCATCTACAGATGTTGAAACTCCTGATATCCTTAACAAGGGAGTGTCCACAACATTAACCATGTTTCTTGATGACTGCTTTGGCAATAGTATCTTTTCACATTTTGTGGGATTTCTAAATGAACCGTAAGGATGGTTGCGGAATCAGGCTTTGGCAGTGAAGAATGCAGAACTGTTTCTACAACTAGCTCAGAATTAACCCCTCCATTAACAACTTTAACTGTATTTTGTAGGGCTGCCATTAAAGGATTTGTTGAGGTAGATGATGAACTCTGACTCAAAAGTAACTCCTCCACCTGCCTATGAGAACCAATAAGTTTAGACTCCTCTGCAACCACCTCTTTTTTTTACTCCCTTTCCATATTTGAATAGCTTGCTACCAATGACACCTGTTGTTGCATCTGCTACTTTTTAGGCTTGTGCTAAGATTTTGTCATCTTATTTCAACATTCATTTGTTGGAAGACCTGCTTGTTTTTTAGATATTTTTTCTACTTTTCACTAGTATGATGATCTAATCTAGACTAAAGTGTAGAAACTACAAAACAATTTGAAATCGTACCATCAGAGAGATCACATGTTGTCGCAACACTCATGTTCACTTGTGATAATTTAATTCCATCTACTTTATCTATAGTCAATACTTCAGATGGAGGACTGATGGAAAACTGTAAACTACAATTATCTTCATTGTTGACAACTGCAACTGCAAGAGAACTTGATTGATTTCCGAGAGATTCTGGCAAGGAGTTTGTCTTTCCATCTAGAACTTGAACTAGAGCCAGAGTGGTTTTTGAAGTTTGTGGGAATGGTTTCAATATATCTAGCATCTCACTTGAATGGATCGTATCCAGTTTATTTTTTCTTGTTAATGGGAATGAATCATATGATATGCTGGTTTTTGTCTTTAATTTTTGATAAAAAGTAGATGAAATGTTACCATATGACCCAGCTGGCATCGATGAGTAGAAATTCATTGGGCGTGAACCACTTAAAGAAACAAAACCTGAAAGTGGAGGTTTGTATGTAGGCAGACCTGCTGATGGAGGAATGGAATATTTAATTTATGACACAACATTATTGTCTATTTTCAAATCTTACTTCATACCTTTTGGACCAAATTTCAGCTCTTCATGAGTCTCAGGGTGAGTGATTTTGACAACCATATTGGTCAGTTGGGGAATATACTGAGTTGTTGATCTGTTGGGGAATATACTGATTTGGGGAATTTTTTCGAGTCATATATTGTTAAGATTTTGCACCTAAATTCCTCACACAAAACCTCTCTACTGCCATACCATTGAATTACACATGTGTTTTTTTGACATTTACACATCATGATGCAACCTAGGTAGATGATGGGTGTTGTACTGAAATGAAACTCTTCTACACCAAGGAGAGCATCTATGTTAGGTCCCCATATTACTAGTGTAGTCCCTTATTTTTATTAGTGTAGCCCCCTTATTGTTATTTTTGTGCCCTTGTAACCCCCATATTGTTATTATTCTTCCCTTACATTATTATTGTTAGGCCGGTAAGGATTATATTGTGATCCCATGGACCCCTATATTTAGAAGGAGGTTTTGTTATTTGTATCATCCAAGAATTTTTCATTTATGTAATGTATTTGAGTTTTCCCCCTCGAAGTGGCTGATTTCTAAGGCGTTGATCTCTCTTCTCTTCTATTTTTGGAGCTACTTTCATAACATTTGGTATCAGAGCTTTGGATTCGAGGGTTTCGTTGCTCCAAACAGGTCATCGTGGTATTTTTGCTATAAAAATTTTTTCTACAAAGGATGTGAAGATGAATTGTTTAGAGAGTGAAGCCGAAATCCTAAGGAACGCCGTGGAAAATTTTCAGATCTTGGTTCGCAATATTTTCGGAGATATGATCTATGGAAGTTAGGGCTTTTTGCAGGCTCCTAAATTTAACCTAAACAGGTCATAATGGAATTTTCACAATAAATTTATTTCTACGGGTGTCAAAAGCTTAAATTTTTACATAGCAAAGCCGAAATCCTGAGGAATGTCGTGGAAAAATTTTAGAGCTTTATTCGCAATATTTTCGGAGATATGATCTGTGGAAGTTAGTGTTGTTTCAGGCTTCTGAATTTCATCTCAAAGAGGTGACCCTGGGAAAATCGTCACAACTCTCACTCTGAGCATCAGATTGGAATTATATAAAAAGTGGTCGCAAGTACACAGACTTTAGTTTCTTTTGTATCAATTTCAGAGCTGAAGGAGGAAACAGTGACATGTGGCACGCCGTACAAGTTCACTCTACTAAACCAGTCTATAATTAGGTCATTTTGGGAGATTGGGCATAACTTTGTCTCGAAGAATCCAAATCAGGTCAGACCTATAGCAATTGAAAGAAGCTTTAGAGGATACTACAGGGCCAAATTTCAGATATTGAAGATTCGAAATCACAGAGATAATTTAGTTTCAATATCGAGCTCCTCAAAATCAATAAAAACGTGTGTATTTTTTTTCTTTTCAAATTGCATAAGTCTTGTGTGAAAAATCAGTTTGAATTGATTCCAAGGGCATATTGTAGAATAGATATCAGTATTCGATTACAAAATGCCTCCAAAAAATAATTCAACACCCATTAAGCCTTTAGAAGGCTCTACTATGACTCATGAAGATGAAGAATTGCAACATGACATATCAAAATTACAAGAGCAAGTGCACCAAATTTCGCTCTCGCAAAGAGCAACAAAAAATGAATGGAAGCTTTGAAGAAAGGCGTGAAAGCTAATATGGATGGCATGGAAGCTAGCATAGAAGCTAGAATGGAAGATAAGATGGATGGCATAAAAGACAACATGGAAAACATGAATAATGATCTAAATGCACACATGGAAGGTTTGACAAAGTTGATACAAGAAATGTTTCCTATCGCTGAAAAGATAGTAGAGGAAACTCATGATGAGAACAAAATAAATGTTAATCGTGATTTCATAAACTCTAACGTTGGATGGAAGAACCACTATATTCCAAAGATGGATATGAGGATGTTTGATGGCAAGGATCCCATAACATGGATACTACAGATGGAGCAATATTTTGATCTCAATAATGTGAAAAACACACAAAAGGTAGGCATTGCAACTTTACATTTAGAACAAAATACATTTGTATGGTATCGATGGCTTTGCTCTCGTAAAAAAATTGTCACTTGGTCAATTTTTATGGAGGAAATGATAGCACATTATGAGGATACAAAGAGCAACACCTTCTTTAGCCAATTGATAAATCTCAAACAAAAGGGTTCAGTGGTGGAGTACTTCCAAAAATTGAATATAAGGGTAGTTGATATTCCAGAGGATCACAGGATTGATGTCTTCATAGGGACTTTAAAGGATAAAATCCAACATGAAGTTCACGTTTGGGAACCTGATTCACTAGAGAAGGCATTCAGGTTGGCAAGAAAAATTGAATGTAAAATTATGGCGACAAGGAAGCCTACCACACACATCTATAAAGATGGAAGTATTGCTACTCCTAGACTTCTACAACCTACAAGGTTGACACCAAAACAATTGGAAGAAAAAAGAGAAAAAGGGCTTTGCTACAGTTGTGATAGAAAATACACTAAAGGTCATAAGTGTGCTGAGAAGAAATTATTTTACATAGATTGTGAAGAAGAAGAAGAAATGAGTCTGACCATATCGTGTAATGCATTGGCAGGAATTACCACTCCTCAAACTCTCAAGATAGAAGGACATATCAAGAAGAAAAAGGTAATAGTTTTGATTGATTCAAGTAGCACCCATAATTTTATTCATTGTAAGGTAGCCAAGGGATTGAATTGTTTCCTATACCCAACACCAGAATGTCAAGTCATGGTTGCAAATGGAGGAACTATGAATTGCTCTGAAAAATTCCATAATATCAAGCTAACCATGGGAGAATATGTATTGAATATTCCAATGTTTTCCATCCAATGGGAGGTGTTGATGTTGTACTAGGAGTACAATGGTTACATTCTTTGGGGACGGTAGCTTTTAATTTTTAAGAACTTTTCTTGAATTTTTTTTCGGAAGGAAAGGAAATCGAATTACGGGGTATCGCAGGGAAGCCAAGAAAGATAATAAGCTCTAATGTCATGACAACGCTTCTGAAGAAATAACAACGAGGTGTAATTTCACAATTATGCTCACTAGAAGTTCCAACATCAAAATCATCTATTTCTCCAGATCTCCAAAAAGTATTGGACAAGCATTCCAAGTTGTTTGATACTCCCAAAGGACTCCCACCTATTTGTGATCATGATCATGTTATTCATTTCATTACAGGAAGTGTTCCTCCAAACATCAGGCCTTATAGATATCCTTATGTCCAAAAGAGAAAAATTGAACGTATGATTACAAAAATGTTAAAATCTGGTACAATTCAACCTAGTCAAAGTTCTTTCTCTGCTCCAGTAGTGTTGGTGCACAAGAAGGATGGATCATGGCGCATGTGTCCGGATTATAGGGAGCTCAATAAGCTCACTATTAAAGATAAATTTCCCATTCCTGTGATTAATGAATTATTGGATGAATTACATGGCGCTATTTATTTTACCAAGTTGGATCTTCGTTCAGGATATCATCAAATTAGAATGAAGATTGAAGATATTCTGAAAACAACATTTCGAACTCATGAGGGTCATTATGAATTTTTGGGCATGCCCTTTGGCCTTACCAATGCACCTTCTACATTTCAAGGGTTGATGAATTCCATTTTCAAACCCTTCCTTATAAAATTTGTGCTAGTATTTTTTGATGATATATTAATCTACAATAGGTCTTGGAAGGATCATGTTTAACATGTTGACAGGGTGCCCAAATTATTGGAGGAGAAACAATTATATGAAAAAATATCCAAATGTTTCTTTGGAGTACAAGAGGTGGAATATCTAGTTCATATTGTATCTCACGAGGGTGTTAAGGTAGACCCTAACAAAATTAAATCCATTAAGGAATGGAAAGTCCCCACAACCATAAAGTAGTTACGAGGATATATCGGGTTAACAGTGTATTATCGCAAGTTTGTTAAGAATTATGGGAGAATAGCAGCACTTCTAACAACATTATTGAAGAAAGATGCATTTTCATGGACTCCTGAAGCAACTAAGGCCTTTGAACATCTTAAAGAGGCAATGTGCCTAGCACTGATCTTAGCTACGCCAGACTTCACAAAAACCTTTATTGTGGAATGTGATGCCTCAAGAAATGGAATTGGTTTTGTGTTAATGTAAAAAGGAAGACCCATTGCTTTTGAAAGTTGTCTAATCAAAGGAAATTATTTACAAAAAACTATTTATGAGAAGGAAATTTTGGCAATACTACATGCACTAAAGAAATGGCGACCTTATTTAATGGGAAGGCACTTCAAGGTAAAAACTGATCATGATAGTCTTAAACACTTTTTGGAACAAAGACTATCTTTAGAAGAGAAGCAAAAATGGGTCGCAAAGATGTTGGGTTATGAATTTGAAATTATCTACAAAAAGGGAAGCTAAATTTTGTTGCAGATGCACTCTCGAGAAAGGATGAAGAGGTGGAAACATTGCTTTGTGCAATTTCTATTATCCAACCATATTGGATAGCCGAAGCAAGAGATGAATGGAAGAAGGACGAAGAAGTGTGGACACTCATTCAAAAGTTGAAGCAAGATCCTAGTACATCTGATACATTTAGCTGGAAAAATGATTCCTTATGGTACAAAGACCACTTATATCTTTGTAAGAATTCCAAAATAAAACAAAAGATTCTTTTGGAATTTCACACTTCTCCTTTAGGAGGACACTCAAGATTTTTAAAAACTTACGACAGGGTGAAGAAATAATTTTTTTGGGATGGCCTTAGATATGATATTCAAAAGTTTGTGGCAGAATGTTTGGTTTTCCAACAAACTAAAGTTGAGACAATTAAGACCCCAGGTCTTCTACAACCTTTATCCATTACAAGTCAACATTGGGAGGATATTTCAATGGATTTTATCATAGGTTTACCTAATTCTGAAGAAAAGAGAGTCATCATGGTGGTAGTTGATAGACTTACCAAGTATGCACACTTTTTTGCATTATCTCATCCATTTAAAGCAAGTACAGTTGCTACTACATTTATGGAAACAATTCAAAAGCTACATTGAAACCCAAAGATTATGGTAAGCGACAGAGATCTGATTTTTACTGGAAATTTTTGGATGGAATTATTTTCTTGTTTGGGTACTCAACTAGCTCATAGCTCATCTTATCATCCTCAATCTAATGGTCAAACTAAGATAGTGAAATTTTTCCCCAATTTGGTACAAAATTGAATGAAACAACAGGCAAATCAACATTGCAACGAGAGAAGTTTTTATGTAGGATACTGGGTATTTTTATGGATACAACCATACAAACAAATGTCCCTCAAGCAAGCTATGAAGGATAATAAATTATCACCAAAATACTATGGTCCTTACAAGGTGTTACAAAAGAATGGTACTATGGCATACAAATTGGAGCTTCCTTCTTCTTCGCGAGTGCATCCAGTTTTCCATGTTTCATGCTTAAAGAAGGTTATAGGTGACAAACTTCTAGTTAAAACAATATTGCCAAAACTTGATGACGAAGGAAAAATCATACTGGAACCTAAAACAGTCACGGAACAAGAACTCGACAGCTATGAAATCGATCAATTTCAGAGTATCTCATCAAGTGGAAGAACTTACCCATTGAAGGTTCTACATGGGAGGATGAGAATTTTATACAGAAGCATCCAGAGCTACTAAAGCATTGAGGACAACACTTTTTTGAAGGAGAGGGGCATGTTAGGTCCCCATATTACTAGTGTAGTCCCTTATTTTTATTAGTGTAGCCCCCTTATTGTTATTGTTGCACCCCTGTAACCCCCATATTGTTATTATTGTTCCCTTACATTATTATTGGTAAGTCGGCTAGGATTATATTGTGATCCCATGGACCCCTATATATAGAAGGAGGTTTTGTTATTTGTATCATCCAATAATTTTTCATTTATGTAATGTATTGGAGGTTTCCCCCTCGAAGTGGCTGATTTCTAAGGCATTGATCTCTCTTCTCTTCTATTTTTGGAGCTGGTTTCATAACAATCTATGACAACATCTCTTCCTGTTTTCAATTGACCATATGTTTGTAGAATTGTATGACCAAACAATTCATTAGCCACCAATGTCTGATGAGTCTCTGCTAGCCCAAGTTTCCATGGCTGCCCAAAATTTTGTATTCATGTCCAACAAGATGCTCGAGTACCACCATAATTTCCTAAAATCAATACATGATCTGCGTGGCCCTTTACTACACCACTTGCTATCATTCCAACTCCAGCTTCAAAGACCAAATTTCTGCTGATTCTAGCTCCTGGATTAGAATTCTGCAGCAAAAACCATCAAAATAGTCAGATACGTCTTTATTACCTTCTAGCATTGCAAGCCTCATATCTTGAACATGAAACCTTACAACATGCAAATCCCCCCAGCATTTGGTTCAGAGGAAGGCAGATGGTTTTGACCAACTTTTGTTGACTCTTTAGTTGAAACCAATTGCTATCACTTGTAAAATTCTCTTGATATGGAAATCGCATGAGTGAAATTTTAATTACCCCAAATTTATAAAGAACATGTTCTACAAGGTTGATTACAACAGTAAAAAGTTAAAACTCTGGCTTGAATTTAAAAAAATTCTCACTATTGGAGTCAAATCTATGAAAGTGAAGGATATTCGAACATGGTGTTTGAGATAGAAAGGAGTTGTCTTAGATAGAAAGAGGAATCCATGGCATGATACCCGCAATATGATCCAATGCAGACATATTATGATAGAAAAAATCATATATTTATTGAATTTCTTATGATTTTATGTGATAGATTAGTTTCCCATATCCTCTCAAACTGTTCAGCAGATTGCCTTGTTATGCATAAGTAACATATTCCTAATTGAAAACAACTTTGTATTTGTATTACCAAAGTCTACTCCATTATAAGGGCCTTGATCACAATCTATAGAGAAGAATGCCCATAAAATTATAAACATAAAGATTCAAAAATGAAGGAGCAGATGTATGGACAGAAATAGTGTCAACATTCAAGCACAAGAAAAGGCAGAAGCACTAGAAGACGACTGATTTGCCAACTAGAACTCCAAATGTCCACCACTTGCAATAGCTTTCTAAATTTCTTTCATGAAACTGCATGGCAGTGGGAATTTAATTTGATACCAATGTAAAATCCCCCAAGGGATAATTGATGTAATTGTTTGAAATATCCTATAGATGCTAGTGCCCTCAACAAATCTATTACTTATGTCCAAGATAAGAAATACCATAATTTCCTCAGGAAGGATCCGTTAAAATAGAACTCCTATTTGCAAGAAAGCATCTTCAACTTCGTAAAATTCCTCAGATAGGCTTAGTTTTATTATCTTGGAAGGATTTGGATGTTCATCAAACAACTATAAATGGTGGGAAAGAAGAGCATATGACACACTTCAATGTTTCAAATCCTCTGCTATTGTCACTAAATTTTCCAACGAGGCACATTATAAAAAAAATTAGGAATCACAAAAAGTATTCTCCCACGGGCCATGAGTAATGCCCATAGTGGGGCTATGATCTGGCAACAAGCCAGATAACTGATGATGACCCAGGTTCAGGATCTAGATGGTATGCAACCCATGATAATCTCATTGAATCAGTTGGGGTCACTGGGTTGGGTTAGGAAAAGTGGCTCGTATGGACATCTGGGAAGGCTCCAGCATGAATGGTCCAGGGACACATGCATATTTATAATAGCCTTAAGAGTTTTCCTTGCTTTCCTCATTGGGGAAGATAGGATATAAAACTGTTATAGCTTTTGAATAGATGACACAACCTCTTCTAGACCTATTGTCTAGTGTTGAATATGCCTCTTGCATTTTCAAGCTCAAAGAGTTGGCATAACTGGTCATTTCCAATTTTACTAGGCATGTTGCTAGTTCCATGCCATTAGGTTCCAATTTTGAATCCCATGGGTGAGGCATGCTATCCACTAGTTTATAATGTGGTTTCCAAAAAAATTCCAGAATATGAAAATGAAGGAAATAAGGGTTCTACTTAATGTATTTTCACAGTTGGTTGATCCCATGGAGTTAAAAAGGTATCTCTATTCATCAACAGTGGAGAAAATCAGTGACAAATAATAATGATTGTTTATTTTGAATCCTTTAAGTATGAGATCATAGAAGGAAGTAGTCAGATTCAAATTTCAAAGAGGACAACAATCATTTAAGGCACAAAAATTCTTCAATGTACGGAATATTTTTTCCTTTTGAAAAATTTTGTACAAGACAAGAGGGATATTACACCTGACTCCAAGGCACACATAATTAGTTAGAATTATTCAAGAAAATTTTCATACAAGTATCAATGTCACTCAAGCAGAACTCTTTGAGATCTTTGGCCACAAACGATGTTGAAATATAACATGTCAGAATCAACTTCCTATGGATGATTGCAGCTGTGAAGTTTTTAGCACCAAGATTGGATTATGTAGCCTTTATATGTGTGCTATTTGGAGAAAAATTGACTTTAAAGTGAATACTTGCTGATGATTAGTCTGCGATATTTTTTCCCACTAGACATAGACAGATTGTGCAATCGATGAAGGAGAAATAAGCATGGGTATCAGTTGTAAGGGTTGTGCAGGGTCATCCAAAATGATTTTCATATGTATGGCTTGTAAGAGAACACTGGAAGTATTAGGGTAAAGGATTTTTTTCAGCAATGTGCACCTGCTTGTGATAGGAAAAACCTTGTGAAGGGATTTGATTGTGTTCAGAGGATATTTCATGGAAGTGAGAACTCCAAGGGGAGAAAACTATTTTTAAAGTCCCAATAATTATTGGAAAGAGTGGAGTTGATGATGAGGCTGCAATTTGTAAAGTGATGAAATGTTTC
This sequence comes from Pinus albicaulis, assembly GCA_034641835.2. NCBI lineage: Eukaryota > Viridiplantae > Streptophyta > Pinopsida > Pinales > Pinaceae > Pinus > Pinus albicaulis. The sequence goes on along the minus strand of CM076569.1, from coordinate 395,317,102 downwards.
TTTCAAGAGTTAGAGATAGGATTATACTTGGGGACCTCCATATTCCATTTGTGAAATACCTTGTCTGATCCAATGATATGGAAAATAAAGCATTGTTGAGAAAATATATTGTCATCATTGAATCAAGAAACTTGTACACAGATGCACTCTACATGATACTCTTGGCATTAAGAGTGGTGTTTGACAACGATATTTTTATACAAACCTTAGATCAAATTAAGTATTTCCTTCCAAGTGGAGATAGTGGCATCGTTATAATACTTGATGTTCCAGGACAATCAACGATTTTTCACCTATAGCAGACTTGGAATTGAGGCTCTTAGGCAAAGCAATACTGGCATTGTCGAATAAGCTTACCAGAAAACAAATAATTTTGAAAGGCCTTCATATTACTATGTGAAATAAGGATATGTTTTCAAAGATGTTGAGGATTAAAAATATGAAACTGATGCCTCTTCCAGACATTTAGCAAAGGTCAAGTGGTAGAATCGTTGGCATATTTCAGTTGCTTTTGAGAGAATAATACAAAGGAAAATGGATCCCAAACAACCCTTGTTCAATAGCATAGACCTCAAAGAGAGAGGAATGCTCCCATCCCGATCCATAATTATGGTGATAAGGGGACTTAGGGTGTATATATAAATATATGTACATGTGCCACATTAGAAAATGTTTTGATGATCCAACCTACAAAATCGGAATAGACCAGCCTGTTCTTTTTGGAAGCCAACTTGTATACCTTGCTTTGGATTTATTAAAAATTATTTTTTCACCTAATTTGAAAGATTGCCACATTTTTTTGGGCCTATGCCTACAATTCCATTAGAGGAACCTGAGGAGCGTTGGTATTCATGACATGGAGATTTCACACTTGGTTTGTGGGCCTGCTTTGAGGAGAAGCCCCCTGCATATGTAAACTCTAAGATTCTACAGCTAAGTTATATGTTTTGGTTGAGAATCTCATGGATTTTCATAAAATAAGCCAAAATACACTAATAATGACAATTTAAATTGACAATAAATAGAAGTACATGATATAAATGTACAAAATATTCTTTAACATGGTAGGGATTAGGTTTCTGAAATGAAAAATTGAATGCAAGGAGGAACAATTGTTGAGGTGAAAGTAACCAAGATATAGTATAGGGACATGGTAATGTGTCTATACTTACACCAAATGGTGTTTTCAAAAAGATACAAAAGTCTTGTATGTTCACAGCTTCAAGCACAATCTGTTGCCTGTGAGTCCAATCACAAAACAAAACATAAAGTAGAGCTTGCTGAGAAGAATTGTCTTGACCTGTGTTACACCAAGTTTCAAGGGCAGGTGGACAATGGAAGGGGTTTTGGTGATGATTAGAAGGTACCCCGGAATTAAACAATGGACAACAGAATGGGGGCAAGAAAAAAAATTTAAAGATACAGAAATTATTATTACAAATTAAATATGTAAAAGTCTAAAACAATGAAAATGTCAAATTCACAAAGTGAAGGAAATTCAAGTGCAAGTAAATTATAAACATACATGATGAATTATGAACGATAATATTAATAATTCCACATGAAACATAAACCAATAGCATTCATAATTCCATCATATGGTAATATACAACTAATCAATATGAAACCAACACCATTCATAATATCTCAGGGCAAAACCCTTGCATCAATCTGCAGGGCCTCATCCCAATAGCCAACGAGTAGGTTTGTCTGGTTCAATTCCTTCATAATCTACTGGAACTGCTACCCAAAATGCTGCAACTTTTGGTGCTCTAAGCTGGTTCTTGTGTCAGAGAAACCTCCAGAAAGTGCACCAGCATACAAAATGTCCAAAAACGTATTATTACAAGAAAAACATGGACAACGACCTACAAAAGATGTACAATCAAATGAGTCAAATGATATCTCATGGAAAAACCCCCACATTTATCTGCAGGGCCTCATCCCAATAGCCAAAAAGCATGTTTATATGGTTCAATTCCCTCACAATCTACCAGAATCACTACCCAAAATGCTGCAACTTCTGGTGCCTCTAAGTTAGTTCATGTGTCAGAGAAACCTCCAGAAAGTGCACCAGCAGACAAAATGTCCAAAAAAATATTATTACAAGAAAAACGTGGCCAAAAAACTACAAAATACGTACAATCAAATGAGACGAATGATAAAAGACAAATAAACAATACACAACCAATACTATCCACTACTTTCAGAATTATATAAGTAATGGGCATATACATATTTGCTAGATTTATAGGTTAATGATTAACCATAAGAAACCAAAAAAATTGTATTCACACCAATGAGAAGGTCAAAGGAATCAACTGTTAAGCAAATGAATTCACTTTCCAATAGCATGTAGAGTGCTAAAATATTTATTGGATAAGCTTAAGGAATTTAGGAAACTCCATTGGGATAAACTAAAATACAACAACTTCCAGAATTTCAATATAAATGCTAATGTGGCAAGAAAACTTGCTTAAAAAATAACTCACCAAAGTATTAAGTGTGCTTAAGTAACAACTCCTATAAACCTAGGAGATCACAAAATGCTGCAATAACCCGAGACTTTGTTGAAGGTTTTTAAGAATTGCTTCAGAAAGAACATATATTTCCTTCAGAAAAATATTAGGAAAGCGACTTGAAATGATTAGCTTCTGCCATGTGGACAATATTTTGATTATCATCTAATAAAGTAGGGGTCTTTACTATTAAGCAAGGTGACTCTAGATAATGGGTCTTCATTATTAAGCATGGTGACTAGTAAAAGAATTCAGTCTTGAACTCTATATTTTGTTGCCAATATTTTTTATTTACTGAAAAATCTAATAGTAATACCATTGCTTGATTTCCTTCCTCTATATCCCATGCTAGCGCACCCAAGGGAATGATAGATTTGTTTTCACTTTTCATCAAGGACACTTAAGAGGAACTAGTTTTGACATGTGGCAACTAAACATTCGTAAGACAATTGAGGGAAATATGCCCATCTTCAGGAGAATTTACATCACCAATTTTCTAGGATGTGGGTAACATCCCAACAGAAAAACAGATGTCCCCAATAGTTTCCTTGTACCTCGTGCATAGGGAAACACTAAATTATAAGCCAACCTACTTTCATTTTACATATGATGGCGACCGGATCCATTCAGGGTGGGCTGACAATGAGCATAGATCCACTGATAGATCCATCAGTGGATGCATCCATTAGGGGTGGGACACATCCTTAACGCAACTAGGTCCCATCCAAGATAAAAGGGAAAAGGATAAAAAAATTCTCATGCATATAGAATTGACTATATCATTTATAAGTGACATAAATAGAACACATAAAATCATAAAAGTATTTCATCTAACATAGTTATGTATGAAGACTTGAATCTTCAACTCTTAGAGAAATTGTCACATGTCATTTCTGATGTATGTATGAGTAATTTTCAGAGTAGGTGTCCCCATGTGTGGGTGCACATCTTGCATATTTGGTAGGGGAATGACAACATATCCTCCCAGGCTGGTGGGTATCCCCAATCAATAAATAAATGCATGATTGGTGGGCCCTGTTACCCATCATATGGCATGAGAATTAATCCAGTTGAAAACCTCACCCAAGCAGGTTGCACTTGGATAATTTTGGCTCTCTGGCTTGTTACCTCTCATGTTATATGAGGCCTACAATTGTGAATATTTTCACTACTATTGTCATTTCCATTACAAAGGGAGGTTTATAGGTTGACCTTTAGATGGCCCTAGAGTCGTGATTGAATTTGATAAGGTTTTGATGATGGCCTCATCATAATAGCCAACAAGCATGTTTTTCTGGTTCAATTCCCTCAAAATATACTAGAATTGCTACCCAAAATGCTGAAACTTTTGGTGCCTCTAAGCTAGTTCCTGTGTCAGAGAAACCTCCAGAAAGTGAACCAGCTAGAAAAAATGTCCAAAAACATTATTACAAGAAAAACATGGCCAAAAACCTACAAAATACATCCAATCAAATGAGACAAATGATAAATGACAACTAAACAATATGCATTGTGCAACCAATACCGTCTACTATTGTAAAAACTATTGAAGCAATGGGCATATACTGATTTGTTAGATTTATAGGTTAATGATTAATCATAAGAAACCAAAAAAATTGTATTCACACAAATGAGAAGGACAAAGGAATCAACTGCTAAGAAAATGATTTCATTTTCCAATAGCATGTAGAGTGCAAAAACATTTGTTGGATAAGCTTAAGGAATTTAGGCAACTCCATTGGGATAAACTAAAATACAAAAGCTTCCAACATTTCAATATAACTGATAATTTTGAAAACAAACTTGATTAACAAATATCTCACCAAAGTAGTAAGTGTGCTTAAGTAAAAAATCCTATATACCTGGGAGATAACAAAATGTTGCAATAACCTGAGAATTTGTTGAAGGTTTTTAAGAATTGCTTCATAAAGAGCATATATTGCCTTAAAACAAATATTATGAAAGTGACTTGAAATGATTAGCTTCTGCAATTCGGACAATATTTTGATTGTCATCTAAAAAAGTATTGTGATATTCCCAACAATCCTCCACGGCATGGGGTCTTTACTATTAATAAAGGTGACTCTAGATAATGGGTCTTCATTATTAAGCATGGTGACTAGTAGAAGAATACAGTCTTGAACTCTATATTTTGTTGCCAATATTTTTTATTTACTGATAGCTCTAATAGTAACATCACTACTTGCTTTCCTTCCTCTGTATCCCATGCTAGCACACCCAAGGGAATGCTAGATTTGTTTCCACTTTTCATCAAGCACACTTAAAGGAACTAGTTTTGACAGGTAAAAAATAGACATTCCTAAGACAGTTGAGGGACATCTACCCATCTTCAGGAGAATTTACATCACCAATTTTTTGGGATGTGGGTAACATCCCAAAAGAAAAAGAGATGTCCCCAATAGTTGCGTTGTACCTCATGGATAGGGTAACACTAAATTCTAAGCCAACCCACTTTCATTTTGAAAATGATGGTGGCTGGATCCATTCAGGGTGGACTAGCAGTGAGCATAGATCCACTGATTGATCCATCAATGGATGCATCCCTTAGGGGTGGGACACATCTTTAATGAAACTAGGTCCCATCTAAGATAAAAGAGAGAGCAATAAAAAAATCTCATGCATACATGAGAATGGACTATATCATTTATCAGTGACAGAAATAGAACACATAAAATCATAAAATAATTTCATCTAACACAGTTATGTATGAATACTTGAGTCTTATAATCTTACAGAAATTGTCACATGTCATTTCTTATGTATTTATGAGTAATTGTCAGGGTAGGTTTCCCCATGTGTGGGTGCACATATCACATATTTGGTAGGGAAATGACAACATATCCTCCCAGGCTGGTGGGCATCCCCAGCCAATAAATAAATGTATGATTGGTGGACCCTGTTACCCATCATATGACATGCGAATTAATCTAGTAGAGGATTGCACCCAAGCATGCTGCACTTGGAGAGTTTTGGCCCTCTGGCTTGTTACCTCTCATGTTATAGGAGGCCTACACTTGTGATATTTTCAATACTCTTGTCATTTCCATCACAAAGGGATGTTTATAGGTTGGCCTTTAGATGTCCCTAGAGTCGTGATTGCATTTGATGAGGTTATTTATGAAGTAAGCATAGATGGCTTGATGATGTTGATGTTTGGGTTGCCTTGATGATGGTTTTTTTCCTTTCATACTAGCCAACTTAGTTGTGAATGCCCTGTGATCATTAGATGGTTAATGATACATGATTTTGTATGACTCACTTGATGAAATCCCCTAGCATTTTTGGCCTAAGCCAACATCGTTTTCACATAATCATTTCAATAGCTTCGTGATGATGTGCAACACTCTAGCATTTTCCCCCTGCTATTACTTGAATTGAAATTGTTCTTGGGGTGATTGAATATGATCTAGCATGTTTTGATATTCATGAGGTAAACACCCTGGTTCATATTGAAGGATTGTAAGCATATTATGTTATGCCATGATATAGACTACAATCATTGCCTGCTTTACAGTTCTATCTACGTAGATCCACTATATATGGGATTGGTTGGCATGTTTGAGGAATGCCCCACATCTTATTGGCATACATGTTTAGGTCACCATAACAACTATTTGACCATTGATTTCCCAGTTATCTATGAGATCCACTTATGGAGGAGTGTGATCAATTTATTGGAGGGGAATCCTAGCCCTTGGGCATATACCTTTTGACAAGTAACCAAATTGTTGCCAAATTAGTGCCAATAAATGCAAAATTGTAGTAGAATTTTAAAATTAGGGTCATAATAGAAATTTGGACAAATATTGCTAGGAGCTATGGTGGCTATAAATCCATCACCTTAAAACCCTCACCACATTTTGATAAAATTTTTTAGAAATGCCCAACCTTTGTTGCTTGATCACTTTGGTTATTTGGGAAGATTGTAATTGTAGAATGCACATGGTAGAGAACAACTTGAACATAGCGAAAAAATTTACGTGTTATGAGTGTTGATTTTTGTGTAGCTTGGGAGGGACTCCAAGCCCTAGCATTCAAGGGTTGGAGGTCAAAGCACCATAAATGGGCTTGTGGGCTTGAGATCCAAGCTTGGGGGTTTTGCACCCATCATTATTTGGGCCAAAACCGTGATGGATTTTCGACATGTGATGGATGAGGATGATAGTGCTTGGTGAGACTATTCCAACGCAATGAGAATCATCTGATTCTGAGTTGTTGTTAGAGAGAAATTAATTTTTGAAGTTGACAGGTTAATTATTGGTTCAAGTCATGTTGGCTTGATGTAAATAACTCCAATAGGTGTGTCTGTTCATAATTCGTTGAAGCCCCTCATTATGTCTATAAAAGGAGGGTGAGCACTTGTGTTTTAGGCATCCATTGTGTGTAACTTATGTTTTGGCCCATAGGCATAAGATGGATGACAACATGGAGAAGAGGGCAATTCAGGGCACTCTTGGTGATTGTTATGAAGGTAGATTTTCTATGTTATAGGGCCAAGGCAGAGGAGATAATTTCTGTATGTTTTGGGGGTATGTTAGGGTGTTTAGACCCTTGGAAGAGGCAGTTGCAACCCTGGATGGATGTTGTGGGAAGGTCGCAGTCCTAAACCAACCTAAACAGAGCTGTGTAGAGCAGTGTTAGGATTGGTTCATGCCCAGGACAACAACGTTGAGGAGGAAGGTACTTCCAAAGGGCAGCCACTTTCATCTAGAGAAATTATGGGCAGAATTGAAGGCTAGAAGAAGGGACTGTGTGATGCCCTAACCAGGCCTAGATTGTAGTAGTGAAGGAGACCTCAAAACAACAAGCTTAAGGTATGTATTTCAGTGCATTCTTGTAAGATGTTGGATCCTAACTTCTGGATCAATTTTAAATCATGATAGGGCAGCATGTGGAAGTCAATGAGGAGGGGGAAGATCTCATGGTTAGATGCCCTAAACCAGAGATAATTGCCACAGTGATTGGGCAGCAAAATTGGAGCGAGAGTTTGTCAAGTATTGGGTCAAAGTGATGACCATTGTGTGGATCATTTTGATGGGAAGCTTGAGGAGGCCTTAGGAGTTTTTTGGAGGAGCCCACATGGATTTTTGGGAGGCCTACCAAGCAGCCAAGGTGAGATCATGGAAATTAGATTGAAAGGAAATAGGACAGTAGCAAGGTATGTTGCAGATGGACCCTTGTATGATGGTTTGATGCTGTCCTAGGCGAGGACACATTCAGGTGCCTAGATTTGTGCAATAGCTCCTCTATTGTAGGGCAAAGGGTGGTTTGATGAATTTTTTGGGCAACCATGGGTAAGGGTCTCCCAGGTGTGGGGATGCCCTATCTAGGTGCAAATTCTACAGCGTGGACTTGGTCTCTCGTGGAATGTTGGAGGATGACGTGAGAGAGGACCAAGTGTGGACGAGATTCGACACTTATGGTCTGCTGGAGGACAGTGTGATAGTGTTCATGTTGGAGCCAAAGTGCAACACCTTGATGGACAAAAGTGACTGAAATCCTAGCCGTTGTGGAGCTCAAGGGTTTGGCCAACCAGGAGCAGGATCGTGGAGCCTAAGACTTGTGTGTGGAGAAGGACTTCTACAACACATGATTGGCAATACTTCCAACATGTGTTCATTGTGGGAGATGGACATCTTGTAGTGATAGGTGGCAACCCTTTGTGCCCTATGTTGGTCTTCATCATTGCAGCACAGGAAGACCATAGTGGGTTGAAGTCCCTAAGTAGTTGAGGAGCAGCAGTGACCAGATTGAGAGTTGTTCACAAGTGGAGTTGTGAACAACTCAATAGGAGTCTCGATGTGTTGTCACCTTGATGGACTAAGGCACAACTAGAGAGAAAATTGGATAACTAAGATTCAGTGGCCAGATGGAATTGAAGCATTGATAGAGGTAGGAGCTGAAAACTGGAATCTGAAGGACTGGGCAGGTACAGGGTATGACCAAGAGGGCTGAGAGATTGCACTGCATCCAGATGGTCAAAGTATCTTGTTTGTATCTTGTACTAGTGGATGCATGAGGGCCATTATCCCTGATAGTGGAGCCTTAGACTATTGTATTATATGTTGTTAATATAATGAAGTTGGGTTGAAAATTTGAAAATTTGTCTATATTATGTGCATATGTGATTTACTGTTGTTTATATTCTGTTGTGCAAAGTAGTTTTGTTGAGATTCTTGGTTTGGAGCGTGAAATTTTTTAATACTCTATCCTAGACCCAAGGTCGTGGAAATTCAAGATTGTATCAGATTGTCTCTGAGCTACTTTGGAAGTCAATGAATCAGATTTTGTACAATGAAGCAACTGTCGATGTATAGATCATGGAGCAGAGGGTTCAACTAAAGGCATGGAGATGTGGTCTTGACAGGTTACATGGCGAGATGGGCTAGGAATTCTGGTGGATTGGTGGTGCACCTGGGGAACAACAGTTTGTTGTAGGGAAATTTTTTTATCGTGGATGTCTATTGATGTGCCATGGTTGTTTGGGACAGCTCGAGTGTTTCTTTGGCATGGCCGAGATCAGGATGATCGAGATGGCTTCATGTGATGGACTATAGGTTTGCAAGCTAAAGTCTTCATTGGATCGTGGTGTTGCATGTCTCATATTGGTGGGATTTTCACGAGTGGTATTTGATCCAGGAGGATGAGTGCTTATAGGACTAAGATAGTGGAGATCCTGTAGGCTCAAAGGGAGTCTAGCCTCAGAGGGAGCAACCCTATGGAGGTTTGGGATATTTAGGTTCAGGATGATGAGACAGAGGCACTACCGAGATTTTCAGACTCATCTACATAGAATGTTGTAGTGATTGATGCCAGATGGGCTATGTCGTCACCTGATAATGATGGTTACTTCCTAGTCTTGGAAGTACATCCCTCGCTAAGAGGGAGTGTTTATTTTTTTGTAGCTTGGGAGGTACTCCAAGCCTTAGTGTTCGAGGGTTGGAGGTTAAAGCACCACAAATGGGCTTGTGGGATTTAGATCCATGCTTAGGGGTTTTGCACCCATCGTGATTTGGGCCAAAACCATGATGGATTTTCGACATGTGATGGATGAGGATGATAGTGCTCAACAAGACGATTCCAACGCAACGAGCTCCATTAGGAGGCATATTGTTGGTTTGACCAGTGTTGAATTTGTTAGCTAGGGCATCTTGTTGACTATTGTAAATTGTACTTTCTCTCTCTGCATAATTTGAAGAATAATAATAAGATTTGATCAAAGGGTTTTCCCCACATTGGGGTTTTTCCCTGGCATCCACCAAATTATTGTGTCATCTTCTCTTGGCTTGTCTTCTGGATTTTTATTTATGTTCTATTAGAATTTACTGTAAATTTTAATGTGATTGCTAAACAGGAAATTGAATTGGGCTAATAAGAAAGATTGAAGTAATTTTATCTAAGCATAGAACATACCATTGTTAACTAAAATTAACACAAACTCCTAATGTCATCTGCAATAACTGCATACTGCAAGGTTGTGTATGGAATTGGACCTAAGCAAACCCTTTCCAACCTCAATACAACTACAAATTATGAATTACATATAGGAGCAACCTCTAGAGTCTAGACTCCAAAAATTCCTTTCAAGTGTAGAAGTTGCCTCAAACATTGTCACCTTTCTTTTCCATATCCAAACTAGAAAAACTAGTAAAGAATACAAACCTAACAAAAAGAAAAGGAGTTGACCATTAAACCTCCAAATCCCCCATTTCAGCATGTAGGAGTCTCATACTAGAAAACAACCAAAAGTGAGACTTCCAAATCTTCTAAAAAGAAGACAACATCCTAATGAGCAAGTCTAATTGATATTAACCCGTCCAAGCAGTCCTAGATTCCAAGCAAGAGGTGCCATAGTGACCCATTGAGCTTCCCTCTGCAACAGAACAAGCTTAATGTATTTGATCTTAAACCTTCTCCAAGCACTTCAGATTCCAAGCAAGAGGTGGCAAAGTGTCCCATTGAGCTTCCCTTTGTAGCAAAAGAAAATTTGAAGCAAATTTTGCATGGGAAGAAAGAATCCACTAGCAATGGCATAAATTTCATAGCCAACTAGGATCCAGGAAATCCCTTTGATACCTTTCAAAAAGGAATGAACAAGATAGAAAAAATGCAGGAGGAAGAAGACAACTCAAATCAAGGACAATAGAAACTAGACTTGAAATCCATTGCCCCAAGTCACTTCGAAAGAAAAAACACGAGGAACTGAATTTTGTCTCGTTATAAAGTAAAAACATCTAGTTGGCCAATGAGGCATCCAAATTGGCCAAAGAAGCTCATTCCTTCATGCAGGAATTCCTCGAGGTGAAGATCCAGATGGACAAATTAGCCTCCTTGTTGTGTTAGGCCACGCAAGCCATAGGGGTCCTGTACGAGAGGCCCGGGGTTTAATCGAGAAATAAATCAACCAAAATCTAGAAAAATCCCTTCTATTTCTCACCAATTCTGGGCACAACACGATGCTCAAGTGGATCTTCACCATTACATCGGTTGCGACCTTCAAGAAGATGACACTCTTACTCGAGAGCTCGATCGGTGATGTGGTGTGGCTTCTAAATGTGTCTAGAGAGGGGGAATGGAACCACTTGGGGTTGCCTCCCATTGCCAACAATGATCCCATGCTCGGCTTCATTTGGGAACGAATTGCGTGCACACGGGGAGAAGCCCACAATAGGAGCAGAGCTACCACACACTCTATATCAGTGTTCCCCATTCACATGCATCGAAATATCTCACAGCCAATCTCTCGGAAATCTACCACATACCTGAAGAAGATCTCCTTGTTTTTGGAGTGTTTCGTACCAGCTCACAAGCTCCCAGGAGCGTCGAAGCTTGAGGTACGTGATCTCCAGGGGTTGGGAGCGGTACCCATGCAACATAGAAGATAGATATATGATAGTCTTAATTATTATTATATATTGGTTTACATTCATCATCATCATTATCATCATCATCAACATCATCGTATATAACCTAGTGGTTATCTCAATTGCTTCGAACAAACATTTTCAAGGTGGAGTTCATAGTGAGGTCTCTAGTTCTAGTCCAACTAAGTTTCAAGTCTAGTTGATTCCTACTAGGTCACCAGCCACCACTATTGTGACTGGTGGTTGAGCCACCCTCCATCCGAATATTCCATAGAATATGGGGGAATCCCACAAGGTTTACCTTGAGAAATACACACACACATTGTGGTTTTATTTAATTTTATTTTTTATGTTATAATTTTTTTCCCATTTTGATTTGTAAATGTTATCCACATTCCAATGGAAAACACTTATTAAATCTAGGTAAGAAAAACATTTCAAATTATTTATGAATGGTAGCGGTAATATTGGATTTCACAGGTTTTAAGGAGTGGAGACCTGCCAACCATAGCTAGGTTAGGCATAATCGTAGCATGGGGGCGAACACACCAGGCATAACCACATAGGGTAAGCTCACATTCACACTACGTTGAAGGGGTACTCATAACCTAATTGTCATACACCTTCAGGTTTACCTAACCCGATTCTCATACCCCAAGAATGCTTTCCTAAACCTTGACTGAGGTTCTCATACCCGAGCAATGCTTCAACCTTTAAACCTTCTCCTTCGCACATCTGATCCATACTATTCTATAGAGTGCACCTCCCTTCTCTTAGTGTAGTAAACTCAAAAAGCATGCTCATCTTATTGGCTTGCAAACCACACTTGCTTCATTCATGTTCATAAAGTATAATGTTGATAGTTCTTTGATAAACATGCACTGAGGGTCTGAATCTAAACTGCATAGACCATACATCCTTTGGCTCAAGTGTCAGGTTTGGCAGGTAGATTTTTGCCAAAATTTCTTGACATATGCACTTGGACTCATCCACTTCCATATCGTGTCATTGGGTTGGGTCAGAATATGGCCAGAATGGAATCTTGTTGAACATATTAATACTACGTCAACCTTTCCAATGAATGATCAGCTCTATGGCAATTGGTGGTCGCAAGCTCGATTACACAAGTATACAAATATGCTTCCAAAACCTGTAGAAAGTGCTCACTAGGTAATCAAAAATTATAGGGGGTCAGGTTTGGTACAAGCCTGTCTATAGAATTTTGGAACATGAGGTTTACACAGAACTAAAATATCCAATAACCCTTAAAGAGGTAGCAAATATCCTCAAATCTATGAATAATGTTAGAAATAATCTCAACTAGTTGTAGGTAGCCCATTATTTTCTGGGAACTTCATGTAGAGCTCAAAAATACCCTATTAGAAGCTAACCATAGTTTAGAAGACCTCCACATGTGTTGTTAAGAGATATGTAGGATAAAATTTGAATAAGGGAAATAAGGATTACAATAAGATTGATGTGTAGAACCTACTCAAATCACCAAGCATATACCCAACCATCAATATGACACACTTATCTGAGTAAAATTATGAAATTCCATGGAACAACTCAACTTAGAACATATAGCCAAAGCATCAAGACTTACAATACAATGCTTAAGTGATCACAATAAAAATAATATACATTGGAGATATTATATAGACATGGATCATACATATCAAGTCGAGACCTAAAGATGCCTTAGAATCAATTAAAAATGACCAGCATAAATTACAAACTCATATACTTGTTGCACTAGTTATTTGGTCATATTTTTATTCTTTGACTATAGTGTTTGTTTTCGTTAATCATTTTTAATTTTTTCACTTATTATCTAGTCATATATTTTAGCCTTGGACTAAATTAGTCATTTAAGTTAGTTGTTTTTATTTTAGTCACTTATTATCTAGTCGTATAGTTTATCCCTAGACTAAATTAGTCATTTAAGTTAGTCGTTTTTAGTTTAGTCACTTATTATCTAGTCGTATATTTTATCCCTAGACTAAATTAGTCATATAAGTTAGTCATTTTTAATTCGGTCACTTAAAATTGCTCAAATTTAGTATTAATTCACTTGAAATAATTGTGGTGACTAATGTTTTTAGTCACCTAGTCATTACATCATTTTCTACTAGTGGAAGGACTGGCTCACACTGGCTAAACACTGGCTCACGCTAGATGAACGCTGGTGACTGTTGGGTTTAATATTTTAAACACTATGCTGAACAAACTCATTGTTCCACAGAACATTCAAACATTTTACTCCACGTAGATATTTAATCCACGTGAACTTGTATGCCAGATCAAAATTTCATTTTGATTAATGTTGGTGATTGTAATTAATGTCGGCGACTCGCCATGTGATAGGTCAAGCACTGAGCATGGACAAAGTGAGGGATTTTTAAAACCCTTACCTTAGGATGTAAAGGTCCCATAGAGAGCCGATGCTCATTGAACTTTGAACTACGCGGAGAAGATTAAACGCTTGAGCTTTAGGAATATCTAAAGCATGCAATCCCAAGAACCAGTAGAGATGAATGAACAAAAGCAGCATCGACTTCGTGAATAAGGAAAAACTAAAGGTAAAGACAAAGGGAAAAAGAGAAGGTCTCTGAGATCATTTATTAATTGGCCCAAGCCTTAACTGTAATCGACTGTAATGGACTGTATTGATAGGTGTGCAAATATTTTCGAGGCTCTGGTGGGAATTCTGAGAGCAGGCAAGAAAAAAATAAGGGAAGTGACATTCTATATGTCGTTGTATTAAAAAAAAAAAAGTGCTTATAGTTTTGGTGAATGGTCAACGGATGGCACACGATAGAAAGGGAATTTTGGAAAATATAACGAATTTAAAATTCTAAAATCAATAATAACAATTAAATTTCTTTTCCCTAAAAAAAATTGGACAATTTGCATACCAATCTTTAGCTGTCCATTTTAATGGAGTTTTCCAAGATCTTGTAGAGATGGAATCTCCTCCTCACATATGTTGCATACTACATTACTGGTGCTCTGATACCACAATAATGGCAAAAGTGTCCTCAGACACATAATTTTATTAATAGGAAAAGAAATTACATGAGAAATTTGCAAGAGTTTACACCCGTAGACTCCAACACTCTTGAAATTAGGAAAATGACCTATTTATAAGCTACATGTCCTAAATTATTTTAGTTATGGACCACTTAATAAAACAACAAGTGTCCATTACAATAAATATCCTCCTAACAAAACTACTAACTTTTTTCCTATATTAGAGCCTAAGATACGACACTTTTCTAGAGTCATATATTTTTTAGCAATATTCTATTTCTAAGTGTCTCCAATATTAATTTAAATATTATAATTTAATAAATATTTTATCCTAGATTTAAACTATGATATTTGTATCATCTAACATTATCTCTAAACTTGCATTCTCTTGTAAAGAAATTCCATTGTTTTCTTGACAAGCCCTCTTGTCTTCAACGAAACTTATTTGTTCAACATGATAAGAAATATTTATAGAAGCCCACAAATTATCTTCAATTTACTGTGCATAAAGAAACATTAGCTCCAGAGTGCAAGGCTTTCTCTCCTTGAGATAAAAAGCTAATTCAATAGAATGAGCCTTCGAATAATACACCATGGCAGCTACCTCAAGAGGTCGAATCTCTTTTGGCATACTGAAATGAATTTTTTGAAACCTTCTATTAACATTAGTGACTGATTTGTTACTCTGCCCCTGGATAGAATATAATTCCAAAAGGTATTTTTCGTATGACTTGTGCTTGCCTCAATATCTAAGAAATATATCTTGAAAACCCTTCGATGAACTAACTGAACTAGCCTCCAAATACTGAAACCATTGTTTAGCTTCCCGCTTTAATGTATGAAAAAAAAACCTCATAACCGCATCCTCATAAATTATTTGAAATTTATCTAGAAAGTACCCAAACTCTAGGAGACGTTGTTCGGCTACAACATCATCACTTCCTCGAGAAAAACTTGGCAGAAATTTAAATATTTTTAAAGGATACTGATGAAGAATTGTAGGCAACACCAAGGGTTTTAAAATCACCTTGGCTCCAAGACGAAAAGCAATTTATTATTTATGAGGTAGAGTATTATCTCCAAAATATGATGAATTATCACCTTTATGCCTAGATCGTGATTGATTATCTTCAGGAATTGTAATGCAACAATCATCTCTCCTCTCATATTTAGGAGATAAATTTGTGTCAAGATCAATAATACAAGAAGAAGAAAATCTTCTTTTTCCAATAAAGAATATACTTTTTGGGCTTTACAATCTTCTTAGAATATAAAGTAGGAAAGAATCTTCTTGATATGTAAGGGAAAGTAGGCCACTAAACTTATAGTAAAAAATAGAACTTCTTTTAAAAAACTCAAACTCTGATACCTGGTTTTTCCACGATGCTTTCTCATTTTCTTGCTAAAAAAATTCCTCATCTAATGAAACCTTCATCAGTGGAGTCGCCAGGTGAATAATAAACAACCAAATTTTGTATCTAAAAATTGGTCACCATCAAGAAATAGATCTCAATACCCATGGAAAAATAACTTCATGTCTTCGTCCCTGGCAACAACGCCAAAAAATGTTGTACCATGGGAGACTACCCCCGATTGAAAAGAGGTCAATGCCCAAGACATTTATTAAAATAATGATGAAAATATTTTTTTGTCCCAATGTTATTAACCCCAGAGATTTAATCCTTATCTGTCTTCAGTGTTTGAACAACCTTTCAAAGTGGCTTTCTAGTGTTGAATACAAATGGAAAAGAGAGAATAGATAGAAGTGATGGTGGAAAGTCTTCAACGGTAGGTTGCTTTTGTAGAATCTCTTGTTTCAACCTTTAGGGGAAAATATGATTAGGATGAAATGAAATCTAGAGAAGAGGAGCGCATCAATAAGGGTTTTAACCTTAATTTACAAAACTATGAAATCACAAAAATGTAAAATCAAAACCCAACAACTTCATTACTCTTTTCTAGGAAGAAAAATATTAACAAAAGATGTGACAGAAAAATTATCATACTCAACAATTTCTGGAATCACAGTGAAAACTTTATTCAAATACACTTGAAGACGAAAATACAACCAAATTTTCTTCTACAGTCAAAAACTTGGAACCAATACAATGCCTTGAGTTTCCATTTTTATCTCCCCTATCAGCCTAACTGACTAACTCTCCAAAATTAGTTATGGAACTAACTCATGGAAAATTTCCTAATTATCTCTTTTCACTAATAATAATTGCTTCTTTTAAATACATGAGATCTTGTTTTGAAATACTTTTATAAACTTAATCATATATATATATATATATATATATATATATATATATATATATCATCTATGTGTTAACAATACAAAATGAAAATCCCTCCTTTTATCATGATTTTGTACATTATAATTTAAACATATTTGGGAGTTTTAAATC
Source organism: Pinus albicaulis (assembly GCA_034641835.2). Classification (NCBI taxonomy): domain Eukaryota; kingdom Viridiplantae; phylum Streptophyta; class Pinopsida; order Pinales; family Pinaceae; genus Pinus; species Pinus albicaulis. The sequence goes on along the minus strand of CM076569.1, from coordinate 395,300,254 downwards.
ATATTAAATGATATTTGGATCATAACGAATGATGTGTGGATCGTATAGAAAACCACAAACGGTTTTCGGAAAGCCCAAATCACATACAGGATCACCTCTTAGAGGTTCCTGGAAATGAGAATAATGATGTCGTAATAATTAATAGACATTGATCTTGGACTAAGTGGTTTTGATGAATCTACCTGCGAGACCACTCATTGGCATAGGTTTTGTTTACTTTGTGCCTCCGTGACTCTATTGGATATGGGTGTGAATGATCTGGATCTTCGACTTATTTTATACCTGCAATCTCTCTACTAAAAAAACATTTTTCATCATCCGATATGGCATATAAATCACACCCTCCTCAACAATAAACTCAAGTACTCTACAACACGATGTACACTGTGTTATCTGAATCTTTGCCTTTGTTTGCCAAGAAATGTTTATCAGTGCTTCACTATTTCGCACATGCGTTGAATCCATTACAATGCCAATGTTTTCATTTCAATTCCATTTATACCTTGATTTCACGATTTGCAGGATGTTTTTTAAGAAAAATGGTGTTTTAAATAACTTACCAAATCTCTACAATTACCATTAATTTTTGGAAAATTCTCACAAAGAAGTCAATTCGGGTCCTTCTGCAAAAAACCCACATCGCGGATTTTTGATTTTTTTCTCTATTTTCTCAGAAAATACATTTAAAATTAGTTGCCCCCCTGCATTTTTTATCAATGTAATAATGCTACTTCACCCCAAAGGGTGGTTCATTTCATAAAGGCCACTAAAATTTGAACCTTCCAATAATTCAATCTCATGGATAAGAGTAAAAAATTCCAAGTCAAACTAACTCATTGTAGCACCATAATATGCCAATAATAAAGAGAATGGTTCTTCAATATTTATATATGTTCTTGTCGGTGCATTTGAACTACATTTCCAAGCATGCAGGAGATATGGCAACCTCACAAGTTTAAAAACTTCTATCTTCCTTTTTTCTAGAGAGGAAATTATTTTCTGTTAGAGAGTAACTTTGTTGTGTAACCTGGCTTTGACCACCTGGGGAAATGACTGCATCCTCATTAGTAGGAGTTCCATACTGACTAAGACTTGGAAGTGCAAGTAAGTTTACTATGCCATTCAAAGATCTGAACATTGTTCCCTTGTCAGATTGACCAAAAGACTGTATAGATATAATTTTTTTCCAGAGAATAGTGAGTATAAGCTGAGAATGTGCCATAAAAAATTCCAAGGCATCTGTTGAAAATTGAATAACAATATTAGAAGCACAACTTTCTTGTGACAATTCTAGAATAAGACAATGTAATGCTTTCATGACTGTAGGGTCCTCAAACCTATGAAGAAAAGTCAACTTTGTGAATATTTTCAGAGAAGAAAGATACTGGGTGTTAACAGAATGAATTCCCATTTCCAGTTTGTTTAGATGTGTTCTTTTCTTTATGTAGAGGCAAGCAACTAATATTAGGGAAAAATAGCCACATTGTCGAGGTCACGTTAGCAACAACTTCGTTTATGATGTTTAAAAAAATGCAACAAGTAGACTGATCTTCCAAGCAGAGTGTTACTAAAATAAAATGCGAAATATTTTGCAATTTTAGCTCTCTCTACATGAAGATCCTCAATAGCTTTGCTCTCTCATTTTCTAATAATTCTTCCTCAACAACCTTGAATTGCTCAGAACCTCTCTTGATTTTGACGTGAGTCAAATTTAGCTACAAAAATACCATTGTTGGAAGTTTCATCCAGAGATGAGGCCTAAGAAACTCAACAACAAGGGGAAACAAAAAACATCTGCAACCACTCAACAGGATTTGGGATCCGATTCGGGTGATAAAACTAAAATTAAAACCATGGGTATGAAAGGAAAAGAATCCATTGCTAGCACTAGTTAATCAAATTGTCACATTAGTACTCCAAATGAAGAAACAAGGATTGAATTATTTCATGTGAGGGTTATTTCAAAACATACAAAAATCGACACATTATTTGATAGTGGATCTCAAGCCAATTTGATATCTGAAGACTTGGTCAAGAAACTTAATTTTGAAACCATTCCACATCACAAACCATATCCATTGGGTTGGGTATGCAAGAACAAAAATTTATAGGTTACAAGAAAATGTATTCTTCGGTTTGCAATCACAACAAACTTCATTGACGAAGTTGAATTAGATGTTGTACCGTTTGATATTTTAGGAATTGTTTTGGGTAGTCCTTACCTCTATGATAGAAAATCCATCTTGTATCGCCATGAAAACAAGTACCACTTGTTCAAATATTGTGTGGATTATATTCTGAGAGCTCATCGCAAGAAACTGAATATTTCATTAGTTAATGCAGGGCAAATGAAAAAACTAGTGAATTCAAGAAAGAATTTTGTGCTTCTTATGATTAAACCAAAGAATGATGTTGATTATGAATCATTTCAAGGTTGTGATCCAAAATTAAAATCTTATATTATTGAAGTGGTTAATCAAAATAATGAGATGTTCCAGGAACCAAAGGGATTACCTCCCAAGAGGGGAATCTAGCATGAAATACAGTTGCAACAAGATTTTCCTCTTCCTACCATTGGGATGTATAGGATGTCCGTGATGGAGAGTGCTAAAATAAAAAAACAAAATCAAGAGTTGTTGGAAAAAGGGATCATTCGACCAAGTACTTCGCCATGCAAGTCACCTATTGTGTTGGTGCTAAAGAAGGATGGAACATGGTGCATGTGTGTGGATTTTCCTGCATTGAACAAAATTATGATAAAGAACCATTATCCACTTCCTAGGATAGATGATTTACTTGATCAATTGAAAGATGCAAATTATTTTAATAATTTGGACTTAAGGAGCGGTTACCATCAAATTAGAAATTTTTAAGGTGACATTTGGAAGACATCGTTCAAGAGAAAACAAGGTTTGTTTGAATGGCTTGTTATGCCTTTTGGTTTATGTAATGCTCCTCATATCTTCATGAATGTGATGACTGATGTGTTGAGGCCATTTCTTGATGATTTTTTCATAGTGTACTTATATGTTATCTTTATTTTCAGTAAATCACTTCATGAACATGTCATGCATGTAAGAAAAGTACTTGATGTCTTAAGGAAAGAATAAATTTTTTTGAAGATGTCAAAATGTGAGTTTGGTAAAACTTCTTGGGTGTACTTGGGGCATATTGTTGGAGGAGGTGAGTTGAAGATAAACCAGGTTGAGGTCATTGTGAATTGGCCAACACCCAAGATAGTCACTGAGGTAATAATTTTTTTGGGAGCAACCCAATATTAGAGGAAGTTTACTGCTAACTTTTCTTCTATCGCATCTCTAGTCATTTGAGCAAGCTTTGTATTCCACCGGGGGAGAGACTGAATGTCATAAGGGAATCACACACTTCTCTTATTGTTGGACATTTCGGTGTAAGCAAAACAATGTCACATCTTTAGAAGTATTTTTATTGGCCTCGTATGCTTGAAAGTGTGTCACGTTTAATTAAAGGTTGTTCATTGTCTGCAGTCAGTAAGCCTAGCAATAGGAATTTAGGATTGTACACACCACTTCCGGTACCTTCACGTTCATGGGAGAGTGTTTCTATGGATTTTGTAGGAGGTATTCCATTGTAAAAAAGAGGTCATGATTATTTGTATGTAGTTGTGGATAGTATCAACAAGATGTGTATATTAATGCCATGTAAAAATAAAATCATAGTTGAATAAAAAACTCACTTATTCTTTCAAAATGTTTGCGTTCATTTTGTATTGCCCACATCCATTATTAGTGATCGAGATTCTCAATTTGTTCGGAATTTTTGGTCAAGTTTGTGGGACTTGATGGATACCAAGTTGAAAAAGAGTACAACCTTTCATCCACAAACATATGGTCAAACTGAAGTGGTCAATCGAATATTCATACATCTTCTTCGAGGATACTGGAGCAAGCATCCTAAGTTGTGGGATGAAAACTTGGACTACATTCAACATGCGTACAACCGTGCAAAACACTCCTCTACACAAACATCGCCATTTGATGTATGTCTTGGATACTTGCGTAGATTTCCATTAGATTTCATTTTTCGGAAAGATGTTGCTATTGATGGCCATAGAGACATAGACAAATCAAATAATTTCATAGAACCAATCCAATTGATACATCAAACAGTTCAAGATCAGCTTGAAAAGAGCCAAGGCAAGTACAAAGAAAGACACGACAAGCATTGCGTAGATTACGAGTTCCAAGTTTGTGATGAAGTTTGGCTTCACATTATCAAAGAGAGGCTTCAAGGGGAAGGTAAAAAATAGAAACCAATCTGTTATGGTCCTTTTATAATTTTGAAAAATATTGGTGTCAATGCCTTCAAGTTAGATTTTCCTTCACACATGAAAATTTATTCTATTGTTAATGTTGATAACTTAAGGTTGTATGAGCCTCCATTGATTTAAGATCAAGGAGAATAGGTTCATATTCCATATATTGAATAGTTTTCTCTAGAATACCTTGATGAGCTTCAATAATATACCATTCTTGACAGAAGAACAAGGACATCAAAACAAGGGAGCGTAGACTACCTTCGTGTGGGCCTCAAAGGTACAAATCCAAGAAATGCCAAATGGATTGAGATTGGAAAGGTGAGGTAATTGTACCCTCATCTGCTGAACAAATGAAAGTGATCTTTTGTGGTCCAAAATATTCCAGTGGGGAGTTATCAGGCAGTCAAAATTATGCTAAAAAATGAAATTTGTCGGAATGGTGTGGAACCTGAACGACCGTGTAGATCTCGTCTTTATGAATCCGGCACAACTCGTTTCGCGGAAAACTGAAAACATATGCTCCCAGAAACACGTTTGTCCATTTTTTCAAACAGACAAATTAAAAAAAAATGTAGGAAAACCCAATCAATAGTCTGTACAGTTGACTGGGCAATTCCTACATGGCAAGGTGACTGTGCATATGATTGTTTTCCTCTGGCATATGATATTGTTCCAGGTGGAAAATTTTTATTAGGTTAAATGGCATGTTTTGGGTGGTTATTGGTTGGCTAACCATAGGTTTCTATGTGGCAGCCCGAGGGCCACCAAATTTATGGTAAGGGTAAGCATGCACCCTGTGGGGGTCGAACACAGGACCTCATCACAAACAACGAACCACATTACTATTGCACCATGACTTTGTGACTTAACATACTATGGTGGCAGATTATATTTTTTATTATGTGGTTGGCGCAATGGGGGTGGGGGTCGGGGTCTAGTCCCAACCATGGTCACCGCCTGGGGGTAGGACCATGGGTGAGAGCTTAGCCCCTCGACGACCCCCCCCCCCCCCCCCACCCACTAACCGTAACCCTTAACCATAACCATAGTTTTCAACGCCAACGACACCATGTGCCCACATTTAAATGTTAATGCTGACGGTTGCCACAAACTACGCGAGATTTTTATATAAATTATTTTTATTAAACCATATGTGTTATGGTTTGGAATTCAGCATTAAGGTATTATAGGAAAAATTAACACACCTAAAATTTCACCCAATTTTTGGGCAATTTTGCGCTCAGTTAGAAGAATTCCGGGTGGAATTGTAGGATTGTGCTGGATTTGGTGGAAATTGTGGAGTGGTTAGTGCCAAAACTTGGGGAAGTCATAATTTGCTTAGTTTTTGACCAAATTCGATGCAGAAAGAAGCTACAAAGGAATTTTTGGGCATTCTTGAGCCATTGGAATAGTTTTTAGAGTTGTTTGATCACTTTAAACATATATAATCACACTTTTTAGCATAATAGAAGAGGCCCAAGACACTGGAAGTTGGACCAAGGAGATGTAGCTCAGGCGGGATGAACTCATTCATCATGTTTTTTGTGTTAATGTTTATGGTGATGTTAATGTATGTTAGATGGTTCTGTTCAATGTTTTGTTTATGTTAATTTTCTCAATAAATTCACATAAAAACTCATGATTAACTTGTAATTTTCCTCATTATCCTCAAGCACTTTGTTTATATTCTAAATTGGAATTTAGCACAAAAAACACTAACTTTCCCATTCAAATCAGTCTATATGGGCCAAACTTGCCTCAATCTCATCCAATCACTCATATGATTTGCATTGGCTACAATGGAATGAAGCAAGTCATTCCAGGATATCTCCTTACGTAAACTGGACATCATTAATATATGTTATGGTTTCATTCATATCATCATACATTTGTTGGCGAATTATGTTGAGGTTAGCATGCATATCCCTTAATTTCTATCTTATGTATGCCAATGTTGGTGGCTATAACACACAACCTGGAGATTGAGATACATAGAGATATCCCTCCTCTTTCATCATTGTTACCTCTTCTTCCACTCACTCGATTACATGTCCTACTCATTTTCCATCCTGACCTCGAGGGCCAACGCTACAACGAGCCCATCCACATTGTAATTACATAATTCTTGAAAACCCTTCATACCAGAATCCTCTGCCCAGGGTAATTCCCCACTCTACTTGGCGTATTCTATTAACATTTCCCTGGAAGGGGACCTTGACCACCCTACCACTACTACATGCACAAACGTACTGAGTGAACCAACTATCAGATAAGCTTAACAATTTTTCTGTGAGAAAACCTCCACCTGACTTGGTCGACAAGGTAGATTCCTAAAGTGGACACCCCTACACTCTGCAAGGAAACCTTGGCTCCTAGTGCCCACCTTCTCTTACAATGAAATCCCCCAGGGAGGCCCAAAATTGAGATAATTCATATATCCAAGAGAAACAAGATAAGGATGAAATTCACCTTCTATCGAAATTTTCATGCGGCCACAACAACATTCATCAAGGGCATATTCAATCCTTGGAGCTAGAGTGTTTGCAATTGCAATTTCCTCAGAATTTCATGGAGATTTCCCCTAGCCGGGCTTGTCAGAATCCCACACCTCTCTCACTAATGTTTGAGCACCATTGGAAATCCTCACAAACCACACCCATTCAAATCCTACCAGTACTAGAATGTTCAGGCCTGCTATCATGCACAGACAATGTGCCCATGCATAAATTGTCCCAAAAAAACCGTTTGGCCAACCTCCCATGCCCAAGAACCAAATACATAATATGGTGTTGAAGAGACGATCTATATAGCCTCCATACTCCTTAATTTTTCTTTGTAGAAGATGCCACTTGATGTGGAGTACCCACTTCCTTTCACCACACATCATAACACTTGAATTGACTCGCCCAAGGATGGACGTCGTACCTCCTGCCCAACCTCCCTTAGCATGCTTGCCTTGTTTCTCACACCCAATGGGGAAGTTAATAGCAAATTTTATTCACTATATATATATATATATATATATATATATATTAATAACAATTAAATGTGGAAATTTCAATAACATAAATTAATGACTACTTTTATTTATTACACATATGTTAGAAATGGAACTTTCAAATATTTTTCATAGGAAAAAAGAAAAACCTTAATTTTTAATTAGAAATGAAGATATTACATTATGTAGATGCATCGAAATGCATTTTTTTCATGAGTTTGACTGAAAATGAAAACTATAATATGTTAGGCATTGTTGCTTGCCCACAGTCAGCTATAAATAAGTTTCAGGATATAGTACATATACATCATATATAGGATCATCAAATATATGCAAAACATAAATAGAAATAATTGTCATCCATGATCATGTATATACATATGAAAAATATCAAAATGTGACATGAAATATCTCATGACTAGATCAACAACAACGCCTAAGAAATAACATCAGTGAATGGCCTATGGAAGTATTCATATAAGTCCTCCCCTAGTTGTTCATATATTTTCCAACTTCCCAAATCTTGTTGAGTATCTTATTTAGATAATGTGTCTACTAATGTATTGTTCTCCCTATATATGTGACAATAAGAAATATATGATCAAATCAATGTTTTAAATGATGAGTATCTTCAAGAATATGAAGCAATGTGTGACTATGGCATCTATGTGTCTCATTTAACCATTGAAATAGTTTATAACAACCAAGGAGCCCCAAAATATCTAAAGATAATGGCAGCCTTTTTCAATAGAAAAATAATAAGAGAAAATTTAAGGCATGTGATTCAGCATAGTTGTTTGATCCTCTCTCGAAACCAAACTGCATTTTGAACTAATGTTGCTATTGTAGAAACAAAACAACCTAACCACCACACAAGTCGCTTTCTAAAGAATCCCCATCAAAATAGGCCCATGGGGATGAGGTGTAAATTTATTCAACGGAGATAATGTGAGGAGAATGCATTGATTCCAAGACAAGAAACGGAGAGAAAGTGGCCAAAAATTGTGTGACCACTCTATCTACAAATGAAGGCTTCTCCTGGAAAATGTATTTTTTCATAAAAATCCACACACCCTAGTAAATTAGCAGAGGAACGTTTTTATACTTCTTATCATTAATCTGTTTCCACCATGATTTGGTGCCTCCAAGAAAAACTCTCCATGCCATTTAGTTGCAATTCCAGTCTTAAGTTTGCATTCAACCCAAATTTTCATTATAAAAGGGAAGGATATGAACACATAAGCCATTGATTCTTCAAATTTTTTGCAAAGGGTACACTATTTGGGCCTTCCTTTTGCTTCTTCTGTAAATTGTCCCAAGTAGGAATTTTGTATTTCAAAAAGACACCACATGAACACTCGAGTCTTCATTGGTAATTTTAATTTCTAGAATTATTTTCGACCACCATGCCCAGGCCTCTGGTATGTTAACAAATATTAGATGCATGTATCCAATTTTGGGGGTATAAGCCCCATTTGGTGAGTGAACCCAACACAAAGAATCCTCCCTATCTCTGAGCCTAACATGGGAAAAATTTGAGACAACTGTGTATTTCTACCACATTTCCATAAAAGAATTCAAAATATAGAGTTGGATAGCATTAGCCCATCCTCGTGCCCATGTGGTAGAATGGATATCATCTGCTACTTGATTTAGGGTTATCCTACTATTGTTTTTTAAGAAATTTACCAATTAAACCATAAGACGATAAATTTACCTACATTCCACCCAAGGTTCTTCCTCAATCCTCACCTTTTCACCATTCCCAACCTTCCAAGAGATACCACCTTCAATTACAGAGAAATAAGAAAAAACAACTTTCCAAATCACTAAAGCACTTGAAGTTTTCTTATTTGGAGATTTAATATAGTCTTCAATGGAACACGAATATATATACTTCTTGTGCACCATCGAGGTCCAAAGACTATTGAAATGGAACCAATAAATGGCACCCCAAGGGGGCTTCTGATTTAATTTTCCCTTAATTAAATTGGAAGAGAAATTGTAATTTAATCTCACGACAACATGTATTAGTTAACTAAGTCAGAATTACTGAGTTAAATTAGGAAATTCGAGTTGAGGGTTAGAGAGGAAGCATGTAGAGCTCTCCCATGATTTAAGGGGGTCCAGTTACAATTATTTGTGATTTGTAGTTAGTTAACTCAATTAATTGAGTTAAAATCAGTTTAACTAGTTATGACTGAGTGATGAGCTATTGAGAGGTCCAGTGAATTAATCTGATTTAATTCACAAGTGGTGATCAATCAATTAATTGATAATTCGCTATAAATATTTGTTGCATGCTAGTTATAAGGAAGGCCCAGTTGATATTGAGGTTAAAGGGATGATAACTATCAGTTGTAGAATTAGAAAATTGTACAGGTAAGTTATAGATTCATGTGGAGGCCAAGGATGCATTGCACAATAAATTCAAGGTAATTTCCTATTTAATAGGGCAATAATTCCTCCAAGAATACATGAGAAAGGAAATCTGAGCAAAGGTTGAGAATTGGTTAAGGATTTCACTGATTTTTCCCAGATCAGAGTGAGACAGTTGGCAGAGTGTAGGAGTTTCTCGGTGAGAGAAAAACATTGTATTGTTTCATGGTCTTGACTTTATACAATATATAGATAGCAATGGTTTAAGCAGTGTGATTTCCCCATATACATCTTGTGTTGTGCGATTTCTTGTCTCTATTTATGACTTGTTTTGTGATTGTGCGATCGTGTTTTGTTTCTGCAAATTGTAGAAGGATTCAGTAATTTTTTTAGTTCATTACAAGATAATTTTGAATCCCTTGTTAGATTTTCTACATGGTATCAGAGCGTCAGGAATCACAAAAATAAGAGAAGAACATAGTTTGTTTTGATTAGGTTCGAATTTCCATATTTATTCTTCAAGATCCAGCAACAAATCGAGATGTATTTCAATGCCTTGAGACTCGAACTTGAGGGAAATTTGAATTACATAGTGTTGTACATATTTAGCCCTGCCCATGAATTTTGGCCTATTGCCCCACTCGAATCTGATACGAAGCTCCACCGTGGCCTAAAGTCCCACGCTCCCGTTTTATATAAATGTCTCCGCCCGAAAATTCACTCCACAAAGGTTGAAGACCCATCATTTAAATTATATCGGGCCGAAGCCCCAAGTCCTTAGCCCCTCTCCTTATTGCTTTCATACGACCCGAGCCCAAGAACCACAGGATAAAGGGAAGAGGGCTTATTGTTTTATGTTATCGGGAGGGATAGCAGCTGTGCGATTGAATTAAATCAACGAAGCGGTGAGCGTTACAGTCGGAGGGCCCCGCGCACGCCAGAAACCGGCGGTATTGCCCCGCACCGCTTCCACCGAGCCAGCGGTATTCGGCATAGACCAGCGATTCCATTAGAGAGGAGCCACGCGTCTCTTGTACGGGCCCTAAAACCATTTTTCCCCGCGCGTTAAAGCCTGTACGTTTGCTGGGCAGCGGAATTAGTTCGAATCGTCCGATCTACCGATCGCCATCCAACGGCGGATACGTACCAAAACTGCCTGCTTGTTAACGTGTGTCCGCCGTGCTTTGTGGCCCACCATCGTGTCGCTCCCGTCCATTCCTAGCCGCTGATTTACGTTTATAACCCGACGATCCAGATCCCAGTCTCCTCGTCCGTTGACTTCGCTGCCACGTCAGTCCCCACCCGTCCATCGTACATCCACGTGTCTCCGTCCCGTGCATCCATAATATCCCTCCGCGCGCTATATATATATATATATGTGAGTGTTTGTTCATATGTTTTTATTCATATTTGTCGTTATTTCTTCCTCACGACCCGACTGTGTCACAAATAAAACCCACATTTCGTCTATCTGTCGAACCTCTATCGATTTTCTTCCACCTCCATGCGTATTCCTTTTATTTGTCTGTTTTCACGACGTCATTATCATCTCCCCCTCCATACTCCCTGTCTCCGAGGCTGTCTTCCCTAATGTTTTGCGGTTTTGCAGGTTTTAAAATGACAAAGAAGGCGTTTTAGTTTACCGCCTCCATTGCAGAGATCAAGAGCATACCAAAGGACATATTCTGCTGGCAAAATTTAAAGAGGAAGCTGAGGGTAGGTGGGAGAGATGACCACCATTAAAGAAGACAGAGATATGGATCAATAGAACCCTCCAGAGAAATTCGCACCGCATTAAAGATCCAGGATTCGAATCCAAAATCAAGGGCCGAGAGTACAATACAAAATTGCAGAATATTACAGGTCTCTTACGGCAGCAGATTTTCCCTCAGCAGAAGGCAACACGCTGTATATATTTTATTATTTGTGTCTTGTATATAAGGAGATTTTTATCTCCCAGCATTTCTTTCTATAGACAGTTTGTAAAGTACATTCGTTTATAGTTATTCATTCAGAGATGGGCGCGAATGTTTTCCGCCATCTGATTGAAAATAAGTCATTAAATGTGCTTCATCTACCTCCGCCTCCTCTAGAATTCTCTATCTTCCCTATAAAGGCTCAAAAAGAAGACATTGTCAGGGTTCCAGATTTCTGTCAGCAGACTGTGCAGCGAGAAGGCTTCTGTATACATTTTGTAACATTTCTGTATGAAGTTTTAGAGCCCGTAGGGTCTCAGTGAGGAGGGGTTATAACTGTATTGAGGATTCTGATCTATGGTATCTCACAGTATGTAATTTCTCTTATGTGTTAATACATTATCTCATTTCATGCTACTTGTCCTCTTGTATCATGTTCTAGAATGCGAGTGGCTCACTAGTTTGCAGTAAGGATTCATCTTAAGTGGTACCCTTTCTGGGATTAGTCAAGCGCTTTAAATAGGCCTAGTCATGATATACTGTTCCATGTTCACTCTTTCCATATTTTCTACTATATTGGTTGCTTGAGGAGGGTACTTTTAAAACGCCATTGTCATGTAAGGATTCGTAAATTGGTGCGCCCTTATATGGTTCTGTTGTGTATCTGGGTATCAGTTTCATGTCAGCCAATATCTCCTTATGTTTCCTCACTGCACTCACTTCCTGATATTTGATTTCTGTGATATATTATTTGAACCGGCCCTCTTTACAGTAAGCGGTCTCTTAACTATCTGATGCTTTCATGCTGAAGTTTTACATGATGTTCTTACATTATTCCTATCTTTGTGTCAGCTTCTAAGAGAGATTGGTCCCATTCAAATCTAATTTCCTTGTTCAAAACAAGAGATAGTAAGTGAGCTCTTTGGATTGACAACCCAAGCTATAATGAGCCACTTGCTATATTAAGATGTCCTAGGCACTGGTCTATAGCAACTCTAGGCTGTCTCTAGGAGGGTGACAAAATCATCCACAACACATAGCATGGAAGGACATGATGGAGGTAGTGCTCGAGGACAACGAACTGAAGGATTTCATAAATATTGATATCCCTCAGCCCTCAGCAGCAGATGCTCAACTTCTTGATGCATGGAAGAAGAATTTAGCAAAGGCGAGAAGGATCTTGTTAGATGGAGTTCGAGATCATATTATCTTGAGTATCCACGGGAAGGAAACTACATATGCTATGTTGAAGGCCTTGAAAAATATGTATCAGAATAAAAATGACCACAGGAAGCTATCGCTAAAAGAAAAGCTCAGGAAGATCAAAATATATAAGGGAGAATTGATCCAAAAATAATTTACAAAGTTCACTCAATGTCAAAATGAGCTTGGAATTGTTGGGATAATTGTTGCCTCAGATGATTTGGTGAGCCTATCTCTTCTAGGCCTTCCCAAGAGCTAGCATAGCTAATAGGACTCTGTGAATTGGAGGGATATGCTACCATATTAGGAGTGACTATGGTATGATCTGGCACAAGAAGAAATACATCAGAGCACCAGAGATGGATCATCATCAAATATTGATGATGAGGAGAATTGTGCCTTGGCTAGAAAAGGTGAAGAAAGGAAAAGGGAAGGCGTCCCATTCCAAATCTGGATCTGACAAGGCATGCAAGAATTGAGACTTGTCAAAGGTAAAATGATTCAACTGTCATGAGCATGGACACTATGCCACAAAGTTTCCACAAAATGAGACAAAAAATAAGGCCTCAGGAGGAGGAGAAGGTGAAGCACTGGCTTCACAGTTCGAGCTAGAATTCACTCTCATCGCATGCATGGTGTCATCGGTGATGGGTTCTATTTGGTACTTGGATAATGGAGCTTCATTCCATATGACCGAAAAAAATAATTCTTCAGTAGCTTGGAGGAGAAGGATCTCTAGAAGCACATCAATATGGGTGACAACGGGAGGTAAACGCTACTGGTATAGGTACAGTTACCTTTCAGAAGGATTCATGTAATCTTCTTACATTAAAATATGTCATGTATGTTCCTGGTTTAAAGAATAATTTGGTTTATGTTGCTATGTTGGAAAATCGTGGCTATGATGTGATATTTAGTGAAGGAAAGGCGTTCCTTCGTCACAAAGCCAAGGGATAGGTGAAAAATATTGGGGTTCAATTAAAGAATATCTACAAACTAGATGTATAATATTGCGCAACATTAAGCACTAAAGCAGAGAATGTGGAGAGCCAAGACATCGGTTATTTATGGCACAAGAGGTTAGGCCATCTACACCACAACAATTTGAATATCATTCAAGAAATTTATACAGGACTTTCAAAAGGTGCACTTGCGCAGAGAGATACATGCAAAGGCTGTACATTGGGGAAGTATACCAAAGACACCTTTCACGATAAGGAAAACTGAGCTAAAGTGATCCTTGAGAGAGTTCGCTCAGACGTCTGTGGAACATTCTTGATAGGTTCCACAATAAAGAACAAGTATTATGTTATTTTTGTTGATTATTTTTCATGAAAGTGTTGGATTTTATTCATGCAGAATAAATATTAGACGTTCTCCAAATTTTGTGAGTTCAAAGCACTTGTCGAGAAATATACAGGGAAGAAGGTGAAGGCTCTGAGGAGTGAAAATGATGGAGAATACATCTCTAACGAATTCAAGAACTTATGTGCCTCAGAAAGAATTCGAATAGAATTGATAGCACCTCATAACCCACAATAGAATGGTGTTGCAGAAAGGAAGAACATAACTATTGTGGGAGAGACACGAGCTATGTTGCATGATCAGGGTCTATCGTTGCATATATGGGTGAAAGCATGCAATACAACATTATTTGTGCAAAACAGAAGTCCTCATCAGATACTTAGGATGAGTACACCAGAGGAGGGTTTTTTAGGTAAGAGATCGGATGTGTTTTATTCTAAATTTGTTGGTTCATCTGTTTATTTCCATGAAACCAAAGATGCCAGGAAGAAGCTAGAGCCAACAACAGTGTTCGGGATATTTGTGGGGTACACTGATACACCTCACAACTTTCCAGCACACAGGATGACAGTGGTAAGAAGAGATGTGAAATTTGATGAATACAAAGCCATGCGATTGTCCCTTGAGAGGGATCTCGAGTTGCATGTAGCTGAGGAGCTCTTGGCTACAAAGGATGAACCTAAGGATGTGGAGAAACCATAAGCAAAGGAACAGAGAGTGGTAGAAACCACTCACACAGAACCATCTACCAGAGATGGAAGGAAGCGCACCAAAGAGGCTGGCAGATTATTGTTGGATGCGAGAGATAATGTGGGAGCATCCACATGACAACGTAGGCAAAGAAGGTCCCCAGAGCGGTAAACTGGATACATGGATATTATGATCAAAGGTATTGATATATAACCATCATTTTTTGAGGAATAAGTGCAACAACGAGTGTGGGTTGATGCCAAGGTTGAGGAGTATGACTCCATTATCATAAACAATGCATGGGAAGTTTTCCCAAGACCAATGGGGAAGTCAGTTGTAGGATCCAGGAGGATCTATAAGGTGAAGCAAGCGACAGATGGGAGTGTGGAGAAGCACAAGGCTAGATTTGTGACCAAAGGGTTCTCTCCGATGGAGGGGATTGACCATGATGAGAATTTTGCACCAGTTGCAAGGTACTCATCTATTAGATCCATCCTTTCAATCTCAACATAGATGGGATGGAAGATACATCAGATGGATGTAAAGGAAACCTTTCTCAATGGATTTATTGAGGAAGAAGTGTACATTGAGTAGCCGAAAGTTTTTGAGGCCTTAGAAAGGGAGTCACATGTGTGCAAACTCAAGAGAGCATTGTTTGGGATGAATCAAACACCTCGTGCTTGGTACACCAGGATCGACATCTGTTTCACCAGGTTGGGATTCACCAAGATTGAAGCGTATGTGAACCTATATCATGTTTTGGTTGATGGTAAGATTTTTATTATTGTACTTTATGTCAATGATCTAATACTGATAGGTGATGAGAAAATCATAAATTATTGCAAAGAGGATCTTACAACAGAATTTAAGATGAAGGACATGGGGCTCTTGCACTATTTCCTTGGATTGGAAATATTTTAAAGAGATAGTGAGCTATTTGTATCTCAAGGCAAGTATTCCAAGGATATTTTGACGAAGTTCCGCATGGAGGGTAGAAAACCCATGGAGACTCCTCTAGCAGGAAGCTAGAGGAAGGAGGGTGCTACTTTGGGTGAAGTAGTGGATGTTACTATTTACAGGAAATTTGTGGGTTGACTCATGTATTTGGTGAAAACATGACCTGACATATGCTACATAGTTAACCAACTAAGCCAAGCTATGGTTAAGCCTACCAAGCTGTTTTGGAAGGCAAAAAATCTTGTGTTGAGATATCTCAGAGGCACTACAAAGTATGGATTATGGTACAAACGAACATAGGGAGTGAAGCTTCAAGGCTTCACCAATGTAGATTGGGCAGGGAGTCCATCCGATAAGAAGAGCACAACAAGAGGCATCTTCAACATAGGATCAACAACAATTTCTTGGTACCACAGGAAACAGAGATCAGTTGTCATGCAGTTCAACAGAGGCAGAGTACATGGTGGCCAATCAGGTACCATATGAGGCCATCTGGATGAGGAAGATACTTGTTGGTTTTTTTGGTCAACAGATGGATCTGATGGTGATGTGATAACCAAAGTTGCATCAAACTCTCGGTTAATAAAATATTCCATGATAGGTCCAAGCATATTGATATCTGGTATCACCATCTCAGAGATTGTGTTCAGAGGTGAATTATGTCATTAGAGTACATTCCCACAAAGGAGAAGGATGCATACATCTTGACGAAGGCGCTGGAAAGAAGAAAATTTGAATTCCACAGAGACATGATCGGGGTAGCAGATAATAAATTTCTTGTTGAGAGGGAGTGTTGAAATGGCACCAAGAAATGGCAACCCAAGCGGGCTTCTGATTCAGTTTCCCCTTAATTAAATTGCAAGAGAATTGTAATTTCATCTCATGACAACTTGTATTAGTCAAATAAGTCAGAATGATTACATTAGCTTAGGAAATTCGAGTTGAGGGTTAGAGAGGAGGCATGTAGAGTTCTCCCATGATTTAAATGGGTCCAGTTACAATTATTTGTGAGTTGTAATT
Organism: Pinus albicaulis; assembly: GCA_034641835.2. NCBI lineage: Eukaryota > Viridiplantae > Streptophyta > Pinopsida > Pinales > Pinaceae > Pinus > Pinus albicaulis. Next base: position 395,283,489 of record CM076569.1, on the reverse strand, counting down.
AGTTAACTCAATTAATTGAGTTAAAATCAGTTTAACTAGTTCTAATTAAGTGATGACCCAGTGAGTGGTCCAATGAATTAAATATGATTTAATTCACAAGTAGTGATAAATCAGTTAACTGATAATTCGTTATAAATAGTTGTTGCATGTCAGATCTAAGGAAGTTCTAGTTTAGACTGAGGTTAAAGAAATGATAACTATCAATTATAAAATTAGAAAATTGTACATTTCTGTTATAGAGTCATGTGGAGGCCAAGGATGCATTATGCAATCAATTCAAGGGAATTTCATATTTAATAGGGTGAAAATTCCTCCAAGAATGTGTGAGAAAGGAAGGATGAGTAGAGGCTAAGAATTTTTTAAGTATTTGAATGATTTTTCCTAGATCAGAGTGAGACAGTTGGCATAGTGCAAGAGTTTATCAACGAGAGCAAATCAATGTATTTTTTATTGGTCTTCGCTTTATACAATATAAAAATGGTGTGGTTTTAGGTAGTGTTCTTTCCCTAGATACATCTTGTGTTGTGTGATTGATTTTCTCTTTCTCTTACTTGTTATGTGATTGTGCGATCGTGTTTTTTTACGAAAATTGTAGAAGGATTCAATATTTTGTTTTAGTACATTACAATATCAGTTTGAATCCCTTGTTAGATTTTCTCCAAAGACTATTTGTGGAGAGCAGTTTCCACCCCACTTTTGTTTCCAGTGATTTCACAAATAAAGGAATGTTCTTTATGCCCTAGCCCCCCCAAGCCTTTGGCAATGCAATTTTATCCTAACTTACCCATGGAAGGAAAAATTCCTCTTTTGTATCTATTCATAAAACCTACAACACAATTTGTGAATCAAATTTAAAACACCTTTAGGAATCCATGATAAGGACATCCAGTATACAAGGATGGCCTCTAACACTAATTTGAGAAGTACCAACTTTCCAAGTATGGATAACCACGTGAAACTCCACACCTTCAATCTCTTTTCAATTTTTTCAATAAGCCATCACTAGTATCCTTTCTTATAATCATTAGGTTTCAAGTGAAAACCAAGGTACTTTAGTCCATTATCAAAAATGTTAGAATGAAAGGGAAATCAAGTTTGAACATTTCTATATTCATCCACAGATAGGAAAAGGGGGTGATATTTTATTTTTTAACATTCACTTCCATACCAGTCACCATATGAAAAAGCTCAAGAGATGTCATAATAGAGGTGATATCTCTACTAGATACATCATAAAATAAAAGGATATCACCCAAAAATAGTAAGTGGTTGATCACAATATCTTCAGCCACATTAATCCCCTTCAAATCACCCATTCTTTTGGCTTCATGAAGTAGCCTACTAAGACCATCTTATACCAGAAGGAACGACAAGCGGGACAATGGGAAACATTGTCGTAGTCCTTGTTTTGGATGGAGAAAATTTGATGCTAAGATTTTGATGATAACTACAAATAAGACTTAGGTTATATAAATCATGATACAATTGATAAATGTCACCTCAAAACCAATATGTGTAAGTATCAAACATGTATATAACCAACTAACCCGATTGTATGCTTTTGACTAATTAATCTTTGTGACCATTCCTTTAAACTTATTTACTTTTAAACTATGAAGGCCTTCTTGAGCTACCCTTATTGCCTCATGAATCTAATTTCCTTCCAAGAAGTAAAATTCCTCTAACATCACATTCTTAGAGAGTATCGGTTTGATTATACTAGCAATTATTTTTCTATCACTTTGTAAATATAGTTACATAGAGAGAGTGCCCTAAAGTAATAAAAGGATTGGTGGTCATTTTTTTTTTAATAAGAGTGATAAAATTTGAGTTAGAAGATGTTAGCACTCTACCATGCATATTGTTTGGAATCCTCAACCACCCTTAGCAGGCCATCTCCCAGAATGTCATAGAGTCCAAGAAAGAATTCAACCATCCATCCATCAGGCCCAGCATTATTTTCCTTCTAGAAACTATGAAGGATCCCTTGCAACTTACCATCATTCATAGGGTCCATAAATCTATGGTTTTCTTCAGCATTAGAAAAATGGGGGGAACTTTGTGAAAATAGGAACACTTCTAAGATTGAATCTTCTATGGGAAATTTATACAGATTATAGAAGTGCATTTTCCCCAACCTAGCTAATTCCTTAAAGGAAGTAGCTCTCCTTCCTTCCGGATCATTTAAAGGCCAATTGGTGTTGGAATATTTTCGCCCTTTAGAAAAGTTTTGAAAAAAAATAGTATTCTCATCACCACACTACAACCACACAACTGTTCTTTTTAGTCTCCATTTCCTCTCTTTCTCTCCCAATATTATTTTTTTGGAAGCCTCAAGTTGGAATATTCTTTGCTTGGAATCCTCTAACACATAATCTCCCATTTCTTAAATCTTTAGTCTCCCCACTTATTCTTAAATAAATTTTATTTATTTGTCTTCATTCACTTTCTTAAATATATACCACAAAAATATATATATTTTTACTCCTCTTTATTTTTTTTTTAAATTGAGCAGCAATAGGAACATCCCGACCAAGGTTGTATGGGACCTATTTTTATGATACTAGCTCATGAAAACCCTGATATTTAAGCCAGGAGGCATTAATTTTGAAACCCTGATATTTAAGCCAGGAGGCATTAAATTTGAATGGTCTTGCAAGTTTAATCATAACTCCTTTCAACTATAATAAGATAGGTGATGGTCTGATTCATCACCTGTTGCAATCCATTGCCTAAACAAGAGATCCTTTCCATTGAGGATTCTTCCACTAGAAAGCGAACCAGACACTTTGTTACCATATCTTCTCCCAAATGCCTATTCCTCCATGTAGGCTTACTTTTTATCAGGTTCACATAAATAATCTTACACTCAACAAAAAAATATGTGAAAATGTCAGAGAGGACATTGACTTAGGCTCTAGGACCCCAGATTTTAAAATCCCCAATAGTGAAATTGAGGTCTCCCCCTATCACCAAGTTGTCAATTTTCATATATGATTTACCCATGAACTAGTTCTAGAAAGGGACCCTCTCATGACATGGTCCATATGTGTTAACCACCTTTAATTCCATCCCCGGATTAGAATATAAAATATTTTCCCCTTGGATTGAGTTGACCTCCCAAGAACCATTGACTTTGATGATTTTTTTGTTGAACCTAGAGCAAGTCCCCTAGATATTCCCCTCACATCTATGCCAAAAAATCACCACTCCAGGAAGAGGGAATCCAACACTGGGAAGCCTTATCCCCTCCTTCTAATGTTTTTTAGAGACATACAATATCCAGATTCTCAAACTAAACTAGTATTTGCAAGGCTACTTTTTTGGATAAGCTAGCCAAACCCCTACAATTAAATTATAAACAAATCATGAGGGAGACCCCTCGGGAGCATACACCACTCTAAGTGCCCCAACAATAAATTTTTGTTTCCCATTAACCACATCCTGATGAGATTTTAATTTAGCCTTGGAAATTTGGAATTTTCTCCCCTACGATTGACCCCTAGGATTTACTGTAGATGAGTGGCCAAGGCCTCCAATGTTAGGGAAGGTTTCTCCCTTTGTGTATCTAGGCCAAAAATTTTAGTGTGAGAGAAATTCAGAAGAGTCCTCTAACACCTTTGGAATGACAAGTATCAGATAAGGGCAGGTAGGTTTTGCAATGGGGCAGAGGCAAGAAACATGTGTGATCGAGAAAGGGGAGAAGCAACATTACATGAGGAAGGATAGACAAAGTTTGAGCTCAGCCCCATTTCCAAACTAATGAATGAATTGATTAAATTATTGAAAGATTGATAAATAGGATGGGGATTATCCAAATGAGTAATGAATGAAGAGGAAGGAGAATGTTATGAAACCAGCTCCAAAACTAGAAGAAAAGAGAGATCAAAGCCTTACAAATAATTCACTTCGAGAAGGCAACCTCCTTTACATTACATAAATGAACAATTCTTGGATGCTACAAATGACAAAACCTCCTTCTATATATAGGATTCCATGGGGTCACAATATAATCCTAGCCGACCTAACAATAATAATGTAAGGGCACAATAATAACAATATGGGGACTACAAGGGTACACCAATAACAATAAGTCGGCTACACTAACAAAAATAAGGGACTACACTAGTAATATAGGGACTAACATGCCCCTCTCCTTCAAAAAATTTCCGTCCTCAACGTTTGAGTAGCTCTGGATGCTTTTGTATAAAATTCTCACCCTCCCATGTGGAATCTTTAGTGGGTAAGTTCTTCCACTTGATGATATACTCTCAAATTGATCGGTTTCGTAGTTGTCAAGTTCTTGTTTTCGTAAGTGCTTTAGGTTCTAATATGATTTTTCCTTCCTCATCCAGTTCTGGAAATATTTTTTGAACTGGAAGTTTGTCACATATAACCTTCTTTAAGCATGAAACATGGAAAACTGGGTGCACTCGAGAAGAAGAAGGAAGCTCCAATTTGTATGTGGCATAGTACCAATATTTTGCAACACCTTCTAAGGACCATAGTACTTTGGCAATAATTTATTATCCTTCTTAGCTTGCTTGAGGTACATTTGTTTATATGGTTGTAGCCGTAAAAATACCCAATATCCTACATCAAAACTTCTCTCGTTGGGATGTTGATCTACCTATTATTTCATTTGATTTTGTGCCAAATTTAGGTTATCCTTTAAGAGTTCGAGAACTTGTTGTTGATGCTCGGTGTGATCTTCCACTACTTGAACCTTAGAATTTTTTCTTAAATATGATGTGATGGACGGTGGATGATATCCATAAAGTGCTATAAATGTGGTCCTTTTTTCTACAGTATGGAAGGAAGTGTTATACCACCATTCAGCCAGAGGTAACCACTTGACCCATTATGTTTTTTTATTAGATACAAAACAATGAAGATATCCTTCCAAACATTTGTTCACTATCTCTGTTTTCCCATCGGATTGAGGATGATAAGATGAGCTATGGGCTAGTTGAGTACCAAAACAAGAAAATAATTCCATCCAAAAATTTCCAGTGAAAATGGGATCTCTGTCGCTTACAATAATCTTTGGGTTTCCATGTAGCTTTTGAATTGTTTCCATAAATGCAGTAGAAACTGTACTTGCTTTAAATGGATGAGATAATGCACAAAAGTGTGCATACTTGGTAATTGTATCAACTACCACCATGATGACACTCTTTCCTTTGGACTTAGATAAACTTGTGATAAAATCCATTGAAACCTCCTCCCAAAGTTGAATTGGAATGGGTAAAGGTTGTAGTGGACCCGAGGTCTTAATTGTCTCAACTTCATTTTGCCGGAAAACCAAACGTTCTACCATAAACTTTTGAATATCATATTTAAGGCCATCCAAAAAAAATATTTCTTCACCCTTTGGTAAGTTTTTAAAAATCCTGAGTGTTCTCCTATGGGAGAGGTGTACAATTCCAAAAGAATATTTTGTTTTAGTTGGGAATTCTTACAAAGATATAAGCGATCTTTATACCATAAGGAATCATTTTTCCAACTAAATGTATCAAATGTACTGGTATCTTGCTGCAACTTTTGAATGAGTTCCCACACTTCTTCGCCATTCTTCCATTCCTCCCTTGCTTTAGTTATTCAATCTGGTTGGGTAATAGAAATGGAAAAAATAAATGCTTCCACCTCCTCATCCTTTCTTGAGAGTACATGATCTGCAACAACATTTAGCTTCCCTTTTTTGTAGATCAATTCAAAGTCATAACCCAACATCTTTGTGACCCATTTTTGCTGCTCTTCTGAAGATAGTCTTCATTCCAAAAAGTATTTAAGAATATCATGATCATTTTTTACCTTAAAGTGTCTTCCCATTAGGTAAGGTCGCCATTTATTTATTCCATGTAGTATTTCCAGCATTTCCTTCTCATAACTAGGTTTGTGTAAATACTTTCCTTTGATTGGACAACTTTCAAAAGCAACGAGTCTTCCTTCTTGCATTAAAACAACACCAATTCCATTTCCTAGGGCATCACATTCCACAATAAAGGTTTTGTGAAGTCTAGTGTAGCTAAGACCGGTGCTTTGCACATTGCCTCTTTAAGATGTTCAAAGGCCTTAGTTGCTTCAAGAGTCCATGAAAATACACCTTTATTCAATAATATTGTTAGAGGTGTAGCTATTCTCTCATAATTCTTAAAAAACTTGTGATAATACCATGTTAACCCGATAAATCCTCGCAACTACTTTATGGTTGTGGGGAATTTCATTCCTTAATGCCTTTAATTTTGTTAAGGTCTACCTTAACACCCTCATGAGATACAATATTACCCAGATATTCCACCTCTTGTACTCCAAAGAAAAATTTGGAGGTTTTTGCACATAATTGTTTCTCCTCCAATAGTTTGAGCACCCTGTTAGCATGTTGAACATGATCCTTCCAAGACCTGTTGTAGATTAGTATATCATCAAAAAATACTAACACAAATTTTCTAAGGAAGGGTTTAAAAATGGAATTCATCAACCCTTGAAATTTAGAAGGTGCACTTGTAAGGCCAAAAGGCATGACCAAAAATTCATAATGACCCTCATGAGCTCAAAATTTTGTTTTGGGAATATCTTCAGTCTTCATTCTAATTTGATGATATCCTGAACGAAGATCCAACTTGGTAAAATAAATTGTTCCATGTAATTCATCCAATAATTCATCAATCACAGGAATGGGAAATTTATCTTTAATAGTGAGCTTATTGAGCTCCCTATAATTCAGACACATGCAATGATGATCGATCCTTCTTGTGCACCAATACTACTGGAGCAGAGAAGAAATTTTACTAGGTTGAATTATACCATCTTGTTACATTTCTACAATCATACGTTCAATTTCACTCTTTTGGAGATAAGGATATATATAAGGCCTGATGTTTGGAGGAACACTTCTTGGAATCAAATGAATAGCATGATCATGATCACGAATAGGTGGGAGTCCTTTGGGAGTTTCAAACACCTTGGAATGATTTTCTAAGACTTTTTGGAGATCTGGAGAAATAGATGATTTTGATGTTGGAACTTCTAGTGAGCATAATTGTGCAATTACGCCTCGTTGTTCTTTCTTCGGAAGATTTTTTATGACATTATAACTTATTCTCTTTCCTTGCATCCCCGTGATACCCTGTAATTCAACTTCCTTTACTTCCGAAAAAAAATTCAAGAAAATTTCTTGAAAATTAAAAGCTATCGTCCCCAAAGATTGTAACCATTGTACTCCTATTACAACATCAGCACCTCCCATTGGAATGGAAAGCATTGGACTATTCAATACATATTCCCCCATGGTTAACTTGATATTATGGAATTTTCCAGAGCAATTTATATTCCCTCCATTTGCAACCATCACTTGACACTCTGGTGATGGGTATAGGAAGCAATTCATTTCCTTGGCTACCTTACAATGAATAAAATTATGGGTACTACCTGAATCAATCAACACTATTACATTTTTCCCAAGATCAAATTGGCTTTGATACCAAATGTTATGAAGCCAGCTCCAAAAATAGAAGAAAAGAGAGATCAACGTCTTAGAAATCAACCACTTTGAGGGGGAACCTCCTTTACATTACATAAATGAACAATTCTTGGATGATTCAAATGAAAAAACCTCCTTTCTATAAATAGGAGTCCATGGGGTCACAATATAATCCTAGCCGACCTAATAATAATAATTTAAGGGCACAACAATAACAATAGTGGGGTTTTAAGGGGCACAATAATAATAATATGGGGACTACAGGGGTACAACAATAACAATAAGGACGATTATCCAATTTTCAGGTGGAGGGCAGCTGGGCGACGAATGGAGCGCTAGGGTTTTCTGCAATGGTGGACCAGTAACGTCTGCAGGCCGGGCCTGCCTCAGGCCACGCGGGAGGTGAGATGGGACAGGGGTCCTTACCTGTCAGGGTCTCGCTAAACCTCCTGCATTTTTCCGTGCTAAGTCATTATGAGCTTTTACCGAGATTGGAAAACGCGCGGTTTCATCCATAACCTGTAAGCATATTATTTTTTCCAGTTGTTTTTTCACCAGATTGACGAAGTTTAGCTCCTCACGGGGTTCCAGCTCCTTCGGTGTCAGGTTAGGGTTTTTTTTTACTTTGCAGGGATGGGGCTCGACCGTGAACTGGTTGATTTGGAACTGGCGCCGGAGGATCTTCTCACTATTTGGGGGCACGATGTTTCTGTTCAAAACCTGGAGCGATTTTTCCCTAAGGCGCCTGTGAAGCAAGGGGCTTTCTCCAAAGAGTCTGGGGTGGTTTTTTCCCCTCACAGATCTGCATTCCTTGAATTGGCAAAGAACAAAAAGGCTGACGGTGTCGTTTTACCCTCTAAGGGTGCTTTCTCTGAGGGTGAAAGTTCTGATAGGAACCGTATTGCTGTTTCCGGGACTCTTCCCATTCAATCGAGGCCAGATTTTTCTGATTTCACAGGGTTTCCTCCCCTTTCTGGAGGGCTAGAGGATGTGGTGGCCAGTTGTAGCCTGCATGTCTCGAAAGGGCCCATAGATGCGAAGGAAAAGACCGGGAAAAGGCCTGATTCAGGAGCAGGATTTCCATGGGCTTTTGGAAGCGAAAATAGGGCCCCTGCTCAAAGGAAAAATTTGGAATCAAGTTCAAAAAGTGTCAATGTGCTCTCGGTGGAGGTGATCCGGGATTTACCTCTGACTGACACCTCGGTCGGAGCTTTGGGCGAAGGAGCTGGGCACGCAAACGACCTGGTTTTGTTGGGAGCGGGATTGAAGGGGTGCCTATAGGGGGAGATTGCATCTGGAGGTGCCAAGGATGTAGAGAAGTCCCAACCCGAAAAGCATCCTGCGGCTGAGAGACAGAAGGCCTGTGATTCTTGTGTGCATAGGGTTTTGGAGGAGAGGTGCCAGGGCCCGTCAGGGGTAGAGGCCTCCGATGACTGGCAACATATCGAACCAGGGGAGGGCAAGGTGCAGGTTACCAAGGTGGGTGGGAAGCGAAAAAAGCAAGGTCCTATTAGAAAGAAGGAGCCCCAGCCTTGTTGCACATTAGGAGTGGATATTCGAGTAGAAGAGGCTATGGCAGCCACTGAGACAAGGCTCGTTGGCAGAGTGTGAGGGCAAAAATTCACAGCCGATTATATTCGGGAATGGGTTCAATCGGAGTGGGAAAATGCACCAGGAAAGCCTGTGGAGATTAAAGCTTTGGAGAGAGGATGGTTTACCTTGCGCTTTTCCCACAAAGATCATGTTAATTGGGTTCTTGACAGGAATTGGTGTTTTGGTAAACGACCAGTTCTTCTTCAAAGATGGACACCTATGTTTGATGCCCAGACCGAGAAGCTGAACGAATCTCCTGTTTGGGTAAAATTGCCAGGGTTACCCCTTCAGTTCTGGTTTGATTCGGTTTTCATGTCCATTGGAAATACCTTGGGGAAGTTCTTGGATTTTGACAAATCTTTCGAGCAAACAGATGATCTGAGTGTGGCGCGGATTTTAGTAAGCCTTAACCCTCGAGAAGGGCTTGCCGAAGCTATGACCTTAAAGTACAGAGAGCTGGAGTTCGTGCAAAAGCTGGATTATGAAAACTTGCCATTTCGGTGCCATCGTTGCCATAAATATGGGCACTTGGCCAAAGAATGCCCGTTGGGCCATCGCCGTCGAAGGAACCCTCTCAAGGTGCCCCGAAATTCGGTGGTTTTTACTGTTTCAAACACTGGTATGGATCTCCCACAGGAACCAATGGAGGAGGATTTAAAGGATGGGTTGGAGGATGCGACCTCTGGTGCCCCTTTGCAGCAATTCAATTCCGCCCGGTCTCAAGAGCAAGCTCCTGTGCTGACTGCCTCTCAGGTTACTCCGACAGCTGGGAAAGTGATGGATCCTCAGGCGGGTATGCCTATTTATTTCCCCTCTTCCTCATGTTTTTCTAATTTGGATTATGCCTCTGCTATTTCGATGCCTAGCTCCTCTGGGCAGCTTCAGATGGAATTTTCTTGTTTAAATCTGAATTCACCTCTGGTCGACAGTCTAGTTGTCTCGGTACCTTCGTCCTCTGGAGATCCTCCATCCTCTAAGATTGAATCCCTTCTCCCCTGCCATTCCTTGGACTCTGCTCCTTCCTCGACCGGTCCCCCCTATAACCTGAGATCATTGGCTTTTTGTCTTGGGAAAGAGATCGTTCCTGGTGGTCTTGAGCAGGATTTAGTGCCCATCGGGCCCAGGAAAACCAGAGGTAGGAAATCCAATATGTCCAAGGCCAAGCAGAAGGCAATTATTGATATAGTCGATGGGAAACAAAAATCCTTGACTGGGGTGCTTAGAGCAGCAAAGCCATCCTCTGACTCGCTGAAATGATTTTGCTTTCCTTCAACTGTAGGGGGTTAGCTAGTCAACCCAAAAAACTAGCTTTCAGGAACTTAATCAGTCAGTATAATCCGGATATTCTTATGCTTCAAGAAACCCTCGGTAAAGGGGAGGAAATTATAGCTTTCCTTTCAAAATCGATGCCAGACTGGCTCTTTCGGGCCATTGATGCAAATGGCCGCTCTGGTGGTTTGGTCACAGGCTATAGAGCTGGAAATCTTAAAGAAATTTCTTCCTGGGGGTTTGAACACACTCTGGCGGTGGAGCTCTACTCTAAGGAGCTCTGCTTTCCCTTACTTCTTCTAAATGTATATGGGCCTTGTCAGGAAAGGGAGATGTTCTGGTCCTCCTTTTTCCAAAAGTCTTTTCTTAACCATCAAAATTTGATCATTGGAGGAGATCTAAACTTCTCACTAGGGGTCTCTGAATCGTGGGGAGCAAATTCCAGAGCAGACCCTCTAACAGAATTTTTCCTTCAAAGATCGCCTCCTCCCATTTGATCGATCTCTCGCTTCTTAAGGCCAGGCCTACTTGGCGCAATAAAAGAGTTGGTGATGACTGGTTTGGGAAGAAACTGGATCGCTTTCTCTTGGGTGAAGCTCTATCTGAGAAATTGGCTATTTTCCGTCATTGGGTGGGTGAAGGGGGCCTGTCTGATCATTTCCCGATACTGTTGGAGGCAAAGGGAACTCTTAAAAAACCTGGGTCCCCGTTCAAATTCAATGCCTCTTGGCTGTCTGATGATTCCTTTGTATCTCTGGTACATACCACTTGGAGGAGGGATGGGCTATGTGATGAGGGGGATTTAAGTCGAAGCAAGGCTTTCATGAATAACCTAAAGATTTTGAAAGCCGCAACCAAAACTTGGGCTACTCATAAGGCATTGCTCGAAGAGGAGGAACTAAGGGTCATAAACACTGAACTTGAGCTCTTGGAAGCCCTGGATGGGAGGGGATATGCCACAGTGGAATCTCGTGACAGAATCCGGGATTTGGAGGCAGCCAGAAGGAAAATTCTTCAAGTAAAGGAGGAAAGCTGGCATTTAAAGAGCAGGGCTATATGGCTTCAAGCGGGGGATGAAAACACAAAATTTTTTCAGAATTATGCTAAAGGAAGGAAAAATTTAAATACCATTTGGGAAATGCCAAAAGAAAATGGGGAAAAGGCTCAGTCCTTTGAAGAGCTTGCCTCCCTTGGGGTCGCTTTCTTCAAAGACCTCTTTAAGGCTCCTGCAGAAGCTTCAATTGCTGAAGTTATAAGAGTAGCCCAATTTTTCCCAAGGTTCATTGAAGATGAAGGAAATGATATTTTGATGGCACCGGTCTCAAAGGATGAAGTGGAATCTACCCTAAAATCGATGCAAAAAGAGAAAAGCCCAGGACCGGATGGCTGGACTGTGGAATTTTTTCTCCACTTTTTTTATTTTCTGGGTGATGACCTGACAGCGGTGGTGGAAGAATCAAGGGTCTCAGGCTTGGTCTACCAGCCTCTTAATGCCACTTTTCTGACCCTTATCCCTAAGTCGGACCAACCTTCCTCTTTTAATGACTTTCGCCCCATCTCACTCTGCACATGCTTATACAAGGTTATTGCAAAGATTGTTGCCTCTAGGCTGAAACCTTTCCTCTCCAAAAACATCTCTGTGGAACAGTTTGGCTTTTTGGATGGGAGACAAATCCATGAGGCTATTGGTGTTGCCCAGGAAACCCTTCACAGCCTAAAAAGAAGCCGGAAAAAGGGGCCATCATTAAAATTGATCTCTCTAAGGCCTACGACAGAATCAGTTGGATGTATCTAAGGCTTCTCCTAACTCATTTGGGGTTCAGGCATGACTTTGTAAGGTGGATCATGGTGTGTGTTACCTCGACTTCGATTGCAGTTCTGATAAATGGTGCTGCTTCGGACTTCTTCAACCCGCAAAGGGGTCTACGCCAGGGATGCCCTCTCTCTCCCCTACTGTTCCTGCTAGCAGCTGAAGGTTTAAGTTTATTGATCAAAGCGGCAAAGAGACAGGGAGATATGAAAGGGATTGAAGTTGGACTAAACCTATGGGTGACACATCTCCTTTTTGTTGACGACATTCTCATTTTTAGTGATGGGAGCCGGGAGGACTGCTGCTGTCTTAAAAGACTCTTAGACCTCTTCTTAAAAGCCACGGGTCTGGTCATAAATGACCAGAAATCTTCGGTCACGAAAGCAGGGCTCTCCCCTCACGAAGCAAACAAAGTAAAGGATATTCTCTCATTTGAATTAAAGTCCCTTCAGGATCTGTTCAAATACCTTGGCTTTAAGCTGAAACCCGACTCATACAGGGCTCAAGACTGGAATTGGCTCCTGGCGAAAATTGAGGACATAATGAAACATTGGAGTTTTAAATGGCTGTCAAGGGCAGGCAGGCTTGTGTTGATTAAATCTATGGTTTTGGTCATTCCAGTGTACTGGGCTAGCCTTATTTGGGTGCCTAAATGCATTTTGCTGAAAATAAACAAAATCTGCAGCAGATTCTTATGGGTTGGCCAGAAGAAGGATTATGTCTCTCCTTGGGTTTCCTGGGATAAAATTGTCCGACCCAAAAAATGGGGGGGGTGGGGGATAAAGGATTTGTTCCCCTTCTCTCAGTCTTTAGCTGCTAAACTCGTGTGGAGGCTGATTGTTTCTGATAACCTTTGGACTGTTGTGACTAGGAGGAAGTATATTGACCCATCCTTGCCTCTAGAATGGTTAAGACAGCCTCTTAAATCAACAAGGAATTCCTCTGTGGTATGGAAAGCTTTGGTGGCAGCTGTACAGATTATTGAAAAAGGCTTGGCATGGAAAGTAGGTGACGGTAGCTCCATAAGGTTAGGTAGGGACCCGTGGGTGGGCTGCTCGGAATCCTTTGCACTTTCAAGAGACCTGCTCGAGCTTTTAAATAACAGAGGCTTTTTCTCTCTCAGCCAAATTGCTGATAATGTAAACACATCAATCTGGAGGCAGGAGTGGCTTTCAGCGAATGCTCTTGCTCTAGAAGAAAGGTGGCATGATGAATGGGGGGCTTTTCGCGCAGGTCTGTTGAACTCACATATTCGTATTTCAAATGAGCTGGATGAGCTGAGATGGGTGCACTCTCAATCAGGCTTCTACTCTCCAAAGATGGGATATGAGTGGCTCATGTCACAAAAGGGGTGGGAGGAGCCAAACTGGTGGGCCAAGCCTTTGTGGAAACTGAAAGGGCCAGCAAAGACTCGGTTGTTTTTCTGGTGTGTTCTTCAAAAGAAAGTACCTACTTGGGATCTTCTCCAAAAAAGGGGGAAGATAGGTCCTGGTTGGTGCTCCTTGTGTAAGGAGAGTGAGGAAACTCTCCATCATATCTTCCTTGCCTGTCCTTTCTCAAAAAGCCTCTGGAACGAAATGTTAAGACAATCAAAATTCCCCCTTCGTTGGGAGGGGGAGGAAATATCAGAGGCCTGGAATAATTGGTGGCAGCAGGCTCCCAATGACAAAGTCAGAACAATGCCCCTGCTGGTTGTATGGGGAGTATGGCTAGCCAGGAATCACCGAATTTTCAAAGACTCTTTCTTTCCCATCGCCAGATTAGCAGCCGAAGGAGTGGCCATATTTGAAAGCATACCACTTCCATCTAATTCTCAGAGCTGTAGACCTGTTCAGGCAAAAGAAATAAATGGCTCCATCCCGTGGGCTTATTTCGATGGAGCCTCAGATATAAACAAAAATTGTGGAGCTGGTCTGGTCATTCACTATCCCACTGGAATTTCTCTCAAAGCCTCCATTGGACTTGGTACCGGAACAAATAATTTTGCTGAGCTCAAAGCCTTACATTTGCTTCTTTGCTGGCTCTCTTTGCGTAATGAGCGGGAGGTTCAGATCTTTGGGGATTCTCTGAACACAATCAAGTGGGCTAATGGCTCACATCACTGCAGGAATTTTCTCTTAACTCCTTTTCTTACTGAAATTATTCGTCTTAAAAGTTGTTTTGCTGAGCTGAAAATTTGTCACATTTACAGGGAAAGAAACATAGAAGCAGACAGCCTTTCTAAAAAAGGCATTGAGCAGGTTTTGGACTCATGGTCAGTTGAAGAAGTAGTTGATGGAATGGCAAGGAGACTTGCCCCTCCTGTTTTTGATTAATTCGAGAGCTGCCAACAGCTCTATTATCTTCACTGTTTTTTTATTTTCTGTATATAGAACTCTGTTGTTTAAACTTATTTGTATATTTAAAAAAACTATTTACAACTCAGCGTTGTTTTCCGTTAATCGGAGGCCTGAGCACTTGTTTAAATTTTGTCATAACAGTACTTTCAGCCAGCACAGTGGTTACTAGCTGGTCTTTGGACAGATGTGGTTCTAAGTATACCCTGTTTCGATGTTTTATCCTATATGGAAGCCGGGGGTAGCTTACACCACAGTTTGACTTTTTGCATTAGCTTTTGTGGACAGGGCTGTAGGGTGGTTTTTTCAAAAACAGCGGCTTATGGTTTTCTCTGGAAAAGGGAAAGGAATGCAATGCATATGCTATGTAACCCTCTTATATAATAGAAGGTTCGATTTTTTCTGTGGAAAAAATAACAATAAGGGGGCTACACTAACAAAAATAATGGACTGCACTAGTAATATAGGGACTTAACAAGTGCTCACGGCAAACTAGGAAAAATGACTTATGAAACAGAGTCTTGGGACAAAATTTGAAGGTGGAGAGAGAATATGAAGGAGATACAGATGGAAATGGTAAAGGTTCCCTTCCCTATAGATCAACACAACCCTGCAATCAATCACATGCATGCATCCATTTATCACTTACAAAATGAGATAACTTATGATGAAAAGATGAGTTGAATTTAAATAACATCTAGTTTATTCCAGAAGAATGATCTAATCACTAAATTGACTTCTAAGCTACAGAAAGAAAATGTAAAATAAGACAACTAACACTAATATATTTCCAAGAAATCATAAACACAATATTTTTGGACTATGGTTATGAATCCTTCCACTCATTTTCCTACAAGAGAGGTGATGTAGAGGTTGCAACCACACGTTTGTACCGATTAATCTCTATTGAAATGAAAGAAACTATGGAATACTTAAAGCTAATAAAAACACAAATACATAAGAGGGACCTAAGCCACTAGCTTGGGCCCAAACCCAAGGGTCAAAACCCTCTTAAACTATCTCAGATGCAACTTAATATCCAACTTCTCATTATCATAAAGTAAAAGTCATATACATCAGATAAAAGTTCAAATTAACAGTGTCAAGCTCTTGAGCTCAATAGTTACACCTAGCTGAAAACAAACTTTGAACCCTAATGAGGACTTCTTCTTGTTTATTTATACAAAAGGGTAGCTTCTAGAATCTCCTTTGAAAATAAGAGGGACTGCCTCCTTCATCTCAAAAATGGTGGATCTTTTCCTTGTTTAGCTTCACTTGCACTAGTAGTGTCTTGGCTACCAATGGATTCTAATTGATGAAAGGGAGTGTTGTGATCCCAAGCCGATTTAGGGAGTTGAGGAGGTGGAAAAACCCTCTATATTATTTCCTTGTCATCTCCTTCGAGCCCCTGCATAGTAAGTATCTAAAAAATGTTGGCATTCTCCTGCAATTAAACCACATTAGGCCACATACTATGACAAACACCTTTTACTCTGATCACTAAACATAATATAACAAAAAATGTGAATAAATGTGAGAAAAAGATAGTTGTAATGCTGGAGGATGGCATCATGACCCTCATAATATACCTATTTATGGGACTCATCAGTCACTTCTATAGGGAGAATAACACATTAGTATACACATTATCTAAATCAGGTGCTCAACAAGGTCTAGGAAGTTGGAAAATCTATGAACAACTAGGGGAGGACTTATAGTGAATACTTCCATAGGCCATTCACTGATGTTATTTCTCGACCTTAGTTGTTGATCTATTCATGAGATATTTGATGTCACATTTTGGTATTTTTCATATGTATATACATGATCATGGATGACAATTATGTCTATTTATTTTTTATATCTATTTGATTCTCCTATATATGATGTATATGTACTATGTACTTAGACTTATTTATAGGCTGTGGGTAAGCATTAGTGGCTGACATATTCTAGTTTGTATTGTCATTCAAAATCATGAACAAAATGCATTTCTATGCATCTACATAATGTACTTTCTTCATTTCTATTGAAAATTTGAGGTTTTTTTCTTTTATTTTTTCCTACAAAAAAATATTTGAAAATTACATTTCTAACATATGCATTATAAATAAAAGTACGCATTAGTCTATGTTATTGAAATTTCAAAATTTAATTGTTATTTAAACAATATTTAGAAAAAAAAATTATAGTGAATAAAATTTATTATTTACTTCCCTGTTGGCGGTGAGAAACAAGGCAAGCATGTCAGGGGAGGTTGGGCAGGTGGTACAACGTTCGTCCTCAAGCGAGGCAATTCAAGTGTTATGATGTGTGGTGAAAGGAATTGGGCAAGCCAAAAAAAGTGGCGTTGTCTACAAAGAACAATCGAAAAGGATCCTAGAGGCTATAGAACTTGTCTCTTCAACACCATATGGTGTATTTGGTTCTTGGGCATGGGAGGTTGGCTGAACGTTGCTTGAACATTTTGGTATTGGTAGGAGTTCAATGGGTGTGGTTTATGAGGATTTCCATGGTGCTCGAACGTTGGTGAGAGAGGTGTGGGATCTCGGTAAGCCCGATTAGGGACAATTTCCATGCAGGGAAAATTTTAAGGATGAAGATTTTTCTTAAAGTTTAGAAACCTTGGCGAATCTCACAAGTCTATCATATGTGATATTTTTGTAAAAATATTCAAACTTCTAATAATTTTATATTATATATATAATTTTTTGGCGATTTTTAAAGTAAATTTATTTTAAATTATAAAATTTGGGCGAATCGCTTTTAGAAGAAATGGAAATTAGCGAATATTTTTTTTTGGAAAAAGTATGGAAAATTATCCCACCTTCAAATATTAGCCCCAAAAATTTTCCCTATCGCCATGAAATTTTGAGGAGGAAGCTGCATTTGTGAACCCTCGAGCTCCAAGGATTGAACTTGCCCTAGATGAATGTTATTGTGGTCGCACAAAAATTTTGATAGAAGGTAAATTTTATCCTTATCTTGTTTTCTCTCAGATATATCTATTATCTCACTTTGGGACTCCTCGGTGCATTTCATTGTAAGAGAGGGTGGGTGCTTGGAGCCAAGGCTGCCCCATTGAGTGAAAGGGTGTCCACTTTAGGCATCTTCCTTGTCGACCAATTCAGGTGGAGGGTTCGCTCACATATAATTTGTTAATTTTATCTGATAGTTGGTTCACTCAACACGTCTATGCATGTAGTAGTGGTTGGGTGATCAAGGTCCCCTTCCAGGGCAAGGTCAATAGATTAGGCCAAGTGGAGTGGGGCATTACCCTGAGCGGAGGATTTTGGTGTGAAGGGTTCTTTGGAATTATGTAACAACAACATGAACGGGATCATCGTGGCATTGGCCCTTGGGATCAGGCTGGAAAATAGGCAGGACGTGCAACCGAGCGAGTGGAAGAAGAGGAAGAAGTCATGGAAAAGGAGGGAGATCTCAACGGATCCCAATCTCCAAGTTGTGTGTTGCAGCCACCAACATTGGAATCCATAACAAAGAAATTGAGGGATATTCATGCTAACCTCGACATAATTCGCCAACAAAGGTATGGTGATATGAATGAAACCATAACATATATTAATGATGTTCAGTTTACGTAGGGATAAATCCTCGAATGACTTGCTTCAACCCGTCGTAGCCAACGCAGATCAGATGAGACACTGGAAGAGATTGAAGCAAGGCTGGCCCATATAGATTATCACGTGCATGAAGGATATAACCCTCCTATGGTCCCAGGAGCAGCTCAAGCCCCGAACCCGCCTCAGTAAAATGGTTTATGTTGGTTGTTTTTTGGTTCTATCAATTTTTTGGACAATTTGGTTATTGTGTCACTGACATTTTTGTAACAACTAATTTTTATCTATATTTTTCAATACTCTCGGACTAACAAATATAGTCAGAGTCAAACCAAAAAAGCAATGAGCATTTAGACTAAAAGATATAAATTTTTAAAAAAATAATAAAAACATTTCAATTGACAAAAAAAAAATTATTATTAACTAAATGTAAATTAATTAATTTATATAAAATTTAATTTGTTAAACTTAACATTCAAATTTCATGAAAAAAAAAGGATTAAGAATAAAAATTTTGTATTAAAAACACATATTTTAATAATTCAAGTCAATCTATACTAACTATAAATAAATAAATAACTCTTTCAAAATATTAAAATTAATACAAACTACGTAAAATAAATAATGGTTTTCAGAAAATATATTTAAATTTTATTTTCTAACCAAAAAATATTTATTTAATTTAAATTTCTAAACCACCATTAAAAAATACTTATGTACATTGTATTAAAAGTTCCATTACCTTCGACACTTTCCACTCACCCTCATCACAACTACCTTAATTGGAAACATAAAGCCTCTACCTCATGACAAAACCCCTAAACTAATCACTAATACATTTTGACTAACGACCTTCCATAATCCAAAACAATACAATATTATACTAACGGGAAAACATGCAAGGATACACGGCATAATTAAAGGGATGACCTTGAAAGTAAAGAAGGTTAACCTCCATTAATTACTTTTATTATGGAATTATTTTAAAATTAAACGAGTGCTACATAGTAGCTAGTGTTTGTCATTTAGTTTAGTTTAATTTATCATAAATAAATGATAAATTAAAATTGAATTATAATATAATATTAGAAATCATATATAAGAAGTATATGTAAATACTTATAAAATAAATAGATATATTATTCTTAATATATTCAATTATAGTTTATGTATTAAAAATAATTTATTGATAAATATTTGTATCCGTAAGAATTAATGTTTATACTAGCTATAAACACTTAAAGTAATAATCATGATTAATAAATTTAGTTAATTAAACCATATAAATCCATGGTAATAGCAAATCAAATCGTGATTAACAAATTTGGTTAATTAAATTAAATAAATCCATGGAAAATAATAAAAGTTTTCAATAAATTGATTTTGTTGTCATTGGACAAAATTTATAGCTATCAACTAGTTATCAATTCAATTGTAAATCTATGGGAGAATAATGTTATTAATTTTATTTTAAATCCAAATAAACTCACATTATTCACTTCCTTTACTTATACGCAATTAAACTTATTTTATTATAAATTTTATTTATTTTTATTATGGATTAAAATTATAATAGCTAAATAATAATGGAAAAAAATGACATTTATGAATTTGCACAAAAATATAAATAAAAATCCACAAAAAATAAATAAAAACCATAGTCAAATTATAACAATGATGTTAGGGTCCCATGTTTTAGTAGATTGGTAGACCAAATGCACAGGGTAACATCAGACCAGTCTTTGGAGTCCTAGGACCTAGCCTTCCTGGACTCAGAGAGGGCTCTCTTTATTGTATGCAAAGGATGTGAACTTGTTTGCTTCTAGGGTTTAGATTTTAGGCTAGTTGTTAAGTGTAGGGTTTGTTGTTTGTTTCGTTGGATAAGATGGTTTAGTAGAATAGGTGGAGTGAGAGGTCTTCAAATCATTAGGCTATGGATTCAATGAAAGTCATGGATATCTCAACAATGAAACATGATGCATAACAGGGAAATTCTAGCATGGTCAAATGGATCCTTAAGGTATGTGTGAAATGAAATGAACAATAAGTTTGTGAACGTAGTAGGTGTATAAGGGCAGTAAAGAATCCTTAAAAAAATACCTTTAAACAAGATGGTCTCAAATACCGATTAACATAAGGACATAATCATAAACATGAAAAAACAATAGCTTTCTGATTATACTTAAGCAAACAAGCATTCAAGATGAACAATTCAGTGAACCATAGAAAGCAAGAAACATATCTAACTTTTAGTGATTTCACCTTCAAGGTTTAAAAAACATCCAAGATAACAAATAACTTTAATCAATGAAGAGGGAACACCTAAACATAAATGATCAAGCTACAAAGAAATTTAAGGCAACTTCTTACACATGGACAAATGGCATGATCAAAACATGGCCTCTTTGGAAAAAACCTAACAAGTAATACTTCAAAGAGAGATTCCAAAACAGAGTTTAAATATCGTCAAATAGGTAGGGCTAACCATAAAACATATTTGAAAACTACTATATTGAACCATTTGTGGAATGAACAAGCATTGGTAGATCCAAGGAGCAACTAAGAATTGCTTAAACAAACCCAGCAGAGGAAAACATCAAGGCAATAGACAACAGGAAGGACTAAGGTGCCTCCAACACCATTTCTTAGCCTATACTCTTATGTTCTACTGCAACATAGAATGATGGATACATAATGAAAACATGAGAAAACAATAACATGAAAGAGAAGCACTTCACCAATAACCAAGCTCAGGGATCCTGCAAGTTATCCTCCTTCGTCATCAATCAAAGCAATCCATTCAGAAACTCCATAAGACCAATTTCTTCTTCAAACTCATAAAAACCATGTATTTCTCTCAAAGCTCATCAAATGCCAACATTAACAATGAATCCTCAACGCTCTATTTAACCAGCAAGGAGGAGAAAACCTAATAGAGTCTCTAGAAGCCTATTGGTTAATCAGAAATGTCACTATTGTCTTTGAGACCTTGCATGGCCCAAGGCACAAAATATATTTTCGAGAATTTTTAGCAAAGAAACTGACATTTGGGCTCTACCAAGCCTCCTAAAACTTGCCAAGCATACATTTTTTACTTTTCCTCTGTTAAGGGTGCAGCACTGAGTTTTAGGATGAATTTCCATGCCAAGGGCATAGCACCAGAGCACGAAAACAGGGTCAAATTGAAGCAATGTTTTGAGGGCCTTCCCAATGTCGGAATAAGCTCTGTGGTGGCTCGTTGGAAAGCCCTCTGAGTCTACTTTCTATATCTACCCTTAGTTCTCTGATTGGACCTCTAAAACCTATTCAAAAATAAAAAAATTCAAGGCTGGTAAAGGCGTAGCACCTGTCTTGAAAACTAGGCAGAAAGGTGAAAATTAGGGTGTTTTTGACCCTTTTGGAGGACCAAAACAACTCCAATTGACCTAAAAATTTGTGATCATGCCACACTCAAGCTGAGTATTCCAAAAATGTAAGCCTTTCGTCCTGAAGATGCTCTGAGAAAAAGCGTAGCACCATGGGTGCTACCCCCTTGGCCCTCAAAATTAGCAAAAAACCAAAACTTGTCAAAATTCTCCCAAATTTGGTGGATGTGTGCCTCATGGGTTTTGAGAGAACTGTAGAGAAGCTTGTGCCAAGATTCCAAGTTTAGCTTGGCCTTTTTCCTCTTTTAGTGCTTGGATCTTGGTTTGGGCCTTTTTCAGTTTATCCCTTGCAATTTGGTTTCTCTGGGCATAATGTTTAGTCATCCTTCTTTGGAGGTCAAGATATTGATTAGTTTTCTTCAATTTAGCATCCAAGTGTATGTTGGCTCTTTCCAACCAAGGCTCTTGATCATGTGTTATCTCCATGGCCAAAAGCTCCTTTAGAGGGAGTTGTTCTGCTAGGGTTGATTCTTATTCCCTTTGCTTTGCCAATGCCTTCTTCAACCCCATGGTTCTAGGTCTCCTCCTAGATTGTCCTTTGTGTTTGCAACATTATCATGGCCTTTATCATTTTCTGAGTGGTCATTATTAGAGGTGTCTTGATCAGTTTCTTCATTACTGTTTTGTGCATTTTCATCTTCAATTTCCTCAACCTCTTTACTATCCTCTGTATTGTCCTCATTGTTTTCATTTTTATCATTTTCATCATTGTCATCATTTTCCATATCTTCTGCATTGTCATCTCTTCTTCATTATTGGTCTCTTTGTCACTGTCCTTTTCATCACTGCCTTCTTCTTCCTCTTTATCATTATCTGTTTCTTCTTCATTGTTTTGCTCACTGCCTTTGTCTTCATAATCTGCCTCTGTCTCTTTATCTTCATCATCATCCTCCTCTTCATCATCATCAATTTCCTCTTCTTCATCATTGTCATTATCTTCTTCCTCATAATTTGTTTCTTCTTGTTCATCATCATTGTTTTCTTGATTTGATGCTTCAGGAGAAGGTGAGGGAGGGAGGTTCTCTTGAGGAGAGGATTCATGTGTGGATGAGGAAACATGGTCAGTGGGGGTGATGGAGGAGTGCCAGGAAGGAGGTGTATGAGATGATGAGGGTAAATTTGGTTGTTGAGGTGGCTGTGGATTTGTGAAAACTTCATGGGCGATGAACACTTCCCATGGGATACCATGTTGCTTTAGTTGATGCAACACAATCATCTTGATAAGAGAATGGTGAAAAAGACTTTGCATTTGTTGTGAAGAAGGTCTCTTTTGCACAATGTATGACATCTTATCAATACTTCTATAAAGATAATAGGGCAAATGTAGTCTCTTGGCCCTAATGAAGTGCATGAGCAGTCTTATATGGTAGGAATAAAGCCTAGAAAACCTACCCTCACAGGTGAAGTATTACATGATGATTCTCATTAATGGCACATATCTCTCCAGTAGATGTGAAAATGGAAAAATGGATTTGCAGTCAGCTTGGTATCTAGGTTTCAAGAAGAATTGATAATGGCTTAGGTCCAAATTTTCCTGTTTGAACCACTTTTCTCCCATACTAGGTATCCCGATGGCCATGGAAATGGTATTGATGGATAGCTCAAAGTTCACTCCTGCTAAGTTTACTTGATGGTCATGGAGGTTAAGGATGAAATGCCTAGTCAACTCAGGATGACTGTGGACTTGTTGTACCCTTTCACAAAAGTCAAAACAACCCACTTCTTGGAAATATGCAATTGTCATGGGAGAGGCCATCAGTTCTTTGGTATTCAGTGGCTCAAATATTTTTACCCTTCCACCCTTTTTCTGCTGTCTTCTAGGTCCTTGGCCTCTCTCGCCACTGCCAATATTATTTTCCCTTAACATCTTGCTCTTTTTACTCTTGCCTTGAAGGAAAAAAACCCTAATTTTACTTTGTGAAATGATATGGAGAGGGTAAGTGAGATGGTGATGAGAAAGGCAGTGATTTTCAAGTGAAGGGGAATGATGACTGAGGAAGGGAAATTTGGGCAAAATAAGAAGGTTAGGTAATTCTGAATTAAAAGCCATTTATATGCCAAAACTTGCTGTGAAGGTACCTTAGTAATGAAAACAACCTGAGAGGGTGAGGAAAAGTAATGTCAAGGCTTGGCAGTGTGGAGGCTAATTTTGCAACTGGAGATATTATTTTGGTAGAGGAGAAACTTCTTAGCAAAGTAGTCTCAGTGTGCCTTTATCATGTATATGGATGAGTGTCCTTTAAACAGCAATGTTGTTTAACATGGAGACTAAGCTTTTCTCTTCATTTAGGGTTTTTACATTTCTCTCTAAATTCACCTTTTAAAACAGCATGAGAGGGGGAAAGGCATATACATACCTCTTATAAAACACTTTAGGAGGTACCAAGTAGAAAATTGGAGGAGTTTTGAGGAGTTTAGAAGCTTGCACAGGCGTAGAGGGCTTCCTGGCTTAAACGCGTAGCACCGGTAGAGGATGCACGAGCTGTCGGGCAAAGGCTGAACGTGCAGGCGCGTAGCACCGATAGAGGTTACACGAGCTGTCGGGCAAAGGCTGAACCTACAGGCGCATAGCACCGACAAAGGTTGTACGAGCTGTCGGGCAAAGGCTGAATGTGCCCTATGCATAGCGTCGGGCCAGTCGGGCTGCTCTACACGCTATCAAGTGTTGTTGAACGGGCTCTGTGTGTAGCGCCCGGGCCAGTCAGGCTGCTCTGCACGCTGTTGAACGTGTTCTGGTGCACGGGCACTTCTGCCAGTTCTGCACAAGATGAAAACTTAACACTGGATCACAGGCGCACAATGTTCCGTTATATTTTCAAAGGAATGCACACACAGGCATGTAGCATGGTGTTCCAGGAGCGTAGCACCAGGTTTTTTATGCCCGAAGTTTGCTAGAACTTAGAAACCTCTCTTGAAGGTTTCTCACTCTCCTTTGCAATGACAGATGGAGTTGAGTGATAAGCCAAATTCGCGTTTATAGTCTTAGGAAGATATATTTATCTTTTTCAAACCCAAATCCTAATGTTTTTTTATCTTTTTATCACTTCATTGATATTATTTTCACTTTTTGCAGTGGGTGATTTAAACATTATAAAACTAAACCCTTTTTCTCCTTACCACTTCTCTTTACTGCTTTTTAGGTAGCTGACATGGTGGGACTTGATTCTCTTTGGCCTGTTGATGCTTTCAACACTTTGTTTTTACCCATTCTGTCATATCAAAACCTTAAAATTTCCCGCATTATGGAGTTTGGTAATCATGTTTTTCCCTCCCTTTGGGATTTCTGATTGTGGGTGAACTGAAAACATGGCTTCTTCCCCTCTCACTGATTCTCTAGAGGTGTAATAAATCCACTTTTGACAAGTGCCACAACTTTCATTACTATGTATGCTAACTTCTTTTGGCCACTTCTGTTTTGTTGCAGGTGCCATGACATAATGTTTTTTCCCTCTTATCACCCTTGGAGTTTAACACTTTGATAACAGTAACCTTATGACCATTTTGCCATTCTATCTTGAAATTCAACCCTATGCCTTCTTGACCATTTAGAGGGTTATGACTGAAAATGAAGGCTTGATCTCCCTCACACTGATACTCTTTGCATTTTCCTCCCTTTGATGAAGTGAAGCATGGTTACCTTGGCAAACCCTAGAGGTTACCTTCAAGAGTTTATTCAAACTATGTTCTTGATGTCCTCATGGAGGCTTCTCATCTTCATTTCTAGTTTCAATAAATATTCGATTCATGCTTAGTTGTGCTGATGTACCTTTGTCCTTGTGGTTTTCTGCATTGGCTTCTTGGTTGACAGTACTGTTTAGCCAATTAATTCTAAAAACCTTGATTTTCTTTGAACTTAGGCATGCTTCCTCTTCTTTGTTGTGGGTGTCCCTTAGTGAGGAGTTGGCCTCTTACCTTACCTATTCCTTTATATGATAGCTATCTCAATCATTCCTACAGAAATGTTTAGGATGCATAGTTATCCTTTTGCTAAATGTTGTCTTTGGAAAAGTAATCCTTCTTGAAGGCCTTTATGATATAATTTGGACAAACAGTTGCTTGACCTTCTTTCATATTTGATACAACCTCTGGCTCATAAGAACAATACTTTAGAAATCAAAGACAATCCTACAACCTATGAAACCATAGTGACCTAGTGGGAGGCTCTTTAGGAAACACAAGAAGGAGTAATTTGGTTGGTGACCCTAGGTGGCAAGTGGAGGGGTTAGGCAAGGCAAAACTGAGTGCTAAGGTCAAAGGTGGCAAAACATAGTGAAGATAAGTGGCATGAGACCATGATGGGTCTTCTGGGAGTGGTAGGATGATCATGACATGGTAGAGTAGTAAAACAGTGAAAAAACTATCCTAAGGATAATGAAGGAAGTGAGATTTCTAAAACTCACAATATTCATGAATCTTGTTTTTAGAAATCTAGGACTAACATTTAGTCATCTTCAGATAGTAAAAATTACTGATGACTAACAAACGACACGTGGAATGTGAAATTCGAGTGGTCTCTTTGCCACTGAGACTCTGTGTGAGGATCTAGGAATCCAACATTAATACAATACTTTGTACCCATGCATCGAAGAAGTGGCTATAAATAATGGATCGGGCTCATGTACCATCAATTCCAACATTAATACAATACTTCGTACACATGCAACGACTTATCTTCTTGGTATATTGTTGGAGATTAAAGATTTTAAATTTTATAAAATTGTAGCGTCATTGCTAGTACGTTCAGATCGGGGATAGGACAAGAACAATCTTTGTATTTAATCTAGCTCACAACAACAATCTTTATATTTAATCCAACTGACCACAACAACCTTTGTATTTAATCCAGCCATACCATCCATCACCAATAACAAGTTGAAATTACTAGCCAATCGCATCCAAGAAAAATAGATTTAAAAATTTAAAATAAATAAATAATAAAAATTATTAAAGTTTGGCTATGGTAAAACTATAATTTTTTTTACCCATAGACAAATTATTGTCTAATCAATAGAAAATCTAATGTGTTATACCTGCTGCGCGACAAGTATAATAAGAATAGATTGAGTGGTTGAGGTGAGCTGTGAATTTCTTGTGCTATCAATATTTTATTATTTTAAATAAAAAATAAATGTTTACTATCAATATTTAATCCATGTTAAATAAAGATAAATTAAGGTACTATCAATATTTCATTCTTTGATTTTTTAAAATGAAATAAATAGTTCCATAGTCCATAGAAAATGAATAATTTTAATATGTTTTTGGAAAGGAAAAAGATTTTAACATGTATTTGTAAAACATATGAGAATAAGTGGATTAATACAACACATAATTAAATCAAACGAGAGTGGTTGATAAAAAATGAATAATTATGTTGTAAAGCGTCTCCCTTTGAAAACAACTCCCCTCAACTGCCACTTGTACCATTGTGGTACGTTGATTTTGATGTTAGAAGATTGAAATAATATCTACGTTAGGATTGAATATTGTTATTAATCAGTTACAAAAATGAAACAAAGAAAACTGTCGATACAAATCCTAATTCAATTAGTTGTAACAAAAGTGTGCAAGTTAACTATGAGGGTTACTGCGAGAGCAAATATTGTGAATAGAATTTTTTCTGTCAAGATGGGAAGATCTCCCTGCTGCGAAAAAAGTTAATACTAACAAAGGGGGGTGAACCGAAAAAGTTAATACTAACAAAGGGGCATGGACCAAAGAAGAATACGAGCGCCTTATCGCTCACATTCAATCCCAAAGCGAAGGCGGTTGGAATTCGCTTCCCAAAGACGCAGGTTTCTTGCTCAACCTTTGTTCTTCAATGGAATTAATAACTTCTTATGATCTTCATTAAAGCTAAATGAATTTGTTAGTTTCGTTCTTTATGACCGTTCAACTCATTTTATATATATTAACACTCCATAACTTCATCACAGTCTGTTTCATTCTTTTATAACCGTTCTGGTTTTTATATATCTTAACTCTTCTTGTTTTCAAGGGATTCATAATTTCTCCACGACACTCTGCAAATCATTTAAATGGGTGAACAATATGGTAGCACAAATATTCCATTATTTCTTTGTTGTTTTGTTAGAAAATTCTGATAATACAATGATATTATAAGGAATTGTTAGTCAGGACTCATTTTGTTTCTTTTCTTTTCCATTTCAGGTAAAATCCTCGAATCTGCATAGATCAAAGAGGTTGGCACTGCTGATACAGGACGAAACTATTCCTAATCTTCCAGACGATGTCATTAGAGAGTGCTTGCTCAGATTTCCATATAAATCGCAGTTCAAGCTCAAAGCTGTGTGTAAAAAGTGGAAAAATATAGTGAGTAGTCCAGGGTTTTATAAGGACTTGATGACCTCTGGAAAGAGTGACCACTTGATTTGTATCATTCAGTACTTCAGA
The DNA here is from genome assembly GCA_034641835.2 of Pinus albicaulis. NCBI lineage: Eukaryota > Viridiplantae > Streptophyta > Pinopsida > Pinales > Pinaceae > Pinus > Pinus albicaulis. The sequence goes on along the minus strand of CM076569.1, from coordinate 395,255,578 downwards.
CTTTCAATACCACGCACTAAATATAAGTGGAATAGCTGGAGAGTTATAATACCCTCTCAGGCACACCTGGTCAATGCTACATCCCATTCTGGACTTCCCTTTTGGAGTTCCATTGTATTCCAAGTGCGTTTATGTTAACAGGAAGCTAGTTCTCATAGGAAGCCATGAATAGAGTTTATATTTTTTATTTTGTGTCTACCAAATGGCACCGACATGCCGACACGACCAAATGATGATATGCTCGCAGCAGCAGAGGCTTACAGTGTGGAAGAAGATAAGTGGGAAATTCTTCCTCCAATGAGCTAAGAAGTTGGCAACTGCCATGGAGTTTTTCTGGGAGAAAATGTGTTTGTATTTGGGAAAAATGGAAATAATGCAGAAATTTATGATCCAAAGACAAGCCTATGGAAACGAGTGGATGATATGTGGAGATTGGAAGAAGACAAGTGGGAAATTCTTCCTCTAATGAGCCAAGAAGTTGGCAACTGCCATGGAGTTTTTCTGAGAGAAAAATTGTTTGTATTCAAGGGAAAAATGGAAATAATGCAGAAATTTATGATCCAAAGATGGGCCTATGGAAATGAGTGGATGATATGTGGAGATTCGTGAATTCATTCAAGTTGTCCTCGTTGGTTGGTTTTGGGCAGTTGTATACCTTCAATGGACAACACTTGATGAAATATAATGCGGAGGAAAACGATTGGGTTGTCGAAACTTTTATTCTGACATAAAAAATGTGGTTTTGTGTGCGCTGTAGAGTGGCGCGACCATATTTTTTTGAGTAAACATTATAACAGTTTTCGTCGTCAGGTTTGTTCTCTATTAAATCTGTCAACTAATGAGTTCATTGAATTGTAAGTACCTGAAAATTTTGAGGGCATAGCTACAACTGCTGCAACCGTGGAGATCTGATATTATCCTTCATATTTGTATTATCTATTCACCAGTCGTATTATCCGTCATATCTGCATTATCTATTCGTGAAGCATATGTTTTAGATTGTAATTCTTCTTTAATAGAATATATTTGGCTTAAACGCAATCAGCATATAAAATTGAGGGCATTTTTACCTGTCAACTAATTTTTTTTGTGATGGTTTTTTTTTAATGTGTTTTTCGTAAGGTTTGATATTTATTTTACTCATCATCTTTATATTATAGGAGTTTATCTTGGCTAATATTAAAATTTTACTTCAAAAAGAGTTTGTGTTTTAATATATTGAATCTATTTAAAGTTACATAAATCAGTTTTGCAATTTTAACAATTTTTTATTATATTTCAAACAAATTTTTATTACATTTCAAACAAAATTGTCCAAAGGAGAATAATTAAACTATTTGAAATGTGTTTTTTTTTATAAATTTATATTGGTATTAGTTAAAAATATCAAAACATAAGATACAATTATTTTCGGGTGGTACCCCTCTTATTTTCCTTCATTCCTTTGCTCCTTTACAAGGGTTTGAAAGTGTATTTCTAGTCAATTTTATTGTAAATTTGTTCCATTTTATGAGCTTGCCATGTGGCCCATAGTGCATAATCAGATCACTATGAAAGGAAGAGCCTTAGTAGGTTATAAAAAAATCATTTTTTTTATCCAAACAATTCTCCAAACTTATAATTTCTTTTAAATAAAATAATTCATATTTATAAATTAAATATTCAATTAAATCACATAAAGTATCACATATTTTTTCCTCTATATTAATCCTTTCTATTTTACTACTTTAGAACGTTACCTTTGCAACATATAATATAATTGCTAATTTTAATATTTTTTAGAAAAAAAAAATACACCTTTATGCACCAAATTTACCATATTGCATAGGCTAGGCTCCTGCTTGTAATATGTATAGGCAGCTTGTAATCCGTATAGGCAGGCCATCTTTCTGTATTGAATTTACCCACGTATCCTTCAACAAATGAGAATAAGTGGAGTAGTACAACACATAATTAAATCAAACGGGAGTTTTTAACTAATAAACATTGTTGATTACTCTTTATAAGAATGAATATAGTATAGCATAAAAAATATTCATTTTGGGTAGTAGGTTATTAAGTTTTTATTATTTTTAAGTATGTTTGTGAAATTATAAATTTCAGTTTTAAAAATGTATAAGTAAAATATTTTGAAGTTTTTGTAAATATTAAATTTAATTAATATTTAAAAATATATTTGATTAAATTTTAATGATGTGATTAATCTGAAAGATATTTATTTACAATATAATTTAATCAATATAAAATTATATTTTTATCTACAATTATTTTATTAAATAATAATAAAATAATTTATTATTTGAAAACTCTATTATTGTAAAAAATAATAATAAAATATATTAAGATTTTTAATTCTTAATTATAAAATAAAAATTTCGATTAAAAGAAAATTTAATTCACACAAAATATATTAAGATTTTTAATTCTTAATTATAAAATAAAAATTTCAATTAAAAGAAAAATTAATTCACACATTTTTAATATAAATATATATCTTATTATGTGATCCAATAGCTGGTTGTGGTGGTTTGGTCTTCACAAGTTCTGAAGTTTATTCTTGAAAAAGGCTATATATTGACTCTCTTTGATTTTAAAACATCCATTTTAAACAAGGATCTAATATAAGCCTAGAGGAATCAAATTTCACATTTCTTTAGTTTTATTTAATGCTATATAAAATATATAGAGGATCAAATTGTAAAATATAAAGACCAGTTCAAACATTTCAACCATAATTTTTTTTTTATAATATATAAATATTTTATATATAATTGACATTAAAATATTTTACATAACATGTACATTTAGACATTTTATCAATACAAACTAAGTCAATATTAATTAGTATTAAAATATTTTATTGATAACCCATATTGAATATTTTATTACATATAACATTAACATATTTTCTTTTAACAAGTTTTTTTCTATATATAGATAAATATGAAGTTGTTATTGACATTAATTAGTTAACATAGATTTTCAAATAGATTATCTAAATGTTGTGTTGAAATATTTTTGAAAAGTATAAAATTTAAACATCTTATTCACATTTTTAAACTTTCAATTACTTTACATGAAAGTAATCTATGCATATAATATATATTTTTTAATTATAATAGATAATATTTTTCTATATAATGTATATTTTATTTGTATTTAAAAAAGAACACATGTCAATTCCACATCGAATCCAAACAAATCTACACATCAACTTCATATTGGATTGCAAATTGAGCCTCTAAAAAAAGGAGTACAAACAGTGCAGTGTACTCTTCCTTGATTCAATATAAAAGGAGTATAAAGAGTACAATGTTAGCATAGGCCTGAAATATATACTCAAGCATATCTCATTATGTGGTCCAATAACTAAATGTGGTGGTTTGGTCCCCACAAATTCTGAAATTTGTTCATTAATACTACTTTTTTGTCTTGAAAATCGTGGAAATTCTCTTAAGATTTTAAGAAAATCCTGCAGGGAATTTTGTAAATCGTGGAAATTCTCTTAAAATTTTAAGAAAACCCTGCAGGGAATTTTGTAAATCCACGTTATAACTATCAAACTTTAATATTTTGGGTGCCCTAGAGGTTTCTGATGGTGTTGAATCCATTTCCACTATCAAAATCATGATTCAAACACTCTTATTGGAAGATTTCTTAAATTTTTTTGGCTCGGATTCCGACTAATGTTGGCCGTCCAGGGAATTCCTCCCTCTCGTTAGACAACTCCGTTAAAAATAAGAGTTGTCTATGGAGGTTGAGGAATTGCCCAGACAGCCAAAAGTGACTAGAATCCGAACAGTGTTTGAATCATGTTTTTGATAGTGGAAATGGATTCAGCACTATCAAAAACCTCTAATCTAAGACACCCAAAATATTGAAGCTTGATAATTATAACCTAGATTTACAAAAATCACTGCAAGATCCGAAATTTACAAAAAAACAATCTAATTAAACTACAACTTTTAAAAAAACTATATACTAACCCTTCTTGATTCTAAATATAAAAGAGTACAAAAAGTACAGTGCCCTATAATTTAATTTGATATAAAAAAGTACAAAGAGCAATGTCAGCATAGGCCTGAAATATATACCAGGCATAGCATTTTAACCCACCAAAACAAAATTGATGTGATTTACCGGGCTTTGACGATACCAGAAAAGAAAAAAACCTTTCCACCACATAATGAGGCGATATTGACCATGAACTAAGCAAGTGAATATATACATAAGCAGTTCCATGAGATATATGACCAAAATGCTGGTCAAAGGATGATCAGCCAGCGTCTAACAAGGACTGCCCATGCCTCATGCGTGCTTATTACCAGTCTCCCTGAGTTCTCAACCATAACTGAGTTCGCTTTCATTCATGTAATAATAAAATTAATGTAATGCAGTTGTTTTATTGTGATGTTTTGGAATTTTAAGTGTTGGAATCTGGTGAAAAAATTTGAGGTAAAATTTTGATTTTTGTTATTTAAACTGGTTTTTTAATTCTATATATGAATTCAGCACCCTCAAAAATCCCTAGAACACTTTGATTGTGCAAAGTTATTAATCAAACTTCTCTTTTCAATGAATTTCTACAAAATTTTAGAAAAATTACACTGGAAAAAAACCATCATAAAACCTTTCAAAAAATCGCATTAAAAATAATGTAATAAGAAAATGTTAAAATTATTCCTATAGAAGATTAGATATCATAACACAATTGACAGGTGTCCAAGCAAACACTGCAAAATTAACCAACAAGCCAGTGATAGGCCACAAAAGGGATTAAGGAACAAAATTACAATTATTTACAACCGCCATTCTACAGGACGCTGGCCCTGTGCCAATTGTCAAAGCAAAGAGCTCCTAAAAAAAGAAAAAATCATAATTGGTCTGTACATTTACAAAAACCCTCCCAATTTTGAATCTAATTCATAGTCTCACTGCCCGGAACGAAGTGTAGCAAGCAAAGAAGTGGACTTTACAGGACAGCAAATTTTGCAGACAGATGCCCTCATGGATGAATGATTTTGGGCAAAGCTGTCCCCATCCTTTTGAGGGCCTCCAGTATTGGTGCGGCCATGGAAGCAAATATCTTCCTTTTAATGCTCCCCCGCTTCGGCAGAGGCCTCGCCATCTTTCCTTGGGCTTCGGCCCTGCCATTGGCAGGCCCCCCCATGGCTACATAGTAATAATCCCCAGACTGTTTACTCTGCATTGTCCCCAATCTGAGAAATCAGAGTTTGATTGCCTAATTGTGCAGCTTCAACTCCCAGATGCTATCCTAGAAAATCAAAGGACCAGAGTTGTGATGGAGGAGCAGAAAAACAGGGCAGGTTACAAATGCCTCCAGAACGATGTGGCCTTTAGTCTACACAGGACTCTGCCATTTTATAGTTTTTCAAATGAAGACAGACCTCAAGGCCACCATTTGGTTAGTAAGGTTTCGAAGAATTATGACAGGAATTGAGATTCCGTCGTTGAATTTATTTCAAAGTCGTGAAGGGAGTTGGATCAAATTTTGTAGTTTTCTGAATTTTCAAAGGCCGCTTAATGCTGTGTGCAAATGATTGGCTGATTGTGTTCAGAACGCGGTTTGTTGTGATGGGCCAACACGGAGAGCTTCTGACGTTAACATCATATAAAACAGACACTTGTCTTTGGAATGGATAAAGAATGTATTTTTAAATTGATTAATTAACAAAAATAATATGACCAAAGTGTCATGTGAAATGAGATATGATTTTTTGGGTATGTGGTATTGATAAGTTATGGTATTCTAACAAAGCTTATTTACATGTTAAATATATCCATCTTCATTGTAATGTGGAGTTGAATATTCGTGACTAAGAATCTTGTTACATGTTTTTTTTAAATGTATATATGTTTCATTCATATATTAATTCTTTTTATAATTAATAATAAGAATGAGTAAAAAAAAAAAAAATCAGTTAATTTTTATGTTTTTTTTTTTTTTGAACAAATTGATGTGTGTTATGAAATAAATGTTTTGATACTTATTATGGATTTATGTATCTAGAGATTTACAATAATTTAATTTATATGGTTAAATTAATTGATAGTTATTGATCATTATTTGTGAATGTTAGCTAATTATCATGATATTTTAATGAAAAACATGTCATTTAAAGTGATTTCTTAGCTATGTTTAAAGGGTAAATCTTCACTCTTAATAATTTTGGGTGGCTAATTTGATATTTTATAATTAAAGAAGATAAACTCATAACTTAAAGATCATTTTAATTTTACTCTGAACTTTGTAGTTTCTCCTCTAGTCTATTTTGAATAGAGATGAGTACAATTGATCTACTTATGTTTTGGGATAGATTAATTTGGGTTTTTGTTATGCAGCATTGTGATCTATGGATAAATCAAATTCCCTAAGTGTGGTGCTAGGCACTTAGAACAATAAATGAAAGACTTTTCTATCACTTTCTCTAAAATAAATAGACACACAGAATGATAGAATAACCTACTTGCAATCCAAGCAATTCTCCTTCTCCTTTGTCTCTTGCAATTCTCCTTCTCCTTCTATCGCTTTTGCTATCGCCTTCAATCTAGCTCAAACCGCCAAATTAATTCCCGCAAGCATAAACAAAGAACAACAAACGGATTGCAATATACAAATGCCTACTTATCTTAATAACTCAAATCGATTAGATGTGAAACATATATATCATTCAAGAATCCATTGCATGAGAAATAGAAACATAAACAGATACATATGAGAAAATGAACAACAATATTTATTAAAGAGTATAAGGGGGAGGTTACAACCAATGATCGATTTGATGCCACCAGCTCTAGCTTCATCCAAGCCTCATCACATCCAACATCACACCAACAACATATCAGTACTTTCACTCTCTCAAATGAGAATCCAACAACATTTCTTTACCAAATTTATTCCTTCCCTAGCACTAGGATCTGTGCTCAATTTATAGGGAAACTGATGGTAGTTTCTCAATGAATGACTTTCTAATAATAGGAAAGACATGTTTCCAAGTTTAGAGGTGTTAGATGGACACCTGGATTCAAAGCTTGACACATGTGGACTCTTCTAGAAGGCACTAGCCATGTAGAGATTCCCCGAACAATGATAATTCCGCTCACAAGTGACCAACACACTCTTGAATGTTGGGAAGTGCATTGCAGTGCACCCTTGAATCGAGGATCCTGCATATGCAACGCAGTTAGTCCCTTTAGAGGCAGCGTTGATGAGTTCATAAGTGATATAACAGATACTTCAAACCTTGGAAATCTCACAATAGAAGCCATGAATGAATTGTTCTTCTCTTAGGGCATATAGCAACTAAAATGTAAGGGGATGATATACCCTATTTCATTGGTCCTGGGGATGATGTCCAGTTTGAAAAGGTCATGGGGGATGATGCCCAAATTGACCTATAACAGCTGCGCCCTAAAGCATGAAGTCAAAATAATAATAATATTTTTTTAATGAGATACTTTACGATGTGATGAGCTAGAACTGAAGCGGAGCGAAGACCTGCATCAATCTTAAAATACATTACATCACGATATTTTCATCTTGATCACGAATTGCTAAGGGAGGCATTCCCATGTTCAACACATAAACTATCTAATAACATGTACATAGTGCAGAAAGTCGTCTACATTGGAATGTTTCCCAATACAGACATACCTACAGATATAGGCCCATGTTCGGATGACGATCTGTATGTAAGGTCACTATACAGATGATATGTACAAAAATCCTGAAATTGCAGCCCGGGTGGATGAAACTAGATCCGAGGTCTTCTTATCTCATTCACTCGATCGTTCAGGTACAAGTTTAGCCATGCGAATATATGGTTTTTATTCGAACATGGTAATACATCATTTGACTACCAGACAATGATGTGAGATGTTAACAAACACGAGAAAACCACCATTGATGTTAATGGCTCTCAAGGTACTGCAGTACATTTCGTAAGGCGTGAATAGATGATTTGACGTCGAACACCAAACAAATTCTTTCAGTCAAAGGTCTGGAAGAGAGGATCTTGTCGATGTTGGTACTGGAAGATGATGTTTCTAAGTAAACTTATTGGATGATGATTTGATGTTGGTAGGAAGGCACTTTATCGCGAAATGGGAGTTACTGATTTTGGAGACAAAATGTGACTTGATATAGCAATGTTCAGGGATGACTGTCATGAAAATGAAGGTTTATGAGTATTGTAGAAGGATGAGTATTCATTGGATGACTTCTCTTGAACATATCGGCAAAACTGAGATGAGTTGGAAGTATTGACCCAAAACTGAAGTGAAGGTATGATGAACCATAGGTATGAATGAACCGTCAAGAAGATTACCCAACCCAAAAGTCACAATGATGGAGTGAAGTGTCATGTTCAAGAGTGACCTGCTACTGTAAAAGTTCTGTTCACTTTCCCAAATTTTCCTCGGTCATTTGTTGACCAGTACCTCTTTATTTTTTAACAAGCTTGAGGAGGATAACATATGCTTGATCTATAATTCAACACTTCGAGCGAATATGCATCATTATTTAATAATTTAACGAGTCTGGCGATAAATGAAACTCGATTCTTGCCATGATCGACAAGCCCGTCGCTATTTTATGTTTTAACGAGCCTAACAATAGTGATAGCCCGGTCCTTATTCATATTTAGAGAGTTTGAAAAAGAGGACAAAAGAAAACTCCATGAGTCCTTTTTTGTAAATTTGTCGCTCAAATCCGAAAAAGTGTAAAATGATATCTGAGAGAACCTCCTAGCCATGTTCAACTAAGGTTTTCATTTTTTGTAAATGTTGGCTTTAAGGGTCCTGACCCAGGTTCTCACGTTAAGGTTTTCCAACAAACCCCTATACTACTGGCCCTTTCGGCAGTGACCTGCTTGCGCAGGTCAAAGTCTCACCCGAAGCACTATGGGAGGGTGCTAGAACCAGGTTTCCACACCCGGAAAGAGAGCAGGTAAGCCAAGCCACGCACAGCACACAGATCTATGGAAACAGAGCTAGTTCACAGGCTTAAATAGATAACCAATGTGCACAGTATTACAGATCTAGATCTTAGGTCTGCATCCACGTGCGTTCGACCAGCAAAGATATAAATTACAGTACACGCAGCAGACCAGATAGCATATATTATAGATAAACACATCAGATAACACAGATCATTTGTACCTTATCACAGATTTAACACAGAGCACAGATTCATATAATAGATAGATCCATAACCAAATACCAGTAATACTTCTCATATATTAGCAGCAGATTCTTACATAACCCCAAATCCCATTTGCGCACACAACCAGCAGGGTCCGCACACAGCAGGACAAAATATCTCCGCGCACACAGCCAGCAGGAGTCTGACCCAACTACCCGAAGCCCAGAACTAACAATCCACCCTTAGCATTCACTTCTATTCTTCTTCTTCCTATCGACTCAAAAATACTTACTTTTTATACCAATTTAGCCTAGACTTACCATGGTCCGCAAACCGTGGTTTGCGGACTCCTAGTTTTACCTATTTACCTGCTTACAACGTATTGGGGATTTTATCCACCCTATCACCCCTGCGCAAGACTAAATATAATCAAAATAATACAAAATTGGACCAGCTTGCATCAGTGTGGGAGACCCTGCTCCAACAGTCCCCCAACACAATCTTGTGACTCGTCCTGAGTCATTACAATGGTAGAACCTCCACCTGTGCGCGCAATTCATTAATATCTACAATTAGGGGGGGAAGGATGTTGAGACTCTGGCGGGCAGCGCCTTGGGCGAGTGAGACAAGCTTTTGCGACATTGGTCCTTCCGCAGCTTAGGTGAGATTTTCCCGTAGTTGATGGAGGTGCGTTACTGCTACCTCCGCATCCTATGAAAGATGGAAGGCCGAAGCGACCCATGGCTTCAGCTGTTGACTGATGGTATCTCTCTTTCGGCGAAGTTCTTCGATTTATTCTTGGAGTATAGTACTGAACTTGATGCTTACCAATCTTTGTGTTGGCACCAGTGTGGGTAATGTAGCTTCGATGCGGGCCACTGCCTCTTCCTTTTGTTTTAAGTCCTAGTTGAGTTGTTGAAGTTTTGGTGCATGTTGTACCATGGTCCAAGGCTACATGGTGGACTCAATCAATTGAGTTGCCTGGACGATCTTTGCTGTAATGGTATCCATAGCTTTGGTGACGAGGGTGGTGCATTGCTCGCGGACCTTCGGGGTTGTGTCAGGTTGTAACTAATTCTGCAATATGGTAATTTGTTGTGCCAACACTGTTTTTAGGTCTCGCAATTCTATTTTGGCTACCCTGAATGCCACTACTAGGCCTACCACCTTATCTTGTGCTGACGTCGTAGCGGGGAGTTCCTCCGGTAGTTATGTGTAGATTTGGTGAATCGTTGTTGCGAGCTCAGCTTTTCGTGGGAGAGTGAGAGTGAGGGCAGTGTGATGTTGTTCCATTTTCCGTTCGAGGAGGCTAAGTCGTTGGTCCGTCTACTGGTCTCGATGATGGATTTCTTGTGAGACCATGGTGTGAAATATTTGGAGGGCTTTGCAGGGAATCACGGCCAGGTCCAACTGTGTGCTTGTGCCGATGGGGAATTAGATACCTAAAAAGGCATTTCCAGGTACAGAACAAACCTGGTCTTCTATTGACGCGAGAGAGGTCCTGGTAGTTGCTGCGGGAGTATCTTCTTGAATTAGGCTGTCTTGAATTATAGTGGTGCACAACTGCAGATCCCAAATGTTGGTATGAATAGTGGTGAGCACGACCTGCTATTGGTGCTCTATTGCGGACCAATTTTCCTCAGTGGTAAGAGTGATGGTGCCTATAATTTGCATGCGGTCACTATTAGTGAGAGTGAGCGCGGTATCATGGTCCTTGTGCGGAGCACGTGGCTTCTTTCGGGTCCCTGTTTCGTATGCTCTCAGCCGCTTTGTGCCATGGCTATCAAGAGTATTACCGTCATCCAGAATGAGTGCAAGCTGTGACCTTGTTGCATCTTCTGTTTTAATAGTCTCTAGTAGCTGCATAGTGCCTTTCGCAAATGTGGTGGGGCTGGCCGGTGGGATCTCTTGGGTAAGTGGTTATGCATTTGGCGTGGTGGCCCCCTTGGTGCTTTTCCATACAGGAATCCAGCACTCCAGTACTTTGTCAATTGCTTCGTCCTTGGGTGGTATTTCCATAGTTTTTGTAGGTTTACTGATTGGTATACAACGGACACCTACTGTCAGGAGGTGGGGAGCAAGGTGGGAGAGTACGATTAAGATGGTATAAAGGATTATGTAGTATACAGAATAGGTAGGAAATTTATATACATGATACAGGCCAATGGAGCTACCGATCCGTCCCTACGGACAACTCCTGTGGGTAACTAACGGTAATGGCGTTCCTACTTGGGGCGTGCCATCGGATGAACGGTAAAAAATCTTCTATAATATCTTCATTAATTTCCATTTGGTTGTGCCCATCAACAATACATCTTCCTTGTTATCAGAGTTCATTGTTCCAACAGCTACTTTTTGTACCTTCTGTGTAGTGGTCGTGTCTGCCATGTTCTGCCCCTACCCCCCTAACACAATCTTGTTTCGTAGGGGCTAATGAACTAGGGAGGGCTGACTTATGGCAGTATGGCCTAGATTTTGCCAAAGGAAGCCATGTAGCTTGGCCATACGTGATACATACTGCCAAACTAGCTTTCAGACATATTGGGTGTACCCAATGGTCACACTGATATGTTCCTTCCGTCGGATAGTAGTATTGTTTTTGGCCTCTTCCTGAGTTGTGGTGGGGTATGTTTCTAAGTCCCCATTGTGCAACCCAATTGGCCCTACAAATTCATCCTTCAGTGTATCCCTGTAAGGGCTTTGCTGGAGTCCCTTGTCTACGTACCCTGCGGTCTTATCTTCATGGGGACCTTCAGACTCCAAGGAGGTCTTGTCTTGCACATCCGTTGGTGCTTCAAATCGGACCATCATATCCTGACATTCTTCCCATTCGTGGATGGTCTCTTTATGTATCTCCCACCATTGTGCTGACGCACCACGTAGTTCCTGTTCAAGGGATTCCAACCTGCATTCTCACGGAACCTCTCCTTCAAATGCTTGTAAAAAATCTTGAATAGGACCAAACCCGTGGAACTGGGGTAGAATTCTTACTTCGGATGACATGCTTCGGAGGTCCTTTGTCATACAGTGCAATGTAGGTGCATCTTGTAAGTGTGGTGACCAGAATTCTGACCCTCTACTTGAGTCCCCTTCCCGCCAGATCATACCATCAGTTCCATCCTTCTTAGTTAGCTGGTATGGCCGCACTCTGTCTGTATGTCGTGCTCCGTCCATAGGGTCTAGTGGGATTGTTACTTGTGTTCATTTTTTCTCAAATGTCATACTGGGATCCTTTAGATTAATGATACCACCTACAGTCATGGCCCAGTCTAGGCCTAGGAGTGTTGGAAATGGATCCATATCTCCCATGGTGTGGATAACTTCAAAATCAGCCCGTACCTTGACTCCAGCGATGTTTACAATAACCTGTGGTAATTTACCCAAAGGTTTTATCATCTGCTGATTAGCCATGCGCAGTTGGGTGGTGGTCCGCTCGAGTGTAGGTTCACCCATTTGCTGCCAAGTCTACTTAGGTATTACGTCTGCCTCAGATCCTAAGTCAAGATTGACTTGATCCATATTAAAAGCCCCAATTTGCACAGTCAATCGCATCTCCCGACCTGTGCATTTTTGTTTATGCATTTTTCGTACCTGCACAACTAGGTAGGCTTGGCCATCGCACCCCTTGAGTAGAGTTTGAATATTCTCCGTGGTCTACTGGTGGCGTAGTAGCTGCATATATACTTGTAGGAATGGTTTGATCTGTTTCCCACGTTCATCATTAGGTGCGAGTAATGGGCTGCAATCGTCCTCCCTTACAGGCACGAAGCTGATTTCTTGTGGGGGCTGCGCTCTTACTTGCGTTGTTGGGCCAGCAGTTGCTTACGTCCGTGCTTCACTAGGTGACCCTGTCTCTCGCGGCTCTACCTTTACCCACTGCACATTTTGTGTGGTAGTCTGTTATTTTTCTTGAACCTTAGCTATTAGAACCGAAAAATCTTCGATCGAGTGATCCAACTGTCTACAGTACCGGTAGGTCTGTCTAGTTGGATTGACGCAGTCTCTTTAAAAATGACTGATTTCCCCACAGTTGTAGCAGATGATTTGGCCCCGCCCTCGACCGGTGCTTCCTCCTCGGCCTCCTTCCCTACCTAGACCTGGGGATCCCCTTACTCCTGTGGGGGATCTGGGCGATGTTAGGTCGGACTGAACCTGGAATAGGTTCCCTCGATCTGTCAGTAACTCATATGTGCGGCAATTCTGTTCATCATGGCCAACCGATCTGCAGAACCGATACCATTGTTGTGCTCCACTTGACCTAGTAGCCTCCCTAGGTCATAAGGGACTAGGCACTCCAGTCTGCGTATATGCAGTCAGTAGTGGGCAGTTATCCTTGGTATAACCATTTACTCGGCACCGAATGCAACATCTGTCCGGGCTGACTGCCGGTCCGCATTCCTTTCGCAGGTTCTGAATCTCGAGATGCATTGCTTCTAGCTGACCTTGAATCTGATGTACTCCCAATTGAGTGTCATCTCTCGGGCTAGCTTCTATTTTCATAGCCACCTCCAATTCTTTTTCTTGTGTTTCGATAGATTGCTGCCCCATAAGTATCTGTAGGTGATGTAGCAGCATAGCGATGAACCATTATGTGTGTTGTCTATCATCATACTGGAATCCACCTTCTCTGATTTCTTTCTTTAATCGATGATCTTCTTCCCATACAAACTCAGACAACCCTTGCTTGATATCCTTCAGTTCATTTACTGTCTACGAGTAGGATTTAGGTCTCTTGAATTGATGCTTTAGTGCAGCCTTAATTTCATCAATAGTTGCATTTGCCTTCTGCCCAATGTACCCCATATACCAATCTAGAGACCTTTCCTCGAAGGTAAGGGATAATTGAGCCCGTCTCACTACATCACTTAGTATGTTCTGCACAGCCCATACTGACTCTGCAACAAACCAGAATCGATCCATAGCCTCATCGCCCACACCTTTAAAGGTTGGGAGCTTTAAGTGCGCAGCCATGTCACCTATTGGTGGGGGTGGTGGGGAGTTTTTTCCTCGATGAGAGCTTGATGGAGGAGTTGATGGAAGGTTGAATGTGGAAAAATCCCTTACCGGGCTATACGTAGCCCAATCTCCTTCCTAGTTGGTTCTATAGTACTTCCCGCTATTCGTAGTACCTTCGTTCTGGTCAGAATTCATTCATGGTGTTTGGCTACACAGGATACTTTTCTCACACAGCAAGGTATTTATTAACAACAGTAACGTTTTTAGGAACTTACCGCGGAACCCTTTAAAGAATCACCTTTTTGCTTCATAATAGGATACTAACTGATCAATCACAAATTTTGTCACAAATCCTCCTAGTACGTTGTCCACCCAATGATCTATTGTCCGGGTGATAGTATTGTCAGTCTTCTCTAGCTGCGAAAGTTGTTCTGGCGTCCACTGCGTAACTCGCTCGTCCTTCTAGCACATTTGGAATTCAACTAGGTTGGCCAACCACTCCTGAAGTATGATCGCAATTGTTACAAAGAATATTTCGTATCTCTCTATGAAAATATATTTGTTCTTCCACTCTTCAGTAGTTATCTTTGTACTGCGATTTTCTTTTAGCGCGAATTCCTGAACTTGTCTTTCAAACCATTCATCGATCTCTTTCTTTTCGGGTTTCCAATATGGCCTTAGAATTCCCTGATCTTTCAAAATGCTCCTAGTCCTGGCAATGGAACCATTTGTTGGCTTTAGGGGTCCTGACCCAGGTTCGCACATTAAGGTTTTCCAATAAAACCCTATACTACTGGCCCTTTCGGCAGTGACCTGCTTGCGCAGGTCAAAGTCTCACCCGAAACAATATGGGAGGGTGCTAGAACTAGGTTTCCGCACCCGAAAAGAGAGCAGGTAAGCCAAGCCACGCACAATGCACAGATCTATGGAAACAGAGCTAGTTCGCAGGCTTAAATAGATAACCGGTGTGCACAGTATTACAAATCTAGATCTTAGGTCCGCATCCACGTGCGTTCGACCAGCAAAGATATAAATTACAGTACGCGCAGCAGACCAAATAGCATATATTATAGATAAACACAACATATAACACAGATCATTCATACCTTATCACAGATTTAACACAGAGCACAGATTCATATAACAGATAGATCTAGAACCAAATACTAGCAATACTTCTCATATATTATCAGTAGATTCTTACATAACCCCAAATCCCACCTGCGCACATAGACAACAGTGTCCGCACATAGTAGGAAAAAGGATCTCCACGCACATAGCCAGCAGGAGTCCGACCCAACTACCCAAAGCCCAGAACTAACAATCCGCCCTTAGAATTCACTTCTATTCCTCTTCTTCCTATCGACTCAAAAAGCTTACTATTTATACCAATTTAGCCTAGACTTACCATGGTCTGCAAACTATGGTTTGCGGACTCCTGGTTTTACCTATTTACCCGCTTACAACATATTGGGGCTTTTATCTACCCTATCATCCCTGCACTAGATTAAATATAATCAAAATAATACAAAATTGGACCAGCTTTCATTAGTGTGGGAGACCCTGCTCCAACAGTAAATAATCTATCTCAGTCCGAAAAAGGGTTAAACGTATACTGAGTAGGTGTCATTTCATTTACTTTTACAAGCTCGAAAAGACAAGTGCTCGGCAATCTTTCACATTATCTAACTCTAGAAAGAGCTAAAATACGACTCTAGGGGTTCCTTTTTCACCATTATCGAAGCTCGAAAAAGAGATAAAATTTTCTTCAAGTCATTTTTAATTTTTATCAAAGCTCAAAAAATAAGGATAAAAGTATGCTTTGTGGTCAAATCATTCTTGAAATAAGTGTGCACGACTATCTGCTATGTCAATTGTAAGCCTATTCAGAACAACATCAAATGGATTAAAAATACCTATTTCATGATAAAAAATGAATAAAACCATAGTCACATCAATAAAATGATTTGCAAATAATCAAATGACTTATTAAAAGAGTTTTACTATTCATTTTTACCATTTGAAAGTTACCATTTGTATTTTGGAGCTCTGAACCTGTGTTTGCCCTCGAACTTCAGATGTTGATTGAAATTTATTATGTGGACGGTTTTCATCCCTGTTTGATCCAGGTTGGTGTCATAAACCTCCTCTTTCCTTTAGTAGTCTTTTTGCTTCATTTCATTGCATTTTTTTATGGATTTGGGCTCCTTAGGGTAAATTTATTTTGCAAATAGGGCAACGCACCCTTGAATGTCGAAAGGTGTGTTTCAGTGCATTGGAATTGAAGGCTAGGTGCACTTGCAACACATTGTCCCTTGACCAGGGGTGCGTTGGGTGCAATCACATTTTTTTCTTTGTAGTGTGCCCAAATTTTGCCTGATTTTGTGCATGAAATGGGTCCTTATGAGTCTTATGGTTGTGTTTTAGGAATTCAATAGACCAAAATGACAATTTCTTGGAGGGAAAGAGAACATGAGAAACAAAACATGATTTCCCTAAATGATCTGGGTACTGTAAGAGCCCTTGGAGACTATGGGTTGCTGAAGTACTTTAGATTATTTGGTATGAGGCAACAGATGGAACTTTTGGAGTTCCTTGTTTTTGCATGGGATCCAATGATTGAGGCATTTCATATTCGGGACAAAGTGGTCCCAATTTTAGTGGAGGATATCTATTTTCTGACAGCCTTGTCGAGGAGAGGCTTACCCATTTCTCTCTCAAGGTCTACTCTTAGAGGAGAGATGGTGAGAGACTATATATCGCAGTATTGCAATTCGGAGGCAGAGCCTAGCAAGGATGAGAAAATAAACATCCGTGATGTTCGTGATTTTCCATTGAGAACCATCTCATTCACGATCACAAAGCTTGTTGGTACCGCTACACTACACGTACCAAACAGATCTTACATGCAATATGCACTAGAGTGCATGGAACCAACAATTTTCAACAGGGCTGAAGTTGTACTCTCTCAAATGAAATAACAACAGAGCAAGGCAAAGGGAGGAAGGAAGAAAAATTCAACTATGGTTCGATCCTCATTTCTTTTTCCTTAGAGCGGATTCCACTGATACAACCTTAGCATGTGACGTTAGGTATATTCAACCCTAGAGATCCAAGGATGCAGAGATGGGTATAACTGATGGCTAGACATGCTGGTCAATCGACCATCATGTTCTCGACTGCATTATTCTCCTGGTTCAAGAGACAGATTATCGCCATCGATGACTATGCATATGTAGGTGTCGACTTCCGAGGAGATCCAGATTTAGTTTTACCAGAAGGCACTCAGTGGGGTGCAATTGGTAAGAATTTTTTGACCATGTTTTTTTTTTTTTTTTCTAAGGTTTATACATGTTTTATATTTTAATGTTTTCCCAAGACTAAACTAAATTTTTGATGTATGCAGATGTAGGTCGAGTTAGACTAGTGGGACAACCAGAGTAGGGAGCGGATGAGCCAGCAGAGAGGGCTGTCAGGAGAGCAGTCCTTTAGGATTTGGATATGGCTGAGACTATTGCTGAGCTTCAACAACACATACAGGGGTTGACCTTCAGGATTCTAGATTTCTGGATTGAAGAGTTACCCATGCGACTAAAAAGCCATACTATTGGCATTCCTAACCGCTGGATGCAATTATTGCGTAAGATAGCTAGATCAGTAGCATGTTATCATGAGCACCACTAGTTTACTTTTGACATGTTGCATACATTTTGAGGTCAGATGACCAATGTGTCTTGGGCACAAATTTTGTAAAAACCTATAACTATCTATCTATTTTTTCAGTGTTTTCTTATGTTTATTGCGCAATCCTATTCAATTATGTGAATGTATCTTGACATGTGCACAAATGTCTGTTTATAACATAATTCACTAAATAATCAGTTAATGTGTTCAAGTTTCTGGAAATGTGTTGATATTTAATGAAATTAAAATGTATCTCCAAAAGTCAAACTCTTAGGAACATATGATGCAGTGTTGGATTTATGACAGTATAAACACTAGTAAGTTGTAGTACCACAAGTTGTGAGTCTAACCTAATAATGATGCGGTTAATACCAAATGAAATGGCATCAGAGAGAAGTTCGGTCAATGCATTATATTCAACGATATTTTTTGTAGATCGACTAATACAAATCCATTGAAAACTCACTAACTCATCGTTCGGAGCGAAAATGGCCCATGTTACAGAGGATAGATTATGCATACTATGACTAGCATCATTAGTATACCCAACGAATGGTTCCGAAGATTTAGACATCTGCGATGAAATGTAAAGCAGATTACTAACTTAAATAAAACTCTAGAAAAACAAACTAAGATAGTGAATGAAAATCAACAACATATATACAATATAATACAGTAGTTTACTATGCTCATGTTTAAGCATAGTAATGTTTCAGATAAAAACCATTTCGGGGCTGCGCAAATGAAATTCCATCATAATCTACCAACTCGTAGGCACCCTTAGCAAGAAATATTTTGACAACATAGGGGCCATGCCATAATGGCTCAAATTTCCCTGTACCTGTTACATCAACTTCCTGATCATAAAGAAGGACAAAGTCACCCTCTGAGAAAATGTGAGGCTAGACATGCTTGTCGTGTTGCACCTTTATAGGTCTCTTATGCGCTTCGTTAGCCAATTGGGCTTCACGACGTGTTTCATCAAGATGGATGAGGTTAAAAATACGCGCTTCTTCAGCAAAGGTGTCAGGTAAAAATTCGATTGCGAGTTTTAACGACGGTATTTCACATTGGATTAGCAAGATAGCCTCCAGACCATACACCAATTGAAAGGGGGTAAATCCGGTTGCGTTTCTCACCGAGGTTCATTATGCCCACAAAGACGAGCACAGGATTAAATGCCAATTTAATTTATGAACTCCTATCATTCGTTGAAGCATTCATTTATGAATCTTGTTAATAGCCTCAACTTGTCCATTTGATTGTGGATAATAAGGATAAGAACTATCATGCAACAATCCTAATTTGGCAGTCAACTCATTCATCATATGATTGTGAAAATGTGATCCATGATCTATGACTATAACCTGTGGAATCCCAAACCGTGAAATGACATGATTAAAGAAAAACAATGCAGCTGTTTGTCCTGTGTTGTTGAATGTAGGCATCGCTTCGACCCACTTGGTAAAGTATTCTACTGCGATAATAATATAACCATGCCCCCCGAATGAACAAGGGTTAAAGGTAATGAAGTCAATGCCCCATTTTGAAAATGGTCCCACATAGACAAAAAGATGCATTGGTGCTAGCGGTCTGTCGATTTTATGATAAAAAATCTGGCACACATGACAACTTTTGACCGCGAGGATGCAGCCATGAAATATGGTAGGCAAAAGTAACTGACACAGAGTATCTTCTGCGTGGTAGCATATCCAAACAAGTTTCCACCACAAGCCCCAACATGACAATCATTTAAAACCTTTTCGGCCTCCTCATGAGTGAGGTACCTTCTTAAAATTGTATCGACACCATGACGATAAAGTGTATCACCGATGATCAGATAATCTTCGCCTTGGTATTGAATATGTAGTTGGTCAGAGCGAGAGGCATTAGGCTGAAAAGTATGAGTCTAGAGATAACTGATAAAATCCCCATACCAAGGATTAGATGATTCGATTAGAAAATAGAGACCCATCAAGAATAGATGGTTCCGATGTAGTAGCAGTACTATCAGAGGGAAGGTCACAGAGAAGCTCAGCCAAAGCTAAAGACTTATTTGACTTGGATTTGATGAATTCCAAATCAAAATCCTACAAAATGACAATCCATTTTGAATACTTGCCTCCTAGCAATTGACGTGATAAGATGTAAGTCATGGGGTTGTAATCCTAAATGACAATGGCCTTCCAGAACAGGATATAGTGGCGAAACCTTTGGACAACTTGAACAGCCACCAAGGCAATGTTTTCTACATATGAATACTTCACTTCCATATCATTGAGATTATGACTCAAATAATAGATCAGATGTTCTATCCCATTTTCTACTTGGACCAATACCATAGAAATGGTCGTATCAAACGTGATGATATATAAGAAATAATCACTTTGATAATTAGGAGGATACATTAATGACGCTCGGACAAGTGTATCCTTGACAACATCAAAAGAAGCTTGTGCGACCTTATCCCAATGGAAGGGAATCCCCTTTTTCAAGAGACGAGTAAATCCTTTAGCCATTTCAGCATAGTTGGGTATGAACCTCCTTAGAAGGTTAGCCTTTCCCTGAAGTTTTTGTAACTAAAGCATATTTGATGGTGTAGGAAAATCAAGAATGGCCTGCACCTTCAGTGGGTTGATTCGAATTCCTTATTTTGAGACGAAAAATCCTAGCAAAAGACCAAAACCAATACAAAACACACATTTATGTGGATTGAGGCATATTTTGTAGTGTCGACAATGTAAAAAGATAGATCTCAAATGCATAGAGTGATTAGTTTGGTTTTGTGAATGCGCGGGTAGATCGTCTAGATAGGGTTGAAAAATGTGCTTGATGTCATTGAAAGCATAATCCATTGCTCTCTGAAAAGTTGCCCCAACATTATTTAAATCAAACGGGATTTTCCGATATGCGAATGTGCCCCAGGGACAGATTAATGTTGTATTATATTGGTCATCTGGGTGGATATTGAATTGATTATAGCCAGAAAATCCATCCATGAATGAAAATATTTCGCATCGAGCACAATCGTGAATAATCTGGTCGATAAAGGGAGTAGGATAGTTGTCTTTTGGACAAGAAAGATTGACATCCCAATAATTGACACACAATCTGATGGTCCCTTGTTTTTTCATAATAGGAACGATGTTGGAAACCCACTTAGTTAGCGGAACAAGGTAAATGAAACCAGCAAGCAAATTTTTTTCAAGTTCTACTTTAATGGAAGCGGCCTTCTTCAGATGAACAAGATGAAGGCGTTGACATACCGGTTTGACATCAGGGTACATGTTAATAGAATGTTAAATGATACTAGTATCTATGCCTGGCATTTCCTTGTGATACCAAGAAAATACATCACGAAATTCACGAAAGAGAGAGTGATATCTTTCAAGTTCTGATGGAGAACAAGACACGTCGACATGAATTTTTTCTTCAATGCCGGGTTTGGTCGAAATATCGATAGAAATGGTTTCTTCAATATTTGATAAATTTCGCTTGGATTCTATTGCATTAATGGGAAAATAATTCTAAAAGAATGTTTTGATCGATGGGTGGTATAGGTCACTAAGATTATCTTCTTTGTAATCCTAAATATGGGAGCGATGATGATGATATTCCCATGGTTCTCCTTTTGGCATCATGGATTCCACAATATTCTCATCTGTCAAGGAAGTCGAGGAAAAAGAATCAGATGGAGGACCAAAATTGAATGAACGATCAACCCAAACAATCGACGACAATGATTTTAGATTCATCTTCCAAGCCATGTAGATTGATTTATATGCCAGCTCAATTGGGCTGGGTGGCAGAAACTCATCCAACGTAAGAACTTCAGAATCACCCGTAATCTTCCTTAAGCCAGATGGAGTGGAAGATATCATGTAGCAGGTCCCTATGTTTGTGATTTCTTCCGACGTCGCAGGCAGCGGTAATGCAAAGGTTCCCATGAGAGTGGAATCCTTTAAGAGTACTACACTAATGTTCTAAAGTGCGAGTTGGTGTGCGTGAACTAACAAAACACTTTCAGTTAACTGGGAACTGGAGGCAAAGAATGATAGATGATTAATGATTGTGATGACACCTTTATGTGGAAAGGCGATCATTCTAAAATATGTAGAGACGATCACAATCATAGCATGTACCCATGGCCTTCCGAGTAAAATTTTGTAATCAAGGGGTTCGTTAACGACCTCAACTTCAACATTCACTCTTTTCCCCCTAGTTCAACATGTAGGTTATTGATGATATTGGAAGGCTTATATGTACGTCTGTCGAAAACTTTCAAAGTTGTAGGCAATTGAGAGAGGCACGCTGAGCCAAGTGACTTCCAATAGTTTAGAGACATAATGCACATAGATGCTCCCTCATCAATAATAGTACGATGAACGAGGTGATTAAGAAAATTTACTTGGATGGGGAATGCCAATTCTGATGGTAATTGAGGTACATAGCCCATATGATTAAAGTCTATGAGATTAGAATCTGTCAGATCAATTCCACCAATTGCCAACAACAAAGCTTGCTTTTGGGAGGGACAATTTTGAAGCACCTCAAGCGCTAACATAGTTGAAGGGGATTGAGCCAAATCTTAAACTATATTATAATTTTTAGTAGCTCGGGCTTGAGGATTAAATTTCGATTTATGAATGACTCCCTTTGGTGGCTTTATTGTCAATTCAAGAATAGCAGTTGGTGGTATTGATTCCGTAGATGGATTCGTGGTCGAGCTAATAGGTTGATCAGTAGCCTAAATACCACAATATTTATTACGCGTTGAAACCAAAACATCAGTTGATGGCTTCGTGACAGATAACATAATCACTTGGGAAATAGAAGTTGGATCTGTAGCAACCAAATTTTTGTCTAGATTCGGAAATGGATCTATCAATACTGCGGATGCATACGAGGTCTTAACCAGTTTTGAGACTTCAGCGCGGTGAGGAAAGTCCTGAACAAAGTGTTCCTCATTACAGATTATGAAAGGGTAATGAGGTTTCCGATTTCCAGTTGATTGATCAGATGACCTTTCCTGCGGGGTAGAAGTATGATTTTTCTTTGATTTCCACATTTTCTTACTTCCAGGTTGCTTGTCACTTTTTCCCTTATCAAATGACACGGCATGGATTTTGGAAGAAGGCACAGGATCAGATGCAGTAGAGGGATGTGTGCTTTCAGTACCGATCATACCGTCACCAGCATGACCGTCCTTAGATGGAGGAGTAACAATAAAATTAGATCACGGTGGATTGGGAATTTTCTCGTAGAGCGTGCTAGACTGAGTGTAAATCAAGTCTAAATACTAGGCACAAGCAATGACCTGCTCTTCAGTGACAATTCCACCCTTAGCCACATCCTCAGTTATAGGTGGTGACAGGGACTTAATGAACCATTCAGCAAGGAGCTGATCAAGAAAAAATGTCTTAACCATTCTACGACAACAATGGCACTCATGAATATGATAAGGAATGTGAGTAGCATTAGTCTGTTTAAAATGAGCCAAGAGTTATGTTCCAGTTTCATATCATATGGGTAACTGGAAGTGGGTAAAAAAGACAATAGCTAGGGCAGCGAAATTATCAAATGAAGCTCTAGGTAACTCAATGTACCATTTCACGGCCAGACTAGTGAGCGTACACTAGAAAAGGTGTAGTCGAATGGAGTCATCATTTAGGGAGTTAGATGAAAAGCAC
Source organism: Pinus albicaulis (assembly GCA_034641835.2). NCBI lineage: Eukaryota > Viridiplantae > Streptophyta > Pinopsida > Pinales > Pinaceae > Pinus > Pinus albicaulis. Next base: position 395,232,085 of record CM076569.1, on the reverse strand, counting down.
AAATGATAAGTATATGACATGCGTCAATCTGTCTTCCCCAGGGTTTCCATTCAACTTAGGAATATATGAGGGTAATTTATGAGGTATCATAATCCACCAAGGAGCGTAATTGATTGGATCATTGGTAAGTCGGTTTAAATATGGTAACTCTAAAGTTACAAAAAAGGGCAACTGTTGATTTTGGTCGGGTTGAGCATAGCTAGGTTATGATGGAATTGCTTGGGAAACAGGACTTTGAGCACCGACCTAGGGAATCTGTTGCTGGTAACCTAGATAGGGGTTTTTTTGATAAGCAAACACTTGAGGATTCTGTTGACCAAAACCTGGATATGATACTTGTTGAAATGAAGGTTAAGGAATTCACGCCTGAGGCTGCCAAGGGGTCTGTCCACCAATGTGATAACCCAAATCAGGATAAATTGGATTCAGTTGAGGATAGGTATAACCTTTTTTTGGCTCTGACATCCCATAATATGGTAATCCAGCTTGTGAATAAATGATTCCAGGTACAGGTTGTGAATAAATGAACAAAACCTAGGTACACTACTTGTTGAAATGAAGGTTGTGGCATGTGCGCTTGTGGCTGCCAAGGGGTTTGTCCACCAAAATTATAACCCAAAATAGAATGGCATGGATTTGGTTGTGTATAGATATAACCTGGTTGTGGCTAATATATCCCATAATATGGTAATACAACTTGTCAATAAATAATTCCGGATACGGGTGGTTGTTGTAAACCAGCTGAAGGAGTTGGAGTCTGAGGGCCCAATACTTGAGGGTATTAGGTTGAAGGACCCACTTGAGACGGTTGAGGTAAAAAAACTTGAGTCTGTAACATGGGTAACGATGTATTAACAAGTGGAGTTGATGTGGGTGCAACAGGTTGAACTGGTTGATATGAGTGTACAATAGTTTGTGGTTGGATGGGTAGAGTGGGTTGCTACCGACAAACATTCATTCCGACATTAGAATGACTAAATAACGACGAAGTACTGTCAAAATGGGTGACCATAGGTTGCCCCCCGGCATGAGGAGTATAATAATATGGAAAATATTTTTCTCCAAATGTAGAGAGTCCAGTCGAAATTGTACTGGATGGAATATACCTAGACGGACTAGCTTGATATTTTCCTGATGATGTATATAAAGGATCAAGTCGTTCAGTACTCACAATAGATTTACCAGTTAGAATACCATATGATGGCATTGATAAATTCCATGGGTTTGAGGATGCACTAGAGAATGTTCCAGATAAATATTGGTAACCAGGTGGGACAAAAGGGCCACCATATAAATGTGACTCCGGTGAAGTTGTGAACATTGACAGGGTAGCAAGAGCAGGTGCTATTGCAATTGGAATATATGGTCCAGTTGAAGATGTTGGCTGAGGCATGGTTATTCGACCAAATTTATAACCTATTGGATTTACGGGAACTATATTAGAAATGGGATAAAAAAAAAACAGAGGCAGGTGATTGAGGAAAAGACTTGTACAAGTAAAGCTCCGCCCCAAAATGAGTTGGAGTTAAAGGTGTTTCATCTTGTGGTATTTCTTCAATCGAATTAAACCATGTGGAAGGATCTTGCCATCAGGCCCAAAGTATATTTCAGGAGGTTGACTACGTGATATGGGAGACTCAATGGCTACAATAGATTGTGGGGCGACCGATACAGGAACAAATTTTGGTCGTTCGACTTCAGGATTCAGATGTTCTGGAAAAAAAGTGATAGGATCCGGATCAACTTCCAGCTGAACAACGTCAAGTTCGGGAGGTATGGTCTCACTGATTGGATGGATCATGACCACGGGTAGCTGTGAGGACTCCAATTCGACAACAGTAGATGAACTAGGATTTGTATAAACAACTTGTGCCAACTATGGTATATGTGAGGATGATGTCGCACTAGAGGTATTGGTAGTACTAGTTTCGGTAGACCGATTTCACCTTCGCCGACCCGAAACAACTTCTGGTGGTAAAGATGGTTTTAGTGCTATTCTATGCGAACGACGAGGAAAGGGGTGTTCTTCTTCCACGATGACTGATTTATTTTATGACCAAAAACAAATAAACAAAAAAAAGGGTAATTCTAGGCAAAAGGTTTACCAAGTAATTTTGAATTGCAGAATACCTCCTGGCGAACCAAGAAGTACGGGTAGGAAATCTCCCCGAATGCTGTGTTTCGTGTATCACAAGTTATGAGATGGCTGAATTGGTTCACTATGGATGGATAGTAACCTAAAGTTGTCCTCCCAAATATACCCAAAGGTACGTGGAAGCCCAAGCCCGTATTAGTGTTGTCTAATGTGAAACCGCACAGTGAGAGCACCCCCTTATAATTTTTGTACTAGAACACCACCCGATATACCCAAAGGTACGTGGAAAACCTCCAATATACTTACGTACGTGGAGTGAGTGGAGTGAGGTATCACACTCAAAATTTATCGCAGACAGGTTAACGACAACTACTATGTTTAACGATGCCAAAACACGTCTCTAGCCTAGATCTTCTAAATGTTATCGTTATGGTTCCATTGCTTTCTTAGGTAAATTGATGTAAATTTTAAGTTGATCTTGTTTAGAAAGTTTGTCTTTGAGGTTCACCACGTGATGTGATGGAAATTCCTAAAAATGCAAACTAAAATGATAAGAAAAAATTTCAATTTAAGCTTTTTCAATGAAAATCCTAGCTACTAAGGGAAAGAGAAATTATTTTTAGAGCAAACAACAAAGAGCACAAACTAAAATGCAACTTTCCTAACTCGTTCCTATGAAACACACACAATTCACTATATACACATGCATGTTTTTATTTTTAGCTCCTTTAATGTGAATGCAAGAAATGAAACTATATGCATCAAATCAATAAAAACAAATGTTTTCTTCTTCGAGAAACGAGGAATTTAACAACAATTTCTCTTTTAGGAAAAATGAAGAATGGAACTACAATTTTTCTTACAGGAACCAAAGAATTTAACGACAATTTCCTTTACAAAAAAAAATGGATCGAATGCAGAAATAGAATACTTTGAATTTGATTTTCCAATGATAAATAAAAACACTTAGAGAGATTGAACAAATTTACTTTTGAAAGGAGGAAGAATCAGGTAATTTCACTGGTCTCTAAGAGGTATCAGACAGTTGAGAATACAACAAAAAAATGGCTGAGAATGATAGAAATGACAAATTTTAATGGAATTTCGTTGGCTAAGGGGGCAACACAGTCTCTAAGGGGAGACAATGCATTGTAGTGTACCCCTGAGTGCGAGACAGTGCACTGCAGTGCACTGTGTCTTGACCAACAGTGCATTAGGTGCAGCAGTGATTGAAAATGCAAGCTACAGAACACACTTCTAATGCAATTATTTCATTCAAAAGTATAATAACTAAAAGTATATGCTACTGATGAGAATTAGCAGAGGAAAAAACACTAGGAATGAAAGGAAACTCCCCAACGGAGTCGCCAATTTGTTATGCAGATTTGTGATCTACGAATATATCAAATTTCCTAAGTGTGGTGCTAGGCACTTAGAACAATAGATGAAATACTTTGCTATCACTTTCTCTAAAATAAATAGACACACAAAATTATAGAATAACCTACTTTCAATCCAAGCACTCCCCCTTCTCCTTCTTTCGATTTTTCTGTCACCTTCAATCCAACTCAGATCGCCAGATTGATTCCTACAATCATAAACAACAAACAAAAAACAGGTTGAAATATACAGATGCCTACTCATCTTGATAACTCAAATCGATTAGATGTGAAACATATATATCATTCAAGAATCCATTGCATGAGAAATAGAAACATAAAAAAATAAATATATGGGAAAATGAACAACAATCTTTATTAAAGAGTAGAAGGGGGAGGTTACAACCAATAATCGATTTGATGCCACCAGCTCCAGCTTCATCCTAGCCTCATCACATCCAACGTCACACTAGAATCATATCAGTAGTTTCACTCTCTCAAATGAGAATCCAACAACATTTCTTTACCAAAATTATTCCTTCCCTAGCACTAGGATTTGTGCTCAATTTATAGGGAAAATGATGGTAGTTTCTCAATGAATGACTTTCTAATAATAGGGAAGACATGTTTCCAAGTTTAGATATGTTAGATGGACACTTGGATTCGAAGTTTGACACATATTGACTCTTCTAGAAGGCACTAGCCATGTGGAGATTCTCAGAACAATGAGAATTCTGCTCCCAGGTGACCAATGCACTCTTGAATGTCGAGAAGTGCATTGCAGTGCACCCTTGAATGGAGGATGTTGCATATGCAACACAATTAGTCCCTTTATAGGAAGCGTTGATGAGTTCATAAGTGATCTAACATATACTTCAAACCTTGGAAATCTCACAATAGAAGCCATGAATGAATTGTTCTTCTCTTAAGGCATATAGCAACTGAAATGTAAGGGGATGATAGACCCTATTTCATTGGTCCTGGGGATGATATCCAGTTTGACCGAGTCATGGAGGATAATTCCCAAACTGAACTATAACAACTCTATTATTTATTCATTTTACATTATGTTAAATTAGTTCTTTAGTTTCAAATTTGGGTCTTTTATGTTTGGTTGATAAAGGATTCAATGATGCGGTTGGTTACAACTGATGTCGACTTTATGCCTTAGATTCTCTTGACCTCTCCAAGTATCCTTATGAAGCCATTTTTATCTTTATATAGAAAATTAAAAGGTGATATTTTTGAATTATTGTGGGAATTATTTTATTTTTATGGTTTCATTTTCCTTCATTAAAATTGATCCAAGGGGAGATTAGAAAAGGGATTATTGTGGTTTTTATGAATCAAAATTTAGATTTTGTATGCGATATGTCAAAGCATTTTCAATATGGAATATCACCCAAATTTTGGGGATACCCATGATTATGTGAAATCATTAACATTCATCATTTTTTGAGAAGGGACAAAAGTATTATTATAGACAACAAGTTCTCAATTTTCTTTGTGATGGATACTATAGAAGCTCTTGATTTTCTTAACACGTTAAAATTTTTGAAATAAACAGATCAAATGTTAGCTAATTTTTCATCATTTTCCTAACAATGTGCATTCTCCCCAAGCCTAGTATAAAAAAGGTCGAAAATCCAATAACTTACAGTGATCTTCCTGTGGAGCAATGGAAAATTAACAAGAATGAAAATAGAACATTAAAAACCAAGTCTAGGTCCTCATGACCTGGCCACCCCTTCCCCCTCCCCTTGTCATAGCATTTGCAACATCCATTATTGTTTATATTTTTGGCTGAGGGTTGGGTCTCCCCTTCATCCCTAGTGCAACACAATCACAAACTCTAGTGGTACAATTTGTGGACGATGAAAACGGTTCCTCAATTATTATTTGGTCTCGACACCCTATATCTGGTGTGGCTCCAATAATCAACATCCTTAATGTGAATTTCACTCTGTTATCCTTAACACATCTAGAATAGGCTAGCGATACAAGGCTCAGCTCTAGATAACCACCTGTTATGATTTTTCTAGCATTGACACCCTTAGTTATCAGGAATTAGCTCAACTAAGCATTCGCTCCAGGTGCATTAGTATTTTTTGGTTATATTCATTTGAGTTTTTGAATTTTCCTCAAGGATTTTTTCACCAATATCCTCTCTCTCCATTGTGTTATATTCAAGCCTACTTAGGTGACCTTTTCCATGTTCTTCCTCTCCCTGTGGCCACCTTCTTATTTGTTTCACATTGGTCGACACCCTCCATGACTTTGTAGCCCTTGGGACCCCTCCTTGCTTGGATTTCCTTGTCCTCTCAATCAAAGTCTTAAGCCTTTCTCCTTTACGCCATTTCTCCTGCTTCACACACCTATATTATTTCTTGCTTTGTTTCCCCTGTTATGCAGAATTATGAATTATGGATAAAACACATTCCCTAAATGTGATGCTATGCATTTAGAACAACAGATCAAAGACTTTTCAAATACTTTTCCTAATAGTAAATAGACACACATAAATATTGGGAAACTTACTTGGAGTCCAAGTTCTTCCTATTCTCCTTCTATCGCTCTTGTTGTAGCTTCCAATCCAAGCTTGATCGCTAGACTAGTTCCTGCAAGTATAAAACTAAACATCAAAGAGATTTCAATATACATATGGCTATTCACTTTAATCAGTTAAATCAATGAAACATGAAACATATACATTAGATAAGAATCCATAATATTAAAGACAAAAGCTTATACATATACATATGTGGGAAAGTAAGCATCAATATTTATTAATGGATAAAAGGGGGAGGTTACAACCAACGATTGATTTGATGTCACCAACTCTAGAATAATCCCAGCCTCATCACAATGAACATCCATCCATCAACATATCACTCAAATCAAACCCTCAATTGAGATTCCAACAACATTTCTCTACCAAATTTCTTCCTTCTTAAGCACTAGGATCTATGCTCAATTTATAGATGAGTTGAAGGTAGTTTCACGATCAATGACTTTCTAATAATAGGCAATACATGTTTCCCAACTCAGAGGTGTTAAATGGACACATGGATTCGAATTTTGACACATATGCACTCTTCTAGAAGGCACTGGCCATGTGGATATTCCGGTTTAATGTGAATTTCGCTCCCAATTGACCAACGCACCCTTGAGTGTCAGGAAGTGCTTTGTTGAGCACCCTTGAATGGAGGTAGCTGCATATGCAAAGCAGTTATTCCCTTGAGAGACTGCGTTGGTGAGCTCATAGGTGATATAACATGTACTTCAAATCTTGGAAACCATGCAATGGAATTCATAGATGATTTGTTCTTGCTCTTTGTCTTAGGGCATGTAGCAACTGAAATTATAGGGGATGATAGACCCTATTCATTGGTTCTGGGGATGATGTCGAGTTTGACCAGGTCATTGGGAATGGTGCCCAAATTTACCTATAACATATTTTCCCCTAAAGCATGAAGTCAAAATAAAACTTAACAATATTTTTTAAATGAGACACTTTACACTATGATGGGATGGAGCTGAAGCGAAGTGGAGACCTGCATCAATCTTATAATACATTACATCATGATATATCCTCTTGATCACAAATTTCTAAGGGAAGGAATTCCCATGCTCAACACATAAACTATCTAATAACATGTACATATTGCAGAAAGTCATCTACATTGGAATGTTGCCCAATACAGACATGCCCACAGATACAAGCCCATGTTCGGATGATGATCTTTATGTAAGGTCACCGTACAGATGATGTGTACAACAATCCTGAAATCGTAGCTCGGATGGCTGAAACTAGATCCGGGGTATTCTTATCTCGTTCACTCGATCGTTCGGATACAAGTCTAGCCATGTGAATATATGATTTGTAGTCGAACATGGGAAGACACCGTTTGATTACTAGACAATAATGTGAGTTGTTAAAAAATGTGAGAGAACCACCATTAATGTCAGTGGCCCTCAAGGTGCTGCAGCACACTTCGTAAGGCATGAATAGATGATTTGATTTTGAACGTCAAACAAATTTTTTTGGTCAAAAGTCTGGAAGTGAGGATCTTGTTGATGCTATAACAAGCCTCATGGTACTGGAAGATGATGTTTCTAAGTAAACTTCCTGGATGGTGATTTTTCTTCTACAGGAAGCTACTTTATTGTGAAACAGGAGCTACTGATTTCAGAGCCAAAAAATGACTTGATATAGCAATTTTCAGGGTTGACTATCATGAGAATGAAGGTTTATGAGTATTGCGTACCAAGTGCTACAATTCTGAAGTAACCCATGCCATACTCCTAGGAAAAGATCGAACGACCTTCAGCAAATGGGTACTTGTACCTGAAACCGACACAGGTAGATGAGTATTCACTGGATGACTTCTCTTGAACATATCGGCGACACTGAGATGAGTTGGCAGCATTGAACCCAAACTGAAGTGAAGGTATGATGAATCGTAGGTGTGAATGAACCATCAAGAAGATTACCCAACCCAAACAGTCACGGTGATGGAGTGAAGTGTCATTTTCAAGAGTGAATTGCTACCATAAAAATTTCTGTTCACTTTCCCAAGTTTTCCCCAGTCCTTTGTCGACCAGTACCTCTTTATTTTTTTAACAAGCTTGAGGAGGATAACATATGCTTGATCTATAATTCAACCCTTCCAGCGAATAATGTATCGCTATTTAATAGTTTAATGAGTCTAGCGATGAATGAAACTCGATTCTTGCCACAATCGACAAGCCCATCGCTATTTTATGTGTTAACGAACCTAAATATAGTCACAACCCAGTCCTTTTTCATATTTAAAGAGTTTGAAAAAGAGGACAAAAGAAAACTCCAGTGGGACTTTTTCATAAAGTTATCGGTCAGATCCGAAAAAGTGTAAAGTAATATCTGAGAGAACATCTTAGCCATGTTCGACTAAGGCATTCCTTTTTCATAAATAATCCATCTCAGTCCAGAAAAGGGTTAAACTTATACTGAGTAGATATCAATTCATTTACTTTTACGAGATCGAAAAGACAAGTGCTCGATAATATTTTCACATTATCGAACTCTGAAAAGAGCTAAAAGAAGACTCGAGGGGTTCCTTTTTCGTTGTTATCGAAGCTTGAAAAAGAGATAAAAGTGCGCTTCAAGTCCTTTTTCATTTTTAACAAATCTTGAAAAATGAGGATAAAAGTATGCTTTGTGGTCAAATCATTCTTGAAATAAATCTGCACGACCAATCTGTTCATCAGTTGTAAAACATGTTCAGAACAACATCAGATGGATTAAAAATACCTATTTTATGATAAAAATATTATAAAACCATAGTCACAGCAATAAATATGATTTGAAAATAATCAAATGACTGATTAAAAGAGTTTTACTATTCATTTTACCATTTGAAAGTTACCATTTTAATTTTGGAGCTCTGAACTTGTTTTTTCCCCCGAACTTCAGCCGTTGATTGCGATCGATTCTGTGGACAGTTTTCATCGCCATTTGATCCAGGTTGGTGCCATAAAACCTCTCTTTCTTTCAATATTCAATTCATTTCCTTTCATTGCAATTTTTTAGGGATTTAGGCCCCTTAGGGTAAATTATTTTTCCAAAGAGGGAAACGCACCCTTGAGCATCAAAAAATGTGTTGTGGAGCACCTAAATTGAAACCTAGGTGCATATGCAACACACTGTCCCTTGTTCAAGACTACGTTTGGCACAATTCACATTCTTGATTCTTGCAATGTACCCAAAATTTTCCTAATTTTTGCATGAAAAGGAGTCCAATGAGTCTTATGGTTATGTTTCAAGATTCCATCAGACTAGAATGACGATTACTTGGAGGGAAAGAGAGCATGAAGAAAAAAATATGATTTCCCTAAATGATCTGGGTACAGTAAGAGCCCTAAGAGAATGTGCGTTGTTAAAGTACTTCCGCTTTTCAGGGATGAGGCAACAAATAGAGCTCTTTGAGTTCTTAGTTCGAGCATGGGATCCAGGTATCGAGGAATTTCAAATTAGGAACAAAGTGGTTTGTATTACAATGGAGGATGTATATTTTCTAACAGGCTTGTCGAGGAGAGGCTTTCCTATTTCCCTCTCAGGGTCTGCTCTTGGAGGAGAGACTGTGAGAGATTATGTTTTGCAGTATTGCTATCCAGGGGAAGAGCCAAGCAAGGATGGGAAAATAAACATCCATGATATTCATGATTTTCCTTTGAGAACAATTCTTTTCATGATCGCAAAGCTTGCTGGCACCGTTACACTACATGTAGTGAATATATCATATATGTAGTATGCGCTAGAGTGCATGGAGCCAATAGTCTTCAACTGGTCTGAAGTTTTACTTTCTCAAATAAAAGAAAAACTGAACAAGGCAAAGGGAGGAAGGAAGAAAAAATTCAATTATGGTTCGATCCTCATTTCATTTGCCTTAGGGTGGATTCCATTGATATAGCCACAACATGTGACACTGGGTGTGTCTAACCCTAGAGATCCGTGGATGCAGAGATGGGTAGAACTAATGGTTAGGCATGCAAGACAATCATCCATTGTGTTCTCGACTGCATTCTTTGCCTGGTTCAGGCAACAGGTTATCGCCATCGATGAGTATGCATACGGAGGCGTCGATTTCCGAGGAGATCCAGACTTAGCTTTACCAGAAGGCGCTCAGTGGGGTGCAATAGGTAAGAATGTTTTGACCATGTTTTTTGATTTTTCTAAGGTTTATACAATGTTTTTGTATTTTGATGTTTTCCCAAGACTAAACTAAAGTTTTGATGTAATGCAGATGTTGGTCGAGTTCAATCGGTGGAGGAACCAGAGCATGGAGAGGATGAGCCAATAGAGAGGGTTGTCGGGAGAACAGTCGATCAGGATCTAGACATGGCTAAGGCTATCTTTGAGCTTCAACAACACATAGAGGGGTTGACTTTCGGGATTCTGGATTGCTAGATCGAAGAGTTACCAATGTGACTGCAGCGCCACACTATAGGCGTTCGTAATCGCTGGATACGATTACTTCATAGGATAGCTATATCGATAGCATTTTACCATGAGCATCAATAGTTTACTTTTCACATATTGCATACATTTTGAGGTCAGATGACCAATGTGTCTTGGGCACAAATTTTTGTAACAACCTATAACTATCTATCTATTTGATTTCAGTGTTTTCCTATGTTTATTGCGCAATTCTATTCAATTTTGTGAATGTTTCTTTACATGTGTTGAAAAAGTCATTCTAAAACATGATTAGCTACAAAATCTATCAATGTTTTCAAGTTTCTGGAAATGTGTTGATATTGAATAAAATCAAAGTGTCTTTCCAAAAGTCGAACTCTTAGGAAAAAACGATGCAGTGTTGGATTTCTAACAATATAAACACTAGTAACTTGTAATACCACAAGTTGTGAGTCTAACCTTATGATGATGAGGTTAATACCAAATGAAATGGAATAAGAGAGAAGTTCGATCAACGCACTATACTCAGCGATATTTTTTGTTGATCTACCGATATATATCCCTTGAAAACTAACTAACTCATCGTTGGGAGTGAAAATGACCCACGCTGCAAGGGATAGATTTTGCGTACTACGAATAGCACCATCAGCATATCCAGCAAATGGTTCCAAAGATTCAGACATCTACGATGAAATATAGAGCAGATTAATATTGTCAAGAAAACTCTAAAAAATAAACTAAGATAGTGAATGCAAATCAACCACATATATATACAATATATTACAAAAAATTACTATGCTCGTGATTAAGCATAGTAACGTTTCAGATACAACCCATTTTGGGGCTGTGCCAACGGAATCCCATCATAATCCACCAACTCATAGGCACCCTTAGCAAGAACTCTTTTCACAATATAGGGGCCATGCCACAATGGCTCAAATTTCCCTGTACCTATTACATCAGCTTCTTGATCATAAAGAAGGACCAAGTTGCCCTCTGAGAAAATGTGAGGCTGGACATTTTTGTCTTATTATGCCTTTATACGTCTCTTATGCTCTTCGTTGGCCAATTGGGATTCATGACACATTTCATCAAGATGGATGAGGTTAAAAATATGTGCTTCTTCATCTAAGGTGTTAGGTAACAAGTCGATTGTGAGTTTCAACGACGATATTTCGCATTGGATTGGCAAGATAGCTTCCAGACCATACACCAATTGAAAGGGAGTAAATATGGTTGCATTTCACACCAAGGTTCGGTATGCCCACTAGGTCAAGTACAAGATCAAATTCCAATTTCTTTTATGAACTCCTATCATTCATTGAAGCATACGTTTAAGAATCTTGTTGATAGCCTCAACTTGTCCATCGATTGTGGATAATAAGGAGTAGAATTATCATGTGACAATCCTAACTTGATAGTTAATTCGGTCATCATATCGTTGCGAAAATGCTTCCCATGATTTGTAACTATAGCCTGTGGGACCCCAAACTGTGCAATAACATGATTAAAGAAAAACATGGCAGTTGTTTGTCCTGTGTTGTTGAATGTAGGCATCGCTTCGGCCCATTTGGTAAAGTAATCTACTACGACAATAATATAACCATGCCCCTTGCACGAATGAGGGTTACAGGTCATGAAGTCAATACCCCATTTAAAAAATGGTCCTACAAAGACAACGGGATGCATTGGCACTCGCAATTTGCGGATTTTACAATCAAATATCTGGCACGCATGACAACTCCTGACCGTGAGGATGCAGTCACGAAATATGGTAGACAAAAAGCAACTGGCGCAGAGAATATTTTGCGTGGTAGCATATCCAAACAAGTGTCCACCACAAGCCCCAGCATGAAAATCATTTAAAACCTTTTCGACCTCCTCATGAGTGAGGCACCTTCTTAAAATTGTATCGACACCACGACGATAAAGTGTATCGCTGATGACCAGATAATATTTGGCTTGGTATCGAATACGTCACTGGTCAGAGTGAGAGGTATCAGGCCAAAAAGTTTGGGTTTGGAGATAAATGAGAAAATCCCCATACCAAGGATTAGATGATCTGATCAGAAACAGAGTCTCATCAAGAATAGATGGTTCTGACGTAGTAGCAGTACTATCAGAGGGAAGATCACAGAGAATCTCAACCAAAACTAAAGACTTATTTGACTTGGATTTGATGAATTCCAAATAAAAATCCTACAAAATGACAATCCATTTTTAATGTTCCCCCCCAGCAATTGACGTGATAAGATATAATTCTTGGGGTTGCAATTCGAAATGACAATGGTCTTCCGAAACAGGATATAATGGTGAAATCTTGGACAACTTGAACAACTGCCAAGGCAAGCTTTTCTACGTACGAATACTTCACTTTCGTATCATTTATATTACGAATCAAATAATAGATCGGATGTTCTGTCCCATTTTCTACTTGGACCAATACCATAGCAATGGTTGTATCAACCACAACGATATATAAGAAATAATCACTCTGATAATTGGGGGGATACATTAATGACGCCCGAACAAGAGTATCCTTGACAACATCAAAAGAAGCTTGTGCAACTTGATCCCAATGGAAGGGAATCCCCTTTTTCAAGAGCCGAGTAAATCCTTTAGCCATTTCAGCATAGTTGGGTATGAACCTCCTTAGGAAGTTAGCCTTTATTTGAAGTTTCTGTATCTGAAGTAAATTTGATGGTGCAAGAAAATCAAGAATGGCATGGACCTTCAATGGGTCGATTCAAATTCCTTATTTTGTCACGAAAAATCCAAGCAAATGACCAGAACCAACACGAAACACACACTTATGTGGATTGAGGCGTATTTTTTAGTGTCGATAGCATAAAAAGATGGCTCTCAAATGCATCGAGTGATCAGTCTGATTTCATAAATGCATGGGTAAATCATCTAGATAGGGTTGAATAATGTGCTTGATGTCATTGAAAGCATAATCCATTATTTTCTGAGAAGTGGCCCCAACATTCTTTAAACCAAATGATAGTTTCCAGTAAGAAAATGTGCCCCGGGGATATTGATTTGATTGTAGCCAGAAAATTCATCCATGAATGAAAATATTTCGCATCCAGAACAATCGTCAATAATCTGGTCTATAAAGGGAGTAGGATAGTTGTCTTTTGGACAAGCAAGATTGACATCCCGATAATCGACGCACACTATGATGGTTCCTTGTTTTTTCATGACAGGAATGATGTTGGAAACCCACTCAGTTAGCGGAATAGGGTAAATGAAACCAGCACGCAAAAGTTTTTCAACTTATGCTTTAACAGCAACGGCTTTCTTTGGATGAACAGGATGAAGGCATTGACATACTGGCTTGACATCAGGATACATATTAATAGTGTGTTCAACGATACTAGTATCTATGTCTGTCATTTCCTCGTAAGACCAAGAAAATACATCACGAAATTCATGAAAAAGAGAGCGATATGTTTCGAGTTCTGATGGAGAACATGATACGCCGACATGAATATTTTCTACTACGCCAAGTTTGGTTAAAATATCGATAGAAATGGTTTCTTCAATATTTGACAAATTTCGCTCGGAATCGATTGCATTAATAGGAAAAAAAATCAAAAATTAAATTTTTGATTGATGGGTGATATAGTTCACTAAGATTATTTTCTTCATAATCAGGAAAATGGGAACGATGATGATAATCTTCCCATGGTTCTCCTTCTGACATCATGGTTTCCAAAATATTCTCATTTGTCAAGAAAGTTGAGGAAAAAGGATTAGATGGAGTACCAAAATCTAAGGAACGATCAAGCCAAACAACCGGCGACATTGATTTCCGATTTGCCGCCCAAGCCAGATAGATTGATTTCTATGCTAGCTCAATAGGGCTGGGCGGCAGAAACTCATCCAACGTAACAATTTCAGAATCAACCGTACTCTTCCTTAAGCCAGATGGAGTGGAAGAGGTCATGTAGCAAGTCTCTATGCTTGCAATTTCTACTGACGTCACAGGCGGTGGTAATGCAAAGGTTCCCATGAGAGTGGAATCCTTTAAGATTCCTACACCAATGTTTTGAAGTGCTAGTTGGGGTGCGTGAATGAACGGAACGCTTCTAGTTACCTTTGAAGCGGAGGCAAAGAAGGATAGTTGATTAATGACTGTGATAACACCTTTATGTGGAAAGGCAATCATTCTAAAATATGTAGAAACAATTGCAGTCATAGCATATACCCATGACCTTCCCAGTAAAATATTGTAGTCAAGGGGTCCGTCAATGACCTCAACTTCAACATTCACTATTTTTCCCCCTAGTTCAACATGCAGGTTATTAATAATATCACAAGGCTTATATGTACGTCCATCGAAAGCCTTCAATGTCGTTGATGATTGAGATAAGTGCGGCGAGCCAAGTGACTTCCAACAGTTTAGAGACATAATGCACGTAAATGCTCCCTCATCAATAATAGTACGATGAAAATTTACTTGAATGGAGAATGCCAATTATGCTGGTAATTACGGCACATAGCCCGTATGATTAAAGATTACGAGAGTAGAATCAGTCGGATCAATTCCACCAATAGCCGACAACAAAGCCTGTTTCTGGGAGGGACAATTTTGTAATACCTCAAAAGCTAACATAGCTCAAGGGGATTGAGCCAAATATTCAACTATATTATAATTTTGAGTAACTCTTGCTCAAGGATTATATGTCGATTTATGAACGACTCCCTTCGGTGGCTTAATCGTCAATTCGGGAATAGAAATAGGTGATACCGATTCCATAGACGGATTCATGGTCAAGGTAGTAGGTTGATCAGTGGCCTGACTATCGTAATATTTATTACGCGTTGACACCAAAATATCTGTTGATGGCTTTTTAACAGATAACATAAGCACTTGGGAACTAGAAGCTAGATCCGTAGCAACCAAATTTGTGTCCGGATTCGGAAATGGATCTGTCAACACAGCTGACGCATGTGAGGTCTTAACCATTTTTTAGACTTCAGCATGGTGAGGACAATCCCTAACAAAGTGTTCCTCATTACAGATTATGCATGGATAACAAGGTTTCCTATTTCTATACGATTGATCAGATGATCTTTTTCGTGGGTTAGAAGTTTTCTTTTTCTTTGATTTCCCTTTTTTCTTACTTCAGGGTTGCTTGTCACTTTTTCCTTTGTCAAATGACACGGAATTAATTTCAGAAAAAGGTGCAGGATCATATGCAGTAGTATGATGTGTGCTTGCAACACCAATCAAACTGTCTTCGGCATGAGAGTCCTTTAATGGAGGAGGAACAATTAAATTAGATCGCGACGCGTTAGGAATTTTTTCGTATAGCATGCCATACTGAGTATAAATCAAGTCTAAATATTGGGCACGAGCAATGACCTGCTCTTTAGTGACGATGCCACCCTTAGCCACATCCTCAGTTATATATGGTAACAGGGACTTAATGAACCACTCAGCAAGGAGCTGATTAGGAACAAATGTCTTAACCATTCTATGACAACGACGCCACTCATGAATATGATCAGAAATGTGAGTAGCAATAGTCTATTAAAATTATTCAAGAGTTCCATTCTAGTTTCATATCGTATAGGTAACTAGAAGTGAGTAAAAAAGGCAGTAGCTAGGGCAGTAAAATTATTGAAAGAAGCTCTAGGTAACTCAATGTACCATTTTGTAGCCAGACCAGTGAGCATACGTTGGAAAAGACGTAGCCGAACAAAGTCATCATTCAAGGAGTTTGATGAACACCACAAATGATAAGCCATAGCATGAGTCGACATGTCTTCCCCCAGGGTTTCCATTGAACTTAGGAATATCCGAGGATAATTTATGGGGTATCACCGACCACCAAGGATCATAGTTAATTGGGTCATTGGTGAGCCAATTTAAATCTGGTAATTCTAAAGTTGCAACAAAGGGAAACTGTCGATTAAGTTCAGGTTGAGCATAGCCAGGGTATGATGGAATTTATTGGGCAATAGGCCTTTGAGCACCAACATAAGGAATCTATTGCTAGTAACCCAGATAGGGATTGTTTTGATAAGAAAACGCTTGAGGATTCTGTTGACCAAAACCTGGATATGATACTTGTTGAAATGAAGGTTGAGGCATTTACGCCTAAGGCTACCAAGGGGTTTGTCCACCAATGTTATAACCCAAATTACGATAACTTGGATTCGTTTGAGGATAGGTATAGCCTGGTTGTGGCTTTGACATCCCATAATATGGTAATCCGGCTTGTGAATAAATGATTTCAGGTACAGGTTGTTGTTGTAAATTGGTCGAAGGAGTTGGAGTCTGTAGGCCCAATACTTGAGGGTATGGAGTTGAAGGACTCGCCTGAAACGGTTGTTGTACAACATTTTGATTCTGTAACATGGGTAAAGATGTATTAACAAGTGGAATTGATGTGGGTGCAATAGGTTGAACTGGTTGATATGAGTGTACAACCGTTTGTGGTTGGATAGGTAGAGTGGGATGCCATTGACAAACATTCATTTCGACATTAGGTTAGTCAAATAATGACGGAGTACAGTCAAAGTGGGTGACCAAAGGTTGCCCCCCAGCATGAGGAGGATAATAAGACAGAAAATATTGTTCTCCAAATGTAGGGAGTCCAGTTGATATGGTACTGGATGGAATAGACACAGAAGGACCGACTTGATCTTTCCCTGATGATGTATATAAAGGATCAAGTCGTTCAGTACTCACTATAGGTTTACCAGTTAGAATACCAGATGATGACATTGGTGAAGTCCATGGATTTGAAGACGCACCAGAGAAAATTCCAGATAAAGATTTATAACCTGATGGGAGCAAAGGGCCACCATGAAAATATGACTCTAGTGAAGTTGTGAACATCGACGAGGTAGCGAGAGCAAGTGCTGATGCAATCAGAACAGATGGTTCGACCGAAGATGTTGGTTCAAGCATGGTTACTTGACCAAATGTATACCCTTTTGAATCGACGAGAATTTGAATAGGAACATGATCAACAAAAGAAGAGGATGGTGATTGAGGAAAAGACTCGTACAGGTAAAGATCCTCCCCAAAATGAGTTGGAGTTAAAGGTGTCTTGTCTTATGGAATTTCTTCAATAAAAAATAAACCAGGTGGAAGGATTTCACTATCAGGCCCAAAGTATATTTCAGGAGGTTGACTGCGTGATATGGGAGGCTCAATGGCTATAATAGAATGTGGGGTGACTGATACATGAACAACTTCCGGTCATTCGACATCGAGATGCAAATTTTTATGCAAAAAGAGACAGGATTTGGATCAACTTCCAGTTGAACAACGTCAGGTTCGGGAGGTATGGTCTCACTGATTGGATGGATCGTGACCACGGGTAGTTGTGAGGACTCCGTATCAACAACAGTAGATGAACTAGGATTTGTAGAAATAACTTGTGCCGAATTTGGTATATGGGAAGATGTTGCTTCACTAGAGGTATTGATAGTACTAGTTTCTGTAGAGCGATGTTGCCTTCGCCACCTAGAAGAGGCTTCCGGTGGTAAAGGTGGTTTCAATGCAAATCTACGTGAACGATGGGGAAAGGGATTTTCTTCTTCCACGATGAATGATTTATTTTATGACCAAAAAAAAATAAAAATAAATAAAAGGGTAATGCTAGGAAAAAGGTTTACCAAGAAACTATGAACTGCAGAATACCTTTTGGCGAACCAAGAAGTACGAGCATGCAATATTCCCGAATGTTGTGTTCGGTGTATCACAATTTATAAGGCGTCTGACTCGGTTCACTATGGATGGATAGCAACCTAAATTTGTCCTCCCAAATATACCCGAAGGTACATGGAGGCCCAAGTTCGTATTAGCGTTGTCTGATGCGAAACCGCACAGCGAGAGCACCCCTTTATAATTTTCGTACTATAACACTACCCCATATACCCGAAGGTACGTGGACAAGCTACAATATACTTACGTACGTATATTGAGCTATCACACTTGGAATGTATCACAGAAAATTAACGACAACTGCTATTTTTTACAATGCCGGAACACGTTTCTAGCCTAGACCTTCTAAATGTTATTGTTATGGTTCAAATGCTTTTTTAGGTAAATTGATGTAAATTTTAAGTTGATCTTGTTTATCAATTTTCCTTTCAAGGTTCACCGCGATGATGTGATGGAAATTCCTAAAATTAAAACTAAAATGATAAGCAAACTTTTCACTTTTAGCTTTTTCAATGAAAGTCTTAGTTACTAAAGGGAAAGAGCAATCAATTTTGAGAGCAAACAACAAACAGCACAAACTAATATGCAACTTTCCTAATTTGTTCCTATGCAAAACACACAATCCACTATATGCAAATGCAAGTTTTTATTTTCAGTCCCCTTAATGTGAATGCAAAAAGGAAACTATATGCATCAAATCAACAAAAACAAATGCTTTCTTCTTTGAGAAATGATGAATTTAACAACAATTTCTATTTTAGGAAAAATGAAGAATGGAACTACATTTTTTCCTACAGGAAACGAAGAATTTAACAACAATTTCCTTTACGAAAACAAATGGATCTAATGCAGAAATAAAATACTTTGAATTTTATTTGTCAATGATAAAGAAAAACACTTAAAAAGACATTGAACAAACTTACTTTTCAAAGGAGGAAGATTCAGGTAAATTCACTAGTCTCTATGAGGCATTAGACAATTGAAAACAGAACAAACAAAAGGCTGAATGTGAAGGCAATGACAAATTCAAGGAGAATTTGGTTGACTTAGGGGGAAACATAGTCTTTAAGGGGAGACAGTGCATTGCAAAGCACCCCTCAGTGGGAGACTGTGCTATGCAAATCATTGTGTCTTGACCAACAGTGCGTTGGGCGCAATAGAGAATAAAAAACTCAAGCTACTGACACACTTATAATGCAATTATTTGTTTCAAAAGCCTAATAATTGAGAGCAGATGCTATTGGGTGGATAAGCAAAATAAAAATACACCAAGGATGAAGGTAAACTCCCAAGTGGAGTCACCAATTTGTTATGCGGAATTATGAATTACGGATAAAACAAATTCCCTAAATGTGGTGCTATGCATTTAGAACAGTAGATCAAAGACTTTGGAAATGATTTTCCTAATAGTAAATAGTCACACAGAAAGACTAGGAAACTTACTTGGAGTCCAAGCACTTCCTATTCTCCTTCTGTCGCTCTTGTTGTAGCTTCCAATCCAAGATTGATCGCTAAACTAGTTCTGCAAGTATAAACACTAAACAACAAAGAGATTGAAGTATATAGATGGATATTCACTTTAATCAGTTAAATCAATGAAACATGAAACATATAAATCAGATAAGAATCCATAATATGAAATACAAAATCTTATATATATACATATGTGGGAAACTAAGCAACAATATTTATTAATGGATAGAAGAGGGAGGTTACAACCAGCATTTTATTTGATGTCACCAACTCCAACATCATCCCAGTCTCATCAGTGAACATCCCTCCAATAGCATATCACTCAAATCAATCCCTCAATTGAGATTCCAACAACATTTCTCTACCAAATTTCTTCCTTCTTAAGCACTAGGATTTGTGCTCAATTTATAGATGAGCTAAAGGTAGTTTCACAATCAATGACTTTATAATAATAGGAAAGACATGTTTCCTAGCTCAGAGGTGTTGAATGGACACGTGGATTCGAAGTTTTACACATATACACTCTTCTAGAAGGCACTGGCCATGTGGAGATTCTCGAACAATGAAAATTTCGCTCCCAATTGACCAACGCACCCTTGAGTGTTGGGAAGTGTTTTGCAAAGTACCCTTGAATGGAGGTAACTACATATGAAAAGTAGTTAGTCCCTTGAGATACTACGTTGGTGAGCTCATAGGTGATATAACATGTACTTCAAATCTTGGAAACCTTGCAATGGAAGTCATCGATGATTTGTTCTTGTTCTTTGTCTTAGGGCATGTAGCAATTGAAATGATAGGCGTTGATAGAACCTATTCATTGGTTCTGGGGATGATTCCCAGTTTGACCAAATCATTGGGAATGGTGCCCAAATTGACCTATAACACCCCCATCTGAACAAGCCTCAAGAGTGCATGCAGAGCCACAAGGGCTCTAGAAATTGAGGAGTTGGAAATTTCAAGGCCTAATATAGAGCCTTCACAATGACAAGGAGATTTCATGCTAAAACTCCTGGCCCTATCCAAAGGGACTTAGATCATGCCACTACTACAACCATGGAAGATGACAATGATTTCAAAGATGCCGAGATTCTTTCCTCGACTGCTGAATGGATATCTCCCCAGCCCAAGACACACATGTAGTAGGTAGAATCGATACCTCTATACAATTGAGCTTTTTTTTGGCACATGAAATCCCTCTTGGGACAAGTGCTAACAGACAACGATGAAGCTCGCATGGAGATCTCTATTTAGCTCAATGAAATTATAACATAGAATCAAGACATGGCTATGGATAACCGTGATTTGGCCATGTGATTGGGACATCTCGAAGCCATACTCCTCAGAGGAAAAGGGCATACTTCACCAAGAACACCTGCAACTCTGATTGACATCTCCTTGTCGACATGAATTTTCTATTGGCTTTAATGGTACTATGGAATTTCCCTCAAAAGTTTTTTTCCATGGTTTTTGTCACTATCTTCTATACAAAACACCGTTGCTTCTATAGTATTGATAAGAATTTACTTTGTTTTAATTACCATTTTGGCTACAATAGGCTTATGACAGGGATAAAATAGTTTTAAAATATTGTTATTTTCTAGTCAAAATCCTTTTATTCTACCATTGGCATGCTTTCCCAAGTAGCAGACTGCAGAGGAAAACAACGTTCATAGTTGAAACTGGTGACTTATTTTAAAAGATCAAAAAAATTAAAAAACTTATCTAGAAAATTGATCTTTATTAAATTAATAAATATAATTATATTAAATCATTTTTATATCTTTTTATATCTTCCAATTTTAAGGTCACAACGAAGCTAGACACCAAATTGGTGTATAAGACCCCTTGTTTATGGTACAAGGGACCCATATCTACGCATCAATTTGACTGCTAAATCTACAAAAGCATACATACTCTACCTCTTCTGGTTTTGAACATATAACCTCTTAAAAAAACACACTCTTAAGCATTAAGCATTAGACCTACTCAAATTATATACATTAAAATATGAACTAAATATTTTATAATTAATAATCATAAATTAAATGATAATAAACCAAAAAAGCACACCACCAAATTGAAATTAAAAGTCCATCACATCATACCCTCGTTAAGAATGAGACCCACATGGTATGATACTAAAAAGTAAGATAGAAAACTTTCACGTCATATAGATACCAATTTTAGGTACAAAAAGTTTCACATGACATGGCACAAAGTATGAAGCTTCAAAAATTCAAAGGCGTAAGCTAACCATTCGACGGAATGGCCTTCGGGTTTTGCGCCACCGGCAGACCGCCAAATCCCTCCGGAAAACGTGGCCCCATGCCTCTCCCCGTCTCCGTCTTCGTCTCCGTCCCATGAGACCTCCCGTTTAGGAGCTCCATCTCCATCTCCATCCCATGAAACGTACCGTTTTCCTCCCACCCACCTACGCACGGGGGTGCCCATGAATGAAAATTTCCTGCGCCCCCTGCGAACAGGTCGGTGCAAACTAGTCGAGGGAAGACGGGGGAGAGGCATGGAATGAATGAAAAATCGAGTGATAGAGTCGCCCGAATGCTATTGAAAAATCGAGAGGGAGAGTCGTTGGATTGAATGAAAGGGAGATTCGTTGGATTGAATGAAACGACTACTGAAAACCGGGGTCTTTTTTTTAATTCAATGTTTGTGTATTTTTAAGGGAGAATCCCCGTTGCGGCAATTCACGTGACCACTACTGAAAACCAGTCTGACTCGCAGGACCACTACTGAAAACTGGTCTCTTTCTATTTTGTTTAGTGAAACACTATTTTTTAATTCGATGTCTGAGTGTTTTTAAGTGAGAATCCCCTTTGCGGCCATTCCACCGTTGCGTCAACTCACTTAAACATATACTCGCTTAAAAATGGTGAAGCAAGTGAAATGGGAATCAATAATTGCCCTTTCGGTGCAAAACCATAAAGAAAAGCTCATCTTCTTTAGGTCGGATTTAGATTGGTCTCTTTTACAAGGAAAACACATGGACTCCTTAGATCAGATTGCAAAAATTCCTTCAGCTAGAATTGAAGACTTTATTAAAGGAGAG
Source organism: Pinus albicaulis (assembly GCA_034641835.2). NCBI lineage: Eukaryota > Viridiplantae > Streptophyta > Pinopsida > Pinales > Pinaceae > Pinus > Pinus albicaulis. The sequence continues at coordinate 395,209,423 of CM076569.1, read as the reverse complement.
GAAATGAACCCAAATGCTCCATGTTCTTTCACCCGGGTACAAAGAAAACACCCAGGCTCAAGGCCTACTGCTTCCTTGGTATATGAAGTGTAAGCTTTTTTATAAATCTTATGTATACATGTTGGTATGAATAGTGCTCAAACAATTTTCAATATGTTGGTATGAATAGTGCTCATACAGTTTTCAATATGTTGGTATTAATAGTGCTCAAATAGTTTTCAGTATGCTGGTATGAATAGTGCTCATACAGTTTTGAATATGTTGGTATGAATAGTGCTCATACAATTTTCAATATGTTGGTATGAATAGTGCTCAAACAGTTTTCAATGGAGTTGGTATGAATAGTGCTCATACAGTTTTCAATATGTTGGTATGAATAGTGCTCAAACAATTTTCAATATTTTGGTATGAATAGTGCTCAAACAGTTTTCAATGGAGTTGATATGAATAGTGCTCATATAGTTTTCAATATGTTGGTATGAATAGTGCTCAAACAGTTTTCAATATGTTGGTATCATATGTATTGAGTTTCCAAACTTTTTTATGCAGCTATGCTTGTTCATATGGCCCTGATGATAGAAGGGGACAAGATGAAGTGAAGCGAAAATACTTATTTGTGAAAAAGAGGGGATTTCGATGCCATTTCATTGTAAAAATTATGGTTCAAATCCCGGAGGTTGCGATAATAACATATAACATGTATGAGCATGTAGATAGCCAAGGATTGCCTTGTCATGGCCAACATGACACCTTGGGTCATGCTAGGGCGCTGCATCAACCAAAGTTATCAAGGGACATGGTTTCTTATGTAGAGAGTTGTTTCTTTTTGGATGTGCTAGTTGACTCTGTTTGCAAAATGCATGTTAAAAAATATATTGACATGGATGCTGCAACTCGAGATAGGGATTTATTTTTGTGTAGAAAAGATGTTGCTAACATATATAATCGTCTAATGAAAGGAAATTATCAGTTGCATAAGAAGGATGAAATGAGTGTGAACCTTTGGTATAGGAAACACCAAAATGATTTTTCTTTTATCAAAATCCCAATGGTGGAGATGTCCCTTTTATAATTGGAATTCCGACGAAGTGGATGTTGGAGACCATGGTGAAGCTATCGAATAATAGCTTAATATCCATGGATTTGACATTCAAGATGAATAAGTATGGGGTGAGTGTATTAAGAATGATTGATCTAGTACAATAACTTGATTAATAATGATTGATGATATGAAGTTGATGATCTATGTATTTTGAATGTGATAGTATCAATTGTACACACTCGTCGTGTTTGATCACTAACAAAGTGGGGTGCCTGTTGCATGGATGGTGTCATCATGTAATACAACATAGGACATTTCTCTATGGTTGGAGCAGCTCATGCATAGGTGTCACCAAGTTGATCATAGTTGGAAAGTTAATGCTTTCATGGTTGATGATGCATTGGCTAAAATTGGTGCTTTAAGGTAACTTCAATATTCTTATTTTATAGTACAACTTGTATTTATTACAAAAATAACATGCTTGAAATGAATTTAATGTGGCAGGAGAATCACAAGGTGCAATGTTATCTTGTGTGTTTGGCACGTATGTCGAGCATGGCTAAAAAATGTGAATCGATTGGCCAGTAATCCAGAAATAGCAAAAGAAATGTTTAGTGATTTGGGTTTAATTATGAATTATTGTTCCAATGTTGAAGTCAGCACTGCAATTAATGCTTTATTCAACAAATTTGCTGATCAGGAAAAGTTCCTAGACTATTTCAATAAGAATTGGGTTGTTGGTGACAAGATTTGTAAGTTGAAAAACTCTTAAGTTACATTTCTCTTTTTGGTTTGAAATATGGATGAAATATCTTCGTTGACCCAAATTTTATGCAATTAGGGATTTGGGTCAAAGGTTGTCGGGATTTTCCCCATGCAAATTAGGAGACAAACAATGCTATGGAATCATATCACTGTTACCTAAAGATAAAATTTCTATCTGATAGAAGAAATAAATGTTCTCGTAGGATGGACTGGTTCATATATGTTCTTCTAAAAAATGTTGAAACCTGTTATTGGTTTAAGGAAATTCTAAAAAAGGAAGGATTTTAAAATAATGACAAGAAAGAGAAACAGTTGGAATCATCAATGGAAAAAGAAAAAAGGATACCAGATAGTGATTGCAGCCCTCATTCGCAAATGTCTCATGATTTTTGGGTGAGGAGTCAATCTAAAGTTAATAAGCAATATCTTGTCACTTTTCATCGTACAAATTTCATAACTTGTGATTTCCCATGGTCTATTCATGGCAACATATGCAAGCACGCCATAAAGGTGGGTTGGTTGTGTTCCGGTTCAATGGATTCAAACCAATTACAAAATCATCAAAGCACAACCAAGTCATACAATGACCCTCCTGAGATAAGTATAGAGGCAGTATCTGATCTTCTTGAAGATGCCATAGATAGTCGCAATGTTGATGTAAATGTTGAAGAAGTTGAGATGGCCAAGGAGATGTTATTTGGCTACTTAGACCTGGTTCGAAACAGTCCTCTTGTTACTTTGACCAAGATTGAACAATTGATTGCTTTAGTTAAAAAATTGTTGGATGATGCCAACAATCTTCATATTATGGATTATGAATTCAAGTGTGGATTGGGTGCTTTTGAGTTGTCTTTGAAGAGGAAGAAGAGTTTCCTAAGCCCCAAAAAGAGAAGAAAAACAAGGCAACACAGTGCAAGATTCGAAATTGACTTGAATATCCCGATAGATGAAGATGAATCGTTTCAATTTGAAGAACTCAACAAGCGAGGACGCCCCCGTGCCAACAATGAATGTTTTTCTAGGTTTCTTGTGCACGATTTTGTTTTCAATTTGATATTAATATTTATTCCTGTATTAGCTGTATTTGATGTATTAATGTGTTGTTGACTATGTCCATGTATGTTTGATAGGTGGTGAGGATATGGTTGGAGATTTCTCTAATTTGATGGAATTTTCATTTAAGGTGATTAAATAACTCCATGCATTTACACTCATTCTTTTAATACATTGATCATTTTGTGAGTCATGGAAGAGAGCTTTCAAGTGGTTTTGCATACTTGCATAGTTGCATATATTGGTGTGCAAACAATAATCTGATATATAAATTTGAATAAAAACAATGGAAATGTAACAAAATTATTAGAGGAACTGCAATGAAATTGTAACTAAACATGTCAAACACAATTTTACCAGTTTTTTATAACTAAAAAAACAAACTGGAGAGTTATATATTAAAACATCAAATATAATGCCTTTACTGTCTATGAGTTGTAGCAACGGTGAGCCAGTGTTGCAGCAACTCTGACCAAGTGTGTCAGCAACTGTGAGCCAGTGTGTTAGCAACTGTGAGCCAGTTTGCATAGTTGCATATATTGGTGTGCAAACAATAATCTGATATATAAATTCAAATAAAAAAAATGAAAATGTAACAAAATTATTAGAGGAACTGCATTGAAATTGTAACTAAACATGTCAAACACAATTTTACCAATTTTTTCTAACTAACAAAACAAACTGGAGAGTTATATATCACAATATCAAATATAATGCCTTTATTGTCTATGAGTTGCTGTAACGGTGAGCCAGTGTTGCAGCAACTCTGACCCAGTGTGTCAGCAACTATGAGCCAGTTTGCATAGTTGCATATATTGGTGTGCAAACAATAATCTGATATATAAATTCGAATAAAAACAATGAAATGTAACAAAATTATTAGAGGAATTGCATTGAAATTGTAACTAAACATGTCAAACACAATTTTACCAGTTTTTTACAAAACAAACTGGAAAGTTATATATTACAACATCAAATATAATGCATTCACTGTCTATGAGTTGTTGCAACAGTGAGCCAGTGTTGCAGCAACGGTGAGCCAGTGTTGCAACAACTCCGATCCAGTGTGTCAGCAACTGTGAGCCAGTTTGCATAGTTGCATATATTGGTGTGCAAACAATAATCTGATTTATAAATTCGAATAAAAACAATGAAAATGTAACAAAATTATTAGAGGAACTGCATTGAAATTGTAACTAAACATGTCAAACACAATTTTACCAGTTTTTTATAACTAACAAAACAAACTGGAGATTTATATATTACAACATCAAATATAATGCCTTTACTTTCTATGAGTTGTTGCAATAGTGAGCCAATGTTGCAGCAACAGTGAGCCAGTGTTGCAACAACGGTGAGCCAGTGTTGCAGCAATGGTGACCCAGTGTTGCAGGAACGGTGAACCAGTGTTGCAGAAACAGTGACCCAGTGTGTCAGCAACTGTGACCCAGTGTGTCAGCAACTGTGACCCAGTGTGCAAGAAACTGTGAGCTAGTGTGTCAGCAACGGTGACCTAGTCTGTCAATCTGAATCTGTGAATGAAGGGGGACATTCATGAATATTGCTGAAACAATAATCACTATTTCCTAGTTCATCGGGACGAAGATACCCTCCTGTCTCCATAATTACATTCCAGCAATCAAATTCTTCTTTTTTCGTCAGCGTATATTTCTTTTTATATACCCTTGTTGGAAGCCAGATCATTGGATACCGAAATCTAAGACCTATCCAGTGATTCCCACACTGTCCCATAGCAATAATATACTGAGCAACCCTTGTTAAGGTTGTATTTAAGTTGAGGTAGTTAAATGGATCTTTATTTCGGGGTTGTTTTCCCATGCTATCCAACCTTTCCTTACATCCTCCCTGTGCCTTAGCTTCCAATAATTGAATCTGGTCTGCACAATATGCAATGGTCATCTCCCTGTTCTCGGAGTTAACCTCTACTACTTTTGGAGAGTTGATGTATTTTTGATGTTCTTTTATCACCTCCACAGGTTTGGGATGTTCTTGTCTAACCCACATAAGGTTCTCAGAATTTTGCAAATAAATTTCCAGATCATCCAACCAACTGGCCTGATTTCTCAAATACGATACAAATGCCCTTAATTGGACATCCCCTATAACATAGTTGGGATTCCATTTTGTATTATAAGGTACCAAAAAATTATGTTGTTACAGTTCACAGAGCAAGTCTTTCTCTTGATTACAAATTGACATATATGCCTCCTCGAAACAATAACTGCTTTCAACCCGGAGAGGGATATTTTTGGATGATAGCATTATTTTTAAATATCATGAATTTTTCAGTCAAGTACACGTTGTAATTGGTTGAAGGAGCCCTGCAAGCGAGCACACCATCCATTCGTTGTCTGAGTTCTTGCTTATCCTTCTCCAACTTGGTCACTCTCCTTTCCAGCATAGCCACTGTTTTTTAATGTCTTCGTAAAACATTGTTTTGATATTCTTCAAATATCTTGGCAAGGTCAGGAAGTGATTTGTTGTGCACACTATAAGGTTCCTCATCATCTTTTTTCTCACCAATATCTTTGGTCAGTTTGATCTCTGGTTCCTCATCCTTTGTTAGTTTCAGTTCTGGTTGTTGTTCCTATGTGTCTATACCCATTTCTTTTGTATCTTTGATATGTAATTCCTGTTCCTCTGTATGGATAGTTGTGATTTTGGTATGGGACTCTGTAACTTCAATGTCATCAGTCTATTTTTTTCCAAGGGGTATATCTTGTTGGACACTGGGAGAAGGAATACCTATGTCATAAATGGGTATTGACTCTGCAACTTCAATGTAATCAGTCTATTTTTTTCCAAGGGGTATATCTTGTTGGACCCCTGGAGAAGGAATACCTATGTCATCAGTGGGTATGGACTCTGCAACTTGGGCCAAGCAATATAATCTATCAAAAGTTTATTTTTGTTTGAGCTCATCTGTTAGGGTTTTAACTTTGATCTGTAGTTGTCTGTTTTTCATCTGGAGAGTCCTATTCTTCCTTAACAATGAAATATACAGAGGAAGATGTTTACAGGTACTCACTTTTGCAATGCGATTGTTTCTCAATTCTGGTTGTGCATTTGATTGGTCCTCCTGATCATCCCCAAACAATTTGGGTTGTGCAGTTGGTTGGCCAAGCACTTTTTCCCTACTCAATTGCTGGTACTCCTCTTCATCTTCATACAACATTTGGATTGAGATAAGGCCATCTAAGGGGTACCATTCGCTTAGTTCCGCTATGTATTCATAGTCAAAATCAGGAGAGGGAAGCTTATCAACTTGTTCTGTTGTGTCAGCAAGCTGGCCTAATCCTTCTTCCATGCATCCTTCGTCCATGACCCCTTAAATTAATACATAATGTGGATACTCTTGCTCTTGCTCTTGCTCTTCTTCTACTCCTATCTCTTCTAGGATTTTTTCTGTAACAACGGGGAGGGTTTGAGGAACTGGAGCATAACGACCTCTCTTTCCCTTGTTCTTCTGGGCTTTTGGCACTACTGTTGGGTGTTTCCTATATCCTTTCAATCTTCTGGTCGTAGGTTTACTCACCAATATTTGTACTTCATCATCATCATCTTGGCCATCTCCTTTATGTGTAGCTTTAGCAGCAGAAGTTGCCGCTAAGGGGTCATCGGGTGGAGTTGTCGCTGAGGGTTCATGGGGTGGAGTTATCGCTGAGGGTTCATGGGGTGGAGTTTCCGCTGAGAGGTTATGGGGTGGGGTTGCCGCTGAGAGGTTATGGGGTGGAGTTACCGCTGAGAGGGCATGGGGTGGAGTTGCCGCTGAGAGGTTATGGGGTGGAGTTGTCGTTGAGAGGGCATGGGGTGGAGTTTCCACTGAGAGGGCATGGCGCAGAGTTGTAGCTTGGAGGTCACGAGGTGGAGTCGCAACTTCAACATGCAATGGCCTTCTAAATAGTTCATCCCAAGTTCTCCCCTCCCTTTGCAGCGCAGCAACCACCAAAATTTTAACAAGGCATTGGTGGGAAAGGATTTCTAGTGGCCTCTTTGATTTCTGCACACCTCGGGCCATTTGGTCTAGGGTTTTTGCAAGAAATAAAGGCATGTTAAGCAACCTTCCATGATGCAGGTGGTCTAACAAGTGGAGGTGCTCATAACAAATAACCACATACCTTCCTTCACAAGTGAAAAATCTTTGGACAAGGTATGCAACATCCGACCAGGGTTATGGTAATGAATTCCTCTCATATCCTGAGCCACTCTTGATCAGTCGTTCACCTACCTCAAGGAAATTCCTCACAAAATCAGGTTGGGGTTTTTGGGGTGAAAACCACTTTTCTCCCGTCTGGAGTAACCCTGACACTTCAGCAATCGCCTCTTCTGTCGTAGGCACCACTGTCCTTGCTACCTCTGATCTACCCTCCCGGTAATGCATGGCGAATTCTAGGGCTATGAAATTGTCATGCCCCTGAAACCTGCGAATATAATCTATCCAACCGGCTTGTTCAAATAATGGTTTAACGAGTGGAAATGTGTCTAACAATTCTTCGAAACTTTCATGGCGTATTCTTGGACCTCCCATCTCTAGCCAGAGTTCAGAGCGGCTCTGGTTGTGTTAGTTGTTTGCAAGAATTCGAATGTGGCACAATGGAAGAGTTAGGGTAATGGGTACAGTAATAAATAAATAATGGGGATGGGTTATTAGGGCGGTGCCCATATGCAGACACGTGTTGCCACAAGGGGTCAGGAAATAGATATTCAAGCTTTTCAAAACATATCTTGGAAATAGGAGATTGAAGCTACTTTAATTTAAAAATATTAAAATTACAATATATAAATATGTATCAATATTCTTGGTAAGATGTGAAAATAAAGAGTTCATGTTGTAACAATGCATTCCATTATGAAATTGTTGACCTATCTACTAACACCACATGTGCATTTTTTCATAATCAAAATATTGGCTTTTTATTAAAACTTTAGACAAAGTTTATATAAGATTCTGAAGACAACAAACCTTCAATCTTGAGATAAATAGTCTCTATATGGCTCGATTTCATATAAACATGTTATGATGGGGATGAATGTTCCCCTTTACAAGTCCATGTGAAGCAAAATTTTCAATTCATTCAAATCATAAAATCATATATACCTTAATGATTTTCAAAGCATATCCCCTGGCATTATTCACTTGCATTGGTATCTATGTGGGTTCTATTCTCAGTACATAACAATGTTAAAGAGTTGGGTTTTCAAGATAACTTCATTGATTTGCAAGCTAAGCTATTGTTGTTGTCATGGATGTCAAAATGTGCTCCATTTCAAAACACCTGGCCTTGTGGCTGTAGATGTTGATGATGGAGAAATTCACAACAATTGGATTATTGGTTTGGGTATTTATACATTTATGCCCCTTAAATAAGGTTGTATCTATGGATTGCAAAAGTCGAAGATGTCACATTTTTTTGCATTTAACCATGTATGTATAAAGGAAAAATAATGATTGATATATAAGCTATCTTGGTTGCCTTGTAATCGAGGGTATCTCACATAATTTCTTAATGAAGTTCATAATTTCACATAAGAATTAGAGCTCATTATAGCAAAAAAAGAGGCTTGTATAAATTATGGGACCATGTGCTGCTCATGGATAATGAATTTTTCAATGTTCATATAAGTTGGAATTATGAAGGTGTATTGGAATTTGACTTCCAGAATAAAAGGCATAATAAAAGCATCCATCACATAATCTAATGACATATAAAAGGTTTTAAAATAATTTAAAAAGGATGCACAATATCATTTCTAATGACATCGAGCAGTGTCAAAGTAAACCTATCCTTCAAATGTGAAACTATCATTCACAAGTTTATTTCTTTCAACAAACTGCCATGCTTTGGTCCTATAAAAATTACATAAACATGTTATAACATGACCATGTTAAATGGTGAACTATGCCAAATAATGTCATTCAAAGTATATCAATTCTACCAGGTTGGCAAAACAATGTTTTTAAGTTATGAAACTATAGGATTTTTTTTCCTCAATGACACCCTACAAAAAGACTTTTGGGTAGTATCGATATATGATTTTAAAATTGTTGATGAGGTTTGTTATAGCCTCAAGGCAGCTTCTTATGAGATATATTCATCCTTGGTATGAGATATAGTTTTAAGTAAAAATATTCATCCTTGGTATGAGATATAGTTTAAACTAAAAATAGTCATCCTTGGTATGAGATATAGTTGTAATTAAAAATAGTAACTCACTTCTACTTGTATGGAAATCAATATGACATTTACTTTTCAAAAGATAAATTTATATCTATGTTTATTTTTATTTTAAAAAAAATTGATTTTAAAATTGTTGATGAGGTTTGTTATAGCCTCAAGGCAGCTTCTTATGAGATATATTAATCCTTGGTATGAGATATAGTTTTAAGTAAAAATAGTCATCCTTGGTATGAGATATAGTTTTAACTAAAAATAGTCATCCTTGGTATGAGATATAGTTTTAATTAAAAATAGTAACTCACTTCTACTTGTATGGAAATCAATATGACATTTATTTTTCAAAAGATAAATTTCAAATATGATTCTATTTACATAATCATTGAGAAGTATAATGTTAACATATTAATTTGATAAGAATTTGTTGCACTTCATAAATCTTGGATTTAGAGTTATATAATTATGAGCACCACCTAAAACTTATTAAATGACATACAATCCCAAATTAATTTTACTATATATAAACTAAAAAGAAATTAAACAATGATTTTCATAAATACAGAAAATAAAAGCATCCATCACATATAAAACCAAAAAATAGTGAAGCCATCTATAAAAAACAACTCATACAAAAATGATGGAGATCATGCTCCAATCTATCTCAAAAAAGATGAACACAATAATATTACTCCCCCCATAATAACCCCAATCCCAATCAGAGCAACAATCCATTCATTAATAGGAAATCTATAACAATGCCTATCAATAACAATTGGAGCACATGTTGGCTCCACAAATCTACCACATCCACGTCCTTTGGACACTATTTCAGAAAGTATTGAATCATGGACCCTTTGGACATCAGATTGGTACACAATCTCAAACCTGTGGAATTGTGCAGCAATGGATTTTGCTTGCTAGTGAAGGGGCTTTAGGTTAGGTCTTATAACTTGGTAGATGCCATTTATCTGGTTGATGATTAGCTCGGAGTTAGTGCAAGTGACAATGTAATTTTCACCATAACTCTATGCAGTCGTGAGGCCCTCTATCAATGCATGATAGTATGCCTCATTGTTCGTTGTAATCCCAGGTATTTGTCTACTATTTTGATATACTTGGCTAAGGGATTCATTGTGAAGCACGAACCTTATCCGTGCATTCCCTGGGTTTGGATGGCACCATATCTGGATAGCCAGGACCCATTTTGCAACCATCTGCAAAACAAGAAAATACAAAATATATATCGCTTTCTCTACAAAATAAATACAAAATGAAGTTTGCAATATAAATAAAAATTTAATTAATTTCATTTGCGGCAACACACTTACAATGGCGGCAACACAATTACAATGTTGGCAACACACTCACAGTGGCGGCAACAACGAGTTGTCACCACTGTAAGAGTGTGTTTCCGCCGCTGTAAATTTCAATTTTGCGCAGTGGCGAAAACTCACTATTACGGTGGCGGAAACTCGTTGTTGCTGCCACTGTAAGAGTGTGTTGCTGCCGCTGTAAATTTTAATTTGCGCAATGGCGGCAACAACGAGTTGTCGTCACTGCGCAAAATTAAAATTTACAGCGGTGGCAACACACTGTTACAGTGGCAGCAACTCGCTGTTTCCGCCACTGCTCAAAATTTAAATTTACAGTCGCGGAAACTCGTTGTTGCTGCTATTGCAACAACGAGTTGTCGCTCTCTACGAAATAAATAAAAAAGGAATGCAGTTTGCAATTTTGTTCATATAAGTAAACACTGGAATTTACAGCAGTTTCTTGCGGCAATACACTGTTACAGTGGCGGCAACTCACTATTGCCGCTACTGCAATAGCGAGTTGCCGCTACTGCAACGGAGAGATGCCCCCATTGCTCAAAAACAAAATTTGCAGGAAACAGTGAGTTATAAAAAGAAGGCCATTCCGTCGAAGTTGCCGCCGCTGTAAATTTTAATTTTACGCAGTGGTGGCAGCTCGCTGTTACAGTGGTAGTAACTCGTTGTTGCCGCCACTGTAACAGTGTGTTGCTATTGCTATAAATTTTAATTTTGCGCAGTGTCGGCAACAGAAAGTTGCCGCCACTGTGAAAAATTAAAATTTACAGCGGCAGCTATAACAGTGTGTTGTCGCCGCTGTAAATTTTTATTTTGCGCAGTGGCGGCAACAGCAAGTTGCTGCCACTACGCAAAATTAAAATTTACAGTGGCAGAAACACACTGTTACAGTGGCGGCAACTCGATGTTTCCGCCACTACTCAAAATTTAAATTTACAATCGCGGCAACTTGTTGTTGCCGCTACTGCAACAGCGAGTTGCCACTCTCTACGAAATAAATAAAAAAGGAATGCAGTTTGCAATTTTTTTCATATAAATAAACACTGGAATTTACAGCAGTCGCTTGCGGCAATACACTGTTACAGTGGCAGCAACTCACTGTTGCTACTACTGCAACAGCGAGTTGCAGCTACTGCAACGGCGAGATGCCCCCATTGCTCAAAAACAAAATTTGCAGGCAATAGTGAGTTATAAAAAGAAGGCCATTCCGTCGAATAAAAGGGAGGAAAATTTACTAACCTTGCTACTGCTCTTCTCTGCTCTGCTCTATTATGCTCTGTTCTACTGCTACTACTCTGCTCTGCTCTCGATTGAATGGAGAAATGCACTCGACTGAATGACTTGACGAAATGGTGGTCGACGAAATTAATAAGTAGAAGGTGTGGGAGGATGCATAAATTTGAAATGGGTTTGCGCGGCAACTCTGCAGCTTGTAGCTAGCATCCATAATGGCCGAGTGAGTAATTTGGTTCAAAATTGAGAAAATGTCAATTCGGCCCTGAACAGGCTACGCGAGCCCGCGTGACAGCTCGTGTGAGCGTACGCAAGGATGGCTCCAAATGGGGAGAGTTAGCCCGTTACGGGACAGTTGACAAGGAATGGTAACAGTAACATCACGAGACGGAGATAGACAGAGACGGTGAGGGGCGCGGGGCCTGCATTCGCCGGATGTATTTGCCGGTTGCCGGGCGCAAAAAACCCAAGACCATTTCGTCGAATGGTTAGCCCACTCCAAATTCAAAACTTTTGTGACAAAGTGTGATACTAAAAAAATTCAAACATTTTGTGAATTTTAATTTTAGTGTTGTCTAGTGGAGAGGAAACAATCTTACCTTTTATAATTATGTTTAAGACTCCTTCGTGCTAATTGAAATAATTTTATTATATTTTTTTTATATATAAAATGCTTTTTAATTTGACATAGTCTTATATATTTAATAGTCAATATCAAATTTAAGATTATAGTGATCATTTAGATGTAAATTAATATTTATATTTTTATATATAAATTTCTTTTTAAGTTGACATTATCTTATATATTTATTAGTCATTATCAAATCTGAGATTATAGTGATCATTTAGATGTAAATTAATATTATTTCATTCACGCCTAAGGGAAGACACTTTAATAATTTGTTTTACAGATTAAATTATTTCTAAAAAAAATTATGGGTAGATTTTTAAGTGCTTCCAAGGATGTTGATGTGATATTAAAACTATGGGTAGGTTTTTAAGTGCTTCCAAGGATGTTGATGTGATATTATTTCTTTAGTGCATGAACTTATTTTTTATATTTGTTAGTTATGAATTCATTTAAAAATTAATAACATTCAATTATGATTTTTTGACACTAATATATGGAGTAGTCTATTATTTGATGAAACAGAGTCCTTGTTCGGCGACTCCCACCAGTGATGGGATTTTTCTGGCCAACGCCTCTGCCTCTCGCCGACATCGGGGTTCTGTCTCGACTGGTGGGCCTCGCTCCCCTCCATCGGCTGCCTCCGCTACCTCGCCGCCCAACTCCCCTCCCCTCCGCTCCGCCAGTTTGCATGCGGTGGTGTCACGTTTCAAACTTTGAATTGGTTTAGAATATTCGCATCCATTCTTCTATTGTAATGTGTTTTAATGTGTTTCAAGAGCCATTAATCTAGAAATAAATTGGAAATCCTCTTATCCAGTTAAACACAAAATCCCAGAGAGACTATGATACTCGGCCAGACGAGAAGACAACAGTAACTTACCATGGCATGGAAGCATGCTTCATAATCATGCGTAGCAACGAAAAAATGATCAGAGCCTTCGCTCCTATTCGAGAAAGGCATTGTCTGCGATATGTTGCACACCACATATCCAAGAAGAGACCGAGCATGGCCTAGTGTCGGGAACCCATTCTTTGTGCTGAAATTATAGGAAACAAACACAGGCACAAAGAAAAAATCAGCTTCCCGGGGATCAAACATGTGCACAGAGCTATTCAACAGAGCACGGTGTATGGTGACCTCTGCAGCGAACAAATGAATGGATCAACAGTTGTTCACAAGCCAATCTTCATTGAACTCTGATGGGAGTTCATAAACATGACTGTTGTGATCATCTAAAGATCCCTTCTTAGCAACTCCCAAATCCATTAGCCTTCTTTTGCGGCTCATAATAAATACAGTTTTAATCCAAATATGACAAGAAACGAAGAATACAATAGCAGTTGAATATTCACTTACTTGAAGAATATGAATGCTAATATCTTTGAATTGCTGAAGTAATTTTGCCTTGAAGGAATCAGGAGCAACTGTTGTAGCAGGACAGACAAAAACGTATGTTGGATAACCCTGTGAAACACTAGCTTTTGTCATGTATTTCCCAATGTATCTGGTTCCTTCAACAATCAAAACCCTATTCTTCTTGCACCTTTGAATTGATAGAGAATCAGCGAAAAAACCCAAAATGGTGCAAAACACTTTTAACCTCTGGAAAATAAATCTTGACAGGTCTAATATTTAGAGGCAGAAGGGCGTGTGACATACATTTCATAAATAAAGTTTCAAAACATAAATATATTGGGCCGAGGCTTGATTGACAAAAATATTTAACTCGTGAGCGCGATGTTTCAGGAAAATGAAGGTCACGTAAATAGGAAACGAGAATTACATTTGGAGTCACAATTATTATTTGCATTTTATACTCCGAAAAAATCGTAAGGGTTTCACACATTTTATCAATACATTGAAATTGATCATTGAAAAAGACATTATGTTGGAATATGTAATTCCTACTTGTCTTTAGTTGTGATTCTCCATCGTATCACTGATCACTGATCACTTCACGTTGCTTCATGAACATGCACGAGCAACACCATTTCACCTGATTGCTAGTTCACATTTTGACAAGTAGTAATTCACCTCAACCGCTAGTCTACTAGGAAGTCCTTCACATACATGGTTCATCCAACCTCTCGATTAACTCCTCCTTGATATAAAATTTCACCTTATGGAGTCTAAAACCAATACGGCCCACCCAAGTGTATCCATCCCACATGACACACCCTTCTAGGGTGTTAAAACTCTCTGACAGAGGGAACATATAACAAAGGGGTATGCATGCCTCTCTAGGTCTTACAGCACGTACAAACAATAAATGACATGTGTTGGAATATGTAATTCCTACTTGTATTCAGTTGTGGTGAGCCTTCGTGGCTGTGGTGAGCCTTCGCGGCTATGTTGAGCCTTCGTGGCTGTGATAAGCCTTCGTGGTTGTGGTGAGCCTTTGTGGCTGTGTTGAGCCTTTGTGGTTGTGATAAGCCTTCGTGGCTGTGTTGAGCCTTTTTCGCTGTGGTGAGCTTTTGTGGTTGTGGTGAGCCTTCGCGCCTATGTTGAGCCTTCATGGCTATGATAAGATTTGGTGGCTACAGTGTATCTACTCAAGGCTGAGTGCCTGAGCAGTGGAGGTGAATTACTACTTGTCGAAATGTGAATTAGAAAGCAGGTGAAAGGGTATTGCTTGTGCATGTTCATGAAGAAACGTGGAGTGATCAGTTGTCAGTGATATGATAGGGATCAGATCGAAGACAACGTGTAGTGTATGATCTTGGATCTGCTTACAACAACAGTGTGGGCAGTGTTCTAGTGAACTGAAATTCAGGGTAGTTTGTCCATAGCAGTGAATGGCGTGGCCATGTGTTGAACGTTTGCATGCCTGTTTTTTCTTCATGGATATTGTATTATTGTCATGGTTATCGCTTGTACTTATATTTTCATTTGGTATTGTTTTTATTTGGTATGGGTAAATGTGGACAAGTCTTGGAAATTTGTATAAATATTGAGATTTGCGACCTCAATATGATGTCATTCTGTTAGAATTCACAACTCTAATTGATGACAGGTAAAACATGGAGACCAAGACCAGCTTGCCAAATTAAAATGAAGATGCAAAAGACTCAGAAGTACAAAGCCAAAGTAATGGTGTGTTCCAGCATATGAATAGTGTAGTGTTTGTAGAGGTGAATGGTATGGTGAGTGGCAAAGGAAGATGGACAATCAAGTTTGTGAGAGTTTGTTTTGTGTGAGTTTAAATAGACTCGTGACCATGGTAGAGTATGAGTCACAGTTTGTAATTAGAAGCAAATCTACATGTCATTTATTGTTTGTACGTGCTGTAAGACCTAGAGAGGCATGCATACCCCTTTGTTATATGTTCCCTCTGTCAGAGAGTTTTAACACCTTGGAAGAGTGTTTCATGCGGGATGGATACACTTGGGTGGGCCGTATTGGTTTTAGACTCCATAAGGTGAAATTTTATATCAAGGGGGAGTTAATCGAGAGGTTGGATGAACCATGTATGTGAAGGAATTCCTAGTAGACTGGCGGTTGCAGTGGTTGGAACCCATGCATTTCGGTAGATGGTTGTTCCTTTATATGGACATCAACAATAACATGAACCAGTGTAATTACCAAACATGACCAGTTGTAGATTTTGTAGATGGATATTAAGACAAGTAGTCATTAATGGGGAGTGTTGGAATATGTAATTCCTACTTGTCTTCAGTTGTGATTCTCCCTATGTATAGAGTCTATTCCTATTTGATAGGTTATTTCCTAGTTTGGTGTGAGGTTGAGATATTCTCTCAACCAAATTATTGTGCGTCTAAGATAGCTTCTCTATCTTGATACTATACCTCATGTATATATGTAACTTGAATTGATTAATCAAATACAGAGCTTGTATGCTCAGTTTCTAAGTCATTCTAAATCATCGCTCCGATGGGAGTTCACAAGCCAATCTTCATTGAAACCCGAGAAGGCTGTGGCTGTGGGGGATGTGATTCAGAAGCCTATGGTTCGAACCAGTGGCTTGGTTACTTATGTTCTCGCATAGGAAAATTATATGCAGGGACGCTTGAGAAAGAACGTATTTTCTTATTCAAGTGTGAATTTTTCAGGTACTGTGGGTTATTGATTTTTTGTGCTTTTTTATAGTGCTTTGGGATTGAGGTTCTAATATTAATTTTTTTGGCATTTCAGGATTTTTGGATGTGACATTATTTTTTTATGAACTCCCATCGAATTTCAATGAATATTGGCTTGTGAACAACTGTTGCACCAGTCATTTGTTCGCTGCAGAGGTCACCAAACACCGTGCTCTGTTGAATAGCTCCATGAGCATGTTCAATTCATTGGAAGATGATTTTTTCTTCCTGCCTATGTACGTTTCATGTAATTTCAGCACTGAGAATGGGTTCCTAGCACTGGGCCACACTCGGTCTCTTCTTGGCTCTGCGGTGCGCTACATATCAGAGACCATGCCTTTTTGGAATAGGAGCGGAGGCTCTGATCATGTTTTCACTGCTACACATTATTTCATAGCATGCTTCCATGCCATGTTAAGTTAGCATTGTCTTCGTCGAGTATCGTAGTCTCTCCGGGGCTGGGTGTTTAACTGGATAAGATTATTTCCAGTTTATTTTTGGATTAATGGCTCTCAGAACACATTACAACACATTACAATAGAAGAACGAGCGTGGATATTTTAAACCAATTAAAAATTTGAAATGCCACACCACCATGTGCGGACTGGCGAATTGGAGGGTAGCTGGGCGGCGGGGGTAGCAGAGGCAGTCGGCGAGGGGAGCGGGGCCCACCAACCGAGATAGAACCCTGATGCCGACAAGAGGAAGGGGGTTGGCCAGAAAAGTCCCATCACGAGAGGGAGTCGCTGGACGAGGGCTTTGTTCCATCGAATAGTAGACTACTCCCTAAGATACAATATACACACTTTAACGCTGACACAATGTCCCCGATCTGATAGTTAATGACAAGGTTAAAAAATCCTTGTTTAAAGCAAGGGAGAAGTCAGAGTTTTCAGGAGTTTTGATCATGTTTTTGCAGCCAATTTTGCCTATCGAGAATACCCATTTGAGGCTTCCATTGCCTTGATTAGAGGCAAAAATATTTTGATTTTAGGTATTTTACATTTTTTTAAAGGTGGTTTACCTTTGTAGATGTGGTGAACAAGAATTAGTAGAAGTTATAATAACATAGATAGGGCCATTATTAATTCATTCTTGATCACATAAAAGTTGTTCAATTCTCTTTTGGAGTTTGTTTAGCCACTATGTTTTATGAAGGTTAGGGGAAATATATAATACAAAGAATTGAATATTTTGGAGCTTGTTTAGCCACTATGTTTTATGAAGGTTAGGGAAAATATATAATCAATCTGTATTGTGAACAAATTGTCACAATGGTAAAAGATTGCAAGAATTTTGTGACATGAAAGCAATTGATTAATGTAATAATGAGCTTGTTGACTTGCAATCTATCATTATTGTTTCCAAGAAAAGAGTGAGAAACTCAAGAGTCAGATCCAAACCATTGTGGTAGAGAAAATTAGCAAGGTTGATAGTTTGGGGACACAAATGGCAGTTCTAGAATCTCACAAACGATTTTCAAACTAAGGCCAACCTTCTTGATGATTTGGAGGAGGAATTTAAGGATGTGTCGCATTCAGAACATGTTCCTATTATGCCCAAAGTGTAGATATATAAAGCAAGCATTGGATATGTTCCAACGTATCTAATTACCTACATATAGTCATGATGAATTTGGGAAGGTGTCATTTGTTTCAGGTGGATTTCAAACTGCATTCATATAAGAGAAACCCTCTATTGATTGTGTTATGCAAATGTATGATCATGTCATTTCTAATGAGAGTGTTGTTTATGTACATGATTCTATTGATGTTAGGGAATCTATCTTAGAGCTTACAAAACAACAATGGAGCATAAGTATATTTCAGGAGGTTTACTGCGCGATATGGGAGACTCAATGGCTACAATAGAATGTGGGGTGACCGATTTAAGAACAACTTCAGGTCGTTCGACTTCGGGATGTAGATTTTCTGGCAAAAAGAGACATAGTCTAGATCAGCTTCTAATTGAACAACATTGGGTTTGGGATGTATGGTCTCATTGATTGGATGGATCGTGACCATGGGTAGCTGTGAGGAGTTCGTCTCGACAACAGTAGACGAACCAGGATTTGTAGAAACAACTTGTGCTGACTCTATTATATGGGAAGATGATGCTTCACTAGAGGTATTGACAGTAATGGTTTCGGTAGAGCGACGTCGCCTTCGACGCCTAGAAGAGGCTTCCGATGGTAAAGGTGGTTTCAATGCAATTCTATGCGAACGACGGGGAAAGGGATTTTCTTCTTCCACGATGATTGATTCATTTTATGACCAAAAATAAATAAACAAAATAAAAGGGTAATGCTAGGCAAAAGGTTTACCAAGAAACTTTGAACCGCAGAATACCTCCTGGCGAACGAGGAAGTACGGGTAGGAAATATCCCCAAATGCTATGTTCGGTGTATCACAATTTACAAGGCATCCGACTTGGTTCACTATGGATGGATAACAACCTAAATTTTTCCTCCCAAATATACTCAAAGGTACGTGGAGGCCCAAGTCCATATTAGCGTTATTTGATGCGAAACCGCACAGCGAGAGCACCCCTTTATACTCTTCGTACTATAACACCACCCGATATACCCGAAGGTACATGGACGAGCTACAATATACTTACGTACACGGAGTGAGGTATCACACTCGAAATTTATCATAGACAATTAATGACAGCTGTTATGTTTTACGACGCCAGAACACGTTTCTAGCCTAGACCTTCTAAATGTTATCGTTATGGTTCCAATGCTTTTTTAGGTAAATTGATGTAAATTTTAAGTTGATCTTGTTTATCAATTTTCCTTTCAAGGTTCACCGTTATGATGTGATGGTAATTCCTAAAATTCAAACTAAAATGATAAGCAAACTTTTCACTTTTAGCTTTTTCAATGAAAGTCTTAGCTACTAAAGGGAAAGAGCAATAAGTTTTGAGAGCAAACAACAAAGAGCACAAACTAATATGAAACTTTCCTAATTCGTTCCTATGCAAAACACACAATCCACTATATGAAAATGCAAGTTTTTCTTTTTAGTCCCCTTAATGTGAATGCAAAAAGGAAACTATATGCATCAAATCAACAAAAACAATTGCTTTCTTCTTTGAGAAATGATGAATTTAACAATAATTTCTCTTTTAGGAAAAAAGAAGAATGGAACTACAATTTTTCCTACAGGAAATGAAGAATTTAACAACAATTTCCAACAAAAACAAATGGATCTAATGCAGAAATAAAATACTTTGAATTTTATTTTTCAATGATAAAGAAAAACACTTAAAGAGACACTGAACAAACTTACTTTTCAAAGGAGGAAGATTCAAGTAAATTCACTGGTCTCTATGAGGCATCAGACAATTGAAAACACATCAAACAAAAGGTTGAATGTGAAGGCAATGACAAATTCAAAGGGAATTTGGTTGACTTAGGGGGAAACACAGTCTCTAAGGGGAGACAGTGCATTGCAAAGCACCCCTGAGTGAGAGACAGTGCTATGCAAAGCACTGTGTCTTGACCAACAGTGCGTTGGGCGCAACAGAGAACAAAAATCTCAAGCTATTGACACACTTCTAATGCAATTCTTTGTTTCAAAAGCCTAATAATTGAGAGTAGATGCTACTGGATGGATAGGCCGAGGCAAAATACACCAAGGATGAAGGTAAACTCCACAGTGGAGTTGCCAATTCGTTATGAGGAATTATGAATTATGGATAAAACACATTCCCTAAATGTGGTGCTATGCATTTAGAACAACAGATCAAATACTTTTCAGATACTTTTCCTAATAGTAAATAGACACACAGAAAGATTGGAAAACTTACTTGGAGTCCAACCACTTCCTATTCTCCTTCTATCGCTCTTGTTGTAGCTTCCAATCCAAGCTTTATCGCTAGACTATTTCCTGCAAGTATAAACACTAAAAAACAAAGAGATTGCAATATATAGATGGCTATTCATTTTAATCAATTAAATCAATGAAACATGAAACATATACATCAGATAAGAATCCATAATATGAAAGACAAAAGATTATACAGATACATATGTGGGAAAGTAAGCAGCAATCTTTATTAATGGATAGAAGGGGGAGGTTACAGCAGCAATTGATTTGATGTCACCAACTCCAGCATCATCCAAGCCTCATCATATTGAACATCCCTCCAGCAGCATATCACTCAAATCAATCCCTCAATTAAGGTTCCAACAACATTTCTCTACCAAATTTCTTCCTTCTCAAGCACTAGGATCTGTGCTCAATTTATAGATGAGCTGAAGGTAGTTTCACAATCAATGACTTTCTAATAATAGGCAAGACATGTTTCCTAGCTTAGACGTGTTGAACGGACACATGGATTAAAAGTTTGACACATATGCACTCTTCTAGAAGGCACTGGCCATGTGGAGATTCCGGAACAATGAGAATTTCGCTCCCAATTGACCAACACACCCTTGAGTGTTGGGAAGTGCTTTGCAGAGCACCCTTGAATGGAGGTAGATGCATATGCAAAGCATTTAGTCCCTTGAGATACTGCGTTGGTGAGATCATAGGTGATGTAACATGTACTTAAAATTTTGGAAACCTTGCAATGGAAGTCATGGATGATTTGTTCTTATTCTTTGTCTTAGGGCATGTAGCAACTGAAATGATAGGGGATGATAGACCCTATTCACTGGTTCTGGGGATGATGTCCAGTTTGACCAGGTCATTGGGAATGGTGCCCAAATTGACCTATAACACCCCCAGAGTACATGCAGAACCACAAGGGCTTTGGAAATTGAGAGTTGGAAATTTCAAGGCCTAATATAGAGCCTTCACTATGACAAGGAGATTTCATGCCAACACTCCTGGCCCTATCCAAAGGGACTTAGATCCTGCCACTACTGCAACCATGGAAGATGACAATGATTTCAAAGATGTCGAGATTCTTGCCTCGACTACTGAATGGATATCTCCTTGGCCCAAGACACACATGTGGTAGGTAGAATCGATACCTATATACAATTGAGCTTTTTTTGGCACATGAAATCCCTCTTGGGACAAGTGTTAACAGAAAACAATGAAGCCCGCATGGATATCTCTATGTAGATGAATGACATTATAACATAGAATCAAGACATGGCTATGGAGAACCGTGATTTGGCCATGTGATTGGGACATCTCGAAGCCATACTCCTCAGAGGAAAAATGCATACTTCACCAAGGACACCTGCAACTCTGATTGACATCTCCTTCTTGACGTGACTTTTCTATTGGCTTCAATGGTGCTATGGAATTTCCCTCAAAAGTTTTTTTTAATGGTTTTTGTCACTATCTTCTATACAGAACACCGTTGCTTCTATACTATTGATAAGCATTTACATTGTTTTAATTACCATGTTGGCTACAATAGGCTTATGACAGGGATGAAATAGTTTAAAAATCTTGTTATTTTCTAGTCAAAAATCCTTTTCTTTTGTCATTGGCCTGCTTTCCAAGTAGCAGACCGTAGAGGAAAACAATGTTCATAGTTGAAATTGGTGACTTATTTTAAAAGATCAATAAAATTTAAAAACTTATCTAGAAAATTGATCTGTATTAAATTAATAAATATAATTATATTAAATATTTTTTTATATCTTTTTATATCTTCCAATTTTAAGGTCACAACGAAGCCAGACACCAAATTAGTGTATAAAACCCCTTGTTTGTGGTATAAGGGCCCATATCCGTACATTGATTTGACTGTAAATCTACAAAGACATACATACTCTACCCCTTCTGATTTTGAACGTATAACCTCTTAAAAAAAACACATATTCTTAAGCATTAAGCATTAGACCTACTCAAAATATATACATTAAACTATGAACTAAATATTTTATAATTAATAATCATAAATTAAATGATAATAAACTGAAAAATCTCACCACCAAATTGAAATTAAAAGTCCATCACATCATACCCTCATTAAGAATAGGACCCACACGGTATGATACTAAAAATTAAGAGAGAAAACTTTGAAGTTGTCTACCAAGCCTGTGAAATAGCTCGGACAGCAAAAAATTGCCGAAATCCGGTCAACTAAAACTCAAAAAATCATGTGCTTGGAGTGTTTAGAATCCATTTTTGATGCTGTAAATGGATTCAGCAGTATCGAAAACCTTTTGGACACTCAAAATATTAAAGTTTAACAACTGTAAACAAGATTCTGGGCAAATCTTTGCCAGATTTTCTGAAAAACATTGCCGGATTTTGAGTGAAAACGCGGCCTTTTTAGACTACACGAAAAACTTTTAAGTACAAAAAAGTTTCACATGACATGGCATAAAGTATGAAGCTTCAAAAATTCAAAAATTTTGTCACAAAGTGTGATACTAAAAAAAATTCAAACATTTTGTGAATTTTAATTTTAGTGTTGTCTAGTAGAGAGGAAACAATCTTACCTTTTATAATTATGTTTAAGACTCCTTCGTGCTAATTGAAATAATTTTATTATATTTTTTTACATATAAAATGATTTTTAATTTGACATAGTCTTATATATTTCAATATCAAATTTAAGATTATAGTGATCATTTAGATGTAAATTAATATTTTTATTATTATTATATATTTATATATATATATTGCTTTTTAAGTTGACATTATCTTATATATTTATCAGTCATTATCAAATCTGAGATTATAGTGATCATTTAGATGCAAATTAATATTATTTCATTCACACCTAAGGGAAAACACTTTAATAATTTGTTTTACAGATTAAATTATTTCTAAAAAATATTATAGGTAGATTTTTTAAGTGCTTCCAAGGACATTGATGTGATATTATTTCTTTAGTGCATGAACTTATTTTCTATATTTGTTAGTTATGAATTCATTTAAAATTTAATAACATTCAATTATGAGGTTTTGATACTAATATACGGAGCAGTCTACTATTTGACGAAATAGAGTTCTCGTTCGGCGACTCCCACCGGTGATGGGATTTTTCGGGCAAACGCCTCCGCCTCCCGTTGAAATTGGGGTTCTGTCTCGGCTGGTGGGCCCCGCTCCCCTCCGTCGGCTGCCTCCGCTACCCCACCGCCCAACTCCCTTCCCCTCCGTTTCGCCAGTCCGCACGCGGTGGTGTCATGTTTCAAATTTTGAATTGGTTTAAATTATTCCCACCCATTCTTCTATTGTAATGTGTTCCGAGAGCCATTAATCCAGAAATAAACTGGAAATCCTCTTATCCAGTTAAACACACAACCCCAGAGAGACTATGATACTCGGCCAGATGAGAAGACGACAGTAACTTACCATGGCATGGAAGCATGCTTTGTAATCATGCGTAGCAACGAAAAAATGATCAGATCCTTTGCTCCTGTTCGAGAAATGCATTGTCTCCGATATGTTGCGCACCGCATATCCAGGAAGAGACCGAACATGGCCTAGTGTCGGGAACCCATTCTTGGTGCTGAAATTACAGGAAACATACACAGGGACAAAGAAAAAATCAGCTTCCCGGGGATCGAACAGGCACACAGAGCTATTCAACAGAGCATGGTGTATGGCGACCTCTGTAGCGAACAAATGTGAGTTATTCAACAGAGCATGGTGTATGGTGTTGTAGACAATTTTGTCACTCCTAGAGACAGCCTAGAGTTTCCATAGACCAGTGCCTAGGACATCTTATCATAGCAAGGGAGCATGAAATATAGCTTGGGTGTCAATCCAAATGCTCTCCTGCTATCTCTTGTTAAACAAGGAAAATGATTCAAATGGGACCAAAAATTACAGAAATTGCCACAAAGAAAGTAAGATTGCAGAGACAAGATGCAAAGCCCTAATATAAAGGCATCAGATAGTTAAGAGACAATTTACTGTAAAGAGGGCCGATTCAACTAATATATCACAGAAATCAGATATCAGAAAGCTATGCAGGGAAAGAAACATAAGAAGATATTAGCTAACCTTGGACTGATACCCAGATACACAACAGAACCATGCATGGGCTTAATGTTCTAAGAATCCATATATGACAATGGCATTTTAAAAGCACCCTCCCAAAGCAACCAATATAGCAGAAAATATAGATGAAAGGAATAATGAAATAGTATGCTATGCCTGAGCCATATTTAAGGCGCTTGACTGATCTAAGTATGGGCATCAACTAGGATGAATCCTTACCAGATCAGTGAGCCACCCGCATTCCAGTAACATAACACAAGAAGAAAGATGAAATGGAATTATGTATTAAACACATGAAAAGAAGTTTACATACTGTGAGATATCAAAGACCAGAATCCTCATTACAGATGGAACTCCTCCTCACTGAGACCCTACGGGCTTTGAACCTTCACACAGAAGCTTTACAAAATATATACAAAAATGCCTTCCTCAGCACAATTTTCTGATACAAGTCTGGAACCCTTACAATGTGTTTTTTCATAGTTTTTATAGGAGAAGCATAAAGCTCTAGAGAAAGGAGGTAGGTGAAAACATTAAATTGCTTAATTTGAACAAAATGGCGGAAAGATGCCTGCCCATACTGCTTGACAGCGCTGAACTGGTGCAAGTACTCTACTGCTGCTTCATGAAATAAATGCTGAGGATGAAAAACTCTCCAGGAACGTGGCTCAAGGATAGTATATAATAGACATTCTGTACTTTTCATTAGATGAAAAATCTGCTGAAGTAACCTGGAAGATATTATTTTTGAGTTCTTGCACTTTTTCCCTCCATCTTTTGATTTCACACCTAAAATCTTAAATGCATGGAGGTCGAGGTTCTCGATCATTCCCTGATATTTTGTGGTTGCTCCATTAATATCCCAATCTGTAAAATCTTCATTTTAAAAGACTCTGGAGGGTTTGGTAAATCCCGACTCTGCTCCATTAAATAAATGTCTTATCAACGATATCCTCCCGGATTCATGCTTCATCATCCTGCACCTGTTGAATAGATATTTTGAAATGTACACGTTATCTGTGATGTAAACCACGAGCTACGATGGTCCTTCAGCACCAGACACCTGCAAAAATCCACAATCACATTAAAAGAAACCAGACTCAGGGATAGACACGCAACGAGGGTGGGCGTGTGACAAAGCGTCATGACAACAATGGTGGCGGTACGCCAGGTGGTGGTGAAAACGCAAAGGGACTGTAAAGAATGGACCGATGGAAATTTATAACCTAAAACACTAGAATATGGCATATGGATGCAATATGTGAATGGTGGAGGTGAAAGTGGATGACACGTGGAAGCTGTGAACGAATGGATGACAGATGATATGGAAGGGGTGACGTGGAGATGCGAAGTCAATAGGCGGAGGGGAACGCGTTCTGGACCGTCGGACCTTGAAACCGGATCAACGGCTCAAAGGCGCTGGGAACGATGTAACGGTGGGCCACGGGAAACTGTAGACTGACGTTAACAACCGTGCAACTAAGTCAAGCGGTAGCCGTTGGATGAAGACTTCGACATCTGACGGTTTACGATCATTCCGCTGCCCGGCCTTTGACCAATCTTTAATGCGCGAAATTGGCGGTTTGGAGATCGTACAATGAGGACACGCGTCATGCGATCTATGGAATCGCTGCCATTCGATCGAAAACCGCCAGCTCGGTGAAGACGGTGCGGAATTAACCGCCGGTTTTCGGGCGCGGGGGGGCCACCATTAATGAATTGATTGCGGGGCGTAGATTTGGTTGAGATCGGACGACTAAGACGTGGCCCGAAACCTTGAATGATTATCCCTTTTCCCTCAGGCATATGGTTTTGCGCCCGGGTCACATGGAAGACAAAATAAGAGTGGCTAAGGTTAAAGGGCTAGGCCCGATATGTTTTTGAGTGCGAGTTTTTAACCTTTGAAGAGTGTATTTTTCGGGCGGAAAGGGTAATGGTAGATGAAATGTGAGGGTTTTGGGCCACTATAGGGATTTTAAATGGATTCGAATGGGTCTGTTAGCCAAAAAATTTAATGGAGGGGCTGATATGCACAACATATGGCGACCTTTGGGATTGAGGTTCTCATATTTATTTTTTTGGCATTTCAAGATTTTTTGGATGTAAAGGTATTTGTTTATGAACTCCCATTGGATTTCAATGAAGATTGGCTTGTGAAAAACCATTGCGCCAGTCATTTTTTCGCTACAGAGGTCGCCATACACCGTGCTCTGTTGAATAGCTCCATGCGCGTGTTCGATTCACTGGAAGTTGATTTTTTCTTCGTGCCTATGTACGTTTCATGTAATTTCAGCACCAAGAATGGGTTCTCGGCACTGGGCCACGCTCGGCCTCTTCTTGGCTCTGCGGTGCGCTACATATCAGAGAACGTGCCTTTTTGGAACAAGAGCGGAGGCTTTGATCATGTTTTCGCTACTACGTATTATTACGGAGCTTTCTTCCATGCCATGATAAGTTAGCATTGTCTTCTTGTCTGGCCGAGTATCGTAGTCTCTTCGGGGTTGGGTGTTTAATTGGATAAGAGTATTTCCAGTTTATTTCTGGATTGATGGCTCTCGGAACACATTACAACACATTACAATAGAATAATGGGCACGGATATTTTAAACCAATTCAAAATTTGAGACGCCACACCATCGCGTGCGGACTGGCGAAGTGGAGGGTAGCTGGGCGGTGGGGTAGTGGAGGTAGCCAACGGAGGGGAGCGGCGCCCACCAACCGAGATAGAACCCCGATGCCGGCGGGAGGCAAGGGGTTGGCCGGAAAAGTCCCATCACCAGAGGGAGTCGTCGGATGGGGGGTTTGTTTCATCGAACAGTAGACTGCTCTCTAAGATACGATATACACCCTCTAACATCGAGACAATGTCCCCGATCTGATAGTTAATGACAAGGATAAAAAATCCTTGTTTGAAGCGAGGGAGAAGTCAGAGTTTTCAGGAGTTTTGATCATGTTTTTGCAGCCAATTTTGCATATCGAGAACACCCATTTGAGGCTTCCATTGCATTGATTAGAGGTAAAAATATTTTGATTTTATGTATTTTACATTTTTTTAAAGGTGGTTTACCTTTGTAGATGTGGTAAACAATAATTAGTAGACGTTATAATAACATAGATAGGGCCATTATTATTTCATTCTTGATCACATAAAATTTGTTCAATTCTCTTTTGGAGTTTGTTTAGCCACTATGTTTTATGAAGGTTAGGGGAAATATATAATACAGAGAATTTAATATTTTGGAGTTATGAAGGTGAGGGAAAATATATAATCAATTTGTATTGTGAACAAATTATCGCAATGGTAAAATATTGCAAGAATTTTGTAACATGAAAGCAATTGATTAATGTAATAATGATGTTGTTGACTTGCAATCTATCATTGTTGTTTCCAAGCAAAGAGTGAGAAACTCAAGAGTCAGTTTCAAATTATTGTGGTAGAGAAAATTAGCAAGGTTGATAGTTTGGGGACACAAATGGCATTTTTTTTCCAGAATCTCACAAACGATTTTCAAACTAAGGCCAACCTTCTTGATGATTTGGAGGAGGAATTTAAGGATGTGTCACATTCAGAAGATGTTTTCTTGAAGAAGGAAATTTTCAAGTTGGAGGAGAAAAATGCATACAAGATTAGAGAGTTTTCCTATTTAAAAGCCTTCATGGAAATGTTTCATGAAGTTTTCTCTATTCAACAACAAATTGTTTGATCAATATCAAATTTTGAAAGAAGATCACAATGCCTTCTTACTACATTCACTCAGAAAAATGAGATGATTCAGGACTTGTAGGAGTGCAAACAAAAACTTTACCAAGAAGTTAGTTGAATATAAAGTGTTGAGAGGAAGATTGTTGATGTTGAGTTGTCAAGCTCACCTATTACTTCTTCCACTATTCATGATGTTGATTGTAAAAATCCCTAATTTTGATGATCATGACTCATCACATGATTTATTCTAGCCAACCTTGAAAAACACACTCCCGATATTGGGTCCCAAATACTAAGCAAAATGGGATATACTAGAGGACATAAGAAAAATGGATAAGGATTTTTTGTTCCTATTGTACCCGGAGTGTAGATATATAAAGCAAGTATTGGATAAGTTCCAACGCATCTCATTACCTACATATAGTCATGATGAATTTGGGAAGGTGTCATTTGTTTCAGGTGGATTTCAAACTGCATTCCTAGAAGAGAACCCCTCTATTGATTTTGTTATGCAAATGTATGATCATGTCATTTCTAATGAGAGTGTTGTTTATGTACATGATTCTACTCATGTTAGGGAACCTATCTTAGAGCTTACAAAACAACAATGGAGCATAACAATCAAAGAGATCTACTTTGGAATAATAGTTATTGGGAACCTCGTAGTTATGCATTCAACTCATTACAAATATAGTATGAAAGGATAATTTTTTTTCCAATTCCAACTATTAGGATTGATTATGGTTGGATTGATGGATGGTCATGACATCCTTTGAATAGATGCTTGCATATTTCATATCGTTGTGTATCATCAATTTTGCAATCATACAATCATTAGAGAACTTTTGAGGTCTAAAATGGGCCTCCTAAGAAAAATGTACAACCAAAATATACTTTATAGGAACCAATAGGATTCAAGATAATGATGTCAACTATGGGGGATGATTCACCATTTTTGGGTAAAAACGTAAAAAGATTAAAAAATAATAAAATAATAAAACCACTTTTTGAACTTGTATTTTCAACTTATCTCCCGAACGTTTTACTCAAATTTCGAGTGGGATTACTTGTTGGATGAAAAATATAATTCCTCATCCAAGGAGTACCCATGTTGCATACTTTTGACGGACCCTACTACACGAAAAAATGACAAATACATGAAAAATTGTGATTGCAATCACGTTTTTCATGTATTTCTCATTTTTCGTGTAGCAGGGTCCATCAAAAGTATGCAACATGGGTACTCCTTGGACGAGGAATCAAATTCTTCACACAACGAGTGTTCCTGCTCGAAATTTGAGTAAACCCATAGGGAGATAAGTTGAAAATATGAGTTGAAAAAGTAGTTTTTTCTTTTTTCCCTCCTAAATTTGATGATGTAATCTAATCTTTTTTTATTATTTCCACTATTATTTTATAATTTCCTTAGGAGGCCCATTTTAGACCTCAAAATTCACTAATGTTCATCTTGTTTGGTGTTGATTTTTGTTGCTCCCTCAATTGTGTTTAAGGAGGGGAAGTTTGTTGATGAGTAGAACATGTTTTGTTGATCGACTATATCATGTAATCTTGTTATTTGTTAATAGTATTTCCTTATTTGTGCTAATAGAAAGAATCTTTAAATTTCTTCATCAATGGTTATACCATGTTTTGATCATCGTTTGTAGTCATAACAAATTAAGGGGGGGATTACGCTAAGTAATTTATTTTCCCCCAAGTTGAGTTTCTGAGTTTTCTATACTTCTTGTTTAGATATTTCAGTGTCTATAGGCCTCATTATTCATTAGTTGGTTGATAGTGATTGTTTTTATTTACAACTTCCTTTCCTTTCCTATAAATCTTTGTGACCCATTTTTGTTGTTCCAAAAAGTGTTTAAGACTATCATGATCAGTTTTTACCTTGAAGTGTCTTCCCATTAGGTAAGGTCGCCATTTCTTTAGTGAATGTAGTATTTCCAACATTTCCTTCTCATAAATAGCTTTCTGTAAATACTTTATTTTTATTGTATGACTTTCAAAAGCAATGGATCTTCCTTTTTGCATTAAAACAACACCAACTCCATTTCCTGAGGCATCACATTCCACAATAAAGGTTTTTGTGAAGTCTGGCGTAGCTAAGACTAGTGCTAGGCACATTGCCTCTTTAAGATGTTCAAAGGCCTTAGTTGCTTCAGGAGTCTATGAAAATGTAGCTTTCTTCAATAATGTTATTAGAGGTCATAAAATGCATAATACCCTGTTAGCCCAAGAAATCCTCGCAACTGCTTTATGGTTGTGGGGACTTTCCATTCCTGAATGGCTTTAATTTTGTTAGGGTCTACCTTAACACCCTTGTGAGATAAAATATGACCCAGATATTCCACATCTTGCACTCCAAAGAAACATTTGGAGGTTTTTTCATATAATTGTTTCTCCTCCAATAGTTTGAGCACCCTGTCAAAATGTTGAACATGATCCTTCCAAGACCTATTGTAGATTAGTATATCATCAAAAAATACCAACACAAATTTTCTATGGAAGGGTTTGGAAATGGAATTCATCAACCCTTTAAATGTAGAAGGTGCATTGGTAAGGCAAAAAGGCATGACCAAAAATTCATAATGGCCCTCATGAGTTTGAAATGATGTTTTTGAAATATCTTCAGTCTTCATTCTAATTTGATTATATCCTGAACGAAGATCCAACTTGGTAAAATAAATTTCTTCATGTAATTCATCCAATAATTCATCAATCACAGGAATGGGAAATTTATCTTTAATAGTGAGCTTAGTGAGCTTATTGAGCTTGATTTATGTTTATCTTTATTCAACTTCCTTTCCTTCCTAAAAAGTTTCAAGAAAATTTCTTGAAAATTAAAAGATATCGTACCCAAATATTGTAACCATTGGACTCCTAGTACAACATCAACACCACCCATTGGAATGGAAAGCATTCGACTATTCAATACATATTTCCCCATGGTTAGCTTGATATTATGGCACTTTCCAAAGAAATTTAGAGTTCCTCTATTTCCAACCATCACTTGACACTCCGGTGCTGGATATAGGAAGCAATTCAATTCCTTGGCTATCTTACAATGAATAAAATTATGGGTACTACCCGAATCAATCAACACTATTACCTTTTTCTTCTTGATATGTCCTTATATCTTGAGAGTTTGAGAAGTGGTAGTTCCTGCCAATGCATTACACGATATGGTCAGACTCATTTCTTCTTTCTCTAGGGTTGGTTCTTGGTGTATATCATCTTCTTTTGAAATTTCTTTTTCATTTTCTTCCTCCTCTTCACAATCTATATTAAATAGTTTCTTATCAACACACTTATGACCTTTAGTGTATTTTCTATCACAAGTATAGCAAAGCCCTTTTGCTCTTTTTTCTTCCAATTGTTCTAGTGTCAACCTTGTAGGTTGTGGAAGTATAGGTGTAGCAACACTTCCATCTTTATAGATGTGAGTGGTAGGCTTCCTTGTCACCATAATTTTACGTTCAATTTTTCTTGTCAACCTGAATGCCTTCTCCAATGAATCAGGTTCCCAAAGGTGAACCTCATATTATATGTTATCCTTTAAAGTCCTTATGAAGACATTAATCATGTGTTCCTTTGGAATATCAGTTACCCTTATATTCAATTTTTGGAATTCCTCAATGTGCTCCACCACTAAACCCTTTGTTTGAGATTTATAAATTGGCTAAAGAAGGTGTTGCTCTTTGTATCATCATAATGTGCTATAATTTCCTCCTTAAAAATTGGCCAAATGACAATTTTTTTACAGAAGCAAAGCCATCGATACCATATAAATGTATTTTTTTCTAAATATAAAGGTTCAATGAGTACCTTTTGTGTGTTTTGCACATTATTGAGATCAAAATATTGCTCCATATGTAGTATCCATGTTACGTGATCCTTGTCATCAAACTTCCTCATATTGATCTTTGGAATATGGTGGGTCTTCCATCCAACATTTGAGTTTATGAAATCATGATTAAAATTTATTTTTCTCTCATCATGAGTTTCATCTACTATTTTTTCTCCATTAGGAATCATTTCTTGTATCAACTTTGTCAAACCTTCCATGTCTTCCTTCAAACCTTCCATTTTTTCTTCCATACCATTCTTCAAACCATCCATCTTAGCTTCCACACCTTTTTTCAAACCATCCATATTAGCTTCCATACCTTTCTTCAAACCATCCATCTTAGCTTCCACGCCTTTCTTCAAAACTTCCATTTCATTTTTTGTTTCTCTTTGCTAGAGCGAAATTTGGTGCACTCGCTCTTGTAATTTTGATATATCATGTTGCACTTCTTCATATTCATGAGTCATAGTAGAGTATTATGAGGGATTAATGGGTGTTGAATTATTTTTAAGGGAATTTTAGAACCCAATACTGATATCTATGCTTCAATATTCCCTTGGAATCACTTCAAACTGATTTTTAAAACATGACTTATGGAATTTGAAAAAACAAGTACACACCTTTTTCTTGCTTTTGAGGAGCTCGATATTGAAACTGAATTATCTTTGTGATTTCGGATCTTCAATATCTGAAATTCGGTCTTGTAGTAGCCCTCTGAATCTTCTTTCGAATTCCATGGGTCTGGCCTGATTTGGATGATTCAAGGAAAAGTTATGCCCAATCTCCCACAATGACATAATTATGGACTGGTTCACCAGATCGAATTTGTACGGCGTGCCACATGTCACTATTTCCTCCTTCGACTCTGCAATTTATACACATGAAACTACAGTCTGTGTACTTTTGGCCACATTTTACAGAATTACAATCCGATGCTCAGAGAGAGAGTTATGATGAATTTCCCAAGGTCACCTCTTTTAGATGAAATTCGCTAGCCTGCAAAAACCCTTACTTCCATCTCCGAAAATATTGCGAACCAAGATCTGAAATTTTTACA
Source organism: Pinus albicaulis (assembly GCA_034641835.2). Classification (NCBI taxonomy): domain Eukaryota; kingdom Viridiplantae; phylum Streptophyta; class Pinopsida; order Pinales; family Pinaceae; genus Pinus; species Pinus albicaulis. The sequence goes on along the minus strand of CM076569.1, from coordinate 395,176,532 downwards.
CAAAGTTCCTCAGGATTTCAGCTTCGCATGGTAAAAATTTCAAATTCTGAACCTTCGTAGAAAAAAAAGTTATAGCGAAAATTCCACGATGACCTGTTTGGAGTAGCAAAACCCTAGAATCCAAAGCTCTGATACTAAATGTTATGAAACCAGCTCCAAAACTAGAATAAAAGAAAGATCAACACCTTATAAATAAGCCACTTTGAGGGTAAACCTCCTTTACATTACATAAATGAACAATTCTTGGATGCTACAAATGACAAAACCTCCTTCTATATATAGGAGTCCATGGGGTCATAATATAATCCTAGTCGACCTAACAATAATAATGTAAGGGAACAATAATAACAATATGGGGGTTACAGGGGTACAAAAATAACAATAAGGGGGCTACACTAACAACAATAAGGGACTACACTAGTAATATAGGTACCTAACAGAGCGCTAGATAAGTCGCCTCCAGAAGGACTTGGTTTGAATGTAACAACATCCATAGCTTCAAATTCAAAGTCCTTCAATTTCGCTACCATGTGATCCAGTTGTTGAATATGAGGAGGGTACAACTCTTTCGAAAAAACCCCTACATCCTCCAACAACCCAACTTTTCTATTAGTGTGAAAATTATCCATATCTCTCTTACTTGAATACGGAAGGGAGAAATCTTTCAACACATTCGCATACTTGTGACATCTATGGAAAATGAAGGGGATTCCTTCATATTCCACCTTTTGACAATGGGTGAGACCCCTGTAACATAATTCCAAATCTATAAATAAATCCTCTCTCAAATCCAATGTGACCAACACCAAAGCCAAATAAATTTTATCTGAGGAAAAAAAGGACATATCTACGTCTTGGAAAATCCAAATTTTTTTTCCAATAGCAATAAAAACATTTAGAGACCACAATTGGGGAGGTATACCATATAATCAAACCCACACCAGTGCACTATCGAGCCTTTCTCGATTAGCATAAAAAGGGGGACTCCATATTTTTAGCATAACTAGACATGAATCGATACACCAGGTTTTACCCAAATCCCATGAGGCAGCCTCAGATGAGCGAAAATGAAACATAAACTAGCCTTGAGTCAAAATACTTATAGATTGAATTGTATCTAGAGATTTACCCCATTGATCGTTGACCCCTTTTCATAGAAATTCCATTTAGAAGTGTTGACCCTTAGCCTTGATGATCACCACCTCCTGCACCATGGACATCACCTCCCCTAGCTACACATCTTCCCCTACTTTTGGTCGTCACACTTCACTTTCACACACATGTTTTTATCACTCCTCTTTCCAGAGAATTTTTTCCCTCCAGGGTTATCTAAAAATCTAATGATATCTTCTAGCTCTACCTGTGCACCACCATTAATTGGCTAATCACCCTCTCCAATAGTAAGCATGAGTTCTATGTTATTTTCCCCATGAGGGTTTTCTGCCATGAAACTTAGTGAAATGTCTTCTACGGGGATGCCATCTGACCTTGGACCAATGAAACCTGTAAACCCTCCACCAAAAGTCTCCTCCCATAGACCAACATTTAGAGTAAGATCGAAAACTAAAGAGGTAATCCCATCAGCTTAATACTGTTCCAAAATGGGTAAGCCATATGAAATTTTACCTCCCAATAAACCAATAGTATAAGCGCTAAAAAATTGGTTAGAACACGATGAAAACCCTAATTTCGTAACCCCTGACACGAGAATAGAGCCAGGCACCAAAGGAAACCCCCCAACCTATTTGTTGGGACACTCGGATGAGAAACCCTCATGTCATCTTTAGGACCTAGCCTCAAGGCTAAGTCATTACTCAGTCCCCTAATTTGAATATGTCAACTATTCCCCTATCTTCAACAAAGCTCTGTTGAAGTGGCACTTCAGACTAGATTAGATCAAAATCAGTAGGGTAAAACTAGTAGTTGACAATATCCTCCATAGGATTGAATTGTACAATCGTCATGCTTACACCTATATCTGTAGACTGATCATCACAAGATAGATTAGCCTGACAGCAGAAACATAGAAGAATTGCGCTGAGACTGCCAGGGTTCATCTACCACATGGAAAACACTACACCCTATAAACCCATCTCCATCCATTTAAATTTTATTTTATTATTACTTTTAGTCATATTATGATAACTGCAAGTAGATATGAAATTTAAAGCATTCAATAAAATAGAGCTTTTAAATAACAAATAAAGAGTTAAAAAAAATATGAACAATTTATTAATGTAATTTTTATTTTGAAATTTGTTATCAAATATGTGAAAAATGAAAAAATATTATAAAATTTAATTCTACAATTATTACAGTAATAAGTGAATTTGTATAATAAACATATTTCACTTTTACAATTTATATTAAATAAAATTTAATTTTTTAACTATACTTTTATTCAAACTATTTTTCTCTTACTATACCTACAGGTAGTGTATATTGCATTAGGTTACCTATTGATTTGACATTAATTTCTATTTCACTCAAAAAATTTAAAATTTATCTAATATTAAACATTATGAATAGAAATTCACGTTTTTTTAATAATATTTTAATATATTTATCTAAAATTCTATTGGTTCAAAACTTTAACATGTTATTGCAAAACTCATAGTTATTCATGCAGGTTTAATGGTTTTCTTGTGCCGTCAATCCCCGACTCTGCAATCATATTAAATGTTAGTTACCATACTTTACCTCAATGGGGATTGTGTTGTAGTGTATAGGGATTCAAGAATGCTTTTAGTGTTATATTTGGGGGTGGGTTTTAATGTCTGATTGTACAGAGCTACCATCATCGCAACCTGCCATTGGGAGAGAGGAACTGAGGTCTTCTAAAAAGACAATTCTTGAAAAGAGTTGTAAGTTTTTCTTTTCTTTTTTGAAGTGTGTGAGAAGACAGGGTTGCTGGTTCAAGCAACTAATTTCATGGCTTGTTGTGTTGTCTGCTCCATGTTGATCTCAATCCTACAGTTTTGTTGAATCTCGAGGCTCTTTTCATTTAATTTAACTACGAAGAAGGTGAGAGGCAATGTATATAGTTGTCTTTAATGGTTTTTTTTAATGGTGTGGGCAAAGAGAAACATGTATTAAATTAGTTTTGATATTTTTATTTTCATTGAATCTGCTTTGACGTGTTTAGTAAGCTTGATATTTTATATAATTAGAATAAATTAAAATTTAAGAATAATTTGAGAAATTAATAAATTAATAAATTCTCAAAAAATTTATTGATGTAGTAGATTTTGATAACTATAATTGGAATCGCATTTTACAATTGTAAAAAATATCTAATTCAAATATTCTTGAAAATTTGAACACTAAATTTATTTTTATATTAAAATTACATTTTAAATAATAAAAAATCACTTCACCAAAATTTTCATTACAATTTCAAAAAATGAATAAATATACTATTTCTTATAAAATGAAAAATATACATCATTGTCTGTGGTTACATTATTATATCCGCTTGATTTTAAAAAATAAATAAATATACTATTTCTTATAAAATAAAAAATATACATCATCGTCTGTGTTTACATTATTATCTCCTCTTGATTTTATTGGTGGGCTCTTGATATAGTGTGTTGTTTAGTTCTTTTATCAATTTCTTAGTTTTGCTCTCATGATTTTCCTTCTCGTTTCGAGAAGTCACGGAAAAGGAATTTAAGAGCTATCTTTAAAGTTATCCCATTGCGGCCACATCCTGGCATTTAAGTGTTATATTAAGAGTAATCCTATTGTGGCCACATCCCATGTCACATATTATTCCAGACAAGAGATTTGATAACTGGTCTCACTCATACGAATCTTGAACGAAGGTACATCGAAAATATTTTTTAATAGAACTTGCAATTAATTCAAGATAGGTTGAAAAATATTTTTAAATAGAACTTGCAATTAATTCAAGATAGGTTAACTGATATGAAGATTTTGACATGGCGTCGTCTTTAATTTAGTGGTCTCACTCATATTTTTAATCCAGATCCTTGAAAATATTAAACTAAATACGCATTTCTGCTACAACCTACAATCAACGTCTAGAGTTCCAATCAGTTGCGATCAGTGTTTGCCCTGACGCTGGAAACTACAGATTAGTTCAGACGCTGAGGCTCGAAGTTGCATTTGGCATGAGGCTAGAAGCTGTAGAGCAGTTCAAAGGCTGAGGCTGGAAGCTGCAGAGACTGTTAGTTGCAACTAGGCTCAGGCTTGAAGCTACAGAGACTGTTAGTTGCAATTAGGTTGAGGTATTTTTTCAGCTTTGTCTAATATTTGAAGGAGGGGCTTTCTTTTTTCATGCAATTGACTTCTTTTTTTTCTTTTTAAATTTTGTGATTTACATGTAAGTGGGAAGGCTGAAGGCTACAATCAACGTCTACCATGAGAAGGATGCAATCAGCGTCTACCGTGGGAATCAACATTTGGCCTGAGGTTGGGAGTTGCAGAGACTGTTCAAAGGCTGGAAGCTGCAGAGACTGTTCAAGCCTGTGTTGCAACTGCTGTTTCGAGTAATTTTATCAGCCAAATGTTTCTTAAATTTTTTCTTATTTATAGTTTTTCTTTCTGTGCAACACCTTTCAATTAAATTGTTTCTTAGAATTATGTTATTTATAGAAACGAAAAACAAAAAATTAAAGAGGATACAAAAAAAGGCGTACCTCCAGAACACACCATCCCAGTCATCCTACCCTCCAAATACTTCATATAATGTCCATGTGTGCACCAATATGCAATCACATTATTTATTTTTGAAGTTGCTTCGAGAAACATGCCCTAATATTTTGATTTGTAAGGACATCTTTACAAACTTCCTTAAATGGTACTTCAAGGTAGTTAAAAATGAATGCATATTTACAAAAATATTATTGAGCCTTAGTTTTCTTACTCATGGAATTAGAGGATAAATTTCAAAATGAGTGCAGGTAGTCATTCGAAGTAACAGATAACTTTTTAAAGTAAAAATTCAAGAACAAGATGAATATTTTAGCAACATTTTAGACAACGAACGATTTTTTTGGAAAACTGTAGGAGCTACATGATTTTTTGTTATAATTTTAAGCATCAGATCATTTTTTGATGGATGTAAACATTCGACTGAATTCACTGTAAACTTTTAAGAAGCGGCCAAAAAATAGCGGCAAAATTTTAAGCACCATGTGATTTTTCATGAAAAGCTTACGTCGGTTGATTTTTTTTGTAGCATAGATGGACTTTTATTTTAGCTAAACCTTCACATGCAATGGAGATTTTTTAAATGTTGCGAAGGTTCGAAAAAAGAGGTTAAAACCCTACCAATTTCTCTGAGACGTGGATCCTTGGGATCGGTAATGTTGTCGCAGCACTCTGCGAGATCGATATTTCCATCGTTCCGGACCTTCCAATTCTTGTGTGTGAGACGCTCCTCCCATGACAGTTTCTTGGCCTCCTTGAGCAATTTCTCGTCCTCACGAAATAGCGTTTCTACCACTATTGGAGGGGAAAGAAAAGTACAATATTGCAAAAGCAAAAACTGAAGCTGATTTCTCCTCGTTCCCGTAATGCTGGTGGTCAGAGGAGAGTAGACGTACCCTGCCCTTATCAATTCAACTCTCATCGTGCAGACCTCTGAGGCTCAAATTTCAGACAAAATGCACACAAAAACCTCTACCTAGGATTTTAGACAGTGTCGAACTTAGAAAAATACACCGTAATCTGTAAAATCATGGAAATATGTCACACAGTTTAACCTGCTGCTCGCAGATTGTAAAGAAAAACTGAAGATATTCAGAGTCGCAATGCAAGTTGACGAAGGAGGGAAGCAACGTATTTAATGAGATGAAGTGGGCTGATGTCTGAATAGAACGACACGGGTGTAGGACATACACAAAGAAACGTGGCAGGCATTATGAAATTAATATAATCAAGAAAAGAGCAAGATGACTCCGCTGGAAATCGAAAGGATTTTGGCGGTGGTTCAGGGTATTACTTGACTAATAAATTGACTGGGAGGAGCCAATTATTGTCTGAATACATGATAGTGTGTTTTTCAAGTACGATACAATCCAATGCCTCTTATAACTTCATGACCCCTCTTGTGACCACTAATTTCCAAAACTCTTTATAACCCTTCACAAATAAAAAATCCACGTCAGCCATGAATTCTTTCATGGTCAGTAGATTCAACCACATTGCATCAGTAATATAGTAACACATTTTGTCATTGACAAACAGCTTGTTTCTGTCCCTTCCCTGTAGGAGGAAATCATTGTCCAAGTAGGAAAATTCGATGACGTCAGATATTTCGCCAGGTAGGCTTGGGAAAGGGGTCAACTCAGCATGTAATGCTGGAGCCTTGGTGAGTATAGCACAAGTCACTTCCTTGAAGACCTGCCCTGAGAAAAATTTAGTAATTTGTAAGTTCGAGACAGACGGAAAGGCGGCATCGACAATAACCATTACAAAGCGGCTTGTATGAGCCCTCGCACAGGGGTGAGCTTAAAAAATTGTAATAAGCAAAGACACTTGAAAATCGAGCAAGAAATTACTCAATATTTTCTGGATTTCTTCCATTATCAAAGCTCCTACACAAACTATGAGGTACGACAACCTAATTAGTCAGTGTGCTCATCTATCTCCTCATGCTCTGCTTCTTATCTTTCATCCTGTTTCTTTACAACCATTTTCTTTTATTCCGCCCTCTTCTACCTCTATTACTCCCTCTCCTTTTCACTATTAATTATTATTATTATTTTCCCAGTATCATCATCCTGTTTCTTTACCAACATTTTCTTTTCTTCCGCCCTCTTCTACTTCTATTACTCCCTCTCCTTTGCACTATTAATTATTATTATTATTTTCCTAGTACCATCTTTTTTTATTCCAGGTTTGATACTTCATCAGTTACGTAAGGCCTTCCATGCCCCTAGACTTATTTCTTTATTACAAGCTTCATACTTCAGTTAGGTAAAGTATCGTAAGGCCTTCCATGTCCCTAGACTGAGAAAAATGTAAAAGAATTTTATCATTAATTCAGTGTAACAACTTAAATATTTGTGATTGAATACAAACATAAAATTTCCACACTTTTTCAAGATCAAGACAGTATTTTAAATGGTGGGCCCATTTCCCAAAAAACTTTCCAAACTTTTATAAGCTCACTCCTCGAAATCACGACCACAAGGTTAAGAGCCTTGCGCTATACCATTTGCGCCAGAAGGGCTGTTGTCGTTACCCAAAATAGATATATTTTATTCTATTGTTAGATTTCCTATCATAGGTCTTTTCTATGTACCTGCATCTCCACTTTTGATTATTCATTCTTTCTTCTCTCTGCATTCCTTCCTCGTCCAAACAATTTTCATGCATTTTCCTTTTTTTTTAATCTGTGGCATACGTTATTCACATTATCCTTCACTGGTTGACAACATCGGTTTATTCACATCGTAGCCATTTATTTATTTTTAAATTCAATGTTACAACTTAGATAATCATAATTTAGAGTTTTCTAGTGTGGTTTAACAATAAAATGGGGAGACTATGTATGTCTAACCGATCTTCAATGGTACAACTCAGATAATCATAATTTTGAGTTTTGTTGCAATGGTCTAACGATGAAATATGGAAGTTTGGTTTTCACAAGTCATATATTCTATTTCTAAACAAGATTATATTTCCCTAAGATAGTTATTCCAGGTGCAATTTCTTCACTTGAAAAAAAAATAGTTTGTTAAATTCAGTTAGGTTAAGAAATATTCTCCACTAACTACATTCCTATATTGGTGTGGAGTTAATATATTTGCTCAACTAATTTGATCTTGTGATCAAGATAGTTTCTTTATATTGAGATATCAGGAGTGTATGTATATGTGTATCATTATTTCATTGATTAATTAATTAACTGTGCTCATGAAATATTAATTTGGTGTCAGATCTTTCCTAGGTTTGATTGCCTCATAGAAGGGCCCAACAACATATATAAGAGTAGACAGTGTGTTGTGCATGTTTGTTTGTCCATTTAATCCTAAGGGACATGAATTTTTGTTGCAAAGAGAACTACCAATGATTATGGGAGGAGAAGAGGATTCAAAGAGGTGAAGTTGTGCTTACAGAGAAGATGAGTGCACTATTAAACAACCTCCCATTTCCCACGAATCCAAGTGGATTGGTTGTTGCAAGGCCCCTTTTTTGGATTGATTCGCAAAACCAACACACAAACATTATTATAAAGGACCAAGTCAGGTATTGACAACTCTTTAACTCAAACCCTCCTTAGTAATTTGTATCCGATCTCATTGATCATCCAAGGCTTCCCAATCTCTGTTTCTATTTTTCATACGACAATGGCTGCTTCCAACTCCACCACTGCTCATTCCAAAAACAATAGCTGCTACAACTGGTTCATCAGTCATACAGGACGAGACGTGAAGAAGACCTTCGCCAGTCGTCTGTATCGCCGCCTCATTTCCTTTTTACTACGATTTTTTCTCGACTACATCATGGTGGCTATTACCAACAACATAATATATTATATTATCACCACGTAAACTTTCCATTTTGAACAGTAAATGTAATTAAAAGTAACAATTGTTTGAAGTGATGGATTCCAATCCTAAATAGCTATAGATATATTCTTACCAACTGAATTAACAAGGCACTCAAATCAAATACTCATAACCACTCAAACTCAAATTGCAACGTTTCTATATTTACATTAAGCGGGAATCATTGTTGTAGATTTATGCCATGGCAGGTATAATGGTATGGATTAATGAGTTTACCCAAGGAAATATGGACCCACATTCAATTAAAGTTACTTGTAACAAATGTACTATATATTATTTATGAGAAAAAGGGTTTAATTAGAGTGACTTCTTAATAGGAGTGCATAGTAGATAATGGAAAAACAAATTAAATTATTGACTAAGAATTCACATCAATTTCACATCAAAGTTAGAAGAGAATCCCAAGGTAAAAATGATAATATGCAAATATGTGCTCGGTATTATTCTCTTTCAACAAAAATAATTAATTGAATTTGATATTATTTAACTATCTATTGAGAACAGATAATTTTAAGAAATTAAGTCAAAAAATAATTTAACTTAATTTAAAATCATACTTAAATATTTCTTGTGCATACATATTTTTAATATGTATTATAAATTTTTTTTTTATTAAAAAAAATTGTATTTACAATTGGTCATATAAATTCTTTAAATCTTATTTTAGATTTATCTTAATTTGCATAAATGAGTCCAAGATTTCATCTTATCTATAGAAATTACGTGTTGCTAATAAAAGTATAGTTAATGGCTTATGTGTTGCTAATAAAATTATAACTAATGGCTAAAGAATATGGAAAAGTGTACTTTTCTAGATACAATTAATTAATAACAAGAAATGCCCTGGCAGGCTCAATTTATGTGATGTTTTATTAGTAAATTAATTTAGAAAACAATTTAAAAATGAAAATAAAAAATAATTATATTTACAAATGACATGTTTGAATTGAATAATTAAATATATTTCCACTTATATATAATATTTTATTAATAAATTAAATTGAAAAAAAAATTGTATAATAAAAATTGAATTTTAAATATAATAAAATATTTAATAATTTAGAATAATTTTTTTTTATAGAAATATATTCTTAAAATTAGATGTTATTAGAAACTTTGGACACTTAAATTTATATTATTAATTTTTGAAAACCAAAATCAACTTTCAAGTGACTTAACCCCTACTCAAGTAATTTTAAATTGCAATTAAAAAGAACAAAGACAATAGAGGGGAAAATTAATGAATTAACCAATGACAAATAATACAATAGGAAATGCAATGTCTTGTTTGTCAAAATTTTAGTTGTTTTACCTGGTGCGATTGGTTTCTACAATTCAACTTCTAGTATTGCTTTTAGTCTTCCACCAGTTGATTTCTTTAGATAGTTAAATTGTTGTTTTTCTTGATGTTTTAACAAAGTTAGGTGCCACTTGCTGCATTGTCTGGAATCTATCAATTTGGAATGATAGAATGTGGTATCATGCAACCTTCAAAGTTGCTACAACAACTCATAGAAGAAGAAGAAGAGGTTGCTAATAACAAACTAGATTGTAGAAACAAAGCAATGGAGAAAACAAGTGGTGGATACTTTGAATGTAGACCTCGTAACAAGTGGTTTAGATGCAGTTTCACATGGTGCAAATGTTGTTGTTGTATGCAACACATTTTTTAATATGCAAAGAACAATAAGTGGTTGTCAAAGATCAACATTATTTGTGTCGTTCAAATGAAAAATTATCTTGTCACCAAGGGCAATGTAAGGAAAGCAAAGGAGAAAACAAGTGGTGAATACTTTAAATGTAGACATCGTAACAAATGGTATAGATACGACTTCAGATGGTGCAAATTTTGTTGTTGTATACAACATCTTTGTTAATGTGCATAGGACAATGAGTGGTTGTCAAGGATCATCATAGAACACATTTATTTTTCGTTCAAATGAATATTTTGTCTTATCATGAAAGGTAGTGTAAGCAGCAAATTTTCAAAATATAATGCTAAAATTAGTACATATTATATTGACCTATCTTACCCATTGCTTAACATAATGATTTGTAGTTACACGCTTTGTTACAGTAAATTTCGGGCTTGCGTAAGGGATGAATGCTTTGTTATAATGAAGTTGATCGTCACGTTTATGTTGAATACTACATTCAATCAATGACTTGAAGTTATTTCCATCTTACACATGAAAAAATGGATATTTCATGTTATAAAAAACAAAACAATTGTGTTATTTTAACTAAGCATCTCTAGGCATATGAAAAAATGATTTTCATATTGAACATTTCTGAGGAAATAGGAAAGAAGCTAAATTACCATACAACTATTAATGGTTACGTAAAAAAATGGAGAATTGTCCACTGTATTTGATTTTATATACAAGAATTTATGTTCCATTACTAAAGAGTTTTTCTTTCCATTGCTCTTGATAGGATGATGGTTCTTCTTCTTCGCTTGCTAATTGTCCTTCCAAAACAAAGTTGGGAAGAGCAATAGATTTAGTGAGCTGCTACAACTAATCATTGTAAATCGATATATTCTTACTTAACATTTATTTCAAAGATATTATCCCTAGATCAAAACTTTTTGTGTGAAGCATGTTGTTGCCTCGCAAATTCTATTATGCCATGGTTGATATGTGAGTGTAGATACATATTCGAGGACTCCTATTCTAAGGTGTTTAGAGATGCATTCTGAATAAGTTAAGCTGGAGTAATTACAAGTGTGTTATTCAGAACTAACAAGATTAATTTTATTATACAGTAGATTATAAAGGCACAATTTACATAGACAGATTGTAAAATCATATATGTATAAAAAAATTCCATATTTTATGCTAGTTAATAACACGTAGTACATTTTACTAATCAAAACACATACAATGTTTATTTAATGCTTTTTATTGTATACAAAGGTCAATCATTTCTAGAAAGTACATACCTTCTATGTGAAATCCATGTCTTCACAGATGATGATCAATGTGACAGGTTGTTTGTTTTGCAGTGATACTTTTAAAATACAGAGAGGTGCAAAATAGGAGCTAGTTACTTGCAAGTTTGCATCCCTTATTTTACTATTTCAAATGAAACATACAATATCAAAGTGAAATTAGTCTTCTATGCTAGTAAACATTGTCATAGACATATCTTCGATAAAGCAAAAAAAAAAATTGAACACTCTCTCATCTTTGAGAAAAACGAATCTAACATACATAGCACTTAGTAAACAAATCACAGTACAAATCTGAAGGATAAATACATACAAAAAATGGTTGAAATATTAGACATTGAAAAGTCTCATTCAACAAAAAAATATCGCATAGATGCTAACATTGATGTCCTCTTAGAATTATAGTCTCTTCAAACTACAACGATTTGCATATACTGCTGGAGATTGTTTGTTCAATGCATTTGAATTTCTTTTGCACTTTCGTTACTCATCCATTGAACTGCGAAATTGAATAATAGATCATTTTCTCAATTTTCTACGTCGCAATGACACATAGGAAAAATAATCATACCAATATGAACTAGATCCTGCCATGTTATATCAGCTTCATGGAATTCACGATGTTGACACATACTTTCATAAAATGCGATTTTCTACTTCTAATAGCGATTTTCAATATGAAATAGGCCTATGGGGAGACAAATTTTGCATACGATGGATATCGAAGTGGTTGAACATACCAATTGGAGTCTGGTCACTAACAATGAAAACAAGGTATTTGTTCTTCAATCATGTTCTAGATACAATTCCACTGAACATTTTGTTTCATGATACAGATCCTATTAGTGGACATTTTGAACCTCTATTACATAAAAGATTATCTAAATGCAACTTTGTCTCAAATTATTGCTTGTCGCCTCTTTGCAAACATCTTGAAAACCATTATGAATCCATTGTTCATGAAATGCAAATTCATGGATTTCTTAAAGCAAAAACAACTATGTCAAAATGTCCCAATAGCATGTTTAGTGCAATTTGTCATTTGATAGTACATGAATTTGATGAACAGACTTTGAGACTCTGTTAGTAACCTATAAATATAGGATTCATATTTTTGACTTGTCTGATGGTAGTCTTGTAAATATGTACAAACTTTTCTTTCTGCAAGTTATTTCCCATATTTTGTAAAAAAATAAAAAATCAAAAAGAGGGTAAAAAGTCCTAAAAGAAAAATCAAAGGACTTAGAAAAAATAATATACCCCAAAAGAAAAAAGATGAATAAAACATGAAATTGTGCAAGTCTAAATGCCACTACTTTTACTTTTGCAGTTGATTATGGCAGAGTGTCAATAAATTCCATAATCCATGATGAGTTGAACAATTTAATCTTGACTTATCATGTTTCAATTTACTTGTTTTAGATAGAAAATAAAGAATTGTTAGACAGTTTAATCCTGACAATTCAGTAGTTAGGTAGAGAATAAAAGAATCCAACAGTTTAATCTGGATTTTTGGATGAAATAAGTGAAGAATTAGATAGTTTACTACTTTCAAAAATAATAAAAGGTTGTAAGGTTGCTAATTCAAATGCACCTGATTAAAATAGAAGGAAAAAATGTTAGAAGATATGACTGGGTAGGTAGAAGAAGGTGGGAAACATCATTGTAAATATCTTTCACCAAGCTATAAATAACTAATTTCCCCTCCCCATAGCAATTTGATATTCTAGACTATCAGTCAAAGAGACTCAAGGCATTTCCTTGACTTCTGTTGGAACCGGACCCAAGGCTCAATGACTGATTAGTTGAAAATGTTAAGTTTCTATATTAATCCCGGAAATTTTCATCATTTACCCTTCATGCACTCATCACTATTTGATCTCATAAGTAAGAACTCTTTTCTTACTTAAATGTTACATAAAGGCCCATTTAATTAACATCATTTTACAAAGCATAAAACTCTCAAAAAACATGATATACTAAGTAAAAGTGAATGAGTTATGAAAATGAAGCCTTACTCTAATTTTCACTTTCCTTAGTTTTATTTATGAATTTTTGAGTATTCATTGTCCCTTTTCATATTAACACTTAACCTATTTTATTAACTCCCTATCAAATATCCTAGTCCTATCAATATAACTTCTTTTTATTTAATATCCCCAAAACCCTTATATTATATGCTTTTTATATCAAAGATATAACTCACATGTTGAAAAAACATCCCAAAATTATCCCTTTGATATAAAAATTCCCATAAAAATATTCCCGCTCCCCTATAGTTTTAAAACTTGAAATAAATCTAAAACTATATAATATAATTAAATTTGCAAAAAAGCACATTTTTACATATTTTGTGTATTAAAAATAGCGCAGAAAAATAATACTTACTCCCGTTCCCGCATTACCTTTACCCAAGGTTAAATTTTTAACCTTACCCCTTTCCCCGGTATATATCTCCTTACCATAGATTAAACCTTGGTTAAATCATTTATAACCCGCCCCATTCACTTTACTTTATGTATAAACTCATTTTATACATAAGCTTCATCAAATAACCATGCACCCTCGCATTCATTCCTGTCCCTCCGATCATCCTCATCTCATTAATCTGACTATCCAAATCTAATGCGATAAACCATTCCCTTGCCCCACCACTCCTCACCGCATTAAAACTCAACCGTTGATCATCCCTATCGAATCAACGGCTGACATTAAACCCGGGTCCCACCTTGCCTTATCCTGCAGCTTCCTAAGACATCTCGACCATTCGCATCGTTCAATCAAATCCAATGGCGTATATTCAATATCGCATAACAAAAGTGATCGAGCAAAGTTTATGAAAAATAATGCGATAAAAGTTGTTTCATAAAACCACCATATGTTCCTTGTCTCAATTCTACTGGATCGCATTCCAAAAGGGAAAAACTGCTTACCGCTCAGGAGAAATGCGATAACCACTAATGGTTTCACCTTCAATGCAAAAACCACTCCTGCCATTTGATTTTGACCTGTAATTAATGTCCTGCATATCAATAAAACCTAAGGTTTTAACCTTAGTTTTACATTGTTTCCATATCATTTGTGCCTTCACCCTTTGGAAAACTACTCATAGACACTATTGCCGAGCCTCTACTGACCAATTTTCCAATCTGAAGCCAATTTCCCCTCTGAAATTCACCACCGAAGACTCTCTACGCCTTCTATCAGCCACCTACGACCAGTTTGAAGACTAGTACAATCCTGAACATTCTCCTCGACCGTTATTATACCTTTTAAAAGGTATTTCTCTAAATTTCAAAACCACATTTCATGAATTCAAATGAAAATTGAAATTAGTCACAGTGAGAAATATAAATTGCCTAATCTAAAAGTGCCCAAACCTTGAAAAAATAGGGGGAACCCTGTTAAAAATTTCTCAGAATTTTCCATCTCTTCCAAATTCAGTTTTTTAGTATTTTTGACCATCTAAAGGCAGTTTTCACTGTTGAAATCTATTTGAATTATAGAAAAATTCATTAAAATCCTTTTTCCAGTCATCTGCGCATTGTAAATCTGTGTTTTCATCCTAAAACCCTCGCCTAGATTCGTAACTTTTCCTAAAAGCAGCTCAATTGGCCTTCTGTTTCCAAAAAAAAGCTAAGCAAACAATCTAATCTTGCTGAGTTTTATTCAAAATGACAAAGAAACAAGTCACTCCTAAGACTGGAGGTCCCAAACCTCAAAAACCAGTCTCCAGCAAGCTTCCAAACCCTAAACCTTCAAAAATCAATAAACTACCTCCTGCCCTAACTACAGATTCCACTGAAGTAGTTAGACCTTTGCAGTCACCTGTCACCTCTGAAGAAAACAGTTCATTAATTGATTTGGACTATAGAATCTCTTATCCTTCATTAGAATTCAACTTACTTGAAGTGCACAGCTGGTGCTATGAAAAATTTGTGAAAAAGGTTGAAAATAATATACCTATCTGGGACTCAAACTTGACTAAATATGTGGTTCCCATCGCCCATCAAGCTCAAGATTTCATTAGGTTATGTCAATTACACTATATCCTAGACCAGAGATGTATGGTAAACCAAGATAGAGAGTTCATGTTTTATATAACTGTTGAAGCCATCAATGATATGCTCCAATTAAGCCATGATCCAAGAGCAGTATCATTGTCCATTGAAGATTTAACACAGCTCTATCTAGATCTAGACTTTCGTAAAAGATTCATGATATTTAAAAACTTCTGGCCCACTCATGTTGATATCCCTAAGGTAAATCCAACTTATGACACTTTTGACTTCCGTGAGGGCTCTAGACAAATCATTTCCATGCTTTCATTCATTCTAGGCTATGCTAATGATGAGTTTACAGAAGCCTCCATTCTAGGTTTCCTTTCTACCTTGTCTCCAAGACAACATCTAGAACTAGTCTTCAATTTTGCTAAACTCATTATTGATAATATGAATTATCAGTTGACTAAATTACCTGAGGAAGGAGTATTCAGATATTCATCCTATCTGTTACATCTCTTCCTATTTTTTCAAGCATAAAAGTTCCCAATTGCATTACAGAAGATGGATGTGGAAGGTAAACCTCTTTTAGTGGTATTATGGACTTCTTTACTCAGAAAAGACAACAGTGAATACATCTATAAAGACTTCAATGATTTTTTTATTAAACCTACCATGAAAATCATTATGACAAGAAAATCAGGGCTCATGCCAAGGAACATATCAGCAAGCCTTTACCACAAGGTTCCCCAAGTGGTAAAGTGGTTTTACAATATTTTGAAAATTTGTTCTTTCTACAGAATGAGATCAAACACTTGTTTTTTATTAAACCAAACTTTGCAAAGTACACACAGGCATATGAGAGCTACAGGAAGTTGAAAGGTATGATAATACCCAATGCAGAGCAATGGCAAGTATTTACTGATTGGTTATAACAAGCATTGCAAACATAACAGAACAGGTGTAGTCATATTTTTCATTTTTACAATTATCAAAGGGTAAAATGTTGCAGTGAAAGTGTATCAGGTAAATGATCAGAGTCAAAGAGTATACGTCAAAACAATTTTACTGCAGGTTATTCCTCATTTTACAGCAGTCAAGCAGTAAGAAAACTATGTAAAGTGGATTAGAGTATAAAGTACAGGATGAAGAGTGTATTACAAGCCATCTTCCAAATATATTTTTCCAAGTGCCAGCAAGAATTTCCAACAACTACAACAAAGCAATAAGTTAAGATAATTAGTCCTATTTTTTATTGATAAGAGGACAACTTTCCAGTTTGTTTTGCAGTTGTCCCTCTTTCTATGTAATAATCTTTATTTTTGCCTAGATATATTCTCATATCTCTTAGATATTTTGTAAACAGTCGATTTGTATAAATACTTCTCTTTTTGAAGTATTAAGTGTGGAATAAAATTTTTCAAGACTACTATAGACATTTTTGTTGAATACATTGGAGTATGCGTGAGTCGATTTGTAAAGCAGCAAACTGGAACTAAGTCAAATAGACATCATAACTCAAGATTCTTGTGTTGATCAGATAAGTCAAGTATTTTCCTGTTTTCACTGTTTATCTTTCTAAGTTCCATACATACATTTATATGTTTTCTGTCTTAAATGATTAACTAGGAAGGTTAATACAGGATTAGTGTCAAAAGCTCCATGTTTTTTACTAGTTATTCATTGATGTGTTTTCTGCTGATATCCAGATTAAGAATCCTTAACTGCTCTTAGTCCCTTTTTACCCCTTCCTTTCATCTTATTTTCTGTAACTTAAGGATCCTTCATTGCCCTTTTGTTCAGATTTCACCCCTTTCACCAAAGAAGCCTATTCCAAACCCTTTGAAGGTCATCTACCCTGCCCTTAGTACATTTTCTCTTTTGACCTTATTTCCCAGCTCTGCTTGCCAAGAAGTTAACTCCATAGCCCAATGGTCTGGTAGATCCCTCTATGGTTTACCTTGAAGTACCTTTTATTCCCACCAAACATTCAAAACAAACCAATTTTCCAATCATACCTAGCCTAAAATCTTATAACAAAATCAAGCTAAAACTTGAGGAGAGATCCCTCTCTGGAATTTAAGAAGGCTAGATCCTGAATTTAAAAAGAGGTTCTTAGTTACCCCTAGTTTTCTTCAACTATAAATCCTCATCCCACAACCTGAGAATTACTAGGGTGATAACATACTGGCGACCATACTCGGGAATTAACCACTCTCTAGTTTTAAGTTTAATCTTAGAGGACGATTTTTAAAACATATCTTTTCTACTTTAAGGTTAAGTTTAAAGGTTGTGGGTATTTATACAATAATCATTCTGGCTCCCAAGAAAGTCTATTATACTAGATCCAACCCTGATCCCAACCCTGTAGACATAGTAGACAATCCGAACTAGATAGGAAAAAAGAAAAAACAGATTGTTAGTTTATAAACTGAAGTACCCCTAAGAAAGACTAATTCCTTACCCAAAGAATTAGTAAGCTTATTAGATATAGATTTTGATTTCAAGTTTGAAAATTCATTATTTAGAAACAAATATGAAACTGATTTAAAGGAAACTGTTATACATCCTGTTTTTACTTCTTTTGTGAATGAGAAACATGAAGTTATTTCAGCATCAATAAAATCAGACAAAACGGAAATTCAAAGTCCAGTAGAAAGTGTTAATGTTACACAAATTAAAGACGTTGATGAAGCTATTAGATTAGCCAATTTTTTGTCTCAATTTAAACCTCCAGTTTCTCAACTATACACCACAGTTTTTCCAATAGCATATTCAACTCTATATGCTGCCACTTCATTTATAAACTCCACTATCAGTTCACCCTCAGAGCCTGTTAGTCCTGAGTTACCTTTGCAACCTAGGATCATATATTCATCATACCCTCAATCCACTGCAAGTCCATCCATAGAACCATTCATTCCTGAGTTGCCTGTGCAGCCTAGGATAGTATTTCCACCATCTACTCAGTCCACTACATCCACTACCACTGCATCCACTAGCTTCATAAGCACTTCATCTATATTTCCTAGCCATATTACTTATTCTTCATCCCCTTTTCCAAGCTCTTCAAGTACAGCCTTCAACACATCTACTGTTATAACCAACACTATCCCTGCCACTACTACTGTACCTCCTAGTTTAGCAAAAATCCAAGCCATGGCAGCCAGATATGCTCCCCTGGTTTTACCTCAAAACCTCCATGACATGCCTCAAAATTACCAAAAGGATATCCCATTATTTGATAATTTTTCACAAATTACTGCACAACAACATATCACCAGAATGAATGATTTTTGGGAAATTTATGAGATAGATGAATCTGATGTTCGATTGAGGTTGTTTGCACAAAGCTTAACTGGAGAAGTAAAAACATGGTTTAGAAGTTTAGGTGCTGGTAGTATAGAAGACTTAGTTGCATTTCATAGAGCTTTCCTAAATAAATGGGAAAAGAAAAAGAATCCCCTACAAATATTATCCGAGTTTGATGCTGTTAAAAGAGCTCCTAATGAGTCTGTCCAAGATTTTTGCACTAGATACAACAGTATCTACAATTCTATTTGTAGAGATCTTAAACCCACTCCATATTTCGTGCTGCTTGAATTCCCTGATTGTTTTGATGTAGACATGGCCTACCAACTTAGAGAAAGATATGTAGAGACCCTAAAACAAATGCAACTGAATGCTGTCGATGTAGAAATCAATATCCTAGCCAAAAAAGCCAGACTCAGAAATGAGAGGAGGGTCACCATTAAAGAAGAGAATTCAAGCTTTGATGGTAAATTTGATTTTATTAATACAAATTTAGAAAAATTAGTTGAGAGATTAGACCATATTAGAAAAAACCACAATGGGATAACCAATCCCAAATCAGAAATCCCAACTACAGAAAAAACAACAATCCTGGGAAAGGTAAGGAACCTTCCCCAGATCAAAACATTAGGTCCCCATTTCAAGAGAACTTTGCTGAAAGTTCTCAAAACAATGTTGAGGATGAGGAAGACATCAACATAGTTATGGGCATAGATGAATACAATACAATTTTCCTCAATCAAAAGGATCAAGAACTCTTTGAGCTTCAACAGTTCAAAGTAGAATCTGGTGAATCCTTTGACTATTAGCAAGGTTATGACTTTGAAATCAATGAAATTCACAGCCAGTATAACCTTAGGAGCAAGAAAACAAATGAGCCTTCTACTAAAAACCATGCTCCAAATCAACAAAATAAAAACAGAAAGAGTGTAGAGACTCCCAAAACAAAAATTCTGCAAATTCTTCCAAGAGAGAATAAGAAAAATTCAAATCCACCCAGTCCTAAAAAACAGTCTAGTCCAAAGATTGTAGATATCACCGATCAAGTGGCTCAATCCTCCAAAGATGCCCAAAAGGCTATTACTTCCAAGGCCATTGATTCAGCAAAAACAACAGTTACTGATCCCAAAAACAATCCAGCTGACCCAAAATCATCAAATCCTAAATCTTCTGCTGAAAATTCCAGATCTGACAAAGCATCTACTGCCACTCAAACTGTTCCTGAAAAGATAATCAAAGATAGTAGAAATCAGGAAACTCAAACAGAAGATAAAAGGAAATCTCAAGCTAAAGGTAAAACCACTGAAACTCAAGAAAAATCATCCCAAACAATAGCCCCAAAACATGAATTAATTCAAGCTATCAAATCTTAGTCAACATTTAATTTTCAATCGGAAATATCTAAGTTAAAGATAGCCATTCCTATAACTGAATTGGCTAAAAATGACTTGTATAGATCTATTATTACTGAAACATTGAATGTAAATGAAAATGAGGATACAATTAACATGAGTGATGATAGACCTGAATTAATCTTTGGTCCAAATGTAGATGGTAAGAATTCAGATGGGTCAGTACCCCCATTTTACTTAAGTCTTACTATCCATGATCAGGTATTACATAATGCAATGCTAGATACTGGAGCTTTCCATAAGCTAATGCCCAAAGAAATAATGGAAACTCTAAATCTAGACATAACCTGGCCATACAAAGATTTATTCTCTTTTGATTCAAGTAAAGTTCAATGCATAGGATTGATTAAAGATTTATGTGTGAACTTGGTCCAATATCCTGGTAAAAGCATGATCATGGATGTTGTGGTAGCTGATATCCCACCAAAGTATGGCATGCTTCTTTCTCGCACATGGGGAGAAAAGTTGTAGGGATATCTACAACTTGACATGAGTTATGCCACTATCTCGGTATTTGGACAACCCAAAAATATTTACAGAGAAACCTTAATGAAGTTTATGATCAGCAGTGCTGAAAGACCTACCAATTACCCAATTTATTCAACTCCCACTGATCTTGACTCCTTTATTCTTTGTAATTCTGATCATAATAATATCCAAACTGAACTCACTGATGTAAAACCTAAAATAATGGATGATTATATTGGTCATGAAGCTTTATGGCATTTAGATTTTGATGGTTCAGTAAATAAATCAGGAGTTGGAGCTGGTGTATGGATAACCAATATTGAAACTAGCCATTCCCAAGGGCATGCCTTTAGATTGAATTTCAAATGCACCAATAACATGGTTGAATATGAGGCTTTAATCTTAGGTCTTCAAATCATTAGAAAATTGGGAGGTCAAAGAATATTGATAATGGGAGATTCAGAGTTAGTTATCAAACAAATAAATGCTGAATACTCTGTCCACAATCACAGATTGGCCAGATACAGGGACACAACAAAATATTTGGTTGAAGATTTGTTAGAAAGCAAGTTTTCCATTATTCCTAGAAAACAGAATTTACAAGCCCATTTTTTAGCAACATTTTCCAGCACTTGTAATCTACCATTTTCACCAATACAAAAATACACTGCTGAAATCAAACACAAACCTATTGTCCCAGATAATGTAAAATACTGTCAAATTTTCTTAGAAGATGAACAGATCTATCACTTTTTGAATAATGAGGGAGAGTTTCAAAATTTCCAAATTGATAATGATTGTAATATAGATTCAAATTTTTGTCAAATAGATGATTTAGATGTACATACTTTTGATAGACCTACTATATTTACTCAGAGTGACATAGATGACTTAGAAAAAGTAGATATAGAGGAAATGATTGAAGATGAACCAGATTTGATAGATTTAAAACATAATATTTTACCCAGAGGTTTGACTCCCTTAGAAAACCTGTTCGACTCCAATGATGTGCCCAAAAGGCCAAAAATGGAACCAGTCAGGTCGTATATTGAAGAGTATAACATAGGAACAAATGAAAAACCAAAAAAGATCAAAATGTCAAAATCCTTATCATCAGAAGAAAAGGTTAAATATATAGAACTTTTGAAAGAATATCAAGATGTCTTTGCATGGGGTTACGAAGATCTAAAAACTTATAACAAAGACATAATTCAGCATAAGATTCCTTTGAAAGAAAATCAAAAACCTTTTCAACAAAAATTAAGAAGGATTAAACCAATTTTTTTACCTTTAATTGAAAAAGAGGTTAAAAGAATGTTTGATGCACAAATAATTGCACCAGTCAGGTATTCTGATTGGGTTTCTAATTTAGTGCCCACCCGAAAGAAAACAAGAGAAATTCGACTGTGTATAGACTTTAGAAATCTCAATAAAGCTTCTTTGAAAGACAATTACCCCTTGCCTAAAATGGACCATATTTTGCAGAGGGTGGCAGGTTCTTCAAGAATTTCTTTACTAGATGGTTTCTCTGGTTATAATAAAATTCTAGTTCATAAAGATAATCAAACTAAAACTGCATTTACTACTCCATGGGGCACTTTCATGTATGTGAAAATGCCTTTTGGATTAAAAAATGCAGGAGCTACATTTCAAAGGGCCATGGATATTGCTTTTGCTAAGGAAATCCATGAATTTTTAGTTATTTGTCTTGATGATATTACTGTCTTTTCAAAAACAAATGATGAACACTTGGATCACCTGAGACAAGTCTTTATCAAGTCTAGAAAATATGGTATATCCTTAAACCCTAAAAAGACTCTTTTGGGACTAGAAGAAGGAAAATTGTTAGGACACATAATCTCCAAAGAAGGCATTAGAATAGACCCTATAAGAATTGAAGCTATTTTGAACATTCAACCACCAAGGAACATAAAATAACTTCAAGCATTCTTGGGTAAAATTAATTTTTTGAGAAGATTTATCTCTAACCTGGCTGAAATCATAAAAGAACTCAACAATATGGTTAAAAGGGACTCTGCAATAAAATGGAATATTAAATCCAAACAATCTTTCTAATCCATTAAACAGGCCTTGACAAAAGCACCAGTCTTAATCAGCCCAGATTATACAAAATATTTCATAATATTTTCATTTGCCTCAGAACATACCATAGCTGTAGTTCTTCTACAGAAAAACAATCAAGGTTTTGAACAACCAATTGCATTTTTTAGTAAAGCCCTTAAAGATGCACCTCTGAAATACAATGTAATGGAAAAACAAGCTTTAGCCTTGGTTAAAGCCATAAAATATTTCAGAGTTTACATACTTCATTCCCACATCATTGCATATGTCTCTAATGCAGTAGTCAAGGATATTCTTACACAAGATGGACCTGATGGTAGGAGAGGAAAGTGGATTGCCACTATCCTTGAATATGATCTTGAAATCAAACCAACAAAGCTCATTAAAGGACAAGGTTTAGCTAGATTGATGGTTGAATCTAATTGTAATGCTTTAGATATAAATTTCATTGCACAAATAGATGACCAAGAGGAGATGGCAACTCCATTGATCAGTGAAGCCTATCTAGACTCACCATGGTACTCTGATATTATCTTTGTACTTACACATTTACAAGCTCCCCCTGGATTAACTAAAACCAAAGCTAGATTCATCAAACAAAAAGCAATGAGGTTTTGTATATTAAATAGTGCACTTTATTGGAAAGAAAGTAGTGGGATTTTACTAAATTGTTTATTAAAATCAGAGGCTGACAAAATTCTCGAGGAATTTCATGCAGGTGACTATGGAGGCCACTTATACTGGAAGAGTACAACAGACAAAATACTGAGAGCTGGTTTCTACTGGCCAACTTTATTTTCTGATGTCAAAAAAATTATTACCTCCTGTCACAAATGCCAGATTTTTGAAGAGAAAATGAAACTATTGCCCTTACCTCTTAAGCCTATTTCTACTAAAAATCCATTTCAACAATGGGGGTTAGACTTCATTGGTGAAATCCACCCTCCATCTTCAGGCCAACATAAATGGATTTTAACTGCTGCAAATTATTTTACCAAGTGGATAGAAGTTGTCCCCACTAGGCAAGCCACTGATTCAATTATAATCTCATTTATAGAAATTAATATTTTGTCAATATTTGGATGCCCACATAAGATTATTACTAACAATGCAGCTGCATTCAAATCCAAGAAAATGATTTATTTCTGTCATAAATACCATATTACCTTAGGTCATTCCACTGCTTATTATCCCCAGGGTAATGGTTGAGCCGAGTCATCAAACAAAAGCTTAATCAATATCATTAAAAAATTACTTCAAGAAAACAAAAAGACCTGGAACAAAAAGCTAGTCTATGCCTTATGGGCTGATAGACTTACCACAAAAAAGTCTATTGGAACTTCACCTTATCAGATTGTTTATGGAATGGATGCAATTTTCCCCTCTTCCTTGGGTGTACCAGTCATGAAGATCATTCAAGAATCATAGGTGGAAACAAATGATATTCAACGAAGAATTAATGAAACCATACATCTCCAACAAACAAGGGAAGAAGTTTATGAAAGATCACAAGTTTTACATGATAAAATCAGAAGGATCTTTGACAAAAGGATTAAAGAAGATGATTTTTTCATTGGAGATCAAGTTTTGAGATGGGATTCACGGAGAGAGGATAAAGGCAAACATGGAAAGTTTGACTTTCTATGGCAAGGACCTTATGCGATATATGGTTATAGAGGTAACAATTATTTTTTCATCAAGAATTTGGATGGAATTGAACTTCAAGAAGGACCAGTGAATGGTAGGATGATGAAACACTACTATTCTTCTGAGTCACTCACCAATTAGATTGATTGACTTTTATCATTGTAAATATTCATTGCAAGTGTGTAGATTGGATTGGAGAATTTATCTACAAAGTTGAAGCTCGAAGTGAAGGCTCTAAGCTTTGTAGTATAAAATATCATAAGTATGAATTGTTGCAGAAATCAGAAGGCAATTGCAGGATCACCAAGGTTAAAGTTGAAGGCTATTGATCTCAGAGTTCTTGACATTCCACCAGGAAATTCCATCCCCAAGTGAAGCCGATGTTAGTAACCTATAAATATAGGATTCATAATTTTGACTTGACTGATGGTAGTCTTGTAAATATGTACAAACTTTGCTTTCTGCAAGTTATTTTCCATATTTTGTAAAAAAATAAAAAATCAAAAAATCAAAAAGAGGGTAAAAAGTCCTAAAAGAAAAATCAAAGGACTTAGAAAAAATAATATACCCCAAAAGAAAAAAGATGAATAAAACATGAAAGTGTGCAAGTCTAAATGCCACTACTTTTACTTTTTCAGTTGATTATGGTAGAGTGTCAATAAATGCCATAATCCATGATGAGTTGAACAATTTAATTTTGACTTATCATGTTTCAATTTACTTGTTTTAGATAGAAAATAAAGAATTGTCAGACAGTTTAATCCTGACAATTTAGTAGTTAGGTAGAGAATAAAAAAATCCAACAGATTAATCTGGATTCTTGGATGAAATAAGTGAAGAATTAGATAGTTTACTGCTTTCAAAAAGAATAAAAGGTTGTAAGGTTGTTAATTCAAATGCACCTGATTAAAATAGAAGGAAAAAATGTTAGAAGATATGACTGGGTAGGTAGAAGAAGGTGGGAAACATCATTGTAAATATCTTTCACCAAGCTATAAATAACTAATTTCCCCTCCCCATATAAATTTGATATTCTAGACTATTATTCAAAGAGGCTTAAGGCATTTCCTTGACTTCTGTTGGGACCGAACCCAAGGCTCAATGACTGATTAGTTGAAAATGTTAAGTTTCTATATTAATCCCAGAAATTTTCATCACTTATCCTTCATGCACTCATCACCATTTTATCTCATAAGTAAGAACTCTTTTTTTACTTAAATGTTACATAAAGGCCCATTTAATTAACATCGTCAATTTTACAAAGCATAAAACCCTAAAAAAACATGATATACTAAGTAAAAGTGAATGAGTTATGAAAATGAAGCTTTACTCTAATTTTCACTTTCCTTAGTTTTATTTATGATTTTTTGAGTATTCATTGTCCCTTTTCATATTAACACTTAACCTATTTTATTAACTCCCTATCAGATATCCTAGTCCTATTAAAATAACTTCTTTTTATTTAATATCCCAAAAACCCCTATATTATATGCTTTTTATATCAAAGATATTACTCACATGTTGAAAAAACATCTTGAAATTATCTCTTTGATATAAAAATACCCATAAAAATATTCCCGCTCCCCTATAGTTTTAGAACTTGAAATAAATCTAAAACTATATAATATAATTAAATTTGCAAAAAAGCACATTTTTACATATTCTGTGTATTAAAAATAGAGTAGAAAAATAATACTTACTCCCGTTCCCGCATTACCCTTACCCAAGGTTAAAGTTTTAACCTTACCCCTTCCTTGGTATATATCTCCTTACCACGGATTAAACCTTGGTTAAATCATTTATAACCCGCCCCATTCACTTTACTTTATGTATAAACTCATTTTATACATAAGCTTCATCAAATAACTATGTGCCCTCGCATTCATTCCCATCCCTCCGATCATCCTCATCTCATTAATCTGACAGTCCAAATCTAATGTGATAAACCATTCCCTTGCCCCACCACTCCTCATCGCATTAAAACTCAACCGTTGATCATCCCTTTGGAATCAATGGCTGACATTAAACCCAGGCCCCACCTTGCCTTATCCCAGAGCTTCCCAAGAGATCTCGAACATTCGCATCGTTCTATCAAATCCAACGGCGTATATTCAATATCGCATAACAAAAGTGATCGGGCAAAGTTTATGAAAATTAATGTGATAAAAGTTGTTTCATGAAACCACCATATGTTACGTGTCTCAATTCTACAGGATCACATTCCAAAAGGGAAAAACTGCTTACCGCTCAGGAGCAATGCAATAACCACTAATGGTTTCACCTTCAATGCAAAAACCACTCTCGCCATTTTATTTTGACCTGTAATTAATGTCCTGCATATCAATAAAACCTAAGGTTTTAACTTTATTTTTTCATTGTTTCCATATCATTTGCACCTTCACCCTTTCGAAAACTACTCACAGACACTATTGCCGAGCCTCTGCTGACCAATTTTCCCATCTGAAGCTAATTTCCCCTCTGAAATTCATCGTCGAAGACTCTCTACGCCTTCTATTAGCCACCTATGACCAGTTTGAAGACTGGTACAATATTGAACATTCTCTTCGAATGCCATTATACCTTTAAAAAGGTATTTCTCTGAATTTCAAAACCACATTTCATGAATTCAAATGAAAATTGAAATTAGTCACAGTGAGAAATATAAATTGCCTAATCTGAAAGTGCCCAAACCTTGAAAAAACAGGGGGAAACCTGTCAAAATTTTCTTAGAATTTGCCATCTCTTCCAAATTCAGTTTTTTAGTATTTTTGACCATCTAAAGGAAGTTTTCATGGTTGAAATCTATTTGAATTACAGAAAAATCCATTAAAATCCTTTTTCCGGTCATTTGCACATTGTAAATCTGTGTTTTCATCCTAAAACCCTTGCCCAGATTCGTAATTTTTCCTAAAAGCAGCTCAATTGGCCTTCTGTTTCCAAAAAAAAAGCTAAGCAAATAGTCTAATCTTGCTCAGTTTTATTCAAAATGACAAAGAAACAAGTCACTCCTAAGACTAGAGGTCCCAAACCTCAAAAACCAGCCTCCAACAAGCTTCCAAACCCTAAACCTTCAAAAATCAATAAACCTACTCCTGCCCTAACTGCATATTCCACTGAAGTAGTTAGACCTTTGCAGCCACCTGTCACCTCTGAAGAAAATAGTTCATTAATTGATTTGGACTACAGAATCTCTGATCTTTCATTAGAATTCAACTTACTTGAAGTGCACAATTGGTGCTATGAAAAATTTGTGAAAAAGGTTGAAAATGATATACCTATCTGGGACTCAAACTTGCTTAAATATGTGGTTCCCATCACCCATCAAGCTCAAGATTTCATTAGGTTATGTCAATTACACTATATCCCAGACCAGAGATGTATGGTAAACCAAGATAGAGAGTTCATGTTTTATATAACAGCTGAAGCCATCAATGATATGCTCCAACTGAGCCATGATCCAAGAGTAGTATCATTGTCCATTGAAGATTTAACACAGCTTTATCTAGATCTAGACTTTCCTAAAAGATTCATGATCTTTCAAAACTTCTAGCCCACCCATGTTGATATCCCTAAGGTAAATCCACCTTATGACACTTTTGACTTCTATGAGGGCTCTAGACAAATAATTTCCATGCTTTCATTCATTCTAGGCTATGCTAATGATGAGTTTACATATGTCTCCATTCTAGGTTTCCTCTCTACCTTGTCTCCAGGACAACATCCAGAACTAGTCTTCAATTTTGCTAAACTCATTGCTAAATCTAATATGCATTATCAGTTGACTAAATTACCTGAGGAAGGAGTATTCAGATATTCATCCTATCTGTTACATCTCTTCCTATTTTTTCAAGCAGAAAAGTTCCCAATTGCATTACAGAAGATGGATGTGGAAGGTAAACCTCTTTCAATGGTATTATGGACTTCTTTACTCAAAAAAGACAGCAGTAAATATAGCTATAAAGACTTCAATGATTTGTTTATTAAACCTGCCATGAATTTTTTGAACAAAGCAGAGCCACCAAGGATTAATGAAGACATCAAAAGAATTTTACAATTGTCTGAAAAATGTAAGGTAGGAGATTGGTATTTGTATGAAAATCACATAGAAATCAGAGTATATGGTGCACTCCTGGCTCCTTACAAATTACCCAAGTTTCTAACTACCAGGATTTTTGCTTTAGAGTACTTGAGACAGATCTTGAATGCAGATGCAGAGAATTTCATAGCTTTCAAAAATAAAACACAGTTCAAGTTAAAAAATCAAATAGGCCCCTTCATAGTCAATAACAAAGATGCTTTGAAAGAGATAGTCAGCAAATTATCAGAATTTAAGTTCCAAGAAAGCTTTCTCTAGAACTATGATCCTCAAGGTGTTTTAAGTAACCTCAGGGTCAAATGTAAGTTAACTTCGTTCCTCCATGACTCAAAGCCACAAATTGAAAAGTATGCTAATCAAATTGAATGGGTTGGAAACCCATTGATTGATGATTTTCAGGGAATGAAAATAGATAACATGTAGGGAAAATAGATGGATATTACACAGGTGATTACAATTGGAAAAAAAGCATAAGTGTCCAATAAAAGACTCAGAAAAGAAGAAAGCTATACAACAGAGACAATTGCAGAAAATAAATTTAAAATTATTTACAACAAAAGGGCAAAAGTAACTGATGCTGAGAAAGAAAAGATAATAGAGATAGATGATAACAATGATCAATAAACAAATGATGAAGCCACATTAATTGTCAATGAGACACTTAAAGAAATTTAGGAAGAGCAGGTGTTAACACAGGAACAGGACAGAGAAATAGTAGAAATGCCAGTAAATTCAGAAGCTCCCTCCTCTTCCAAAGCAACAGAAGAGACAGATTCAGACATCCAGTAAAAGTCTAAGCATATCAGAGAAAGGAATGAGGAAATTAAGAATGAAGTTTATTCTAAATTCCTTAAAGAAAATCCAGGAAACAAAGATAGGTTGCTTACTGCATTTAATTACTCCACCAACAAAATGCTCATGTCATTTCTAAAACCCACAATTAATGATCCTAAGTCAATTGTTGATTATACAAAGACAAATGTAGAGGTGGACACTGATACAATTCATGAATTAGATCAGATTGAGTTCCACAGAAATACAACTGAAATGCTATATTCAAAGGTAGTCCAAAAAACCATGAGTGCTACCATGCTTCAAAAGACTCTATCTAATTTACAAACTCAAATGAAATTAGATAAAGCATCTCTACATGCTAAGGATTTGAGGATTAAGTCCTTAGAAGACTTGGTGATAGAAACTGGAGTAGATCCCTCCAATATTGAAGTTGCTAAGACATTGATAAGGCAAAAGAATGAAGATATTGCTTCCTTAAGAAAGCAACCGAAACTTCCACAGGGTGAGCATCCACAGGGAAAGGAGATTCTTCAACAACAAAAAGAAAAAAGATGAGACTATGCAGCTAGTACTAAAGATGAGTGCTAAAATTAAAGAAATGGAGAATCAGATAGAAACTCTGATGAAGGAAAATGAAACATTGAAAAGAGCAAATGAGGTCTCCATTCCTACAGTCATTCCAACTATCAGTACTGTTGTTCCTTCTACATTGGCAGAGCATTTGGCACCAAAAGGAGTATTGGCAACTGCAGTGTCAATAACATCAATAGATACCTCTGTCACTGAATCATCTTCATCACAGGTACAGTAAGCAACAGGTACAACTGATATAGTAAGATCTATGGAAGAAATGTCATTGAAAGACAAAGAAATCATCACTTTGAAAATGACTAATCAAAGTCTTGAATCTTCATACAAAAATGCTTTGATAACTTTTAAAGGACATGAACAGAGAGTAAAAGCCTTAGAAGAACAGGTGAAGACTTTGCAAAAAGAGGTGAATTTCAGTGAACAAGTAGCATATATCAAAAATAACCTATGGGCTAATATAATCCAAGCTATTCATTTACAGTGGCCCTCAATACAGATTATCTATGAGCAAAGAGATTTATTGCAAGAAGCACTTGCAGAAATTCAAAAAACTAAAGCAGAACTGGCAGATAAACCTTCACAAGCTGTAAGGCTTATTGGATTCTTGAACAACAAGAACAAAATTGAACTAGAGGAAATAAACATTCATGATAGGACTGAAACCATTCTACAAATCAAGAAAGTCATAACCAAGAGAAACATCATGAATAGTTTAGAGGAGAAATGTGAAACCATGAGCTTATGAATCACAAAGTTCCTTGCAAAATATACAACTTTACGAGAAGCAAGTCTCCCAGATATACATGGTTTCCATGAAAACTAATGGCCTAGATTGATTATGACAAGAAACTCAGGGCTCATGCCAAGGAATAAGTCAGCAAGCCTTTACCACAAGGTTCCCCAAGTGGTAAAGTGGTTTTACAATATTTTGAAAAAAAAAAAATCTACAGAATGAGATCAAACACTTGTTTGTTATTAAACCAAACTTTACAAAGTACACATAGGCAGATGAGAGCTACAGGAAGTTGAAAGGTATGATAATACCCAATGCAAAGCAATGGCAAGTATTTATTGATTGGTTATAACAAGCATTGCAAACAGAACAGAACAGGTGTAGTCATATTTTTCATTTTTACAGTTATCAAAGGGTAAAATGTTGCAGTGAAATTGTATCAGGCAAATGATCAAAGTCAAAGAGTATCAGTCAAAATAATTTACTGCGGGTCATTCCTCATTTTACAGCAGTCAAGTAGTAAGAAAACTGTGTAAAGTGTATTAGAGTATAAAGTACAGGATGAAGAGTGTATTACAAGCCATCTTCCAAATATATTTTTCCAAGTGCCAGCAAGAACTTCCAACAACTAAAACAAAGTAATAAGTTAAGATAATTAGTCCTATTTTTTATTGATAAGAGGATAGCTTGCCAGTTTGTTTTGCAGCTGTCCCTCTTTCTATGTAATAATCTTTATTTTTGCCTAGATATATTCTCATATCTCTTAGATATTTTGTAAACAATCGATTTGTATAAATACTTCTCTTTTTGAAGTATTAAGTGTGGAATAAAATTTTTCAAGACTACTATAGAAATTTTTGCTGAATACATTGGAGTTTGTGTGAGTCGATTTGTAAAGCAGTAGACTGGAACTAAGTCAAACAGACATCATAACTTGGGATTCTTGTGCTGATCAGATAAGTCAAGTATTTTCCTGTTTTCACTATTTATCTTTCTAAGTTCCATACATACATTTATATGTTTTCTATCTTAAATGATTAACTAGGAAGGTTAATACAGGATTAGTGTCAAAAGCTCCCTATTTTTTACTAGTTATTCATTGATGTGTTTTCTGCTGATATCCGGATTAAGAATCATTAATTGCTTTTAGTCCCTTTTGACCCCTTCCTTTCATCTTCTTTTCTGTAACTTAAGGATCCTTCATTGCCCTTTTGTTCAGATTTCACCCCTTTCACCAAAAAAGCCTATTCCAAACCCTTTGAAGGTCATCTACCCTGCCCTTAGTACATTTGCTCTTTTGACCTTATTTCCCAGCTCTGCTTGCCAAGAAGTTGACTCCATAGCCCAATGGTCTAGTAGATCCCTCCGTGATTTACCTTGAAGTACCTTTTATTCCCACCAAACATTCAAAACAAACCAATTGTCCAATCATACCTAGCCTAAAATCTTATAACAAAATCAAGCTAAAACTTGAGGAGAGATCCCTCTCCAGAATTTAGGAAGGCTAGATCCTGAATTTCAAAAGAGGTTCTTGGTTACCCTTGGTTTTCTTCAACTATAAATCCTCATCCCACAACCTAAGAATTACTAGGGTGATAACAGATCACTCTATGTTTTCCAATATTTCTGCAATGCACTAATGGGTAGGAATGAAGACGCATTACATTGTCGATAAAAACACTTAAAAATGAAACTATACAAAGTCAAACAATGGTTGTAGGTTGGAAACAATACCCAATTAATATGGCAATACTATATGAAAAAGGAGTTGAGGGAACATCATTTTTCTTCCAATGGACATTAATCATATTCAATGTAAACATACAAATATGGTCATTTACCAGTAAAACCATTGTCAATTACTACCCATCAAAAAAAATTTGCAATCGAACATGTAACATATTATCATTCGAAACAAGTACATCACACATTCATTATGAATCACTACTATCAAATCAAAATACAAATCAATGCAATCTACAACATAAGATAGTACAAATTCATAAAAACACCAAGAATAGAATAAACTTCCACAAACTAAAACAAATGATATGTACAAATAACACAAACAAAATTGGAGAATATAGAGATAAAATAAGGAATAAAAATTGTTTGTCACGGAAGAGTACTCCATAGAGATTTACAAAAAAAAAAAATTGAAGACACACCCAAAACCAAATGTCCAATATGTAAGAAGTTGCAATTTCGAAAGAACATCTTAAGCATTGGACCTGAATTAGAAAAAATGTACATAAACATATCTAGAAAAGAGAAGACATTGCCTCTGAATATCATCTGTAGATCTTGCAAAACAACACTTGACAATGCAAAGTTACCTCGCTTTGCAACACCTAAAAAAATAAGACGTAATAAGCCATTGTGAACTGTAACAACACTTTCAGAGATTGAAGAAAGACTTGTTGCGTTAATAATTTATTTTGCACAAATAAGACAATGTGGCTACGAGCGATCACATGGACATTGTCCAAAAAGCATTGCCACAATTCATGAACAATACAATGCCAATTGTTATTGCATTAAAACGATGATTAGAATACAAGAATGCATATCAAACAGGAAAAGTGCATGTGCATACTGTCATGAGAGCACTTAAAGAGCTATGTTCTCAGAATTTATATAAACTGAAAACATTTCCATTAATAGAAATTGGAATCATATGCTCGAATTGAATAATAAATATAATACATCTGAGGATGAGAACATTGATAGTAAAAGTGAAACGGATAGCCGTTCGACAAGTGAAAGACCAACTGAAACCTTAGTACATGGATTCAGAGGTTCACAATGCATTCATGATTTGCAAGACAAGATCAACGAAATAGCACCAGCTAAAGGGCAACGACCACTTGGAATATTCAAAGACAAACATATCGAAGAAATGAGTTTCCCAACATTGTTCTTTGGAGATCCACGTGACAATGATATAGTACAAAGATTTCGTTACCAAGAAATAGTAAAGTGGGAACTAATGCATTACAGTGGTGACTTTTCCTATCACATCACAAATTTTTTCTTCAAGACAATGCGAATAATCATTGAAAAAGTCACGTCATGCATTTCAGTACAAATAAGGAAAGGAAAACTACAAGGAAGAAAGTTGTTAGCAAAAGATGTTAAGTACAAGCCCAACTTAGAAAAGTTACTAAAAAGTCACATTGGATACATAGATTTCAAACACATAAGAATTTATCCTGACTACCTAAAACAAATACAAAAACATATACTTGCAATGATACAACAATTAGGTCCTCCAACTTTCTTTGTTACATTTACAAGTGTAGAGCATCGTTGGACTCCACTAGTAGAAACTCTTACTAAGTTACATAGCAATAGAAGAAAAAAAAACACATTGAAACAATTGAGGAATAAAACATTGATTATCTTGTCAGAAAGGATCCAGTAACATGTACACGTTACTATAGACATAAGATAGATGCAATGAAACAATTGATTTGTCAAGATAATACATTTTTTGGAAAAATATTAGATTACTACTTTGTAACTGAGTTCCAAAATAGAGGTAGCGCACATGAACATGCTCTTACATGGATATAAAATGCTTCAATATATGGAATAAATAGTAACTTAGAAATTGAAAACTTCTTGGACAACTATATAACTTGTAACACACATCACCTTGATCCAGAACTTGCAAAGATACATGAACATCATCATACCAAAAGTTGTAAAAAAATAAAAGCATCACATTGCAGATACAAATTCCCAATGCCACCAATGAAAAGAACAAGGATTATTGAACCAAATACTTCGCTAGATGAGTCAATAAATGAAAAAGCTTTGTTCTTGCAAAGCACCTTAGAACAAAAACACTATGAGAAATCAACTAGTCATGAAAATTCTTAGATGAATTGCATTTAACAGAAACTAATTACATCAAATTAATGCAAAGTACATTGACACAACCAATGGTGTTCTTGCAACGAAAACCATCAGAAATATGGAATAATAGCTTTGCATTCAATATGCCACACCTATGGAATGAAAATACAGATGCTCAATATGTTCTAAATGCATATGCCGCAGCTTCATATTACAGTTCATATATGACCAAAGTTGACAAATCTATGACAAATGCATTCAAAAGGATACGAAAAGAACATGAAAAGAGAAAAATCGATGTTATTCAGATGATATGGTCTCTAGGGAATGCCTTGCTTAATCTTCAACAAATTTCAGCTCAACAAGTAGTCCACATAGCTCTCTCCCTACCATTGAATCATAGTTCAATGGAATGAAACTTTATAAACATAGCACCAATAGATGAGAGCACATTTATACTTAAACCAACCATTCTTCTGAAAAAAATTCCTAACAACTCCGAAGACGTTATGTGCAGTTCTATAATTGATTACTATATCAATAGGCCTAATGCTATTAAGCATGTATGTTTAGCTGAATTTGTATCAAAGTATAAGAAATATGGGACACCAATATCAAAAAGGAAAAAAGAAAAATTAATTCGATTCATCAAATACAAAAAACACATTAACTATGAAAACTATTACAGAGAAAAACATTTGCTATATGTTCCATTCAAAAGAAATGAAGATGCACTAAAGCAAGACTTGCCGATATGGAAGAGTGCATACATGTTGCATAAGCACACAATAAAGAGCAATGAAACTAAGTTCACATACAATGTGAACAAGAAATGGGGTGATTTGGAAGAAGCAATTCAAGAAATTGATAACAACATTGCAACTTCTAATGACACATTTAAAAAACCTCAAATATCCAATGATGTTACTGAGAAATATGACTTGGCTAAAGATTTTCAATTTCTCCAATGCCATGACAAAAAAAGACATCTTAACATTGGTTTCCAATTCATAGAACATCCATTTATGCTTAGCAATGAAGAATAATACAAGATTAGGAGAATGCTTAATAGAGAACAACAAGCAATTCTCAAAGACATTGCAATGAAAAAATGAAAGAACATAGACAAACCACTCTACTTATTTTTTACTAGAGGAGCCGACACTGGAAAAACATTCACAACAAAAGCAATATTTCAAATGCTCATATGCATTTACAATGAAAATTACAATACAGACCCTTTGAAACCAAAGGGTTTGATATTAGCATATACAGGTAAAGCTGCATATAATGTAGGTGGAGTGAAAATTCATTTGGCATTGCTAACGCCTTTCAACAAATCTAGTTTCATTCCACTTAACAATGATGTCTTAGACAACTTAACAAAACTTTACGAAGAATTAAGAGTATTTCTCATTGATGATGTATCTTTGATTGGAAGTTATTTTCTATATCAGATTGATGATTGACTAAGAAACATTAAGCATAATCAAACAAAATAATTTGGAAACGTTGATATCATATTTTGTGGCAACCTATACCAAGCACAACCTATACAAGATTCACTAATATTTGAACAACCTACAATAAGAAGGCAGCCAATAACATATGACTTTTGGTAAAAACATGTAAAGTACTATGAATTGCACATTGCAATGTGTCAAACAAATGAAAAATTCATTTCCATTTTGAATAGGATGCATACAAATAATCAAATAGAAGATGATTCGAATTACCTCAATAAAAATTGTATTCGAAATGCTCCTAATGATCCTACTTTCCCTTATCTATTTTTTAGGAATAGGGATGTAACATTACACAACAAGAAAATGTTGTCTGTTGTTCCTGGTGATGAAATTGTAATTGATGCAATTGATTACGAAGAAGAAAACCATGGAAACATACCATCTCATGCACACATAGCAACATTTCCTTCACAAATTGTCCTAAAATTAAACATGCTAGTTGAAATATATGCAGGAAACTATGACTCACAAGACGGTCTTGTCAACGGTGCAGATGGTATCATTAAAGCATATGTAAAATTAGACAATTTTGATGTAATATGGATCAAATTCTATGATGAACGTGTTGGGCATCCACAAGCACATAAATTTTCTTTTCTATATAGCCAACAAATTTGTAAAGATTGGACTCCCATATTGCGCACAAAAAATCCAGTTTATGTATTAGCAAAAACAGGTAAATTGAAAATCAAAAAAAAATTCCCAATCCAACTAGCCTGTGCAAGTACAATACACAGATCACAAGGCTTAACACTAGATAATCTTGCATTTGATCCTTTAGGAATATGACGCCATGGATTAGTATATACAGCTCTGTCTCGTGTAAGAAACATAGAATCGTTGTATTTGCTTAGTCCACTTAAGAAAGAAAACTTCCGAGTTAAACACAAAATTTCTCTTGAAATGGAACATTTGTGGCAACTAGACTACAATTATTCGTTATTAGAAACAAAAGCATACACTTCAATTCTTTCTCTAAACACCCGCAGTTTACAAATA
This sequence comes from Pinus albicaulis, assembly GCA_034641835.2. Taxonomy (NCBI): domain Eukaryota; kingdom Viridiplantae; phylum Streptophyta; class Pinopsida; order Pinales; family Pinaceae; genus Pinus; species Pinus albicaulis. Next base: position 395,139,510 of record CM076569.1, on the reverse strand, counting down.
CATATTGATAATTTGTTAAATGGCTATGATCTAATGCAATATGACATCCTATGTTTACAAGAAACACATTTGAAAGAACCAATGCTACTAAAAAGACTTGAAGCATTCAATTGCATATCAAATTATAGTAAACATGGTTTTCTAATTTGTATGAAAAAAAGTATAAATATTTGAAACATATGCACTTTGAAGAGAAAAACGTTGAAGCTACAATAGCAAATATGATTTTTCATGACAAGGATATTATAGTTCTCAATGTCGACGTTGCACCATATGCAAAATTGAGCGATACATTGCTCCTTCTTTCAAAAGAATTATGCAGTATACATTCAAATCAAACAATAGCCATTCTTGGGGATTTCAACATCAATATGCTTGAAAGCAACAATAAAACAAACTAACTAAGATCATATATGTACAATTACAACCTTCATTTTATTTTAGACACAAATAACAATCAATGAATATCAATCATTGATCACATATGGTCAAACATAACTTGTAGCTATAAAGCTTTCAAGTTAGATACATATTGGACCGACCATGATACTATTTGTCTCATAATCAAAGATATAAATGCAACAGAAACATAGTGCAAATGAAACTAGTCCAATGCCTTTTCTAGTCAATATCATCACACTTGCCTAGTCATGTCCTTATTATACAAATGAAATCAATAGTGAGTATTATTACCAATGATACTTTTAATTTGTTTCTGAATAAGTTTTGAAAGTTGCATTGTAGATTTTTAACAATGTCACAAATAACACATAAGCTTCAACATAAATAAAAAATTTACTTCTTCCAACACGTGAATAAATATTAGTAAAAAACATTTACTTCTTTTAACACATGGAATTGCTTCTTTTTACATAACAATTCTATCATTTTGACTTGGAATCGTATGTCTTGCAGAGTTTTATTGCTTTATACAATGAGTCAAAGTTGCAAAGACATTTCACAAAGACAAACAAACACATCCAGGTTTGTTTATTACGCCTGACTCACTTACTCTTTGATGCATATGTATAGACATATCTCTATGTTTAATTGTTTATTTCTTTCTATGAATCTATCGCAAGCGCTATTCTTACATTTGTGGTACTTCTATAGGACTTTTATTCATATAGAGTTATTGCATCCATCCATAATTTAACTCCCAAGCATCAGAGAATTTATTTTAATCCTTGAATTTGTCTTTCAATCCATTGGAATATTCTTGTGTCCAATGCACCCATAGTTTTTCTTGTAGGTATTCCATGATGTCTTTTCGTAAAAAAAGGTTTTCCATGTTATCTGCCACCATATTTATTAATGGCATGGAATAGTGAGAGGTTGGCTCAACTAGAATTTTTTCCTTCCGATTAGCGTCCATACGGTGGCCAACACTGGAATTGAATGGACTTTATTTGATCAAAAATTGGGAAATATGAGCATATTCTAAAGAACCCACAAATTAGTCTAGAAAGTATTGGACATTTAGGTAGGATTATGATAAAATTTGGGGAATTTTTTGAAAATCTAGATTACAGGGTTCAAACTTCAGGATTTTGGGTGCCCCTAGGGTTCTTGATGGTGTTGAATCCATTTTCACCATAAAAAATACAATTCAAATGCTCAAATATTTTGTTTTTTTGAAAAAAAAATACGAGATTCCAGCAATAAATCTGTAGTCCAGGAGAATTTGTAGTCTCTGTAGACAATGCCCTAAAATATGTTTATTTTTTAATTCTGGGATCTCCACTTTTCCTTATATTCACATGCATTCATGATGAATGATAAATGATGAGTTCCTATCTTTATACCCTAAAATTTTTTGATAATGTTGAATCCATTTCCACCATTAGAAAAAAAAAAAAAACTATTCAAATCTCCAAAATATTTGTACTCAATAAACAATTCCCTCAAAAAAAAAAAAAAAAATATATATATATATATATATATATATATATATAATGAAAGCTCAACCTTTCCTTATATTCGCATGCATTAATGATGAATGATAATTGATGAGTTCCTATTTTGATACCATTGTTGTCGCACCTCGATTTAACACTTATGTCACTTCGAATCAGATGCAAAAATATTTGAGAGATATTTAAGTAGCTCGTGATAAATATTTTATTATCGATCAAAATTCTTCACCCACTTTTATCATTTTAAAATTATTTATGTCATATCATTGACTTGAAGGTGCAAATTTTTATCATAAATAAATAAAACCACATAACATCTTAATTCACATCAAAATATTCACTCATTAAAATCTATAAAAACAACATATAAATAACACGTTGTGCAATCATGAAATAGGTAAAACGATATGGAAATTTGGCTATCTTGCTTCCAGATTGGAGACAGGTTAAAGATGGGCGACCATTATTTCTTAGTCTATAGTTTCATTAATGTTGTTGAACAGTATATGTTTATTTTTAAATTTAAATTGGTTTAAATTTAATGGTGGATATATAGGACTACCATATAGTTTATTTCCCTTTTCATCATCTCAATAATGTTTCCATGCTAGAAGTTGACAATCATCATCAACCGCTTATTTGCATGAGAACCATTACATGCACAATTATGTCAATCCCAACCTCAATTGATCAGATATATAATTAGTTTTTTTTCTCTCGTATTGGTTTCCCTCATAGAATTCAATTTTCATATGAACCATTTCTGAGAACCCATCTCTGAGCTGAAGAAATTCCTTATGGCTCTAAGCCTTTTACAAGCTGGCCTTGTTTTAGACAAACCCTTCAAAGGGCACTCGATTCCCTTAAAAGGATATTCAAACCCAGGGATGTTTCATAAGAGTAATCAATCCTTCAGAATTGAAGCAGTACAGAATTATATAAAACCACCGTCACCAGGAGTATTGACAGGCTAGAATCCAGACAGTTGGAGATCGAAGAAAGCTTTGCAGCTGCCTCGTTATTCAAACCCTCAAGAGCTCGATTCTGTTATGAAGCTGTTAGATAGCTACCCTCCTCTGGTATTTGCAGGGGAGTCCAGAAGACTAGAAGAGAGACTCGGAGAAGCCACTATGGGGAACGCCTTTCTCTTACAGGGAGGTGACTGTGCTGATAGTTTCAAGGAATTCAATGCAAACAACATTCGGGATACCTTTAAATTTCTCCTGCAGAAGGAAGTTGTGCTCATGTTTGGAGGTCAAGTGCCTGTTGTCAACGTATTTGACATTTATTCACAGTTTTCAATTCTGTTAGTGTTAGTGTTCACCTTTTTACAATTGTAGATGTTTGCTACGAAATTATATGTATTAAGTATCAATTTTTATTTTGAGGAACATGATTTTCTATGTAAAATATGGGGACTTAGTTCACTGGTTAGTGGACAGAATATTAATCGGCGTTTCATTCTGGGTGTGGTCTACTCCATTCTAATGACACAAGTCTCAAAGTAATGAGATTGAGTGAAAATCCCACGAAAATTTGGTTTAATAGTTACCCTCTAGCCCGGTATCCCTGAGTAGAAGGAAGTCCATGATATGCAAAGAAACCATCAAATTTACATAATTAAACCCCAAAAGTATAGCATTTATTAGTCTGTGTTTGTATCAAAAAAAATTATTTCATATTAAATTTCTCAAAATAATGATATATCAAGTCATACACAAATACCACTGGAAATTTTGAGATAGTCAACTGAATTTCAATGTACAATTCACAACTATATCAAATGTTCGTTACTATTCCTAGTTTGAGGTTTTATAGTTTTATGGCGTTCTCTAAATCTCTGGGAGTTCTTGGTTGTCACAACTTTCATGCATTTGTATCATATGGATTTACATGTTTCTATAGTGCTAGACTCTTTTAGTAATTCAAATTCCTTCAAGCTCACCATTCAATGATGTTGCATCTTCGTCATCTCGCAGCTCTAAAGAACAAGCTACAATAGAGAAACAACAACAAACATCGCCTGCAACTGAATCAAACAAGTTAGTACATTTGAAACAAATTTTTATAGGCCTCATTGACATGGAATTTATATTGATCAGCATCGTATTTTACTTCTAACTGTGTCTTTTGCCACATAAAAATTATCAATACACAGATTGAAGGCATCATCTTTAGTTCCAGTTACAATTAAAGAAATAAACATTCACAAAACTGGAAAAATGTTCAATGGAGATGTCATGGTCATTTATAGCACATACCTTGATAAAGTCCACAAAGCATGACAAATACTACGTGCAGATTTGGCAGATGCTAAAGGAATCATGACAATCACATTGTCCATACCAACTAAGCTCATTGAAGAACATGAACAAAAAATATCACCAGGAAAAGCAACATCAATTACAAATTTCAAAATTCTTCATAAAACAAATTATGATCGCGGTGATTGTGATTGGATGATGCTGCTAACTGAATCATGTACTGTACAGAACATACCACCAATTTGAAAAGATTACAAATTCATTCCAGATACAACAATAAAACACCTTACAGCAAATATAGAAACGTATCCAATTGGAACAATCGCTTATACATTGCAAATTAAAGATGGAAATTTCGATGACAATAGAGCAACAGTAACATAAATTACTTTGCATTGTTTTTATATTGCTAGTTCCATCATGCATTTCAATTCTCTTTGAAAAAAAAATTAACATTTTGTCTTCTATTGCAATTACAGTTATTTGAAACATTTGCACCACTCTACAATGAACTTGAACAAGAATTGCAAAAATGAGATTTTCCAATTATTTTATTCAAAAACATAACAAACAGGAAAGATGTCATAGAGAGAACACTTCAAACAATGCAATCAACATTCATAAAAAAATTGAAAGCAGAAGCAGCAGAAGAACTTAGAAAATTGAGCCCTCTAACATTCTTTGTAAGTACACATGAAACAATACCTCTACTTCTCCATATGCAATTGTTTTTTCATTTCTTTCCATTTTGATATATACTACTTGTCCTCCTCTATGAACAGATAAAAGGAACATTGACAACGGCAAGCATTTACTCTACGCCATTTGAACCAGTTTGTCTAGGATGCAATTCTTCAATACCACCCTCTACAATGATAGAGGAGACAACAGTTAACTGCCTTAAGTGCAATAAAAACTCCTCCTTTTTCTATTCACAATTTCTTAATTACATAATCAAGTCTAACAACACTAGCTTGCAGTGTTGGATTAGAAACAAATTGCTCTTGAAACAGTTACTTCCCAGCCTAGCACAAATGTCCTTCCAAGATTATGTTCAAAAGAAACAAGCAACCATGTATATGCTACGGGATTTCAAAATAAATGGTACATTTACAATCAACGAAGGCAACGAGATCCAATCTGTTGACTAGTAATGGAAGCCCTAGCACAGCTAGGTATTCTTCTAATTATCCTCCATCTTTCAAGTAAAAATCAGATATATGCATTTCAAATTATGTTTGTAGAAATTATATACAAGATGCATGTATATATCCAAATTCTCCTGATCTAACAATATTTATCTTCTTGCTAAATACATAATCCTTCCACTGTTAATCTTTTGTGGAAATTAAAATCAATTGCAAACACATGAAGCAATAAAAACAATCACACATAACACAGTTGTTTAATGGGAAAGCCTGAAGCTGAAAACCCCAACTATCATATATTATGTATCATGGAGATCATGTAACAATCTCATACAAATCTTAGTACATCAAGCTCTCAGTACAATCAATCGTCACACACTAATCAAAAGAAATCTACAAATCCATGCATCGATTTATTGCCACCTGGTAGCCTGCCTCCACTGCACAATCCTTGTTGAAAAATAGCTCTGAATGAATTCAAATCTACCTTGCTTGCACTGCGCAATCCTCATTGGCAACTCCAATGTGTGTTTGGTGCAATAAATGCATCACTATAGTCACAAAAAATAATCCATCATTCCCTTTCACCTATCTCTCCATTGGGTCTCCAATGGAACTAACATGCACTGTGGTTAACTGCTGCATTGTTTAGTTGATTAATGAGTTATTATTTGTGAATTAATTAACTAATTAATTCACTCCACTCTCACTAGTGTATCATTCATTTAGACTAGATACAACTAGCTCAACTGAGTTAAAATCCATTAACTGAGTTAAACTGAATAACAACTCCATGAACTACTCTTCCAACTCAGTCATAACTTTGCCACTTCAGTTCTAACTGAATCCTCCATGCTTGAACCACCAAAAAACCCTAGGAATTGCGTAATTCCTTCAGCCCACTGATTTGACAAATCTGTACACTGAAATTAAGTGCTCCAAGAGAATAAGTTATTGTTTATTGTCAGATTATTATTAAGAGCTAATAATAATCGACACTTCTATTTTTAGATCGACGATGTATAAATATACTTCGCCCAATATTCTAAATATAGAATTTCATCTATTTTTCCAACTTGACCAACCATCCACAAATAGCATCCTGCAACTTCTGAAATATGATCACCATGTCTAAAAATAGACTTGCACCTAAAAATAGCTTGCGGGCCCACTTAGTGAAGGCGACTCATTTTCACTAAGCTCATCATTTTGTTGAATCTCAACACTCCCTCTCAACAAAATAGGGATTATCCTTCATCTCGATCTTGCCTCTATGGTATTCAAATTTTCTCCTGGTGAGTGCCTACATCAGAATATCTGCATCCTGATCTTCCGTAGGAATGTACTGAAGCAACATGATCTTCCGCTGCACACAATCTCTGATATGATGATACCGAATATCAATATGTTTAGATCTATCATGAAACACAGGATTAATCAAGAGTTTAATGCAACTCTGATTATCACAATGTATCACTGTAGGATCTACATGTGAACCGAAAAAACCAACCAGGATCTTCCTCATCCAGATAGCCTCACATGCAGCTTGACTTGCTGCCATGTATTTTGCTTCCACTAAATTGAGTGCCACAAATCTTTGTTTCCTGCTGTACCAAGAAACTGTTGTAGGTATGATACTCAAAACCCCTCTTGATGTGCTCTTTTTGTCTGTTGGGCTGCCTGCCCAACCTGCATCCATGAAGCCATGCAACTTCACCACATCCGTTTGTCTGTACCATAAGCCATACTCAGATGTGCCCCTGAGATACCTCAGGACATGCTTGCCTGCCTTCCAAAAGAGCTTGGTAGGCTTAACCATCGCTTGTGAAAGCTGGTTCACCGCATAGAATATGTCCAGTCTTGTATTAACTAAATACATGAGAGAACCCACCAACTGTCGATAAACAGTGGTATCCACTACCTCTGCCAATGTAGCATCCTCTTTCCTCCAATTTCCTGGAAGAGGAGCGTCAATAGGCTTGTAGCCTTGCATGTGAAACTTCTCCAGTATCTCCCAGACATGCTTGCCTTGAGACACAAACATTTCACCTTCCCACTGCCATATTTCCAATCCAAGGAAATAATGAAAGAGGCCCAAATCCTTCATCTCAAACTCCTTTGCAAGATATGCTTTGCATGAGTGTATCAACTGCTCATCACCCATTATTATTAAATCATCAACATAAATAACAATGATTAAAAGCTTACACTCCACCACAATTTGGTACAGGTTTGCATCCGCCTCACTCTTGGTGAAGCAAAGTCCAGTGAAATAGTTGTTGATCCGTGTGTACCAAGCACAAGGTGCTTGCTTCAACCCATACAACGCTCTTTTGAGCCTGTACACATGTGACTCGCTGCTGAAGATCTCAAATCCTTCAGGCTGCTCAATGTACACCTCTTCCTCAATGATCCCATTAAGGAACGCAGTCTTCACATCCATCTGATGAATGTGCCAACACATTTTCACTGAGAGAGCAAGGATGGTCCTTATGGAAGAATACCATACGACAGGTGCAATTTTTTCTTCATAATCAATCCCCTCAATCTATGAGAAGCCCCGGGCAACAAATCTTGACTTATACTTCTCGACGCTCCCATCAACAACTTGCTTTACTTTGTAGATCCATCTTGATCCTACAACTGATTTACCCACCGGCCTTGGAAAAATCTCCCAAGCATTGTTTCTGAAAATGGAGTCATACTCCTCCACCACGGAATCTACCCATGTGGGCTCCTGCACTGCTTCTTCAAAAGAAGATGGCTCTTTCATGATACACTTGCTCATAAGAGTCATGTATCCAGTAAATTGGTTAAGTGACTGTCTCTGTCTACGCTGTGATGTAGGGACTCCTACATTCTGTGCCGCATCAAGCTTCAATCTCTCAGCTTCTGTGGTACGCTTTTTGCCTTGTCTGATGTTTGGTTCTACATGAGTGGACTCCTCCACTCCATGAATCTCCTCATGTGGCTGATCCACATCTAGAGGCTCATATTTGGGAACAAGTAGCTCCTCCTCTGCATGCAAGTGTAGCTCCCTCTCAAGCGATAACTTCATGGCTTTCACCTCATTGAATTTTATATCTCATCGCACCACAGTCATCCGACTATTTGGAAAATACCCATGATAATTATGGGGTGTTTCTGTGTACCCCATAAAAATCCCAACTTCGGCAGTCAGCTCCAGCTTCTTCCTGGTGTCCTTTGTCACATGAATGTAAATAGATGAGCCAAAAATATTCAAATGAGAAATATCAGGCTTCTTACCTGTAAAAGCTTCTTCAGGTGTACTCATACCAAGTACTCTGTGAGGACAATGGTTTTGCACATAAATTGCAGTGTTGCATGCTTCCGCCCACAAGTGCATTGGTAGGCCCTGGTCATGCAGCATCACTCGTGCAGCACCCACGATCGTTCTGTTCTTCCTCTCAGCAACCCATTCTGTTGTGGGTTATGAGGCGCTATGAGTTCTCTTCAAATTCCTTCTTTGCTACATAAGTCTTTGAATTCGCCCGAGATGTATTCACCACCATTATCGCTCTGTAGAGCTTTCACTTGCTTCCCCGACTCCTTCTCCACCAATGCTTTAAACTCACAGAACTTTGAGAATATTTTGCTCTTCTTCTGCATGAAGAAGATCTAGCATCGATGAGAATATTCATCAAAAAATATAACATAATACCTGTGTTTTTTTATTGAAGCAATTGAGAAAGGTCCACACACGTCTGTGTGAATTCTCTCCAGGATCACCAAAGAACGGTTCTCCTTCTCATGAAAAGTGGTCTTCACAAACTTAACCATAGTACATCCCTTGCACTGATCTGACTGCACAAGAGTACCCTTGGGAAGTCCAATAGAAATATGCTGCAAAATCTTCAAAGTGCCATGGTGAAGATGGCCCAATCTCCTGTGCCATAATTCGCCCTCATCTCGGCTCACCACTTCTTTTGCTTTTCCCATCATTGCAGTGTAACCATCTACCTCTATCTTGTAGAGATTCTTAACTCGAATCCCCATCCTCTTGGTTTGACCCATTGTTTTATGTCACAGGAAAACTTTTCCCTCACTGAAAACAACGTCATAACCTCTGTCTTCCAACATTGCAACCGAGATCAAGTTCTTCTTCAGACCTGGAACATGCATAACATATTTCAACATAAATGGATTACCTAACTCCCTCTCAAAGGTAATGGTCCCAATGCTGGTCGCACTGTATCGACCTTCGTCGCCCATCTCTATATGCATTTGAAGTTCCTTCTCCTCCAAATCACTAAACAACTCCGTGTCTCCCGTCATATGGAAAGATGCACCACTATCAAGATACCACACTGATCCCATATAGCTTGAAACCAAGCATGCGATCAAAGAGAAATCAAGTTCAAATTGCAAGGCTAAGGCCTCTCCAGCTGCATCTCCAACAACCTTCTTGTTCTTCTTCTTCTGTGGGTAGTTAGTGGCGAAATGCCCATGTTCGTGACAGTGAAAACACTTCACCTTGGAAAAATCCTGCTTCTTGCCTTTAGCTTCGGATTTTGAAGGAAATTTCTTCCCCTTCCCTTTCCTTGCTTTGGCAGTGAAAGCGCAATTCTCTTCATCTTCATTCTTCGATGAAAAGCCATCCCTGGTACTTTGCCTTATCTCCTCCTGCACAAGATCCGACCAAAGTCGCTCCCATCCCGGCAGTTTCTCCCATCCATTGACAGAGTCTTCATAGCTATGCCAACTCTTTAGAAGCCCAAGGAGAGCCAAGCTCACCAAGTCTTCATCATCAATAGTAATCCCCACACTTCCCAATTCATCCCTACAGTGGACAAACTTCGTGAGATATTTTGGAATACTTTCGCCCTTCTCCATTTTTATTTTTCTGAGCTTATTTTTCAGCGCCAACTTCCTCTGGTCGTTGCTGCTTTGGAACAAATCTGTCAAAACCTTCCACATTGCAAATAGAGTGGCTTTCCCATGAAAGCTGGACACAATACGATCCTTCACACCATCCAACAGAATTCTTCTTGTCTTTGCTATCTTCTTTTTCCATGCATCAAGTAATGCAGCATCGCTAGATCCCAGCTTAGGAACATCGCCATCGATGAACTCCTTCACTCCATTATCTTCTAGCACTGCCTCCATCCTATGTTAGGTCCCTATATTACTAGTATGGTCCCTTATTGTTGTTAGTGTAACCCCCTTATTGTTACTATTATACCCTTGTAACCCCCATATTGTTATTATTGTGCCCTTAAATTATTATTGTTAGGTTGGCTAGGATTACATTGTGGCCCCATGGACTCCTATATATAGAAAGGAGGTTTTGTAATTTTAATCATCCAATAATTGTTCATTCATGTAATGTATTGGAGGTTGCCCCCTCGAAGTGGCTTATTTATAAGGCATTGATATCTCTTTTCTTCTATTTTTGGAGCTGGTTTCCCTACATTTGGTATCAAAGCTTTGGATTCTAGGGTTTTCGCTGCTCCAAACTAGTCATCATGGCATTTTCGCTATAACTTTTTTTCTGTGAAGGTTCAGAAGCTGAAATTTTTCAAGTGCAAAGCCGAAATTCTAAGGAACATATTTGAAAAATTTCAGAGCTTGGTTCGAAATATTTTTGGAGGTATGATCTGTGGAAGTTACGGCTTTTTGCAGGCTCCTGAATTTAACCTAAACAGGTCATCGTGGAATTTGCGCTATAACGTTTTTTCTACGAAGTTTCAGAAGCTGAAATTTTAGAGAGCGAAGCTGAAATCCTGGGGAACATCATCGCAAAATTTCAGAGCTTGTTTCACAATATTTTCGGAGATATGATCTGTGGAAGTTAGGTCTTTTTTAGGCTCCCGAATTTCATCTCAAAGAGGTTATCATGGGAAAATATTCATAACTCTAACTCTGAGCATCGAATTGGATTGCTGTAAAAAGTGGCCACAAGTTAAGGGAATGCAGTTTCTTGTCTATCAATTTCAGAGCCAAAGGAGGAAACAACAACACGTGGAAAGTCGTACAAGTTCGCTCTACTGAACCAATCCATAATTGGGCCATTGTGGGAGATTGGACATAACTTTGCCTTGAAGAATCCAAATCAGGTCAGACCTGTGAAATTTGAAAGAAGCTTTAGAGGGATACTACAAGGCCAAATTTCAGATATTGAGGATCTACAATTATAAAGATAATTCAATTTCAATATAGAGCTCCTCAAAGGCAAGTAAAAGGTGTGTATATTTTTTTTCCCGAATTGCATAAGTCTTGTTTGAAGAACCAAGTTGAATTGATTCCAAGGGCATATTGTAAAATATATATCAGTATTAGATTCTAAAATGGCCCCTAAAAATAATTCAACACCCATTAAGCCTTTAGAAGGCTCTACTATGACTCATGAAGACGAAGAATGGCAACATGACATATCAAATTTACAAGAGCAAGTGCAACAAACTCTCGCTTCTCGCAGAGCAACAAAAAATGACATGGAAGTTTTGGAAGAAAGGCGTGGAACCTAAGATGGATGGTTTGAAGAATGGCATGGAAGCTTAAGATAGATGGCATGAAGCTGCATGGAAGCTAAGATGGAAAACATGAAGAATGATCTAAAAGTAGACATGGAAGGTTTGACAAAGTTGATACAAGAAATGTTTCCTAATGGTGAAAAGATAGTAGAGGAAACTCATGATAAGAACAAAATAAATGTTAATCGTGATTTCATAAATTCTAACGTTTGCGGGAAGAACCACCATATTCCAAAAATGGATATGAGGAAGTTTGATGGAAAGGATCCTGTAACATGGATACTATAGATGGAGCAATATTTTGATCTCCATAATGTGCAAAACACACAAAAGGTACGCATTGCAACTTTACATTTAGAACAAAATATATTTGTATGGTATCGATGGCTTTGCTCCCGTAAAAAAATTGTCACTTGGTCAATTTTTACGGAGGAAATGATAGCACATTATGAGGATACAAAGAGCAACACCTTCTTTAGCCAATTGATAAATCTCAAACAAAAGGGTTTAGTGGGGGAGCATATTGAGGACTTCCAAAAATTGAATATAAGGGTAACTGATATTCCAGAGGAACACAGGATTGATCTCTTCATAGGCACTTTAAAGGATAACATCCAACATGAAGTTCACGTTTTGGAACCCGATTCATTGGAGAAGGCATTCAGATTGGCAAGAAAAGTTGAATGTAAAATTATGGCGACAAGGAAGCCTACCACTCAATTCTATAAAGAAGGAAGTGTTGCTACGCCTAGATTTCCACAACCTACAAGGTTGACACCACGACAATTGGAAGAAAAAAGAGCAAAAGGGCTTTGCTACAGTTGTGATAGCAAATACACTAAAGGTCATAAGTGTGCTGAGAAGAAATTATTTTACATAGATTGTGAAGAGGAAGAAGAAAATGAACAAGAAGAGGATAAACACTAGGAACCAACACTAGAAGAGGAAGAAATGAGTCTGACCATATCATGTAATGCATTGGTAGGAATTACCACTCCTCAAACTCTCAATATAGAAGGACATATCAAGAAGAAAAAGGTAATAGTGTTGATTGATTCTGGTAGTACCCATAATTTTATTCATTGTAAGGTAGCCAAGGAATTGAATTGTTTCCTATACCCAACACCAGAATGTCAAGTGATGGTTGCAAATGGAGGAACTATAAATTGCTCTAGAAAATGCCATAATATCAAGATAACCATGGGGGAATATGTATTTAATATTCCAATGCTTTCCATTCCTATGGGAGGTGCTGATGTTTTACTAGGCGTAAAATGGTTACAATCTTTGCAGACGGTAGCTTTTAATTTTCAAGAACTTTTCTTGAATTTTTTTTCAAAAGGAAAGGAAGTCGAATTATGGGGTATTGCAGGGAAGCCAGGAAAGATAATAATCTCTAATGTCATGACAAAGCTTCTAAAGAAAGAACAATAAGGCATAATTGCACAATTATGCTCACTAGAAGTTCCAACATCAAAATAATCTATTTTTGCAGATCTCCAAAAATTCTTGGACAATCATTCCAAGGTTTTTGAAACTCCCAAAGGACTCCCAGCTATTCGTGATCATGATCATGCTATTCATTTGATTCCAGGAAGTGTTCCTCCAAACATCAGGCCTTATAGATATCCTTATGTCCAAAAGAGCGAAATCGAACGTATGATTGCAGAAATGTTAGAGGCGGGTATAATTCAACCTAGTCAAAGTTCTTTCTCTGCTCCTGTAGTATTGGTACACAAGAAGGATGGATCATGGCGAATGTGTCCAGATTATAGGGAGCTCAATAAGCTCACCATTAAAGATAGATTTCCCATTCCTGTGATTGATGAATTACTGGATGAATTACATGCAACAATTTATTTTACCAAGTTGAATCTTCGTTCAGGATATCATCAAATTAGAATGAAGACTGAAGATATTCCAAAAACAACATTTCGAACTCATGAGAGTCATTATGAATTTTTGGTCATGCCTTTTGGCCTTACCAATGCACCTTCTACATTTCAAGGGTTGATGAATTCCATTTTCAAACCCTTCCTTAGAAAATTTGTGCTAGTATTTTTGGATGATATACTAATCTATAGCATGTCTTGGAAGGATCATGTTCAACATGTTGACAGGGTGCTCAAACTATTGCAGGAGAAACAATTATATGCAAAAACATCCAAATGTTTCTTTGGAGTACAAGAGGTGGAACATCTAGGTCATATTGTATCTCACGAGGGTGTTAAGGTAGACCCTAACAAAATTAAATCCATTAAGGAATGGAAGGTCCCCACAACCATAAAGCAATTGCAAGGATTTCTCGGGTTAACAGGGTATTATCGCAATTTTGCTAAGAATTATGGGAGAATAGCAGCACCTCTAACAACATTATTGAAGAAAGATGCATTTTCATGGACTCTTGAAGCAACTAAGGCCTTTGAACATCTTAAAGAGGCAATGTGCTTAGCACCGGTCTTAGCTACGCCAGACTTCACAAAAACCTTTATTGTGGAATGTGATGCCTCAGGAAATGGAATTGGTGCAGTTTTAATGCAGGAAGGAAGACCCATTGCTTTTGAAAGTCGTCCAATCAAAGGAAAGGATTTACAAGAACCTATTTATGAGAAGGAAATGTTAGCAATACTGCATGCACTAAAGAAATGGCGAACTTACCTAATGGGAAGACACTTCAAGGTAAAAACTGATCATGATAGTCTTAAACACTTTTGGGAACAAAGACTAGCTTCAGAAGAGCAACAAAAATGGGTCACAAAGATGTTGGGTTATGACTTTGAAATAATCTACAAAAAAGGAAAGCTTAATGTTGTTGCAGATGCACTCTCAAGAAAGAATGAAGAGGTGGAAGCATTGCTTTGTGCTATTTCTATTATCCAACCAGATTGGATAACCGAAGCAAGAGATGAATGGAAGAAGGACAAAGATGTATGGACACTCATTCAAAAGTTGCAGCAAGATCCTAGTACATCTGATACATTTAGTTGGAAAAATGATTCCTTATGGTACAAAGGTCGCTTATATCTTTGTAAGAATTCTCAACTAAAACAAAAGATTCTTTTGGAATTGCACACTTCTCCTTTAGGAGGATACTCGGGATTTTTAAAAACTTACCATAGGGTGAAGAAAGATTTTTTTTGGGATGGCCTTAAATCTAATATTCAAAAGTTTGTGGCGGAATGTTTGGTTTGCCTACAGAATAAAGTTGAGACAATTAAGACCCCGGGTCTTCTACAACCTTTATCCATTCCAAGTCAACGTTGGGAGGAGATTTCAATGGATTTTATCATAGGTTTACCTAAGTCTGAAGGAAAGAGTGTCATCATGGTGGTAGTTGATAGACTTACCAAGTATGCACACTTGTGTGCATTATCTCATCCATTTAAAGTAAGTACAGTTGCTACTACATTTATGGACACAATTCAAAAGCTACATGGAAACCCAAGGGTTATTGTGAGTGACAAAGATCCCATTTTTACTGGAAATTTTTGGAATATGAACACCATGTCAAAAAATAGACTTGCACCTAAAAATAGCCTGCGGACCCACTTAGTGAAGGCGACTCATTTTCACTAAGCTCATCATCTTGTTGAATCTCAACAATGTTATCCAAACTAGCAATATTTGTACTAATTTTTCTCTCTTCTTTGCAGCCCCAACACTTCTACACACATTAGCTACAATAAGAACACATCGTAATCCAGAAATCGCTCCAACGCTCTTCTCAATTTTTGTACCAAATTTTACTGATTGGATCCTCCTCTCTCAACGTGCAGTGTGTCTGTAAAAATTTTCTACAATAAGAAAGCATACAAATGCACATATGACAAAAAAAAATTTCCAAAGCAATTAGGAACAAAAATCACTGGTTATATTTATAGTCTTTCCTCTAGGTATTTACAAATACTTTCAGACTTAATGTATGTGTTTTTAAGGAATATAGCTTTTCCTTTAGGCATTTACAAATATTTTGAGACGTAATACATATATGTTTAAGGAATAGAGCCTCTCTTTACAATCTGACATTAAATATATAAATATTATAAACCTATTTAAAGATCTCCTAAATGCATTTATAATGCCAATAGTAAGGATTTATATTTTCCAAAATTTGATTTAATTGATAGGGAAAAAATGTTGCAACATAATAATATGTTTATTTTATTTTCCAAAATTTGCTTTAATTGATAGGGAAAAAATGTTAAGCCATAATTCTATGTTTATTTCACTCATGCTAATGTCAAAATAATTGCATCTAAATTTCAAACCAAATGCTACCATGTGTTCAAAGTGGAAACGATCTAATTTATTTATAATATTTATAATAATTTTGACATAACTGTTTGCTTCAGAATACTTCTAATTTATTTATAATAGTTATAATAATTTTGACATAATTGTTGGGTTGTTAGCTTTTCCAATGTAAAAGATACTCCCTTGTTTTTGTGCATGTGAACAGATCTAGGGCAAGATAAATTTTATACATTGTTGATTGGTTCGTTGATTGGTTTGGGCTCAACGGTTACACGTTATATGTGTGTTCAGTAGATACCTGTAATTAACTTCATGGCCAACAGTTGATCTTGTAAAAGTCAAACTCCTTTGCATTCTTTGATTTCACCTTGTAAAGAAATTTGTTCAATATTGGAAGCTATAATAGACATTGTA
This sequence comes from Pinus albicaulis, assembly GCA_034641835.2. Taxonomy (NCBI): domain Eukaryota; kingdom Viridiplantae; phylum Streptophyta; class Pinopsida; order Pinales; family Pinaceae; genus Pinus; species Pinus albicaulis. The sequence continues at coordinate 395,123,020 of CM076569.1, read as the reverse complement.
CAGTGTGTTAGCAACCTTGTAGTAGGATGATCTGAAGTAATTATTCAAGTGCCATACTCGATCCTTCTTTGGAGCACATATTTAAAAAAATATATAATTTCAAAATTATATTTAATTATTTGTTTTCTAATTTTTTAAAATTTTGTATATTTAATAGTTAAGCATTTGTTTTTAATAAATTTTATATTTTATTTAATTGGTTTAGTAATGTTATTGTAATTAAGATTAAAATTTAAATTACTCAAAAGCAACCATTATATTGATAAGTATAACTAAACACCATAATAAATGGCATATGTTTCTATAAAAATAAAAATATTAACATAAAATATAAATAATTTCTAATCACAGTCACAATATTAGAATTTCAACATTAACAAATTTAACATTAATTATAGAGTGATTTATTAAATAATATATGTTTCTATCTTTAAAAAAAAGGGACAAATTTAAATTTGAAAATGTCATACTTATCAAATTTAATAATACTAATTGTATGCGTTAATTTAACATTATTATTTGATATTATCAATTTAGAATAATATTTAAAAAAGCATACTTTATAATATATCTTATATCGTCAACAACATAAAAATTAACTAAATTATAACCTTATTTAATAATAATAATAATAATAAACAACTTCATTTTAAGTTATAATCATTAATATTAATTTACACATATATATAAGAATTAAATATTGACACATTTAAAAAAACATGTAAAAATAAAACATAATAAAGCAATAGTAACTCAAAAGTGTTGCATAGTACTTTAGTCACCATGTAAAATTTAGAAAAAGCATAATGATTATTTAAATTTCATATAACTAAGTACACTTTCTAAAAAAATAACTATCTATTCATAGGTAAAGCAAAATCGGAACCTTTCAAGCATCTATGTTTGTTGATTTACATGTGAATAAGATTGTTCTACTTGCTAGTTTTTGTTGTATGTTAAATTAAGATAGCTTTGATTTGGAGATTTATGAATTACGAATTACTTGGAGATATAAGAATTCCAAATTCTGATATTCAATGGTGTTTTCATGTCATATGTTTAATAACATCTTATAATATGTTTAACAACATCTTGACTATATTGTAAAACACTTGATAGATTTATAGTTATGATCAAGTTTTTTAAAAAACATTTTTAGAATAATTTTAATAACAACTTTGAAATAAACTGTTGAGATTTTCAGTTTTATTAAAATAGTCAAAAATCTCAGTAGGTGACAAAAATTAGGAATTTGTTGCTAGATTAACTCCAGTTTGTTGGGAGGGAGTTAATGCATCCTAAATTTGAGTTGAGAGGATTTATGAGGTTGTTAGATTATCCTTGCTATAAAACAGATATCCATACGTTTGTTTTGGAGAGTGTGTGTGAGTTTGTAATCTCCTGTTTGATTAATAAAGAATTGCCGATGCCTATGTTGTGTGGACGTAGCCCAGATTGGTTGGGTGAACCACGTTAAACCTCTGTGTTTCCTGTGCATGATTTATTTGCTGTGTGTTAGTTGTTTAATGTTTTCCGCTGTGATAACTCCAACAAGTGGTATCAGAGCAAGTTGGAGGTGGAGCGCAGTTGAGCGCTGACTGTGTTGACCTTCTGTCCGTCTGCGTGGAGGTGCGTTGAATGGCACTGCCTGGAAGGTGCTGTCCAACCTGCGTGGTGCTGTGTGTTGCTATGCGTATTAATTGAAAGTGCTGTGCGTAGCTACAAAATCAGGAACAACCGCAATCAGGAAAAATTTCCATGCATTGGCGCTCTGCGTAGAGTGTTGGGCAAACCATATCGGTAAACGATTGCTGCGTGGGAAGCTTAAGTGACTGCAGAGGTGCGTTAATTGGTTGTTGGAGCTGTCCAGCTTGCGTGGAGGATTTTTTATTATATGCTGCTGGTGCGTTGCTGGTACACTGGCGGAGGTGTTAAGTGACAGTGTTGATGGCGGAGGTGTCACCTGCGTAAAGAAGCCGTGGCCTGCTGTTAACTGGTGTTGAACAGAGGCAACGTTGAATGGTGGCAGCGCGTCAAATTTCAACATTTAACACAGCTCATTCACGGAATCACGGTTTGAAAAAAATGAGTCGTAAGTTTCATTCAAATCAATTTTTTAAATTGCAATGTTTAAATAACAAATCGATTATATTAAGTTTAAAAAAAAAAAAAAAAAAGGTTTTTAAAATCGATATGTAAAATCGATTTGTTTTATGATATCGACTTGAGTAAATAATGCCATTTGCATATATTAATTTGAGTGGTGGCATTTTATATGGTATTTTGAAGTGGTGTTTCTAAAGAATAAATCGAAGTGGTGGTTCTTTTAAAAAAAAAAAAAAATCGATTTGTAAATTTTTTTGTTGAATACCATTTGGATATGGTATGAAAGAAAGGTGAAAGATATATTTTTTAAGGAAGTGAGAGGAACTTTAAAGAAAGGTGAAGGGTAGTTTGTTTTAAAGGCATAGGCAGTGTTTTGAGATTAACTTCATTTAAAAAGTTGATTTTGGAGATTCTTTGTTTTTTAAACAAGATGGCGAAAACTCAAAATGCCCGGTTTGAAATTGAGAAGTTCAATGGTAAAAACAACTTCGAGATCTGGAAGGTAAAGATGCATGATCTCCTGGTACAACAAGGCGTGGCGAAAGCGCTGTTAGGGAAAAGCAAAAAGCCTTCTTCCTTGACGGAGGATGAATGGGATGAGTTGGATGACAGAGCTCTGAGCGCAATTCGGTTATGTCTGGCGGATGACGTTCTGTTCAACATTGTGTCAGAGAAAACAGCTGCAGGTCTGTGGTCGAAGCTTAAGAAGCTCTACATGACGAAATCCTTGACAAATCGAATTCTCCTGAAGCGACAGCTTTATGGTTTGCGAATGAAGGAAGGTACATCGATTATTGATCATTTGAATGTCTTTAATACTCTCCTGGTACAATTACAAAGTCTAGATGTAAAATTTGATTCAGAGGATAAGGCAATAACTCTATTGTGTTCATTGCCCGAATCGTGGGATCACTTTGTTACTTCCATAAGCTTTAGTACTGCAGACATCCTTGAATTTGATGATGTCGTCGGAGCTTTGTTGTCCGAGGAGACCAGGAAGAGGTCGAATGCTGACACCTCTACATCAGAGGCAATGATGGCTAGAGGTCGTTCTAGAGAAAGATGCTCTGGTAAACGCAGCGATTCGCGTTCAAAGTCGAAAGGGAAGAAGAGCAAAGTAAAGTGATGGTTTTGTGGCAAATCGGGGCACTTGAAGAAGGACTGCTGGAAGCGACAACAGCAAACTTCAAAAGCAGATTCTTCGACAGAGAAGAAGGAGGCAAATGCGACAGATACAGGTTCGGCATCTGGTTCAGGTATGAGCGACGAAGTATTATCAGTTAATGTGTCTAATCATGGTCAACATTGGTTGTTAGATTCCGGTGCATCAAACCACATGTGTATCCATAAAGAATGGTTTAAGGAATATAAATCAATTAATGATGGAGTTGTGTACATGGGTAATGATGTAACATGTAATATTATGGGGATTGGGAGCATACAACTACAAATGTTTGATGGGACAACTAGAATATTAACTGATGTGAGGCATGTACCAGATTTAAGGAAAAATTTGATTTCATTAGGAGCACTTGATTCGAATGGATATAAAACTGTAATTCAAGGTGGAGTTATGAAAATCTATAAAGGCATTTTACTAGTTATGAAAGCTAAGAAAGTAGGAAATCTATTTCAGTTAGAAGGAGGTACAGGGCTAGATTTTGTCTCTACTGTGTCTGAACATGACAGTAGTTCCATTCACTTATGGCATCAAAGATTGGGGCATATGAGTGAAAGAGGGTTGAAAATTTTGGCTGATCGCAAGTTACTTCCAAATCTGAAGTCTGGAAAGTTAGATTTCTGTAAACATTGTCTGTTTGGCAAACAAAGTAAACAAAAAATTAAAACAGGCAAACATACTAGTAAAGGCATACTTGATTATATCCATTCAGATGTTTGGGGACCAGCCCCTACAGCGTCATATGGTGGCTCGTCATATTTTGTATCATTTATTGATGACTTTTCTAGGAAGGTGTGGGTCTACATGTTGAAAAGAAAGTCTGATGTTTTTTCAGTTTTCAAGCAGTTTAGAGCATTGGTAGAAAACAACACTGGTAGAACAATAAAATGTTTAAGAACTGACAATGGCGGTGAGTTTACTTCCAAGGAGTTTGACAGCTATTGCAAGGATGCAGGGATCGAGAGACATAAGTCCACGGTTTATACTCCTCAGCAAAATGGAGTTGCTGAACGCATGAACAAGACTCTTCTAGAGAGAGCAAGGAGTATGCTGAGTAACGCTGGTTTGCAGAAGGAGTTGTGGACGGAAGCGGTGGCAACAGCTTGTTATGTGATAAACCGATCTCCATCGACGGCCATAGACTGCAAGATTCCGCAAGAGGTATGGAAAGGACACCCTTGTGACTATTCTAAACTCAGAGTGTTTGGTTGTGATGCATATGCTCTAGTGCCTAAACATCAGCGAACTAAATTAGATCCAAAGTCTAAAAGGTATATCTTTGTTGGGTATGGTGTTGGAACAAAGGGATATAGATTGTGGGATCCTACTACCCACAAAATCATCATCAACAGAGATGTAAAGTTTAATGAATCCTCTCTTGTACAGTTAGATGTAGATAGTAGATTGAAACAGGATGATGTATCTGACTTTCAGCACATTCAGTTTGATAGCATTTCTAATGATAGTCATGATGACCATAGTTCAGATACTAGTCATGAGCAGGTTTCAGAATCAGAACATGAACAGGGTTCAGGTTTAGATCATGAACAGGTCTCAGATACTGATCAGCAAGAAGTTCCTACAGATGGTAGTCAGCCAATTGCGGAAGCACCAGAAACATCCTTAAGGAGGTCTACAAGAATCAAACGCCCTCCGAGAAGGTATGATGATTATGTTACTTCAGTTGCTTTGACCGCTAACGATGATGAACCTCTGTGCTATCAGGAAGCTATAGAAGGTTCGAAAAGTGACAAGTGGAAAGCAGCCATGAAGGACGAAATGATGGCCTTGAGTAAGAACGGCACGTGGGATCTGGTTGAGCTTCCGAAAGACAGGAAAAATGTGGGGTGTAAATGGGTTTACAAGCTGAAACGGGGTGTGAATGATACGGAGGACAGGTACAAAGCGCGACTGGTTGCAAAAGGGTTTTCTCAGAAAGCCGGTATTGACTTTCATGAGATTTTTTCACCAGTGGTTAAAATTGTTTCAATTAGAATTGTGTTAGCACTAGTGGCTTTGCTTGATTTAGAGTTGCAGCAATTAGATGTTAAGACTACATTTCTACATGGAGACTTAGATGAGGAAATTTATATGGAACAGCCGGAAGGGTTTGTTCAGCATCGCAATAAGAAATTTGTCTGCAGGCTCAAGAAGTCATTGTATGGTCTGAAGCAGTCGCCTCGACAGTGATACAAGAAATTTGATTCTTTCATGTTGAGTCAAAAATATATAAGAAGTGAATATGATCATTGTGTTTACTTTAAGCAGTTAAGTAATGGCATGTTCATTATCTTAGTGTTGTATGTTGATGATATGCTTTTAGCAAGCAAAAGCATTGATGAAATCAACAGGTTGAAGACTCAGATGGCAAGGACATTCGATATGAAAGATCTAGGAGCAGCAAGACAGATTTTGGGCATGGAGATTTTCAAAGACAGGAGCAATGGTAAGCTGTGGCTATCACAACAGAAGTATATTGAGAAAATACTTGTGAGGTTTGGTATGAACAATGTGAAGCCTGTGTCAGTCCCTTTAGCTTCCCATTTTAAGCTTTCTTCGAATTTATGTCCTAATACAGATGAAGAAAAGGATTATATGTCTCGAATTCCATATGCCAATGTAGTAGGATGTTTGATGTATGCGATGGTTTGTACTCGACCGGATATTTCACATGCAGTTGGGGTTGTCAGCAGGTACATGGCAAATCCGGGTAAAGAACACTGGTCAGCAGTGAAATGGGTGCTTCGGTACTTGAGAGGCACAAGTAGTTATTGTATCACTTACAATAAGAGCAGTGAATATGTTTGTGGATATGTTGATTCCGATTTTGCAGGTGATTTGGATAAGAGAAGGTCAACTTCAGGGTATGTCTTTACTCTTGCAGGTGGAGCTATTAGCTGGATGTCAAAGCTACAAAACATTGTTGCTTTATCCACTACTGAAGCAGAATACATTGCTTCTTCGCATGCTTGCAAAGAGGCGGTTTGGTTGAAAGGTTTGCTTGGTGAGTTTGGTAGGTTACAGGACAACATCAGGTTACTTTGTGATAGTCAAAGTGCAATACATTTGGCTAAGAATCCGACCTATCATAGTAAATCAAAGCATATTCCAATTAAGTACCATTTTGTAAGACAGGTTATCACTGAAAGGGGAGTCTCTCTTGAAAAGGTGCATACAAAGGAGAATTGTGCAGACATGTTCACGAAACTAGTTTTGTTGGAGAAGCTGCGTTGGTGTTTGGCTTCTCTTGGCTTGCAGAAGAGATAAAATAATAATAACAGGGCATCAGGCTAATTGTTGTCAAGGTGGAGATTGTTGAGATTTTTCAGTTTTATTAAAATAGTCAAAAATCTCAGTAGGTGACAAAAATTAGGAATTTGTTGCTAGATTAACTCCAGTTTGTTGGGAGGGAGTTAATGCATCCTAAATTTTAGTTGAGAGGATTTATGAGGCAGTTAGATTCTCCTTGCTATAAAACAGGTATCCATACGTTTGTTTTGGAGAGTGTGTGTGAGTTTGTAATCTCCTGTTTGATTAATAAAGAATTGCCGATGCCTATGTTGTGTGGACGTAGCCCAGATTGGTTGGGTGAACCACGTTAAACCTCTGTGTTTCCTGTGCATGATTTATTTGCTGTGTGTTAGTTGTTTAATGTTTTCCGCTGTGATAACTCCAACATAAACTTTGTTACAAAGTACCATAGACATTTTCAAACTATATTTAAATTAACCCGCAGGTAGTAGCTACCTTGTAGCCCTTGTTTTTGGAAATGAAATGAATTTTAATATTAACTTTCACAACCACATTAGTAAATGTGGTTGATGTATGTCGAAGACGTCATTTTCCATCATTTATATGTCATTCAAATTTTATAAATGAGGCCAATCAACATAATTTAATATATTTATTAATATGAGTAATAGTATTAATATTAATATTTTTTTGTAAGCTTGGTTGTTCCTTTCTATTCCATTTTAAAAAAGCAACAAGAAAGAATTACAACCACTTTCAACAGGTCAAAGGACCTTAACTTGCCCATTGAGAAACCAGGTTTGTTGGCCATCTGACTACATTGTAAGCCATCCAAAATTTAAAAAGTCTTAAACTGTCTAGCAATGCAATATAAATCTGAATATATTTACAGATCCTAATCTCTATGTAACTATAGAAAAAACTAAAAGATCGTAATGGAATCATATAAACATCTCAAAATTTTATCAAAAAATAATCATGTTTATCATTCCATTACTCATCAGAGGAGTCAACATGCGTCATGTATTTGGTGTTGGAACCCGATAGTTCTGTCTGGGGAAGGCAAGGGATGTGATTCTCAATACAGCTGAGGCGAGCGTTTTGGAGTTGAATTTGGCGCTGGATAAGTTGAAATTCTTTGTGAATTTCCTGTAGTTTTGTGTCTGGCTTGGATGAGCCAGAAAATATGGATGCTATTATTTTTTCCACAATATTCTTCATAATCTAATATAAGAAAAACGTCTGTTGAAACTGGGTATATTTGCCCCAAGAATGGCCCGAGTCCTGGACCAAAGTCTGTCATTTCTCCAAGTCCAATTCAGGATTCTTGGCCTATTGTTTGAACTTCGATTACCACCCTAATATCAATTGACGGACAGAGGGAGGTGCACTAAGTTGATAAGCATGTACAACTCCCTAGGTCTTCCCAGTAGTGCTACGACATCCTCGAACCTCGGGCTATTGAGGTTGAGAATTCCCAACACCTCAGCCCCTTCCTCTGTTTTGGTTTCGAGCATGCCCCCCCTGTTTAGTGTTCCTTATGCGCAAGGAGGGTTGGGCCATAGGGTTGAGTTGCAGACCAAAAAATATACCACGAAGCCAAACTCTAAGAATTGCAACAGCTACCATCTATGAGCCTGACCGGACTGGAAACCTACTTTCTAAGTGGCAGCTTGACAAAGAAGCCTTACGATATCAGAAATAATGTAGCCATATAAAGATGAAAAAACACAATGCAACATAATAATAAGAAAGAGACTTAGAAAATAGGTAAAGCTTCACGGAGTTGACCCAACCCCGACACAATGGGCCCCTGTTTTTTGTCTTCAATGTCGAGTAACCCTTTGAAACAGGGGCTACTTTCCAATCTTGGTAGTTCCTTTTATAGATTTCCCAAACTGCATCAAGCAACTATATCGTCAGAAAGGAAACAATCTGAAATAAACCCATAAATCCAAGACAATGGCTAAAGCCCTAATGCAAGATACAAAGCCATAAGAGAAATCAAAATGCCATAATAAAAAGAAATACTATCAAGGGCTGTTGGTTGATTTTCAAAAGTGGAATTGCTTGTCTCCCATACAACCCGGAAACCCACATAAATTTCCTATTTCGTTGACTTGGAAACAACCATGTTAAGATTCAAGCAATAACAATTAACCAAAGCAGGGAGGTTAGACTTAGGGAAGACAAAAAGGACGTACCTGCACCAAATGCTCGCAGTATGGGAGAAAAAGATACGTTGGTACCGCCCTGTCGTAGACACCCTTGGAGCCTCGAGAAGTCGAATTACCAATGCAAGCAAGAAGACTGAAATTCTTAAGCCAAACTTCTGAGGAGAGCTTACTGATCGAGTCTCGCGCCTGACATCACACTTAACAACATTCGTTGCCACCTTACACATGCAAGGAAGTAAATGAGGGCTGCCATCTGACCACCTATCTTTATTCGTCATAATTACACTACTTTTTGGCTTGGATCCCACTGAGACCACTTCACCGACTCTCACCCCAATCGGGGGAGTATTAATATTAATATTATTTATATTAAAAACGTTAATTTTATTAATAATATTAATAATTTCATATTCATATTCATATTAGCATTAATATACATATTAATATAAAACTCAATGTTTAATAAAATAAATATTACACTTAATGTTTATTATTAACTAATAATAATAATATTTTTAGAAACCTAAAATAACAAAAAACTAATATTATTAAAAAGAAGTGATCCACTCGACATTTCAATGGCCACACCAAATGAACCGGACTGACACCAAATGCCAATGCTATGTTTCATAAATAATTATTTAATACATTATAAGGATATCGACCTTTCACAAATAAGTTTTTAATAAATTAAACAAAGAGGCAGACTTAAGAAACTGAAAAATGATTGACAAATTTTTAATGTTGTCCATTGGAATATGTATTAGATGAAGAATATTCAATTGGCTTACAATATCAATCATTCATTTTATTAAAAATATAAATTCCGCAAGCCCAATTCCAATAAAAACCATATATTTAACATATTTAATTTAACATTATATTGAACTCGACTAATTCAAATTGGTATGCAATAATTTATTTCTCATTTCATCTCATTACCCTATATATATAAGTCTAGCTTTTTAACAAATATTCTTAAATTTTCAAACATGAATCAAATGAATTATATTCAATATGAAATTTCTAAAATCTTAGATTTGGTCGACATATTTTAAGAGATTATTTTCTTAAACTTTAACATTATATATATTAATATCTTCAGTATAATGATTGGTTTATTCAATCCTTAAGGTGTATTAGACTCTAGTGACTTTGCAACCTAGGGATCCTTCTCATCAAACTTAGAGTTTGCTTCATCAATGTCACATTGAGACAAATTACCATACTTTTGAGAACATCATATTTACCAAACCTTATCTTTAGAACTTAATATTGAAAACAACTTTATATTTTGAATTCGTACTACTATAATATTAAAGCACAACACTTTTGAATATTTAAAGCTTCACTTAATTCTATGCAAAATCTCATGGCTCATGAGAACTAGAAATGTTTAGCCCTCTTCCTTCAAAAGATCTTTGCCAATGATATATGAAAAACCAATTTACCAAGCTAAATGCATCAAGTTAATTATCTCTTACTTCAACACTAGTAAGGGCCCCACACCTTATTTTCACCCACGTGATAAAATTATCCTTATTTTCACCCACGTGATAAAATTATGAAACCTTGTAGACTTAATCTTTTCTATGATTTCAATAAATATTAAAATTTATTCCTTAAAATGAGATGCGAATAAAGAAATCTCTTTTAAAACTTTTTCATTATTCTTATTTTTAATCTCATTGTAATTACACCTAGTAATTATTTTATTTTCATTTAATCCCTTCTATGTTATATATTGTATTTCTTACAATTCCATGAACCACACTTTAATTTTAATAAACATTAATATTTAAATTAAACTCAAACACATTAACAAGTAAGCACATGAGTTTTGGAAAAAAGCAACCACTTAGCATTCTCTTTAATAATATGTTACAAACGAAAATGAATGCAGTATGAAAATTTCAACAAGAATCAAATATGTATCCTAAGCTTCATAAGGTAGGGCACTTTGTGATGTTAATTATAAGTGTGTCGATATTTTGTGTTCAAACTATTAATAATGATTTCTCTCTATTCTCCATCATATATCTTCTTGCTATCATGCATTATATATTGTGTTTTTGTTTTTTTCACGCATTTCTGTTTTTTCTTTCTATTATATGTTCAATGATGGCAAGTCAAAAGTTTTTTTTGTAAGTCTAATATTAATACTATTATTATTATATATTTAATATTAATATTAAATATAATATTATTATTATATATTTAATAAGTTGAAAAGGAAAAAAGAATTAGTTTTAACTTTTTTATATAGTAAATGTTTAGTAATTAATTTATAATTTTTATAATTAGATTAATAGTTTGATTGTTTTATTATGTGTATAGTAATTTAAAAAAAAAATTATAAGACATTTTTTAATTTTTTGAAAATTATAAGTATATGGGGGTTTTATTTTTGTCTTATATTGAGGTAAATTAATGTTCTTAACATATTTTTTTTTGTTTGTTTGTTAAATATATAGTTTCAGGGTATATATTACTAAATTGAAAATGTAATTTTATTATAAATGTACGAAGATTAATTAATGTCAGTTTAAACTATAACATTAGTTTTATTTTGTTTCTATAACATTTTATTTTATAAATAATTTTATCACTTAAGTCAATCTATACCAAGATCTTCATGCACCACCTCACAAATAATGAATACTATGCACTATTATTGTTGCTCCTTTTTGATAGTTATGTTTCTTCGAATTTGTCACACATGTCTATACATTGCCATACATGTCTTCATAACTTCAAAGAATTACAAAGGTAATATCTCATCTATCAATTATGTTGTTTGTGGAGTTGTTGATGTAGTGACACCACTAACCACTCGAGGATGTAGAAGTAGGCTTTGCACTAGATATTTCACCATTTGGCTTATACCTTTTTCTACGAGGGTAAGACTTGGTTATCAACTAGCTCTTCTAATGCCAGGTATATGAGAGCTTATTCAATTTGTTCTTCAACTTTTGAATCCACGATAGAAACAAATACTAGAGATATTGTCTAGTCAACATAATAAACTATTGTGACTTATCTAGCTAACTTTTCTACTATTGTATCTTTATCTTATGCTAAATTATATAATTATTATTGGCATAAACTACAATAGGTGTGCCAACTACTCAAAAGAGACAAATAATTTTCCTTTTCCTTCCATTATCTATCCTTTTCATATTCTTAGTGGTAGATAAGCAAAGCCACCTTCCCTACCCTATTGTTGAAGAGGCCATGCATTTTCTAAGAAGTTGTGCAACTTTCTTTCCATGGTATAAAAGTGGATTAAATTTTCATCGGTGAGTTGCGTAGACAACACTGAATTCCCCATTGTTTATGTGGTTGTATTTGGTTCACTTGTAGGTCCTTCAAGTATTCAATAAAAGAATTACTCAAGGCCTTCAAATTCAAGCCCTTCAAGGGCTTTGATGTATCTTTTCATGATTTACTGACCTTGTACTTTATTCATTTGAAAGAAAACAAACCCTCCACTCTTTCACTAAGCAGAAACCACTCTCCCTAGAGTTGACTAGAGATAATGTGATGTCATTATCTATGGTAATAAATGTATGTTTTGTGTGCCCATATTCATTCAATAAATGTAAGGATGACCTATCTATGTTATTTTCCTACATAGACAATGCTAAATAAAAAAAACAACCAACAAAATGAACATAATGCTTTGGAAGGAAATTATACATATATAATAATAAGGAGATTTACCAATTTATTAACCCATCTCTTTGACACTTTTAAATAACATCAAATATAAGGCTATCCACAATTTATAAAATAAGGCTATCTCTATGACTCAATCTTAGAGTATTGAATCCAAGTAAATAATATCCACTTGCTCTAAATCTTTATCGTGATGCTATGGTTCTCTAACATGAAGGGATGCTTAGTACTAAGGTGGTGTTAGTATGAATCTTAATTCCAAGTGTACGAAAAAAGACCACTTTAGTTGCACATAACAAATAGCCCTAACAACAGAAATGACTGCTAATATCTTTAGATCTGCAGTTAGGTGATCAAGATAAATGTTGCAAAAATCTAGATCTATACATTAGAAGACATTAAACAGTAGAAGAAACAAGATTTACTCCATGCATCCAATAGACAAGACAAGAATATATCAAATGAATTTTGTATTAATGGCACCTGGGAGGAAAACACAAAAGGGTGTTCCCGGTTTTCCTCAATGGGATGGGTTCTTGTAAGTCCTCAGCACTTCAGATTTAGAATTCCTCTCTCTTGATGGTGTAGAAAACCCATAAAAAATGGAAAAGTATGGCTATGATGGTGGATCAATAGCCAGACCAAGAGTTGAGATCCAAAGTGATCTTTAGGCAACAAAAGATGACAAATGAATGGGAAAACCCTTCTATTTATAAAAAAATATTGAGTTAGTCTAGATATTTGTGCATAGTTAAAATATTATTAACCAGATCAAGATCCAACTTTTATGGAATATTTTATTATATTTGTTGGAGGGAAAAGGAATTTGACTTGAGTCAAATCCCCTTATTTGTAAATAATAAATAAATAAATGATTTATTTATCATTTTAAGGATGTGATTAAGTAATAATAAACAAATAAATGATTTATTTATCATTTTAAGGATATGGTTGAGTAATAATCAGATAAATAATGATTTATTTAATTATTCAAGGGAGATTTAGTCCTCCGGATGCGGATGTTAGTTTTGGGTGATGGGACTTCAGTCCCTACACGACTCCCGAAGGAGCTTGCGTGGGGTGGCCATATGGCCCCCTCCACATTCATTTACAACGCCTTAACTCCGCCAGCTTGCATGGCATTAACTCCTCCTGCTCGACTATTTCTCCATCCTGCTCTTCTCATTCGACCTGCGATGGCGTTTTTCTTTGGTTGTTTCGCTTGCTACTATGACAATTGCAGCTCCCCACCTCCTCTGAGTGGTGCCTGCCCTACTGGTTGTGCTGAGCCTAGCGCTCGCACACAAACAAGGCGTCGCTGCACGCTCCTTGGATGCCTGGAAACGTTGCCGGGGTACCACTTCACCCAGAGTGGTTTTTGTTGTGCTAACTCCTTTCGTCGTGCTCAGTCTGCTAATTTTTGTAGATTACCTTCGCTCTTTGCATGCTCTACCTGTCAAAGGCACTCCCATCCCGCCTCTACTTCCATGCCGCGCCTTCGCCATAGAATGAGATGTCGGCGTGGCTCTAGCAGGGGCTGTGTTACCCGTTTTGGGCCCTCAACCAGCTTGAATTTTGATTCCTCCTCAAAAGAAACCGCGTGGGGTCATTACCTAGAGACGCACAATCTAAGGGGCCGAGCCCGCCATATAGGAAGTGTCCATTTCGCTCAGCCAGCTCCGCCTCCCTCTGTCGACCCTCCCAGACCTGCAGTTCCCCCTGCCCCCTATGTGTCAGCTAGTATTCCCCTGCGTCAAACTTCCCAGAGAGTAGATTTCCGCTTTGAATGTTCTCTAGATAGGCTCGTTATAACAGCTTTTGTCACTGTGACTCTCAGAGAAGAGTATGCTAACCAAACCCCCTCCCCTATGCCATACCCCCTTCCCACTCTGGTCAAGAATGATGCAATGAGCTTTGAGACGCCCGTCGATATCATTCATTTTGCCCAGGGCAAAGAGCACAAGCAGGAAGAGGTTGCAGATAAGAAAGATGTGCCTAAGGAAGACAAGGAAGACATTAGGGACGAGTATTGGTGCAAAATTTTGGAGGAGCCGCCGTCCCCAGCTCATGATCAGTGATTTTCACGGCCTTCAGCCTTCATTGGTACTACTGTTCAATCATTTTTGGAATTTTTTGTTTCTATGTTTCAATGCTCAGCTGAAAATGTTGAATGTTATCTTTAGCATATATTTTTTTGTTATGTCAAACTGTATGGACTTTGGGCTAGTTTCCCTTCTAAGGGCGGCCAAACTGCTTCTTAAAGGACTGGTTTCCCACTCAGGGCATTCCAGACTTTTTTTGTACATCATGGCTATTAAGCCCAGCATTCAGACTTTCACAGCTGACGCTGAGGCAATTTTGTACCAGTAAATTATACAAATAGAATTAGTATTATTTAGAAAAAAAAGGGGAGATTTAGTCATATTTAACAAAGAATATTATTTAATTAATGTTTAAATAATTATTCTTAGAAAATAATAAGATAAATAATGATTTATCTAATTAATTTCCTTGTTTTGGGTTAAATATAACCAGGAATATTAATTTAACTATTGTTTAACTAATTATTACTTGAGGAAAATCGAACAAATATAGATTTATTTAATATTTCCTCATGGGGTTTCCTTTTTAGACCATAATCAACTTAATAAAGGTGGTTTACTAAGTTATTTTTTATAGTGAATGCGATTTTAATTAGGGTAAAATTGGTCTTACATGGTTTAATTGGGTCCATCTAATAACATGGGTTAGACGACCAAAAAATGGTGTAACAGATTTCCCCCCAGCGTGCGAGCGTTAGGAGCTAATCGTATGACCGAAGTACGTTGTAAGAACTCAATCACTAGACGTATAAGGGGAAGTCAAAGAGAGAGGAGTGTAAGGTAGACCAAAGTGCTGAAAGAACTAGACCCTGAGGAGGTGAGACTTGCAGGTGCGACAAGTCTCTTTGATGAGTGAGTACTTTCTATAGGCGGCGAGGGAGGTATACCTATGCCCGCCGAGGCAATAGTACAAACAATAAGGCATCTTGAAAACCACGGGACGAAATAATATAGGATATGCTGGCATAAACATGAGCCAGATAAATAACATGATAATGAATCCCACATACATATTGTGCCTGGGATAACAGCCAGGACTTGTACAATAATATCTGAGTACATGAGATATGAATACAACCCAGATACCCCTGTAAACAGGAAAGGGCTCTAAAAATATAACTGATATATGCAATCAAGAAGGTGCTGCAAGCGACTGAGGTCGGTATAATCAAATATATGGAGCTGCATCGAAGGCTGAAGTGAAGAAGTCATCCATGTATGTGGGGGCTACCTGTAGGGCCACTCCCTCATGAGGGTTGAGACATCTCACACACACCTTGGAATCACCGATATCAGCTTCTGCATCATTGAACCATCAAGTATACAGATCTCGATCATGCTGAAAGGAGCTGGAGCTGAGAACCAATCAAGTCAAAGGGAAATAAGGAGTTCCTTTGCCTGATCCAGGGCACCAAACAAGAGTGGAAGTTGGAACCAAGGTACACCGCCCTCTAGACCTGTCTTCTGGAATGAATGAGTTGATGTCGACAGAAGGAGGTCCGCCATAGGTGAGGCAATAAGGTATCCTCAACTAAGGCACGAGAGACAATAGTAGAGCGACTGACAGGCTAACACCAATGATGATGATGAAATGGGGGGGACTGAGTAGCGAACAGACGACTTCCCTTGTTAGAGCATAAAGAGCATGGATGACCTGGCAGTGACTGACACAACATCATGAGGGATGGGGGACAGTGGGGCTAAAGGCCATAATGTGCGACACGAGAGAGGGACCAAGCAAAGAAGGATGGAGGACTATAGCGGGATGCAAAGGGACTCGAGATAGACTCCATGAAAGCAATGATGACTCAACTCGGATGCTCTAAACAAGGGTGACTCGATGGTGCTGCCACACAGGAAAAGGGTCCAATGGGGACCATAAAAGCATGAGTACAAGATGGTAACTCACGACGAAATTCGACACGAGCGTAGACAAGTATGGAGGCAAAGTGATGCCCTCGGTATGAGTGTTGCAAGTGAAGAAATTCAATTTTGAGGAGGAGTGAAGTGATGCTTCTTGCAAAAAGGGTGTCCTGGTGAAGTATCAAATCACTAAAAACTAATAGATACCCATTTGAGGGCTTTCCAATGGTACATACGGTTCATCAAACTGAGCTACGGTTTGGCTGCAGCAGGTAAAAGAAAAATAAGGGGTTTTATTTTAATAAGGTTTTCCCACCCAATTCACTCATTCGCAGGTGGAGCTATGGTGAATGTAGTGAGGAGAGAAGGCCCTAAATCTTGTGGTGATTGTAGCAGAAAAACCGACCGTTGGAATTGAGAGCAGTCAGTTGCAGGTAAGAGGCCTAATCCTACTCTTTCATTTTAGTGGATTGAAAGTTCAGTTTAGGTACCCAGAGCTCATGAACAGGCCAAGTCGCACTTTTTTTGGTCTGCTCTGTGACCTGGGTAGCAGGTCCTGGGTAGAAAACTGTGACCTGTACCAGGAAATGACCTAAATAGTGCGACCTGTCAGAAAAAGGGGTTTTCAGTGCTGTTTTTGGCTGAGATCTGGGATTTTGATGGTTGAGGGGCATAGGTGCCCCCAATCATGTTGTGGACATGCCAAGATGTATTTAGAAAAAGGGAAATCTAAACACATTTTAATGATGTGGTGCGCCATTTGTTTTCGGTATGGTGATGCAGTTTGAGAAAGGAAATAGACGATTACCAATCTCTTTTGGTACTACATATATGAATCAAATGGACTTTAAGTTTCCGGGTTGGCATACATGGTGTTACTATCCAAAAGAGAGGATTTGGAGATAATGAACTGATGTTCTCCCAGAAAACCCATAGGTTGGTCAACCACAATGTCTATGAGACAGGGTTGCTGATGTAATATGAAGGAATGATGAGGGGTATCATCCCTAGAGTGATCTGAAGTGATATGGGACTCTAGAGATTCTTCTAAATGTGGAAGAATAATGGGACTAGAGTCGACATGACTAGATTCACTAGGAGAGTTGTGTAGAATTGCTTCTCCTGGTCTCTCAAATATGGGTGCCCCCTTACCCAAATATTGGGTGTCAATGTAATGGCCACAAAGTGCATGTGGTTCAAATGCATGAGTTCGATGTAAGGGGGGGATAGATAAAGTCAGGGGTGGTGACTGCTTCCACAATGCAATCATCGTAATAGAGGATGGGGTGACTGGTGAAAGAAATACCATCTGACGTGGCGAAGCTACCTGACTCATCATCATGAGAAGAGGGGTTCACATGCGCATCATCACAAGTGGTGACAAATGAATAATAAGATAAAGGATCTACCGATGTTGAGCCCAGGGTGATCACTGAAGGGAGGTCAAGCAAAACATCGGGGGAAGTCTCCAAGGGGACTTCTACTGAGGGTCTCATGGATGATGATAGGTAGAAAATGGTGGGTGAAGGCTCTGTCATCTCGACATTAGGAGGGGAAATGTCAATGGGAGCATGCGTGTCCTATGGTTTTGCTGAAGAAAAATGCACAAATAAGGGAGTGGTGGACTTGTTGTGCTTGGCCTCGAATTGGCGAACTTCTTCCAAAGAGGAGCAATACTCTTCAAGGCAGGGACAGAGGTGAGTATAGTGGCCATGGAAATCACACAAAGCGCAAGGGTGATTTGTGCGCAAAGACTTGAGTTTCGGGATTGAATCCGGTATAGTGACATATACCTCTGGGATATCAGACTCCGGAAACGTCTCATTGACCATGGACTTAAGGTGAGGCAACTCCGGACAAGTATGGGTGGCGTGGCCAGTGACATCACACAAAGCACATTGTATGGTATGCTTTGGAGGCCAAAAAGGGGTAGGGTTTGTTGGGGTAACCTTGTCCTTTGATGCCTCCTTGCGAGATTTTCCCTTCTTACGCGAAGCGGTTGCAACAGGAGGTGGTTCCTGTTGAGGTGAATGAGGCACTGTTGCAGCAAGAGAAGTCATAGGGACCAGTTGGACCGGGGTCAAAGCAAGATAAGGTTTGGGTTGACCAGGTGGGGTAGCGGCTGGAGGATCGAGGTACCAGGCGGGAATCCCAAGGGTCAGGTTAGGAAGAGAGAGGGTGGCCATAACAGGTACTGTGTACACTCCTGGTGGGGGAGCTAGGAACGGTATCTGACCAGAGGGGTAATGACTAGGCGGGATGGCTTCAAGATGGTTAAGGCCCAGAGGAACTGTTCCAGGAGGGTAAAGGGGGTCATGAGTACCAGCTGAAGGTGAAGGGCCAGGAGAAGAAGGTTCAGAAGGCTGATCAGAGGACATCATGAGAATCTGGTAATCAGGGGAACCAGATGGAAGAGGTTGAGTGGCAACCTGAACTTCAGATGGTTGGGTAGCCACAAATCCCTGATGTGCATCCACCTGCGCCTGAGGGGGCGGTGACTGTTGTTGTGGGGGTTGAGAATGCGAGGGAGGCGGAGGTGCTGATGCTGGAGGAGCTGGAGCGCCAAGCTGCAGATACAAATAATAAGGGGGTTGGGTAACAATGTGGTAAATAGGAGGTTGGGCCAAAAGAGGAGGCATGTTGTATCCTGGATACGTGCTACTAGGAGGGGGAAAAGTGTGGGAGGAGCTGCCCCCCCCAGGAAAACCATAACCCATGGGATGTTGAGCATAGGGATGAGAGAGAGCTCCAACGATACCGTCGGTAGCATGAGGTGCCCCTAGTGCGTTGGCACCACAGGGTCTGGGGAGATCAGGTAGAACAGTATAAACATAACCCGTTTGAGGATAGATCAAGTCATATTTTAACACCATTTGGAGGGCAGCTTCTTCGGTTTGAGGAAAATGCGATACGACATCTTTCCCGATAGGAGGTAAGAGAGATCTAAGGAACCAGTCCATGTAGACACGGTCTTCAAAGGTAGGGGATTTACATTGGCTCTTTCTTCTCCGCCATTCCTGGACATGATTGAATAGGTGGGCCGCAGATGATTGACGGAAAGAAGTCAAAAGTTTGATACTAGTGTCATAATGAAGGGGAAGCTGGAAGTAAGATAAAAAAGCCCAGGCAAGAGTCGCAGAGGTGGTATGAGAGGAAGTGGCCTGATCAACATACCACTTAGAAGCTTCACCTGTAAGCATTCGTTGGAACAACCAAAGACGAACAGAGTCATCGGAAATGGAGTTAGATGAACACCACATGTGGAAAGATTGAACATGATTTGAAGGATCTTCTCCAGCAATGCCTTCAAACTTTAGGATGTCGAAAGGGAGCTTTGTCTAGCATCATGGTGTATAGGGTCGTTTATCAACCGGTCCAAGTCAGGGAGGCTGAGGCGTGCAATGAAGGGGAGCAAGGGCACAGCCGGGGTAGTGTCCGTAGCGGTCCCACTAGTGGTATTCCCAGTTTGAGGGCCGGGGTTGCCACCAATATAAGGTCCTGCACCAGACATGGTGAAGGTGTCAGGGGGAGAACCGAAGGCGGAACGAGAAGGAGAACCCAAAGGACCAGAAGAAGAGTCAGTGTGCGGACTCAGTGGAGGAATAACTTGAATCCTATGCGGAGGAGTAAGTATTCCTACCAGAAACTGAGGATGAAGGCCAAGAAGTCTCTGGAATAAACGCCTTGGTGGCACAATGGTGATGACACAAACATGACACAAAGGAAAAAGAGACTAACAAGGGCAAGGAGGTGCAGGATCAACTGATTACAATGTCGAAACTAGGGCAAAAAGGTGTAGGATCAATTGATTTCAATGTTTTAGAGTCTTTGCTTGGCGGTGTTAACCAAGCCCCTTTTTGCTTAGGGTGGGTGTGTAAAAGTGTGTAAATTTTAATTTTTAAACCCAGACATTTGTAGAGAAAAAGAAAAAGTGTGTTGTATGGCTGTAAATAAACCTGCAAATGACAGTATATAGGCCTACAAAAACAGAAAATAAACAGCTAATAATGCAATAATCTAAACCCAAGGAGGTGGGGGTGGGCCTCTCAAAAAATAGTTTATAAATGAGTAAAAAACTAATCAAAACACACTAAAAAAAACTAATAGATCTAAGGTCAAGAGGGACAGGGATCTAAAAGACAAAATCTGTTGGAAAGTGGTGCAGAAAACAACAAAAAATCAGAGGAAAAATTGTTGTAAAAACGGTGGCGAAAGGCCATCTCCTGAAGGGAAACATAGTGAACCCTATAGGAAAACCCAAACAAAGCTAGATGAGGTGATTTGGATGGATAACAAGCCGATTTGAAGCAAATCTGAAGGTAAGGTATCAGATCTGAAAAAATGGCTGAAGACCCTGGAATTTCAGACGACCTGCAACAGAAAAAACTCTTCCACAAAAAGTGGATGGTACTGAAGCCCTAGGGGGCTAGGTTCCCACTTAGTTGAGCGAAACAAAACAAGTACAGGTCCAAAACGGGCGGAGACAGAGGTTAGACAACTCTAAACAGAGGCTCAGACAAACCCAGAAAACTTTCAGAATAATCCCTGCAAAAAGTCCAGGTCGCAGTTTCTGACCTGTTTTCAGCAGAGGTCGCACTTTTTGGGCTGTAAAGTGCGCCCTGGAGATCCATGTCGCAGGTTTTGGGCTGAAAAGTGAAACCTGCACTTCCGGCACTCTCGGTAGAAGATTTCAGAAAAAAGTTGTCGTCTCAGCTGCAGCTGATGTCTATCACCTGCGCAATGGGTTCGAAAACACGCAGAAGTTAGAATTTTTATCATTTTAGGGTTTTATAGGCTAAAAACAACATCAAGAAAAGAAAAAACAAGGGTCTGAAGAAAAATCCTAGGGTTTGAAGCAGTTGGATATGCAAGGATCAGAAAAACGACAACGGTCATAATCGTAAACCCGTGTGGAGTCGCCAGTTGTTAGTATGAATCTTAATTCCAAGTGTACGAAAAAAGACCACTTTAGCTGCGCCTAAAAAATAGCCCTAACAGTAGAAATGACTGCTAATATCTTCAGATCTGCAGTTAGGTGATCAAGATAAATGTTGCAAAAATATAGATCTATGCATTAGAAGACATTAAACAGTAGAAGAAACAAGATTTACTCCATGCATCCAATAGACAAGACAAGAATATATCAAATGAATTTTGTATTAATGGCACCTAGGAGGAAAACACAAGAGGGTGTTCCCGGTTCTCCTCAATGGGATGGGTTCTTGTAAGTCCTCAGCACTTCAGATTTAGAATTCCTCTCTCTTGATGGTGTAGAAAACCTAGACAAAAATGGAAAAATATGGCTATGATGGTGGATCAATAGCCAGACCAAGAGTTGAGATCTAGAGTGATCTTTAGGCAACAAAAGGTGACAAATGAATGGGAAAAACCTTCTATTTATAACAAAATATTGGGTTAGTCTTTATATTAGTGCATAATTAAAATATTATTAACCAAATCTAGATCCAACTTTTATGGAATATTTTATTATATTTGTTGGAGGGAAAAGGAATTTGACTTGAGTCAAATCCCCTTATTTGTAAATAATAAATAAATAAATGATTTATTTATCATTTTAAGGACGTGATTAAGTAATAATAAATAAATAAATGATTTATTTATCATTTTAAGGATATGGTTGAGTAATAATCAAATAAATAATGATTTATTTAATTATTTAAGGGAGATTTAGTCATATTTAACAAAGAATATTATTTAAGTAATGTTTAAATAATTATTCTTAGAAAATAATAAGATAAATACTGATTTATCTAATTAATTTCCTTGTTTTGGGTTAAATATAACCAGGAATATTAATTAAACTGCTATTTAACTAATTATTCCTTGAGAAAAATCAAACAAATATAGATTTATTTAATATTTCCTCATGGGGTTTCCTGTTTAGACCATAATCAACTTAATAAATGTGGTTTACTAAGTTATTTTTTATAGTGAATGCGATTTTACTTAGGGTAAAACTGGTCTTACATGGTGTACTTGGGTCCATCTAATAACTATGGGTTAGATGACCAAAAAATGGTGTAATAGGTGGCATAAGTGGTGATGGGGATCATGCTTCTTGTGCCTTAATTTGGAATAGAAATATAGGCTCAACATAACACTACATAATAAGATATACCTAAATAGGTTTTGGAACAAGATGTGCATCATATATAACTAATTCCATTATATTTACCTCTTAGACTCCAACCACTATCTCAATGGGTAGTTATGTTACAAGTTTTTCTCCTAGGGACTCTAGATTAAGAGGTCAAATAAGTGATGCATGTAATAACCTTGTAGTCACAAATGAAAACTTTTCATAGGAATAAATACATGTATTATAAAACCTTTTTCGATATTTCCATGATGGATGGATCAAGTTTTCAAGCAAGCAGTGCATGGAATTGATATTTGGACAATATGCTACATGAAATATAAACCTGGAATGGTGTTGGAAATTGTGATAGTTAAAGGATTTCTAAACCAAAAAACATAATCTCAAATGTAGGGGTACAATGTTCAAGGAAGTTTATGACATTTAGCCCGATGAGATAACATGAAATAAGCATTCAATTGCATGGCATCCAATTATGATTTCCACATGATAGTTACGAGTGATGTTATTTTTGAAGAGAGCAATAGAGGGAAACGATCTATATATGATATTTGAATACATTAAGATGTTGAAAATTATCACAAAAAAATTATAACCATGCCGGCAAGGTCTTTACCACCTGTTGACGGTGCAGGATGTTGCCAACATGTAGGGGATCTCCCCAATATTAGGTCCCAATTAGACCTCACATCGTTTGGTGTAGGAGTCCCAACTGGTTATAAGGTTCGACCACCATTTTGAAAGGTTTAGAGATGCACCTTGGTTACACAAATACACAAGAGATCATAAAAACTTCTTTGGGCAGGAATAAAGTAAGTTTTGTGTGACACTGAATGTAGAATGGATAGGAAGATTCCACTTATGTAAAGAGAGACGAGCCTCTAATTAGGGAAGTAATAGTACTATCCTAAAAGAGACCAATGAGTAGAAGAGAGAGAATTGTTGATTAACCTGAAAATCAATTCACAAGATAAATAACAATCGTAAAATCATAACAATACTCATTCAGCAATATCCATATCCAAGCAACAAAATAGTTCATTAATATTAGTATGTATTGCGCCAAAATATACCAAACTCACCACTTATGCGACATCTCCGAGAAAAAAACTACAAAACCCTTTAATGTGAAATGCAGGGAATCGCAGAATCAAAGCTTCCTCCACACAATAGACAACATCTGTAATTTTGTACATTTGCTCCATTTCAACAACATAACCATAACCAAAGCTTGTGTTTAATGATTACCTATTTTTGTTAATACAGACATATGTGTTATTTATACTTAAAATATTGGAAAATAAAATATGGAATATTTAATACTAAAATATTAGCAACAAAAAACTATTTATTACCGATATTTGATAATACACACATATGTGTTATTTATACTTAAAATATTGGAAAAGAAAATATAAAATATTTAATAATAAAATATTAGCAACAAAAAAACTATTTATAATTAAATTATTGGCAATAATATTGTATCGATTCGTCATTTTATTTGGTGTTATTGCAAACAACAAATATGGATTATTTAATACTAAAATATTAGCAATAAAATCCTTCAATGCGAATTGCAAAGATACACAGATCCGTACAATGAAAGCTTGGAAGCTTCCTCATTAGAATGGAATTCTTCCACACATGTGCCAAATTTTAGAAAAATAACCATAAGCAAAGCTTTTTCCCAATATTCTAATCATTCATGTCATTATAGGTTCTTTGCATTGCAGAACAATCCAAGATTTTCTCAACTAAATAGTGATAGTAAAAAATATGCAAATTTGGATAGTTTATAAATAAAATATTATGAACAACAAATATGGATTATTCAATACCGTTGACTTCAACTTTATATTTCCAAGCTCACTTCCAATTAGTGGTTTGTACATAACATAGTCCTCAACATTCACATTTCCATTGTGCAGAAGTTCATTGTGCGCAACTCATTGTGTCGACCTACACACATCAGTCTTTTGTATAATGATTCATTTTTTATAATATTCTAGATATCTCAATCTGCTCTATTATATAATTACAAGGAATAGCATAAATGGATGTATAGTCCTAATGCTTGTAATGATTAACCATTAATACATATTAACTATATTAACTATAATCATTAACTATATTCTTTTGTTGTAATAGTAATAGACTATGCATTTGGCAAAAGAAATGGATCAAATGAGTTTGTAAGCATAATCACAACCACCGTAAAACAATATCAGTACTTATAGCAAGAACACTCATGTTTTAGCCAATCTAAATAACTGGTGGAGTCCAACTCACAATGTTTGTGGGGGAATTTGTGTGGATGTTGTTGTGCGGAGAAAACATTGGTTCAGACTTAAATGTGGACGAGATGTGGGCCCCACTAAATTACAATCTTATAAGTCCAACACTTTCTTTGGTCTTATTGCGAACAACAAATATGAACTATTTAATACTAAAATATTAGCAATAAAATTCTTTGGTACCAAGTGTGGCGTTTTCCTCATTGGAAGCTTCCTCTGCACAATGGACTTTCTCCACACTTCCGCACATATGCTAATTTGTAACATATTCGAAAATACAAACACATGCATTATTTACAATTAAACTATTATCAATAATATAAGCATAAGCCTGTAATACGAAGTGCATACATACAGACAATGAAGGCTTCAAAGCTTTCTCGATACATTGAATAAATTAAATAACAATAGAGCATATTATTTACAACCAAAATATTATCATTAAAATAGAAAATATGGATTATGTTTTGATACTAAAATATTAGCAAAAAACCTTCAATTCTAGATGCAAATATCTGCACAACGAAACCTTGAAAACCACCTCTGCACATCCCATAAACAATGTTTTTGTGCAATGAGATGTCATTTACTTAAATATCATAACATATGCATAAACAATGTTGCTACCTGCACAATGGAAACTTGAAAGCTTCTTACGCACAATGAACATTTTCAGCGCTTATGCGTCCCTTATAAAAAAATCTTTTGCTCAATGAAATGAAATTTTGTACATAAATTTATGTGCACTCCGCACAACTAAGAATAATATTAGCAATAAAAGTGTTTAGTGCAAATTGTGTATATCTGCACAAAAAACACATTAACACAATGCTAATATTCGTATAGACATAAACAATGTTATTATCCGCATAATGAAAACTTGAAAGCTTCTTCCACACAATGAGAATTCTCCCCACTTTTGCAAGCCCTATAAACAAAGATTTTTCTTAATAAAATGTGTTTTTGTACACAAATTTGTGTGCACTCCGCACAACTTTCACTCAATTGACTATTAATATGCATTATTTATAACTAAAATACTAGCAATAATATTGTGCGAACTAAGCAATGCAGAACAAACATGCATTGAGACAAAAATGTGGACAAAATGCGGGCCTCTTTGCACAGTGTATGGAAGAAGCTATGCAAACATTATTGTGTGGAGCAAGCAGTGCAAAACGAGCATGGGCTGAGACAAAAATGCAGATCTCTCCACACAAGATAGTTCTTCTGCACTTTTGTATATGCCAATTGTCTGCTAAAATATTAGCAATAAAATCCTTTAATGTGAATATATTTATCAATTAATAATATGGCTAAACAAAAATCATTATTGAATACGAAGATAGCTTCCACTATGTGAAAATCCTTATGCAAAAAGAATCTTCCTATGCACATCCCATAAACAATGCTTATGTGCAATGAGATGTCGTTTACTTAAATAGTAGTAGTGTACATAATTTTCAATTAAAATATTATCAATGGTACGTGTTTTAAAACATTTATTCTGGTTTGTTTTTTCCCATGATTCCCTCTTGCTACTTTACATCTCTTAACCATGCCCAACCATATACCTTGTTTACATGTCTTAGGATTCCAATAGACACCACGAGTGCAGAGCTGGTGAACATTGTGTGGGAACCCACACTTCTGCACAATTACAATGAACTATGCGGGAGTGCATAGCTCCGCACAATGCTCATTAACTCTGCGAAATAAAGTAACTATAATTTCAATTATACTTTGAAATATGGAAATAATATTAGCAATAAAAGCCTTTAATGCCAACATATGTATCAATTAACAATATTGTTGGAAAAAATGCATTATTGAATACGCAGATAGCTTCCACTATGTGAAAATCTAATGAGATGCTAATGTGTGCATAAACAATGCTATTATCCACAAAATGGAAACTTGAAAGCTTCTTCCAGAATTTTACATTTCGTGGAAGTATGTTTATCCTAAGAAATTTATATAGATATCCATGTGGACTATTTATATGCAGCATAACATTATCTTACATCTAATTCTGCGTTTATTTTGGTTTGTTTTTTTCCACAATTCCCTCTAGCTAATTTACATCTCATAACTATGCCCAACCATATACCTTGTATTTACGTCGGATAAGTTAGAATTAGGATTCCAATAGACACCACGAGTGTGAAGCTAATGAACATTGTGTAAGAGTGCGAACACCAGGAGTGCAGAGCTAATGAACATTGTGCGGAGAACCACACTCCCACACAATTACAACCAAGAGGTATAATGATTGAACTTTGGTTTTCAAGTCTAATTTTGATATTGTTAAGATATCACGATGAATCGGGGAGTTATAGTGCGGGAGTATGGAGCTATAAAAATTGTTCATTAGCTCTGTACTCCACACTAATACTTATATCGGAAAATAAAATAAATATACTTTCAATCATATTTTGAGATATGAAAATAATATTAGTAACAAAAGAATTTAATGCCAAGTATTTATCTATTAATAACACAAAGGCATTATTGAATATGAAGATAGCTTCCACTCTAAGAAAATATTTATGAAAAAAAATCAATTAAATAGTGAAGTTAATGAACATTATGTGCGAGTGTGAACACCATGAGTACGAAGCTAATGAACATTGTGTAGAGATTAGCACTCCCGCACTATCACGATGAACCAGGGAGTTATAGTGCAAGAGTATGGAGCTCTGTACAATGCTCATTAGCTCTACACTCCACACTAATACTTAACTCGGAAAAGAAAATAAATATACTTTCAATTATAATTTGAAATACAAAAATAATATTAGCAATAAAATCCCGACGTGTTTATCAATTAAAAACACAAAGGCAATATGAAGATATCCTCCACCATGCGAAAAGATTTATGCAAAAAAAACAATTAAATAGCGGTAGAGGCAAGGATTAGGCTGCATCACAACTATTCCTCTTGTCTTTGTTTCTATATTGATACAATTGTCCTTGTGACAGACATATATCATCTCTCATGACCCTTTTAGCTATTAAGAGAATCTTTGGGACATGCATGAATTTTGGTTTCATATGCCATGGACAACTCCAATTATTTTTAAGTTAGTGCCTCATACAGTTGTATCATATCCTATAGATTTTCTCTAAGTGTTAGAGGGATTGATTTCATTTATTTTTTGGTAATATATATGATAAAATGGGGTGTATCATCCTCACTATGAAATCAATTTCTTGGCTTATATATAAGATTCAAAGTTGATGGCACTCAGTTGTTACATGCTATCCTTACTATTATTGTTGGGGCTAGCTAGGGAGAGTCCTACGTGGCTTATATATAAGTTACAAAGTCGATGGTACCCCTTACTTACATGTTATTTATGGTTGTTGTTGTTGGGGCTAGCTATGGGGAGTTTTATGCGATTGGGACATTTGAGCCATGTTATATTAGTTATGAAGAATAATATTTTTCAATTTGGTAGTAGTGAATGATTTCAAGTACATTTCCGATTGAATTTGACACCTTTCATTTTCTAAATTTGTATGATTGAGAAAATGGTTTGAATTGAAGAGTTATTAGAGTTACTACTCTAGTATTCCTTACTATTGACAACATGTTCAAAGTCGATAAATCCACTCTTATCTATGTTCAAATATATTTATAAGATGCACAAGACAAGATTGAGTTTCTTTAGCTTGATTCATAGTTCCAACAAGATGAATTACAACAAAGGAATCAACATTTTGAACTAGTTATTGTCAAGAACAATTATCTATTTGAAATTGATTCCCATTAGAAACCAACACATGACACCACTTCAATAACATATTCACATGAAGATGAAGAGGTTCCACTTGCACTTTCCAAGCCTGTCATCAAACCTTGGGAAGAAGTCATCAACAACAAGTATAAAACCAACCTTGGATATGAAAAGTAAGTGACCTTTCACATTCCAAACTATTCTAAAACCATCCAGTTTCATAGTGTTGGGTTTCTTTAAGAAATTTCATCTTCACCTACTCCACTTCCAGACAAGATTTGTAGATGTCAACATTATGATCAATTTTTTCACATAAAAGATTAGTGTTTTGATCTTCACCCTTGTGAGCATTGTGCAAAACATACTCATCATTTAAATTTGTATTCCAGACATAAGATTCCTATAGGAGAAAAGATTCACCTTGTATGGATCTATTTTTGGAAATGGCCTTCAACAACCAAAAAGATATATCAGTCATACCAAATATTTCATTCTCATTTTCGACACATCTTTTAGTGGAGATATTTTCATATCTCACCTTATATTTGACAAGGGGGGAATTTATAGTCAACTACTAGTTTCGAACTCATATCAAGTGACCCAAAGCCACAACCATAACTAGAGCCTACAGCCAGAGCCAGAGCCAGAGCCTACAACCAGAATCAACCAGAGCCAAAATCAAATTTGTAGCGAGACAAACTCATGTTCCATGAGCACAATTTGGTTTGTGGCAACCACTAGTTGGCTTGTGGTCCTTCTTAAACCACCACTCAGTAGAATATTTACTACTCCTACTAGATGACAATTTATGGTCAACTTCAAACCACCATTTCAATAGTTTTTTGTTATCTTTAAACCATCATCAGAGATCAATTCCATTTAGCAAAAGGTAGTGACTTCTATCCAAATTCAAAAGTGTCCCACGAACTACTTCAAGCCAAGTTCTAGAGTTGGTGGTCAGCCTTAAGCCATGACTAATAAAGTACTTTGATTTCTACTACCCTTTAGTTTGTGATCTTTCTTAAACCACCACAAGTAGAAGAATTCAACTTCTTCTTCCCATTTGGTTTGTGGTCTTCCCTAAACCACTAGATTAAGAGAGCACATTCAACCTTTGGCTATTATTTACCTTAATATATCAACGTTGTTCTTGGACTCACATACACCCCTTCAAATCAAGGAGGGTAATGTTGGAAACATAATCCTTGAAAGTTATGTAAATTTGGCATATTCACTTGTGTGGAAGGAGAAAAGCCACAAGAGAACATGAAGAGTCATGAGGAGTCCAAGAGACCTCTTAGAAGATCAAACCAATGATAATTAAGCAATGTATTTATGTGTGTCATATCAATGAGAAATGCAACTCATGTTTATATAAATATCTTCTCATTTTTGTATGTCTGACACTACATATTCAGGATTAGAATGAATCCCTGCCCCATTAGTCCCACAATAACATATTGCAGTGCTTATAAGGCCTTGCTTTCTCCACGGGCATGCATGAATCAATGACATTGTGCATGCCTATGAACCGACCAACTTTGGGAGTTGGTTAAAGGGAGCAATAAACATATATTTGGTGGTGTATGGGATTATCGAGTATTAACTAGATTAACTAAATTTTTGGAGGTAGATCAAAGTACCATCTTCAAACTATAAGCAACTTATCGAGATTCGCAAAATGGAGACAAAGGTCAAGGAGTGTATTTGACCTCATCTTCACGCAAGTTAAGCCTTATATACTATGAGGATGATGACCTAGATAAGGTTATGGTAAACAAACTTTGTATTTAGATTAAAGGGGTTGGGCCTGATGTAATGGTTCTCAACCATTGGAATAATATTGTGATGATAGGCTATCTCTATTCTAAGATGGTTGAAAGAAATAATTACTAAAAGCAAATCCTTTTAGTAGTTTGAACCCCCTCATGCTTGTTGGATTTTACAAGTGTAGTAATGCCTTAAGACACTGGCAAGGTCTTCATTTTGGTTGGTAGGAGCCAAAGGTTAGGTCCTTCTTCCATTCGTTGAACTTACTAAACTAGTTGTGTAATAGATCACTTAACATCATGTAATTATTCGTTTCCTTTCATTCTCTTCTCTTGGGTGGGTTGCCTTTCCTTTTGTTATGCGCTTAGATGTTTTGTGCCTTAGTATTAACCTCTATCACCTAATTATGCACCTATATAAGGAGCCTTAACTCCTTTACATTTAATCAATTGCTTTTCTCACTCAAACTAGGGAGTGCACATAAGGGCTCACACCAACTCCATAGGAACTCCTATCTCGTACAACCAACCACAAAGGATCACACCAAAACCCATAATTGGAAAACTCAGTCTGATTAATCATCAATCATTTATTAAATATTATGCCCATGCAGATCTACTAGACTTGAAGAATCCCGTGCATAGATGTGTATTAAATATGCATTAATATTCAACTTGATAGGTTAAGTGCATAAATGTTGTATCATTATGGTTGTTTTTAGCCCCATTTTAATGAACTGCAAAGAGTGTTTCCCATTTCCATTTCTCATCATTGATATTATATATATAAATATTTCAAGTGAATGG
Organism: Pinus albicaulis; assembly: GCA_034641835.2. NCBI lineage: Eukaryota > Viridiplantae > Streptophyta > Pinopsida > Pinales > Pinaceae > Pinus > Pinus albicaulis. The sequence continues at coordinate 395,091,931 of CM076569.1, read as the reverse complement.
ATATCACAAGTGAATGAGAGCGTGATGTTCCAACATGAGATGACCTAGTAAATGATCTCGTAGAATCAATAGCAATGGAGTAATGTTGACATTAATGCAAGAAATAGTTAGTGGAGCACTAGCACTGGATTTAAATAGCATGTAAACTCTATACAGATTTAGATTCGAACAGAGAGTTCATGTAAAGTGTCCCATGTTTGTATGCAATCCCTCCAAACATGTTCCTGCAAACAACCATGTTCCCTTCTTACAATGGATACATAATTATAGAGAGACCTATGAGAAAGTATTGGAGTGTCATACAACAATTGTCAATTGTCAAAAAATGTGTATGGTCAAAATCTCAGCATCAAAACTTCTAAATTAACCACAAGTATTATTTAAAAAAAAATTGTATTTAAAATTTAATAATATATATATATATATATATATATATATAATTAAGTTAATTTTAACCAATAACAAATTTAAAAACAATTATATAATTAAGAGAATATATGCATTTTAAAAGGAAACATTTAATAAATACATGTTTTTCTTAAATAAATTTTAGTTTATGAGAATCCAATAACTATAACTATAGTAAGTCAAATATATATATAGTAATTTAATATAAGATGATCAAATATACGTGATATCTCCTCGGCAACATTATCCCGAAGTAGTTAGACTTTGAAATGCTCCCTTTTAAAAGGAACATATTCCCCAATACTATGGGGTTCATGGAGTCGCGATGAACGGCGAATCGATTAACGTATAAATAACGACTGAAATAACATTCTGTATTTTACATTGATCGATCGGTCTGCTATAACTCTTCGAGCTCAATCCATTGAGATCTTTCTGTATTCTATCGTTAGATGACCGGCCGTGGTAACATTGCCATCTACGTTTTCTGAGGTGAGCATTTCCGAACAAAATACATGACATCTTTTGGCTTCAATTTATTGCAGGAAAGCATCAGTTGTTAATATAATGTTTAGGCTCTGTTCCGAAAGTGAAAGACTCCACGGATTTGAAATCGTAAGATGAGTTTGACGAATTGATATTTTCCAAATTCTAGTTAAGTGGTAATATGAACTGAATTTGATGGGGATTCCCATAGTTAACCACCATTCTAGTCCTGTGTTGTGTTCTGTTATGTTAAAGATCTATAAAATTCTAACTTATTTGGTGGTTGCGGAGGCGAATTGCATCGTTTTTATTCATCCTATTTTCTTGATTTGTGTTTATGAATCTTCACAGTAGGAAGATCTTGGCAACTCATTAAACAGTTGTTGGCAAATAACTAAACATCAATAACCAGTTGGACAAAAGATAAGAGGTTTTTGACTTGATTATGTCCTCCAAGGGGTTTGAACATGGGTCTTATTTCTCAGAACCCAAGATCTCTATTGTGATCTTAATCCATTTTGACATCCTAAGAATACAGGCTAGGTAATCAGTATACCCAAATTTCCTAACCAGTTGGACAAAAGACAAGAGGTTTTTAACTTGATTATGTCCTCCAAGGGGTTTGAACATGAATCTCATTTCTGAGAACCCAAGATCTCTATTGTGCTCTTAATCCATTTTGACATCCTAAAAGAATACAGGCTAGGTAATCAGTATACCCAAATTTCCTGGCCCTTAACTATACCTGCAACTGTGGTCATGTGCATGAGCTCTCAGTCTTATTTTAAGTTCATTACAATCCTTTTTCAGTGAAATTCGATGTGCCCACATTGCATGAGCTCTTGCCCTTATATCTAGCTTATAACAAATTCTTGTCAAGGCAATCCAATATGCAAACATGGCGTGAGGTTTTGCCCTTCTATTTAGCTTAATACAATCACTTGTCAAGGGAATCCAAGATGCTAATATTGAGTAGTTAGAGAGTCTAAAATCAAACATTCATATGAAAGTGACCGTCAGGATCACTTGCTAAACACCAGTAAATTTGTGATGTAAACATACCTGTAAAAATGTTTTGTATCCAAGTCCAGATATTCTTTTCAAAGGCACACCTCAGAAAACATGGCCAAGATGTGTTGAGTTTCCACCAATGTTGATGATTGAAAAACAACCTTTGATCAAGCTTGTTTTTTATAGAAACATTGAGGATCATCTTCTCCCTCAAATATTTTATAATGTAGAAGACTAGGCCTACCTGAAGGCCAAAAATAAGGCCTTCAACTCTGATTGTGCCTTAATAGAACATCTTTGTGGGGAAATACCATCGTACACTATGGTCCTTTACATACTCTTTCAGGATTTTAGACTGTCTTTAAAAATGTTGGTGTTATATCAGGGCCTACATTTTAAAGAGTGGTTGTCACTGATGGGGTCACAGATGAGGCTTGCCAGCATTGCAGTCCAATTGAGACCATCTTTCATTTATTCTGGAGCTGCAGATCTACATGTGCCACAATGGGGATTTCATTTGGATTATCTGAAGATGCATATTCTTCAGTGATATCCACTAGATTGATGATGAATATTCCTCTGGAGCAGTTCACTGGGTTGGTGATGACTATTTCTTTGGACTACTTCACTTTAGAAGGTTTGTCAATGCATACAAGTTGTAGACTCTGTACGGATTGCGGTAACTTTGTTGTAAACTAGAGATTTTTTTTCTTAGCTTCTCTTTACAGACAGGCTGATCTTGTCTTGTACGTTGAGATAGGTGCTCCAGAGTTCCAGTTCCAGTCCCGTCGATTCTGGAACAGAGGGGCAATAAGCCCAATTTTAGTCTTCTCTCCTTGAAAGGTATCATACATATTCAAATAACAGTATCATACATATTCAAATAACAATTATGTAATTTTAAAGTCAAAAGGCTTATTTAGATAACACATATTTGAATAACTATATTAATAATGTAATTTTAAAGTCAAGGCCTAGCAAGACTCCAAATTAATTGAACACATATTTGAATGATTATATTAATAATGCAATTTTAAATTTAAGGCCTGGAAAGACACCAAATTAATTGAACACATATTTGAATAATTATATTAATAATGTAATTTTAAAGTCAAGGCCTAGCAAGACACCAAATTAATGGATAAACCCCTTATATGGAAGAAGAGAAGACACCAAATTAATGGATGAACCCCTTATATGGAACAAGAGGTGTACTCTATGAAGTAATAATTTGACTGTTTAGTCTCTGGACGTGTACATACCCTACCCCACTGGATTCAGACTTGTGATCTGCAAGGACAGAATACATGTTCTTAACTGTTTAGGTCCACTGGATAGAGTGGAGGTCACTCCTTGATAGTTTGAGAGTTAGTTCTTTGCTCCTGGCCATATCTTTGTTGAGAAACCAAATTTGTTCTAGGTACTGTTTTCTGTCTAAATTTGCATATATATCTTGGGGTTTTTGTTTGTGAATTTGAATTTCAAAGTGGACATATAGTGAGAATTATGCAGTGGATCCTGGTCTGTTGTAGTCACTGACCTATTGTGATTTTCCGAAACAAATGCTGTAAACTTCATGAGATAGAACTAATAAAAGAAATTCTATATGCAATGTGCAAGGAAGAATGCATACTAAACAATTTCTAGACTTGGATTGCAGGTCATTGGTGATATCTATTGGTTGTGAACCAAAAAGGAAAAGTAGCATTTTTTGTGTTCTGGAGTCTGAACTGAAGCCTTAGCATATGTGGATAACTGCAGAACTTCTTTCTAAGAATATCTTGAAAAAGTTCTATCCAAAAAAAGCTGGTACAATAAAATTAAAGCCTTGTGGTTATTGGAAATGTCAAATTCGATTTCCTATTTGTGGAGTTAATATCTTCACATAATTTAGGAGCCTGATTACATTCATACTGCATGTCTGTATTGCAGAATGGCTTATCCGGCAGAATCAGCCAACAAAGGTGTATGTCAAGCCCAGTTTAAAATATCATGAGAAGGAACCGCAAATGAATGGGAAGGAAACGATTATATCTCAGAAGGAAAGCCCAGGGCAGCTGGCTGCGGCCTTTAGTAAGCCGCCTCTGCCTCCGCTGTTTGGCCCCTTATTTGTCTTATCTATGCTGGAGATGCTACTTCATACAGAGAAGAAAAACGAATGATGATTTTCTACCCTTCTATTTCACTGCAATGGCCCCAAATTGTGGCCACATAAATAATGTATATAAAGTTCAGCTTTTGTGTAGATATCGATGAGTAACAAGTTATGGCTTTCTATATGAATCTGTATCTTCTTGCTGATTGATTACGTATGTTACAGACATAGAAAAAGAACATTGCAATAGGGTTTGCTTTTTGAGCCTTGAATTAAGAGTGAGATCTTGCAAAGGTATTGCAGTTTACCCTGCTATTATTAGATTTTAAAGGTATTGCCGTTTACCCTGCTATTATTAGATTTTAAATAGAAAACTCCTCTATGAAATCGAAGATATAAATGAAGGCAACTGATGAGATTGGAGTTTTGGGCTTCATTGTAATCTTTACATGAAAACGATGAAGTTATTTGTTGCTAGAATTATCTGAAAATCTGCAAATCTATATATGTGAAGCATTTTCGTGCCAATTTGATCACATTTTAACATGTCAGTATGGAGAGCCTTACGCTTTATGGTCTGAAACGTTGGCTCGATGGCACTTAAATGCCATTTTGAAAGTGCTCAATTGTAAATGTACTTTGGATATATTATCTTCAATAAAATAATATAAATGATAACTACAGCAGTGTAAAGAAGAATAAAGTGACGAGAGTGAAATTTTTAACGCAAAATGCTAGGTTGGTTGGGATCAACAAAGCCCTTTGGTTATACACATGCTCATGTATTTGGTGTAGACCTCTAGATTTGCAATTTTAGTTCTGTGAAGGTATCATAAGTGATATCCATTACCATCAAAAGAGAAAGACCACCTAGGGAGGGCTTGGGGAAGGAGCTTTAGGATCTTAAAGCTGGACCTATAGTCTCATAGAGTTCCACAAATTACAAATCATTCACAATGTGGGAGAAAGTATCTCGAGCAACTGGTGGAATCTTGAAACTAATCTTGAGAAGTGGTTGAGTTGAATGAGCCTCTATGAGCCATAGCGTGATTATTTTCTATACATAGTTGCCAAGTTGTATCCAGTGACACTGTCCTGCATGCTTAACTATGCATTCGTTTCTCCAACTCCAAACTGAATAGATGAAACTAATAAGAAATTCCAGAGTGAACAGTTGTGCTGTATTTTTGTAGCCATTCTACTTAAAGACCTAACTTACATTCAAACCTTGGCTTGATTCAAGAAAAGTGTGATCAGGGCAGGCATTTGTAAATTGTACTTTCAAACTCAATAGATGAAACTAATAAGAAATTCCAGAGTTGAACAGTTGTGCTGTATTTTTGTAGCCATTCTACTTAAAGACCTAACTTACCTAACTTTTCTTGTAGGGTGGGGTGGGTCTGACATACATTCAAACCTTGGCTCGTTGGAATCTGTGATCAGGGCAGGCATTTATAAATGAAGTTGTCTAGGGAGCCCGTGAAATAGCCTGGGCGGCAAAAAATTGTCGGAATCCGGTCAACTAAAACTCAAAAAATCATGTGCTTGGAGTGTTTAGAATCCATTTTTGATGCTGGAAATGGATTCAGCACTATCACAAACCTTTAGAGCACTCAAAATATTAAAGTTTAACAATTGTAAACAAGATTTTGGGCAAATCTTTGCCGAATTTTTTTGAAAAACATTGTCGGATTCTGAGTGAAAATGCGTGCTTTTTAGACTATGTGTTTATAAATTGTACTTTCAATTCTTACACGCAAGGCATCGGTCTTAATAGTAATTACTGGAATTGATTAAAGCATTGGCTTTAAGAATTGATTAAAGCATTGGCTTTAATAGTGGTCTGGAATCGACGACATGAACTTACGTGACAATCCAAGTCCTTTACATACCATTAGTAGATCAAATTTCTTTAAAATCAAAATTTAAAATCCGGTGTTAGTGTTTTTTTATCAAATTTCTTTAAAATCTGGTAGGAATTTAATGAAATCACAAGTTTGATATCTAATCTTGCATAATAGAAGTGTCTTAGCGGTTATTAAGAGTGCTAAGTCTATATATACAAAACCATTTTGGACAACACAAATCAAAATTTCGCCTCAAGTTTTCTACCCAATTTTTATGTTGGAAACTCCAAAAAATCGCACTAAAAACAACTCCTTATAAAAGTATCCACATCAGTGCGTGCATCTATATGAATCTATATGAGTATTTCAAGCATCAAACTTAACCATAATTTTTTTTCTTTTGTTCTCTTTATAAAGATTATAAAGACTGGAAATGAACTCAAGAAAGGGTATAGCTAAATGTTTGTTGTTAAATGGGGTTTAATTGGTTTAATAATTCAGTTTAGATTGTTTAATTGACAAAAATGATTGTTTAATTCGGCAAAAATGATTGTTAAATTGGGTTTCACTTGTTTAATTGGGAAAAATGTTGTTAATTTCTATATATGAGTTCAATTTTTATATATGACATGGTAACTTTATAATGAATATTTAATTGATTCGGTGTAGCTTGTGAACAACTTATCACTATAATTGAAGAGAAAGTTGAAGTAGTTCAACTACCCAAATAGTGAAGAGAAAGTTGAGGTAGTTCAACCACCCAGCCTAATTCACTATAATTGAAGAGAAAGTTGAAGTAGTTCAACTACCCAAATAGTGAAGAGAAAGTTGAGGCAGTTCAACCATCCAAATTACATGCATGAGTTTGTGGTAGGATAGGAAAGTAAAGTAAAAAACTTTGAAGCCTATTGAAGAGAACGTTGAGACAGTTCATGTATGTGGTAGGATAGGAAAGTAAAAAACTTTGAAGCGGGGAAGCCTATTGAAGAGAAAGTTGAGGCAGTTCAACTACCCAAATAGTGAGGAGAAAGTTGAGGCAGTTCAACCATCCAAATTACATACATGAGTATGTGGTAGTAGGATAGGAAAGTAAAAAACTTTGAAGTGGGGAAGCCTATTCAAGAATATTGAGAAGGTTTAAATTTGGTATTTTATGAAATTCAATTTTTTTTTTTAGTTAATGAATGTTATATATGTATTTTTGAAAAGGTTTAAATTTGGTATTTTTATGAAAATCAATTTTTTTCTAATTTAGTTAATTAATGTTATACATGTGAGACATTTGTATTTTATGAATTTAATTTTGATTTGCGTTTGGATTCAACGACCTTAAACTTTGTGACTAGGTGAGTCAGTCTCGTGATCCTTTTTATCTCTAAAGCTAATTTTACGAACATTTTGAAAGTCACATTTTGAAAGTCGACAAGTGTTGGTTGTTGTAGGCTTTTGTCGGTTGGTTGCATCTTTGTTGTTGGTTTATATGAGATCTCTCCTCTTTGTGATCACACTACTACATAAATCTTAGAAATTACTATTTTTCCACATATGATAGCCTTGCAAGAGAGTGTTTTGTTAATCAAAAACACTTTTTTCTTTACTCTATTGTCACTTTCTCATTCATGGATTTTGATTTCTTACCTCTTTCCTATTCTCAAACTCTTTGAGTTCTCACTTGGTCCTTTGGTTCTTCCTAAGGGAGATTGTTACATAAACTTGACCTTGTAATGGAGTTAAGGTTGTGTCAATAGTGATGGTTAAGAGTTGTGGATTTGGGCACTCAGTATTGGTGACCCATTGTAATAATCTCATGGTATTACAGGCAGTTGAAGCTGTTAAAAAGGCTTGTGCATTCTTCATGGTTGAGAGGTGAAAATAATAGATCTATTGTTAGTTGGTTTTTCCCCAATCGAGATTTTCCAGATAAACCATGTGGGTGCACATGGTTTGAATATTGTTACTATGTGTTTTATTATTATATTTATTATATTTATGATTTGAATATTGTTGCTATGTGTTTTATTATGATATTTATTTCTTTGGTATTTCCTTTAAAAGACTAACAGAGATTATATTCATATTAAAGATTTTCTGAAAGTGTCTTCGAGTAAAGGCTATTGGTCGAAGTGCATAGCATTTATTTTTTTGGATTTTTAAATAAGTTTGTTTGTTTTTTTTTTTTTTTTAATGATTAATTGTATTTTTTTATTTCCATTGAGGTTTTAAATAATGAAAGGCTTAAAAATTTAAGATTATATAATATTGTATGAAATAAATTAATCATATAAAAGTCACAGGGAGTTATGACTTCATGAAGGTAAGTTACTCGAATCTTATAATATGATGATATCATTTTAATGAAAGGCTTAAAAACTTAAGGTTATATAATATTGTATGAAATATTATATGAAATAAATTAAATTATATAGAAGTCACGGGGAGTTATGACTTCATGACGATAAGTTACTCGAATCTCATAATATGATGATATTATTTTAATACGATGAAATCATTTTAATCTTTTTGGGAAATAATATTTCCATGGTGACATGGTACTTTCCATGGGAAATAATATTTCAATAATATTTCCATGGTGTGCTGAGAGAGGGTATGTACATCATTCTTCAATGAGACCATGAATGAATTCCAAATTTCCAAATTGCTTGGAAGGTTCTTTATATGAATGGGATTATTACTTATGTTATGCTAAGATTTTGAATAAAAAGATTTGTGACTAAGGTTTGTCCTCCAAATGGCAAGTAGAAGTAGGTGGTTTTATGTGTTTTTGTTAATTTATGTTAATGAATTATTTTACATGAAATCAAACATAGAATGGAAGCATGTAATCAACAGTCTTACACTAGTCATTGTTTAAGGAGTTCACATCTCCTTGGATCAACTCTAATGGCATGATCCCTTCTCATTATGCTCAATGATCTACAAAGAGGAGTACAACAAATGTTGAACAAATGAATGATTAGTTTCTCATACAAAGAAACATACTGCTACAAGAAGCTCATCCCATGAGCATGCTAATCTTTAGTCAAGCATGTAAACAATCAACAACAATAGGAATCTACATCAAGATCCTAAACTCTAGCTTCAAAGCGCTATAATTGCGCAACAAAACACCTTGTAGTACATGAACAAAACTCTCCTTCAAAGACATAAAGAGGAAAAAAGAATGAGAATATATAACTCTGATGCATTTGATATTTCATAAATAATATGGAGAATAGACAACCCCTGCAAGGTCATCTTCATCATTAAATTTCTCCATAAGTTGTTTCAACACCATGGTTGATCATGGCACCCCTAAGCTTCAACATGCAAAAAAATCCTATCTAGAGTGCTCTATGAATTCTGAGACCTATTCCATTGAGTCTATAATACTCAAAAATGGTACCTTATCCTCTTGCTGCTCCTGATTTAGTCGAAAATTGGATGAATTATGACCTCTCCTAGTTTTCACACTATTCGCTCCACAAATTGCACAAAATCGGAGCCGGTCCTACAAATCCACTCGGAATTTGGCAAACTTCTACAATTTCGCCGAACAATGACGCAAATGGTGGGGCAGTTATTTTCTTTAATAACACCCATAATCTGAATTAGCGCTAAATAAACCTCATTAGGCATAAATTAATTCGAGATTAGAATTTTAATGGCATGCTTAAGGTCAGCACCTCCTATGTTTCGCCCTCGATCTGGGGTATAGGTCACATGTTGGTTTGTTTTGGGGGTTGGCCCCCTCTCCCCCCAACGGTGCATACACCAAACTTTATATTGATGAGGCATTGTATACGGTTAAGTAATAATGCGTAGGCAAGTTGGTAGTGGTGCTTTTTTGTTTGGCGGAGGTCTCAAGTTTGACCCCCGCCCGATCCATCCTATCCATAAACCCAAAATTTTAATACATCATCAGGGGGGCATTTGGTGGCCCCAGGCTGAGCCACGTGCCTCCTCCTCATTGGTCTCCCACCGACCAATAAAAACATGAAAAAACACACCAATCACACAATGCCACTTGGAAGCTTGCTATTCGTCGAAAGTACAATTTACCATCTTGTCGACCTCTCCAATCAGCATGCCATGTCAGCAGTACAGACTACTCATTGGGCTCTTTGTCTGAACAATTTTTTTGCTAAATTTGCATGTTCAGAAAAGCAGAAAAAACATGTTTCTGAGGCCATATAGAGTTCATTTTGCGCTAAACGAGTTGCGTCGGATTCAAAACGACGAACACTACGCGGTCGTTCAAGTTTCACGTCATTTTGAGAACTTTGATTTTTGAGCAAAAATTTAGCTCCTGGTGAGTCCCATATATGTTTCTTGTGATTGTCTTTAATGTGTTGTTGGTTAATACATTAAAAAGCAACTCTAAAATTAAGCATTTTTTCCAGTTTTTTGTTCACTTCTTTATTTGGCCTTCATTCTCCTTGCATTCCAATAGTTGGCAACATGTTCATCCCTATTAACCTTTCAACCAAGGAGTAATTTTGTTGGTATTGAGTCACATATTTGGATATTGAATCTTCATGGCCCTATTGACAACAATGGAGTCCCATATGTTAATTATTTCTCATTGATTCTAGGGACTTCCCATGGGGCTTGAGGGTAGTTCTTAGGCTTGTTATCGCTAATTCAAAACATTCAATGTACCTTTGAATTGAGACATATATCCTTGCTAATTCCTAGAGTGTCAAAAACTTAGCGGAGATCTTCTGAAGTTGGTAAAGGCATGGGTAAGCCTATTTTACCATGGTCTTGTAAGACTCGTTCCCTTTAGAAAAACATGACTGATATTCTTCCATTTTAGTGCTCTTTTGCTTCAGTGTCTTGTTTCCATACTTTAATAACTTGACCAATTGTTCCAACTTTGCTATATAGTAATATTTTAGCTTCAACTATCCTAGGATTTCCTTCATATTTCTCTCAATGGCTTGAGAGAAAGTTGTGCCTGCTAAGGTCATAGAAAGAGGATATTTCCTAGTGTTTGGAAAAATGGGTCTTTTGGTGGTGACTAACATTGGAGAGATATGAGGAATTGACAATGTCTTCTCTTTTTCTTGTATTATTATATTTAGAGTGGGATCATATCTAATTATACCCAAGTTAACAAACTTCTTCTTCTTGGTCGATGTAATTCCCATCTTTGTAATTGATAAGTGGCCTCTTGTGATGATGGGTGTTGTTGGCTAGAGTAGGTATCCATTGAAATTTTGTCTTCATGGGAATCTTGTTCATGTGCTTTTCATTGGGCTTTGAGAGCTTCTTCTTTAGCTTTGGAATCTATTTCTTATTGGTGTTTCTTCTCTTGTTCTTTTCTTTTTTTATTCTTCTGTTCTGTTATGTTCTTCTTCCATTTGCACCATTTTCTTTTCTTTATTTTTGAGTTTTATTTCTTGAGCTATCCTAAGTGCTTCTTGACCTTGCTTTAGTTTCTTCTCTTATGTAACTTGAGTTGTTTTTCGCTGGGGTAGCTTGATTCTAGGCAAGGGATTCTCTCTTTCTTCACTTAGGAGGGATTATAACTTATTTTGGGAATGATCTCTAAGAAATTAAAACCATTTTTCTATTTCTCCTCTTCACACTAGGCTTTTGATTTGTAGTCCCATATGTGCTTTCCTGTCTTGCAATGATTTTCCACTATATAGTTGGGATCATATTTATGGAACGTCATATACCTAAAGTAAAAATGAGTTAGGGTGTCAGATTCAAATCTAGCTTCTTTTATATCCTTCAACTGATAGGGCCCAGGTGGGAAGCCATGTGTGGATAAGGAATTTTCTTGTCTCATGAAAGTTATGCACCTACCTTTATGCATTCTTGATATGCTATTTTTTATAGTATTCTCCTATTAATTACAAACTTGGGCAATAGGTGAGGATATGTAACATCTTAATTAACAAACCAATTTCCAACTATGGACATTACCAATTTGGCCCTTTTAGACATGTAAGAGGAAGATACATTAAGCAAGACTACCTAGTGTGGCATCAACAAGTCCTAGTAGATTCCTTGATGTTGCCCTTCAAGGAGAGGGGATTTAAAATTATTCTTTCAGTCATTGTAGAGTACATCAATCAAAACCATCCCTTATAGAAGGTTTATGAATTGGATTGCCCATACAACCTACATAACATGGCATCCACCAATTGAAAGGGAGTCCTCAATTGAGTTGTGGTAGAATCCTTATTTTTTCATGAATTGAAGCTTCATTTGTTCATCCACCATGTATTCAATAGTTATTTGGGCAAAATCTTGGAATCCGCTAGTGAGTCTTCATCCAAGGTTATTTCTTCTTTGGGGAGCTTATAATACATTTCAATATTTGAAGCACTAAATGAAGCAAAAGGCTTCTTATGAATGTCCCTGATTATGGATTCTTTAGGGTCTATGTGTTTTATGATGTAACTTCTTTTTCACATGGAAATATAGGGAGTGGGCAACCACCCTATTTAGCCAAAGTTTTCTAACGACCCTATATACTTCTGAGTTAGGGTCATCTAGATGCAGGTTATCTATTTGGAATCACTGTAATACCTTTGGGCATGCATATGATGTATACTGATCAATGAAGCATGGAGTGTTCATAAACATGGGATCAACTCATCCTTATATAGGATCTCAATCAAGGGATATTTTTAATCCCTTGTCTGTGACATGTAGATGGTTTCTTTGCATGAACCATTAGAGAAACAACATCCATTATAAAGATTAGCTTACAAGCATTAAATCAAATGAATTCTGAGGTTTTGACTCGAGGTTGTTATCGTTTGTTTTTTGGTTTGTATTACTACTTAAAACCAAGAAAAATTCCCCATGTTTACATGGAGAGTGAGAGGCAAGAATAGTATAGAGTGCCTAGGGGTAGGAATCAATAACATTGTAACTTTGGAAGAATATTACATGAAATCATAATCTTGACCAGGATGGTTCCATGTTGCACCATATAGGTGCGCTTATGAGCACGTGGAGAATGAGGAAAGGTTAGGGCTTAATGAAAGGGTAATGAAGCAATCATTTACTTTGAGAAGAGTGTTTTTATTTGCTTAACAATGAAGAGAAGGGGGTGAACAAGTTCATAGAGTGTGAGGAAGAAAAGAAGTTGGGATATGAATGGAGAAGGGAAAATTCATTCACAAAATAAACAAATAAATTAAAATAAAAGGTAGTGGGAATAATTTTACTCATACTTGAGCTAAGTTGGTAAACACTTGGTGCTAACAAGGGGTGAGGAAGATATTTCTCCAATCGATGGCTTCAATGTCACAAGAGGGAGGAAGAGCTAAGAGATGTGATGAATAATCGCAATATGATTCCTTTATAAAAAATTTGTTGAAGTCTAGGTGTGAAAAAAAAGGTAATAAATTCCTATTCACGCTTTGATTTCACTTAATTTCATGCCAGTGATACATTGGAAAGAACATGGGACTCAATGAGATATGCGAGACAAAAGAGAGGGAGTGTATTGTTTAATTGACCAACTTCCTAGCACTATATGGCTGAGATGATCAAAATCCTAGTGATAAGTCACCTTTTAGGATTTATGATTCTAAAGAAGCCAAGACCCTAAGCATTACATTGTTGAGATTTCCACGTTTAGGGTTATAGATTGTTGGGATAGCAAGAATTTGGGCACTATATTTCTAGAAAAAGAAAGTTTTAAAGCCAAATGGTTGAGTGAAGCTTTTTCACTAAGGTTCATATCACTAGATATCTTTGCTTCCTAAGATATATCACTCGGATGACTAAGTTCTTAGCATTGTATTAGTATCCTGGTGAACATCCTAGCATTGTATGACTAGCTTGGGAAAAGTTCCTAGCCCTGTATTATTTGGTTGAGCAACTTCAATTTTTTTGTTTGAAATTCATCTTGAAGTGTGAAAAAACCAAAGTGTTACTTTGGTTGCAAAAAGGTAAAATAAATCTTGGATTTGGTGACACTTTGAGAAAAACAAGGGAATTATTGTAGCTACAACAAAATTGGTGGTGCACTAATAGAATCTTTGAATCTATGAGTGCTTCCCATGAATGAATTACAAATCACCTGTGATAATTGTGCCTATAGGGTGCATTTTTATTTCTACAAGGGAACCATTGCTTAAAATTGTGGAATATTGAGCTACAAAATATTCTTTTTCTTGATCGAAGTTACCAAATGAAATGTATGTAAGGGATGTTAGTTGTTTCATATTCATCCATTACAGGTAGCTTCGATCCTCCTCTCCCAAGGACTGGAAGTGGACCCCCTTCCTTTTAATAAATTAGGAAATAAATGGGCCCTATCACCAGAGTAGGACATCCATTCAAAGAGTGTGTTAATATTGTGTTTGTCCCTCCCAACTCCTCAAGCATGCTTACCAGTACATAATCTCATGTACTCTTCTTATGTGATTAATATAGAGTGACATAAAAAATAATGACTGATGATCATGAATGTGATAAATGGATAATAGATTACTTGGCCTTAAAGTTGGGATATTAATTGGGAGACAAAGTGATAATCTCATCTACATTGTTTTCTTTTGCTTACTACAATTTGTAGTCCCCTACACCCAACTACATGATATTTCAACACGATAGAAATAAACCAAAACCAAAAGTGTTGGAAACATAAGTAACAAAAATAGAGTGATAGTAAGAAGTAACATGGAGGGAGATAGAGGGAGGCACTAACTTTTGATAGTGAATATGAATGTGAGAAAGAAGCTAGCGTGACACTAGGAAATGGAGCAATTTTTAGAGTATGGATAAAAGGGAAAATCTCGCCATCTTGGAACCAAATTACTATTACCACTTAGGAGCTTGGCTTAAAGGGTAGAATAAGATCCCTACAAATTAGAAGATGAGGAAGGAGGAAATGCAGACGATAAGTCTAAGAACATGTCATAATATTCATCTTCTTCATCATCAAAATCCAGAAATTAAAAACACTCAAAACAATGGGGTCTAAAAGAGTTGTTATTGCAAAGAAGTAAGAGTGATGATAGAGGCCACACTAGATATTGACTCTAAGCTCTATCCTTATCCAACCTTAAAATGCAGTACTTAGAGAAACAAACATATACATAAACAAATTGAAAAACAAAGAGGAAGGCATTCCTATGTTATAAATAGGGCCTCCTTAACTACCTTACCACTCTAAATGAAGCATTGACTTGGCTTTCTCCTGCACCCTTTTGGTGCCCAACGATATTTTCTAAATGGCTAGTACATGCATGCAATTAATGTGGAGATTATATGAAATAGGTATTTTAAAATATCACTACATGTGTCAGTGCTAATGCAAGAATAAAACTAGTTAGTGGAAATTCATTAAAGGAAATGTGATGGATATAATAGTTAAATAAAGATTTAAGTTCTTAGTAGTGTGTTCATTCATGATGAAAACACATGGAGAAGTGGTGGTGAGTTAAGACACTAATGTGGACCTTATAAACAATATTGACAGTTGAGTGTTGCGTTTGCGCTGTAGGTGTAGTGTGTGTGTTACTTCTATGACAAATTCAAAATTGAAATTAAAATTTTATGGAATTAAGATTGAATTTAATGAGGTTTGGTCATTGATCACATTATAGATTGCATAATTAGGTTAGGTTGTTGATCACCCTAGAAGGTGAGGGTGATAATAAATAATTTTGAATCACTTTGTAGGTGGAAATCAATGTTTGGATATATCTAGGCTTGATGTTATGTAGATTGGGATGTTATTTATTGGAAACATTCATAGACAACTCTATTACTTAGAACAATTTTAGATATTTTATGATTTGTTATGTATTTATGGCAAAGAAAAGTAGTATAGGATGTGGCCTAGACATGATATTTGTATAATAGACTTGTAATTCATGCACTTTAGTGCACCAAAAGGAAAATTTTAAATAATAGTGAACTTGAATTTATGAACACGTGTTGACCTTTTTTGGACAATTTGTAGCAATTTAATACATCTAAAATTATATTTTATTAGTAACCATGATGTTGACATGTAAAATCCCTTTTAATTACCCAAATTTTATAAATGTAATTAAGATTGTTAATGTTGAATAATCATCATGGATATCATCATAGACTTTATCATGACATACATACTCTTTATGTATGTATTGTTTAAACAAAAGAAGAGGGAAACCTAAATGGATAGAAATGCCTAAGAGAGAAGCTTCACTGAGGAAAACTATGAGGGGGAGTGGAGAAAACTTCCTAACTAAATTAATTAACTATACCCCTGATGTGGAAATCAAACTACCCAAGTTTCCAACAATGATCAAGAATGGGGAAGTGATATTAAATTGCCTAAGGTATGGGATATGTACCACGTAATCCCATCAAGGGATAGAATCGAGGAAAAGAGGAAGGGGGGTACTTGAAATTATGTGCAGGACACAGAGTAGTGAGAAGAATAAATAAAAGCACAAAGGGAACGAGAGGAGTACCCAAGAGAATTTTTAATCAGAGAAACACTATAATCTATGAATTGGGTGAAGAGACAAGGAATCAACGATGACCCTTTTTTTAATCAGAGAAACACTATAATCTATGAATTGGGTGAAGAGACAAGGAATCAACGAGGACCCTTCACCTAAGTTGTTTGACCAAGGAACATAAGGCACTAGAGAAGGCAAGCATTGAGGGATTTTTAAATTAGTGAAGGGCAACATTTTGTGTTGTGTAGGCCTTGAATAACCATAATTATTGTGTTAAGATGTCTCGACTCTTGAAATGAAATTCCTAAACCCTATAAATGAAGGAGAGTGGCCTCCAGTTTCTTACTTGATTTGAAACCTTGAGAAATCCTCAGTGAAGTTTCCTCTAAGACATTGGATTTGGTTTGGTAGTGGCCAACTACAAGAAATACCATAGTGTAGTTGAGATTAAGGTTGGGTGGAGAGTGGCTCACACTTATTCAGATTTTAGTGGCCTAAGAATATCAGATACTTGTATCCATCTCTTATAAAAGAAATGATACTATGCATATTGGTTGAAGTGTATGATGGCTACTATGCATGTTGGTTGAAGTGGATTGGCATGAATGATGTCAACATATAATAAGTGTGTATGATTTGAACACATATTTAACAATTCATGGATATGTCTATGCTAGCTTATTGTGCATAATATGATTAATATGAGCAAGGATTAATTAGACCAATGCCCTAGTTTTTATTTTCTTTGTGAATAAATTTTGTGCATGAGAGTATACTTTAATGACATGTTGTTTGTAATATATATATATATTGGATGGAAATGATAACGCAAAGTTATTTTGGAGCCTAAGCTCTTCTTGTAATACATTGGAATTGTTGACCTTGCTAGACCAATTATGAAATGGAACAATAAGGACTACATCTTTGTTGAGTGTGAGAGGACTTTAATTTCCTCCTCTTGGAAGGGATTTTGGTTTCCTCATGAGAAAGTCTAGGCTACTAGCTACCTTTTGTGAGAAATAAGTATGAGGTGGGGAGTTTAAGCCTTAAGTGAGGAAGGAGAAGTCCTTTAGCCAAGTGAAGTTGAGTATCTGACCTTAGACCATCTTTCTTATTATTTTGAGAGATGCTTGACCAAGGGTTGTGACATAGAGAGGTTGTTGCAGGTTGGATATGACATCTGAAGTCTTTAGGATACATTTGGGAAATTATTATCCTTGTCAGAGTCGATCTCAAGCCTTTAGAATATATCATACCACAAATAAATTTTAGGTTTCCACTTTTAAAATCAGGATTAAACCTTTTGTTTTGAGCTAGCAGAAATTAGTTTAAGATTTTTGGCCTTAGCCCTTGGTCATATGTACAACACTAGGTTGTGAACAAGAGACTAGCTAGAGAGGTTATCAGGTATTTATCTATTGGATATTAACCTTTTTTGTCTTTGGTGTACCGAGAGTACATTGGATTCATTCAGGAAAATAACCCTTAATATAGATAGAACCCAAAAAACCACAAGTTAATGTAGACATAGAGTCAGGGATGTCATTAAACGAGATTGTGTCACTAGGAAATCGAGCATTGGTTGGGATTAAGAACCTGAAAACCCTTAATATTAATGGGAACCATCAGGTCCATCGATTGACAGGAACATTCCCATCAGTAGGATTCCATCGATCCAACTAATGTGACCCAAAACCCTATCTATTGTTAGGGATGTTCTTGTCATTAATATACAATAAGTGGTGATGGATGTTAGGGATCAGGAGTCAAAGAAAAGGCAAGGAATTCTAGTAGTTACCCATGAAATGGATAAGCTCAGTAAAGGACCCTAATGTGGCATTAATGCAAGATGATGTGGAATTAACACGAGATGAAGTGGCATTGATGTGGTGTTGGAATATATATGAAGTGGTAGATGACATAGAGGTTGGAATATCAACCTATTAACTCATGAAGATGTTGAGGGATATGCTACTAGGAGATTTGGTACCCCATATCGGGCCTGCTTCCTGATACTAATAGAACTTGGAAGTTTGTTAGTTGATAGGAGTGTTAGGGTGCTCCATCAATTGACATTCCATTATCAAATTAGGTCAAACCTAGATGGTAGTTTTATTGTGTGGCCCAAGGGAACATACTAACAAAGCCCCAAAGTCCATTGAGCAACAGAAGTCAATGGAGAGGTTTGGCTCCATCAATTGAAGGCCTAATGCTTGATCAAGAGGAAATGGGTTGGGATCATTTATATGGTGAAAACATCACCCAAGAGATTAAATCCGATATACCCTCTAGTGGTCTAGATTGGTGGATATGGAAAAGTGTAGGGGTGACATGTGGTCCCAATGACTGCCATGTGTCATCCATTTGGACTAGTTCAGATGTTGATGTGGATTTAGAGCAAAATCTTCAAGTGGGTATATTTTTGTGTCTAAGACTCAAATTTGGACAAAGTTTGTATCATTGGAAAGCTCTTGGTGAGAAAAATACGATGGCAGTATAAAAACTGTGATTTGAGGTAAGGAAGAAAGGAGGAAATTGATAACCCCATATTCCTAGTTAACTATGAATTTCAGTTCTAGATAAACCTCGTAGCTCTAACTAAGCATTAGGGAGTTGTGTATGTTACAAATGGTATTAAAGCCTAGGGTTCAACACTTGGGATATGGGCTCAAAGGAAACAGTGTAAATTGAAGTTTATCAGTATTAATAATTGTTATAGTCTCCTTATTGAATTAAGTTGAGAAGAATGAAGAAGTTGAAGCATGGATTTTGGGTTTGAAGAAATATTTCAGAGTGCATAGTTATTTTGAAAATATGAAACTCCAGGTAGTTATTTAATTTAAAGGGAAAATTTGAGATATGGTGGGAAGATCTCAAGAATGTCAAGGGCATTCGAAAGATGAAGTTGACATAGAGTTTGTTTGAAAAGTACTTCATGGAGAAATACATGTATGAAAGGTATTATGATATAAAATAAAGGAGTTCCATGAAGACAAATTGGGACAACTTATTATGGAGGAATATGAAAACCAATTTATTGAACTATTGAGGTATGTGTCTTATATCAGAGATGTAAAAGTGAAGATACAACTTTTCTTAGTAGGTTGTTATAGTCCAATCAAAATAGAATGGATTTTGATGAACTAAGGACACTTGAGGACACCATCAGGAAATAAAAATATGGTTATGATCAATTTAACATAGGGTTGAATTGTGGATGCAATTGAAAAGAAAGAAAAATACCAAATTTAGAAAGAAAAGGGTGAAATCCTCATGCTACAAAATAATTGTGAAAAGTGCTAAGTTCAACACATTAGCTAAAATTGATTTCTAGTAGAATTTCTCAGCATGGACTGGAGACCAATTAGCTAGGTCAATAAAGACAGGGATAGTTGAACCAAAGAAAAAGACATTGAATTGATGGGGGTGTGGGGAAGAACGGATGTTGATCAACTTCATACATAGAAAACAAGATATCACAAGGGTGTACAACATCTTAGAGGCTACAATTGTCAACGATGTGGCCATAAACATACCTTAAATTTATATGTAAATAGAAAACAAGCAAGTAGACCACCAAGTCTCAGTGCTAGAGATAACATTTATAATTTTAGTTGACCCATTCTAATCTTATTATGTTACCCCATAAGTGGTCAAAGCATGTGTTTTATAGAGAAAACAACAAGAAATTTTATGGTTGTTTCAATTATCCATCATAACTAAAATGAAGCTAATTAATGTATTTGAGTTGTGCCAATTCGAGATGAGTGGTTTGTCTACACAAGCCACTTAAAAGGTTTTTCCTTTAGGGTCATATGATCTTCTAATTGGCATGGGTTGGTTGGTAGTGAATAAGTCCATGTTTGATTGTTATAATAAAAAAAATGGAGTGAATGAATGGATAGATAGAGAGGGTAAACTGAGTGTTGGAAGACATGCTCAGGGTGTATGTTATGCACTACCCCAATAAATGAGAATACTATCTATCTCTAGTGGAATTTCCTTACAATAATGGCTATCAATAGTTTTTGAAGATTATTCCATTCGAAGCATTATATGGTAGAAAAATAAAAAATCCTATCATCTAAGATAATCTAATGGGAAAAATCACACTTGGGATGAACATGCTAAAAGAAATGGAGTAGGAAGTGACTAAAGTAAAGTAGCAATTAAAAGTGGCTTAAGATTGATAGAAGAGTTATGCAAATCAAAGTAGATCTCATAAGAAGTTCCAAGTGGGAGAGTGTGTGCATATATGAATAAAACCTAGGAGGAGTTCCTTGAAAGTGAGATTATATGCCAAGATGACACCTTTGATACCATGGACTCTTTGAGATCTTGGAAAGAGTGGGACCAATTGCATATGGATTTTCCCTTCCTCCCACAACAAAGGTGCATGATATATCTCATATATCCTTTCTTAAGAAGTATATACATGATTCTAACACATTATTTATTAGGCCTTGATGCATATGGAACTAGAAGGAAAATTCTAGATGGAACACCAATGCATACTCAACAAGAAGGTGACTATGCTTTGGAATCAATCCATTGTGAAGATCAAGGTGTAGTGGAAGCACTTTGGAGTAGATGAAGAAACATGAGAGATAGAAGATGCCATGAAAAGGGCACATCTATTTTTGATTTTTCTAGAGTTCAATTTTATGAATTAGAACACCGAGGACAATGTTCCTTTAAGGTGGAGGTGATTCTAATGCCCCTTATAATTAGCCAAATTATGTAGCTATAATTAAGACCATCAATGGTAGATAATCAACATGGATAGTCATTATAGAATTTATCATGATGTAAATATTCTTTTAAATGCATGTATTGATGAAACTGGAGAAAGCGAATCGTACACATATATTGATTCTTAGGAGAGAAGCTTCACTAAGGAATGTTTAAAGGGGGAGTGGAGGAAAATTCCCAATTAAATTAATTGACTAGAACCCTAATGTGGCAAACAAAATACCCAAGTTTCCAACAATTATAAGAAATGGGAAAATGTTACCAAACTACCTGAGGTATGGGATATGTACCACATAATCTCATAAAGTGATAGAACCAAGGAAAAGAGGAAGGAGGATATTTGTTCTCGTGTGAAAGACACATAGAGTAGCGAGAAGAATATATAAAAGTGCAAAGGGGATGAGAGGAGCACCTAAGAGAAATGATAACCATAGAAACATTATAAACTACAAATTGTGTGAACAAATATATAATCAATGAGGATCCTTCACTTGAGTTTGGGGGCCTAAAAATAATCTGAATAGTTTTTTGACTTCAGAGGCATACAAGGAACTAGATAACATAAGTATTAAGGGATTGTTAGATCAATGAAGGGCTTCCTTTGGTGTTGTGTTTTCCTTGAATGGCCATAAGTGTTGGGTTAAGAGGCCTTGTCTTAGTCTCGAATTGCAATTCTTGAACCTTATAAGTGAAAAAGAGTGGCTTTCACATTCCTTGATTTGAAACCTTGAGCAGCTCCTAAGTGAAGTTTCCTTTAAGGCATTGGATTTGGCTCGGGGTGGACTACTACCAGAAAGACCACAATGTAGATAATTCTAAGGTTGGTTAAAGAGTGGCTCACCCTTATTTAGTTACCAAAAATGTAAGGATATCTGATAAGTGTATTCATCTCGTATAATTGGAATGTCACTATTGTTGAAAACTCATGAATATTGCTATGATGCTTACTATGCTTGTTGGTGGAAATGGACTGGTATGAACATCTAATAAATGTGTATGATATGAATATATGTTTAACACTTCTCGAACATAGCTATGCTAGCTTCTTATATATTGTAATAATATGATGAGAAAGGATTAATGATACTAATGCCCCAAGTTGTTATCTCTTATGTGGATAAATTTTTTGCACGAGAGTATACCTTAATGGCATGTTGTTTGTAAGTAATATACCTATATAAGGCATGGCTGAAAATAATATTGCAAATTCAATTTGAAGCCTAAGCTCTTCTTGTGATATGTTGTCATGGTTGGCCTTGCTAGAACAATTATGGGATGGAACAATAGAGACTACATCCCTGTTTAGAATGAGAGGACCTGAAGGTTATCCTCTTTCAAGGTATTTTGGTTTCCTATGGAGAAAAGACAAGATACTAGCTACTTATGTGTGAGAAAGATAGAAGTTTGAGGTGGGGAGTTTCAGCCTTAAGTGATCAAGGAGAAGTCCTTTAGTTGAGTGAAGTTGACTATGTGGCCTTAGGCCATCATTCTTTATTCTTCTCGGAGATACTTGACCAAATGTTGTGACCTCGAGAGGTCATTGCAACTTCAAGAAGATATCTAATATCTTCAGGATACTTTGGGGGTAGTATCAACCATGCCAAAGTCAATCTCAAACATTTAGAATAGGTCTGAAGTACCTATTAAACCTTAGAGATATTTGGGATCACCTCTTTTAAACTCAGGATTAAACCTTCCTTTTCAGGACAAGAGAAATTTGAGGTTTAGGGTATTTGGCTTTACCCCTTAGACATTGGTACAACATGGTGTTATGGCCAACAACCTATTTAGAGGCACTTTCGAGCCTTTGAATAATGGATATCAACATTTCATCCTTTGGTGTATCTGTAGTGCATGGAGTTGTTTAGATGGAAAACCCCTAACAAAGTCAGAACTTTGAAACTATGTTAGTTAATATAGATAGAGTGTTGGGGATGTCATCAAATGGGATCGTGCCTTCAGGAAATCGAGTTCTAGTCGGGAGTGAATGCATATGAACCCTTGGTACTAAGAGGAGGAGTCGATAGGTCTATCATTCAATAGGAACATTCCTATGAGTAGGAGTTTGTCGATCAGGAATTGGGCGTTAGGATATTGGGAGGTGAACCTCTTTGCACCAAAGTTGATCCATCAGTACTAACAGGACCTAGAACCTCATCTATTATTAGAGAGGTACTTTTCATCAATTGATAATGGATGATGATGGATGTTGTGGTTCACGAGTTTGAGAAAAGGCAAGGAATTTGGGAATTTCCTCCAAAACAACCAAGCCTAATAGGTGGCATTGACATAGCAAAGGCCAATGTGTTGTTGATGTGGGATGACATGGAAATGATGTGGCATTGACATAGCACTAACATGTACATGATGTGGAGATGAAGTGGCAGGTGACATGGAGATCGAGTTATTGACCTATCGATGTACCTAAGATGTTAGAAGATCAACTACTAGGAGGTTTGGAACCCCATATCAGACCTTACTCTCAATACTACCACATCTATCAATTATCAAGAGTGTTGGGCTCTGTCAATTGACATCTTGTTATCTCGGGCTAAATAGATGTGTAGTTTAACTACGTCACCTATGGGACTGTGGATGGTACTAACATAACCCAAAAGGTTGTCGGGTGATGGAAATTGATCGGATAGATCAGACTTCATTAATTGACAATCCAATGTTGGGTTAGGCATAAATAGGTCATGATTGTTTGTATGATGAAAATATCACATAGGAGTTGAAAGTTATCGAAATACCCACCAGTTGTTTAGGCTGGTGGATGTGGATTAGTGCAAGAGTAACATGTGGCCAAGGTTGCCTCACGTTAGCCATGTGGCCTAATACATATGTTGATGTGGCTTTGGAGGAAAATCTTCAAGTAGGCATATCTTGTGTCGAGGACTTGGATTTGGATGACGTTTGTATCGTTAGAAAGCTCCCGACGAGCAAAAGAAAATGGTTGCATTAGAAAGAAGAGAATTAATCACCCCATCCTCATAATTAACTTTGAAAATCAAGTCTAGATAAACAATATAATCTTAATCAAACATTAAAAAGTTAGATTTATTATACTTATTAAATGTTTAAATAATTAAATTTAAGAATGAATTTCAATGTATACTCACCATGGCTGTCTCTACTATTCTTATTATCTTATCCTCACGATATTTTCACTTTGAAATATTCAAACAATTTCAAATCACTTGAGATACTTATTCCTCGGTTTTACCATATGCATATAGTAATCAATATTTTGGTTTTTAACAAGTGAAAACCGTTATACCTCTTTGGAGATGTTTGGAATGCATATGCTGAAACAATTGTATTAAGAAAACACAATAAAATTAATGGTTAATAACTTTCTTCCTTATTACCAATAGCTTACATTCACTGAATTTCTTGCAAGTACGTAAACCCTAATACCAAAACCCAACAAAGATGGGGTCACCTTTGCTCGTACAAACCCTAATTCCAATACCTAAGGTGGGGTATCAATCCTTAGTTCATGAACATCATCGCTGATGACATCACACTCCTTACTGCCTGCAACATTCAACGCACACAACCAGATTCTCGACCATGCTCTTAACGTGCACATAATTTCATGTCTTGCTGGCTGCTAGTGCATGAGTAGTCTTTAGTGCGATTTTTTGAAGGCTTTTATGGTGGTTTTTTCCAGTGTAATTTCTCTAAAATTCGGTATTTTGAAGACTTTTATGGTGGTTTTTTCTGGTGTAATTTCTCTAAAATTCGGTAGGAATTCAGTGAAAAGAGAAGTTTGATTGCTAACCTTGCACAATCGAAGTGCCCTAGGGGTTTTTGAAGGTGTTGAATCCATATAAAAAAGTCAAAAAACCAGTTTAAATAACAAAAACCAAGATTTTATGGCAAAATTTTCACCAGATTCCCGCGTCTGAAACTCCAAAAAGTCGCACTAAAGACAACTCCCACCAAAATTCATAGCATCTCGGAGTGAAGCTGCACAATTAGTCAAAGTAAAGCAAGAAATTTGTCAAAGTAAACTATGAATCGTTATACTGGAGACTCACCAATCAATGTACCAATCACTTAAATACATAAAAGGAATTTGCTTTTTAAATGTCATATCACGCCCTTTCTTGCTATTTTTTCAAATAAATTCATAACACCTGGGAGTGGACCTGCACAATAAGTCAAAGTAAACTCTGAATAGGGATAATGGAGAGCAAACAAATTCATAGCACCTGGGAGTGGACCTGCACAATAAGTCAAAGTAAACTCTGAATAGGGATAATGGAGAGCAAACAATCAATGCACCAATCACTATGTAAATTAATTTAATTTGTTGCTACAGAATTCATAGCATCACAATTAATCAAGTAAATTGTGAATTGGGATAATGGAGTGTAAACAATCTGGACACTACTATTGTGCAGCTAGTCTGAGGCATGTCACTGGGCGAGCGGCCAGGGCTCTGCCGAAGCGAGGGAGCATTAAAAAGCAGATATTTGCTTCCATTGCCTCATCATTTAAAAGGATGGGAGCAACTTTTGCAAAAAATGCCGTGGCCGTTTCTTGCTGCAGTGCTGGAAAGGCCACACCGAGCTCCTCTGCGCTCGATTTACTTTGGGCTCTGCGGCCACGAATTGCAGCCAATGTCGCAAAGGTTTTTGTTTATATACCGTTTTTATTGTCAAAGAAGAACTATTTGCTCAGAGCACACGCACAAGGGACTCCGAGGGTCTGCGTGTCGGGGTCTGGGCGGTTAATTTTGAGGTGTTTTGTTGCCCATTATTGTATATGTTATGTTGTATGAAGATAAATAAATGTGGATGCGTATTTGGTTGTTGAATGATATTTTTTTAGGTTAGATATCAGTTTTGTTTTGGGATTCCACTGTTTTAAGTAGGTCATTTATTTGTATGTTTTTCATGATTTTTGAACAGTCTACTTATTTCTAGGCTTGCACTTGGTAATCAAGACTATTTGAGAGGTCACCCATCTCAAAACTCTTCTAGCTCAAGGGGCTTACCCCAAAATCAAGCACACTTAGCTCGCTACCCCATTTGTAAAACCTTAGCAAGTATTGTGCTTCATGAATCATTCAAGTAGAGCTCCATTTACTCTTTGTATTTTAAGTATGATTGGGTTTCGGTAGTGCTATATTAAATATCATTTTTGAGATTCAACTGCGTTAAGTAAGTCATTTATCATGAGTAGTGGTAACTCACTAATTTACTCATTGCATTGGGTGCTATATATGCTAAAAAAACAGAGTATGATTTTAAAGGGATAAAGGGTTTTAATGTAATTTGTATTGGAGAGCTATTTAAAATGTAATTTCAAATATTTGTTTTTTTATTATTATTTGTTGAAGCGACTATTTATATTATTTGATTTTAAAATTAATGTTGTATAAATTATATTTATTATGTTGATAGGTGGTTTTAATTTAGAATAGGTGTTTTACAATTTTATTTTAATTATCAATAACTAGCAATTGCACCACATGTTGCAAAAGAAACGCCGTAAAGAAATAGCATAGGAAAGAGTATCCTAGAAAATATAAGTTGTTGCAAAGAATGAGCCATTGTGAAGGAATGAAAAACATTTTTTGCTTCCATGGAAGCAGGTCGTGGAGGTTTCAAAGATATTGATGATAAAAATTATCAACCAGAAAATTTTGTTATATATAAAACATATATATAAATCAATATATAAACCAACATAATATAGATACTGAAATAGGCAATTGTGGGTGAAAACATATATATAAACCAACATAATATGTTCACATATATAAAAAAAAAATTATAGATATTGAAATAGGAAATTGGGGGTGAAAATCGTTTGGTGATTAATAATCCTTTGAAACAAGCACGAAATGAGGATGTACCTCAAATAAGATATTTAAGTACAATCTATCTAGCATATATGTAAATAAAGATAATTTTTATTAACAGAAATAGAGTTTACTCCAAGTTCATCTACATATTCGAATAAATTTTATATTGTATATGAATAACAATAGTCTTGGTATACAAGAAAGTGAATGCCATTTTAATATGGAGACCTTTTTGGAAGGAGATATTGTTCTTTATGTTATGGTTTATTTTCTTAACTCCAAACTTGATTTATTCTTTCTCTATATACATAAGAAACAAAAAAATACAAAGTAATTTCACAATTTTAAGTTATAGTTTTATATTTTATAATTACAAATATAGTTTCTTATTAAACTATTTTACACACATCTATTTATTCAAATAAATTGTATTGTGAATATGTTTTCTCCTATTATTTGATTAAAAAATTATTGTACTCCCTACTAATTAAAACAACTATACAATGGCCAAAAACTATATATATATATATATATATATATATATATATATATATATATATATATAACTATTTATTTGTGGATCTAATGGCCTAAAACATTTCAAATCCAATAGCTCAGACATGGACACATTGGCAACTACGGGAGTTGTTTTCAAATAAGGTCAATACCATGGGCTGTTTTTATAGTTGATTATTATTTTTGTTTTTTATTTAATTTACTTTTATCATGTTAAACATGACATTACAACATTTTTATTATACACTTAAAATCAATCTAACTTATTATAAATAAAAAAAATTAAAAAAAAAAAAAAACTAACATTATAAAAAAATAAATATAAAACTATTTACTTGTGAATCTAATGGCCTAAAACATTTCAATCGTCTAACATTTGATCCAATGGCTCACACATGGACACATTGGTAGCTAGGGAATTTGTTTTCAAATAAGAACTCAAGTTAAAAAAAATAACATTATAAAAAAATAAATATAAAACTATTTACATGTGAATCTAATGGCACAAAACATTTCAATCGTCTAACATTTGATCCAATGGCTCACACATGGACACATTGGCAGCTACGAAAGTTGTTTTCAAATAAGAACTCAATTTGTAAGTTGTTTTTTGGAATTTGTTGGAATATTTATAGCAATATTCATAATCAAGGATTAAGATATATATTCAAGTTACTTATGCTCTTTCAATTAATTAATTTAAAAAAATGTCATATCAAAACATGTAATATTGGGTATTTGGTTTTCATAAGTCATAGTGAAAAGAGTTATTTACAAATTAAGAATTTCCTTGGTAATATGGGGTGAAACTCTTTATTGTGGTTAGGAATATTGTTACATGTTTTTTAACATTGTAAAAATAGTTATTTACAAATGATTTCTATGGTAACATGAGGATGAAACCCTTTCGTGTGATTATGAATATTGTTGCATGTTTTTTAATTTGGTTAAAAAATCTTTACGTGTTTTGTATATATGTTTAACTCATATTTTATTTATTTTTATAATTAATAATAATAATAATTTAAAATACAATTTTACTTTGGTTAATTTTTATGTTTTTTTTTTATTATGCCGTAAGACATTCCTATTGGAAAACAACTCTCCTAGCTACCACTGTGTCCATGTCTGAGACATTGGATCAAATGTTAGACGATTAAAATGTTTTAGGCCATTAGATCCACAACTATATATATATATATATATATATATATATATATATATATATATATATTTTATAACGTTAGGTTTTTTTTTTTTAATAAGTTAACCCATGGTATTCATGTGGAATATAATTTATTTAAAGGGAGAAATTAAGATGGCCTAGATCAATCTTAACTCTGGAGTATTTGTTTTTTTGTTTTTAATAAGTTAAATTGAATTTAGGTAATAAAATAAAATAACAATAAACTATAAAAACAACCCATGGTATTGACCCATGGTATTCATGTGGAATATAGTTTATTTAAAGAGGGAAATTAAGATGGCCTAGATCAATATTAACTCTTGATCTTCCAAGAGCTAAGAGGGATCAAATGTCTTGATATGAAAACCTCTTTTAGAGTGAAAATATCTAAACTAACTATTTAATAAAATTATTTTTAATTGTTTATAACCATTATTCTTTTAAAATTTTACTTAATAAAATGTATCTAAATTTTCATACATCTAAATATACATACCTTTTTTTGTTCTATATTATTTTTGTTACAACTATTTTATTATTCCAAAAATACATGATTTTTTTGTTATATATTATTTATGTTACAACTGCTTTATTATTCACGGGTAGTATTTCTTAAAATATAAAAAATGAAATTAATAAAGATGAATGTTCATAATTCTCATTTCTTAATTAACACTAAATTTACCTTTCATTAATTAATTGTAATAGTTTGTAACTACATACATACTCTTCCAATTTTTTTTGTTAATGAATATCAAATTTTTTCTCTTAAAAAAAAACTATATACATATATTTAATTACCTAATTGTGGCTAAAAAACTTACATGTTTTTTACTTTATAATCATAAACTAATTACACATTATATGATGTCAAACTTACTCAACTTTTTATTTTGAAATTTTAAACAAATTTTTTCACTACATAATTTTAGCTTTTATAATTTTTTTATTTTTCAATTTCAAACAAACCTTACAAAAGAAAAAACCTAGTCCTTACTGTAGATTATAGTTTTAAAAAATTGACACTGTGTGATTAACATTAGAGTAAGTTGAGACAACCCTAAAGGGTTTTTTTGTACATGTTTTATCATAACATTTCCCTCCATCCAATATATATTGGAGAGTCTTCCGAAGAGGGAGTCTATTCTAGTTTATAACTGGATCCACAATCAAAGAAAATGGCTTGGGATTTCACAAGTTATTAGTTTGTAACTTGATCCACAATAAAAGGAAAGTTAGATTGAATTTAGGTTTTGGTGACTTTTAAGTTAAAACGTTGTTATAAAAAAAATTGTTATATTTTTATATGTAAATGTAAATAATTTTATATATGTTTTTTTATAGTGTTTCTTTTTTTCTTTTTAATAAGTTAAATTGAATTTAGGTAATAAATAAAATAACAATAAACTATAAAAACAGCCCATGGTATTGACCCATGGTATTCATGTGGAATATAGTTTATTTAAAAGGGGAAATTAAGATGGCCTAGATCAATCTTAACTCTGGGGTATTTGTTTTTTTTTCTTAATAAGTTAAATTGAATTTAGGTAATAAAATAAAATAAAAATAAACCATAAAAACAACACATGGTATTGACCCATGGTATTCATGTGGAATGTAGTTTATTTAAAGGGGGAAATTAAGATGGTCTAGATCAATATTAACTCTGGATCTACCAAGAGCCAAGAGGGATCAAATATATTGATAGGCAAACCTCTTTTAGAGTGAAAATATCTAAACTAACTATTTAATAAAATTATTTTTTAATTGTTTATAACCATTATTCTTTTAAAATTTTACTTAATAAAATGTATCTAAATTTTTCTACCTCTAAATATACATAGTTTTTCTTGTTCTATATTATTTTTGTTACAACTATTTTATAATTCCAAAAATACATGGTTTTTTTGTTATATATTATTTATGTTACAGCTGCTTTATTATTCATGGGTAGTATTTCTTAATATATAAAAAATGAAATTAATAAAAATGAATGTTCATAATTCTCATTTCTTAATTAACACTAAATTTATATTTATTTAATTAATTGTAATAGTTTGTAACTACATACATACTTACATGTTTTTTAATTTATAATCATAAACTAATTTCACATTATATGATGTCAAACTTACTCAACTTTTCATTCTGAAATTTTAAACAAAGTTTTTCACTACATAATTTTAGCTTTTATAATTTTTTATTTTTCAATTCCAAACAAAACTTACAAAAGAAAAAACCCAGTCAGTCCTTACTATAGATTATAGTTTTAAAAAACTGACACTATGTGATTAACAATAGAGTAAGTTGAGACAACCCTAAAGGGTTTTTTTGTACATGTTTTATCATAACATTTC
The DNA here is from genome assembly GCA_034641835.2 of Pinus albicaulis. Classification (NCBI taxonomy): domain Eukaryota; kingdom Viridiplantae; phylum Streptophyta; class Pinopsida; order Pinales; family Pinaceae; genus Pinus; species Pinus albicaulis. Next base: position 395,061,022 of record CM076569.1, on the reverse strand, counting down.
CCTCCATTCAATATATATTGTAGAGTCTTCTGAAGAGGGAGTCCATTCTAGTTTATAACCTGATCCACAATCAAAGAAAATGGCTAGGGATTTCACAAGTTATTAGTTTGTAACCTGATCTACAATTAAAGGAAATGGCTAGGGATGTCACAAGTTATCATTCACATAGTGATTTATTGAAGTTCTTAGCTGAAATGGATCCTATTAGATGCATGGTGGCCAGAGACACTAAAAAATTCAAAATAGATATTGAATTTCTAAGTTGAAATGGATCATATTAGATGCATGGTGGCTAGAGATACTAAAAAACTTAAAATAGATATTTGTTATGATATCCATATTGTCTACAAACCATCCAAATTTCCCACATTATATGATGTCAAACTTACTCAACTTTTTATTCTGAAACTTTAAACAAATTTTTTCACTACATAATTTTATCTTTTATAATTTTTTTATTTTTCAATTCCAAAAAAAACTTACAAAGGAAAAAACCCACTCAGTCCTTACTGCAGATTAACCAAATTGACACTATGTGATTAACAAAAGAGTAAGTTGAGACAACTCTAAAGGGTTTTTTGTACATGTTTTATCATAACATTTTCCTCAACCCAATATATATTGTAGAGTATTCTGAAGAGAGAGTGTATTCTAGTTTATAACGTGATCCACAATCAAAGAAAATGGCTAGGGATTTTACAAGTTATTAGTTCGTAACCTGATCCACAGTCAAAGAAAATGGCTAGCGATGTCACAAGTTATCATTCAAATAGTGATTTATTGAAGTTCCTAGCTGAAATGGATCCTATTAGATGCATGGTCGCCAGAGATACTAAAAAATTCAAAATAGATATTGAATTTCTCATTTGAAATGGACCATATTAGATGCATGGTGGCCAGAGACACTAAAAAATTTAAAATAGATATCTATTATGACATCCATATTGTCTAAAAAACATCCAAATTTCCCATCTTATACAACAATTTCTAACAATAACCGCTCAATTTACTCTCCAATTTTTGAAACCCCCACCTATGTTAGGGAGATCATGGTGTAAAATCAAATGTTCCTCTGCTCTTTTTAAAGGGTTCATAAACAAAACAAACAATGAGAAATTCAATATTGTGGTATAATAACTTATTTTTAAATCATTGTGACAAAAAAACATCACATTAGCTCACAAAATATATCTAATGCTATAAGGATCTAGAGAGGTATTCACAACCAGCTTGGAAAACTAGGCATGAAGATGCTTCTAATTTTCAATGGAGTAGTCTTCAAAAGTTACTAGCTTTATTTTAATTACATAAATGTATTGAAAACCAAATGATAGTATTTACTTCAGTTGTTTTATTTGGACGTGTTGCAAGCTGATATTTATTGCTATACAAGTTGAGCATCAAATTATTATGTAACGATTGTGCCAATAAGTTTTTAAATTATTTCTCTTTAGCTATATCTTATCAACTTAGTATGATTTCAATCAAGAAGAGGCTTCAGATTTTAAGAACTACATCTCAGATCTGAGCACGTGATTCTATTAAAATTTATGAAACAAATTCATTTTTTACAACTTGTATGTCTAAATATGTGATTTTGGAAGTGATGCTGGCTTCTTTAGACACTTGATTAGTATTGTGGAAGAACTTTGATTATATCATTAAGGACTGTGAGTAGTTCATGTAGCAGTTGCATTGCTTATAACATATTTTCATATCCTTTGTATAAGCTATTGTATATACAGTTCTAACACATTTCCTCGAGATGTTAGCTATATGGTGAGTAGTTGATGTAGCAATTGCATTACTTATAATAGATTTTTATATCCTCTGTATAAGCTATTGTATCTACAATTCTAACACATTTCCCCCAGGTGTTACCTATATGGTGTCTGAGTGATGATGGATTCTTTAGACACTTTATGAGTATTGTGGAAGAACTTGAAGTATATCATTAAGGATTGTGAGTAATTCATGTAGCAGTTGCATTTCTTATGAAATATTTTTATATCATTTGGATAAGTTGTTGTATATACAGTTATACTATGATATGGATACACATTCCCCCGAGCGTTACCATATTGTGATTGTTGTCCAATTGTTGATATTTAGAGAAATATAATTAAATGATCGATGGTTTTGGAACATCAAAGTTACTATGATGAACTTTTATCTTAGGATGACTCCTTAGTGTTGAGATTCAATTTGCATGACGAAGATGCATAGATTGCTTCACAGGAAAACCATTTTGCCTATTGATAGTATGTGGTAGTTGTATGAATGGACTATTTATATTGTCCTCACTGTCATAAGATCCAGCACAGTTTTTTTTGTTTTATAAGTATATATACAAGTTATACATATTATGTAGTAAGAAATGTTCTTTAATAATTACAGTCACTGAAAGGGGAAATGATCTCAATACACCCCTCTAGATATACAATGTCTCATGGTATTCTTCTCATTTGGTGACACATGGAAATTCCAATACCAAAACTCTTTCATAGTGTTTCTCACATTATACGAAAGTCTATCTTGATAAGGTGTCCTACATATATTAGCCCAACATGCAAGTTCATCATTCTCATGTTATTGAATCCTAATTTTTTAATGCCTCCATAAAATTTGCTTAATGTTTTGTAGATTATTGTTTTCATTGACATCAACCAATTTGATGTAGTTCTTTTTCCAACAACACTTGTCAATAATTCCCTACTAGCACTTATGCCATATTGAGATTGATATTTTGCAATTTTTCCAGGGGTTGATGTCATATTTCTTGATACCAATTCATTTACCTTCACCTCTTTGGAATTTCTAATGCTCAATAATTGAACTATATTTTTTAGATATTTGTGCTTTCAAAATATATTTAAGAGTTATAATTATAAAATAATATTTTTAAAAATTAATGTAGAAATTTGATTGTGAAAGTAGTATTTTTTAATGATTCGGTTAAGACTAACATTTGTATGTTGTCATGAGGAGATTTTTTATTTTTCATGTCAATTACCTTTTATAACTCTAGGATGTTCTTAATATTGCCCTTTTTTTTTTAATAAATGAAACTCAATTATATACTTAAAAATATGATTAGGTAGGAGAATTTTAGGATTATATATATATATATATATATATATATATATATATATATATATATTTGTCCAAGTTGACAATGTGAATGCTTATTTAACTAAATTTGGCTCCCATGTTCAATACCTCCCCATGGGGTTTGAAGATAATAGATAATGGAAATTGAATGACATATAAAAAAAATAATTAATACGTCAAAAAATTAGTTCTATATATTATAGTAGTTATTGCTTGAGTAATCTTTCAATTTGACATTCAATTCTTTATTAATAAAGTTGTTTTTTTTTTTTTGTAAATTATGCGGAGCTATTTACATTAATCAAAAGACATATGTTACAAAAAGAGCCATCTTGGCTTACAACCGTAGCTTTGAAAAGAGCGCAAAATCAAACCCACTCTTAGGGATCTTGAACAAGGGGAAGGAGACAGAGAGGGGAGTTATGAAACAGAGAGCTAAAAGAAGACTAAGAGCTCGCAGGCTCAGTGCAACAAAAAACCTAAGAAGCAGGCAATAACAGAGATAAAAAAAGCAGTTAAAAGCCTGAGGGGGTGTCACCGGGTCTTCGTCGCTGAAGAATTCATCTATGTTGATCGGCCGTTCAGGAGTCCCTTCCTCACGGTCAAAACGGGGGTGGTGAGAGGGCCCAGCACCCATAGGGGAGCCCTTTGAAGGGGATCTCGACTTTAACCCTGAGGTTGGGATCCTCGGCTCTTTGTTGAAGCACTGATTTTCTCTTCAGTAATTCATAATGAGGTGAAGAATTGTCAACAAATCTTAAATGGTGAACCATTTTGACATAAGTCTCGAACTTGTCCGAGAGGGCCTGAATCTTCTTATCCATTTGTTTGTTGACTTTGCTTTGCTCTTGGAGCGCCATAGAGAGGATAGTTTTTGTATGCCAATGAAGATAAATGGCATGCGTGAACAGGTTTTCCCAACTTCTCGTCAAGCCTGGGTCTGTAATCCATTGGAAATCGAGGTCCACCGTCTCCGTTGGGGTAGGTTGTCGCAGAGCCATCGCAACATTCTCCAATTCCGCCATGAATTCCCTTACTGGGGCCGGAGTGTTGTCTCTGTAAAAGCGAGCAACATTGCGAGCCTGGGTCTCTGCTCGAGTGACCGGGTGGCGGGAAGGGTTCTCCCACTGGGAGGAGCGGCTGCGTCGGATGGGAGGAGGGGGATTCCTACGGCGGGGGGCCATGGAAGGAGAGAAAAACCACGAGAGGAAGAGGGTCAGCAGGAGAGAGCAGGGCAGGGGGGCAGAAAGCTCGAGGAAGAGAAAAGTCGGGGAGCAGAAGGCCAAGAGGCCGTGGATAAACTTATCAGAAGGGAAATTGAGGCAGAGAGAAAAGTGAGGAAATGAAGCTGGGAGAAGAGAATTTAAGGGCTTGTACACAGGCTGGCTGGCCACGGGAGAACGTTTGTGACCCATCCAAACATTTATCATGGTGTCATGCAAAGAGTAAAGACAAATCATGGGAACATGCCAAGGTGAGCAGATCAAGGACATGCCCTCGCTCGAAGCAATCAACAGAATGTTAATTGAGTACAATGTCATGATGAATTGGAGGTTCAGGCGGCTGCGACATGATGCCTGCTCTGTGCAGGTCCTTGTGATTGATAATCATACATTCCTTCTTGATATCAGGTGAGCTGAAATCACTCCATCTGTGGGAGATGAGATGCGCTTGGGTGGTTACCCCTTGATTGGCCATGTAGTCGGCCAAATTATTAGCTTTTCTTTTGACAGCATGGAACATAAGCCCTCTGGCTTCCACGCTGCTAGTTTTGATGCGAAGGAGAATATGGTTGAGGCGCTAGCTGTCAGAGACTTTGGCCACACTTCAACCATGCTGAAGTTTCCTGCAGGCTTGGGTAGCGAATTAATAAAGTTGTTTTATTTAGTAGGGAGTACAATAATTTTGTAATCAAATAATAGGATAAAATGTATCGGTGAAAATGTGAAGCTGGGTTACACTTTTTGCCCTTTTTTGAGAAAAAATTTTCATTTTTTTCGGTTCTTCAACTTTCTGCAAACTATAACAAATTTTCTGTGTAGAATTTCATTTTGCGATAAAAATAAAAGTTGTGAGAAATTTTGTTAGCTTTCTATTACTTATTTTTTGAAATTTTTTTATGCAGCTTTGATTTGTCAACTTAGCGTTTCTTTGAGTGTGTGTTTCTTAACAATCAAAGGATTCATAAGAAGTCATGTTATGTGGCGACGCTGTATTCATTGAAAATTTGTGTTTTTGAAAAAACAAAATGTGTTACAACAATCTAGACAAAGTCTACTTTGGTTTCTTCATATTTACAAAGCCAATGGATGCATATCATAATTACTAGAATTTTTTGAACTGATCCAATTACGAAAAACTGCGTATTTTGGATATGTTTCGCGTGGTGAAAAATTTCTTAACATATAAGTTATAAACTAAAAATCTAAAAGCTACCCATTAGAGTCGACAGACCAATGTAATGCCCCATACAATGTATTTTGGGAGATACAAAATTTTTGATTTCACTGAATCACAATGACCCTTAGAAATTGTTCGCACCCATTTTTTTAGAAAAATAATTAAAATTAATAAACGTTTACGAAATTCCATAAAAGTTATATTTCCTTAAAGTAGATTCAATTCTGAAAATGCTTGTCTTAGTTCCGACAGTTAATTAACAACCTTTCATGGATTTTAATCAGTCCAAAGTTGCAGAACCGTTTTCAGAGCCTGGTTTTTGCGTAATGGTGACGCGTTAGTTCGGCCGAACTTTGAATACAAGTTCGGCCGAACTATGTTTTCCGTTTCAAACTCGTTAAATCTAACGTCATAATAGTTCGACCGAACTCTTTATGAAGAGTTCGACCGAACTATTGTGTAACTCTCCGTCGGCCGGAAATTTTTTTGGAGCCCCCACTAAAAACACAATTCGCGTCAATATAAATTGGCGCGAAATGATTCACAATTTTCGCACATTTCGCACTTCATCTCATTTTACAAAGACTTGGTTTGGGTTAAAAAACTTTTCTTCTTGGTTTGGGTTTAAGGAATTTTTTTGGAGGACATTTTTTGGAGACGGTGTGATTTTTCTTGGAGTCGTGATTTTTCTTGAAGGTATGTACATGTTTTGTGTTGAAGTAAATCTTTTGAACTTCTTTGTTCAAAAACTTTTCTTCAAAGTTTGGGTTTAAGAGAATTTCTTTTGAGCTTTTTTGGAAGACATTTTCAATTCAAAAACTTTTCTTCAAAGTTTGGGTTTAAGAGCATTTCTTGAAAGCAAATTGATTTTACAATTTTGGGTTTAAAGAATTTTTTTGGAGGACATTTCTTGGAGGCGGCGTGATTTTTCTTGGAGGTATGTACGTGTTTTGTGTTAAAGTAAATCTTTTAAGCTTCTTTTCATTTTTATAAGACATTTTTCTCTCAAATTTTTTAAAGTGTGTTTTGGATTGGAGTACGTATTTTTTACAAAAAATTTACACTGATTTTTTTAAAATTAAATCTTTTGTGATATTTTTTGTAATTGAGTTATTGTCTAATTTTTTGAAGGAAATTTTTTGAACTTCATACCCTATTATCATGGGAAATCGAAGAAATTGTACGAGAAAATTTGATCGAAAAAGAGACCCTGAGGAACGTAGAGAAGAGACGAGACAATATCGCAAAAGAAAGTTAGAAGCCCTCTCAAATATTGAAGAAGAAAATCAACCTCAAGCAGATATTGAAGCAGGTATGTAAACGTAAATTTTATGATCTATTGATATATATTTAAAATTTTCCTAATGTAAAATGTGAAGCTTAATTTTTATTTGATGCACTAGTTTGAAAAATATTTTGTTTGATGTAAACAGACAGAGATATTCCTCAAAATATTGAAAAAGAAAATCAACCTCGAGCAGAAATTGAAGCAGGTATGTAAATATAAATATTATGATCTATTGATATATTTAAAATTTTCCTAATGTAAAATGTGAGCTTAATTTTTATTTTATGAACTAGTTTGAAAAATATTTTGTTTAATGTAAACAGACAGAGATACTCCTCAAAATATTGAAGAAGAAAATCAACCTCAAGTAGAAATTGAAGCGGGTATGTAAATGTAAATATTATGATCTATTGATATATTTAAAATTTTCCTAATATTTATTGACATATTTATTAATTTAGTAATTTATTGAATATGTACTATTTTTTTGAATATGTACAGATGAAATCACTATCGATAATGAGGAGTTAGAAAATGTCGACACTCACACATATGGAGATAAAAAACCTGACCATTTTATACGATATCGTGTCCATAAAATTTTTGAAGAGTATTTCAAAAATGAGCAGGTGACAGTTCAAGCTCAGATGTTGAAAGGTCTCCTATCATCAAGGAAATTAAAAGAAGCGACGACACTATTGGGTATTTGAAAATCAACCAAAGATATAAAAATGAAAGAAGAGGTAATAAAAAATATGAGTAGTGCTATAAAGTTAATTAAGAGATCTAGAGATAAAGATGTTTCAAATATACGTAGAGGAATACAGATGGAAATGGTTTCACCAAGTACTCAAGAGAATCGTATGATAACATCTATGGCACGAGCACTGGGAACCTCGCGAAAAACTCTGCACAAACATCGAAAATTTCGACTGCAAATAGATGTAAATGATGAACTCGCTTGTTGGAGAGCTATTTGTAGGTAACCATACAAAGATAGACTTGGAGAAGATGTTAAAAGAATAATATATGAATATTGGAAGAACAATTCGCGTGTTTCACCAACTGCAAGACATGTGATGCGAAGAAGAATAGCACGAAATCAATACGAAGAACATGAAAAACATCTCTTGGAAACCACTCAAATAGAGTTATTCAACAAGTTCAAAGAAGAGAATCGTCAAATTCAAGTTTCACTCAGTGCTTTTGTTCAACAAAACCATGGTATGTAAAACCTATCACCGTACGCGACACTTGTTGTTGCCGTTATCATGTGGAATTTGAGTTATATTATGACACATTCCTCGATTTCGGTAGAACATAATGGAAGGATTCACCTCCTCCTTCCACTATTCATGAATTCATATCTCAAATTCTATGTGAAAGAGAAAGCGATGAACTATTTTACAAAAAGAAGTGTGTTGATGGTAAAAAATGCGATGATTGTGGAAATTTGACTAAATTTCAAAACAAATATCGTATTGATATAAATGATCAATCATTGTCCAACATGAAAGTGAAATGAAAGAGATATGAATATATAGGTACATCGATTCAAGGTGTAGATACTGTTAAAAGAATCGAATTACGAGAAGACGAAATTTTTCTGATAGATTTTTTGAGAAAGTTTGAGGCGGAAATTTACAAATACACCAAGCATTCCCATAGAGCTCGATGGCAAGACTTGCAATTCAAAAAATCTCGTGAAGTTTTTTCACCAGGGACCATTTTGTCAGTGATTGATTTTGCAGAAAACTACACATTTGTTCCACAAAAAGAAATTCAGAGTGAATACTATCACTCTGACCAAGTCTCCATGCTCGTTCATATTCTATATAGACATGCTGAACAAAATGTCGATCATATAGAAAGCACGAGTGAAAATCGACATATCATTAAAGAATATCATTTTTATATTAGTGACGATCGTACACATGATACATGTTTTGTACAACATTGTTTTGGAAAAATTTATGATTCATTGAAAAATCGTGGAATAACATTCAATGAACATTGGATATGGTCAGACGGATGCGCAGGTCAATTCAAATCTGCATGATCATTTTTTTGGTTGTGTCGTCTTCATAAGAAAACATGCATTAAACATTGTTGGAATTTCTTTGAAACTGGCCATGGAAAAGGAGAACATGACGGTGCAGGAGCATGCATAAAACGAGTACTTCGAAGATATCAAATGAACCACTCTGCACACCGACTTGTGAATGTTGAAGAAGTTGTTCAATGGTGCAACAATGCTCTAAGCCATGAGATTAACCCATCAAGAGAAGTGAAAAGGTACATTCAATTTAATTTATATTGGAAATCTAATTTTAAACATTGTACATTTATCATGCAATGATTATTTTTAATTGTTTTTTGATGATTATCATGCAATGATTATCATGCAATGATTATTTTTAATTGTATCATATTTACAAATTCTTTTTTTAATTTTCCATATAAAGGTTTTTCTGGCATATTGGAATCGGAGACGTAAATAGATCAATTGGAAATGAAGTTGGAACAATAAAAGGGACTCGAAAATTGCATTCAATTCAAACAAAGTCGTCCACAAATGTGTTTGCATTGGATAAAAGAAAATATTCTTGTTTTTGTGATGTTTGCATAGACAACACAAAATCCAATGACGTTTGTGAAAACAAAATGTATGTGAATGATTGGAAACATACAGAGCTAAATACAAAGGGCAAAATGTTTGTTGAAATGTTTGAAGAAATGGAATCAGAGGAAACTACAATATCATCCGATGGTGATCGAGTTTCTGATCTTGTTATAGAAGGTAACATTTGAATTACTTTCTAATGATTTAAAGATCTAGAAATAAATTTAAATATGCATAATTAAATGTTATATTTATTTTATTGTGCAGGAGATGTTTTTGTTGTAATTGCACCTATTGACAACGATGAAAATGTGAATTATTATTTGATGTTTTGCACTGAACGAAAAATGAAATTAAAACAAGACTATAATGATCACGGATTTCAGTATGACAGAGGGTCTATTATACTGAAAGGTTATTTTTTCAAACAAATTCGTCAAAGTGGAGACTTTCTTTACTTTGAAGACTATGAACCTGATTCCATAAGTTGTCAATATAGTCACTTGGTGTGTGCAGCATGCATAAATTTGATAGAAGCTCAATCAAAGAAAAAATCGAAAATTAAAAAATGGAAAATGTCAAAATCCGATCATGAACGGATTATTGAGGATGGAATTCCATTAGAATTTTTTTGAGTGAAGTGTCCAACAATTTATTATCTTTGGATTAAATATGTTTTAGAACTTCCAATACTCAACTAAAAATTGAGCTGCTTATGTTATTTGTGATTTGCACATGTTACAAATTGTTTGAGTACAAGCACGTGCTCTAGTATCAACTGAAAGTAGTTTTTTTTATACATGTGCATTGATGAAAAATGTTATATATATATATATATATATATATATATATATATATATATATATATATATATATATATATATATATATATATATATATTCTAGAATGAAATTAATTGTTCTTGTATATGTTCTCCGACCATATGGTACAAATCATTTCACTTTATTTTTTAAGGTCAGATTCGGTCCCCATATGGCCTAGCCTCCAAGGGACGAGATAACAAGTGGTTGTCCCCACTTGCCCGAATCTCAGCTTTCAAGTACAATTTACTGTTTATGTCAGGCATCTTACATGATGTCCTAGCCAAAGATAGATTCTCTTTGTTTCAAGTTTCCAGTAAAAGTTGTCACCGAATGACTTGCTCGAACTCTTGTAGTAAACACCATACCTTATCTCTCTTGCTCTCCAATATTATTAGGTTTAATTATTATAACACAAAAATCGTTCTACATTGTCAATAATTTTTTGCGCTTACACTAAAATCAATGAACACTATTAATCCAATGTCTTTATAGGTAATGTACCATCATACATGCAATTATATCAAATTAGAAATCAACATATACAATGAAATCAATGGGGATTGTCTTGTTACAAGTAACATAATTTCAATTTACCATATGTGCAAATGTAGGTTGAAACCATCCAAAACTTGAAGTTGTAGATTGAAACCATCCAAAACTTTAATTTTTAAAACCCTTTTGATTATATATTGTGCAACATTAAAACATTAAACATTTAAAGTTTATTAAATATCACATGCAAAATGTAGATTGAACCTACTTGGTTCAACCTACTTGGTTTTTCACCCAAGAAATTCCAAGGATGGACTATCTGGACAAACTGCTGAAATTGAAAAGCATGACATGGAGATACGACAAGGTGAACAAAGACTTCAAGAAATCTTTATGGAAAGGGCTCACTTGAAGGAAAGAAGCACCACGTTGCAGGCTAAAGTCAAGAACATGGAAGATAAGATCAAGAGGGACTTTCTTGATCCGAAACCTATTGGTTTGAAGAAAGAAAATGCATGTGTTGGCACACTTGGAAAAGACTACGACCACACTATGAGGATTGTATGTCGTATTGGAGCAATTAGACAGAATTCGAAAAGGAAAGAGCTTGAACCAATTCAAGCAGACCCAGGATTGGATTTTTCTATGGAGCTTCATGAGAAGAGATATGTGAAAAGCACTGTTAAACCAAGGGCTAGTTCGAAAGACATATTGGAAGAGGAAATGTTGAAGAAGATTGCAGAAGTAAGGCGCAAGACAAGGAGGAGGAATGATGATGAATGTTCCTTGGACTTGAGATTTGTGTCTACAACCGTACATAGGAAAAATTTCTCTGCTTTGATAGACACGGGGGCTACCCATAGCTTCCTAAGTCGAAAGGCAGCTTCATCTCTTAGAAAGAGGAAGGCTAGCATCGAGAAAGAGTTGAGTGCTTTCAAGACAGTCAATTCGAGGATGAAAGCAGTGACTGGTGCCATGAAAGGCACACATGTGAGAGTAGGGTCATGGTTTGGAAAGATAGACTTAAGAGTCATTGACATGGATGATCATTCTATGGTGTTGGGACGAGACATTCTCTTAATTCTTGTGATCAATCTTAAACTATTTTATGAACAAAAACATTTAACATTAAATATCACATGTCAAATGTAATTCAGATGACAACATTACTTCACATTCACATGCCAAAAGTACTAAAACCATCCAAACAACACTGAAATCAATGAACACTATTAATCCAATGACTTTACAAGTAATGTACCATCATACATGCAATTATATCAAATCGGAAATCAACATATATTGTAATGAAATCAATGGGGATTGTCTTGTTACAAGTAACATTTCAATTTACCACATGTGCAAATGTAGGTTCACATTCTATCATTCATGTAGTTTTAATAACTTCAGATGCCATGCCAATTATAAATCAACTATCCAACAAAAACATTTAACATTAAATATCACATGCCATGCCAATTATAATTCAACTATCCAACAAAAACATTTAACATTAAATATCACATGTCAAATGTAATTCAGATGACAACATTACTTCACATTCACATGCCAAAAGTACTAAAACCATCCAAAGAACACTTAAATCAATGAACACTATTAATCCAATGACTTTACAAGTAATGTACCATCATACATGCAATTATATCAAATCAGAAATCAACATATACTGTAATGAAATAAAAAATATTTAACATTAAATATCACATGCCATGCCAATTATAATTCAACTATCCAACAAAAACATTTAACATGTCCAAAAATATGTCCAAAAAACTTATTGTAATAAAATATGTCCAAAAATTGTAAATCTCACTTGAGTATCAAACTGTATCAAGTTTAACAAATTTTAAAACAATCTAAATTTTGAAATCAAATCAAATCTACTGTAAATCTTGTCCATCAAATGGAGGCTCTAGCGTCTGGGTCTTGGGTAGCGCCCTATCCTGTAAATAGGACACCTACATACACAATGCACATGAACATTAAAATTTGAAGTTTTAAAAATGAATGAGAATATATATATCTAGAACTTCACGTAAAAAACAAAATATAACAAAAAAATCACGCAATACCTCATAAGGTTGCCTCTCCATTTGATGAACAGGTTCTGCCATAGAAACATCTGCAGTAGTAACCTGTACAATATACATGTACAATTAAATATAAATATATATATACATAAATAATTTATATAAATTAAAAACTTTCAAATGAAAATGCACGTGTACATATATAAACTTATTTGAACAATAATATTAAAAAAAAGAACTAAAGACAACTTCTTCAAATGTTGTGGATGTTCCTATCTCCGTCGCTAGAGTCCTCGGATTAAAAAAATCTTCTATACGAACCTAAATTCAAAATTTTTTAAATAACTCAAAATATAGATCTCTCTCTATATATCTCAATTTTTAATGGAACTTTTTGAGGTAACATAGATTTTGAACTTGTGAAAAATTGTCCATACTTGTACATCTCCCAATGAAGTAGAAGGTATATCTCCTAAGGAAGAAGAAGGTACCGGTATCCCAAAAACATCAGACGGAATCGGTACCTGTTAAAACATTTTATCAAATTATATATATACATACATGTACATGTGTGGCAACAATTATTTATTTTAGAGTCACTTAAAAAACACTAACATACATGTGCCAACATATCATGATGGTCAGACCCATCTGCATCGTTTGAATCGGAGGTCCCGAACGTAATATTAACATTTTCATCACGCATCATGCCTGAGAACTGCAAATGGTGTTTTAACATATAATCATACATTTTTATTAGATTAATGTACACATACAAATAAATGTATACATGTACATACACATGTATTTATTACAAATTTTACACATGTATATGTAAATATAATTTCAAACCCTAAGGTCACTAACACATACCGTTCCGGTGCCCTCTTCCTCATAAAAAATTAGGTCTTGCAGACCATTGCGACAATTTATTGCGTATGTTCGGAGATCTTCAAAATTCATGTTGTAAATCTCCTCATCTGTACAATAAAAAAAATTGGCACGTGCATTTTCACGTGCTCTTTGTCGATTTAAACCAATATCGACTCCACTCAATCCGCTATGAACATTGTCGATCATAACATCTCTTGCTTCACGACTTATTTGAGAAGTCGCATCCATCTTTGATCGCAGGGTTTCGACTCGAAACGGTCGACTCACCAATGGCGGCTCAGGGCGAGGCAACTCCACATCTCGCTTAGCGCCCTTACGTTGATATAATCGACCTCTCCCCGGGCCAAAAAATTTTGAAGGAAGGTCATTGTAGTCGGGTTTCATACCCAAAAAAAATTCTGCATAAAACATTTGTGCAAAATAAAGAGGAACCTCATCGCTCCATGGAAGCCTTCCAAAGGCCGCAAGATGTCGACCATACAAATATTGTGCTTTTTCTGGGTGCTTGAAATACTGCACCTTCAACATTTTTCTTTTTGGCCCTTCCTTATAATTAAACATTGACTTAGCATCATCTCTTGAAACTCTTTTTTTATGTCCTGCCATTTATCGGGACCTATCACTGTTTCTTTTCTCTTTCTCATCACTTCTACAAACGAATCAGTCGTTGGCCCCAAATCTTTGTACACTTTTACCATTTCACTCAATGAATGTGTAACTATTTCTAGGCTTTGTCTACTCTCAGCAGGTAGAGACAAATCCTGGAGATCTCTTTGCAATTTTGGATAAAGGCATTGACAACTTTGTAAGGTGCATTCCGCCATGTTCGTTTTCCATGGTATATCAGTAATCTCAGCCGGATAAGTTGTGGTGGGTTGACAGCCTTCTTCTTCAATGTAGCACGCTGCCCTGCGTCTTTTTTGACCACTGGCTCGAACATTTTCAGCCTCTGCATCAATATATATAAAATTTCGTATATTAGAAAAAACACGTGTAAAAAAAGTTGTACAAATTTAATGAAAAAATATTGAAATTGATGGCAACCTTGATGTTGTTGGTTAACATCATCTCCAACATGACCCTATTGAGGACCAACCCCAGAATGACGCTGCTAAGAACCAGACCGACAGTGACCCTGTTGAGAACCAGCAGTCGTTGATTGGCCTTCGAGGGAATAAATATCACCCCCTTCCCGCAACCTGCTACCACTCATACCTCGACCGGTTGAACCTTGGCCATGCTCCATGGATGGAGTAGAAACCCTTCTCCTCTTGCCTCCTAAAAATTAAAATATGAAACTTATTAACAACTAATTTCACTCACAAAGTTAATAAAAAAATAAATTCCATATGTACACACATGTATGGAGATTTAAGATTATATTCAAATACCGTGAACATCCTCCGATCCCTGAGCCTCCATATGGGATTCAGCTGATCTTCGTCTTTCATCCTCCATGATATATATCTATTGGTCGACATTCACAAAATAGATTTCAAAAAATCAATACCTCAGAGTAAAATCCAGTTTGGGGCTGTTAAATCCAGTATGTTCTATATTTCTTACATTTCTGCCCTCCTATTTTTCTTTCCAACCAAGGTTTATAAAATAACATGAGAAGCAACATGAGACCTAGAACAATCATTTTCATTATCTATATGGAAGGCAAGAATGATTATATCCCCTTGAGCTTAAGGGTATGTAGTTTGTCAATTTTTATCATATATTTTTTGGTAAGTGTAAATGTTTTTTTTATCTATAGTACAAGTCATGAGTTCCCCAATTTTACCTTATGTAAAGCATGATTCTAGGATTACTAAAATTTGTACTTGGTTTTTAAAGAATATATCAAATAAAGTTTTGGAGAAGCAAATATGGCTTGTTCCTTAGAATTTGGCACTTAGAATTTCCATAACGCTTATAACCCCATCCTTACAATTTTTATAATTTCCATGATGAGACATTTGAATTTCCTTCCTCATATTTCTTGTTAATTATTATAACCTTAAAATGGCTAATATTGGTTTGTCATCATCATCTAAAAATGACTTGGCAGATGAAAATTTACCATGTCAATCATCATCACTTCACACCATCTCATACATGACCCCTTCTACATATTATATGCATGAATTTTTTGAATGTCATCCTCTCTACCTATCCCATGAATGATTGTGACAACAGGTGAATAAAATACAATTTATAAGCAGAAGATAGTTTCTAGTTTGTCCTCCTCCATCCGCCCCATAGCTAGTGATTTCTCAATTTTCCACTTCCAACTTTCTATTCTCGAAATTCATTAGCAGCTAATTTTATCGATAGCCACACCACTATACATATAATTATCATATACACTACTACATTAATGAACTCTACGTTGTTTGTTAGTGTAAAGTCCAATAACAAACAATGTTAATTGAGTTTAGTAGTGTATATAACAATTTCTTTGACTTCCAGGTGTGTTGTGACTATTAGTAGAATTAACTACCAAAATGAATTTCCAAAATAAAATGTTGGAAAAGAAAAAATAGGCAATCACTGAATATGGAGTGGGTGGAGGAGGACAAACTTATAGTGATCCCTTCCTTATCAAATTTCTTTTATTCACCTAATGTCACAATCAATCATGGTCTAGATAGAAGAGATGACCTACCATAAATTCAATCATATAATGTGTAGAAGGGTCATATGTAGATGGTGTGAAACGATGATTACAAACATGGTAATTTTTCATCTACTAGGTCATTTTGAGATGATGATTACAAACCAATGTTAGCCCATTAAAATTTATAATCATTGGTGCCTAATGTGAGGTGGAAAATTTAAATCAAGTTCGTATCAAAGTACAATTTAGCTCATTTTAGTCAAGGTTAGTTAGAAGAATTAGCTATTGGTTTCTACCTTCAATTTCCTCTGAAAATGAATGTGTACATGCTTTTGAGAGACATTAGAGGAATAGGGTCCAAATTTTTGATGAAAATGTGAGCTATGAAAGTAAAGGGTTTTAAAGGCAAGCATGTACAAGGCATAGTTGAGCCAAATGTTCTTCAAGAAGGGCCTAATTATTTTGGTCTTGGTTATGGAAAACATGGAAAATGCTCCAAAGCCAAGGAGGCTTGTGAGGTTTGTGTTCATGATGAATGGAACATGTACATAGTTTACCTTAAAGTTTTTGTGTTTTACGGATATTAAAATGAAGAACTTCTATTTAGATCCATTCCAGAGATTGACTGCAGGGGCATTTACTAGATATGTCACCTTTCATAAAAGATGAGACCCAGAGGCTACCTGGCCCTTTACAGACTCTACCTATAGAACTTTTAGAAGTAAACACTAGAGGCATTAACAATATCAAATAACGTTTTCATGCTCAGACATGGGAATGTGTCTCTTTCCCTAGACGCAAAAAAATAGTTCTTGAGGTAGTTAATCTTCACAGACATGTCATCAAGAAAGTCAATGTGATCATCCCTCCTTCCCTCCCTTGTAAAATAATTATGTTTTGCGAGTCAAAAAGCCAAAATATGGAGACAATTATCACCAAATCCAACGTACGATTATGCATGATGGAGAATCTCTAGCGCTTTCCCTTGTTAATATATTTAATAATCTCAATATTTATTTAAAAGTATCAATAGTATTTCGACGACATCACATTGTTCAAATCTCATGGTCGAAATACTATTGATACTTTTAAATAAATATTGATATTATTAAATATATTAACAAGGGAAAGCGCTAGAGATTCTCCATCATTCATAATCATACGTTGATGCTTATAGAGTGAAAAAACTGAAAGAATCAACTTGTAGGGTCATTTTAATGGGGGGTGGAGAATTCAGGTCTAAAACCTTTTGGAGTCATTTTGAGGTATTGAATGACATTTCTGGGGGTCAAACGATTATATAATTTAAGTTGAAGGCCCATGAGATAAATATGACTTTTATGTGACATTTGTAAATTAAATCATCTATTTGTTGTGTTATATGAACAAAATTGGTACGCATATCTAAAGAGTCCAAATGCTCATTCAAGACCATATGTAATCCTCATCTAACTTAGCCAGGGATTTGCAATACAATATTTGAGTTGGCTAGCTCCATTTCAAGATATTATGGTTATCCAAGAGGGGATATAAAAAATGAAAAGAAGAATGGAAAAGAGGATTTCATAATCGATGAGGGTCAAGAAGATTCACATGATGAAGTGCAACTAAAAGAAGCGCCATTGAAATGGTTTGCTGACAGATGGTTAGATTTCTTATCCAATTAAGGCCTAGCATGTATTTTGATGTTTCATGAATTTCTTTGCAAATTCAAAGTATGGTGCATGTTGCATGAAGCAAGATGTTGAAAGTAGAGTTATGTTAGACACACTTAAATGCAACAAATATGGAAATTTGTACATGAGCTTTATTATTTGACTTAAGAGTCAGTTGTTTGAAGAGGCATGTTTTGTCAACTTGTGTTTGGTTGATGGTTTTGTACACCAATATGTAAGAGTACATGGACATATTCACATGATGTGAATTTTTTTTTCTTTGAAGGAGAAAATGATGTGTTTTCAGTTTGATGGTTTTGTTTGTGACAAGACGTCACAAGATTTTGCGAAGGTCCACTCTTGAGCAAGAGCCTCATGATTACAACCTATTCGTGAGAATCAGATGGGAGTGCATCCTTATTTTGAAAACAAGTAGGATTCTAAGCTACCTAGGACTCAAACCATCATTTTTAAATTTGAAATATAATGGTGTTGTTTCAATGCCTGAATCCACAACCCTAACGCATGAAATCACTAATCTAATTACACGTGAAATAAATAGTTATTTTCTCCAAAATTAAAAATATAACTAAAAACTAAATTCAACATAGTTGAAAGAAAAAGAAGCGCCATTGAAATGGTTTGCTGACAAATGGTTAAAGATTTCTTATCCAATTAAGGCCTAGCATGTATTTTGATGTTTCATGAATTTCTTTTCAAATTCAAAGTATGGTGCATGTTGCATGAAGCAAGATGTTGAAAGTAGAGTTATGTTAGACACACTTAAATGCAACAAATATGGAAATTTGTACATGAGCTCTATTATTTGACTTAAGAGTCAGTTGTTTGAAGAGGCATGTTTTGTCAACTCGTGTTTGGTTGATGGTTTTGTACACCAATATGTAAGAGTACATGGACATATTCACATGATGTGAATTTTTTTTTTCTTTGAAGGAGAAAAATGATGTGTTTTCAGTTTGATGGTTTTGTTTGTGACAAGACGCCACAAGATTTTGCGAAGGTCCACTCTTTAGCGAGAGCCTCATGATTACAACCTATCCGTGAGAATCAAATGGGAGTGCATCCTTATTTTGAAAACAAGTAGGATTCTAAGCTACCTAGGATTCAAACCATCATTTTTAAATTTGAAATATAATGGTGTTGTTTCAATGCCTGAATCCACAACCCTAACACATGAAATCACTAATCTAATTACACGTGAAATAAATAGTTATTTTCTCCAACATTAAAAATATAACTAAAAACTAAATTCAATATAGTTGAAAGAAAAAGAAGCGCCATTGAAATGGTTTGCTGACAAATGGTTAAAGATTTCTTATCCAATTAAGGCCTAGCATGTATTTTGATGTTTCATGAATTTCTTTGCAAATTCAAAGTATGTTGCATGAAGCAAGATGTTGAAAGTAGAGTTATGTTAGACACACTTAAATGCAAAAAATATGGAAATTTGTACATGAGCTCTATTATTTGACTTAAGAGTCAGTTGTTTGAAGAGGCATGTTTTGTCAACTTGTGTTTGGTTGATGGTTTTGTACACCAATATGTAAGAGTACATGGACATATTCACATGATGTGAATTTTTTTTTTCTTTGAAGGAGAAAAATGATGTGTTTTCAGTTTGATGGTTTTATTTGTGACAAGACGTCACAAGATTTTGCGAAGGTCCACTCTTGAGCGAGAGCCTCATGATTACAACCTATTCGTGAGAATCAAATGGGAGTGCATCCTTATTTTGAAAACAAGTAGGATTCTAAGCTACCTAGGACTCAAACCCTCATTTTTAAATTTGAAATATCATGGTGTGTTGTTTCAATGCCTGAATCCATAACCCTAACACATGAAATCACTAATCTAATTACACATGAAATAAATAGTCATTTTCTCCAACATTGTGTTATATGAACATAATTGGTACGCATATCTAAAGAGTCCAAAAGCTCATTCAAGACCATATGTAATCCTCATCTAACTTAGCTAGGGATTTGCAATACTATATTTGAGTTGGCTAGCTCCATTTCAAGATATTATGGTTATCCAAGAGGGGATAAAAAAATTAAAAGAAGGATGTTGTTGTAGGTTATCCAAGTCGAACATAGAACCAGTGGAGAAACCTAAGGAAAACCTATGTTTCCAGGTTGAACCTTTGTAGAGGTTCCAGTACCTGAGAGTAAAATCCAATTTGGGGCTGTTAAATTCTAACTGTACTGGTAATTGTGCTAGGGGGGAGAAATAGGATGCAATTTCCTCTTCTCATGGTTGGGAGTCTTGTTTTTCATGTGGATTCAACCAAACATATTGTACATATTAAATGAGGACATAATTATTACAAATTTTTAATTTACATTCAAATGCTTCTTTGATTTATCTCCTATAGCTCAATGTATTATGCTAGATATATAATTTAAATTGAAGGCCCATGAGATAAATATGACTTCTATGTGACATTTGTATTGAATCATCTATTTGTTGTGTTATATGAACATAATTGGTACGCATATCTAATTTACATTACTTTAATATGTCATGCTTCTTTAATTTATATTTTATAGATGACCGAAGCATCCCTTTTTAATCTATCCCTTTTGACTTCGGATATGTGGGGAATATTCATCTGCATATTTTTCTATCATAAAGCATTGAGTAAAATTGTATTCCATTTGTGTCAATGTTAAGGTTAAGCACATGGATTAAAGTTTTATATATTATATGAGTACGCTATGTATTACATATGGTCTTGAATGAGCTTTTGGACTCTTCAGATATATATCTAAAGAGTCCAAATGCTCATTCAAGACCATATGTAATCCTCATCTAACTTAGCCAGGGATTTGCAATACTATATTTGAGTTGGCTAGCTCCATTTCAAGATATTATGGTTATCCAAGAGGGGATATAAAAAATGAAAATAAGGATATTGAACTGTAGGTTATCCAAGTTGGACATAGAACCAGTGGAGAAACCTGAGGAAACACTATGTTTTCAGGTCGAACCTTTGTAGAGGTTCCAGTACCTGAGCCTTCCATTTTCAAATTTCTTTTTAAGGCTAGATTTCACATGGGCTAAAATTTTAGGGTCACAACCAATGAGTATAAAGTCATCAACATAAAGAACAATTATTATGACATGGTTACTACTTTCTTGGTATAGGCATTGTAGTTATAATTGCATATATAAAAGTAAGTATTAAGAAGAAAGTTGTTCATTTTAGCATTCCAAACATGAGGATCTTACTTAAGTCCTAGAGATATTTCTTCAGGTGGTAAACAAATATAGTCATTTTGAATATAGTTAGGAGGTTATTCCAAGTAAATTTGTTCTTGCAATCCCCATGCAAGAAGGTGGATTTAATGTTCATTTAATGGACCTACAATTTATATGAAATAATAAGGGCTAGAACAGTAAAAAGGGAATTAATTTTTGCTATAAGGGAAAAGGTTTTATTCTAATCAACCCCTTTTAGTTGAGAAACTTTATCAACTATATAAGTGTTATGTCTTTCAACACTTCCATCTAATGAACACCTAGTTCTATGCACCAATTTACATCTAACACGGTTTCCTCCCGGAAGAGGTATTAGATCCCAAGTATCATTCACCACTAAGGAAGGAGGAAACCTTGTTAGATCCTTGGAAGTTTCTATAAATATTTTTAGATCACAAGCCTTTGAAAACTGATCTAAAAGAGAGAAGAATATGTTATCACTAAGATGGAACCAATTGGGTTGTTCAATGGTCAACCTAATGTAACTATTTCAAATCACTTTGGACTCAAAGTTAGCCCTTCTAGTTAGAGAGGGCTCTCTCAAAGAAAACAAATGAATACTCAAGATCAAATTTATATTGCAAATGGATAACTCTTTTTGTGTTTTAAGTTATTTTTCTGGTGGAAGATGTATGAAAGGCTACCAATAGATCTTTGTTACAACGGTCTGCCACCTAGGCTAGACTTCGATACTGACCTAGAGACCTAATTCAAATAGGATTACATCACTTTTGAGGAAAAATAGGGGTATTTCATTTTTAATAGAGTTGGTAATAAAAGTGCCTATTTTTTTGTTAACATATTCACTTCCATTATATACTCCTAACTTCTAAAGTTGATGTCCTAATTGTTTTTCTACAAGAACATGTAAGCCAAAAAGTTCACTCTTAAGTTTTAAAAAATAAATCTCGGTGTCTCTGGAGAATCTATCAATAAAATTTAAGTAATTGAAGCTATAGAAGTAAGTAGAAGGAAGAGAATCACAAAAATCACTATGAACAAGCGACAAGGGGGGAAATTAAGAGGAATAATTTTATTTCCATGGTAACCTAGTAAAGTCCCTACTTCTTGTATATCCTCAATATATAATTTCCATGAAAAGTAGTTTTAATTCGTAGGAGATTACCTAGACTAGCCATATTACAATATGCAAATAAGATTATTTCAAAAGAAAAAATTAATTGTTTAGAAGGGGAGTTCTCAAATAAATGGTTAGTTTTATGAAAATGACACTACAAATGTAATTTGGATGTCAAAATTATACCATTTTGAAAAAATATATAAAAATGAACAAAATTACTATGTGGGAAGTGGAGGTTGATCAACGCAATGATGGTTGTACATTGAGACTATTGAGTTAATTTACAAACCCCAAAAAAAAAAAATCATTTCTTCTCTAACTTTCCTTATAAGCTCACATTTATAAATATACTGTTAGTTACTTGTATTAATGCAAGTGACTCACTTTTATAAATAAGTGAGAAACATGTTTACAATAAGGTCACTTTATAAATTAAAGTCATATGAAAAAAAATAGAAAAAAAATATAACATATAAAAAAATTTCAAAAAAAAAGGTGAAACAACAACCGCAACAATTTAATGAAAAAGGAACTACTTGTAATTTAATAAAGTAAATTTTAACCTATTGAATTAATGCATATATAAAAAAAAAGTTAAGAAGGATAAAGGATGTTGTTTCTTTTTCTTATTCTCTAAGTATGTGTTTGCCTAATGCTTATGTATTTGCTTGCAAAAAACTTCAACATGGTTGCATGCAAAAACAAATATTTTTTTCAAATAAAAAAATTGAAAACTTTATAAGCTTGGGGTTAGATTTAAAATGGTCTACGCAAAAAATAAATACCAATTTTCTTTTTTATTTGTGATTTATCAAGATAAAAAAGAGTGAAGGCAAAGAAAAGAATACACACAAACTGAGAATAAAAAATAGAAAATAATATAATAGAAAAATATAAGAATACACACAAAGCAACAACTGGGGCGTACTCATATAATATATAAAACTTTAATCCATGTTCACTGTTTATGCAGAAAAGAATACACACAAACTGAGAATAAAAGTACTCATATAAGTTTATGCAGAAAAAATTTAATCCATAATCACTGTTTATGCATTAAAGAATACACACAAAGCAACAACCAGGGCGTACTCATATAATATATAAAACTTTAATCCATGTTCACTGTTTATGCAGAAAAGAATACACACAAACTGAGAATAAAAGTACTCATATAAGTTTATGCAGAAAAACTTTAATCCATAATCACTGTTTATGCATTAAAGAATACACACAAAGCAACAACTAGGGCATACTCATATAATATATAAAACTTTAATCCATGTTCACTGTTTATGCAGAAAAGAATACACACAAACTGAGAATAAAAGTACTCATATAAGTTTATGCAGAAAAACTTTAATCCACAATCACTGTTTATGCAGAAAAGAATACACACAAACTGAGAATAAAAAATAGAAAAATTAAACTGAAATATTAGAACATAATGAATTATATTTTAAAAACCATAATGAAACTATATATCTTTAGATTTGATAAAAATAGTTGTATATTGAGCGGAAAAAAATTTACATTTTTGGGTGAAACAAAAAAGTTACTAACCAAAACAATACTCTAGACACACTAGAACGGTTCTCTTATACAAAAAATGTTCATAAACAACATTATCCATAAGAATTTTGATGCATGCAATGAGAGATATCCAAGATGACAGTGCGGATATATTCCAGATCTCTCATATCCATCTTTAATAGGCTGAGAGGCTGTGGTTTTCTTTGGCTGGCGGGTCAACATATTGCCTTTGGCTGTTTACCTTGGGGTGTGCATATCTTCTAATCTATTTTGCTGATGAGGACCTTGAACTACAAAATGTTTTCTTTTCTGGTTTCTTCAGGGGATGGACAGTTTTACAATGGACAGTTTTGACAGATTGCAGTGGGTCGAAGTCTCATCTGGTTTCAAAATCTTTCTTTGACTTTCATGGACAGTTTTCATTGGACAGTTTGACAGAATGTTGTGGGTCGAAGTCTCATGACTGGTTTCAAAATCTTTCTTTGACAGTTTGACAGTAAATGCGCATTCTCTGTTCTTTTGTGCTTGGAGAGTGCGTTTTTGATGCTGGATTTCACATTGAAGGGTTTCTACTATGGGCTGGACACAGTGTCTCTGGAAACTAATGTGTCCTCAGATGTGAAAGATCTAATGTATAGTCAAGTTAACATAAATAATGATACACTGGATGTGGTAGAGAGAGTTATTACTCTGGAAACTAAGGTTATGATTTGTGAAGAGCTAAATAAAGAGCTTAGAATTCTAAACGAAGAACAAAGAAGGCAAAACGAAGAAATGCATAAAACGCAACAAATTCGTTTACAAGAAATTGATGAGATTAAGGAACTGTTAGAGAGGGAGGCTACAACAATGAAATACATATACAATACCATGACTGTAGAATTGTTTCGCCTCTGTGAGGAGGTGGCTAAACTACGTGAAGATCTTAAATATAGTAAAAGTTGGACGTAACTACATAACCGAGCACGGACGTAACAACAGAAACAGAGCCCGAGCGCGGACGTAACAGCACGAACAGAGCCCGAGCGCGGACGTAACAGCACGAACAGAGCCCAAGCGCGGACGTAACAACAGGAGCGCCAACGCGGCAAATAGAAACAGAGCTGCAAAAATCGCGCCAACAATGAAAACAGTAACATTCGCGGGAGATATATTTATAAAAAATAGTTCGGCCGAACTATTTTAAAACTAAAAGTTCGGCCGAACTCCTGTTGCCGGTTTTCCAAACCTCCGGCAAAAATTCTGTTTGCTGCGTCGTCACTGTGCCGTCAATCTAAACGGACTCAAAAGTTCGGCCGAACTCTTTAAGAAAGTTCGGCCGAACTATTGCCGAAAAAAATTTTCTGCCCCCGATTCTCACAAAAGTGTAACCCAGCTTCACGTTTCCGCCCATTGACAATGTAATTTATTTGAATGAATAGATGTGTGTAAAACATTTTAATGAGAAACTAGATTTGTAATTATAAAATACAAACTATAACTTAATTTTGTGAAATTACTTCATATTTTTTTTCTTGTGTATATAGAGAAAGACTAAACCAAGTTTGGAGTTAGGAAGATAAACCATAACATGAATAACAATATCTCCTTCCAAAAATGTCTCCATATTAAAATGACATTCACTTTCTTGTATACCAAGAGTATTGTTCTTCATATACAATTTCTCACGAGCATGCAATTGGCGCACGGATATGTAGATGAACTTGGAGTAAACTCTATTTTTGTTGATAAAAATTTTCTTTATTTACATCTATGCTAGATATATTGTACTTGAATGTATTTAAAATATAGATTATTTTAGTTACATGCTCATTTCATGCTTGTTTCAGAGGATTATTAATCACCAAAGGATTTTCACCCCAATTTCGTATTTCAATATCTATAACAAAATTTTTATATATGTGAACAGATTATGTTGGTTTACATATATGTTTTCAACCACAATTTCCTATTTCAATATCTATAACAAAATTTTCTGGTTGATAACTCTTATAATCAATATCTTTGAAACCTCCACG
Organism: Pinus albicaulis; assembly: GCA_034641835.2. NCBI lineage: Eukaryota > Viridiplantae > Streptophyta > Pinopsida > Pinales > Pinaceae > Pinus > Pinus albicaulis. The sequence goes on along the minus strand of CM076569.1, from coordinate 395,035,165 downwards.
ACCTGCTTCCATGGAAACAAAATTTGCCTTTCATTCCTTCACGATGGCTCCTTCTCTGCAACAAATTATTTCATTATGTTGGTTTACATATATGTTTTCACCCACAATTGCCTATTTCAATATCTATAACAAAATTTTCTGGTTGATAACTCTTATAATCAATATCTTTGGAACCTCGACGACCTCCTTCCATGTAAGAAAAATTTGCCTATTCATTCATTCACGATGGCTCTGTCTCGACAACAACTTATTTCTTCTATGCTACTCTTTCTTATGCTATTTCCTTATTGCATTTCTTTTGCAACATATGATGCAATTGCTAGTATAAAAAATATAAGATGTATAATAAAATAAATATTTTAATGGTTATTAAAAATTGATACTTATGAGCCTTTACTAGCTATTTAATTTATCTGACTATAATAATATTATTTAATTTTAAAATTATATTGACCATAATGAAAAATTGGGAAAAAATTAATTTAACTGGCTTCCCTAACTCTATAATGAGTTAATATATTTTTTTAACTGAAATTGAAATCAGATGTTAAATAACAAACCATCATTTTAATTATTCCAACTAAATTCACGGAACGTAATTAAATTCGATTTTTTATTTTTACTTTACAATTGTGTTTAAAGAATTTGATCAAATGCAGGGTACGCAAAGTCTAATTTTTTCATTGAAGAGTGAAGAATATAAAGTTTCTCAACCGTTAGTTATAACGTTAAAAGGTTTTTTTAGCTTTATCTATGATGGGCCGTTATTAATAATTCTTAGCATATAACGGTTTCACGCCATACAAAACTATAGAGGACTCCGTAGTCTAGGAAAGTGGAAGATGAACTTGTGGTTGACTTTTTTGTTTTCAGTACATAATTTATCTCGTGGCCAAGGACGATAATAATTTATTCGGTTGAAGTACAAGTTACGTTTTCTTTTCTTTTTCCTTTTAAATTATTTATTTATCCAATACATAAGAATCTTGTGGCCAAGGAAGATAATAATTTCTTTGTTGATGTGAATGCTACCTTTTGTGTTTTGTGTTTTTTTAAATCCAGTTTTTATTTATTTATTTTGAGAAGTATATTTAATTTTATTGAATGAATCGTGGCCAAGGAAGATGATAATTTCTTTGTTGATGTGAATGCTACCTTTTGTGTTTTGTTTTTTTTTTAAATCCAGTTTTTATTTATTTATTTTGAGAAGTATATTTAATTTTATTGAATAAATGGAAATAAAATAAAATAAAAATGGTATATTTTTTATATATAGAATATTTATAAATTGTAAATTAAGTTAAAAGCATATTTTTATTTTGAATATTTTAAAATGATTGAGAAAATAATGAAAATAAAAAAAATGATTTAAAGTAAATTTAATGATACAATAATTCAATTTTAAGGTCACGACCAAGCTAGACACCAAATTGGTGTATGAGACTTTCTTGTTTGTGGGACAAGGGACCCACCTCTGCCACCAAATTGGTGTATGAGACACCAAGCCAAACACCAAATTGGTGTATGAGACTCCTCTGTTTGTGGAATCACGGCCAAGCCAGACACCAAATTGGTGTATGAGACTCCCTTGTTTGTGGGACAAGGGACCCACCTCTGCCACCAAATTGGTGTATGAGACCCCCTTGTTTGTGGGACAAGGGACCCACCTTTGCCACCAAATTGGTGTATGAGACCCCCTTGTTTGTGGGACAAGGGACCTGTATGAGACCCCCATGTTTGTGGGACAAGGGACCCACCTCTGCGTAGCGATTTGACTACTAAGTCTACGAAGGCATACATACTCTACCCCCCTCTGGTTTTGAACCTGTGACCTCTTAGGAGGAAACACATGCTCTTAACCATTAGGTCCACTCAAGCTGTATAACTATTAGTATAACTATATAAATTAAATGGCTAAGAACATCCATAGGCATCAAAGCACTTACATCATGATACATTTCATATTGTCAAATTTTAAAAATTCATAAAAAGGAACTAAATCTTAATTTTATTATTATATCTACCACATAAAAATTAACTAAATTGTAACTTTATTAGTATAATTACCAATAGATCCATCTTAAACACATATTTAGCATGCATCTTGAGGTATCAAATCTCTTCAGGATTAAACCTCTTTTATAATGCAAAATTTGAAAGAAAAAAAAAATGTCACTCCCTCTTTGTAACATACAGAAATAATTTTTTTTTTTACACAGCATCATAATTATTACCTTGCCTTATCTAATGCAATACTAAATGTCTTATTCCAAACAAATTTCGTTAACAAAGGTATAAGATTATTTATTTTTGAAATATTAAACCAACACTTTCAACCTATATTTATCAATTTATATATGCGTTAAAACTAAGTGCCATTTACCATTTTGCTTTGGTTGCACTCTCATCGATCTCATTAAATGCCTCGATACTTGTTGTACCGAACGAAGGATGTCATGTATTGTGTTTTTAATGAGGCTCCAGCTGTGGGATTTCATTTGGGATTGGATCCGAATTTCTATGGCCACCTATCCCTCCACGCTTCGTCCGATCTATTGTGATCAATGGTGGAATCGATCGGCAGGAAACCGGCTATGGGTAAAACCCACTTGCTCTTCACAAGTCCTCATTTGCTCGATACCTACTTGCTCCCTGCAATTTCTTTTTCACTTAGTCCCGGTTCTGGTTTTAGTTTGGAGATTTCTGAATGAGGGTTTTGCAGGCCAGAGTCTCGATGCATTTGAAGTTACGAAGGTTCGGTGGTGAATCCAGTTTCTCGATGGATTATTCCATGCGGTTTCTCCCTTACTGGTTCCCATATTGCCCATTTATATATATATCCGCTGGAATTGTTTTGTTCTCCTCGCAATTTTCTTATGAAACTGCTTCCTCATTCCTAATACTTGTTTTCCATTTTTCTTTCAGATCAGAACTCTGTGAATCAATGGCAAGTTTAGCTTCTACAGGTAATAAATATACTAGTTTAAGATTTCCTTCCTTACCCATTAGAGTTAAGCTGTTTTTTTTAAACCTTGCTAAATCCACGACGCATTTACTAATTGCTTATGGTTTGTCTCATTTCCTCTCCACAGGTGTGTTCCCTTCCGAATGGCTCTGTAATTCCTTTTTCTCGCTGAGCGCTGGGTTTTTCAACTTCCACTATGGTTAACAAAACCATTTCTTCTCCGTGTACTTTGTCTTTAAAGGGCTCTTCGTCTGTTTTATGGCGATTGGTGGAAATTTCCTTACTGTGTGCTAAGCCTAGTTAACCATCTAGATGAAGAATTTTTTTAGAATGCAATGAAATAAGGGTTTTTGGCTTAATGCCTAACAATCCTTCCTTCGAGTCTAGGAAGGCTATTTGACAGAGTTTTTTTCCGAATTTTTGTGTATATATGTATATTTAACAATTTGGGTTTTCGAGACTCAATTCTCTCTCCATACTGAATTCTGGAATTTTAGTTTTCGCTGCTTAATTTTAAACGAAGGGTTTTGTTTTCCTTCTGTTTACAATATCTTGATAAAGTCTGCATGAAGTGAATGTTTAGCTATGCTCTTTATGAAGTAATATATAAGTACATCAGCTTGAAAATATGATGCTACTTCTTATCAGCGTTGCTCGGTCTTCTGGTTTACTTGTTTTTGTTTTAATGGTTGCATGTCCCGAGCCTCGGGCCGATCTGCATGTTAATGGACAGTTCAACATTTCTTTTCCATACAAATGGCGTTTATCTCTCTTTACGCTTTATATGAATATTTTACACTATTTGGTTGTGGAAACATAGTTTTTTGTACAATCGTTTTTTCTTTGTGACAATTTATAGTTCTACAGCAAGTAATCTATACAAATTGTTTTCAGTGACCGGAACACCCTGGGTTTTGTCCGCGTATAGTAGTAGCCAGAGACACGACGTGTTCTGGATTTGGGGTTCTACCTCAAGACCAAACCGAAAATTCTCTCCGCCCCTATTAGGTTAAAGTGCCACTATCTGTCATGAATTTACTGTTATAAAGTTTGATTAATAACCAATTTATTTTCATTTACTTGCTATCTTTTCTTTTCCGTTTGTAAATTTTTTTCAATGCACAATATTTACTTTTGTAATGTTCTACTGTTTCAATTATGTGATTATATATCATGGTACTCGTACGTTACAGTACTTTCGTCTTTCATTTATCACCTTTACTATGGCTTTGCCTTAATTTATATAACAAAGAAACCTACTGTTCTCAATAAGTATAGCTAAATACTATTCTTTTTATTATCAAATTTTCCTTCTCTTTCGCAGCAAACCAATTTAGGAAAACACATTAAAATTTTACACAGATAATTCCCAGAATTGTAAATAACTTGAAAATTATTATAACAGTACATAGTACTAAATCTCATTCGACTTATATTTTTATAACAATTAATTTTACTGTCTTTACTTCTAACGAAGCGCATTTCCTGTGGACATAATTACTAAAAATCAGTTCCTATTTCTAATTTTATTGAATACTCAGAAAACTTATCTGAATTTGCAGTTCGCTGCTGATGTCCACCCAACCTTCAAGAGAGGCAATTACGTCCTTCTCTTTCCCCTGTGCACCACACTTGATAGGTACAGGTTGACAATAGTTTTCAGTTATGACCTCAAGACCCCTTGTCCAGTCAATACCAGAAAATTCTTAGGAATGTTGAGTGACTTCCACTGGTCTCTACTAGCTCAGGAAATTCTTCACTCTTCCTTTTTCCATGAGCAGAACCCCTATTCCTCACTGGGATAAGTCTCTTATCCTTAGAGGAACAGGTAATTGTTCAAACTGTCCCCAACCACCTCTCAGTATTGGAATAATTTTACCATCAACTTTTTACTTTTTATGGAACTATTTTTCCATAACCAATTTTATTTTTCATTTTAACAACAAGGAAAATAAACTTTTCCAGAAAACATTAAATGTCTCAGTCTTTAAAAAAATAATAATAACAAAATGTCATTTCACTAGTTAACAACTAGTTATTATTAAATGTAGCTATCACAACTTCCCCCCCTGGAAGTAACATTGTCCTCGGTGTTTCACTCCAGCTCAAGAAATAGCTCTGGGTAAGCCTCACATACAAATTCCTTGTCTCCCCAAGTAGCCTCATTCGGGTTGAAGTGCTTCCACTGCACTTTAACCTGGGTGATGACTCACTTCCGGAGCATAATTTCTCTCCTGCTGAGTATGCATTGAGGCTCAACCAGAAACTTGCCGTCCGACTCTACCTGCAAACAACAAAGTTTCCTGTCAAACTTACATAAAAATTCATGCTTCAAGTTAGGATTTTCTAATTCTATCCTACCTGGATATTCTGCCAATGGATTACATGCTTTAGATCATGCACATAACGCTTTAACAGGGACACCTGAAACACATTGTGCACCCATATGTGGCTGGGTAAATCCAACCGATATGCCACAAGTCCTACTCTTTCCAAAATTTGGAAGGGTCCAGAGAACCCGGGGGTTAACTTGGCACAAGAGGCCCACCTCAAGGTGCTCTTATTGGGTTTGATCCTCACATACACATGATCACCCACCTCCAATTCTTGATAAGTCCTCTTCTTATCTACGTATATCTTCTACCGATCTTGTGTAGCTTTCAGGTTTTGCCTGATCTTCTTTACCTCCGATTCCATTTCAGCCAACATTTCTGGCCCAAGCATTAAATTAGTTTCGGGACTGCTCCAATTAATGGGAGTGCGGAATTGTCGTCCATATAGAGCTTCGAAAGGACTCATCTTAAGAGATTCTTGGTAACCATTGTTGTATACAAATTCAACTAGGTGCAAGTATTCTTCCCACTTGGTTTGTTGTTGCATCATGTACATGCGCAACATGTCTTCCAAAACTTGGTTTACCCGTTCTGTTTGACCATCCGTCTGTGGGTGATAAGCAGTGCTAAAGTTATTTGGGTCCCCAAACCTGTAAACAAAGTTTTCTAGAATGTTGAAGTAAACTTCACATCTCTGTCTGAAATAACAGTCTTTGGAATGCCATGCAGTCTAAATATTTCTCTCATAAAAATATCTACTATATGTACAGTCTTGTAAGTAGACTGTACAGGTATAAAATGTGCAGACTTACTTAACCTATCAATCACAACCATGATGGAGTCATTGTTCTTCTCGCAAGGTGCCCATCTGATCTTGATAAGCAACTTAGACTTCTTAAGGATTTCTGCTCTATAATGGGTATGTCTGTTAACACTGAAAAAACAAAAGTTATGATTATCAAATCCAAGAAGGACACTTACGCTAATTTTATGTATGACAGTAGTAACTTGGAGGAAGTGACTTTTTACAAGTACCTAGGAATTGATATTCATCACAAGCTCAACTGGAACTATAGCATTCAGAAAAGGATTAATGGGGGGTGGAAAGCTTATTTTGGTCTTGAAAATAATTGTAAAACGACAAACCTCGTAATGTGGGATAGAAAGAAGTTCCTCTTTGAAACTTTACTCACTCCTACTATCTTATATGGATGTGAGGTTTGGGGTTGCAACATCTCTAGAGAATCCTGGAGAAATATTGAGCAAATCCATAAGCATTTTATAACGTATAACCTTAAAATTAAAAGCAATACACCCTATCCTATTCTCCTTATAGAAGTGGGTCTTTCCCCTATCGAGAGCCTAGCTATGACTAGGCTTTTGTTGTACAAGCACAAGCTTAATAGCATAGGAGACCATAGACTTCCTAAGCTAGCTTTAAATTCCAGCCAAAACCACCTAAGGCTTAAAAGAGGTTGGTATAAAGACACCAGCGCCTGGTTAAACCATTGGGAGATCGACGAGAATATTGCATTGCAAAACATTAATAACATTAAAAAAATTGTTACTTCTAAGTTTAAAGAAAAAATGTGGTGTGAGAAAGATCTAGCAGCTAAAAGAAATTAAGATATTATAAGGAGGTCATCAACCCCACCCTAGAAGATCAAAAGTATCTCTCTGTTTTCACTAGCTCAAAAAAGAAAATTAATATAGCCAAGATTAGCACGAACTCTCAGGTCGTTAGACAGTTCCTAAAACACCATGGATGGAAAGGATCTGCCATCTCTGTGAGAATATGAACATCGAGGATGAAAATCACTTCCTCTTATAATGCCCCATGTACAACCATATTAGAGCTCAATTTCATAATCTTTGTTGCAATACTGACCTTCCTAGCCTTTTAAGATGTCAAAATTATAGTGAGCTCGGGAGGCTTCTCTCCAAGCTTTTCAAGCATAGGAATAAAATCTTAAATCAAACTAAATAACTCGTTTCTTTAGGTTCAATAGACCAAAGATTGGTCTCAGTGGACGTTAACTACCACCACCACCACCATCATATATATATATATATATATATATATATATATATATATATATATATATATAAAATAAATTTAAAGAAAAAGAAAAAAGAAAAAAGAAAATGAATTAAAAAAATTAATAAAACATAAACTTTAATTTTTTTTTATTTTTTTTTAAATTTAATTTTTTTTGAATTAATTTAAAAAAAAATTGATATATTTTATATTTTTTTTAATTATTATTTTTTTATTTTTATTTTTATTTTTTAATTTAAAAAAAATGAATTTTGTTAATTTTTTTATTTGAAAATGTATTTTTCATAGATCTATATGCATTTTTTTTAATTTAAATTTTCTTTTAATGTTTTTTTTTTGAATTTAATGTTTTATTATTTTAAAAATTTTATTTTTATTTTCTTTTTCAATAATAATAATTATTATTATTTTTAATATTTTATTTATTATTATTATTATTTTTAATTTTAACTATTTTTAATTTTTTAATTTTAATTATTTTATTTGATCAATTTTTTAATATATGTGGTTTTTTTTTATTATTATTTGTTTATAACTTATAAAAACTAATATTTGTCTTTTTGTTTTTGTTTTGGTTTGTGTTCTTTTTAAATTTTCTTTTTTTATTTTTTAAATTTTTTTGTGTTTTTATGTTATTTTTATTTTTATTTTTTTATTTAATTTTTATTTTATTTTTACAAGTGATATTTTATCTTTAATACAATATCTAAAAATTGTTGAAATTTTATTTTCATAAAGGTGATATTTTATCTTGAATGTCATCCTTGGATTTTCAAGGCTTTTCAAAGACATGATAATAGATTATCTTTAATACCATGCGTAAAAATTGTTGCAATTTTAAGACTTTTGATATTTTATCTTTAATGTCATGTTTATCGTTGAAATTTTAAGGTTTTTTAGAGTCATGATATTTTATCTTTAATGTCAATATTAGAAATAGTTAACAATTTACCCCGAAAAGAAAAAGACGTTATTCCAACATTAATGCTTTTCGTTTTCAACATGTTTTTTACACACAAAAAATTGACGACATTATTCTAGCAACAACACTTTTTGTTTTTAGACTGCTTTTTGCACACAAAAAATTGGCGACGTTATTCTAGCATCAACACTTTTTGTTTTCAAGTTGTTTTTTGCACACAAAAAATGGCGATGTTATTCCACCATCAACACTTTTTGTTTCGAGGGTGTTTTTTCAACCTTTTTTCAAGAAAAAAAATTAGTTTTTAACATAATTTTAAAAAATGTTGAAATTTGACCGTTAAAAAAAAATAGTGCGTTATAAAAGACACACTTTTCGTTTTTGGGTTGTTTTTTCATGTTTTTTGAGTTTTTTTGGGCTAGATTTCTCGTTTTGAGGTAATAGTTCCTGTTCGATCGGAAACTATGTTTGTTTTCCTCTAGGATTTGGTGACACTTTGAGAAAAACAATGGAATTATTGTAGCTGCAGCAAAAATTGGTGGTGCACTAATAAAATATTTGAATATATGAGTGCTTCCGAGGAATGAATTACAAATCACTAGTGATAATTGTGCCTATAGGGTGCATTTATCTTTCTACAAGGGTACCCTTACTTAAAATTGTGAAATATTGAGCTACAAAATCTTCCTTTTCCTGATCAAAGATACCCAAGGAAATGTATGTAAGGGATGTTGGTTGTTTCATATTCATCCATTGCAGGTAGCTCCCATCCTCCTCCCAAGGACTGGAAGTGGAACCCATTCCTTTTAAGAAATGAGGAAATAAATGGGTTATATCACCAGAGTAGGACTTCCATTCAAAGAGTGTGTTATTATTGTGTTTGTCCCTCCCAACTCCACAAACATGCTTACCATAATCTCATTTAATATTCTTATGTGATTCAGATAGAGTGGCATTAAAAATAATGATTGTTGATCATGAATGTGATAAATGGATAATAGGTCACTTGGCCTAAAAGGTGGGATATTACTTGGGAGACAAGTGATAATCTCATCTGCATTGTTTTCTTTTTATTACTACAATTTGTAGTCCCCTATACCCAACTACACATATTTCAATAACACGACATAAATAAACCAAAACCGAAAGTGTTGGAAAGATAAGCAACAAGAATAGAGTGGTAGTAAGAAGTAACATGGGGGGACATAGAGGGAGGCACTCACTTTTGATAGGGAATATGACTATGAGAAAGAAGCTAGCATGACACTAGGAATTGGAGAAATTTGTAGAGTATGGATAAAAGGGAAAATCTCTCCATCTTGGAACCAAATCACTATTATCACTTAGGAGCTTGGCTTAAAGGGTAGAAGAATATCCCTACAAATTAGAAGATGAGGAAGGAGGAAATGTGGATGATAAGTCTAAGAACATTTCATAATACCAGGGGAAATTTTAGGGGCTAATATTCGTATATGGGCTAATTTTCCATGTTAAAAAAAAAAAAAAAAATTCGCCAATTCCCATTTTTTTCTCAAAATGATTTGCCCAATTTTTATAAGAAAAAATTATTTTACTTTAAAAATCGCCAAAAAATTATAAATACTATATAAAATCATTAGAAGTTTCAATATGTTTAGTGGAATATCACCAAGCATTTTATAGTTTGCATATTATGGATTAGTAAGATTCGCCAAGGTTTCTGATCTTTAAGATAAATTTCCATCCTTAAAATTTTCCCTCCATAATACTCACCTTCTGTTGGAAATATTGTCATTGATGGCAAAGGAGAAGACAGGAGTAGCACCTGAACTATCACTAAGGCAAAAGAGCAAAGAAGAACCAGCAATAAGGCAAAAGAGAAGAGAGGAGTAGCACTTGAATTATCATCAAGACAAAGGAGCACAAAGGAACAACAACAACCAAGGTAGAGAGGCAGTAGAGACATCATAGGAAACAAATGAAGCAGAGAAAGAAGCAGAGGCAGCAGAGATATCAAAAGAGAAGCAAGGAGCAGCATTAGACAAGAAACAGAGGCAGCAAAGGCAGTAAAGGCAGCAAGGCAGACAAGGAACAGAGGCAGCGGATAAAGCAGAGGCAACGAATAGAAGCAGAGGCATCGAAGGCAGCAAACAAAGGCAAAGAAATGAAGTAGAGGCAACAAAGAAGCAGAGAGGCAGCGAAGGAGAGAATAGCGCACATCACAATCGGCGGGTAGAGTAATGAAGAAGCGATGCGAAGTTGCGATTGCCGATATTGCGATGCGATTGCATATCGCAATCGGTGAAACATAAAAGGAATAGGCAAGTGTTTTTATTTGCGATGCGATGCGATGTGATGACATGAGTTCGCATTGTAATTAAATTTGGTTTGAGTGTTTTATTATAATGTTCCGAAGGTTGTCACGTAGGTACAAAAGAGTTTCATTAAAGCGATGTATTTCCAAAACATTTCCAAAGGTGGTAACGCTATTCCTAAGGTCTAGTTAAACAAACAAAGGTAATTAGAGTGGGGCCCGCAAGGAAAGTGATTTTGCAAAACCATAACACTGGTTTCGCGCAACTTTTGGACCATGAGCAGTTTATTCCATTTGGAATGCAATCGTATCATATTACGACATGTCACAATACTAAAACCGCCTATATCGCGTAATTTTTGAGAATTAAAGGTCAGGGGTCGAAATAACGTGATATCCGTCTGATTTGATGCAGCGAAGATCCAAAGGTGATCGCATGGACGTTTGGAAATGTTAAACAATAGGTATATAGTGAATGTGATATTCGTCGGATCAAGATCGGTGAAGATCTAACCGTGGTTGCATCACGCGAAAGGAAAAGTCTTAATGTTAAGGCTTAAAGCAGAAGTGTTGAAGATCGACGATGAAGATCTTATCGAAGATAGAAGATCAACAATGGAGATCTCATCGCATCGACGATCTCTAATCCAATTGGCAAGAAGAAGTGTTGAGGATACGAGACATTGAGCATTGCGATTGTGATGGTGTGATTTAATCGCAACCGTCCAATCCTAATTAACGGCAACCATTGGATCTACAGTGAGCCATCGCATCGGCGTGGAGGTAGAGCAATGGAACAATCAATTGAACTTTGCGATTGCGACGGTGTGATTTAATTGCAACCGTTCGATCAACGATCATCGCATTGGATTAATCGCATCGGAATCATCGCAAAGTGTGTCATCGTAATCGGAAGACATCGCAGGCAGTTCATCGCATCAGATTATTGCATCGGTCAAGAAATCTTCAAATCAGAGTTATTTAATCGCATCGGTGGATAGAAAGAGTTCGGCAAGTGGGCTCGAAAGGTTAATTACTATGTTAAAAAGGTTTATTATTATATCGCCGAGAGAGGGTTTAAACTTTGCGTAAAGCATAATAATATAACATATATTGTTGAAATGCCAAGGTACTGCCTGGTGGGACCCTTCGCTCATCGCATCGGCAGAGATCAATGGCCAAAGGCACATCGGACCACTGAAGGTTGCGATTGCGATTGCGACAGCGCGATGGAACGTCAACCGTCGGATTGGGAAAGTGAAATAAGGCGGAGTGTGATGACCTTTAGATATGAAAGGTGGATGTGCATGTGGATACGCCCGTTTTACGAAGAAAAGACTAAGTGCAGGCAAAAGACTCAGGTGTATAAACAAAAAATATGAAGGCAACAGAAGGAGACTCGGGTAAGTGACCCAACACAGAGCAAAGGAGCAGGTGAAGGCTAATCGCAGTGGGCACGAGAAGATGTGTTGAATCGGGAAAAAGGTGATTATGCAGAACAATCACAATATAACAGCAGAAACTGAAAAACACAGTGACAGTAGCAGAAAAGAGAAACACATAGCAAGCCAAGGGCCGAAAAAGGGCTGAGTGAAGTTGATTTATGTAACTGTAAATGTGAATGTAAATGATTTCAAATTATTTTTATTGTATGTGATGCAAATGCAAGTCTCCGGAGGAAAATAAATACCCCACTGTAATATTGAAATGTATACATATTGTTATATTTTTCTGAATATGCTAGGCAAGAAAACAAGAAGGTGGAAGGCAAAGAGTCATGGCTGTTCATTTCGAATTCCCTGAGGAATGATAACAGTCATGAGGTAATCTCTATAAATAATATTACAAAGATATACATAGAGAGGTTAGAGAATGGAGAAATGAGGCAGAGAGGGTAAGAAGAAGGAGGAGCAGATAGAGAAGTTGTGAATATTCAGAGATGGTATAAGGCAAATATGAAGGCTGGTGGACAGCAATGAAGAAGGAACAGAACAGAGCTGATATCCAGGTAAATCAGCATGTGTTTTTTATGAAAGAATGAGGAAGTTGGTGCTTCCATATCAAGTTGTAGCTTGATAGATGTCAGTTGTAGCTAGCTGAGGCAGGAGCCTCCTGTAGGTTGTAGCCTACAGAAAATAGTTGGGAGTTGGAGCTTCCTTGCAAGTTGTAGCTTGCAGAATTGAGGTAGGAGCCTCCTGTAGGTTGGAGCCTACAGAAAATCAATGGTGAGAGGGAGTTGGAGCTTGCCTTTGCATCACAACAATAATAAGATGTGGTTTTCTCCCTTATGGGTTTCCACTTATATCTGGTGTCTATGTACATGATGATTATGTGTTGATACTCTGTATTTAATCTGCTTAATACCTGCTGCTCACTAATTAAGATTGTGGTTTCACTGTACATTAAGTTAATCATGAAATGAAGATGTAAATAAGTGTAAATTAAAGTTTTACAAGACCATGAATTCATTAAATTGATTCACCCCCCCCCTCCCAGTTTAACAAAGGATTCAACAATTGCTATTAGAGCAGGTTCCTTCTGTATCAGTTTAACAACTAGAAGGAGATCCTAGGTCCCCAGGATGGCTAGTCTAGAAGGATGCTCAACAAATAAATCCCCTTTTTTCACTGGTAAAAATTATGCCTTCTGGAAAATAAGAATGAGGACGTACGTAATGTCTCCAGGAATAGAAGTTTGGGTTGTTGTGGAATTGGGATATGCCCCAAAGGAGTCTGACTCAGAGAAAGATGCCAAACTAGATTTTGTAGCTAATGCAAAAGCCATGAATGCACTCTTAAGTGGACTGTGTGAGACAGAATTTATCAAAGTAATGCACAACAAGACTGCCAAAGAAATATGGGATACATTAGAAAGCATCCATGAGGGAGACAAAAAGGTGAAGATAGCCAAACTGCAAGTCTACATAGCTCAGTTTGAAAATATAAAAATGAATGATGATGAAGACATTGCCAGCTTCTTCTTAAGGGTTGGAGAAATTTTGAATAACATGAAAGCTCTAGGAGAAACCATAAAAGAATGTGTAATTGTTCAAAAGATTCTAAGATTTTTACCATCCAGCTTTAACCCCAAGGTTTTTGCCATAGAAGAAACAGTTGTTTGGGAAACTCTGACCATGAACCAATTACTTGGAAACTTAACAGCCTATGAGATGAGACTGCCACAGAGGAAGTCAAATGTGAGGGAGGCATCCTTTAAGACAGAGAAGAACAAAGAAGAAAAAGAAGATACATGCTCCTGCTCTGATGAAGAAGAGGCCAAATTTGTCAGAATATTGGATAGAGGCTCAGGCAAGTATAAAGGTAAAATTCCATTTAAATGCTTTAACTGTGGAAGAGTTGGACACTACGCATCTAAGTGTCCTCATAAGAGGACAAAGAATCAGACTCAAGAGACAGAGAAAACCAAAACAAATAACTGGCTGAAATGGAAGAGACTCAATAGAAAATCATTTTATTCTTAGCAAGACAACAGTGCATCTGAAAGCTCAGATGAATCCTCTAATGAAGAAGGAACCTCTAAATTTGTATTGTTGGCCAAGGAAGAGATTGAAGGATTCCTTCTAGAAGATGAGGAAGAAGGTGAAGTTGATCTTGAGGGGGAGCTAAGAAGTGCCCTGGAGGAAATAGACAGACTTAAACTAAAGTGCAGAAAACAGAAAGAAATTCTCCTCAAATATGTAAGAGAAGAACAAAATTCAGAAGACCTCATTCAGTTGAAAGTAGAGCTTGAAGAAGCCAAGAAGGTAGAAGACACCCTAGTTAAGAAAATTGAGGATAAAATTCAGAAGCAAGAGAAATTGGAAGAAGAAGTAGTATGCTTGAGGAAGAAATTATAAAACACCCAAAGGAAATTGTCAATAAACACTCCTCTAATGACAAGCTCTGATAAGTTGAATAAAATGCTAGATGCTTAAAGATCTCCTCTGATAAAAACGGGGATAGGCTATGAAGGAAAAACAAGTAAAGTCAAAGAAAAAGATAACAGTAATATCATTTTTGTGAAAGATGTTAAGGATAATGAATCAGCTCAGAAGGTTCCTACAGAAGTAGAAGCCTACAATGAAGTAAACAGAAACAAGAAGGAACCTCAAATGACAAAGAACGAAATAAATAAACAGTCAACTAAAAAAGGCTCGTATACTCCTAAATATATAAAATTTGGAAGCTATCAAAGGAGATTCTTCCCCCCTATGAAAAATGTCACTTGTTATGCCTGCCACAAATTGGGACATATTGCTGCATACTGTCATAAAAAGAGAATCGATTCCAACCAGCAACGAATGCAAAAAGTGAAAATACTACCTCAAGCAAACAAATGGAGAAGACAACCCTTCATCAGGTATGCTAATTGTTTTTATGGGTATTGTTTTTACTGTAAGGAGTTCGGCCATAAAGCCAAGGAGTGCAGAACATATGGAAAAATATTGATGTTCAAAACCTCAAGGAGATTTATGAATTATGGAGAGTTCATTCGTACTCATAATTCTGCTAAAAATATGATCAAATGCTGTGTATGTCATAAAATCAGACATATGTCTTCCCATTGTCCTCTCAAATAATGTGGTCCATCTTCTCAGAAAAGGTGCCAAAAAAATAGCTGCCTACAGTGGAAAAAGAAGTTGAATAAGTGTGACCTGGCTCTAATAGCCCAAGATCAGAAAATCCAATGGTATTTGGACAGTGGATGCTCAAAGCATATGACTGGAGATAGAGGTAAGTTTATAACCTTTGATGAAAATAAATCTGGAAATGTAACTTTCGGCAATGATAAAGCAGGGAAAATCAAAGGAAAAGGCTTAGTCAGTCTGGATAATGGAAGAGGAAAGGCCAAAGATGTACTACTTGTGGATGGGCTGAAAGAAAATCTGCTGAGTGTCAATCAAATGTGTGATAAAGGCTGTGAAGTCATTTTTAGAGCCCAAGATTGTGAAGTAAGATCAAACACCGCCAAAAAGTCATTGATCAAAGGTGTTCGAACAGAGAGTATTGTCTATATAGTGAAAGAAGAGGATGAAGCATGTCACCTAAGAAAACTTGATGAATCATGGTTATGGCATAGAATATTGGGACACCTAAACTTTGACCACATCATAATTCTGAGCAATAAGAATGCAGTCAGAGATATGCCAGCAATAAAGAAGCCTTCAAATACCATATGTAAATATTGCCAATTGGGCAAGCAAACCCGCACTTCTTTTAAGACCAAAGATGAACTATCAACAAGTAGGCCACTTAAGCTTGTACACATGGACCTGTGTGGACCTTCAAGAACTAAAGCACCAAATGGAGAATCTTATTTCATGATGATAATAGATGATTTTTCCAGAATGACGTGGGTAGAATTTCTCAAATATAAATCTGAAGCACTTGATAAATTCAAGATATTCAAGGCATTGGCATAAAATCAAACATGATGCAAGCTAAAGTGCATCAGATCAGACAGAGGAGGTGAATTCACAGACTATGATTTTGCAGACCTATGCAATGAGCATGGGATAAAACAACAGTTTACAATTTCAGGTATACCTCAACAGAATGGAGTGGCAGAGAGACAAAACATGTCAGTACAACAGATTGCCATAGCAATGATGCAAGAAAGTAACATTCCCCAAACCTTCTGGGCAGAAGCAGTACACACAGTTGTTCACATTTTTAACAAAGCTCATTTAAGACCAAACTGTGACAAGACTCCTTACGAATTATGGCATGGTAAACCAACATCAATCAAGCACTTTAGAGTCTTTGGAATCAAGTGTTTCATAAAAAATAATGATGAAAATCTGGGAAAGTTTGATGCAAGAGCAGATGAAGGAATATTTTTAGGATATGCATCCAAGAGTAAGGGTTACAGGTGCTACAACAAAACACTACACAAAATTGTGGAAAGCATTGATGTAAGATTTGATGAAGATCTACCAAACAGAACAAGAAGCACAAGATGCAGCAATCCTCCAGATGATCATGAAGAAGAGAACTAAGATAATGATGAACTGAGCAAGACAACAGTAGATACTGAATTAAACTCAAAAGGTCCCTCAAGACACCTTCAAAATAATCATCCAGAAGATCAAATCATTGGGGACAAGAGTGTGGGAGTCCAGACAAGAAGACAACTTGCTGAACAGACAGAAGAAGTACACCTAGCCATGCTATCTCAAATAGAGCCAAAGAAGTTCGAAGAAGCCAGCAAAGACAAAAACTGGTTAAATGCTATGAATGAAGAATTGGACCAAATTGAGAAGAACAATACCTGGGAATTAATTCCAAGACCCACTGGGAAAAATGTCATTGGCACAAAATGGATATTCAAGAATAAGATGAATGAACAAGGGCAGGTAATCAGAAATAAAGCCAAACTTGTATGCAAGGGATATTCACAAATTGAAGGTCTTGATTATGATGAAACCTTTGCCCCTGTAGCCAGAATGGAAGAAATCAAAATGTTTTTGGCCTTTGCATGTTATCATGATTTCAAGGTATATCAAATGGATGTGAAGTCTGCCTTCCTAAATGGAGATCTATAGGAAGAAGTCTACATGGAACAACCTGAAGGATTCTCCTTAACAGATAAACAAGACTATATGTGAAGATTAAAGAAAGCCTTATATGGACTGAAACAAGCTCCTCGTGCATGGTATTCAAGGCTGGACAAATACTTGCAAAAACAAGGTTTTAAGAAAGGAGGAGTAGAAAACAATTTGTACATAAAGGCTAATGAAAATGAACTCCTAATTGTAGTAGTATATGTAGATGACATCGTGTTTGGTAGCAACAAAGAGAAGTTAACAAAAGAATTTGTTGAAGAAATGAAATCAGAATTTGAGATGTCTATGATTGGAGAGCTCACCTTCTATTTAGGACTTCAAATTCAACAAAAGAACACAAGAACATTCATCTCACAAGAAAAATACTTAAGAGAGATGTTGAAAAGGTTCCAAATGGAAGACTACAAACCTGTGTCAACTCCCATGATCACTAGATGCAAACTATGTGCTAATGATGGATCAACAGATGTAGATAAAAAACTTTACAAATCTATGATAGGAAGTCTACTATACCTAACAGCTTCTAGACCAGACATTATGTTGGCAGTAGGACTTGTGGCAAGATATCAAGCAGCACCAAAACAAAATCACTTACTAGCAATCAAGAGAATATTAAGATATCTACAAGGAATTGCACATTGTGGGCTATGGTATCCAAAAAGAAAAAGCTTCACTTTGACAACATATACAAATGCAGATTGGGCCAGTTGTGTGGATGACAGGAAAAGAACAAGTGGAGGTGCATTCTATTTGGGAAAAATTCTGGTGGCATGGCTAGGCAAGAAGCAAACTTCTATCTCTCTATCTACAGCAGAAGCAGAATACATAGCAGCAGCAGCATGTTGCACACAAGTAATGTGGATGAAACAAATTCTCCAAGACATGAAGGTAAGAATTGATGAACCTATTTCTATCAAATGTGACAATACAAGTGCAATAAGTATATCAAAAAATCCTGTACTTCATTAAAAAACAAAGCACATCCCAATTAAGTACCATTTCCTCAGAGAAAAAGTAGCACAGAAAGTAGTGAAGCTGGAATATGTACCAACAAAGGAACAAACAACATACATACTCACAAAAACTCTTGCTAAAGAACCATTCGAATATCTAAGAGACAAACTAGGGGTAGTGTCTGCAAATGTTACTCTCTGACATGAAAAGAAAGCATCATTCTAGGGGGAGATTAGAAAAGAAAGCATCATTCCAAGGGGAGATCAGTCAACAAATATTGTCACAAAAGAGCCAGAGCAAGTGAGCAGTGCATGGAACAGGTCCTCAAGATCAGAGTATAATGGAAAAGATTTGGAAACCACACTAGGAAATGTGCAAACCTTTGCCATTGATGTCAAAGGGGGAGGAAAAGCAAGAAAAAGAAGAATATTAAAGTATTGCCATCAATGCCAAAGGGGGAGATTGTTGGAAATATTGTCATTGATGGCAAAGGAGAAGACATGAGTAGCACCTGAACTATCACTAAGGCAAAAGAGAAAAGAAGAACTAGCAATAAGGAAAAGGAGAAGAGAGGAGTAGCACCTGAATTATCATCAAGAAAAAGGAGCACAAAGGAACAACAACAACCAAGGTAGAGAGGCAGCAGAGACATCAGAGGAAACAAATGAAGCAGAGAAAGAAGCAGAGGCAGCATAGATAGAAAAAGAGAAGCAAGGAGCAACATTATAAGAGAAACAAAGGTAGCAAAGGTAGCAAGGCAGACAAGGAACAGAGGCAGCAGATAAACCAGAGGCAGCGAATAGAAGCAGAGGCAGCGAAGGCAACAAACAGAGGCAGCGAATTGAAGCAGAGGCAGAAAAGAAGCAGAGAGGTAGCGGAGGAGAGAATAGCGCACATCACAATCGGCGGGTAGAGTAATGAAGAAGCGATGCAAAGTTGCGATTGCCGATATTGCGATGCGATCGCATATCGCAATTGGCGAAACATAAAAGGAATAGGAAAGTGTTTGTATTTGCGATGCAATGCGATGCGATGGCATGAGTTTGCATTGTAATTAAATTTGGTTTGAGTGTTTTATTATAATGTTCCGAATATTATCACATAGGTACAAAAGAGTTTCATCAAAGCGATGTATTGCCAAAACTTTTCCAAAGGTGGTAACGCTATTCCTAAGGTCCAGTTAAACAAAAAAAGGTAATTAGAGTGGGGCCCGCAAGGAAAGTGGTTTTGCAAAACCATACCACTGGTTTCGCGCAACTTTTGGACCATGAGCAGTTTATTCCATTTGGAACGCGATCGTATCATATTACGACACGTCACAATACTAAAAGCACCTATATCGCGTAATTTTTTAGAATTAAAGGTCAGGGGTCGAAATAATGCGATAGCTGTCTGATTTGATGCGGCGAAGATCCAACAGTGATCGTATGGGAAAAGTGCATGGGCGTTTGGAAATGTTAAACAGCAGGTATATAGTGAATGCGATATCTGTCAGATCAAGATCGGTGAAGATCTAACTTTGGTCGCATCACGCGAAAGGTGGAGTCTTAATGTTAAGGCTTAAAGCGGAAGTGTTGAAGATCGACGGCGGAGATCTTATCGAAGATAGAAGATCGACGGTGGAGATCTCATCACATCGGCGATCTCTAATCGCATCAGCAAGCAGAAGTGTTGAGGAGACGAGACGTTGAGCATTTCGATTGCGATGGTGCGATTTAATCGCAACCGTCCAATCCCAATTAACGGAAACCATTGGATCTATAGTGAGTCATCGCATCGGCGTGGAGGCAGAGCAATGGAAAAAGCCATTGAACTTTGCGATTGTGACGGTGCGATTTAATCACAACTTTCCAATCATCGATCATCGCATTGGATTCATCGCATCGGAATCATCGCAAAGTGTGTCATCGCAATCGGAAGACATCGCAGGCGGTTCATCGCATCAGATTATTGCATCGGTCAAGAAATCTTCACATCAGAGTTATTTCATCGCATCGGCAGATAGAAAGACTTCGGCAAGTGGGCCCGAAAGGTTAATTATTGTGTTAAAAAGGTCTATTATTATATCGCCGAGAGAGGGTTTAAAATTTGCGTAAAGCATAATAATATAACATATATCGTTGAAATTCTGAAGTACTGCCTCGTGGGACCCTTCACTCATCGCATCAGCAGAGATCAGTGGCCAAAGGCACATTGAACCACTGAAGGTTGCGATTGCGATTGCGACAGTGCGATGGAATGTCATCCATCGGATTGGGAAAGTGAAATGAGGCGGAGTGTGATGACCGTTAGATTTGAAAGGTAGATGTGCATGTGGATACGCCCGATTACGAAGAAAAGACTAAGTGCAGGCAAAAGACTCAGGTGTATAACCAAAAAATATGAAGGCAACAGAAGGAGACTCGGGTAAGTGACCCGACACAGAGCAAAGGAGCAGGTGAAGGCTAATCGCAGTGGGCACGAGCAGATGTGTTGAATCGGGAAAAAGGTGATTATGCAGAACAATCACAATATAACAGCAGAAACTGAAAAAGAAAGTGACAGCAGCAGAAAAGAGAAACACATAGCAAGCCAAGGGCCGAAAAAGGGCTGAGTGAAGTTGATTTATGTAACTGTAAATGTGAATGTAAATGATTTCAAATTATTTTTATTGTATGTGATGCAAAGGCAAGTCTCCGGAGGAAAATAAATACCCCACTGTAATATTGAAATGTATACATATTGTTATATTTTTCTGAATATGCTAGGCAAGAAAACAAGAAGGTGGAAGGCAAAGAGTCATGGCTGTTCATTTCGAATTCCCTGAGGAATGATAACAGTCATGAGGTAATCTCTATAAATAATATTACAAATATATACATAGAGAGGTTAGAGAATGGAGAAATGAGGCAGAGAGGGTAAGAAGAAGGAGGAGCAGATAGAGAAGTTGTGAAGATTCAGAGATGATATAAGGCAAATATGAAGGCTGGTGGACAGCAATGAAGAAGGAACAAAACAGAGCTGATATCCAGGTAAATCAACATGTGTTTTTTATGAAAGAATGAGGAAGTTGGTGCTTCCATATCAAGTTGTAGCTTGATAGATGTCAGTTGTAGCTAGCTGAGGCAGGAGCCTCCTGTAGGTTGTAGCCTACAGAAAATAGTTGGGAGTTGGAGCTTCCTTGCAAGTTGTAGCTTGCAAAATTGAGGTAGGAGCCTCCTGTAGGTTGGAGCCTATAGAAAATCAGTGGTGAGAGGGAGTTGGAGCTTGCCTTTGCATCACAACAATAATAATATGTGGTTTTCTCCCTTATGGGTTTCCACTTATATCTGGTGTCTATGTACATGATGATTATGTGTTGATACTCTGTATTTAATCTGCTTAATACCTGCTGCTCACTAATTAAGATTGTGGTTTCACTGTACATTAATTTAATCATGAAATGAAGATGTAAATAAGTGTAAATGAAAGTTTTACAAGACCATGAATTCATTAAACTGATTCACCCCCCCCCCCCCCTCTTAGTTTAACAAAGGATTCAACACCTTCTTCATCATCAAAATCCACAAATTAGATACACTAGTGTGTTCATTCATGATGAAAACACATGGATAAGTGGCAGTGAGTTGAGTCACTAATGTGGACCTTATAAACAATATTGAAATTTGAGAGTGTTGTGTTTGTGTAGTAGGTGTAGTGTGTGTTACTTCTATGACAAATTCAAAATTGAAATTAAAATGAATTAAGATTGAATTTAATGAGGTGTGGTCATTGATCGCATTATAGATTGCATAATTAGGTTAGGTTGTTGATCACCCTAGAAGGTGAGGGTGATAATCAACCATTTTGAATTACTTTGGAGGTGGAAATCAATGCTTGGATATATCTAGGATTGATGTTATGTATATTTGGATGTTATTTGTTGGAAACATTCACATACAACACTATTACTTGGAATAATTTTAGATATTGTATGATTTTTTATGTCTTTATGGCAAAGAAAAGTAGTATAGGATGTGGCCTAGACATGATATTTGTATAATAGACTTGTAACTCATGCACTTTAGCGCACCAAAAGGAAAATTTTAAATAATAATGAACTTGAATCTATGAACACGTGTTGACCTTGTTTTGGATAATTTGTAGCAATTTAATACATATAAAATTATATTTTATTAGTAACCATGATGTTGACCTGTTAAGTCCCTTTTAATTACCCAAATTTTATAAATGTAATTAAGATTTTTAATGTTGAATAATCATTATGGATATCATTATAGAATTTATCATAACATACATACTCTTTATGTATGTATTGTTGAAACAAAAGAAGAGGGAAACCTACATGGATCCCAATGTATAAGAGAGAATCTTCACTGAGGAACACTGTGAGGGGGAGTGGATAAAACTTCCTAACTAAATTATTCAACTATACCCTTGATGTGGAAATCAAACTACCCAAGTTTCCAACAATTATCAAGAATTTGGAAGTGATATTAAATTTCCTAAGGTATGGGATATGTACCACGTAATCCCATCAAGGGATAGAACCGAGGAAAAGAGGAAGGGGGCACTTGAAATTATGTGCAAGACACAAACAATAGTGAGAAGAATAAATAAAAGCACAAAGGGAACCGGAGGAGTACCCAAGAAAATTGTTAATAAGATAAACACTCTAATCTATGAATTGGGTGAAGAGATAGAGAATCAACGAGGACGCTTCACCTGAGTTGTTTGACCAAGGAACATAAGGCACTAGAGAAGGAAAACATTGAGGGATTTTTAAATTAGTGAAGGGCACCCTTTTGTGTTGTGTAGGCCTTGAATAGCCATAATTAATGTATTAAGAGGTCTCGACTATTGAATTGCAATTCCTAAACCTTATAAGTGAAGGAGAGTGGCCTCCACTGTCTTACTTGATTTGAAACCTTGAGCAAATCCCCAGTGAAATTTCCTCTAAGACATTGGATTTGGTTTGGCGGTGTCCAAACACAAGAAATACCATGGTGTAGCTGATATTAATGTTGGGTGGAGAGTGGCTCACACTTATTCATATTTTAGTGGCTTAAGAATATCAGATACATGTATCCATCTCTTATAAAAGAAATGACACTATTGTTTAAAACTCATGAATATTGTTATGCTGGCTACTATGCATGTTGGTTGAAATTGATTGGCATTAATGTTGTGAACATCTAATAAGTGTGTATGATTTGAACACATATTTAACATTTAATGGACAAGGCTATGCTAACTTATTATTTATAATTTGATAATAATATGAGCAAGGATTAATCACACCAATACCCTAGTTTTTATTTTCTTTGTGAATAAATTTTGTGCATGAGAGTCTACTTTAATGACATGTTGTTTGTAATGAATATATACATATAAGGCATGGATGGAAATAATAACGCAAATTTAGTTTGGACCCTAAGCTCTTCTTGTAATACATTAGAATGGCTGACCTTGCTAGACCAATTATGCAATGGAACAATAAGGACTACATCTTTTTTGAGTGTGAGAGGACTTTAATTTCCTCCTTTTGGAAGGGATTTTGGTTTCCTCATGAGAAAGTCTAGGCTACTAGCTACCTTTTGTCATAAGTAAGTATGAGGTGGGGAGTTTAAGCCTTAAGTGAGCAAGGAGAAGTCCTTTAGCCAAGTGAAGTTGAGTATCTGACCTTAGGCCATCTTTATTATTCTTTTGAGAGATGCTTGACCAAGGGTTGTGACCTAGAGAGGTTGTTGCAGGTTGGATATGACATCTGAAGTCTTTAGGATACATTTGGGGTAGTATTAGCCTAGTCAGAGTCAATATCAAGCCTTTAGAATAGGCCTGAAATCCCTATCGTACCACATATAAATTTGGGGTTTCCACTTTTAAAATCAGGATTAAACCTTTTGTTTTGAGCTAGCAGAAAATTTAAGTTTATGGTCTTTGGCACTAGCCCTTGGGCATATGTACAACACTAGGTTGTGACCAAGAGCCTAGATAGAGGGTTTATTTGGTATTTATGTATTGGATGTTAACCTTTTTTTTCTTTGGTGTATCGAGAGTACATTGGAGTCATTGAGGAAAAAATCCCTCAATATAGATATAATCCAAAAAAAAATCAGTTAATGTAGACAAAGAGTCAGGGATGTAATTAAACGATATTAGGTCACTAGGAAATTGAGCATTGGGTTGGAGTGAGCACCTGCAAACCCATAATACTAATGAGAACCGATTCAGGTCTATCGATTGACAGGAACATTCCCATCAGTAGGATTCCATCGATCCAACATTAGGCATAAGGATATCCGGGTGCAAACCCCTTTGCATTGAATTGACCCCCCATACTAATGGGACCCAAAACCCTAACTATTGTTAGAGATGTACTTGTAATTAATAGAAAATAAGTGGTGATGGATGTCACGGTTCAAGAGTCAAAGAAAAGGCAAGGAATTCTAGGAATTTCCCATGAAATGGATAAGCCCAGTAGGAGACCCTAATGTGGCATTAATGCAAGATGATGTGGAATTAACATGGGATTATGTGGCATTGATGTGGAGATGAAGTGGCTTTGACGTGGTGTTGACATATAGATGACATGGCATATGACGTCAAGATTGGAATATCAACCTATTAACTCACCAAGATGTTGAGAGACATGCTATTGGGAGGTTTGGAACCCCATATCGGGCCTGCTTCCTGAAACTAATAGAACTTGGAATTTTATTAGTTGATAGGAGTGTCAGGGTGCTCCATCAATTGACATCCCATTATCAAATTAGGTTGAACCTAGATGATAGTTTGGTTGTGTGGTTCGAGGGCATATACTAACAAAGCCAGAAAGTTTGTTGAGTGACAGAAGTCAATGGAGAGGTTTTTCTCCATCAATTGAAGGCCTAATGAGGAAATGGATTGGGATAATTTATATGGTGAAAACATCACCCAAGGGATGAAATCTAATATACCCTCTAGTGTTCTAGGTTGGTGGACATGGAAAAGTGTAGGGTGACATGTGGCCCCAATGAATGCCATGTGTCGTCCATGTGGACTAGTTCAGATGTTGATGTGGATTTAGAGCACAATATTCAAGTGGGTATATTTTTGTGTCTGAGACTCAAATTTGGACAAAGTTTATATCATTGGAAAGCTCTTGATGAGCAAAATATGATGGCGATATAAAAAATGTGATTTTAAGTAAGGAATAAAGAAGAAAATTGATAACCCCATATTCATAGTTAACTATGAATGTCAGTTCTAGATAAACCTCGTAGCTCTAACCAAGAATTAGGGTGTTGTGTATGTTACAAATGGTATAGAGCCTAGGTTTCAATACTTGGGCTAGATGGGCTCAAAGGAAAAAGTGTAAATTGAAGTTTATGAGTATTAATAATTGTTATAGTATCCCTATTGAATTAAGTCTTGATGAATTACCTAACTCACATATGATTTTTTGATGCAAAAAAAAAAAAAAAAAAATTTCTAACCACCAAGGTCAATGCTAGTGTAACCAAGACACACACACACACATGTGCTGAAATATTTTTACTATTATTTAAACTTGCAATTGTTTATAATTTTAGCACATAAAAATACTTGCGAGCAATAGAAAAGAGCAGGGAAATGTATAGAAGAATGGTATAGAACATCCCAAAGAGGACCTCACATAACATTGAAGAAGATTCAGATGAAAAAAAAATAGAACCCCCTCATGTATGGATGACTCTTAGAAGCTTGAGGGATGAACTAAGAAAGTACAAGGAAGATAATGAGAGAATCACTAGATCCTAAGAAAAATAAGAAGTGAACATAGTGGCGTTGCAAATATTATCTAACATACATAGGACAAGACAACATGAACCATCTACCAACAACATGGGTAGATACAAGTTCAAATAGGGTCCCAATCCATTTTAAATTCAAAAATATCGACCAAAAACTAGTAAGGAAAAATGAAGCAAATCAAGGAAGAGGTACAAGAGTGAAAAAGAGGATACAGGTAGTGAGGATACTTTAGAAAACACATTTGAGGAAGGAACTTGTAGTTTTGATACATTATCTAGCATGAAATCTAAATTAGGGCTACATAAGAAAAATAAGAAAAATAGGGAGGAGATTATTACTTGAAAAAATCGAGAAGGAAAAATCTCCTACCTTCGATGGAGAAGTCAAGAAGAATGAAGAAGTCGAAGCAGGGATGCAATTGAAAAGAAATAAAAGAAAGAAAAAGACCAGCTTTAAGAAGAAAAGGGAAAAATCCTCATGCTAAAAAAATATTTTGAAAAGTGTTAAGTTCAACACATTAGCTAAAATTGATTTCAAGTAGAATTTATCAGCCTCAACTAGAGACCAATTAGCTATGTCAATAAAGACAAGGATATTTGAACCAAAGAAAAAGACGTTGAAATGATGGGGGCATGTTGAGTGACTTCTTGCGTACACAAAAATATATCAAAAGGGTGTACAACATATTAGAGGCTATAATTGTCAACGACGTGGTCATAAACACGCCTTAAATTTATGTGGAAATAGAAAACAAGCAATTAGACCACCATGCCTCAGTGGTAGAGATATAATTTATAATGGCTAAATGTCTTGTTTCAATTTTATTTTACCCTCATCCTAATCTTATTATTTTACCCCATAAGTGGTCGAAGCACGTTTTTTATAGAGAAAACAACATGCAATGTTATGGTTGGTTCAATTATCCATCATAACTAAAAGGAAGGTAATCAATGTATTTTATTTGTGCCAATTCGAGATGAGTGGCTTGTCTACACAAGCCACTTAAAAGGTGTTTCCTTTGGGGTCATATGATATGCTAATTGGCATGGATTGTTTGGTAGTGAATAAGTCCGTTTTTTATTGTTATAATAAAAAATTGGAGTGAATGAATGGATAGATAGAGAGGTTAAACCGAGTGTTGGAAGACATGCTCAGGGTGTATGTTATGCACTAACCCAATAAGTGAGAATATTATCCATCTCTGGTGGAATTTTCTTACAATAATGGCTATCAATATTTGTTGAAGATTATTCCCTTTGAAGCATTATATGGTAGAAAATGAAAAAATCCTATCATCTAAAATAATCCAATGGAAAAAATCACACTTGGAATGAACATGTTAAAAGAAATGGAGTAGGAAGTGACCAAAGTAAAGTAGCAATTAAAAATGGCTTAAGATTGATAGAAGAGTTATACAAAACAAGTTAGATCTCATAAGAAGTTCCAAGTGGGAGAGTGTGTGCATCTATGAATCAAACCTATGAGGAGTGTTGAGATTCAACAAGATGATGAGCTTAGTGAAACGAGTCGCCTTCACTAAGTGGGCCCACAAGCTATTTTTGGCGCAAGTCTATTTTTAGACATGGCGATCATATTTTAGAAGTTGCAGGATGCTATTTGTGGATGGTTGATCAAGTTGGAAAAATAGATGAAATTCTATTTTTAGAATATTGGGCGAAGTCTATTTATAGATCGTCAATCTAAAAATAGATGCATGCCGATTATTATTAGGACTAATAATAACGTACACTAAATAACAACTTCTATTCTCTTGGAGCACTTTGTTTCAGTGCACAGATGTGGCACATCAGTGGACTGAGGGAATTACGCAATTCCCAAGGGTTTACTGAGCTAATTCATGGAGGACTCAGTTAGAACTCAAGTGGCAGAGTTATGACACAGTTGGAAGAAGTAGTTATGGAGTTGTATTCAGTTTAACTCAGTTAGACTCAGTTGAGCTAGTTGTATCTAGTCTAACTGAATGATACACTAGTGAGAGTGGAGTGAAATAATTCACAAATAATAACTCATTAATCAACTAAACAATATAGCAGTTAACTACAATGCATGGCAGTTTCAGTGGAGACCCAATGGAGAGATAGGTGAAAGGGCAAGATGGACTATCTTTTGTGACTATAGTGATGCATTGATTGCATCACACACACATTGGAGTTGCCAATGCGGATTGCGCAGTGAAGGCAAGAGTAATTCGAATTCATTCAGAGCTATTCTTCAACAGGGATTGCGCAGTGGAGGCAGACTAGCAGGAGGTAGAGATCGGTGCATGGATTTGCAAGATTGTTCCTGATTAGTGTATGACGATTATAATGTACTGAGAGCTTGATAAGCTTTGTATGAGGATTGTCATATGATTCCATGGTACATAATATATAGTTGGGGTTTTCAGCTTTAGGCTTTCCCAGTTAAAAACAACTGTGTTATGTGCGATTATTTTTATTTATGCTTTACATGTGTGTGCAATTAATTTTCCGCAAAAGATTAACAGTGAAATGATTTAGTATCTTGCATAAAGTTAAATAGTGTGAGATCAGGTGAATCTAGGACATATGAATTCTTAGTGCATATAATTTCTACATGGTATCAGAGCATTGTTAATTGAATATTGAAACTGTAAAGTGAGTTTGTGTTGGTGGACAATTCGAATTTGCTACAGAAGATTCTTGGTGCAGAAGTTGAGTATACATTGAAATGGCTTTCAATGGGTTGCGATTGGAGTATGCCCTTGATGGGAGCTCGAATTACATATCCTGGAAGGACAAGATGGAGGCAGTGCTGGAGGATAATGGACTGAAGGAGTTCATCGATAGCGATGTTCCTAAGCCGGGATCTAGCGATGCTGCATTACTTGACGCATGGCAAAAGAAGACAACAAAGACGAAAATGATTCTGTTGGAAGGTGTGAAGGACCATATTGTGTCCAGCCTTCACGGGAAAGTCACTCCATTCTTAATGTGGAAGGCTTTGACAGACTTTTTCCAAAGAAAAAGTGACCAGAGGAAGTTGTTGCTTGAAGACAAGCTCAGAAAAATAAAAATGGAGAAAGGCGACAATATTCCAAAATACCTCACGAAGTTTGTCCACTACAAGGATGAACTGGGAAGTGTGGGGGTTACTGTTGATGATGAAGAATTGGTGATCTTGGCTCTCCTTGGGCTTCTGAAGAGTTGGCATAGCCACGAAGACTCTGTCAATGGACGAGAGAAACTGTCGGGATGGGAGCGACTTTGGTCGGATCTTGTGCAGGAGGAGATAAGGCGGGGTACCAGTGATGTATCTTCACTGAAGAATAAAGATGAAGAGAATTGCGCTTTGGCTACCAAAGCAAGGAAAGGGAAGGGGAAGAAACATCCTTCAAAATCCAATGCTAAAGGCAAGAAGCAGGATTTGTCCAAAGTGAAGTGTTTTCACTGTCATGAACATGGACATTTCGCCACTAACTATCCACAGAAGAAGAAGAACAAGAAGGTTGTTGGATCTACAGCTGGAGAAGCCTTAGCCTCGTAATTTGAACTTGATTTCTCCTTGATCGCATGCTTGGTTTCAAGGTGTATGGGATCAAAGTGGTACCTTGATAGTGGTGCATATTTCCATATGACGAGAGACAAAGAGTTGTTTAGTGACTTGGAGGAGAAGGACCTCCAGATGCATATAGAGATGGACGACGATGGTCAATATAGTGCGACTGGCATTGGGACCATTTCCTTTGAGAGGGAGTCTAGTAATCCATTCTTGTTGAAGAATTTTATGCATGTTTGGTGCGAAGAACTTGGTCTGTTGCCAATCTTTGGAGAGAGACGAGAGGTTATGATGTTGTTTCGATGAGGAAAATCCTTCCTTCGACATAAAACAACGGGTCAAACCAGAAGATAGGGTTCGAATTAATAATCTCTCTACAAGGCTGGAAAGGTAGATGGTTGCGCTACAATGAACAGAGCGAGTGGTGGGCAGGGATGAGGGCGAATTATGGCACGGAGATTGGGCCATCTTTACCATGGCACTTCAGAGATTTTGTAGCATATTTCTCTTTGGACTTCCAAGGGTACTCTTCACGATCAAATCGATTGCAAGGGATGTACTATGGGTAAGTTTGTGAAGACCACCTTTCATGAGAAGAAGAACCGTGCTTCGGTGATCCTGGAGAGAATTCACATAGACGTGTGTGGACCTTTCTCGATTGCTTCAACAGCAAAACACAAGTATTATGTTATATTTGTTGATGACTATTCTCATAGATTTTAGATCTTCTTCATGCAAAAGAAGAGTGAAATGTTCTCAAATTTTTGTGAGTTCAAAGAATTGGTGGAGAAGGATTCAGGGAAGCAAGTGAAAGCTCTACGAAGCTATAATGGTGGTGAATACATCTCGGGTGAATTCAAATACTTTTGTAGCAAAGAAGGAATTCGAAGAGAACTCATAGCGCCTCATAACCCATAGCAAAATGGGGTTGCGGAGAGGAAGAGCAGAACAATCGTGGGTGCTGCATGACTAGGGCTTACCGATGCACTTATGGGTGAAAGCATGCAACACTGCGGTTTATGTGCAAAACCGTTGTCCTCATAGAGTACTTGGCATGAGTACACCTGAAGAAGCCTTTACTGGTAAGAAGCCTGATATTTCTTATTTGAAGATTTTTGGCTCATTTGTTTACATTCATGTGACAAAGGATGCCAGGAAGAAGTTGGAGTCGACGGCAGAAGTTGGGATGTTTTTGGGGTACACAGAAACACCCCATAATTATCGTGTGTATTTTCCAAACAGTTGGATGACTATGGCGCGACGGGATATAAAATTCAATGAGGTGAAAGCCATGAAGTTGTTGCTTGAGAGGGAGGTACACTTGCATGCAGGGGAGGAACTTCTTGTTCCCAAATATGAGCCTCTAGATGTGGATTAGCCATAGGAGGAGATTCATGGAGTGATCCCTCATACGGGTGGAAACATCAGACAAGGCTGAAAGTGTACCACGAAGTTGAGAGGCGAAGCTTGATCGAGCTTAAAATGTAAAGGTCCCTACAACCTGTTGTGAGCAGAGACAATCTTTGGTGATTTCTTTGGATACATGGCTCTTGCTGAGCAAGTGTAACGTGTGAGCCATATTATTTTGAAGAATCGGTGCAGGAGCCCACATGGGTAGATGCCATGGTGGAGGAGTATGACTCCATTGTCAGAAACAGTGCTTGGGAGATTGTTCCAAGGCTGGTGGGAAAATCAGTTGTAGGCTAAAGATGGATCTACAAGGTAAATAAAGCTACTGATGGGAGTGTCGAGAAGTATAAGGCAAGATTTGTTGCCCGGAGCTTCTCACAGATTGAGGGATTGATTATGAAGAAACCTTTGCACCTGTCACACGGTATTCTTCCATACAGACCATCCTTTCTCTCTCAGCGCAGATGGGTTGGCACATTCATCGGATGGATGTGAAGACTGCGTTCCTTAATGGGATCATTGAGGAAGAGGTGTACATTGAGCAGCCTGAAGGATTTGAGATCTTCAGCAGCGAGTCGCATGTGTGCAGGCTCAAAAGAGCGTTGTATGGGCTGAAACAAGCACCACAGTGCGAAGGCACACTCGGATCGCGAGATATTTCTTTTGGACTTGGCTTCACCAAGAGTGGGCGGATACAAACTTTACCGGGTTCTGTTGGAAGATAAGATTTTAATCATTGTACTTTATGTTGATGATTTAATAATAATAGGTGATGAGAAATTGATACACTCATGCAGAGACCTTCCAAGAGTTTGAGATATGAAATTTGGGCCTCCTTGTTATTTCCTTAGATTAAAATGTAGCGGCGGGAAGGTGAACTATTTGTGTCTCAAGGCAAGTATGCCCGGGAGATACTGGAGAAGTTTCACATGCAAGGCTGCAAGCCTATCGACACTCCTCTTCCAGGAAATTGGAAGAAATAGGATGCTACATCGGTAGAGGTAGTGGATGCCGCTGTTTATCGACAGTTGGTGGGTTTGCTCATGTATTTAGTCAATACAAGACCGGACATATGCTATGCGGTGAACCAGCTTTCGCAAGCAATGATTAAGCCTACCAAGCTCTTTTGGAAGGCAGGCAAGCATGTCCTGAGATATATCAGGGGCACATTTGAGTATGGTTTATGGTACAAACATACGGATGAGGTGAAGTTTCATGGCTTCACGGATGTAGATTGGACAGGAAGCCCAACAGACAGAAAGAGCACATCAGGGGGGATTTTCAATATCGGATCTATGGCAGTTTCTTGGTACAGTAGGAAACAAATATCCGTGGCACTTAGTTTAGCGGAAGCAGAATACATGGCAGCAAGTCAAGCTGCATGTGAGGCTATCTGGATGAGGAAGATTCTGGTTGGTTTGTTTGGTTCACATTTAGATCCCACAGTGATACATTGTGATAATCAGAGTTGCATTAAACTCTCGGTTAATCTTGTGTTTCATGATAGATCTAAACATATTGATATTTGGTATCATCATATCAGAGATTGTGTGCAGCGGAAGATCATGTTGCTTCAGTACATTCCTACGGAGGATTAGGATGTAGATATTCTGATGAAGGCACTCACTAGGAGCAAATTCGAATACCATATAAGCAGGATCGGGGTGAAGGATAATCCCTATCTTGTTGAGAGGGAGTGTTGAGATTCAACAAGACGATGAGCTTAGTGAAAAGAGTCACCTTCACTAAGTGGGCCCGCAGGCTATTTTTGGCGCAAGTCTATTTTTAGACTATGTCTATTTTTAGACATGGCGATCATATTTCAGAAGTTGCAGGATGCTATTTGTGGATGGTTGATCAAGTTGGAAAAATAGATGAAATTCTATTTTTAGAATATTGGGCGAAGTCTATTTATAGATCGTTGATCTAAAAATAGACGCATGTCGATTATTATTAGCTCTTAATAATAATCAGACACTAAACAACAACTTATTCTCTTGGAGCACTTTGTTTCAATGCACAGATGTGGCACATCATTGGACTGAGGGAATTACGCAATTCCCAAGGGTTTACTGGAGCTAATGCATGGAGGACTCAGTTAGAACTCAAGTGGCAGAGTTATGACACAGTTGGAAGAAGTAGTTATGGAGTTGTATTCAGTTTAACTCAGTTAGACTCAGTTGAGCTAGTTGTATGTAGTCTAACTGAATGATACACTAGTGAGAGTGGAGTGAATTAAGTAGTTAATTAATTCACAAATAATAACTCATTAATCAACTAAACCATACAACAATTAACTACAATGCATGGCAGTTTCATTGGAAACCCAGTGGAGAGATAGGTGAAAGGGCAAGATGGACTATCTGTTGTGACTATAATGATGCATTGATTGCATCACACACACATTGGAGTTGTCAATGAGGATTGCGCAGTCAAGGCAAGATTAATTCGAATTCATTCAGAGCTATTCTTCAGCAGGGATTGCGCAGTGGAGGGAGGATAGTAGGAGGCAGAGATCGGTGCATGGATTTGCAAGATTGTTCCTGATTAGTGTATGACGATTGTACTATACTGAGAGCTTGATAAGATTTGTATGAGGATTGTCATATGATTCCATGATACATAATATATAGTTGGGGTTTTCAGCTTCAGGCTTTCCTGGTTAAAAACAACTGTGTTATGTGTGATTATTTTTATTTGTGCTTTACATGTGTGTGCAATTAATTTTCCGCAAAAGATTAACAATGGAATGATTCAGTATCTTGCATAAAGTTAAATAGTGTGAGATCAGGTGAATCTAGGACATATTCCTGCTTAGTGCATATAATTTCTACAAGGAGTCCCTTAAAAGTGATATCATATGCCAAGATGGCACCTTTGATACCATGGACCCTTTGAGATCTTGGAAAGAATGGGACCGATTGCATATGGATTTTCCCTTCCTCCCACAACAAAGGTGCATGGTATTTTTCATATATCCTTGCTTAATAAGTATATACATGATTCTAACACATAATTGATTAGGCCTTGATGCATATGGAACTAGAAGGTAAATTATAGACAAAACACCAATGCATATTCAACAAGAAGGTGACTATGATTTGGAATCAATCCATTGTGCAGATCAAGGTGCAGTGGAAGCACTTTGGAGTAGATGAAGAAACATGAGAGATAGAGGATGCCATGAAAATGGCACATCCATATGTTTTTTTTGTAGAGTTCAATTTTATGAATAGTAGAACACCGAGGACAATGTTCCTTTAAGGTGGGGGTGATTGTAATGTCCCTTCTAATTAGCCAAATTATGTAACTATAATTAAGACTATTAATGGTAGATAATAAACATGGATATCATTCTATAATTTATCATGCTATAAATATTATTTTAAATGCATGTATTGATGAAATTGGAGAACATGGAATCCTACCCATATATTGATGATTAGGAGAGAAGCTCCACTAAGGAAAGTTTCAAGGGGGGGGGGGGTGGGTTTGTAGGTAAATTCCCACTTAAATTAATTGACTAGAACCCTAATGTGGCAATCAAAATACCCAAGTTTACAACAGTTATAAGGAACAGGGAAATGCTACCAAACTACTTGAGGTATGGGATATGTGCCACATAATCCCATGAAGTGATAGAACCAAGGAAAAGAGGAAGGAGGATAGTTGTTCTCGTGTGAAAGACACAAAGAGTAGTGAGAAGAATATATAAAAGTGCAGAAGGGATGAGAGGAGCACCTAAGAGAATTGATAACCATAGAAACTTTGTAACCTATGAATTGTGTGAACAAATAGGGAATCAATGAGGATCCTTCACCTGACTTCGGGGGCCTAAAAATAATTCTGAATAGTTTTTTGACTTCAGAGGCATTCAAGGCACTAGATAATAGAAGTATTAAGGGATCGTTGGATCAATGAAGGGCTTCCTTTGGTGTTGTGTGTGCCTTGAAAGACCATAATTTTTGTGTTAATAGGCCTTGAATTAGTATCGAATTTCAATTATTGAACCTTATAAGTGACAAATAGTGGCTTTCACATTCCTTGATTTGAAACCTTGAGCAGCTCCTAAGTGAAGTTTCCTTTAAGGCATTGGATTTGGCTGGGGGTGGACTACTACAAGAAAGACCACAATGTAGATAAGTCTAAGGTTGGTTGGAGAGTGGCTCACCCTTTTTTAGTTACCAACAATGTAAGGGTATTAGATAAGTGTACTCATCTCGTATAAATGAAATGTCGCTATTGTTGAAAACTTGTGAATATTGTTATGATGCTTACTATGCTTGTTGGTGGAAATGGATTGGTATGAACATCTAATAAATGTGTATGATATGAATATATGTTTAACACTTCATGAACATAGCTATGCTAGCTTCTTATATATTATAATAATAGGATGAGAAAGGATTAATGATACCAGGCCCCAAGTTGTTATTTCTTATGTGGATAAATTTTGTGCACAAGAGTATACCTAAATGGCATGTTGTTTGTAAATAATATACATATATAAGGCACTTCTGAAAATAATAGTGCAAATTCAATTTGAAGCCTAAGCTCTTCTTGTGATATGTTGGAATTGTTGGCCTTGCTAGAACAATTATGGGATGGAAAAACATAGACTACATCTCTGTTTAGAATGAGAGGACTTGAAGGTTATCCTCTTTCAAGGTATTTTGGTTTCCTATGGAGAAAATATAGGCTACTAGCTACTTATGGGTGAGAAAGATTGAAGTTTGAGGTGGGGATTTTCAACCTTAAGTGATCAAGGAGAAGTCCTTTAGTTGAGTGAAGTTGACTATGTGGCCTTAGGCCACCATTCTTTATTCTTTTGGGAGATACTTGACCAGAGGTTGTGACCTCGAGAGGTCATTGCAACTTCGAGAAGACATCTAATCTCTTCAGGATACTTTGGGGGTAGTATCAACCATGTCAAAGTCAACCTCAAACATTTAGAATAGGTCTAAAGTACCCATTAAACATTAGAGAAATTTGGGATCACCTCTTTTAAACTCAGGATTAAACCTTCCTTTTCAGGATGGGAGAAATTTGAGGTTTAGGGTCTTTGGCCTTAGCCCTTGGTCATTGATACAACATGGTGTTATGACCAAGATCCTATTTAGAGGGGCTTTCGGGCCTGTGACTAATGGATGTGGGATGACATGGAAATGATGTGGCATAACATGTACATGATGTGGAGATGAAGTGGCAGGTGACATGGAGATCAATTTATTGACCTATCGATGTACATAAGATGTTAGAAGATAAACTACTAGGAGGTTTAGAACCCCATATTAGAGCTTACTCTCAATACAACCAGATCTATCAATTATCAAGAGTTTTGGGCTTTGTCAATTGACATCTTGTTATCTCGGGCTAAACAAAGGGTGTAGTTCAACTACGTTGCATAGGGGATTGGGGGCTGGTACCAACATAACCCAGAAGGTTGTTGGGTGATGGAAATCGATTGGATAGATTAGACTTCATTAATTGAAAATCCAATGTTGGGTTAGGAATAAATAGGTCATGATTGTTTGTATGATGAAAATATCACCTAGGAGCTGAAAGTTATCGATATACCCACTAGTGGTTTAGGCTGGTGGACGTGGATTAGTGCAAGAGTAACATGTGGCCAAGGTTGCCTCATATTAGCCATGTGACCTAGTACAGATGTTGATGTGGCTTTGGAAGACAATCTTCAAGTGGGCATATCTTTGTGTCGAGGACTTGGATTTGGATGACGTTTGTATCGTTAGAAAGCTCCCGACGAGCAAAAGAAAATGGTTGTATCACAAATATGATTTGAGGTGACGAGAGAAAGTGAAGAATTGATCACCCCATCCTCATAATTAACTTTGAAAATCAAATCTAGATAAACCTTATAACCTTAATCAAACATTAAAAAGTTATATTTATTATACTTATTAAATATTTAAATAATTAAATTTAATAATTAATTCAATGTATAGTCACCATGGGTGTCTCTACTGTTCTTATTATCTTATCCTTACTATATTTTCTCTTTAAAATATTCAAACAATTTCAAATCACTTGAAATACTTATTCCTCTCTTTTACCCCATGGATATAGTATTTAATATTTTTTTTTTTAACCAGTGAAGAACGTCATACCTCTTTTGAGAGGTTTGGAATGCATATGATTAAACAATTGTATTAAGAAATTACAATAAAATTAATGGTTAATAACTTTCTTACTTATTACCAATAACTTGCAATCACTCAATGTCTTTGCAAGTACGTAAACCCTAGTACCAAAACCCAACAAAGGTGGGGCCACCTTTGCTAGTACAAACCCTAACACCAATACCTAAGGTGGGGTATCAATCCTTAGTTCATGAATGTCATCGCTGATGATATCACACTCCTTACTCCCTGCAACATTCAACGAACACAACCAGATTCTCCACCATGCTCTTAACGTGCACATCATTTCATGTCTTGCTTGCTGCTGGGTTCATCAGAATTCATAGCATCTGGTAGTGAGGCTGCCCAATTAGTCAAAGTAAAGCATGAAATTTGTCAAAGTAAACTATGAATCGTTATACTGGAGACTTAACAATCAATGTGCCAATCACTTAAACACACAAGGAAAATTCGTTTTTTGATGTCATATCACGCCCTTGTTGCTGTTGCTTCAAATAAATTCATAGCAACTGGGAGTGGACCTGCACAATAATTCAAAGTAAACTCTGAATAGGGATGGAAACAAATACTTTTCAGTCTATTAGCCCATAAATGCACTTGGGAAATAGATGCCCACCGTTGGATGGTGTACTTGTTTTAATCTGCTTTAAAGCAGTTACATAATAGGGATAATGGAGAGCAAACAATCAATGCACCAATCACTTGCATCTATAAATCTAAATTTGTTTCTGCAGAATTCATAGCATCACAATTAATCAAGTAAATTGTGAATTGGGATAATGGAGGGTAAACAGTCTGGACATTACTATTGTGCAGCTAGTCTGAGGCATGTCACTGGGCGAGCGGCCAGGGCTCTGCCGAAGCGAGGGAGCATTAAAAGGCAGATATTTGCTTCCATTGCCTCAACATTTAAAAGGATGGGAGCAACTTTTGCAGAAAATGCCAGGGCGGTTTCTTGCTGCAGTGCTGGAAAGGCCACACCGAGCTCCTCTGCGCTCGATTTACTGTGGGCTATGCGGCCACGAATTGCAGCCAATGTCACAAAGGTTTTGTTTATATACCGTTTTTATTGTCAAAGAAGAACTATTTGCTCAGAGCACAAACACAAGGGACTCCCTGGATCTGCGTGCCGGGGTCTGGGAAGTTAATTTTGAGGTGTTTTTTTGCCATTAGCATCACTGTATCAGTATTGTATGTTGTGTTGTTTCCAAATTTCATGACTCAGTTAAATAAATGTTGATGAGTATTTGGTTGTTGATTGATATTTTTTTTAGGTTATTAAAAGATTTGAAAAATATGTAAATGATATGCTAAAAAAACAGAGCATGATTTTAAAATGATGAAGGGTATATAAGATTTTTTGGTGATAGCATATTTTGTTAATGTTTTTTGAATTAAATAGTGTGGATAGAATATGCTCATGTGGTTTTAAATTTGTTCACAAAATATGTTCATATCTGATACATTTTATGGATTACAGAAGTCAAATTCTTAACGATGAAGGGTTTTAATGTAACTTGTGATGGAAGGTTATTTAAAAGATACTTTCAATTTTTTTTTTAGGGTTTTAGATATTTATTGAGGTAATTATTTATATTATTTTATTTTTAATTTAATATTGTATAAATTAAATTTATTATGTTGATAAGTGTGTGTAATTTAGGATAGGTTTTTTATAATTTTATTTTACTTATTTTATTTTAATAATCATGGAATTTGTTGAAATATTTGTAGCAATATTTTCAGATTAAGGGTTAAGATATATATTCAAGTTACTTATGCTCTTTAAATTAATTAATTAAAAAAATGTCATATCAACACATGTAATATTGGGTATTTGGTTTTCATAAGTCATGGTGAAAAGAGTTATTTACAAATTAAGAATTTCAATGGTAATATGGGGTGAAACTCTTTAGTGTGGTTAGGAATATTGTTACATATTTTTTAACATTGTAAAAATAGTTATTTACAAATGATTTCTACGGTAACATGAGGATGAAACCCTTTAGCGTGGTTAGGAATATTGTTGCATGTTTTTTAATTTGATTAAAAAAACTTTACATGTTTTATATATATACTCAACTCATATTTTAATTATTTTTATAATTATAAATAATAATAACTTAAAATACAATTTTTTTTTTTTTAATATAGGAAATGTGAGATGTATAATAAAATATATATTTTGATGGTTGCTAAAAATTAATACTTATCCGTCTTTACTAGCCATTTAATTTATATAACTATAATAATATTATTTAATTTTAAAATTATATTAACCAAAATAAATAACCAAAAAAAAAAAAAAAACTTACTTCCTAACTCTATAATCCCTAAACTCTATAATGGATTAATATATATATTTTTAACTAAAATTGAAATTGAACTCAGATGTTAAAATAACAAACCATCAAATTGAAAGAATTTAATCAAACGCAGCGTACGCAAAGTCTAATTTTGTCATTGAAGAGTGAAGAATATGAAATTTCTCAACCGTTAGTTATAACGTTAAAAACTTTTTTTTAGCTTTATCTATGATGGGCCGTTATTAATAATTCTTTGCATATCACGGTTTCACGCCATACAAAACTATAGAGGACTCCGTAGTCTAGGAAAGTGGAAGATGAACTTGTGGTTGACTTTTTTGTTTTCAGTACATAAGGAATCTCGTGGCCAAGGACGATACTAATTTCTTCAGTTGAGGTACAAGTTACGTTTTCTTTTCTTTTTCTTTTAAAATTATTTATTTATTCAATACATAAGAATCTCGTGGCCAAGGACGATAATAATTTCTTTGTTGATGTGAATGGTTTTTTTTTTTAATTTTTTTAAATTAGTTCTTATTATATTTAATTTTAATGAATAAATAAAAATGTAATAAAATAAAAATAGTATATTTTTTATTTATAAAATATTTATAAATTGTTAGATTTAAGATTTTTGTGATCCATAATGTAGATAGAAATGTTTTTGGATTAATCACATTGATAGGATTAGGTCGATGTTTGGAACTAGCTAATGTGATTCATCCTCAGGATAAGGTGGAGAGACTAATCGATTTCAAAGAATAAATAGAAGGGATGCATCATTACCCGGAAATAGCCGTTGAGAACTAGCCGTTAACACTGGTTGTTAAGAACTAGCCGATGGAAAATTAGTTAATTAGTTAGTTGTAAATAAATAAATTAAAATTAAATTAAATAATTAAATAAAATTTTTATAAATAAATTTTTGTTAAAAAGGGGTTTTATAAAAATATATTATAAAAAAAAAGAGGTTTATAATTAGAAAAATATATGATAGGAATAGGTATGGGTGAACATTTTAAATTAATAAATAAAATAAGATAAAATTAATTAATTAAATAATTAATTATTGAGATACAAGTATATTAATAACTTAATTAAATAATATATAAAATCTAGAAATAATAAATAAATAAAAAGAGTAACCTAAGAAGGAACTAAGGATGGGCCAATAATTCAAAAGTAAATAAAAATAAAGAGAATTAAAGATTTTATTAAAGAGGGGAGGTGTTCCATATATATATATATATATATATATATATATATATATATATATATATATATATATATTAAGCGGATCTCTGATGAGGCCACCTCTAAGTTGGTTAGCCTCTGCCTCACCTCGACTATTTTCAGTTTTCAAGGTGAGTTTTATGAGAAAACCTGTGGTGTTGCAATGGGCTCCCCTCTTCCCCCCGTAGTTGCTAACCTATTTATGGAGGATTTTGAATCTAAGGCCCTGACCTCTGCTAAATTCTGCCCTAGGAAGTGGAATAGGTTCATGGATGATGCTTGTGTCATTTGGCCCCATGGTCGGGAGAATTTAGATCTGTTCCTTGGGCACCTGAACTCGCTATCTGATTCCATCAAGTTCACAATGGAAGTGGAGGTAGTTGGTTGCCTCCCTTTCTTTGATATCCTGCGCTCAAGGAATGAGGATGGTTCCATCTCTCACCAAGTTTTTCGCAAGAAGACTCACACGTAACAGTATCTTCATGCTGGGTCCCATCATTTCCCTTTAAGAAATTTGGTGTGTTGTGTACTCTTGCGAATCGTGCTCTTAGAATCTCTAACGACAACTCCTTAGAATCAGAGAAATCTCATCTTCTTGATGTCTTTGAAAAGAATGGTTACAATAGATCTCAAGGTCTTAAAGCCTTTCAAAAGGCATATAAAGGTTTGAGTGGAAAATCTACTCAGGTGGATCCTATTTCCAAAGTCCACCTCCCATTTATCCAAGGGACAACGGACAAGATGGCCCATGTCCTTAGGAGAAATAATATCTCTACTTCTTTCAAACCTCTATGCACTATTAGAAATTCTCTTGGGTCCGTTAAAGACCCTATCGACCCTAAGGACATGAAAGGGGTTTACATGATTCCGTGTTCTTGTGGAACTCCCTATATAGGGGAAACATGTCGATCCATTAGGCAAAGAATCCGGGAGCATGCTACGGACATCAGAGATAATCGGTCCCGTACCTCAGCTCTTGCTGAACATGTGGAAAAATCCCGCCACCATGTTTGTATTGAAGACTCTAAAGTCGTTGCAAGGGTAGATCACTTCCACCATAGGAAATTAAGGGAGGTGATCGAAATTGAGAAACATGTTTCGA
This sequence comes from Pinus albicaulis, assembly GCA_034641835.2. Classification (NCBI taxonomy): domain Eukaryota; kingdom Viridiplantae; phylum Streptophyta; class Pinopsida; order Pinales; family Pinaceae; genus Pinus; species Pinus albicaulis. Next base: position 394,993,570 of record CM076569.1, on the reverse strand, counting down.
ATCTCAACCGTGATGATGGTTGGAAGTTAAGTAAGAGTTGGATCCCAGCTCTCGCCAGGTAGTTTCCATTTATTATTTTTCTTTTCTTTTATTTCATTTTTATATATATCCTTTTTTTTTCATCTAAAATATTTTTAATTAATATATTAATTTATTTTATTTTCCTTTTCTTTATATATATATGTGTGTGTGTGTGTGTGTGTGGAACACCCCCTTCTTTAACAAAATCTTTAATTCTCTTTATTTTTATTTACTTTTGAATTATTGGCCCATCTTAGTTCCTTCTTAGGTTACTTTATTTATTTATTTATTATTTCTAGATTTTTTATACTATTTAATTAAGTTATTAATATACTTATATCTCAATAATTAATTAATTAATTATATCTTATTTTATTTATCAATTTAAAATATTCACCCATATCTATTCCTATCATATATTTTTAATTATAAACCCCCTCTTTTTAACATAATGTATTTTTATAAAACCCCCCTTTTTAACAAAAAAAAATATTTATAAAAACTTTATTTATTTAATTAATTTTATTTTAATTAATTTATTTACAACTAACTAACTAATTTTCCATCAGCTAGTTCTTAACAACTAGTCTTAACGGCTAGTCCTTAATGACTAATTCTCAACAACTATTTCCGGGTAATGATGCATCCCCTCTATTTATTCTTTGATATCGATTAGTCTCTCCACCTTGTCCTGAGGATGAACTACATTAGCTGGTTCGAAACATCGACCTAATTCTATCAATGTGATTAATCCGAAAGCATTTCTATCTATATTTATAAATTGTAAATTAAGTTAAAATAATATTTTTATTTTGAATATTTTAAAATGATTAAGAAAATAATTAAAATAAGAAAAAATAAGAAAAAGTAAATTCAATGATACAATTAGTATAACTATATAAATTAAATGACTAATAACATACATAGGTATCAAAGCACTTTTTTTTTCCACAGAAAAAATCGAACCTTCTATTTAAAAAGAGGGTTACATAGCATATGCCTTGCATTCCTTTCCCTTTTCCAGGGAAATAACAACTACGCTGCTGTGTGATTTTCCAGAAATGAACCACCCAACAGCTCTGTCCAAAAAAGACTGATAACCACAAAGGATAAACCAAAAAAACTGGAGTAAGCAACCCCCGGCTTCCATTAAGGAAAAACACCGAAACAGGATTGCTCACGTCCACAAAATGTCCACAAACCATCTAGTAAGAACTGTGCTGGCTGAAAGTGTTGTTTTAAAATAAAAAGACAACAAAACAGGCCTCCAACAAAGGGGAAAACAGCCCTGAAAGTTTTACAGTTTTGCCTTCAAAAGATTTTTCACAAGTTGCTTTTTTTGTTTTTTTATAAACATATACAGAACGGACATTAAACTGGAAAGTATGAACATTTTAAAAAACAGAAATGTGGAACCGAGCTGTTGACAGCTCACAAAATAGTCAAAAAACAGGGGGAGGGAGTCCCCTTGTTCTTCCTTCAGCTACTTCCTCTACGGACCATTGGTCCAAAACCTGCTCAATGCCTTTTTTAGAAAGGCTGTCTGCTTCTGCATTTCTTTCCCTGTAGATGTGAGATATAGTTAGGACAGAAAATATACTTTTAAGACGAATAATTTCAGACAGCAAAGGAAGTAAAAGAAAGTTCCTGCAATGATGTGATCCATTTGCCCATTTGATTGTGTTCAGAGAATCCCCAAAGATTTGTACCTCCCTTACATTGCGCTGCAGTAACCAGCACAGCAGTAGATGTAGTGTTTTGAGCTCAGCATAGTTATTTGACCCAGTACCCAGCCCAACAGAGGCTTTGAGCTTAAGTCCTGTGGGGTAAAAAATCACCAAACCTGCTCCACAGTTGTTGTTTACGTCTGAGGCTCCATCGAAATAAGCCCACGGAATAGACCCTTTTATTTCTTCTACCTGCACCGGTCTTTCCCTTTTAGTATTTGAAGGCTGAGGGATGCTTTCAAAGATGGCTACTCCTTCAACTGCTAGTCTGTCAATAGGGAAGAGAGAGTCTTTGAAAATTTGGTGGTTCCTGGCAAGCCATACTCCCCATACTACCAGCAGAGGCAGCATTTTGACTTTGTCATTTGGGGCCTGCTGCCACCAATTGTTCCAGGCTTCGGCTATGTCCTCCCCTCCCCAACAGAGGGGGACCTTTGAGAGTCTTAACATTTCATTCCAGAGACTTTTGGAGAAAGGACAGGCAAGGAACAGATGCTGGGAAGTTTCCTCACACTCCTTACAGAGGGAGCACCAGCCAGGGCCAATCTTCCCCCTTTTTTGGAGTTCATCCCATGTAGGTACTTTCCTTTGTAGAACACACCAGAAAAATAGCCTGGTCTTTGCTGGCCCTTTCAGCTTCCACAAAGACTTTGCCCACCAGTTTGGTTCCCCCCACCCCTTTTGTAACATAAGCCAGTCATATCCCATCTTAGGGGAGTAGAAACCTGTCTGGGCATACACCCACCGCAATTCATCTGTCTCATTTGTAATACGGATGTGGGATTGCAACAGTCCTGTGCGAAAAGTCCCCCACTCCTCATGCCACCTCTCTTCTAGTGCCAAATCAGTCGCTGTGAGCCACTCCTGTCTCCAGATAGAAGAATTTTCGCTGTCAGCAATTTGGCTGAGAGAGAAGAAGCCTCTGGAATTTAAATGATCAAGCAGGTCTCTTGAGAGAGCGAAAGAGTCCGTGCAGCCCACCCACGGGTCCCTTCCTAGCCTTATTGAAGCCCCATCTCCTACTCTCCAAGCCAATCCTTTTTCGATAATCTGGACTGCTGCCACCAGAGCTTTCCATACCACCGAGGAATTCCTTGTGGATTTTGAGGGCTGTCTTATCCACTCAAGGGGCGAAACTGGGTCAATATACTTCCTCCTAGTCACGGCAGTCCATAAGTTATCATAAACAATCAGCCTCCACGCAAGTTTAGCTGCTAAAGACTGTGCGAAAGGGAACAAATCTTTAATCCCCCACCCTCCCCATTTTTTCGGGCGAGCAATTTTCTCCCAAGCAACCCAAGGAGCTACATAATCCTTCTTCTGTCCAGCCCATAAAAATCTGCTGCAAATTTTCTTTATTTTCAACAGGATACATTTAGGCACCCAAATGAGGCTAGCCCAGTACACTGGGATGGCTAAGATCACAGATTTTATCAGCACAAGCCTGCCTGCCCTTGACAACCATTTAAAACTCCAGTTATTTATTCTGTCCTCAATTTTCGCCAGAAGCCAATTCCAGTCTTGAACCCTGTAGGAGTCAGGTTTCAGCTTAAAACCAAGGTACTTGAACAGATCCGAAAGAGACTTTAGATCAAAAGAGAGAATCTCCTTTACTCTATTTGCTTCAAAGGGAGAGAGCCCTGCAATTGTGACAGAAGATTTCTGATCATTTATGGCCAATCCCGTTGCTTTCAGGAAGAGGTCGAGGAGCCTTTTTAGACAGCAGCAGTCCTCCCGGCTCCCATTACTAAAAATAAGGATGTCATCAACAAAGAGGAGATGTGTCACCCATAGGTTCATGCCAACTTCTATTCCTTTCAGATCACCCTGTCTCTTCGCCTCTTTGATCAGTAAACTTAGTCCTTCAGCTGCTAACGGAAAGAGGAGGGGGGAGAGAGGACATCCCTGACGAAGCCCCCTCTGCGGATTAAAAAAATCGGAGGCAGCACCATTTATCAGAACTGCAATCGAAGTAGAGGTGACACACGCCATGGTCCACTTTACAAAATCATACCTGAACCCTAGGTGAGTTAAAAGAAGCCTTAGATAAATCCAGCTGATTCTATCATAAGCCTTTGAGAGATCAATTTTTATGATAGCCCCTTTTTTCCGGCTTCTTTTTAGACTGTGAAGGGTTTCTTGAGCCACTCCCACGGCCTCATGAATTTGTCGCCCATCCAAGAACCCAAACTGTTCCTCAGATATGCTTTTTGAGAGGAAAGGTTTCAGCCGGGAAGCAATTATCTTAGCAATAACCTTGTATAAACAGGTGCAGAGAGAGATGGGCCGGAAATCATTGAAAGATGAGGGTTGGTCCAACTTTGGAATGAGAGTCAGAAAAGTGGCATTAAAGGGCTGATATACCAGGCCTGAGGCCCTTGATTCTTCCACCACCGCTGTGAGGTCGGCTCCCAGTAAATCAAAGAAGTGTAGGAAAAATTCCACAATCCAGCCATCTGGGCCTGGACTTTTCTCTTTTTGCATCGATTTGAGGATTGCTTCCACCTCCTCCTTGGACACAGGAGCCATCAAAAGGTCATTTCCTTCCTCTTCAATATACCTTGGAAAGCATTGGGCTACTCTTATGACTTCAGCAATTGAAACTTCTGCATTGGCCTTAAAGAGGTTTTTGAAATAATCCACTCCAAGGGAGGCAAGCTCTTCGAAGGACTGAGCCTTACCCCCATTTTCTTTAGGCAGTTCCCAGATGGTGTTGAGATTTTTTCTCCCTTTTGCATAGTTTTGAAAAAACTTTGTGTTGTCATCCCCCGCCTGAAGCCATATGGCTCTGCTTTTTAATCGCCAGCTCTCCTCCTTAACTTGCAGTAACTTCCTTCTGGCTGCCTCCAAAGCCCGAATTCTATCACGTGATTCCACTGTGGCATAAACCCCCCCATCCGGGCCTTCCAGGAGCTCAAGTTCAGAGTTTATGGCCCTTAATTTTTCATCTTCAAGGGATGCCTTGTGGGAGGCCCAGATTTTTGTTTCAGTTTTCAAAGCCTTCAGATTATCCATAAAAGCCTTACTTCGACTTAAAACCCCCTCCTCCCTTGTTACATCCCTCCTCCAAGTGGAATGAACTAAGGAGACAAAGGAATCGTCAGACAGCCAAGAAGCATTGAATTTGAAGGGGGTCCCTGGTTTTTTGAGAGATCCTTTTGCCTCCAGAAGAATCGGGAAGTGATCGGACAGGCCCCCATCCCCCACCCAATGTCGAAAAATGGAAAGTTTTTCAGACAAGCCTTCTCCCAAGAGAAAGCGGTCCAATTTCTTCCCAACCCAGTCAGATCCAACTCTTTTGTTGCGCCAGGTAGGCCTAACCTTGATAGGAGAGAGGTCTATCAAATGGGATGAGGCAATCTGAGAGATAAAAAAATCAGTTAAAGGATCCGGTCTGGCATTTGCTCCCCATGACTCCAGAACCCCAAGGGAGAAGTTTAGATCGCCTCCAATGATTAAGTTGTGATGGGCCAGAAAATACTTTTGGAAGAAAGAGGACCAAAAGCGCTCCCTTTCCTGGCAGGGCCCGTAGACATTCAAGAGAAGAAAGGGGAAACAGAATTCCTTGGAGTAAAGCTCCACCGCCAGTGAGTGTTCAAAACCCCAGGAGGTAATTTCTTTAAAGTTTCCAGCTCTGAATCCAGTGACCAAGCCACCAGATCGACCATCAGCGTCTATGGCCCGAAAGAGCCAACCAGGCAGCAATTTTAAAAGGAGAGCGATAATTTCTTCTCCATTACCAAGTGTTTCTTGCAACATAATAATATCCGGATTGTATTGACTGACTAAACTCCTGAAAGCTAGTTTTTTGGGTTGACTAGCTAACCCTCTATAGTTGAAGGAAAGCAGAATCATTTCAACAATACAGAGGGTGGCTTTGCTGCTCTAAGCACCCCAGTCAACGATTTTTGCTTCCCATCAACTATATCAATGATAGCCTTCTGCTTAGCCTTAGACAAATTAGATTTCCTACCTCTGGATTTTCTAGGCCCTATAGGCACTATATCCTGCTCAAGACCTCCAGGAGCAGTCTCTTTCCCGATGCGTAAAGACAGAGATCTTAAATTATAGGGGGGAGCAGTCAGAGGAGGGGCAGGGTTCAGGTTTGAGCAGGAAAGACCAGAGGCAGACAGAGAGGCCTGGGGATCTCCAGAGGGCAAGGGGACCGTAACCACAAGACTATCAATCAATTGAGGATTCAAATTTAAACAAGAAAACTCCTTCTGGAGGCACCCAGAAGAGCCCGACAACATACTAGCAGAGACATTTTCCATATATGAAGAGCAAAAAGAAGAAGGGAGGAAATTAGGCATACCCGTCTGTGGCTCCGCCACAAACCCGACAGTCGAGTTAGCCTGTGAGGCTGTCTGTGCCTGATGCTGCTCGAGAGACTCCACCGCTATCCCAGCAGTCGAAGGAATATGGGAGACAGTCCACACAGAAGGTTGCTCAACGGACCGGGTAGGGGTGAGCTGCTGCGAGGGGGCTTCTGACATCACCTCCTCCGACCCATCCTTTGCCTCTTCCTCCATTGGTTCGTAAGAGGGATCCGAACCAGAGTTTGATACAGGAGCAAAAGCCGACTTTCGGGCCATCTTGATAGGGTTTCTTCGACGGCGATAGCCCAAGGGGCATTCTTTGGCCAGATGCCCATAAACATGACAGCGATGACAACGGAAAGGCAGGTTTTCGTAGTCCAATTTTTGCACGAACTCCAGCTCCCTGTACCTTAAGGTCATTGCCTCTGCAAGCCCCTCCCGAGGGTTTAAACTGACTAAAATCCTCGCCACACTCATATCATCTGACTGCTCAAAAGAACGATCGAAATCCAAAAACTTCCCCAAAGTATCTCCAATTGACTTGAACACTGAATCAAACCAAAATTGAAGGGGTAAGCCTGGCAATTTTACCCATACGGGAGACTCGTTCAGCTTCTCAGTCTGTGCATCAAACAACGGCGTCCATCGCTGAAGAAAGAGGGGCCGCTTACCGAAACTCCAATTCCGTTCAAGCACCCAGTTAACATGGTCTTTATGGGCAAAAAGCATGGTGAACCATCCTCTCTCCAGTACTTTGATCTTCACGGGTTTCCCTGGAGCATGTTCCCATTCCGAAAGAACCCATCTCCGAATGTAATCTGCCGAAAACTTTCGGCCTCGCACTTTGCCTATAACCCTAGTCTCTGAGGCTGCCATTGCCTCTTCGACTCGAATGTCCACTCCAACAATGCAGCAAGGCTGAGGCTCCTTTTTTTTTATAGGGCCCTGCTTCTTTCGTTTCCCCCCCACCTTGATAACCAGCACCGCACCGTCTCCCGAATCAGAGTGATGTCGGTCTACGGGCGTCCCTGTCCCTGCCGGATTTTGTGCCTTCTCTTTTTCCTTTTCACCTCCAGAAGCTGGCTCCTTCTGCAGACACTCCTTCGACCCTAAAAACGGCAAAAACGGCTCCTTTGGGAGCACTCCTCCTTCGCCCAGAGACCCGACCGGGGGGTCAGTCAGAGGTAGAGCCCAGCTCTTCGTCGCCGAGGGCCCAATGTCGCTTTTGGGGCTTGGATTCAAACTTTGCCTTTGAACTGGAACCCTGAATTCACTTTCAAGACCCCATGGGGGAAATACTTCAGAGACAGGCCGATTTTCCGTCTTATCCTTTACTAAACGAGGCCCTTTCGAGCCATGCAATCCGCAATTGGCTACCACATCCGCAAGCCCTCCAGATAGAGGCGGAAAACTTGTAAGAACGGAGAGATCTGGCCCCGGGTTTGAGAAAAAAGACCCGGCTACTTCTGCAGCATTCTCCGCCGCGCATTCACCAACAGAAAGAACCCCCTGAGAGGGAAACCCGGCACATACACCCTTTTCTGGCTTTGCCCTTTCAGGAAGAGCAGATCTGAGGGAAGAAACTGTCGCCTCAAGATCGAAAGATTTCACCTCTTGCTTCGCAAATCTTAGAGGGAAGAAGCGCTCCAGGTTTTGGGCCGATACATCATGGCCCCAAACAGTTAATAGATCCTCGGGTGCCGGCTCCAAATCAACCAATTCTCTATCAAGACCCATACCTGCAGATAAAAACTGAAACCCTAGTCCGTCGCCCGGGAGCTAGAAACCCGTGACTTCTCCGGTCCGGTGGAAAACAAAAAGTCGGAAAGGGAAAAACACTAACAGACAAGGGTTGAAAAACGAAACCTATCCCAGTAACTCCACATGGTAAAAATGCACGGAAGCAAGCTGTGAGGTGGGCGAAAACCTGACGGAAAGGGACCCCTGTCCCATCATCCATCCGCGTGGCCTGAGGCAGGCCAAAACCTGCAACATTACTGGTCCACCATGGCCAGAAACCCTAGCTGTAGAGCGCCCTCATTTTCACCTTTTCGATCAATCATAGGTATCAAAGCACTTATATCATGATACATTTCATATTGTCAAATTTTAAAAATTCATAAAAATTGACTAAATCTTAATTTTTTTATTATATCTACCACATAAAAATTAACTAAATTGTAACTTTATTATTATAATTACCAATAGATCCATCTTAAACACATATTTCGCATGCATCTAGAGAGATCAAATATCTTCACGATAAGCCTATTTTAGAATGCAAAATTTGAAAAAAATTTGCCTCCCTCTCATCCTCTATAGATCCCAATATATTTTTACTCTCCCTCTATATAGAGTACATAACTTAAAAATGGGGAGAAAAAGACCTAAATATAAAATAGTGAGAGTACCTCAAATGTTTTAACAATAAAAATTTTCCTTTTAAGTTGTTATATATATATATATGACATTAAAATATTTTACATAACATGTTCATTGGGACATTTTATCTATCGAGTGCCGCTTGTCCACATTAAAATGGTTTTTTATGTTATTAATATATTTAAATACGCCAATATTTTTTATTTGTTACTTAATGTGAGTCCCTCTAACTTGTGGCTTTCCTAACCTTGACCAAGGGGCATCTAAGATGTCAAAATCACCTGACCTTTTCACCATGGAGTGTCTTAATAAAACACCCTGTGAGCTAAGTGTATGTCATTATTACTTAATCTTGCATATTATATTTTATTGATGGCCCACATTGAATTTTTTTAATATTATAAATAGTTTTAGATGTCACACATCTCCCTCTTATTCTTATTAGGAATTACTTTATATTTTTTTATTTTATTTTTTAACTTTCAATTACTTTTTTTTTTTCTTTAGACATTGAATATTTTATTATATAAAACATTAAAATATTTTATTTTAACATTTTATTTCTATATATAGATATATATGAAGTTGATATCAACATATATTAGTTAATATAGATCTTCAAATAGTCTATTTAAATCTCGTGTTGAAATATTTTTGAAAATTACAAGGTTTAAACATCTTTCTCACACTTTTGTTTTTAAACTTTTAATTACTTTATCTCTTAGATATCAATTTTGGGGATTCAACTGCTTTAATTAAGTCATTCATCTATGACCATTTCCATGAGAGGTAGCAGTAATTGACTATTTATCTCTTTACTTTATCTCTTTTGAAAGTTGATATGAAATCATATTACATCATGTGGATATCTAAATATTTTATTTATCACTTAGATTGAGTGAAATATTTTCACCACATTGGATTGTAATATCAACAAATAATCGATTGACTATAGTGACCATAGTGAGGTTGGGATTATTGATGTTTTATAATGTTTTAAATTAAAATTAACTACATATATATTCATTTTTTTAATCATTACGAACATTGTTTTTCTATTTAGAGAACATTTTATTTTTATTTTAAGAGAACACCTATCTAACTCTACATTGAGCATGGATGAAATCACACACTGACCTCATATTGTGCCTCATACTATGTTGTAGAATGGACCTGTCATATTGTGTTGTAGAATGGACCTCTCGAACCAGCCATTAATTATAAAATAAATTTATATATGAATTAAACATATATACATGTAAAAAAACATGGCACAATATTCTTAACCATGGAAATTCACCCCACTTTACCATGAATATTATTTGTAAATAGACTTTGCTATGATATCATGGATCAATACCATGTGTTGTAATCTAGCATAAAGTATGTATTGATTACCACTGGGAAGGAACAACAAGTAACTACATAATCATATGCAATGCAAGGAAAAGAGAAGAGACACAAAGTAGTGGAGAAATAGCATATCAACACTTATATTAAATATCCTCAACAACCAATCAAGACTAGTACATAGAGTCGAGTACAAGCATATATATATATATATATATATATACACATGTGTGTGTATGTATGTGTATGTATGTGTGTGTGTGTGTATATATATATATATATATATATGTATATGTGTGTGTGTGTGTGTGTGTGCGTGTGTATATATATATATATATACATATATATATATATATATATATAGTTAAGCATGCGGGTCCAGCTTACACCGAAACCCAGTGGGATTGATTGAAGGAAAGTCGATGGTGACTTACAAGATATTCTTTTGATTGGAATCACTGCCTCCGCACTAAATACCACCATGCGCCTTCTTCGCCCGGAAGAAGGGAGGGTCAAGATTTACAAATTTTGAAAAATAATTGGGGATAGAAATAGAAAATGATCTCTGAAAAATGATTTGTTGGATGGCCGAGAATCACTTTTGTTGGTGATGGTGACGACTGTGATTTGGTCTATTCGCAGACTGGTTAGTCGATAAATCTTGTAGGTTGGTCGACTGATGTTGCTTGAGTCCTGTCAGGTGAACCAAACTTAGAATGTTGATTCCACATCTCTTTTTCTCTCTTGGAAACCAATTGGATCATTCCACATCGACCTCTTGTACATCGAAGTGTTTTTCAAGTGTTGGGTTGCATTCCAACATGCTTGGTTTGAAAAAAATGAACTTGGGCCGAGGTGTTTTCGGTACTGTTGATTGTGTTCAAAAGTTGTCTAGTGGATGACTAGTGCAACTTATTGTAAATGTTTGTCGAATATCGACCAATATTTTATTGGTTGCTAATATTGAACCTCCAAAGTCTTTGAATCTTCCAAGTATTGGACTCTATTAGCCACTGAATTTTGTTGGGTCAATCATTGGTTGTGCATACCCTGTTTATCTAGTTGTTGGATTCTATCATGGATGATATGTAGTTGATTAGTGGTGTTGGATTCTATCATGGATGATATGTAGTTGATTAGTGGTGTTGGATGCTTTCATTTATGCCTTCCTTCTTTGAGTCATTTTATTTCCTCCTAAATCAACTCCATATCTAATTTTTTCTCCTGTGCAATTCTATTCTCCAACGCAATCTTAGCCTGAATCTCAAAGAACACGTGTTATCATGGTGACAAGTCACACATAAGAATTTTCTCTACGCTTAGTTGAGTGCATGTGGTTAACATTTATTTTGGTAAGTTGTTAAGGGTTGTGCCTAATGTAGAAACTTTGTCCAATGTTTTTTTTCTAATTTCTTCTTGGCCTTGAAAAATTCCTTGTACTCCTCTTAGATGATTCTCAACAACTCTTGGTTTCCTTGTGCCTTTCCCTAGTGCTGAAGCTTGAAAAAATATTCGTTCATTTACACATTATAATCAACAACTGGTAGACTAATTATTGAATAACAACAAGCATATCATCAACTTTGGTCATAATGTTTATGTTAAGTTTTTCTGCTACCTAGATCATGCAATCCAACCAAACCTCCTCTTCTTGTTGCTCCTTTTGTTTTCAACCTTTCACCGTCGACCACTTTCTTTTTCCATCTTCCTCTAGCCTCTTTAATTGAATACTCTAGATAGGAAAATACAAGTCTGTCAGATCATAAGTGAGGTCATATGGTCTAGTAGAAAATGATTTTGTCGATCCTTATCTTGATGTTCAAGTGGTTGTGTTAACCGTGGTAAACTGTGTTGATGGGTTTTTTCTGCTAAGTCTAGGACATACCCAATTTGGTTGTCATTTCTAGTTCAAACTTTACTGAAGTACCTTTTCCCAATTCCGTTGGCTCAAATTATTCTAATGAAATCACCTACATATCGACCTGTTGATTCGTTATTGTGTTTTTTCCACAATTCACTCCTACAATAGGTGTTGAAGTGATGGGAAGTGAGTTTGAGGTTAGGTCAATGTTTGGTACTTTCTCCTTTTCCTCTCCACCTATGCTCAACTGACCTTGGGTCTCTTTTTGTGATTGGATTACCTTCTGAGCAATGAACTATGTTGGTATCAAATGTTGATGTGCTTCTTTTTGTTGCTCGACCATAATATTTTGCTTGACTGTTTTAATGAAAATGTCTTGGCGTGTACCAAGGACTATAAAAATTATGGGCTGATAGAAGAGTCCAAAAAATCCTTAGATTTCCTCTTCATTTTGGTTGCTTTTCCCTTTGCTACCATCTCCTCCAAAACCTATATTGAAATTAAGTCGTGTCGATGTTGTAATTTAGGGTTTTTGAGTTTGATGTCAGTTAAGATTTCTTGCCAATTGATTCTGACCCCCTACTCTTCAATTTCGACATATGTTTCACCTCATTTTGTTGTATAATTCTTTGAGGATTTTGATAAAGGCCCCAATAAGTTGAATTTGAATGGAACTATATACAATTTTGCTTCCTTCTCTTCCTCCTGCTCCACATTTGTTAATGACATTGAAAAGTTTAGTTGGTGGCTCCCAAGAATCTTGTGGAATGGGGAAGACAATATTTGTTTATCGACTTTATTCATCAAATATCTGTTTGATAGAAGGTTGGTAGGGGAGATCTTGAGGGTCAAATCCACGAAATTTGACATACTAAACCTTCATTGTGTCGAGGCATAGTTGAATGTGTGGTGTGTTGGGAAGCATCTTTCAAATATTTTGAGGGACCTTCCATCTGTTCGAAACCATTATTGGAAATCAAATCAACTCAGAAAATATAGAAAAACACACATAATAAACCAAACACCAAATATTGGGGGAAAAGGCTTCAGCCTCACGGCTTCCTCACATATTTTCTCATTATTAAAAGAATGTAGTGTTACAATTAAATAAATGAGGAGACAGTGTCTCAAGATAGTGCGTGCTATCTTGGACACCTTGGTTGAGATAATTTCTCAACCAAGCACACACCAATATAGGAGCTACCTAAACTAACTCCTATCTTAGAGGAACAACCCAAACTAAAGAGTTAGGCATAAATTCCTAACTTTTAATATTTAATTTTTTAATTTTTGGATTTATTAAATTTTTATGAGAGAGGCTAACATTCCCCCCTTCAATGATAAATCCAAAATAAGAACGAGGAACCATATTCCAAGTTCTCATGTTGATTCTCAAAACCATTGCCTGAAAAACTGCCAAAGCTGGATGATGAACAACTGCAATCTGAAGAGACCATGAGTTAGCTGCATGTATGATTCATCTCTGAATTTCGCTTGACAACTCAATCACGTTCCAAGTTGCAAAAGGATCCATCTGTCCTTTGCGTGAAATCAACATCCTTTTTCCACTGACAAAATTTATTCAACACCCACTGGCTGATGATGTAAAAAATAACTCATTGTTGCTTTTGTTGTGCTGAAAAACTTCTCACTGCTACTTTGTAGTCGACTGCCCACTGGCGAATTTGTTGATGCCCATTGGCTGTTGAAGATGACCACTCGCTATGGAAGCTACCCACTAGTTTCTTTTGCTGGTTTTGTCGAGACTTTCAGTCTGACAACCACCGTTAATTTCATTGACATTTTCCCCCCTTTGTCAGCTGAAAAGAGAGACACTTCTCTGGAAAGTATTCTTGAACTCCCCCCCTTCAAGTGTAGGAGTTATACAATGGTGTAATCCCCCGTTCAACTGCATGAGAGTACCATCTTCGTTTCACTGTCGGCTTCACTATGTGTGATTGTATTCGATTATAGAACTGAGACAATATTTTGATTGTGGATGACCATTCCCAAGGATCGATCTATTCATAGTTGATCTTTAATCTAGCTGATTGTTGTTGGTTGCAACATTTCTCTGAGGAATAATTGGGCTTGCTAAAATGGTGACAAGGATGGAGATCAAAACACTGATCTTCCATATGACTGGTTCTTTGACAATGAGAACATGTTGGTTTGACTGTAACTGCAGGTTGCGTGCATTTCTGTTTGTCTGCAACTTTCTCAGGACTTGCTGAGGTGATTTTTTCAAGAAATCCTGCACTGACAAACTTAATTGGCTTGGAATAATCTGGGATATGCAGGTTGGTGTCATCGTTGACATATCCTAAGCCTTGTCGATTCTTGTTACTTTGAATTTCTTCCCATGGCTTGATGATGGGCTTGAAAGAAATTTGAACTGGAACAACTTTGACACTTGAAGCTGTTTGGATGAATGAATTATCATCTGGATGGTTCAAATACTCTGAAGCATCACTCTTCTCTTGCAACTCATTTCATTGTAGTTGCGACTCTATTTGAAGAAATTAAACGGTTTCATTTGTTTGTTGTAGATGCCGTGAAAGATCAGCAAGAGTTTCTTTGCTTATTTGCACCATGTCTTCATCATTTGAGAGGATCAAATTGTGAAGAATTTTTAACAACTAGATGTGTTGTGCCATCTGAACTCACTCTCTTGAATTCAGGCTCTCTTGTCGTAGATGTCGTGCTTTGAACTGTTTCACTTGATTTTGTTACTTGAATGACAAGGTCGCTTGCTATGTGGCTTGAATGGCACGCTCGCTTGATTTGTTGCTTATTGCGCTTGCTTGGAACACTTGCTAGAATTGTAGAATTTTCTTGCTTGAACTCTTGTATTCATGCTCGCTTGATGACGATCACTTTGCTTGAATGCTCACTTGACTTAATACTCATGCTCGCTTGATGTAGATTTCAACTTGCTTGATTGGTGTTAGAGTTGAACTTGCTTGGTTGCTTTGATGGTTGCTGCAATGAACTTCACGCTGGCTCACTTGATGGTTTGAACTTTGTACTGACTTGATGGAAATTGCTTGAATGAATACTCACACTCACTTGCAGGAGATGTGAACTTGTTTCTTGTTTGCTTTAGAGTTAAAAATCGTGCACTTACTTGATTCTTCTTAAAGAAAGGGTGTCGAACACTGTCGAAAATGCACCCAAAAATGCTTAATGATTTTAATGACTCACTACAATGAAGTCAATTTGACTTAATTTGACTCAATTCAAAACTTGGGTGTCGGTTTCAACCGAGAATGCACCCTTACAATTCAATGCAATTTGAGTTTGATTACAAGTTTAATGATGTTGATGTAGACTGTGCTCTGAAAAATTGGAGGTTGCAGGCTCATTAACTTGATTGTATTGATGTAGACTTCACTTTGAAATGTTGGAGTTTGCAGGTTCATTAACTTGATTGTATTGAGTTAATTTGCTTTGTTGAAGTAGAATGTCGATGTTGAAAACTTTGATTATTTGTTGTAGTGACGCAAATGCATGTGTTGAGCTTAATTATCCTTCCTTGTAGCTATTTTGTTACAGATGTTGTGCTTGTTTGTATTGAAATTTATGTATGTGTTAAATGAAATCATTTATGTGTCAAAACTAAACACAAATAAAAAACAACAACGTTTAGCATGCACCATCATCAACACATTCTTCGTGTAACTAAGATCCCCTTATTCAATTTCGGGTGGATCTAGGACACAATCACCACAAAAAATATATGCTTTATTAAAATTTGGAGTACATAATCATTCAGCTACACAACATCTTCATGGAATCAAAGTTCCAGAACTTCTTGGAAGAAAAATGACTTCAAAAACAGACTCAAGCTCCTACAACAATGAGCTTACTTTTGATCACTCGAAATTTACAAAAAATGTGAATCCTTGTCACTCCACAAAATCACTTATTGCTCCAAAATTACAAAAAACAAAAATTTCACCTTATTTCGCCAAGCTACAACTTATTACTCTACTTATTACAAGCTTCACCCTTATGAAAAAATAAAAATCTTCTCCTATCCAATGCACTTGTCTTCCAAAGACTTGATGACTTAAAAGTGAAGATACCCTAATAATGAGTCAAAATATACCTTGGCACCCATTTCCTTTTTCTTTGCTTAGAATTTTTGGGCACTTACATTTATATCCATTTCATAAAGTCATCTCCAATCTCAAAACATAGTTCCATGAATATCATGCAAAACATATAATATGAGCACTCTCTTTTCATTTTTCTTATGTCACTTAAAAAAAAGTGAAAAAATGTTTTGAAATCAACATCAAGTGAGCATTGGTTTTCTGGACTTGGTCTTTGGCAAGCACTGGTTCTCTATTCTATGGAACCTCTTTGAGCATCCTCTCTGCTCCCCCTAGGCCTCAACTCATCTGCACTTTTTAAGAACACAACTGTCCTTTTTAACCAATCTTGGTTGGAATTCTTCAAGGTTCTGCTCCACACTTTGCTTTCATTCAGAAACTATTACTAGTCCCTTTCATCAGTATTTTTAAAACTATGATCTTCGTTTGCTGAGATCTTCACCTGTCTGCAACCTGAATTCTACAAATATCGTCTTCAAACTAGAGTTAAAATAAAACACATCAGCTCACCTTCAAGATCTCTGTGTGATCTTGTTCCATCTCTCATCTACACTGTATCTCTGTGTGCTATCATCTTTCAGACTCAAAGTTTGATATCCTTTTAATTTCTTCATCAAACATACATTCTCTGCAATTCTAAAAAAAAAAACTGAATCTTCAAAAAAGAACTATTGCCAACTACAAGCCTTGATTCAAATTGACACAACCAAGACTGCTAAGAATCCACACTATACAAAACAACTCCGGCTTTGGAAATGATGTAGAAATACAATAATTTCTACTTCCAAAAACAAATTGAAATGTCTGACTCTATTGAGCCTCAGACTTACTCTTCACCCAATTGTAATTGATCTATTATCTGGACTTAACATGCAATATACACAAAAGATGTGTATGCAATTTTCATTTGCATCCATAATTGACCATTACAACCATACAGAAAATTTGAGCCGCAATTTAAAATCCCAATGTTTAGTTAACCTTCAGGTTTCGACCATCTCAATTCAAACCAACAATAAATTTTAACATATTGATACCATTACCTCCCACTGGTCTCGGCAAACTAGTCATACTAATTTGAATTTTACTTTATGGATTGGGCGATGCTTTACAATGCTCATAGCCCAACGCTATGCAAACACTTGAAGCATTGTTTAATCCTTGAATCACATGGCCGCATAATCGTATTACTGTGTCCATTGGATGCTCAAACCACTTTCAAATCTGGGTAAAACCTCCACACAAACCGTCAACAGTCTCATTTTTGTTCCGTATGGATCAACATAAAAGCATAACTCAACGCTGTGGTAACATTACAACTCTAACTATTTCGTTCAATGCTACATATGGTAGCACGACCTTCCACAGTCGACTTCAATACTGTAAATGACAATACCACAATTGGTCCACTGCTCAA
This sequence comes from Pinus albicaulis, assembly GCA_034641835.2. NCBI lineage: Eukaryota > Viridiplantae > Streptophyta > Pinopsida > Pinales > Pinaceae > Pinus > Pinus albicaulis. The sequence continues at coordinate 394,976,375 of CM076569.1, read as the reverse complement.
TGTGCTTCACGCTACCTCATGAACTTTTGCGCCACTCTTCCAAGTATTGATGACTGATGATCTAATTTTTTTTCAAATGCTATCAGTGGAAGGACTGATGTTTCATTTTTCAAGAGACCCAATGACCCAACGATGAATTCATTAAACAACATAGTCAGCTCTTGTTTGAGATAGCTGGTCTCTCCACCACGCTATCATCAACATATGTATCCCATTTACGCATGAAAATAAAAACAGAGAAATAGTTTATTAATATGGAACCTGGGAATTATGAAATGTGATGGTAAACGGGTCATTTACTTGCCGTTTTAGTGAGTATTTACTCCCAGCCACTCTCCATCACAATCCAGTACCTAACACTGTTGGTCGTAGTGTTGTAACCTTCTTATTGCTGCCCATTTACCTCAATGTTCTTTTAATACTCTCGAATGCGTCGACACTCTAGCAATATCTACAGTTGCTCCTCTTCACAGTGGTTCAGCCATAGCTGCAAACTCCACGGTGCTGCATTCTCCAAACTCATTTGTTGCTATCGCCTCCAGGTATCAGTGTTTACCAATTCAATTGACCAAGATTCAACTCCGTAGCTTTGAAATTCGGTGCTCAAGCTTTTGCATTCACCTGTAGCTTGAAAAACCAGTGTTTAGGCTCTGCGTTCGATTCAAACAGTCATTCATGGTCACCTTTGAACACAGACTTTTGCGTTAACAACTTCAACGCTCCCTCAATGAGCTCTAAAGCTCTGGTTTGCTCCATATGGAATTCTCTGCAGGGATCAACCCACATGAGGTGTCACTGGTCCATGGCGCTCCGATACCACATATTAAAAATCAATTAACTCAGAAAAATATATAAAACACACATAATAAACCAGACACCAAATATTGGCAGAAAAGGCTTCCGCCTCACAGCTTCCTCACATATTTTCTCATTATTAAAAGAATGTAGTGTTACAATTACATAGATGAGGAGACAGTGTCTCAAGATAGTGCGTGCTATCTTGGACACCTTGGTTGAGATAATTTCTCAACCAAACACACACCAATATAGGAGCTACCTAAACTAACTCATATCTTAGAGGAACAACCCAAACTAAAGAGTTAGGCATAAATTCCTAACTTTTAATAACCATTTTTAAATTTAATAACTAGTTCATAAATAAATCATGTAGTGTAACTGACTCAGGGGATCTTGACTAACAATCCACAAAGATTTTATAATTTTTCATCAATGGAGCAAAATTCTTTATAAATTATATCTCACTGACTAGAGAAACATGTTTCATAGCTAACCAAATTAATAGAGATGGAAAGTGAATTTAATCCTACAAGGTTTTGACAGTCTTGGCAATTGAATTTTATCATATCAGCAACATACTCCACCCAATTCTATATTTTCTTTATCTTGGTAATTTGGTCGATTGCTTCTAGCATGTTCAATTTGAAATCGAATGAATGGTTCATTGGAGTATCCAATAATTCACACCCATTTGACTTGTGGATCCTAGACTTTGATTATAATTAGGCCTTTGGAATTATTGCTTGTCGTTCCCCCCGTGAACTCCTAAACCCAAGCAGTTGAATTGAATATCTTCGGAATTTTTTCGCTTATATGCAGTAGCCCAATGATATTATGGATTTCCTTCGACATGATATGTAGTCACTTTTTTCCAACCATAATGTGCCATTGTTAGCTTATTATGAATTTAGTGATTTATTCTTTTAATCCTTGGAGGTCAATGACTAAGGGAGCGCCCAAAATATCCTGAATGTTGGATAGGTGTAGCATTTGTAAATTTGTATTCCATTTCTTATCCATTACTCCCCACTTATTGAATGGATCGAAATTTTTTTCCCATGATATTTCATCCATCTTCACATGTTTGATATTGTGGATTAAAATCTCCAACTCCATCATGGTATCTTGGTCAAACTAAGCTTTAATTATGTAGAATGTTTTCGGTAATAATCACATTCAAATGAACATTGATAATGTTCATTTGAATGTGGTTATTACTGAAAAATTCTACATAATTTTACGATGGATCACAAAAGCCAAAATTCTATAAGCTTTAATTCTTGGCTTCATAATGATATCTTCATCTTAGAAATGAATTCTCTTCTTCACCATTTGGAAGTCTTCTTGAAATTATTAACCTTTAAGGCACTTAAGAAATTCGGATTCAGAAATAGTTGGGCTGAAAAGACCTAGAAGCTCTGTTAATTCAAATGTGACACTTAAAGAGAATTTAGGAACAATGGGAGGAGAAGTGGTCGCTCTTCCAAATTTATAACCTTCGAATTGATTAATTCATCATAATCCAAGTGTGGCTTGCCATCAAATATGTTTCTTTGTGTTAAAGTTTGATTTTTCCATAAATTTCGACTTGTGCGACCCATATGGACACCTCATTTTTTGTGATTCGGTGGTATATTTGATTTTTTAAATTTGGCGAGTCATCATAAGTTTTTAAATATGATGTGATTCGACTGTCAATCATGGTATCTAATTCAAAAATGTCCATTTGTCTGATCCAACTTCTGACTTGTAGTCTATCATCTTTCTTCTTGGTCAAGTTGGCTTCTTGAACTCATTCCCTAAATCGTATTCATCAATATTTTCTTTTCATCATGCGATCAATGTCAACTTGTATTTTCTTGTGATTTGTTGTTTAAAATTTTTCTTAAGTCTTGTTTTCACTATGATTGTACATTGCACTTGTTCCTTTGATTGGAAGTATTCTTTATTAATAGTTATCATTTTGTTGTCACAATTATTATTTTTCTGACTTTATAATTGTTTTATACTGATCATATATATTTTTTACTTGTAACAACTGGAATTAAAATAAAGAAAATTATAATACATCTAGTCGGTTAACTGCTCTGCCACATTGTGGTTTTCATACTAACCCATGTTCTTGGTGCCTTATAAAAGTTTTCACCATCCATGTTGATTTTGTCAAGTGATATATATTTTGAGTCGAGAACCATTTACACGTGGTTCAAATAGAAGTGTATTAAGGTAAACAACTCCTAAAGGATATATAACGTCAAGCACAATGGGGCCAAGCCATGCAATTTCCAATATCCTAGGCTTTCTCTTTATTAAACTTTCATATAACAATGGTAAGTCTCCTACTTTTAAACTATTTGTATTCAAGTTCCTATCATGCCAAGCATATTTTTTATTCTTTCTGATTTCTTGTTGGTGTAACGCGTGAAGCCTATCCTCCTTTAGGCATTATAGTTGATAGAGTAATTCTTTTTCAGATTTCCTAAGATCATATTTTAACATAATCAATATATTCACAACATTTGTTGTATAATGAAGTGGTATGATGACCTCTTTTCCTTAAACTGTTTTGAATGATGTAAATCCATTCAACTACTTTTACATCTTTTAATATGCACAAAAAATTGCTAGGATTTGTCATACTAGTCATCTTTATCTATTCACAAGAGTGAATCCGAAAAACATTTTTACTTGCTTAAAAATTATTCCCATGGTTCCATTGTGCTTTGACACTAAGCACTTAGAAAATTCTCCCAGTCAGCATGCCTCTAGCTTCGGTCGCAATTTATAGGTGCTTGCAAGAGTGGTCAATATTCAACTATGTGTATGACTCCTTTGTTAAGGAGAAACATGTGTAACAAAGAAGTTATAATGCAAAAGAAACCATCGTGGAAATCATCGAAAAACCGTTCTTTTATTGTTTCAATATAAGTTAAATCTTCTATCTCCTACTCTTCATAGAAGTCATAAATTATTCTCAACCAACTCGTGCAAGTTTGTTCTACCTCCATGCATTAAATTTAGCACTATTTGTTCGTCAATTTCTGTATGGCACATTAGTAATGTGGTTGAGGAATTTTTTTATATTGACTGGTTGCTTCAATAAATATTTCATGCACATCTGTGAAGAATTGCACTCTAGCTTTTGTAACTGAAAATCTATTTCTTCTGGCGTAATTCTTCAAGTAATTATTAATTTTAGTTTGCAATCACAATTGCATCTTTTCCAAATTTAGCATTTATGCATGCATATTGTGAGTACTCGAGTCCAATACTATTGAAAACATAACCAATTTTGTAATCAAGCAGAAAGTGTGCATTGTTTACCCATAGGAAGGAACAACAAGTAACTACATAATCATATGCAATGCAAGGAAAATGGAAGAGGCACGAAGTAGTGGAGAACCAACAAATCGACACTTATATTAGATATCCTCAACAACAAATCAAGGCTAGTACATAGATTCAAGTACAAGCATATATATATATATATATATATATATATATATATACATATATATATATATATATATATATATATATATATATATATATATATATATATATATATGTATATATATATATATATTTATATATACAGTTACAACAATTTGACCATCTGAAACGGCTTATACCAAATTGAATTGGTCGGTCGACTCAACAAGAGAGTTGGCCAACTTACAATACAAATCTTCTGAGTCAACTTGACCGGTCTAGTCAACTAAGTTCACTGGCGCCTCCAACACAATGGCTTACTAATATCACATGTTGAAAAAACCATAACTCATGTTCATATGACATTTATTTTTAATTAATGGATTTAATTTAAAAGGAAGAAAATATATAATTAATTTTGAAATAAATCTCAACCTTTGATTTATGACTACTACTAATAATATTCTAAATATTCCGCGGAGGTTAAATTCCTACCATCCATTTAATAATGATTGATAATTAATTTTGGAAGCCCTATTACAAAATAGACATGCTTATAGAAGAATTAATCTTTGATATAAAACCAAATCTATGATTTAAACCTTACCATTACACCATTAACCCTAATTATCATTTTTGTTTTAATAATAAAAAATTATTAATTAGTATAAAATGAAATTTAAATGACTTCTTAACCAGGGATTTAGCTACAAAGCACCTAGTCCCCACCTTTTTGAATAATTAAGGCCTTTTAATTTTGTTTTGTATGACATTAACAAATTCCAGTAGAGGATTTTTAATTTTTGTTTTGTATGAAATCAACAACTAAATATTCACGTTCTCCCACATAAATTCTATGTGCATTATCTCTTTTCATTTTTGTATTTTTGTGTTTTGAAACTAGCACACGCATTATAGTGATTTTCAATTGTCCATCAATGCTAAAGGAGTCTCTTCTTTGTCATGCACTTCATGTTTCCGCCCGTCATTAGTTTGGAACCATAGGATTTTGTACACCTCATTGGGAAAGGAACAATGGTATGAGACTTTCATTATGATATATAGTTAGTAGTTACTTCCCATGAAATGAATCAATTATTGTTAGGTAGGGATCTGAAGGAGTTTGCGAGGATGGGAGCCACACGAGCGACTGCTTGCTTTTACAAGGCTAACTTAAATTTAACTTAAGATTCCATTCTAATTCCCTTGATCTAAACCCCCACCCACATGTGTAAGTAAACATATTTCCATACACATATAAAACCTCTATCAATATAATACTAAAATGCCCTTGACTTTATGTAATTAAGTTAATATTTATGACATGTGCATATAATCTATGTTGTCCTCACCCATTCTTCTTATTTATGACCTTCATAGGTATCACTTCACTATGTAGCCTTACTTAGATTTTTGGATATGTATGGACAAAGAATTTAATTTCCCATCTTAACATTTATGTTTGTTAAAACACAATTATTAAGTCCTACTTCACGTTTCAAGTGTTTAGATATTTCAAACAAAGATATGGTATGCATGAATGATGCCATTACCAATTCTACACAAAATCATGAATACTTTTTGGTATCCTTGTTAACTCTTCTCATACTTTGGGATGACTAAACCGTCAACACAATTGTCTCATGTCAAAATTAGGAGAATTTATTTAGTTTTATATTCTTTGTCAATTTCACGGTACCAATAGGATTTATATGGAGGCTTTGTGCATGAAAGTCAATTGGCTAGATGTCATTATATGGATTTGAGCCTCTAGTGGCTATGTGCATGTGAGCGCACTAACTTGATTTCCATTGTTTAAGCATTGAGAGCATTCCATACTGCATGGAAGGCATAATCTTGAATTCATAAAGAGATTGAATTCATTACAAGGTTTATTTGAAGTCTTATCGAGCCAAAAGAACGAATATTGTTTAGGAATTTGCCATTTTGACTAAACTAGATCTAGTGAAATATAGTTGACTCATGTTTGCAATGAAATATGAACATGTTTGAAGGAAAATTCAATGAAATGTATGTTAAGTAGGTAAAAATAACTATCATATTATAATTTTATGGACAATAACACTAATGTGATGACCTAGAGGAGCTCTGCACCAAGCTGACCTCCATGACCTAGGGTTTTTTGGTTCTAGCGACAACTACACATGACAGTCCTTCTCCCCCAGTCATATCTACGGAAAAATGTTACTCGGACAGTTACAAGCTTCCCAATGACCGACTCTAGCGGAGGTGGGGGGGGGGTTGCTGCTCCCCCCCTACTAGCCAATTTCCAATAGGGACGGTTGCAGGGGATGAAAACACCAATAAGAAAAAATCTAGCCCGTCTCAGGAAAACACAGGGGTGACACCCACAGTGCAGAAGGAAAATACAAAAGCTGCAGCAGACGCGAACACAAAATCCACCACTTGCATCCCAAAGGAAACTAAGAAAACAATGATTGAACTCCCTGCGCATCGCATCAATGGAAGAATCCAATTCATGAAATATCATGCATTGATAGGCAAGTTCATGGGCTTCTGGGCCATGAAAAAAGCGTTGAGAGGATGGATAGCCTCGAAATGGAAACCTAAAGGACACATCTAACTACAACTGTGCGCAAAAGGCTTCTTCAACATTCTCTTCACCTGCTCTAAAGACAAGGACCGGATCATGGATGGAGGTCCATACTTCTTCAACACGGTAGGCCTATACCTCAGACCATGGACGAAACACTTCAACCCAGATAAACAGGATCTAACCTGGGCACCAGTTTGGATCCAGTTCTACTCTCTCCCCCAAGACTACTAGGATGAACTCACCCTTTGAGACATAGGCAATGCTCTAGGGGAGTTTGTCAAGATTGCAGAAGAAACCAAAATCAATCGATATGCAGCCTACGCTCGCATCTGTGTCTACATGAATCTAGCCAAACTGCTCCCAGGTGAGGTAAGTCTTTTGCATGAAGAATTTGAATGAACTCAAACTGTTGATTATACATATTCCTTTTAGATGTAGGAAATTCCATCAACATGGGCATCTCTTCAGAGACTGCCCCCTAAACAGGAAAGAAAGAGCTAAAAAGGATACCCGCGAACATGAATCAGAAGGATTCACGAAGGTAGCAAGTAAAAAAAGACACAAAAAGAGAGCTACCCCGTAGTAGAACAAAAAAGGACCTACAACTAGCAACAACTTCGCAACCCTTAATCAGCTAAGCGAAAATGAAATAGTGCTAGTCAATGAGGTAGGAAGCACCTCCACAGCGTAGGTCCCATCCTCTGGGTCTCACCAACACAAGCTTCCATTGGAAACCTTCTTAAAATCCCCCAATACCAACACTGAAGAGGAAAATTGTCAGATAATGGCAAAGAATCGATAATGGAAATGATCCCAGAGGCAATGGAGGAAGAACCAGAAAGAATAGATCTAGAAGGATTGGATCTTGCAGGGCTAGAAGAAGCATGTACCAACAAAGATTACACTTCAATCCCAAAGAAAAAAATCCAAAAAATGGAGGAAATCTTGGCCAAGGAAAAATAGCTCCCCTCCCTGGGCATACAGGGAGGAACACTAATCAATACCCAGTACTTTGTGAAAGAGTCGTGAAAAAAAGGAAGGAAAACATCCCTGCAACGAACTATAGAAGTGGGGAAAGAGAGGGTGGATTCTGGACATTTCCCTAAGCTAACGAGATTCTATGCCCTCACCTCCAAATATATTCCATGAAGCTCATCTCATGGAATATCAGAGGGATCAACGGCCCCACGAAGCACAGGATCTTAAAAATAATGATCTTGGAGGAACATCCGGCAACATTCTACATGCAAGAAACCAAATGTACCAGCTCAACTCTGGAAACCATCTTAAAAAATACATGGAAAGGTAGAAATACTATAGAGTTTGATGCAAACAGGGTGTCTCGAGGACTCGCCATCACCTGGAACCCTCAAATCATCACATTAGAGAATCTTCATGCCAACAAAAACATCATTCAGGGAAATTTTCACCTGATAGGTACGAACATCCATGGAATGCTTACCAATGTCTACGCACCTCAAAATGCGCAACAAAAATTGATGCTACTGAGCAATCTAGAGGAAATCAATCTAAAACGATCCCATCCCTTATGGCTTCTGGGAGGTGATTTCAAGATGATAACCAACCTCTAGGAAAATAACGGTGGAAGGATGCATCTAGATTCCGACAGTAATGGATTCAAAGAATTCATCCAAAGCAACAACCTCATTGATCTTCAGACCTCCAATTTTATCTTCACATGGAACAAAAAAAGAGGAGGTGCCCAACAGATAGCCTCTCGGCTAGATAGATTCCTCATCACCGATAATCTCATCCGCCTAGGAGGAAATCTGGGCACTACCATCATCCCTGCAGCGGGATCTGATCATTGGATGATACAACTCTAATGGCTCCAAACAGGGAAGCATGCTCCCAAAACTGCTTTGAACATTGCTAGTTTAGGCACCCAGGGTTCAAGGAATTAATGTCCAACTAGTGGTCTTCCATAGAACCCCCTCAAGGCACCAAAATTCTCTAGTTCTAGAAAAAATTGAAACTTCTCAAAAGACATCTGAAAGTCTGGAACAAAACAACCTTCGGAAACATATTCACAGAGATGAAGGACCTGGAGGAAAAAATGAAGACTCTGCAATAGAACATCATCCAACTGGGATGTACAGATGAGACGACTCACCAGGAGAAACGCCTGAAAACTTAGCTAGAGGAAAGAAGGAACCAAGAAGAAGCCCTTTGGAGACAAAAATCCAGAATCAACTGGCTCAAATAGGGAGAAAGAAACACCAATTTCTTCCATCGCTCCACCATATAACACCGTATGCACAACAGAATCACTGTCATCAAGAACCAAGCAGGGGGAAAGGTTGGAAACGTAAGAAGCCATTACAGAGGAGATGTGCAATCACTTCAAGGATATCCTCTAGGAACCCAACCAATAGAGGCAGGAAGCCATTGGGGAAATTACCCAGCATATCCCCAAGCTGATAACAGAAGATCACAACAGGATGTTGCTCACTGCGACCACCTTAGCAGAGTTGGAACAGGCAGTCTTCCAAATGAAAGCAGGGAAAGCTCCAGGGCCTGATGGATTCACCACAAAATTATTCCACTTCTTCTAGACATCATCCAAAACGAAGTCTGGGAAGTTGTGGAGGAATCTAGGTCCACTTACTGGATTCTACCAACGCTAAATGCCACCTTCATCACTCTAGTTCCCAAATATGACAGCGTTGCCTCTCCTCGTAAGTACAGACCTATAGCTCTCTGCAATTTCATTTATAAAATCATCTCCAAAGTCATAGCTAATAGGTTGAAGAAGCTCCTACCCCTCATTATCTCCCAGGAACAAATTGGGTATGTGGAAGGAAGACAGATCTTGGATGGAATCATCTTAACACATGAAGTCATTCACTCCCTTAAAACCACGAAAAAACCAGGTATGCTTCTCAAAATTGACCTTTCCAAGGCCTTTGACAAACTAAGCTGGGACTACACCAAAAACATCCTTGCAGATTTGGGCTTCAGTCATACCTGGATAAGATGGATTATGAGCCTCATCACCTCTCCTTTTCACTCCATCCTAGTCAATGGCATCCCCCCTGCTACCTTCAACCCCTCGAGAGGAATAAGACAAGGGGATCCTCTTTATCCCTTCATCTTCATCATCATGGCCGAAGGCTTGGGATGCTTGATTAAAAGCTCTATCCAGAAGGGGGAATTGCTTGGTTTACCTCTCCATAACCTTCCTCCATCCTCTCATCAGCAATTTGTGGATGAAAACTTGATCATGGGCTACCGCTCAGTCCAATCCCGCACCCTCAAAGCCGTTCTTGACTCCTTCTCTGAAGCCTCTGGTACAGAGATCAACCAGGACAAATCTCAAAATTTTTTCTTCCACACCCCCCCTCAAACCCAATGCAATATCTCCCACATCCTAGGCTTCTCCATTGCCCCTCTTCCCTCCAAATACCTGGGAGCTCTGTTAATTGACTCTGCCATTAATCACTCCTTGTGGAGAGCATTATTTAACAAAATGGAAACCCATCTCTCCAGCTGAACTCGCCTCACCCTTAACATTGCTAGCCATCTAGTCCTCATCAAATACATCTTGAAATCACTCCCCATCTACCTCTTCTTAGTTCTTACTGCTCCCAAATGGGTCCTTAAAGAAATGCGCAACCTACAATGGAGATTCCTCTGGAGAGGTAAAAAAGGTAAGAAGAAATGGGCTTTAGTCAATTGGAAGGATGTCTGCACCCCAAAAAATCAGGGAGGCCCGGGTCTTCAGGATCCTAAACACAACAACACCATAATGGGAGCCAACATCTGGTGGAAATGGGTCTCCAACCCCAATACCCCCTGGGCCAACTTGTGGGCAGCCAAGTATGCGCAATATTGGCCTAAGGAATATCTCATTAGATACAACTTGGATCTGCCAGGATCCCAAATATGGAAAGTAGTTAGTCATAAAAAAGGTATTATCCAAAACCATAGATTCTGGGAACTGCGAGATGGCAATCAAGCCAAATTATGGGAGGATTCCTGGCAACAGATTCCAAGCCTCTCCTCCATCTTACGCAAACCTCTTTGGACTGCTGCACTCCAAAGTAGGCAACAACAGAAGGCTCAAGACTTCTAGATAGAAAACACCTCACAAGGCTATATGCAATGGATCCACACAAGCAGATGGAAAGCTAATTGGAACAATGAAAGCCATACTGAGATCTTGGAGGAGCTACCCATGAAAAGAAAAATCTAGATCTGAACAGGGCTTGATATCCTGCGTTGGAGGCACATGCCCAACGGTACTTACTCAACCAGGGAAACCTACAACATCCTCCATTAGCAGGATCTAGGACTAGCCAACAACATCTAGAAAAAAATCTGGAAGGCTAATTTATGGCCCAAAATAGCCACCTTCCTGTGGCTGCTCAGTAAACAACGCATCCTCACATGGGAGAATCTCTTGAAACATGGGTTTGCAGGGCCCTCCAGATTTCCTCTTTGTCAAGTCAACTCAGAAACCATCGACCACTTGCTGGACCAATGTCCTCATGCCAACTCTCTTTGGGAAAAAATTGTTGTCATATACTGATGGTCCAATCGTGCTAGAGGCAACATCATTCAAACCATCAATAATTGGCAGGACAATCATTTTACGAGTAACCTGCTGAATAGATTATGGAAAATCACTCAAGGCATCCTCATTTGTAATATCTAGAAGGAGCAAAATAGTCGCATATTCAAGGATAATGATTCTACACCTGATCAGATTTGGGACAGGATTCACAGTAACCTCACTGAAACTATGGCTTTAAATGCATGGAGTAAGGAGGACCTTCCCACCATGGCAGCTGAATGTCACATATGGAACAATTGGCAAATGAGTCTCCATACTCCCATGGAAATCACTCCTAGAAGTGGGGGCAGATCTCTTGGCCCAGAATCCTGGATGCCCCCCCTCATGGGCTTCTTCAAATGAAATTTTGATGGGGCATCTAAAGGTAACCCAGGAACAACAGGTTTCAGAGGTGTCATCAGGAACACTAGTGGAGATCCTCTCCGAATCTACTATGGGAACATCAGATGGGACAACAAAAACTCTGCTGAGCTGGAAGGAATGATACAGGGTATTCAAATTGCCATAGAATTCCATTACTTCCCCCTGGAAGTGGAAGGAGACTCACAAATAATAACTATGGAAGCCACCCATATACTTCAAGGCACAGCTTCCTCAAAAGCTTCCAACAGCTGGAGACTTGCCCACAAGCTCAGATACCGGAACTTCTGCTTCACAATCACCGAGCCATCACTTTCAGTCATGTGTGCAGGAAATCCAACGTTGTTGCAGACCTACTCGCTAAGGAACGGGTGGAAGGAAATTATGTACTGCATCATTCCACCCTTGAGCAGAATGAAGATGAGTTACTTAGACAGAACTGTCTCACCCTCATTCAGAAAGACCAACTCCCCCCAGATGTGAGTGAAACACCTGACACGAGTGAACATCAAATCTCAATTCATGCAGACTGCAGCAATCTCCAACGAAATTCCCCACCTGCAGTGGATCCAATTACTGTTAAGTCCTCGCATGCTCCTTGCAGAACCAGAGATAACACAAATTGGACATGCATGGTGTCATTTGACCCTGATCATCACCTCGCCCATACTGCCATTAATTTCCATGATGTATAAACAGTATTGTAGCCACACCTACCCCTCTACACCTACTCACTTGCTTGAGCTCCACACGAAATACCGTGCAAAGATCATTCATGGCTACACTTACAATCTTCATCCTCACACCTATTTATCCTCCAGACCTTTGCCCCTTTTCTCCATCATCTATTCTGAGATGTATTTAGCTCTCCTCCTTCTAATCTAGACTCTAACTGATTCCACTCAGGTGCGAAGTCTCAGTCCCAGAGTGAAGCTGCGCAGACTCCCTCTGCCTGTTGCTTTGCATTCTGCGGACCTGCCCCCCAGCCTCCGTAGCCTCTCCAACCCCAGTGTCTCTCAAGCATCCTCTCCCAAGTGCGCAATGGCCCCCAGAATGTGCCAACTAACTATTCGCGGAGGTCAAAGAGGAGCCCTCCCAGGTCATTACTATTGTAGCGAGGATAACCGCCTTGAATGGATTGAAGGCTCCCCATCCACCACCCTTGCTAGCCATCAATCCGCTCCTGAGCAGCGAGTAGAATCCTCCAGGAATTCTATGCACAGGGGAAGTCGAGGTGCAAGGAGGTCCACCTCCTCTCCCAGAGCACCCTCTCCGCACTACACGCCGGCTCCCCCAAATAGTCCTGTGCAGGTTGATGAGGATACGAATATATGGATTATGGACTCTGACGGAGTTTTGACAAAGGTTCCTAAAGGCGTAGACCTAGACTCCCCCATCCTTTGCGCTCCTACAAATCTCCCCAAGCGCACTATTGTCAAAATGGAAGTTGCTGTGGAAGCAGTTGTTGCGCAGGCCCCTGCCCATCCCATCAACGAAGAGAATCCCCATTGCAGTGATGATGATGAGGAATAATGCCTGCACAACTGTTTAGTTTTACTCTGTTTTTTGTCATATGTGCCCGTAGGGATTTTCTATAATTTTCTACTCTCTAGCTTTTAGATGCATCCACGGTGCTGCACACAATGTAAGGCTCATTTTCAGGTTTTGTCTAGGCCAACCTCCCCCCCCACGGTGACCCAGAAAAAGTGTTACAAAGGCAGGGATTGGTTAAGAGCAACTTACCAACCCTGCCTGTAGCATATGTACTTTTATGTCCTCAAAATTAATAGATTAGCACAACTTGCAAAAAAAAAAGTAACTATCATATTCAATGTAGGAGAAAATATGAACAAGAAAGGATAATGGATGAATTAGTTGAAATATATAAATCCTCTTCTCTAATTCTTTCTTTCCCAACACACATCATCTTGGATAAACCAAAACAATTTAGGAACATGAATGATTTGAATGTAGTGTACTCTTTTAGATCATCAACTGAATTCCTATGGTAATAAATGATGTATGAAGTAGGATCTTGAAGAGGAAACATTTTCTGTCTTGCACACCATGATGCATATATGATGCTTGTCAATAAGATAAATTCTTTGAAGGGGAGAATGGTATGCGCTTCATGAATAATATTTTTTTAACACCTTAGTGGTTTCAAGATTATAGTTATTGAGATTAGCATCCCACCAATTGATCCATGTGGATATTGGTGGCCACCTTCCTATTCCACTTTGACCCCCAACATTGTTCTCCATCAATTTCCTCCTTTTAGCACAATTTCCTATTTTGGTATTTTTCTACTTTTGGCAGTTTTTGGGTCTTGAACTTACAGAGTTGTTTTGAAGCCCTAAACAATGTTTTTTGGGGAAAGGGGCAAACATGGGTCTTCGATAGATTTTTGTAGTATAATTTTTTTTCCTTGGATAAACCTTTATAACGAGTTATCCTGTGCACCAAATAGAGATCGTATGCCAAATTTATGACCCAAGGAAGTTGACGTTCCAACTAACCCCATCGTGGCCCATACCTTTTGGAACTTCATCTCCTAGGGTTAGGTTTTTGGATTTTTATGGTTTATCAATGTTTCTTCATGATAAAAAGGCCTTTGAGCCTCATTGTAACACAATTCAAAAGGCATGTAGTTTTCACATCTCTTTTCAGAGGTAAGCTAACATCACTCGATCTAGTTTGTTTCCTTTTTGCATGTAGACAATTTTCAACAATTTCTATAATTTATTAATCAAATTTATGTTTCAATATATGTTGATGTTTTTGTTTAAATATCTATTTCATTTCATTCCTTCATAAATCTGTATTAGTGATATCATAACAGTCTACTTTTTCTCTGTTTTTCTGTTCATGTCCCCAATGAGGTTGGGTATAAAGAGTTGGGACTTGAACTGGTTGAACCCTTGCAAGATCACCCTCGCTAACCCCGATGACCTCCCATGACGGAATAAAATAAAGATGAGGGAGTAGGAGATCCTTCCAAATTATTGCTAAAAGAGGACCTTGAGCAATAAAGGAATGAGATGATGGATTATTCTTCCCATATTCTTTGGAGAGTATTAATGGGTAAAGTATCTTCATTCATCAGTCACTTCGCCCCCCTCCTCGCCCCCCATCTTAAGTTACACGTTAACTTTGAAATTCCTATATTTGAAGGCTAGATAGATGCAAATTCTCTAGATAGTTGTTTAAATCTGTTGGAAGGATATTTTTTCTCCATAATTTTTTTGATAGGGAAAATATTACTTTTTCACTCCTCGAAGCTGCCCCCCATGTCAAGGACTAGTTGGAAACCTACTGTGAGTAGAGGAATGAGGAGGAAAACTCACTACTTTTAGCTGCACCCTTTTGTAATTATTTTTGAGATGTCGTCAAGGAACAATATGACCTTGTCAGGAGCTATGAATATAAGTACATAAAATGGACCACACTACGGCAGGAAAGGGACCAAGACGTGTCAGAGTCCACAAATGTATTTCACACCCTACACATGAAGTTGGGTATCATGTATTTTGAGAGACATAAATTACTCAAATAGCATGGTTATCTACAAAAATACATCCAGGAAGAAATGGGGTTCCTTGACATATCCTCGCTTGGCACATTGTACCAACATGCTGTCAATATTGAGCATACATTTAAACATGAGAATTGAGACTTTGGATCTGTGAATCCGAAGCATGGAAAAGGAACCGCCAAACCATAATGAAAGATCCAAGGTGTAGTCACCTAGGACAACCCATCAAATCCACAAGCAAATAATAACACCATAAATATGAATAAATTGATAGGAAAGTGGTGTGAGTTCCATAAGAGCCCCGCCCACAATAAAAATGAGTGTTGTGCCAAAAAGTCACTAGTGGTCAAGCTAAAAGCTTCAGAGTTAGATGCATGCTATGACTTTGAGCCAGAACGTGACAAGGAGAAATAGATTATTGATGAAAAACCTAGTGCCACCATTTCCACCACCATGGTCCAGAAGATTGAGCTCGAAGATCCTAAGGAGGGGGAGAATCTCTTCCACCCACAGATGTGGGTGAAGGGTTCTTCATTTCAATTAATTATCGATAGTGGGAGCCAAAACAACCTCATCTCCATATAGGTCATTAAGCGATTGGGTTTTTTGACCACACCATATTCATAACCATACACCATCAGGTGGCTCCACCATGGGCGAGATATTTGTGTCAACCAACAATGTCGCCTTACCTACAACATCAAGCCCTTCACAGACGAGGTACTATGTGATGTTGCTCCCCTTGAAATTTGTGGTGTTTTATTAGGAAAAACATACTTGTGGAAGAGTCATGTTGTGTATGAGTCCAGACCTCATACTGTTATTATTACTTTGGGAAGAAAACTATACAGGATACCAGAGGTAGCCCTTCCCACAATCATTTCTTTGATCTCTGCTAAGAAATGTATTAAGACCATCTCCCAGATTGGTAATTTTGTTTTATTTCTAATTCAATCTCAAAGTAGGGGGGTTTTTTTTGGCCACATCCATGCCCCCCAGTAAAGGTTCCTCCATGCAGTAGAATCAAGTTGATAGGGTCGTTGAAGGGTACCGAGTCATCTTCTCCACACCTACAGGGGTACCCTTTCACTGTCATGTCAAGTATTTAATCAATCTGACTCCTTTAGCACCTCTACCCAATCAAGGGAAATATATCCAGGATTTGCTACAAAATGAGCACATATGACCAAGTTCTTCACCTTGTGGGAACCCAACTATATTCGTACAAAATAAAGATGGGACTTTGAGACTCTACATTATTTATGAGGCATTTAATAAAATCACTATCCCAAGGATTGATAACCTTCTTAACCACCTCAAGGGGGCCAAGTACTTTAGCAAGATTTATTTGAAGTATGGTTATCACCAAGTTCCAATAGAACCCACAAATGTATGGAAGACCACCTTCAAATCCAAGGAGGACCTCTTTGAGTGGTTGGTCATGCCCTTCGGGTTGTCAAATTCCCTTGCAAGTTTTATGAGGTCGATGGATGACATCTTGTAGCCTTTCACCAACTCATTCATGGTTGTATATCTGTACAACATCCTCATCTTCAACAATATTTGGGTAGAGTGCTTGCGACATATTTAGCAAGTCCTTAAAACCCCATGACAACACAAACTATGTACCAACTTGGAGAAATGCTAGTTTGACATGAACGAGGTCCAATATCTAGGATACACAATTGATGAGAAAGGCTTGCATGTGGATATAGCTAAGATCCAAGTCATTCAGGTTTTTCCAGCCTTGACAACTCTAATAGAGCTTCACAATTTTTTAGGCATGCCAATTTATATCAAAGATTCTTGTCGGGGTTCTCTCATATCACTTGGCCTTTGAGTCGAGTTACCAAGGGCAGAGCGAAAATAAAGTTTTTTTCGTACGAATCAGAACAGAAGGCATTCATTGAGATGAAACACCGCATTTTCTCTGCACTAGTACTGACATTCCCAGACCTACAACAACTATTTTAAATTGAGACAAATGCTCGTGACTATGCTATTAGTGTAGTTCTCACCCATAATTGGCATCAAGTGGCCTATCACAGTGAGACACTCTTCGATACTATTCAAAAATACCCTACCTATGACAAGGATATGTATTCCATTATGCAGGCTTGCTAGTAGTTGAAACATTATGCTCTAGGGAAGGATACGATCATCCACATAGATCACCGACTTCTTCAGTTTATGTAGACACAACGAAAGTTACAAAATGATTGCCATCATAAATGGTCCACACATCTTCAACAATTCCATTTGAACATTAAATACAAGAATAGAAACACCAATAACATTGTAGATTGTCTAAGTTGGCCCTTGGTTGTGGCACTAACCATTGTTCTCAACTCTTATGGGCATGAGAATTTTGAATGCAAGCAATTATACAAATATGATCCATAATTTTCTACCACATACAAGATTTTGATGGATGGCAAGAAGTACCAGACTTCCACCTCTATGATACACTATTATGATACATGGGGAACCTTTTTGTTCCTTCAAGTGAGCGCGTTAAGCTAATTTGGGAGGCGTACTATAGCCGGGTCACATAAAAATTTGGTTTGGAGAAAATAGTGGCAGTATTGCATTAGTATTTTTATTGGCCAGAACTCCAACATGATGTTGTAAAATATATCAAATCCTACACTGTTAGTGCCATCACCAAGCCAATGATTAAGAATCAAGGCTTTTAATCTCCTCTTCCTACTTGTAGATAGCCTTGGGAATCCATCTCCATGGACTATATGGTTGGCCTTCCTTCTACCAAGCATGGAAATGATTTTGTATTTGTGTTCGTTGATATTTTTTCTAAGATGGATATATTGGTTGTCTGCAAGAAGTGTATCACAATAGAAGACACTTCCAAACTCCTCTCCGAACTACTGTGGGTACATTTTGGTATCTGATAGACCTTGATATCATATCAGAATAACAGGTTCCTAAGATAATTCTAGTTGAGCCTCTGGTCATTGTTGGACACCAAGCTCACCAAGTCGACTTCATTCCATCCCCAGACATATGGCCAGACAAAGGTTATCAATAGGATGATAATGCATAACAATGTAAACTTTGAAACATAAACATAAAGGAGTACCCGCTTTTTTTAGATAGCAAAAAATCATCTTATTTTGAAAAGTGTTGATTCATAATACTCTTCATTTTTTTTTAGCATGTTTTTGACACATTAAATCTTCTTATGTACCAAGTATAAACATTATTTTTAAAATGATAGTGATTTTTATGTTAATTTTGAAAAGTGTTGATGCCAACATCATCTCCTTTTTTTAGAAGACCTATTTTTGACCTTAAATTTTTTAATGTATTAAATGCTAATAATTATTTTCTAAATTTAACAATTTTGGAGGTACTCATCTTCTTCCTCTTTAGTTACATATTTTTTTTAAGTGTTTTTCACGTATTTGTTTTTTTGTTTTTCTTTTCATTTTTTTTTTCGTAATGAGATATTTGATTTTTTGCAGTGTTAAAAAAAATGCCAAAAATTTAAAATTTCATTCTTCTATTTAATTATATATTGTTAAATAATATTTCAGTGCACATGAAATAATTGTCACTAAAAAAAAAAAGATTTTTTAACAATTTATATAAAAAAAAACATTTTGAATATAGATATAACTGAAAAAATATACATTTTGAGTCTTTTTTGCTAAAAGTGATATGTCAAATAAACCATTTCTTTAGGAAAAAACTAACAAAAAAATTATAAAAATTAGCAATTTTTATGAATTTTATGTCAAAAATTGATAATAATAACATTTTTTTTCATAAATTAAATAATTCACATAAAAAATGAAGTGGAAATCCCATTATACAAATACTAAACATGCAATAACAAAATGTCAAGGTCAAATGTCAAGGTCATTTTATTCTTATAAAATGTCAAGGTCAAAACATTACAAGTATAACTTATTAATAGTTACAAAAAATGAGCTTCATTTGGAAGCTTAACTAAAATTTAATCAATAATATCTTATAACCTAAACTGTTCATTTTCAAGATTTTCATTACTGTCTTCTTCCATAATATTTTCATTATTGGCTTCATTTTGATCATTTTCCTCTTCTAATGGATCTTTGATGTCTGTGAATGTCCCAAAGTATGCCTTTCCAATCTTTCCATCTAATGGTGGTTGAGGTTCCTCTGCTTTTTTCGCCACATGGGATTCATTAAAATCCCCATTCCTCAAACCAACCTCTTGCATTACATCTGGAAGAAATTGAAGAGCATTAATTCTTTGGTGAATAAAATTTCAGTGTACTGGGTATTTCTCAATGAAAATGCAATTTCTTCCTTTTTGTAAGAAACATGCTAGTGTTGTACCTAATAATCAAGTACAAAAGAATTTTTTTAGTAAATTAGTATAAACACAAAAAATTTAAAAAATAAAACAATGAAATTCATTTTTATATAATAAAACTTACGTGCGCCTGAAAATAAATCCAAAACCTAGTCTCCTTCATTTGAACATAAATATAAAATATAGTTAATTAATGACTGTGGTTTTTGATATATGTTAAGTATCTCCCCTTTTGCTTCTTTATCTTCATATGTTAGTTTTTTTGCAATAGCATCATGGGCCAGTACTTGGATATGACTCTTTCCATCTACTTGATTGAAAAGAATAGGCTTATAACTATCATCCTTGTCCAATTTTCAACATGAATGAACTCACAACTACTTATAATTGGTTTATTTCCACAACAAATGAGATTTTACTTTTTCCTATAATGTGAAATAGAAAAAGTTCAATTAAATTGTACATAAATGATTTTTTAACATTAATCAAACATACAATTTCAACGTCTTACCATGTAAGCTGCATCCTTGACTTTTATTTTCCCTTGAAGCTTGATCATAACAACCTCAATTGTGTGTCTGAATGAAATGTCACAAATCTCCAAAATGGTGATTTTGTTACTTCTAAAAATCCCGCAACCACTGTACTAAAAGCTTGATAAGTATAAGTGTCACTATCATATTCAATGTTTGGGATATTGAAACCATGAGGAATATTTGCAATAACTAGAGAATAATCCCTTTTAGGTATGAGTTTTGCAATATCTTCACAATCACCTGATATTATTTGATATTGGATAGTGTGGAGCCCATTCCAAATGAAATGATTAAGACTGATACCAGGTTCAACATCAATAAGACGTTGTTTTCTCATCTTTTCCATTTTAATTTTTTCAATAAAGCTTCTAAAACTATATGGTCCTCCATTTGAATCCTTCTTCATCTTTAATGAAATAAAAAAATATATGTATAAGTTATAAAATAAAAATAATATACATATGAATAGAAATGAATGTATAAATCAACATATCATTTTAAGTGCAAGATAAAAATCTTTTAGCACTGATGTAGAAATTGAATGTGGGTAGTTGCGTACAACATCATCCCAACTATCTTCATTCAACCATTTAACCATTTGTTATTGTATTCTCATATAAACCTTGTGACTGAATAAATAAAGTAAGTAATGTTAATATAGTGATATGTATAACAAATACTAACAACAATAATATATTATATTTAACATAAATTTATAATACATAAATAAGTAAAAATAACAAACTTACTTTAAAAATTCCTCAAACATTTCCTCCATTGGTAATTCTCCTCACTTTACACGAGATAGTATTGTTTTGACAAGTTTTTCATCCTTCACTCCTTGCATTGATCTCCAATGTGTGATAGTCATATATTATGGAAGTAGCTTCATTTCAGGACCTAATTTATTGCTGGTACATATCAATGGTATAGAATTTTTGACCTTCTGACATTTTATGCCAACGTTTTCCCACAACTCAAAAATCTGATCAATTAATTCCCATATCTCTCCAGTTCTAAATGCCAACTAGAAAATGTTATTCCATACCTCTGAATATTTCAAAATTTACTTTTCCACCTTTTGAATTTAATTTTTCTTCAATTTGATAACCAATTTCCATATAATATTCCTTCCGAAATGCATGATCAACCTTTGTGTTATCCCCACCACTTTTTTCTTCAAATTCACTATGAATAAATCTAACCCTTTGGATGAAAGTATAGACATCCAATATTGTTTACCTCAATTAGGATCCCATGCTAATAAATTTGATTTTGTATCTGTTAAACCAACATAAATGATACCTTTCATTGTTTCAAAATGTGGGTTATTGGGATATTCCTCCATCAATTGCCTTTGAGCTTCTATAGAATGGTTACCCCCAAGTACATAATATTTGTATTCAAAATATTTTGACTTGTCAAATGCTTCTTTGTTAGGAACCTGAATTGGATTAATAAGAAGAATGTTATCTCTAAATTGGTACTGATGGGCTACTTCACCAGAAAAATTAGAGTAACTCTTTTAAACCAACTTTTGACTGAGGATTAGCCACTTTAGCCTGAGAGGGCTCTCTCAACTTATCAAAGGATTTACTCAATTAGGTCTTAAAAAAGTGGCCAACTCTATGAGTGTTTTAGTGTATGTGATTGCAGGTGAATAATGAGGAAGATTCAACTACCGTTGGGCTCATGGAGTCAGTAAAAATGATTCAATGACAAGCATTCCTACTCATGGAAACTGAGGCTTTTTCTATTTAAATGATAGAAAAAATTTAACACATGGGAATAATCAGTAACTCAATGCTAAAAGGAAGTCAGAGCATGTATGACATGAATTCTTAGTAATTTAACATCAATATTACTGGAAGTAAGATATAAAAGAGGCACATAAACCCATTGAAACACATCAAAAATCTCAGGTGAAGCAGGAAATAATCACTGTCTGTTTATTACTGATATGAAAATTACAATAGTAGTTGTGTCAAAAGCAATCTCCAACCCTTTGTTATTCGATATTATGTTTATAAATATACTCTTTTTACATTACATAGGATCAGCCCAGCTAGATATATCATTGAACCTTGACTTTGACACCTAATCATAACTGAAAAATATATTTATGGAACATAAAATGACACCTAGTCATTTAAGAGTTACTCTCCTAATAGGACTCTAATTACATTTATTTGTTCCACTTCTCTAATAGTGGGATAATTACATATATAGAGATGAGATGCTCGAATGAAATTCTCCATTACTAAGAGATGAATGTACTCCCCAAGAATCTAGCAACAACTATCCTATTTTCTTGGAAAGGATTAAGATTAACTAGAATTTTTTCTTGATGCTGATTTGTATGAATGACACACATGCCAAGTGATAAATATTTGTTGAGATGGTCCACTATCTGTTTGGCTACCTCTAGGTGGCTTGCTAGTCTTCCATATGCCTTTTGAACCTTAAAAAACCCTTTAAAAATACCTCGCTGCAAACTAGAGCATCTTTAGGCAGTTTCGTAGCGTGTCCATTTATGCCCTTTAACCTTTTCTTCTGCCACCTCTGCTGGTCAAAAAGTATTTGTCAAGTCAAAATAGCTAAATACCATCAAACCCCCTCCTTAGTTATCCATAAAATTATTTTTAAAGATAAAAAGAAATCTTCAGAAATTTCGTAGCGTTTTTCGGCCTTCAAGCCCGGAACTCGCTACAAAACTACCTAATATGGTTGAAACCACAGATTTTGGTAGCTTTCTTCAAAAAATAACCTTCTAAGACAAAATTTATGTCACCTTCCAGCTCTAAACTTTAACAAAATTTTTTTAGCTCAATTCCTCAATCCTTGGGTGCTTCATCTTCATTAACAATAGGTTGGCCTTCAGGATCCTCTACCACTTTCATTTTCAGCCCTCTTTTCTTCATTTCATCTTGAATCATGTCCATTTTGTCTTCCAACTCTTTGACATGTCCTTTGAGTCTTTTCCTCTCAGACTATAGCCAAAAATTCCTTTTCCTTGTAATTTTTACCACCCTCCTCAAGAGAAGGCTTCTATTAGGTATCTTTTTAGCCTTTGACAAAGTCTTGTCATACTTATCCAGCTGCTCCTTCATCTGTTTCTAATAATATTCCATTAGTTGTTTGTCCACCTTCGCTTATTTTAATTCCATTCTCACTTCAACTACCTCTTCCTTGGCCTCTCTTAAATGCTCTTGTATAATTTGCACTTCAGTCTTTCCTTCAACATGTTCTTTCCATTTTCTCTGTACAAAGATTTCTTTTGCTACTAGGGATAAATATATAATGTTCTCTGGCTACGTACCTTCAATAAATTTTTCTGCTCCTTTGCTTTCCATGGCATCCTTTGCAATCTATGACCTGGTCATTGGCTTCCTTGGCTAAAAAATGAAGCCAACATCCTCTCCTACAAAATCCCACTTCTTGACAGACTTACCTTTCTTCAATTTTATTCTATCTCCTTCAATATCTTCTGCTTGCACTATTGGGGACTCTTCAATATCTATTGCTTGGAGGATGTCTTCTAGGTTTCCTTTAGCAAATGTCTAGCTCCTTGTTACCCTCTTACTTCTTTATTTTCTAATTCTCTGTTTTTGTTTTGCAGGAGCTAGCTGAGGGATATTAGTCTCTTGCAAAGGTTATTCTTCAATGTCTATTGGTTCTACAAGAGGTTGTCCTCCTCCTTCATCAATCTCTTCTATTACAACTAGAGATGGAGTAGTTTTAGGTTTTTAAACTTTCTTTGGAGTCATTTCATCTACTTCATATCCATTCATAGAAAGAAAAGAGATCCAATCTCTATTTAACCTTTTCAATTCCTCCAACAATAACAGTTTTATTAGACCATGGTGAAAGAATGATGTTTCATTACCCTCTGCCTTGACCTTGATTTTATCTGACATCTTTCCCAAACTTATGTATAAAAATAAGGGTAGTTCAAGTGGTTTCTTACCAAAAAAATGTAGAAGGAGTCTAAAATGATAACAATAAACCATGTGGAATCTCCCTTCGCAGGTGAAGTATTTTTGGACCACCAACAATAGCTTTGCATAAATCTTTTTTATATAACCCCTAGGGATGTCATTGGTCATGTCAGCTCCTCTGTGCTCATGATTGAGAAACTCTTCAAAACCTTTCATTCTGAATTTTGTGCCCTTGAACCATTCTTTACCACCTCTAGGAATTTCAGTAGCTTGGGAGATGACATCTGGTGACACTGTGAGATTCAAAACTCCAAATTTTGATGCTATCCCCGTAAAATTTGTTGCAAAGTATTTGGACACCTAGACATGGAAACCTTGCAATTTTTGGTAGAACTGTAGGCAACCTACCTTCCGGAAAGCCTGCATAGCAGTGGGATCTTCATTCAGCAACTTCAAATCCATAGGCTCATACCTTATACAATAACCACCCTTGTTTGTTTTCCTCTTCAATGCCATTGATGTTTTATACTTCTTGCTGCCTCCTTGTTGATGATACCTACAGAATCAAAATTGAATAGAAACCTACTTTGTGTGGTGAACCAGCTCTTGAACAATGACACTGATTTTCTTTCCATGCAAGAATTGAACAATGAATGAAAAATAGCTGATTGGGGGCATGGTTTAAAAGGTAATTTGAAAATTTGAGGTGAAAGATGACACATGTGACCATAAGAGACAATGATTTCAAAAAATACGACCTTGCATGCTTGTGAATTATGATAACTAACTTTCATGACCTCATCTTTGTCTTCATCCATCAAAATTTGACACCTCACACCACTCTGACACCCTCTACAGGAAAAAAACCCAGTTTCGTAGCGAAAACCGTTTAACTGCTGACAGATTCGCTATGGAACTATCAGGAAGTTTCGTAGTGAAATATGCTGATTTTCCATATAATTCGCTATGAAACTATGTAAAACTGAAAAATGGAATATTTTTTTGATTTAAAAGTGTGGGAATGAAAATAAATGAGATGAGGTAGATTTGATTGATATGGCATGGTTTGAGGTGGGTTTTAGACTTAGGGTAGACATCACCATATGGAAATTTTTTAAAAATTTCATGAAATTGACTTATGAGACAACATGAACCTAGGTGAATGACATGTAGAACCATATCAATGAAAGTGTTTAAACTAATGAGTGATAACAAATAACATAATCAACCACATGTTCCAAAGGGTTGTACCTCATCAATGTTTTCAAATTGTGAACATACAAGTGGTGTGGATTTCTAAATTGATATTTGAACTATCCTTCATCTGGCCTGTAGACTTGAATGACATTAAGTTGAAATGACCGACCACCCTCAATTAAATTGTCTTTAAAAAATGATGTCGAATGACATTTTGTTTTGTTTTAATAACGCTATTCTCTAAATAATCTCCTGGTGTAATGATTTCCCTGCTTCCTTTTGAGTTTTCACTAGGACCTTCACTGTTGTCCAGAATTTATTTAGAATGAGTAATTTTTTTTTCTTCCTCCTATTGGTTATGATATTTTCTTCAACCAAAGCAATCTCATCATCACCAACTAGAAGGGAGACATTCTTGGGCATTTTTTTTATTTTTATTTTTTATTTTCTTTATGACTCTTCTCCTTTCTAACATCAGTTCAAATATGATCCTCAGTAATGGCAATGCATTCTTCATCTTCAGCTTCAACTTCAACTTCCTCATTTTCAAAAGTAACATGTCTACCTTTACTATATTGATCCCTTTGATATAGTCTTGTAGCATCATGCAATATTTTTTTTTGCTTCTTTCCCATATCTTCTTCTTCATGTTCATGGAAAATGGAGACAACATTCATAATATCTCGCTCTATATAATAGATTCCCCCCAACATAATTGAAATGCCCTCAATAAAAACCCGTCAAACAAAATATAATATGTCAATAATAACCAAGTCATTAAAAATATAATGATACAGTTAGAATAACGCAAAACACACAAGTGTAAATAAAAATACTTACAATCTTTTGTGCAACATTATGTACGATTTGTTTGCATATCCTTGAAGAATATTCCCCCGTGTTATACATCGCCAATGTAAAATGATATCTAAGCTTATCATGTGACTTGGACAATTTTGAATGTATATAAAAATTTTCAGAATTCGGAAAAATATATAGGTCTAGTACTTTTCCCACGAGCTCATAATTTTCAGCATCAAAATTCTTACTAGCATATAGATATAATTACATAGTTTCACCTTCCATATCTTTCACAAACCATACATATTTTGTACGATTCATTTCTTTTGATTTCTTCCAATATGAAACCAACTTTTTTTCTTTTGTGGCGACATCTCCTACATTTTTCAATAATTAACTGAGGTGGAATTCATTCAACAATATTTCTAATGGCCCACTTGTAGCTTTAGATGATGCAATGGTTGACTTTGGTCCAGAAAGATTGACATAAACCTTCCATGATGCCATTTTCCTACATACATACATACATACATACATACATATATATATATATATATATATATATATATTAGTAAATCATAAAAAATAAATATCTTACGTAAACAAAACAAACAAACAAAAATTTAAAAAATAAAACACATCAGAAACATGTAAATCGACTCTAGGTTTAGTGAGCATTTAGATTCATCCAAAATAACAAAATATAAAACTAGTTTCTTAAAAAAAATAAAAATACATTTTCTCCTTGACCCCAACTGTAAAACAATTTTTTTTTTTTACTACTCATCTCCCCAACCCCCTTAGAAAACAAATTATTATTATTATTATTATTATTTATTTATTTATTTATTTTTTAAATTTGGGGGCCGATTCTCATAATCGCCCCCCCTAAATTTAAAACAAGTTGCTTTAAAAAAAATTATTTTTTTACATTTTCTCCCCGACTTTACTGGTTTTTTTTTTTTTTTAAATTACATCTCATCTCCCCAACCCCATATATATATATATATATATATATTAGGAGCCAATTCTGAGAATCGGGGCTTATTTTGAGAATCGCCCCCTGCCTCGATTCTAAGAATCGAGAGTCTCAATCTCCACTTAGTCCTAATCATATGGACTATGAGACCAGTAGTGACGAAGGGCAGGATAAAAAAAATTCCAATAAATCCAGACTCAGAATTTCCATAGAGTCCTAGTCCTATGGACTATGAGAGAAACAATGATGAAGAGCAAGATAAATATGGTGAATAATATCCTCCAAGTCAGTATTTCAATACCAAAGATGATGGTATTGAAAATTTTCATATCGCCGAATATGGTAATGAATATTTTTCAAACAATGATGGTGGTGAGTTTCCTAACTATATTGAAAATGATCATTGTAAGAATAGTATTCCTCCTAATGATGATGGAAATGCTTGTTCAGAGAATGATGAAATGATGGAGATGTTGCTAGAAAATATTGTATCTAGGAGTAGGAGTAGACCTTTTCGTATTAATCCAATATGTTCTAGTTATACAAGGGGTAGAGTATAACATCTCATGAGAAGAAGTTCTATCAATGATCTCATTTCAAATGACTATTGTAAAAATGATTGCTTGAAACATATGGATTTCAAGTTTGCTTTGGAGAAAAGGAAGAACTATCTGTTAATGAATAAAAGCATGCATACTTCATATTAAGTGGGGTGCATGAAATCTACATTGACAGGTTATGATTATCATAATGGGCCTTTATTTCTCTGTAGAAAGGCTTTCAAAATGTTTCATTCAATTGGTAATTTTTGTCTATCAAGAATCCAAGATAATTTGGAAAAGGATCCTACATATTATTCAGAAGTTCGTCATAAAAGAGAGTTTGGGACACTAGCAAACACCGCAATATCATGGCAGCAAGACTTCTTTTCAAAACATGGAGAGTGTTTTTCAAATAGAGATACAATACATATTCCAGATAATTTCTCAAGACGAGAAATCTACAACTTATACAATGAATATGTAGAATGTGTTGAAGGAAATGGTCATTTTATTACATATCAATATTTATTGCAGATATGGAGGAGAAAATTCAACAATGTTTGTATTCCTAAGAAGACAAGGACGGGGGTTTCCAATACATGTGCTTCTCTAAAATAAAAAACGGATAAATATCAAGGAGCAGAAAGAGGTAAGAATTCATAACATTATTCTTTTAAATTGTATAGTGATCAACTATGAAAATGTATTTATTAATATGTTTATTTTATGTTATGTGTAGATTCCATTGTTAAAGCACTTCAAGAGCATCGCGAACAACAAATAAGTGAAAGGAAAAAGTTGTACAAGCATTGAAAGAAGTGTTATGATAATCCAAATAAATATTCGGGTTTGATAATTGATGGTATGGAACAAAAGAAAACACTTCTACCACATTCTTTTCGCACACCCAAAAATTTGCAGGAGGAAAATTTTATCCAGTTTCACTTGGTCGGTTGTATGGTCTTCAATGGGAAAATATTTCCAAGAGTTTACTTCACAGCTCCAAATATTCATAATGATGGAAATCTGACAATAACCATAATTCATGAGGTGCTTTCTCATTGGTGTGGTAATCTTCCTGAAATTTTGTATCTATAATGAGACAACACTTTTCATGAAAAAAAAAATCAGATTAATTTTTTGATATCTAAACATGCTTGTTGAATTAAGATTTTTTCATAAGGTAAAGGTTGGTTTCCTTCTTATTGGGCACACTCACAACCATATTGATAAGATGTTCAGTTGTTTTTCAATAACATTGAGGAGGAAATATGTTGGGAGCTTGCCATCATTAATTGAATGTATTGGGAAATCATATATGGCAGAGCCTATTTTTCATGTGTTAGAAAAAATGTTAGCATGTGAAGGTTTATTCTTGGATCGCATGGTGAGGAGAAATGCATTGATCAACTTAATGACATTAAGCTTTGAACATCAATTTCGTATCAAAAAAATTGATGGGAAAAAACTTATATGGGGAAAGAAGTACTCAACTACTACAAAATGGGTGTCATCATCAGGTTTGGAATTTTTTAACTTCATTCCAGACCATCCAATATTTGCATCAAATATATTGTTATTACAACTAGTTGGTGAAGTTCATAATGCATGAAGGCAAAATAGAGATATAGGT
The DNA here is from genome assembly GCA_034641835.2 of Pinus albicaulis. Lineage (NCBI taxonomy): Eukaryota > Viridiplantae > Streptophyta > Pinopsida > Pinales > Pinaceae > Pinus > Pinus albicaulis. The sequence continues at coordinate 394,947,131 of CM076569.1, read as the reverse complement.
TATTTGGAATGCCTAGAAGAAATTAAAAAAACCATTAGATATACATATGAGTACTTTGATGTTGTTGATTTAGTTTGGTGGGAGTCCTTTTTCAATGATCAGAGTGATATCCTTTCAAGAACAAAAAATGAAGATATGCTTTTGAATACTCTATTTATTTGGCCACAAAATGTGTCAAATGAATAGGAGGAAACAAACACTGTTGAACAACAACAATCACAAGGTATTATTAATTCTACACGGGTGGAGGAAAGAGAAATGTATATTGGTTCCAGAAGATCTCATGCACAACGTGAAGCCATCGAAGACCTTTACAGGGTTTCAGTACATGACATTAAGGAGGGTGGCATGATCCAAGTGTTAGCACATGAAGATCCACATGACTATCCATTCTGGGTTTCCAAGGTTATAAAGGTAATTATGGAAAATGAATATGTTACAGGTGTTGAAGTACATTGGTATGCCACAAACACACACCCATTCAATGGCGTGTACAAGCCAAAGATGGTAGTTGATAAAAAAATTGGCAGAAAGAGAAGAATAAAGGGTACAAATATAAATCATCGCCGCAGAAACCTCTTAAAATTGGAGGAATTTGGCATACTTGTTTATGACTTAAATTTAAAAAAGAGAGGAACTCTTCGTTCCAGGACGATAGAGATTTTGAAGAGGTTTCTACGAGAAGAAACAATGTTGAGATGGAAGTTTGCTGAACCTAGTCATAGATATAGAAGACTTTTAAAACCTCAAGTGGTGGGCATGCATGTTGACTCAGGTGAGGCACTAGTTGAGGAAAGGGAAGAATATGGAACTTCTTCATTTGCATCCAGTCATTCATCTGAACATGTGAATTTTGATGGTGTGCAAGAAAATATGAGTGAGTTTGAATAATTGTGTAAAACAATTTATATAAATGATGTTTGCATTGAGCAATAAAAATGATACTTTAACTTCCATATGATCTTACATGAAGTTATGCGTCATTTTTATGTTTGTTGGATTATATGTTTTAGTTATGATGAACTAATTTGTCTAAAATATTCACAATGCAACAATAACTTGGAGAAATAATTTATGTTTCATTGGGTTATTTTAGTCATATAATTTGTTTATAATATCATGGTTGAAATATGTTGAAAAGTTAATTTTTTTTAATTCTTTGGGTGAAAAATTGTGAAATATAATTTATCTTTAACATTATGGTTGAAAACAATTAGAATTTTAGGGATTTTTAGTGTCATGATATTATAAGTTAAATGACATGGAAATAAATTATTGGAATTTAAATTGTTTAAAATATCATTATTTTATATTCAACGCCATTGCTAAAAATGTGTTTAAATTGTACCCAGAAAATAAAAATGGTATTCTAACACCAACATTAGTGTGTTTTTTCCATTTACTTGGCACATGAAAATTGGGTTTACTACCATTTTTAAAAAATGTTTCAAATTAACCCTGAAAAAATAAAACCTCGTTCTAGAATACACACTTTTTCGTTTTTGGGTTGTTTTTTATGGTTTTTTTTTGGCTAGAATTCTCGCTTTCAGTTTATAGTTCCTGTTTCAAAGTTTACGTTGTTTCATATTATGCATGTACAACTCAAATAATCCAAAAAAATTAGATAAGAGCATTCCTTATGTGCAAAACAACTATAACAGAGCTCTCCATAGCACGACTAACAACAGCGCCTTTCCAGTGGGCTTGGAATTTCAACCATTGTGCCCCATTTATGTTGCAATTCCTCTTGCAACTACATATGAAGAATTTGCACATGTTCAATCTAAAGTTGATAAAGCTACCGAGTATATTTAACACATTTAGCACATCTTCCAACAGGTTCATGGCATCCTTGATAAAACTAATTCCAAGTACAAACAATGTCATGATCAGCATCGAGTGCCAGATAAGTTTCAATTTGGTGACAAGGTATGGTTGCATTTGTTGAAGGAATGCCTTACCAGAGCCCATTAGGAGCTTTGACCACTCTTATATAGGCCTTACACCATCACCAAGGTTGTGAGTGACAATGCTTTTGAGCTAAGTATTCCCCCATTCCTTGGCCTGCACCTAGTATTTAATGTGGACCACCTTTAACCATACTTTCCACCATTGTTGGACACATCAAACATTGTTGAGTAGTTATCACCAATAGAGCTCAACCTATATTGCATTGAATAGACCACAATTGATCAAACCATGGACACACAAATTAAGAACACTCACGAATAAATGATTCAACTGTATCAGGTTGTCAAAGCTAGCCAACTCATGCACCAAGGAAAGTGGCTCACCAAGGACCAAGTTCAACATATGTTTCCTCATCTCATGGAGGAACTCAACACAATGGGGATAATTGATTCCTAGGGGGGGGGGGGAGATAATCCAGGTAGATATCCACCCACCTATTCCAATTGGACCACCAACACTATTTTCCATCAGTTTCCATTTTTTTAGCACAGTTTCCTATTTCGACAATTTTATATTTTGGTAGTTTTCAGGTCAACTTATGGATCCATTTTGACGCCCTAAATGAAGTTTTTTGGGGAAAAAAGAAAACATGAGTCCATGACCATGTTTGTAGTTCAACATTGTTTCCTTAGATATACCTTTCTAACTGGCTATCGTGCGCGACAAACATAGATCATATGCCATCTCGAAGTTTCTTCATGATAAAAATGCCTCTAAGCCTCATTGTAACACAGTTCAGAAGGCATGTATCCGTCACATCTCTTCTTGGAGATAAGCTAACATCGCCCAAGCTATTTTTTTTCCTTTTTTCATGTAAACAACTTTTAACATTTGTATTTATTAATTGAAGTTATGTTTCATTATATCTCTGTGTTTTTGTTTAAATCTGTATTTTATTTCATTCCTTCATAAATCTAGATCACCAACATTACTAAATATTTGTCCAAACAAATTTTTACTCATGTTTTTGATGCAACTTCGAATAGGATTTGGAAGTTAGAGAAAGCTTATGTTTGTGCCAAGGATGCTATTTTTATGACTAGCATCTTAATCACTCATAATTTGGTTGGTTTATTTTCACAAATTAAAGATACTTTCTAATGCTTGTTATTCCCTCATTTACTGCAATGGTGTATATGCCAACATTGTCCAAAATAATGTTTTGGGATTCACATAGTGATGCCATTTTTTTGCATTTGTCCATAATTTTTTCCAAGAGTTGAGTAATAGACTTATAAAATGGTATTTTTATCATTTTGACTCGGGAAAAGGCTTATGCCATATCTTTTTTATATATTTAAATTGGTAGGATACAAATGCATGTTTGCATGAAGCCCTATATTATTGTAGCTAATAGGGGGTGAGCTATATACACCCCATGTTCAAGCTATCGCAACCATATTTACATTACACTAAGGAAATTAATGCATTGGATCGCCAAATATTAATAAATGAATGAAGATTGCTCACTCTTGATTTACACCAAACAAGAAATCCATGAAATTAAGTGCATTTGCATACAAAAGATAATGTCTCTTTGACATGGAGGTCTTCCCTATATACTTGATTGCAAGCTATGTGATTTAACTTGAGATAGTAAAAACCCTATTTTTAATTTCATATTCCATTCTCCATGAGCACTAATGAACCCCATGGGATCAACAACTATTAAAACTTCTTGTTGTAGTGAAAATGATATCAACGATCACAAGTTGGTTTATTTGTAATACAACATACAATGCTTATGGACCTTATTTTTTTCTATATTACTTGGTGGGTGCATAAGCTGCCTAGGTATATCAATCCTTGGTGTTTCTCTCAGAACCAAAGTTCATATCTCCCTTTTCTCTTGGCATCGCAAATTTAGTTTGCATCGTAACCCAATGCCCAGGCCAAAATCAACAACTTGTTCCACGCCTATTTAGCACTCCAACTAGTTAGTGCTACAATCCAACACTCAAGCTAGTGACATGAGTTGTTTTGATATATAGGCTTACCAATTAAAGAAAATTGTACCTCTTTTTTCTTGCTAACATATTGCAGTAGGTCCTACCTAGTCATCATCAACATGCTTTGGTCTACTTCCTTCTTGAATCCAATATCCTCCAGGGGAATAACACGTGCCTGCAGTTGTCCTTTTTGAAAGAGTAAGTGCTTCTTCTCTCATCATGGACAACTCCCATGTCATATTGACATGGTCTCCCTAGAAAGATGTGGAAAACATGCATAAGCATGATGTCACACAACACTTCATCCTTGTAGCTACTAAGCTGGAACTATTTTTTTCTTTGTCTATTCAGTAAGATCTAATTTTCTTTATGCAACCAAGAAGCTTAATAAGGAGTTGAGTGTTCCATCCTTTACAATCCTAGCTTCTCCACCATCTTTATAGAGACCAAATTATCAGTATTTCCACTATCTATGATTTCCTTACAAAATTTTCCTTTGGACTTGCATATTTTCCTAATTAGGTTCCTTTGTTGTGTTGGCTCTCGATTCTCCTTTTTTCCTTTAACTAAAACCCTCTTCAACGATAGAGATTCACCCAAATCAGGATTCTCCTCTTTTACCTATATCTTGGTTGTCTCATCCTTAGCTTCTACAATATGTGCTCCTATTTTATTTTTGATTTTTTCTTAGGAAAATTCCATGACATATATCCTACTTTCCCACATATGTAACACCTAGATTATATAGCTCTTCCTCTACCTCTTAGGGAAAATATTATACCCCTTGATTCTCCCCCTTTAGGAGTTTGACTGCTAGAGCTTCTGACTTCCTCTCGTGGAGTCTGGAATATTCCTCTGTTGGGAGATCCTTTCCCTCTTGTTGGATTTATTTTTAAACGATTTTGGCTTTGTTTCCTTGCCAATATATCCTCTACTATCAATGCTTCTTGGTACGCATCTTCAACAATCCTTAAGGACAAGAGACTAATTTCATCTTTGATATCATACCTCAAGCCATTTATATATCTAGCCATGATCTGAATATGGGAAAACTAGTTATTGCTATGCTAGCTCCCTCATAAGAAGAAAATAGATATCAACGCCTTAGAAATAAGCCACTTCGAGGGGGAAACCTCCAATACATTACATGAATGAAGAATTCTTGGATGATACAAATGAAAAAACCTCCTTTCTATATATAGGAGTCCATGGGGCCACAATGTAATCCTATCCGACCTAAAAATAATAATGTAAGGGCACAATAATAACAATATGGGGGTTACAGGGGTACAACAATAATAATAAGGGGGTCTACACTAACATAATAAGGCACTACACTAGTAATATAGGGACCTAACATGCCCCTCTCCTTCAAACAAGTGTTGTCCTCAATGCTTGATTATTTCTTCATGCTTCTGGATAAAATTCTCATCCTGCCATGTGGAATCTTCTACAGGAAAGTTCTTCCACTTGTTGAGATAATCTGAAATTGATTGTACTTTTCGAATTCTTGTTTCTATGACTGCTTTAGAACTTCTTTCGATGTGATGTTGATCTTGCGGTTGTTTCATTTGATTTTGCACCAAAGTTAGGTTATCCTTTGAGAGTTGGAGAACTTGTTGTTGATGCTCGATGTGATATTCCACTACTTTATCATCCATAATAGATTTTATTTGATACTTCAAACAATCCAACTTAGCCTCCATTTATGATTTTAAACCATCTATGTCATCTTTGATTGCTCTTCGTAAGATCAAAATTTGTTGCACTTGGTACCATAATTTTGATATCTCATATTGCAATTATTCCTCTTCATGCGTCATCATATAGCTTTCTGAGGGCTTAATGGGTATGGAATTATTTTTTGGAGGCATTATAGAACCAATTACTGATAAAATTCTTCAATATGCCCTTGGAATCACTTCAAACTGCTTTTTCAAACAAACCTTATGAAATTTTAAAAAACAAGTACACACCTTTTTCTTGCTTTTGAGTATCTATATATTGAAACTTAATTCTATATGTGATTTAAGATCTTAAATATATAAAATTAAGGTGTAAAGTAGCCTTCTGAATCTTCTTTCGAATGCCACAGGTCTGACTTAATTTGGATTCTTCAAGACAAAGTCATGCCAATCTCCCACGATGACCTAATTATGGACTAGTTTAGTAGAGTGAACTTCTATGACTCTCCACGTGTCACTGTTTCTTCCTTTAGCTCTGAAATTGATATGCTGAAAAATACAGTCTGTTTACTTGTGGCTACTTTTTACAGAATCCCAATTCGACGCTCAGAGAGAGAGTTATGTCATTTTTCCCACGGTCACCTCTTTGAGATGAAATTTAGGAGCCTGAACCATTCCTATCTTCCACCGATCATATCTCACAAAAACTTCTGAACCAAGATTTGAAATTTCTACACGAGGTTCCTCAGCACTTTTGGATTCTCTCTGTGAATATCTTAGCTTCTGAACCCTCGTAGCAAAAAATTTATAGCTAAAATTCCGCGATGACCTGTTTAGGTTAAATTAAGGAGCTTGCAAAATTCCCTAACTTCCACAGATCATATCTCCGAAAATATTGTGAATAAAGCTTTGAAATTTTGCGAAGATTTTCCTCGAGATTTCGGCTTTATGCTCTAAAAATTTCAGCGTTTGAACCTTCGTAGAAAAAAATTTATAGTGAAATTTCCACGATGACCTGTTTGGAGCAGCGAAACCCTAGAATCCAAAGCTCTGATACCAAATGTTATGAAACCAACTCCAAAAATAGAATAAAAGAGATATCAAGGTCTTAGAAATAAGCCACTTCGAGGGGGAAACCTCCAATACATTACATGAATGAACAATTATTGGATGATACAAATGACAAAACCTCTTTTCTATATAATGGAGTCCATGGGGCCACAATGTAATCCTAGCCAACCTAACAATAATAATGTAAGGGCACAATAATAACAATATGGGGGTTACAGAGGTACAAAAATGAAAATAAGGGGGTATACACTAACATAATAAGGGACTACACTAGTAATATAGGGACCTAACAAAAACATGCATAAGCATGATGTCACACAACACTTCATCCTTGAAGCTACTAATATGGAACTATTTTTTTCTTTGTCCATTTAGTAAGATATAATTTTCTTTCTGCAACCAAGACGCTTAATAAGGAGTTGAGTGTTCCATCCTTTACAGTCCTAGCTTCTCCACCATCTTTATAGAGACCAAATTATCAGTATTTCCACTATCTATGATTTCCTTACAACATTTTCCTTTGGACTTGCATATTTTCCTAATTAGGTTCCTTTGTTGTGTTGGCTCTCGATTCTCCTTTTTTTCTTTAACTAAAACCCTCTTCAATGATAGAGATTCACCCAAATCAGGATTCTCCTATTTTACCTATATTTTGGTTGTCTCATCCTTAACTTCTACAATATGTGCTCCTATTTTATTTTTGATTTTTTCTTAGGAAAATTCCATGACATATATCCTACTTTTCCACATATGTAACACCTAGATTATATAACTCTTCCTCTACCTCTTAGGGAAAATATTCTACCCCTTGATTCTCCCCCTTTAGGAGTTTGACTGCTAGAGCTTCTTACTTCCTCTCGTGGAGTCTAGAATATTCCCCTGTTAGGAGATCCTTTCCCTCTTGTTGGATTTATTTTTAAATGATTTTGGCTTTGTTTCCTTGCCAATATATCCTCTACTCTCAGTGCTTCTTGGTACGCATCTTCAACAATCCTTAAGGACAAGAGACTAATTTCATCTTTGATCTCATACCTCAAGCCATATATATATCTAGACATGATCTGAATATGGGAAAAATATTTATTGCTATGCTAGCTCCCTCATCAGAATTAAAAATGTGTGATTAGGATCGTCTCATGTTAACCACCTGTGAAGGGGTTTATGTGTGTAGTTTCATGTGTCTTTGATGATAAAAAATTATGAGTTAATTAAATTTTAAAAACTCATTTACAAAAAATGAAATGAAAAAATACAACTCATAGCAATCACATAACACAATCGATGATAATGGTGTTCACCCCTACTGGGCTACATCTCCATGGACTTGCTTTAACTAGCTATGCCCTCTTGGGATTATGAGTCAAACGTTTGATTAAAAGCATATGTGATGCTTCAATGGATTTTATGACTACTCCATTGGCTTCAAAAGATATGAAAACCCCAAAAATGACTATTCAATCTCTGAATTTGGTTACGAGCTAATCTAGGCTTGACCTCCCATCTTGGTGGCCATGGGCTTGTTTAAGATCCAAAGTGACAAAAGCACCTTCATATGTGCTCAAACGCCTCTGCAAACTATACCACTGTGTTCAAAACATCAAATACATCTAGAAATGATTGTTCATTCACTCCTTCTGGCCTTTAGCTGATCTGGGCATGGCCTTCCTTCCTGGTGGCCCTAATCTTCAAAATTCTTCAAGTGACCAAAAACACCTATATATTTGCTCCTCTGCATCTACAAGCTATTCCAATGGATTCAAAGCATGCCAATCTGCTAGGAATGACTATTCCTGAGCCAAAATTGGTCGTAAATTGCTCAAGATAGGCCTCATTAAAGTTTCCCCTAGATTCTGACTCTAAATTTGGAAAACTGCTAGTTAGCTCCGACAAATCTGGAAGTGGCACCGGATTTGGAGGTGTCTGCCAAAATTCTGCCAAATCAATCTCATCTTAATTAAAGCTTAACTGCAGATTAACGTGCACTAATCCACATTTAATTTGGGCGTTAGTGTGTGGTCATGTGGTAGGGTCATGTGGGAGGAGAGTTGGCTCACGGGATTGTCCCCCTCCTTCCTTTGCCATCAAACATCGCATAACTATTCAAATCAAAGTTCTCCACCAACCTTAACAAGAATCATAGTTGGGCTCATTGGTATGACCGTGGGAGTGGTATGGGGGAGGTCATGGTGTTGAGCCCTGACCTCGCCCCTCAATATATGTTTTTTGGCAACATTTAAAATCAACGTAATATACGCTCCAACCATATAGTGCCTTGGACTTTGGCTATGTATGTAACGCTCCCACCATATGAATACGATCCACCATTAAACTAACAGAATTTTCATTATAGGTGAATACGTGTTGTATAAAGTTTGACCAAGGTTATAATGCCACCATATGATATATCATCCCTCCGAAACCTTTGGATATATATAATATGTAATGCTCCATTAATAAACATTTAATCCAAGGTTCGAAAACCTTTATGGACTATAAGGTTTGAATATGCCTCATTTAAATTAAATTCAGACTATGGTTTGATTTAAAATATGCGGAATGTAATATATGTATAAAGTTGGATTATATATATATATATATATATATATATATATATATATATATATATATATTAATCCAAATTTAATACAAAAAAATAATTTCCAGTGCATAAAAATTCATGAACACACATTCAACCTTGGAGGACATTGGGCAAATTTCACCTTCACAAACCAAATTGGTGAATGCAATTGTGACACTTGTCATAGTCCCATTGGGAAAAAACTGAAGAAGATTCCCTGAATGCTGACTGGGATGCCATGTCATCAGCCTATATCTGTTCTGCAATTTTTGTCAAAATTTTCCTATTCTAAACGACTATCAACAGACCATAACTTCCTCATCTGAACTTGGTTTTTGAAAAAACAAGTTGCATCGGATTCCTGGTGATGAGCCGATCGTTGTTGTTCTAGTTTGGTTCAATACTAAGCACTTTGAATTTTGAGCTAATTTTTTCCCCTGATCCAGATTCCAATCACTCCTTCCCACTAACATGCTTTTGGACCCACAAAAGTTGGTTATCTCATAAGAGCTGAATACTATTTTGTTTCCTAAGTTCTATCATCTTGATTCTACTTGGAAAAATCACCATGACAACCACTTGGTCACTGACATGCCTTACCTTGCAAATAGCTTGGCTCTTCAACGAATGTTCTCCTTTTGCTGCTGACCCAATCCAACACTTGTTGGATACTTGCTGATATAACATTTTATTGTACCAAATCGATTCCTCGATGCTAAGAAAACTAACTGATTGCCTTCCCACTAAGAATCATGTTCCTCCTTTGCACAAACATGCATTTGATGCAAGATTATCTTTGGAAATCACTTTTCCAAATTTAGCCCATTTGAGTGAACTACAACAATGAGTTCCAACATTAGTAAAAAAATGAAAAGAAATGACCTTCTTTTACCTCCACAGTTCCAAATTCCACATCTAGAAGAATGCATTCACCATCTCCTTCTCTTCTTGGCGTCAGCACATAAAATGGTCTATAATAGCTGCAAATGTTTTTGACATCTTGTCACAAACACAAGAAGGACGACATATCTGATTATGTTGTTTTTGTATCTAAAAAACACATTATGAAAGAAACATAACTTGACTACATATAATCTTTCTCCTTCAACGCAGCATATTTCACATCATGTGAACATCGCCATGTACTCTCACATCTTGGTGTCAAAATTCATTGACCAAACACAAGTCGACAAAACATGCCTCTTCAAATAACTGACTCTCAAGTCAAGCATAAGCATGTGTAACAACTTGGTGATTTTTTTCCCAAAAAAAAATGAATTTCACATCTCATGAAACACTTCGTCAACATCTCATTTTTCATCTTTGGAGACAAAATCAACTCTTCCAAGTCGATATGACATGCATGCAACACATAATCAATCAACACAAATCGACACTCATGCATGTGCAAATGATCAACACTCTCAAGTTGACAATATACATGTTAAACAAAGAAATCGACCAACACAATTCAATTACTCATGCATGTTCAAGCACAATGAAACCATAAAAATTCCACTGTTCATACACATAAACTCTCATTCCTGTATACAATTCTTCAACTCTCTCACAAGTACAATCATAAGTAAAAGAACCCCATTCATATGTACATGTACTTAAAGCTGAAATTAACAAATTTTGATAGTCAACATACTCCACTTTCAATCACCTTCTTGGCATAAATATGTAACATGCATTCCATTAGCAAAGAAAAGCATCAACATGAAAAGACATGCAAAGCCTTAATTGGATAAGAAATCCAACCATCTCTTACCAAACCATTTCAATGACGCTTCGTTCAGTCGCACATCAACATCATGTGAATCATCTTGACCCACATCAATTATGGAATCTTCTTTTCCATTCTTTCCATTCTCTTTCTCCACCTTCTTCAAATGTCATGGATGACTTGCTGGATACAAAGTCCAACACTTGTCTACAATATGACATTGCCTATGGCTATGAGTGCAAAACAATTGCATCTTATTTTCCCACCTCCTTTGTTTTAAAAGTTTCCTGTGCATGGCTATCTTCTTCCAACACCTTGAAACATTATGGTTATCCAAACCATAAAAGGAACATGCAACTTTTCTCCAAATATTATGTGAGAATTTTCCATGTTTATCATAATCAAAGTCAACTTGATTAAAAGTAACATTCACCTTTGTCGCCTTCTTGAGGAGGTGAATTTGACGAGGTAGTGGCTCTCTTCGGAATACCAACAATGCATTCAATGAATATAGATATTTCAAAATCCTCGTGTTCTCCATTCTCATTAGTTGCATGCTTATGAGCACCTTCTTGCAAAGTGGGTGTAAAAATTTTGCATTCCTCATGAACACAGTCTTCACAAGATTGAGGTAATGAACATGAAATGAAAGTCCTTCTTGGAACACCTTCATGTGCCTTCTTGGCTTTAGAACTTTCTCCATCATGTTGTCCATAACCAAGACCCAAATACTTAGGCCTTTCCTCAACAAAATTTGGCTCAACTATGCCTTGTGCATGTTTGCCTAATCCTTTGCCTTCATAGCCCATCTTCATCAATAATTTGGACCCTATTCCTCTACTGTGTCTTTCAAAAGAACCTACACATTAATATTGATAGGAAATTGAAGATAAAATTGAATTGCATACCACTTTTTCAAGCACATGCTTGGCGAAGGCTTCCTTGGCATCGTGGAGTTGAATCTCCATCTCATGCATCTTTTCAAGGTTCTCATTTGCAATATGGAGCTTGGCCTCCATCTCATTCAACTTTTCAAGAATCTCTTGCTTCTCCTCCTTCATGGCAATCAAATGCTCTTGAAGTTTAATGCTCTCTCTCTTATCTTCATACTTCTCTTACATCCTGTAATTCATGATGTAGAGTGTTTGCAACATCTCTTTATCAAAGAGTTTTGCTAAGGAAGATTGACTAGAAGCATCACTTAATGAAGCTTCCATCACACATGCAATGCATACAAAGCTTCTTTGCTGTGTTTTGAGATCTGAATTCTGAATCTTGATCTTCTTCTTCACACATAAGCTTGCAAGTTCACTGTGTACAAGTTCACAATAAAATTCTCCTTGCACAAATTCAAAAACCAATAGAAGAATTAGCTATACTTAGCTAAAATGAGCTAATTTTTTGCTTTTATACCAACTTGATCTGAATATGGGAAACTAGTTATTGCTATGCTAGCTCCCTCATCAGTATTAAAATGTGTGATTAGGATCGTCTCATGTTAACCACTTGTGAAGGGGTTTATGTGTGTAGTTTCATGTGTATTTGATGATCAAATTATGAGTTAATTAACTTTTAAAAACTCATATAAAGAAAATGACATGCAGAAATATAACTCACAAAAATCACATAACATAGTGGATGATAATGGAGTTCACCCCTCCTCAGCTACATCTCCATGGACTTGATTTAACTAGCTAGGCCCTATTGGGATTATGAGTCAAATGTCTGATTAAAAGCATTTGTGATGCTCCAATGGATTTTCTGACTACTCCATTACCTTCATAAGACATGAAAACCCCAAAAAATGACTATTCAATCTCTGAATTGGGTTACTAGCTGATATAGGCTTGACCTCCCATCTTGGTGGCTATGGGCTTGTTTAATATCCAAAGTGATATAAGCACCTTCATATATGCTCCAGCGCCTCTGCAAACTATACCAATGTGTTCAGAACATCAAATACATATAAAAATGACCATTCATTAACTCCATCTGGCCTTTAACTAATTTGGGCATGGCCTTCCTTCCTGGTGGCCCTAAGCTTCAAAATTCTTCAAGTGACCAAAAACACCTGTAGATTTGCTCCTCTACGTATGCAAGTTGTTCCAATGGATTCAAAGCATGCAAATCTGCTAGGAATGATTACTCCTGAGCGAAAATTTGTCGAAAATTTCTCAATATAGGCCTCATTAAATTTTCCCCTAGATTCCGCCTCTAAATCTGGAAAAATGCCAGTTAACTTCGACAAATTTGGAAGTGGCACCAGATTTGGAGGTGGCTACCAAAATTCCGCCAAATTAATCTCATCTTATTTAAAGCTTAACTACAGATTAATGTGCACTAATCCGTGTTTAATTCATGCGCTCATGTGTGGTCATCTGGTAGGGTCATATGGGTGGACGTCAGCATAGCCCCCTCCTTCCTCTGCCATCGGATGTCGTATAACTGGTCAAATCAAAGTTCTCCACCAAACTTAACAAGGATCATAGTCGAGCTCATTGGTATGATTTCGGGAGTGGTGTGGGGGAGGTCAAGGGGTCGAGCCTCGACCTCGCCCCTCAATATACGTTTTTTGGCAATGTTTAAAACCAACGTAATATACGCTCCAACCATATAGTGCCTTAGGCTTTGGCTATGTATGTAACACTCCCACCATATGAATACACTCCACCATTAAACTAACAGAATTTGCATTATAGTTTAATACACACTGTATAAAGTTTGACCAAGGTTATAATGCCACCGTATGATATATCATCCCTTCGAAACCTTTGGATATATATAATATGTAATGCTCCACTAATAAACATTTAATCCAAGGTTCGAAAACCTTTACAGACTATAAGGTTTGAATATGCCTCATTTAAATTAAATTCGGACTATGGTTTGATTTAAAATATGCAGAATGTAATATATGTATAAAGTTTGGATTATTAATTTATATATATATATATATATATATATATATATATATATATATATATATATATATATATATATATATATATATATATATATATAAAATAATTTCCAGTGCATAAAAATTCATGAACCCACATTCAAACTTGGAGGACACTGGGAAAATTTCACCTTCACAAACCAAACTGGAGAATACAATTGTGACACTTGTCATAGTCCCATTGGGAAAAAACTGAAGAAGATTCCTTGAATGCTGATTGGGTTGCCATGTCATCAACTTGCACCTGTTATGCAATTTTTTTCAAAATTTTCCTTGTTCTGAATAACAATCAACATACCATAACTTCCTCATCCAAACTCGGTTTTTGAAGAAACAAGTTGTGTTGGATTTCTGGCGATGGGTCGGTTGTTGTCGTTCTAGTTTGGTGCAATTCTGAGCACTTTTAATTTTGAGCTAATTTTTTCCCTTGATCCAGATTCCGATCAAGCCACATTCTCCACATCCTCCTTTATGTCACTTGCTCTAATATTGAACCTGTAGAATTACTATATATATTCCTTCACTATCATGGACTTTTGCCTCAAATTTTGCAGTTGCCTAAATAAATTTAGCTAATAATCCTTGGCCATGAACTTGTTCTTAAAATTGGACACCATTCTGTCCCAACTCTTCATATTTGCCTTCCTTTTCTTCCCCAATATTCCTGCAACTCATCTCACCATAGTGTTGCATGCCCCCTTAACCTGGTCACAACATACCTAACCTTTTGGTCCTCCTCAACATCCTCATAGTTGAAGCATTTTTATAGTGTGATGATATACTAGAGTAAATCCTCAACATTTAGGTTTTAATCATATAGTGACACCTCCATATTTAGTCTTGACCCGACCTTGGTAACTAGCTTTATTAGTTTTTCCTTTGGAGGCTCCCTTCCTATATATTCTTCCATCTCTTATTCAGAACTCATGTCCTCATTCTCACTAATTTATCCCACATTAGGTTCCCATCTCTAGGTTGTCTCCATGGTCTTCATTCTTTCTTGGATATGCCTTAGTTCCAACCTCAAGTCCTCATACATCCTGCTCTTTTCTCGAACTCCTCTTTTGGGCACCATACTTGTAGTAATTGCTTCAACAATTCTTCAATTTTTATTTATTGGTTGTAGGTTTTTATAGAACTTAAATATTTGATACCACTTTAATGCAACATGTATGGGTCTTTTTTTATTTTATTTGGTGAGTTTGTAAGTTTCTTGGGTTAATCAATCCTCGGTGTTTCTCTGAACTGAGTTCAAATGTCCTTGTTCTCTTGGCACCCCAAATCTATTTGGTGTCATAACCCAATTCCAAGGCCAAAAATAACTCCTCGTTCCACACCTCTTCGTCACTCCAATTGGTTATTGCTGTAGACCAACCCTTTGGCCATGAACATGAGGTTTTCCCATTGGTCTGAAGGCCACGTGCTCTAGACTTAATGCCCAATCTCTATTGGGTTTTTGACAACATGACCTGTGGCCTCCCCTTAATCCTAGGTGGTCAAATCAACAAAAAGAAACAAGAAAAAACGTTATACGATGATGAATTATGATGTGGGCCTGAGGGTGATGATCAACAATGGAGGATACAACCTGCGGTGCAAAGATCGACAGTGGTAGGCACATATCTTGATCATGAACTCCAACCCCAATCGAATCTCCTTCGATGGGCTGGAATGTAATTGGTGGAACAATGTGTGTCTGATAACATATCGGGCGTGATACTAGCTCCCCAAAGGCTCCTCCTTCAACACTTTATGAAACATGATTGGTCGAGTTACGATGGTTGATTTAGTTTCACAAATATACACATGGATGTGATGGTGGAGTGTGGTTCCTCCTTCAGGTTACTGCTCCACTTCAATAAATTTAGAGCTTCGAACATATTATCGCTCATTTCGACTATGGATCTGTAGTATGTTGACATATTCTTCCTTTGCCAAGTATGAATCTAGTCTATAGAATGTTTTTTTTTGGTAGGATTTATACACCATATTTTTTTTATTTGATTTAACCATGGCTTATCCTTTTAATTAAAGGAAAGTTTTACACCTAGTAATTTTGATCCACAATATGGGCCACAACCTCATTCATTTCATTGCACAAACTGGAGAAAACACTATAATAGAAAGACACACACTATATATTTTTATTTCAAAACTTTGGATAATTACACAAAGGGAGTATTTATAATTCATGGGAATAAGCGAGCTCCTACTTTCAAGACCCTCTCTCTTTATATCATCATACTCTAAACAAAATAACCCCCTCAGAAAAATGGTTGTAACTATCAACTTTTTAGGAAATTTACATCCGTCTCTCATTCTAAAAACCAGAGGACACATCATACTTATCAAATATTTACATCTATCCTCTAAGACACCTCAAAAAACTAACAAATCCCTGGGATTAAAATATATTCTATGGAAATTTTCTAATTACATAAAAATAAAAAGAAGTTTAGGGGTTTCTCCTTCATCAATTTGTAGAAAGAAGCGGTGAATAAATTGATGGTGGCATGATGGTCGAGCGTCTAAAGAACATAAAATCAGAGTATATTAAAATACTTACTAGACAATGGAGTTGTTAATTATTTTTATGTATTTCTAGTTATCGACTCTTGTTTTGGGATTTTCCATCCCACTCTCAATGCGTAGATTTTATAATTCTAAAATTGTTTGATCTAGTAGAGATATAGATGAATTTAGAAAATTTGAAACCTGTTAATAATCATATTCCTCATGTGAAAGAATTTGCATTAAGAAAAGGAATTAGTAGATGATTTTTTGATACACATGTACTAACTAAAAAAACAAAAGAAAAGTTTAAGATTCAAAAGATTCACAAATTAATTTTGACAAGTGAAAGCTTAGGTCCTATCAGTGAAATTACGTACCACATCTCCTTCTCATCGATTCTCTTTAGCATTCAAATTCAAATTATTCTTAGCTATAATTCTTTATTTTTTAACATTTCCATAAATATTTTCTCTACTTATTTTCTCTTAGCATCTCTTAAATTTCCTCTTGGTCTCAATAATGTTACCATATTTCAAGTCACTCACTTGTATATTTGACACAATAATATGTGAAGAAGACATCATCCTTGAGTCGTATGGGATTTCCTTCTATCTAATGAGCCTAGTGGCGAATGACCAAGCCATGGGTCCATCCAGTTGCTAAATGGACTTTTCTTCCCAAACACTTGCATCCACATAAAAAATAAGTGAATTGTGCACTAATAATCATAGGGAGGCAGTGGCCCTGCAGAGTGAGGATGTCACAACTCCTAATATTTACCACTTTTCTTCCCAAACACTTGCATCCACATAAAAAATAAGTGAATTGTTCACTAATAATCATGGGGAAACAGTGGCCCTGCAAGGTGAGGATGTTACAACTCCTAATATTTACCACTTGTCACGAATCCCTTTTCTGAGATTGTTTTTTATTTTTAAATACAACACTATAATTTCATATTTCTATATCTATATACCTATATAGAAAAATCCTAATCCTTTAATTCGTTCTTTCCCACACCTACTATCACCATAACCACTTGGATGCTTATACTTGCAAATATTGTTCACAAGTATTACCCTTATGGTGAATATCATGGTTTTATTATTTCCTAATTCCAATGACTCCACTACATCAATATAGAATTTGGTTAACCATGTTATCTATTATTTGTTACACGACTGGTCTTGCTACCATATTTACCTTCCCAAGACTATAAAAATCCTAGGTCGCTTAATATAAAGTTTCATTCCTTTTCAAGGTATACTAATTGTTTGTACAATGGGACTAAGTTAATTATCCCATGGTTCGATCCTGTGCCCGAGGCGAGGATATCTCACTTCACTCTTTTTGTTGTATTAATTAGTCACAGGTAAAAGACACTCAACCTGACTCCCATTTATTTTACTAGAAAGAGGTCTTGTCCTTAATTTTACATGCCTCACGCCCGAAGGTGCCACTTCCTCTTTTCCACTTGTTGTAAGGTGGCGTGGGGTCAATGTGAGGTTCTATTCGATGGCCCAAATCATTTGACGAGATCCAATAGTTGTCCTGGACTTATGGTTTCCAAAATCTTTACCCCCTCATTCCTATTATTACTTCATCACTTGGTTTATTGTATTTAACCTTACACTATTGTTATATCTAGTTCTATACTTTAGCGCTTGGTTCATGTGCATTTAATATAGTTATTATATCCCTAACTTTCACTACCTAACCTCACTTTCCATTGTTGGTGACCCATATAATTATATTTTCCACCGGTTTATTTTTATGCTATGAGGTTTAGTTTACTAGCATTATACAGTGTGTCCAGGTAAATCCTCAATTCAGCACTTCAAGTATGTGTATCCAGGTAAATCCTTATTTTGGTTATATCATATTCTTCATCTATTTGACCCTTTTATTAAATATTCCCTTGTTAATATGCTATTCTCTGATGTTTCTTTTGTTGGCTTCTGACCAAACTCCTCTAGATACAGGAGTTTGAACCATGGTTTGAGGAAATATTACATGTATTCCTCCATTCTGGGCTTACAGTTTTGCAATTCAGTGGTTAAGTTCACTATTTAATCCTGCCTTTTGTAACTTCTTTTTCTAACGCTACTCTCTCTCGACTCAGAATTTCCTCCTTGCAGGTAAGCTTGCAACGCTCATGGAATTATTTTGGCAACACTATTGTTTCACAATTTGTTGGAATACTCTGATGGACTTTCATTTTTTCTAGATGGGTATCTCTCCTACCTTCTCTAATGGAGATTTTCTTTCGCTTGTCTGGTTATTATGCGGACATGGAATTGGCCTCCCTAAATAATTTCATCTCAATCTGAAGTTTTAACTCGAGTATCTCACCAGTTAATTATTTTGTTTGGTCAGACCGTTTACTGTAACTCCGTAACAGAGTACTGATATTCTGAATTTACAATTTCTTTGATTGAGGAACAACCTATAGAATGATTCCTGCAACATTGTGCATAATTTATCTGGTGTAACCCTATTAGATGGGAAGAGTTGTTCATCATTCTGACAAATCCCAAAGGATAATATAATTCGTTGTAATTACAGGAACTTTGTCTAGCTCACTTTGTCTGAAAATGAACTTATTTTAGTATGTCTGTTGCAGTCCGTGATTGAACCCATTGTTGGGTCTTCCTCTCCGGAACATGCTGATAATGATTGAAAAAGTAACTATTATATTTTTTCTCTTCTGATTGCAAGTTCGTCCATTCGGTACTATGCTTGTCTCAGGGTTCTGGAATTTTTTATACTAATGTTCAGATGCATGTTTGGCGTTCCCGTTGCTTCCTTTACCCGGTTAAAAATATACGTTATAAATATACATAATGCATTTAAATTTTTGTATTATTTCTACTGATTCAACTCTTGCTTTTCTTCATAAATTAAGGATTCGAATAACCACTACATTTTGATAGCAGTCCCATTCTGGTTAATGAATGGTGAACCTCGACGACTATTTCTCCACTAAGTTTCTATCTTTCTATTTTTGTCACATATCAATTTGCAAAACGATATATTCTGTAATTATTTTCTACTAATATTTCCATGCTCAGAATTTAATTTTCCATTGTATGCAATTATTAATTCATCTCCCATACAGTTCCATTTCTAATTTCTATTAAATTATAACACTTTATGCAACTGCTCCAGAACTTTTTTTTATAATAGTCATTTGAGGAGCTGTTATAATGAATTTAGCTATTTGACAAATTTACTTTGTATTTGTTAAAAGTAATGGAGAAATCTAAACTTAGATTATTGTTATGACGAGGATAGGTTTGAGAATCTAATCTTGGATCTCATATCCTAATATCTAGAGAGTGGTTAAAACCATCTCGTTAATATAAAAGCTTATAATTGAGACTCATCTGCCTCAGTGTATATAGTATGTAGGAGTATTTGTACACTCTTCAGATTCTCACTTGGAGAGACATTTCATTTAATTAATAGATTTATAGTTTTTAACATGATATCAAAGCTTCAGATTGAAACTGAGTAAAACTGTGTTGCGTATACGGCTCTGAGTGCATGAGGTTTAAGTCATTTGCTGAGGCCGTGGAAGGAAGGGGAAGCATGTGTTGGAGAGCCAACAGTGTGCGTGTTTTTTGTGCATCAAGCAGTCGAGCTGGCGGTCAAGTTGTAGGCAGTGCCCTTCATATCTGCAAGAAGATCCGGTTACGTTGCGGCAGCGCATTGTCCATATGGCTTTCAAAAGAAGCAGCGGAGAACAACGTTTGAGAAAAGCGTGTTGGTGATCCAGCCAGTGAGATACGGCTCTACAGATTGCAGAACTCGGATGTGGGAGATCGAGTCTCTTCAAGCAGTTTTTTGAACAAAAGACTGTGTTACCACGCTGTCGTGTTTCACAGTGAGCGTATTAAAGTTTTTTAAAAGGGTTGAAGGTTTTTTTTTTTCGGCTTTGAAAACTTTATACGAGTGCTTTGAAGCCTCTTCCCTTACATAAAGCACTCTTCTTTAAAGAATTTTCATACATCATACACTCTGTTGATTTCTTCAATATGATTTAAGAAAGGTTTTTTCGTTTACGAGTTTTTTTTTTTTAATTTAAGAAGGGTATTCCTTACGTGGAACATTATGAATTAAGAGAAATCTTCTTTAAAGGAATTTCTTCATACATGAAAATTGAAAATTGCACATGATTTATTTCTTTAAAGGGATTTTCCTTTTTATAAGTGGAGTTTTTTAAAGGTTCTTAAAAAGTGTCTTTTGAAAAGTTTTTTTTTTTTAAAGGGATGAGTTGTGTTGATTGTGTTTGAAGAGTTGCAGCTATTAATGAAGGGTGCACTCGAGTGAGGTTGCATCAGTCATTTGTTTCAAATTTGGTTGTGTGGCATAGAAGCCACAATCTATAAGGTTCTATAGTTAAAGAGTTGTTAAAGGGAGAAGTTTCCCGCCTGCGTGGTAACGAGGTTGTTGGAGCTCATTAGAGGACCGAGTGGAGTCGAAAAGAAATCTAGAAGAAAGACAAAGCTGAAATTTTTCAATATGGCTGCACTTTTAGACATATTTGATCCTGATGATATTTTCTTCATGAGGCTTGGTGGTTTTATTAATGACCACGATTACCAAAAGATACTATATGTTTTGCAACAGCGTGGGATTGAAGACTCACGAGTTGTTCCTCAGGAAGGGAGTAAAGAGGAACATATGGTTGAAGATCAAGAAGACCCAGTAGTTGATCTTCAGGAAGGGAGTAAAGAGGAACAAATTGGTGAAGATCAATTGGACGAGCCACATGAAGCTGATTGCAAAGATGTGGTAGAAGAAGACAAAGATGGAGAGAATTTAAATTGTGATGATCTCATGAATATTTCTGTGTGTGTAGATGTTAACAGAAACAAGGAAGAAACAACGAAGATTGAAGGGGAATTAAGGTTTCATGAAGCATGGCTTGAAACACTGTGTCTTTATGAAATCAACACAGAAGTTGTCAAGTGGAGTCCCCCCCCAAATTTGCATCTTTTCCATACACTTTTCCATACCCTTTCACTCACCTAAACCTCCCAAATTGTCAATATCATGTGCAAAAGAGCATCTAACATGGTTTTTAATTATATTTTTGTGTTTTCTATTTGATCTAGATTTTCTTCATTCAGCTGCGGAATCTTGCCACTTTCCGCAGCTGCTGCAACTTTCCGCAGCTATTTTGTGGAACTCTATGCTACAGGTGTCTACAAGGGAAACGAGCCACATGGGCAGGCTAGGAATGACGTGGACATGGTTCGTGTCCTATTGGTTCAAGAAAACTCGTCCAAAGAATCCGCGGTCAAAGGCGTCCACATGGAAGTCAACCATGGAGTTTCATGTCGGTCGGACTCTGTTTCGTGGCATATAAAGATCCATACGGCCGTTTCTAAGCCTGCGGAGGTTAAATCGACATCTGTGCAGAGCTCTGGAGTCGAATTCAAGCATCCACCTTCCGTAGATTCACTTTCCAAAACGGCCATACTCCTATATCCGTGGACGTAGTGGTCTACGTGCTCTCTGCCATCATGAACTTTAGGAGACAGTTACAGTTTATTGTTATATATAGAGCGTTTGCATACGCACATAAAGTTAGTTGATAGTTGATGTTAGTGAATGTACTCTGTTATCTTTTAGTCTGTTCTGTAGTGATTACGCTGCACTTTTGCCGTAACACTACCATTCTGTAATGAACTGATTTTTAATATGAGAAGACTCTGTTTTTCAACTTAATTCGTGTTTGAGGATCGTTACCAAGGCTGTGTAGAGGGCCCCTGCTCAGCTAAAGTTTTGTGTATTAGTGTATATTTCTCATTTCATTTCTTTAAAAGTCATTGTATCATAATCCATCCATATGTTCATACTTTGCAGTTGTTTCATTTCTGTTTATACATTTCCATAATTTCCATTTCATTTTTGTCTTTCATGTTTTATGATTGTTAATCACTGATCAGTTTTCTTGATTGCAGGTTTTAGATAGACAGCCCGGGCATTTTCATAGCATTTTGACTAATGACATGAAACTAACATTGTTCTGCTGCTAGTTTGCTTTTCATAGCTTTTTGTTTAACTTCAGTCTTGCTTTGTACATTTCAGTTTTGCTTATCTGCTTTAGTAGTTAAATTTAGATATATTAAGCTACTCATAGCATCTTCAGTTGCCTCCGAAAGCCACAGCTGGACTGATGGTGAGGGACTGCATTATGAAATGTGTAGTTTAGTATTAGTTTCTTTTCTGCAAATTTAGATATATTAAGCTGCTCATAGCATCTTCAGTTGCCTCCGAAAGCCACAGCTGGACTGATGGTGAGGGATTGCATTATGAAATGTGTAGTTTAGTATTAGTTTCTTTTCTGCAAATTTAGATATATTAAGCTGCTCATAGCATCTTCAGTTGCCTCCGAAAGCCACAGCTGGACTGATGGTGAGGGATTGAATCATGAGTGTATGGTTTAGTATTAGTTTACTTTTTGCAAATTAAATATCAGTTACACAAGTGGTTTATGATTACTTCCGAAAATCATAGCTGGTCTAATGATGAAGGGTCAGAAAATGAATTGATGTAATCTGATTTAGATTTATTTTGTTGCAATTTTGAATTTCCTTAAGCATAGTTTCTTTTTTTTTGTTTAGTCGGCAGCAAGAATAGTTTGGTTTTCATGTTCACTAGTTTACTGTTTTAATTCATTAGATTAGCAACACCTTTTTCATTTCAGCAGTACACTTTTACTTTCTTTCAAGTCTTGTCATTGTAAATTTCAAATTGCTTTTTAAAGTTACAAGTTGGTAAATCATTATAGGGGATATCACTTCCTTGAACAAATATAACCAAACTTGTTTTCATTTTATAATTTCCATTTCACCTTAGAAAAACCAAAAACGACAAAAAGTTAAGAAATAGGTTATCTTGCACATATAGTGCGCCGCACTTCATCAGCTTACGATTCCCGGATTGACAAATTAAATGCAACAATTTAGGACACACTAAATTGACCAAACAGTTGCATCCATAAATGTTGAAGACAAATTTGCGGAAGTTCACATGCGTGACACCAGAAATAGTGAGAGAAAACATTCTCCTATTAAGCTTGTCATAATTTTGAGAAGGGCGAGAATAAGAATTCAAGCTTTCCATGACTGGGGAAGAAATGAGGTGAAAATACATCACTACCTTGCAGCGAGGAAAGTGAAGATGAAGCCTCACCTCGGAATGAACAGGTATGGAGTCACGAGCATAAAGACCAAAATGAAAACCTCTGTTACCAAGTTTTTCATGTTTTTTATTGTAAGCCTAGCTGAGACTAGACCAACAGGCGTATGTTATCATTCAATAACTTTTCTCCATTAAGGGGGAGTGTTGGAAGTAATGGAGAAACCTAAACTTAGATTATTGTTATGATAAGGATAGGTTTGGGAATCTAATCTTAGACCTCATATCCTAATATCTAGGGAGTGGCTAAAACCATCCCGTTAGTGTGAAAACTTATATAATTGAGGCTCATCTAACTCAATAGTCAGCGTGTGTATGAGTGTTTGTACACTCTCTAGGTTCTCACTTGGAGATCCATTTCATTTAATTAATAGATTTACAGTTTTTAACAATATTTCACATGAAGAACCTAAATGAATATAGCTGAGTTCTAATACAGAAGCTTAATTCCTGTAAATATATTAACTCGTAATGATAGACCTATAACCACGGTCACTGCACAAAAATGTCGCATAGGGTCGCCTCAACGAGAACTCATTACGAGAATCTCTTTACTAGTTTCCCCTGTCGTTCAGAATCTCAGATGTCATGTCTTGATCAGACCAAAAATATCAATCTCAGATTAATTGAGCTATTTGTTTAATCTGCATCTTCCCCATACTGATTCATATTTATCGGTCCCTAGAAATTTATAATCCTATACAAATCTACAGTCTTATTCAGATTTGACTTACCACTATCAAAAAATCTAGAATGCATCTACTATATAAAAATATTCATATTGCGAGAAATGAAATAACATTTATCTTATTAGCAAAAGTAATTCAAATTTTAGGCATGTTCTCCATCTAGAACTTTAACCATTACGAAATCTGTAGTCTAAAATAAAATAAATGTTACCTTCTATTTACTATATTAGAGGATCTACTACATACCTCGACCAAACTCCAACACGCAACCCATACATGCAACTGATTTTAAAGAGGAACTTTTTGTCCACTTTTCTAGGATTTTCTATAAAATCCCGCCTTCCTCTCCTGCGGTGATTTTAGAATTTTCTAAGCTTAGCATATCTCCCCAGCTAAGCAACTTAATGGATCTTTCTCTCATATCCATTAAGCTTATCTAGAATTTTATGTTTTTTTCCAAGCTTATATGAGCAACTTAATGGATCTTTCTCTCCTATTAGTTAAGATTATCTAGAATTTTATCTAGAATTATTATCATGAAATAATTGTCCAATCTCATTTACCTATGAGATTATATTCTTTTGTTTTGGCAAGAATTTCATTTCTAGGTGTTTCATTCCCATGTATTTCTGACCCCCTCTTCTTATCCCTTTATTTAAATTATTTATTTACATAACATATCCATGTCTGTCCATAGCCTTTTCATGTTATGCCCATTGACACAATTTTGTCTTAAATAATTCATTACATCCACGGAGGGATATTACAAAGGAGGTGGTGAGGTAATGAGGCGCGAGGTGGGTTATAGCCTATCTAGCTTGTCAGAGCCTTCTCAATTGCAACATTCAACGCAAATCCTCAAGCATCATTGCTTAGATATCAGAGTGTCACATAATTATTAGTTTTAATTCAATTATTAGTTGTGAAATTAGAGAAAAAGGAATTTAAGTCCAATTAAGTCACATCACATAGTTGCTCGCAGGGGCATGGTCTAGTGGCCAGCGGACGCGTTGTTAATGCGTTCGTCCTGTTAAGCAAGTCACGAGTTCAAGCCTCGTTTGAATCGGGGACCGTTCTTGCAGGTTGGGCAGTTCTCTGGGAGGTTATAGTGGTAGTCGAGGGGTTTGACCCCGCACCTCGTGTGTGAAAGCTGTCTGCCATTGTCAATTCCTCTGACTCAAAAAAAAGAAGTCACATCACATAGTTTTTAGCGAATCTAAAATTAGGTTATATATATATATATTGTTAATATAAAATTTCCATTGAAATTTTGATATAGGTTGAGAAATTGAGTAAACTATTATGTGGTCAATGCAATTTGACTTTTTGTTGAAAACTACAATCCTTCGTGGAGGAAAGGACTAATAATAATATAGAGAGATGAAAATGATACTCATGTTGAAGAATGTAACTAGGTTCGGTCTTCATAAATTGTACTTGAGTCAATATTTATTGTACTTTTCAAAAGAATAAGGAAAATATTTTTATATTATTATTAAATGACTTATTAAAGCATGGGTTTCATGCTTGAGTCATTTATTTTAGGTCAAAGTCCCTATTGTGGAATTCTAGGTTTTATTCTAAGTCTATAGGATTATTGCATATTTAAATTGATCCATATTGGGATTTTGAATCATGCAAATAGGTCAAGTATTGAGTAAACTATGATTTATGAAGCCTTCACAGCAAGTCGGCCGTAAGGTGATCAAGTCGGCCTCAAGCCCAGGAATTTGAGCTCATCTTAATCCTGTATACAGTAGAATCGAACTCACTTGGACCCATCTCACTGCAACATAGAAATTTGATTTGGAAGTTGCAACAAGAGAAATTTGCAAAGTGAAGGAGAAGGAATTTCTGGATTCTTGAAGAAAATCGAAATTTTTGCACCACTCTCTCTACATTTTGAGCTATATTTTTGGATATCAAAGTTCTCAAATTTTTACTACAACAATTGTTGCATTAGGTGCTACTAAGGTGTTGCTACCAAGAGAAGAGGAAGTCAAAGTTTGTTTTGCTGAATGTTTTTTCTTGGAGAAGTTGTATTAGTCCTAAATCGAAGTCTTTGAAGCTAGATCAAAGTCTCTACCTCAAGATCAAAGTCTCAATAAGCAAGGTCAAATTTCTAGGTCAAAGAAACTACATCATAGTGCTTCTACTACTGCTACTGTTGCTAGATTAAGGAAGGATCACAAGGAAGGCTAAATTGGTGTGGAGGAAGTCTGAGTCAAGGTCTAGAGTCTCAAGAATCACTATTGAAGGAAGACTTACTGACTGGGTTTTCTCCAAGAGTGGGGTTTTTCCCTGGTTGCTAGGCTACATCTGGTGTCCTTGATCTATGTGTATTTTTTTGATGAACTAATAAGAAGAAAGATAAGAAGAGCATAATAAGAAATATAGAATATCACAAGTAAATAATCAAGAACAATAGGAACTTTTTGCCTTTCTGATTCTCGAACATGGTATCAGATGTTTGGTGAAAGATGAAGGAAAAAGGTAGTCTCAAGGACTTGATCAAGGAAGTTTTAAGAAGTTCACTAGAGGAAATAAGTCTTCACTATCTTCAAGAAAGATGTCTAACACTATCAAGGGAGAGAACAAGCTTGAAGGTGCTACAAATTATAGGTCTTGGAAGAAAAGGATTGACATTATCCTTGAAAAGAACAAGGTCTTAGATTTAGTCAAAGGAAATATGAAAAGGCCTACAAAATAATCAAGTGATGCTGATAGGGTGAAGTACAGAGAAATGGAATTAATAGCTATGGCTTTGATGGTTTAATGCATAAAGGACAATCTTCAGGCTTTGTCAAAACTATTCACCATCAAGAACATTGGAAAAGTGGCAAGTCAAAAGAATGAACCAAGAACTACTAAGATCACAAAGGAGGATATTGTTTCCTCTTTATTTGTGAGGATAACAAAGATAAAGGATGAGATTCTTGCCCTTGATGAAATAGTACCATATAAAGAACCAGTGATTACAACCATTTTGGGACTACCACCTTCTTGGGGTTCCTTTACTTCAGCTCTCAACAACTGGAAAGAAACACCCACCTCTGAGGAGCTCTGGAAAACATGCAGCCAAAAATAATAAAGAGCATGGTAACCAACAATGAAGAATTTTCAAATGCTTATGTTGCTCATCATAAAGTAAGATTCAAGAATAAGGTTGGTATGTCCAAAATTGAGTGTTATCATTGTCATAAGATGGGACACTATAGGAGTGATTGCCCTGACAACCCTAGGAGCAAGAAAATAGACAGAGATGCTAACATGGCTGAAGAAATATCATCCCCCAATAAAGAAAAGCCCGAATAGTATTTAATGGACTAGCAATACTAAGCCCCTTCTCTCTTATATTTAATTTGTATATTTTATGTAGTATAGGTTTAACATCTTCTTGGAAATATATTTCTTTGTTTTATAAATTTTAGTTTTTCCCTCAAGCGTGGGAGGGATCCCACAACAACTCCTCAAGATAAGTATATTAAATACTAGTCACTTGTCTACCTTATTCCTTGTCTAGGAATCAATCTGTTGCATGTTCAAGAATCATGGAGAAGGTTTTAAGGATCAAATAAGAAGGCCACACAAGTCAAAAGGTTTGTCAAATAATTAAAGGTATGTATTAAATTATAAAGTCTTGTTACTCTCTTTGAAATATCCATCTCTATGTCACTAATTGTTTCTATATCTAGCTCTATTGAATCCTAAAAGGATTCTGGTTTGGGATGATTAATCACCTAATGAATCTACTCACCTTATACACCACTTATTTCTTATATAGATATAACCTTAAGGAGGTTCTATAGAAAACCCTAACCTAAGGGTATGTTGATAATGTGTGAAACCCTAAACCTATTCAGGGATATTCATGAAGAAGTTGGTATTTGATATTGTCAAGTTTGGGATTTTGATATGATCATGGAAGCTCTAGACTTGCTTGAGTTAAAATGATGTTTTTCAAAATCTTGCACCTCTGAAGTTTGATATAATAAAGGTTTGCTTTGACAATGAACCAAAACCCTCAGTTTTGGTTAGGTCCAACATGTAAAATCCTTGTTATGAAAATTCCTAGGAATGAAACCTTAAGTATATGTTATCTTGATTGAATCCTTAACCCATTCTATGCAAATATATATATATATATATATGTTGACTAACATATGATGTGCTTATAATGGTGATCTCCTAGATATGTGTGTTCAACCTATTTTCTAATGGTCCTAAGAATCCAGGGTTTGGAAACAAACCTTAGTCAATGTTTGAAAGATATAGGATGATTATTGAAAATTATAGGGTCTATAAATAAATCCTTGTAATGATTAAATTATCTAGTATGTATGTTCATTTTGAATCTAAATAATGTATGCTGAGAATTTATAAATGGAAAATCTAGGGTTTACATTGAACCCTAGTAGAAGTTACTCACGATGTGTTTATTGAATTCTAGGATTTACATTAAACCCTAGTAGAATCTCTTCATGATATGTTTTGATAATTGATTTTAAATCTAGGGTATGCAACTAACTCTAGTGAAAGACAATTTCTGAGCTGTAATCAATCTTGATTGACTCTTTTTTATGAAATCTAGGATTTGTATGAATCCCTAGTGGAAAGTCTAACACATGAATTATAAAGGTTGTTAGATATCTTGTAAATCTATATTGGTTGTAGGGTTTACTAAATGTTGTAGCAAGGTATATTATAACTTTGAAAGAAACATTGAAACCCTAGATAGAATGAAAGACATTGTGAAGTAGTCTAGGGTTTATGATAAAATTCTCTAGTAAAATTTTTGAAGAGTATATGTCTCCTCTTTGGGTATCTAATATGTATAAAGTTGAAAAAGCTTTCGTGTATATGATATGGATAACTTTATGCTTCTATATTTTGTTGTTGTGCTTGTTGTCTAAATTTGTGCAGGTACATCATAAAGATGGGAAGCTGATAAGTATGATGAGAAGGATGGAAGCCATGAAATATTTCCAACACCTAAAATAAGAAGTTGATATCCCTAGATTAAGAGGGAGATTGGATAAAAGATAAAATGGTTATGGATCTCTACCTCATGTGTCATGCACTAGGCTAGACTAACAACTGTAAGTCTTAGTGAAGACCATGAGTAAGAATAATAGTCGTGATTGGAGAATGCTTTGGTATTGCTATAATAAGGAAAGCAAGATATTATTGAATAAAATGTTACTACATGAAAAATAGGAAATGAAATTGTATGAGCAATATTCTATCAAAGATTAAACTGACAATCCTATCAAAATTAACTGAAGAGAAACATTGAAACCCCATAGGTTTGCTTTAAATATATACTTGAATATGTATTATTGATTGGGGTTATATTTGTACATGTGAATCTCTCGAAGGTTTTGATAGAATGCTGATTACCAATAAGTTTTATTCGGAGAGATTGGTTATTCTTGATCTGTTGGATCAAGGTGTGATGAGGCTTTGTGAGTGAAAATTTCCTAGAAAGACATCGGGCCGACACTTTGTGTTGATGTCTAGTTGGGAGGGTGGCATTGGGTGGATGTCCACCTAGTTCCCTGGCTTGATGGTTAGTAATTAAGTCTCATGGTACCTATAGAGGCTAAAAGCTTTATTCCATCTTAGTCCCACTTGGATAGATTTCCTTGGTCATGAATCTAGTCCATGGCATTGTGGTGCCTAAACTATTGAGTGACCAATGGATAGAGTTCCCTGGCTAGGAATCTATTCCATGAAATTTAAGTGTCTAAATATTCTTCATAGTTCATATATTTTATATCTACCTTGTACTATTGAGTTATGAATGCCTCTCTAGTTAAGAGGAAGTGTTGAAGAATGTAACTAGGTTCTGTCTTCATAAATTGTACTAAGCCAATAATTATTGTACTTGTAAAAATAATAAAGAAAATAATTTTATATTATTATTAAATGACTTATTAAAGCATGGGTTTCATGATTGGGTCATATTTATTTTAGGTCAAAGTCCATATTTTGGACTTCTAGGTTTTATCCAAAGTCTATAGGATTATTTCATATATAAATTGATCCATATTGGGGTTTTGAGTCATGCAAATAAGTCAATTATTGAGTAAAATGTGATTTATGAAGTCTCCACACCAACTAAGCCTTAAGTTGATTAATTCGGGCTCTAGCCCAGTAATTCAAGATCATTTCAAGTCTATATATACAGTGAAATCGAACTCACTTGGACCCATATCACTGCAACACAAAAATTTGATCTGGACGCTGAAACAAGAAAAATTTGCAAAGTGAAGGAGAAGGAATTTCTAGATTTGGTTTTGGGTATGCTTATATATTTGAAGAAAATTGAAATTTTGGCACCACTCTCTCTAAAATTAGAGCTATAGTTTGGGAGATCGAAGTTCTCAAATTTTTACTACAATAATTGTTGCATCAGGTGCTACCAAGGCGTTGCTGCCAAGAGAAGAGGAAGTCAAAGTTTTTTTTGTTGAATGTTGTTGCTTGGAGAAGTTTTAATAGGCCTAAATTGAAGTCTTTGAATCTATGTTGAAGTCTCTACCTCAAGATCGAAGTCTCAATAATAAAGGCAAAGTTCTAGGTCAAAGAAACTACATCATAGTGTTGCTACTATTGCCAGATTCAGGAAGGATCACAATGAAGGCTAACTTGGTGTGGAGGAAGTCTGGGTAAAGTTCTAGAGTCACAAGAATCACTATTGAAGGGAGAATTACTGACTAAGTTTTCCCTGGGAGTGGGGTTTTTTTCCTGGTTGTTAGCCTACATATGATGTCCTTGATCTATGTGTATTTTCTTGATGAACTAATTGTTGAGTCATGAAGGTGATTGTTCTAAAGGTAACCTTAATTCTTTTCATTAATTATCAACCCAGGGCAAGCCTTTTTATTTCAAGAGTGTAAGAAAAATATATACAAGTGACATTGGAGGTTAAATACTCTAAATCATTATAAGGAAGATTGTTTAATGCTCGAAGTTCAATCAAACCAACTTGAAAGTGAATTATGAAATACTTTAGACTATTCAAAGGAGCTAATTCTATTCTAAGCTTATGCATAAATAACCACTCAAGACCGAAAATAATAGATTGCAATTGAACAACACACTTTGATGAATTGAAAAACTACCTTAATGAATTGAACAACAATAAATTATTCTTGATTTTGCAATGGAATTCTCTTTTAATCAAATAATAGCATCCTCCAGAATTAAATATCAACCAAATGCTCATAATTATGATGAAAAGATCCAAACATTAACTATACACAGAATTGAACAGCAACCATGTTGAAACTAGTCTAAAAAATGTAAAAGCATCAATTCCAGCTAAGAGGACATGAATGATAAATCTAGTCTAGTGAAAAGGAAGTCATAACATCTCACGCTTTCGATTAACCAATTAAATGATAATGTTATGAAACACAATGGATAACTAGAAATGAAAATTCTGTAAATAAACATATAGCACAGAAGTAGCAGGAGAACCCCTAGGGCTAGGCCCGAAGCCTCTAGAAGCCTACTGCTAAGGAATGCTCAGAAGTTGTTTATCTTAAAAACGTCAAATTATTCATTAATCCGCAGGTCAATACATTAGCACAAACTTGAAGATTATGTCTGAATATGTTTATTATAGGAATATTATAATACAGTAATTGTTTTTCGTCTTGTTCACCTTTAGCCTTTTATAGCTTAAAGGAGAATTCAAAAGTAGTAATGGATCCTTCTCATTATGAGACCTTGCTGCTTCGTGGCTACCAACTGAGCACTACAAGAGTAGGTGTGCCTCTACATCTTTTGTTGATTCATAGGAGCCGATACAATTCCATTCACCTTCCTTGTCTGCTGTATTTTGTCATCCTAGTTAGAAATTTGCTTGTTTTTCTTCCCTATCAATAAAGACAACTACAAATCAGTTTTTACGTTATTAAACACACCTTTTATTACTAATTCACTCTACCTTATTTTTTCATTATTTTCATTTACTTTATTTCTAAGATGAAAGGAAAATATATAAAAGTAAATGTCAAATTTGGTAAAGATGGGGGTGAAACGTACCTTCTTCTTGGCCCAACATACTCCCCTGCTTACCTTTTTGCAGGTCCTCGTGCAAACAAATGGTTGAGGTGTAGCTGGGTTAAAGAATATGCATGATATACCTCTTCTTTGTAAAGTTTGAAGCCATGTCTCTGTTTTATCTTTGCAAATGTTGAGTTTGTGTGCCCCTCTGGTAACTCATAATCATGATGATAGTCTTCATGGGGTACTAGATGATGGGGCATCTGTATCTGCACCCTATCCATGTAGGACCCATGTTCAAAATTAGTTTTTTGTACAGAAAGAACCTAGAAGTAAAAGCTTTGAAGTTCCTATACCCAAGTGGTTCTCTGTTCTTCACATTATTTTTAGAGGCTATCCATCTCTGTTTGGCTGCTGCTAATGCTTCTTCCTGAATGTCCTGGAAGTATGCCCACTCATTCTGCATAATATCCCTGTGAATAGGTCCCAATTTGGATATCACTCCTTTCCACTGCATGAATTTCTTATGTTGGGTAAACAAGTACAGGAGTTTCGTAGGTTCCCCTCTAGCCCATAGATCTAGGCCATGCTCTCTTTTCTGAAAGGTGTTGTAGGCCTTAGCCCATCTAGTCTGGTTTTTGGCAAAGGATAGAAAAGCCTAGAACTAAACGTCCCCTATGAAGGAACTGGGGTTACTGTCCCTATCCTACTCTAGAAACAAATTTTGTAAATACAGTTCACACAAGATGTTGGACCTACTCATCCTTCTCATTGCAACACTGGAAAAATTCTTCAATGGTTTTAAAAGTAGTGGGCTTCCCTGCCCTGACATCCTCGATTTTCAACAATAAATACCTTTCCACTAAGACTAAAGCATAATTAGTGGTTGGTGCCCTGCAAGTCAATACATCTGAGTAAAGAGAGAAAACCATACTAGTTTTCTTCTTATCTTGTTCCACTTGATCTTGTGCTTTCTTCACTTTTGTCCTTTCTTCCATAAGTTGGGAAAAGGGTTCATCCTCAGTTGTAGAAATGTCTTTGAATCACTTTAGTAGTACCTGATGTTCCTGTAAGGGTACTACTTCCTTTTTACATTGTGCCAATTCATGCTGGACTTGAATTAATTCATTGCGAAGCTGCTGTTTGGCATCTTTTTCTACTAGGGGAGTGTAGGCAAGTGTTACCTCTCTTTGAGTCCCCTTATCTCCTGTAAGTTTCAGATTAGTTTGCACAGAGACTTCTACAGGGTGTATCAAATCCGTTTGTACAGAGGCTTCAACATTGTCCATTAAATTAGTCTATACAGGAACTTCAACGGTATCTATGAAATCAGTCTGTACAGAGGCTTCAACATTGTATATTAAATCAGTCTATACATAAATTTCAGCAATATCTATCGTTTGGGTAACAAAATCTGTTTGGGTTCCCATGGTAGCCAATTCCTTATTAGGCTTCCAAGCCTTGTTTTCTTCTTCCAACCGTTTCCTTAGTTGTTTTACCATTTTTCTCAATTTCTTACACTTCCTACTCATTTTCCTTAACTTAATCTCAACTGATTTTTCTTTTGGCAAGGTTTTGGCAGGAGAAGGAGGAGCACTGGCTTCGGTTTCAGAAATGGTTATGCCAGTTCTAAGGTTATCAGCAATGGTGTTTTCTTCAGGCATCCAAGAGGTTATTTCAGCATTAACGTCCTGACTGGGTGAAATAATTTTCCTTCAGGCGTCAAGGGAACTGTCTCAATACTTGTGTTTTGTTCTAATAGAATAGTGTCCCCTGACTAGTTTCCATATTCATATATTCTCTCTGTTCGGTCTTCCCTACTCACCCATTCATTATCAGAGGGAGATAAAACCCTCAAAGCCTATAATTCATCATGGTGAGGTAGGATTTCAGTATGGCCAACGCTACTAGTAGCGACATACTGGTTCAACAGGTCCCTCTGTTCCTCGGATTGTTCAGATGGGCTTCCAATTTCACGAGATGCTCTCATTTGCTCAAGTACTTGAGCCATTTCTTCTTCTTAGTCTTGTAAGGACATATTTTGAGGGCTTGAAGGTGGTGTATGGGATGGTCCCACCTCATATAGAAATTCATAGGTGTTTTTCCGTAATTGAAACCTTTCAGACCATCTTCATTTTCCTGGTTCTGTGGTCGAAACATGGGTTCTCTTCCCTCTTTCTCTCCAGGTATGGTTATTATAAGGATTTCAATCTCTGCTCTGTCAGGGTTTTCTTCAGGGGCAGGCATGCCAAGATTAACAAACCTGTCCCAAGTTATCTGATGTTTTCTTAACACACGAATGATGATCAATTTAATCAAGCCATGGTGACAGATTCTTCTGTAGCTCTTGATAAAGCCACTGTTTCTACCCACTTCGTCACATAATCTGTGGCAACCAGTATGTAGGTCTTCTGATTCAATGGGGGGTTGAATGGTCCAAAAAATTCCAGTGCCCATCGTTCGAAAGGTTCCACTACTAACTGTGGCTGCAATGGCATTTTGTCAGATTAGCCAGGGAAACCCATTCTTTGGCAACTATCGCAGGCTTTGACATATTTCTTGGTATATTTAAAAATTGTAGTCCAATAATAGCCCATTTGAAATACTTTGTGCCCCGTCCTATGATCTGCAAAATGGCCACCACATGGTTCATCATGACAGGCCCTTAGGATGTCATAAATCTCATCTTCTCAGATGCATCTACATATATGCATATCAACTCCTGTATGGAAAAGATATCCACTGATCCAGGAGAATCTAGCACTGGTTTGAACAATCAACTTCCATTCCTTTGACTTCAAGTGTCTTGGAAGCTTTCCTACTGCCAGATAATTCGCTACATCTGTGTACCATGAAATTTTTATTGCTACAACGAACAAATTCTCATTAGGGAACTGATCATCCACCTCTAGTGGGTCATCTGACTTTGGAACTCTAGACAAGAAATCTGCAACTACATTCTCTTTCCCTGGGTGGTCCTTGATAGTTATGTCAAACTCCTTTAAAAGCAACAACCAACGAGTCACTCTTTCATTTGTAATAGGTTTATTAGCCAAGTATCTAATGGTGGAGTGATCGGTATATAGGAATACTTGATAGCCAATTATATAATGTCTAAATTTATTAATAGCATAAATGACATCCAAGAACTCCTTTTCGGTCATTGTATATTTTAATTCAGCAGGAGTGAGATTTTTTTTGATATAGTAAATAGCGTAGGGCTTTTTGTCTTCTTCTTGACCGAGAACTACCCCTATCACTGTGTCGAATGCATCTGATGAAATGTGAAAAGGCAGCTCCCAATTGGGGCTACGTAAGACTGGTGCAATTGAGACCAGTTTCTTCAAATCTGAAAAAGCAGTGTCAAATTTGTCAGACCAATTGAATTCAACATTTCTAGTTAATGCATACAAGGGTGCAACAATTTGTGAGAAATTCTTTATAAACCTACGGTAGTACCCTGCATACCCAAGGAAACTACGTACCTCTGTTTGAGTACAAGGTGTGACTAATAAAAGAATTACCTCTATTTTTTCTAGATCTACCTGTATTCCAGCTGCAGAGATGTAGTGTCCTAGGATTACTCCTTCAGTCATCATCATGTGACATTTTTCATTTTTCAAACACAATCTGGTAGAAATACATCATTCCAATACTTCTTCTAGTGTTTGCAGTGCTTGATCAAAGTCATCTCCATATGGAGTAAAGTCATCCATGTAAATATCGAGCCCTTCATTTATTAAATAAAAAAAAATGCTGAGTATGGCCCTTTGAAATGTTGCTGGGGAATTTCATAATTTGAACGACAATACCCTATAGGAAAATGTACCCCAAGGGCAGGTAAAGGTCATTTTATCTTGGTCTTCAAGGGCTATCTGGATTTGATTGTAACCATTGAAACCATCAAGGAAAGAGAACAATTGCTTTCTTGCTAATGTATCAAGGACCTAATCAATAAAAGGGAAGGGGAAGTGGTCTTTCTATGTTGCTTTATTCAGTTCTCTGTAATCCACACAGATTCGCCACTTACCATTCTTCTTAGGAACGACTACTATAGGAGAGACCCATTTGTTGTCTAAAATAGGATAAATGAAGTTTACATCTAACGTCTTTTGCAATTCATATTTTAGATGCGAGTTTAACCTTTGCTGAGGCTGCCAAATAGGTCGAGCATCTTTGTTAGTATAAATGTGATGTGTGCATAGTTGAGGATCTATACCCTTTATGTCTGGGTAGTCCCAAGAAAATTCTCCCTTATATTTCTGTAAAACTTTAATGAGCTTTTGTTGTTGGTTACTATTCAGACTACCATTTATATTTAAAACCTTTCCTCGCTCAATTTCAGTTGGCATGTTGTTGCGAACAACAGTCGTAGGTATGTGCTGGTTATTAATGTCTGCTAAGGGGTCCTCCTGTGCTTCATTATCAAGAAATGATTTTAACATTTGACACTTTAAATTTTATGAAGTAGATGGCTGATTTATGAAGTTATTGATTACATCGTCTTCAGTTTGATCTTTGAATTCGAGCGCTTCAACTATTTTTAGTGGTGAAAAAATGTTTTGTTCCCAGTATGTATGTGGCTGTTTATGAATATTTACAGTGGGAAGACTTGGTTTGGAAGGGGGGTATATGAAATTATTCTTTATGGTATCACCTCTAGCAATGGTCATGATGCTTGTTCAATAGCCTATGTAAGCATCGACTGTTGCTAACCAAGGTCGTCCCAGTATCAAGGGGTGTCCATCTAACCTACTTTTTGGGTTAATAACCAAAAATTCTGTCGAGTACTCCCACGATTCCACAGAAACCAGGATGTCCTGTAATATACCTTCTAGTTTGATAATAGATTTGTCAGAAAGTTCCAGCAAGGTAGATGTGGGTTCCAATGTTGTTATACCTAACTTCTCGTAGGTTTCTGTAGTTAAGATGTTGATGGACGCCCCCAAATCAACTAATATGTTTGGAAAGGAGTGGCCAGAGATTTGTACTGTAACTATGGGGTTTTCTGGATCCTTGTATTTTACTAGCGTTTCTTTACCTAAGAGTAAGTCTAACAGTTCTCCCACTACATGAACAGTTGGTACAGTTTTTTCTTTCCTCACCTGTTTTTTTCCGCACATCTCTTTAATTACCTTGGCATAGATAGGAATGTCTTGTATAGCCTGCAGAAGAGGAATTTTAATGCAAATAATTTTTAATTCTCCTAGGAGATCTAAATATTAAGAGACTATTGGTTTAGGTAGTGTTAATCTCTTAGGGAATGGAGGGGAGGAAATAATAAGGTTTTCAGGGTCTTTCTGGTCAACTGTGTCCCTCCCCTGCTCTATCTATATTTCTGTCATAGTTAATTTTTTAGGTATTGTTGGAATTTCAGACTCAAGTCGTGGTAGTGTTGGGAAACCAACTCAAAAAAGAGAAGAAAAGAGATATCAACTCCTTATAAATATGCCACTTCGAGGGGGAAACCTCCAATACATTACATGAATGAAAAATTATTGGATCATTCAAATTACAAAACCTCCTTTCTATATATAGGATTCCATGGACCACAATGTAATCCTAGTGGGGCCACAATGTAATCCTAGCCGACCTAACAATAATAATTTAAGGGAAAAATAATAACAATATGGGGGTTACAAGGGTATAATAATAACAATAAGGGGGTTACACTAACAACAATAAGAGACTATACTAGTAATATAGGGACCTAACATGCCCCTCTCCTTCAAAAAAGTGTTATCCTCAACGCTTGAGTAGCTCTGGGTGCTTCTGTATAAAATTCTCATCCTCCCATGTAGAATCTTCAGTGGGGAAGTTCTTCCACTTGATGAGATACTTTGAAATTGATCTATTCCGTAGCTGTCGAGTTCTTGTTTCCGTGACCGCTTCAGGTTCCAATATGTTTTTCCTTCCTCATCAAGTTCTGGCCATATTTTTTGAACTGGAAGATTTTCACCTATAACCTTCTTTAAGCATGAAACATGGAAAATTGGATGCATTCGTGAAGAAGCAGGAAGCTCCAATTTGTATGCCATAGTACCAATATTTTGCAACACCTTGTAAGGACCATAGTACTTTGGTGATAATTTATTATCGTTCTTAGCTTTCTTGAGGGACATTTGTTTGTATGGTTGTAGCCGTAAAAATACCCAGTCTCCTACATCAAGACTTCTCTTGCTGCAATGTTGATCTAGCTGTTGTTTCATTCAATTTTGTGCCAAGTTCAAGTTGTCCTTTAAGAGTTTGAGAACTTCTTGTTGATGCTCGATGTGATCTTCCACTGCTTGAACCTTCGAATTTTCTCTTAAAGATGATGTGATGGATGGTGGATGATATCCATAACGTGCCATAAATGGGGTCATTTTTGCTGCAGTATGGAAGGAAGTGTTATACCACCATTCAGCGAGAGGTAACCACTTGACCCATTGTGTTTGTTTATCAGATACAAAACAACGAAGATATCCTTCCAAGCATTTATTTACTATCTCAGTTTGACCATCAGATTGAGGATGATAAGATGAGCTATGAGCTAATTTAGTACCCAAAGAAGAAAATAACTCTGTCCAAAAATTTCCCGTAAAAATGGGATCTCTGCCGCTCACAATAACCCTTGGGCTTCCATGTAGCTTTTGAATTCTGTCCACAAATGTAGTAGCAACTGTACTTGCTTTAAATGGATGAGATAATGCACAAAGTGTGCATACTTGGTAAGTCTATCAACTACCACCATGATGACATTCTTTCCTTCGGACTTAGGTAAACCTGTGATAAAATCCATTGAAATCTCCTCCCAACGTTGACTTGGAATGGATAAAGGTTGTAGAAGTCTCGGGGTCTTAATTGTCTCAACTTTATTCTGCTGGCAAACCAAAAATTTTGCCACAAACTTTTGAATATCAGATTTAAGGCCATCCCAAAAAAATTCTTTCTTCACCCTGTGGTAAGTTTTTAAAAATCCTAAGTGTCCTCCTAAAGGAGAAGTGTGCAATTCCAAAAGAATATTTGTTTTAGTTGGGAATTCTTACAAAGATATAAGCGATCTTTGTACCATAAGGAATCATTTTTCCAACTAAATGTATCAGATGTACTAGGATCTTGCTGCAACTCTTGAATGAGTGTCCATACATCTTTGTCCTTCTTCCATTCATCTCTTGCTTCGGTTATCCAATCTGGTTGGATAATAGAAATGGCACAAAGCAATGCTTCCACCTATTCATTCTTTCTTGAGAGTGCATCTGCAACAACATTAAGCTTTCCTTTTTTGTAGATTATTTCAAAGTCATAACCCAACATCTTTGTCACCCATTTTTGCTGCTCTTCTGAAGGTAGTCTTTGTTCCAAAAAGTGTTTAAGACTATCATGATCAGTTTTTACCTTGAAGTGTCTTCCCATTAGGTAAGTTCTCCATTTCTTTAGTGCATGCAGTATTGCTAACATTTCCTTCTCATAAATAGGTTTCTGTAAATACTTTCCTTTGATTGGACGACTTTCAAAAGCAATGGGTCTTTCTTCCTGCATTAAAACTGCACCAATTCCATTTCCTGAGGCATCACATTCCACAATAAAGGTTTTTGTGAAGTCTGGTGTAGCTAAGACCGGT
This sequence comes from Pinus albicaulis, assembly GCA_034641835.2. Lineage (NCBI taxonomy): Eukaryota > Viridiplantae > Streptophyta > Pinopsida > Pinales > Pinaceae > Pinus > Pinus albicaulis. The sequence continues at coordinate 394,907,158 of CM076569.1, read as the reverse complement.
GCTAGGCACATTGCCTTTTTAAGACGTTCAAAGGCCTTAGTTGCTTCAGGAGTCCATGAAAATGCATCTTTCTTCAATAATGTTGTTAGAGGTGCTTCTATTCTCCCATAATTCTTAACAAACTTGCGATAATACCCTGTTAACCCGAGAAATCCTCGCAACTGCTTTATGGTTGTGGGGAATTTACATTCCTTAATGGCTTTAATTTTGTTAGGGTCTACTTTAACACCCTCGTGAGATACAATATGACCCAGATATTCCACCTCTTGTACTCCAAAGAAACATTTGGATGTTTTTGCATATAATTGTTTCTCCTGCAATAGTTTGAGCACCCTGTCAACATGTTCAACATGATCCTTCCAAGACCTGCTGTAGATTAGTATATCATCAAAAAATACTAGCAAAATTTTTCTAAGGAAGGGTTTGAAAATGGAATTCATCAACCCTTGAAATGTAGAAGGTGCATTGGTAAGGCCAAAAGGCATGACCAAAAATTCATAATGACCCTCATGATTTCGAAATGCTGTTTTTGGAATATCTTCAGTCTTCATTCTAATTTGATGATATCCTGAACGAAGATCCAACTTGGTAAAATAAATTGCTCCATGTAATTCATCCAATAATTCATCAATCACAGGAATGGGAAATTTATCTTTAATGGTGAGGTTATTGAGCTCCCTATAATCCGGACACATTCGCCATGATCCATCCTTCTTGTGTACCAATACTACAGGAGCAGAGAAAGAACTTTGACTGGGTTGAATTATACCCGCCTCTAACATTTCTGCAATCATACGTTCAATTTCGCTCTTTTGGAAGTAAGGATATCGATAAGGCCGGATGTTTGGAGGAACACTTCCTGGAATCAAATGAATAGCATGATCATGATCACGAATAGGTGGGAGTCCTTTGGGAGTTTCAAACACCTTGGAATGATTGTCCAAGACTTGTTGGAGATCTGCAGAAATAGATGATTTTGATTTTGGAACTTCTAGTGAGCATAATTGTGCAATTACGCCTCGTTGTTCTTTCTTTAGAAGCTTTGTCATGACATTAGAGCTTATTATCCTTCCTGGCTTCCCTTCAATACCCCGTAATTCGACTTCCTTTCCTTCTGAAAATTTTTTCAAGAAAAGTTCTTGAAAATTAAAAGCTACCGTCCCCAAAGATTGTAACCATTGTACTCCTAGTACAACATCAGCACCTCCCATAGGAATGGAAAGCATTGGACTAGTCAACACATATTCCCCCATGGTTAGCTCGATATTATGGCATTTTCCAGAGCAATTTATAGTTCCTCCATTTGCAACCATCACTTGACATTCTGGTGCTGGGTATAGGAAACAATTCAATTCCTTGGTTACCTTACAATGAATAAAATTATGGGTACTACCTGAATCAATCAACACTATTACCTTTTTCTTCTTGATATGTCCTTCTATCTTGAGAGTTTGAGGAGTGGTAATTCCTGCCAATGCATTACACGATATGGTCAGACTCATTTCTTCCTCTTCTTGGGTTGGTTCTTGGTGTATATCCTCTTCTTGTTCATTTTCTTCTTCCTTTTCACAATCTAATATGTAAAATAATTTCTTCTCAGCACACTTATGACCTTTAGTGTATTTTCTATCACAACTATAGCAAAGCCCTTTTGCTGTTTTTTCTTCCAATTGTTGTGGTGTTAACCTTGTAGGTTGTGGAAATCTAGGAGTAGCAACACTTCCCTCTTTATAGAAGTGAGTGGTAGGCTTCCTTGTCACCATAATTTTACATTCAAATTTTCTTGCCAACTTGAATGCCTTCTCCAATGAATCAGGTTCCAAAATGCAAACTTCATGTTGGATGTTATCCTTTAAAGAACCTATGAAGAGATAAATCCTGTGTTCCTCTGGAATATCATTTACCCTTATATTCAATTTTTGGAAGTCCTCAATGTGCTCCCCCATTAAACCCTTTTTTTTGAGATTTATCAATTTGCTAAAGAAGGTGTTTCTCTTTGTATCCTCATAATGTGCTATCATTTCCTCCATAAAAATTGACCAAGTGACAATTTTTTTATGGGAGAAAAGCCATCGATACCATACAAATGTATTTTGTTCTAAATGCAAAGTTGCAATGCATACCTTTTGTGTGTTTTGCACATTATGGAGATCAAATAGAAGCTAATCCTGCAGGACCATCATCAGTAGATTTGTGGAAGGAAGATCATGTCTATCAACTTCAAGAAAGAAATGAGCCAAGTCAGGTTATTTATGATACTACTGGAGAAGGTTATGAAAGTCTAGTAGCAGCTGAAGATTCATTGAATCTTCACTCTTCTTTATATCGCATCATCAGTAATAATTTTCATGAAGCCAGAAGTCAACAGCTTTTTAGCGCAGAGGATGAGGAAGAAAGCAATGAAGAAACTCTTGAGCAAGTTGAATATATTGAACCTTCTCCTAAAGGGGTTGAGGTAATCAAAGAAGCCCCTGCTCAAGAATATGTTATTCTTTTCATAGAGCTCAGCACACCAGATCAGAATATCTTAGAGCTACAAGAGGGCAACACTGCAGTATATGATGAGTCCTCCAGTTCAGATAATGATGAAGATGAGGGAGATTTTCTTTCTCAAAAAGATCTTCTTTTTGGTCCAGTGGAAAAGGAAGTAGTCCTGGTTGAAAAATACTAGTCAAATACTCACAACTAGGTATCATTTCATGATCCTTATGCTCATTTCCTATAAAAATTTGAAGAAGGATCACAGGTCATCATGAGCAGCTTGTTGCGGGCAACAAGAAAATTTTTAAAAGCTGCTGTAAAAAAAAGAAGAGAATGGGAGTGGCCCTGCCTATCCAGCATGCTCAAAGAATTGAGCAGAAGAGACCAGTCATGGGATCATCTGATTGAATGGATTATTGGAAAAGAGAGTTTGTAAGATAGACATGTAAATATCTCAAATTAGAGTAGGGTAGGTAGGAAAATTCAATAAAGCTCAGCCTGTGAGCATTTAGTTATTTTTTTTTAATTTTTGCAAAGTTTTAGTCCATGTGCAGCTTGTCTTTATGCTATGGACCCACAACAGACCAGACAATCTAATATTGGTTTGTATGTGTTTAAATTTATGTTTTAGAATGTAGAGAAAGAAATCTTCCAGATAGTTTAATCCTGGAAGATATTAGTATAGATAGAGAAGCTATGAGGCCAACTGTTTAATTTGGTCTCATTGAGAAGTAAGGGTAGCAGTAGAATAGGTTTATTTTCTTGTTTGCAAAAAATTGATGATATAAAAGGTCTGCAAATCTAAATGCACCTTGAAGAAAAAATGTTAGGACAGTAGGGTGGGTAGGTAGATTGTTTGGGAGAATATTACTGCTGATATGATGTTTTCATGAGTTGTGGTAGCTAATCAAAGAAAGAAGAGATGTGTCAAGTGCCAGACATCTAGCCTACTTCCAAAGATTAATTTCTAAGATTCTTGACACCTTCAAGAAGATGCCATCCCCATGTGGAGCCACTGTTAACCACCTATAAATTTTTTGACATAGCAAACAAGTGGCTAAAATTTTTTCTGAGCCTTCAAGAGAAAAATTTCCCTTGAAAATATTTCATTCTTGAAGCCTCTATGTGTCTTTGACTTTGAAGAGATATTCACTGCTGTTTCCACTGAAAAAACCCTGTTGTTATGTGAAAAAGAATGCTTCAAAAAAACCCTCCATTTGCCCTATTTTATCCCCATAAAGCCTCCATTTTTACCTCCTTTTTCCCCTTTCAAAATCTTACAAAATCCCTCCATTAACCCTCCAAATAATTAAAATTCCCTTTTTAAACCTGATAGCTCCCTTTATTTGGTTTAAAAAACCCCTTTGTTGCCCATTGGAACCCCCCATTTCGCCTCAAAAAGCACTAAATCAGGCCTAAAAAACCCTTTTTTAACTAAGGCGTTAAGCCCCTTTCGGCTTAGCCCTAAAGCCCTTTCTTCGCATATAACCCGACACCAGAACCAAGTGCTAAGCCCCCAGGCGCTTATTGTAATCATAGCGTTCATTATCACTTTTCCCTTTGTTACTTATATTTTTTCGATGCGACGAGCTTTTGTTCCGTCAACCTCCGCTGCAATCTCCGCCATCGATCTTTCCAGATCCGATGGTCAGCGCTAATCGCATCGCACCCATCAACCTCTTTCATTACCCCTCCTCTTCAATATTGATCATCGATCCTTCGAAGATCCAATGGCCAGTGCTAATCGCCAATCACAAAAAGTCTTAAGCACCATCTCATTGTATCCTCCGATTTGCGATCCCCAATCTAATCTCAACTGTCCATCCATGCAGATCTGATGGCTGAGACAAATCGCACTCTGCTCCTGAGCCTAATGTCATCGCTCCGCCGATTTAATATGGGCCATTGAATCTAGAAGAACCAACGGCCCAAATTTAATCGTGCTTCACTCATTTGCCCCCCTTTGTCTCCCCTCCGATCAAATCTTGACCGTTGATCTCCCCTTAGATCCAACGGTCTGCACTAAATCGCAAAATCAAAATCTCAGAGTTTTTGGGTCCCCTACCTTTCTCCGATGTGATTAAATATCCACTGTCCATCCCACCAGATCTAACGGTCCAAATCGCATCGCACATCGCCTTCCCCTGCCATCGTTCCACTGTTTCGCCAAGCCCCGATTAGATCTCCGTCGTCCATTTCAAAGATCCAATGGTCAGGATTTAATTCGTCATTAGCCCTTCCCACCTTACCGCCCGCGCATCTTTCTTCATCGCACCCTATCCTGCACCGTTAGATCTCCCTGCCTCTTATCCAATGGCTGAGAATGCATATCGCGTGATTTCTGCCTCCGAGGTTCAATGCTCCAAATTTACGTGATGAAAGTGGTTTTGAGAGGGACACATGTCAGGTAGCGATGCATATCGCATTTTTCGGCAAGATTTCAAAACCACTCCAAAGTTGCACGAAACCAACGGTTTTTCCTCTAAAGCCGCTCCTCCTTGATATTTTCTCACTTTAATCTCCACTGTTGATATCCTCCAAGGATCCAACGGTCCACGTTCAATCTCCCTCCACCTTTCCGGTCCCACCACCAAATGCCTCCGATTTTATTCATTTTACCCTGTTTCCTTTGTATTCGCCCAAATATTAATTTTTTGTGTTTCAACACTAAAGGTTATTTCTCCGCCTAACTCAATCTATACGAACTCATCGATGAACATCTGTTGTCGATCATTGTCAGTTGATATAATCAGATGACCATGATATAACCTCGCCCCATTCATTGATTTCTCCACTTATTCTCCAAACAAGCCCATCGTGCAATCTTAACCGTAGATTGCCGCGGATTATTCTAATCCGATGGTCTAGATCTCATGAAGCCCCAAACCTCCGTCTGAACATTTTTACACCATTCTGCAATTATTTCCATCGTTTTCTTCGCCACAGATACCATTCTTATCGTCGCGCCTTCATCTCCACTGGGCCTCCACGGCATCCTCCTCCACTCCCATGGATTTTCTCAGCATGTTATTGTGCTTTTGCAGGGTTACTGAATGGTAAAAATCATCCTCTGTCTTACTATCATAGACAGGGTAATACAGGGCACAGAAAGCTATTTTTTCAGAGCCAAAGGAAGCAGCAAAGAGTATCAGTGAAGAAAAATTAAAGGATTAAGAGCCTTTATTGAAGATTAATGATTATAATCCAATGTTCAGAAGAGATAAAGACAATTGAAGACCAGAAGATAGATATTAAGCCTAATCAAGACCTAAAACACAGAGCTAAAAGTAAATTAAAGGTGTTTTAGGTAAAGACAAATAGATCTATCAGTCCAAGAATGCCTCCACCGCCACATCAGAGGCCAATTGACCCCTATCCAGCTACCAAAAGCCACTTGCAGCCTCATAGAAATCAAAGAAGGCCTAGTTATTGCCAGAACAGAAGATATTTGCCTAAAGATAGCTGAAATTTTATTTCGAATATTATTAACTGTCAACAGAGTTATTACAAAAATAAGAGGCAGCCCTAAAGTCAATTTTCCCGTCCATTAAGCCTCAAAATAAGAAACAACAATTATGGAAGTATGGGAAACATGCAGACTTTCTATCCACCTTACTTGTTTCAGAGGTCAAAACAGACAGCCAGAGTAAAAATACAAGCAAAGGACCATTTAATGAAGCATGGAGCATATCATTTCTTATCCATCAAGCCTCCTAGAGGCCGAGAAACATTAAGTTCTTCATTTGATTGGGCCAACTATCTTTTCTACCACTTCACTCCCTCATTCACCTATAAGTATTCATCGAAAATCCATTGTAACGTTGTTGTTTGTTGGGATTATATTAGTTGTTAGAACTGTTATTGAGGGGAAGTAGTTAGGTAGTCTGTAATATAGTAGGCTGGGAAGAGAAGTTTGGATTTTAAAGGCCATTGAGCTCAAAGTATGTGACTGGTTTTGCACATCAATTAATCAAGCAGATTCATAGGATCCTGGTCTATATTATTGGTGATGTATTCTTACTGTAACTATTTCCTTTCATGATTTATCATACTATCCATCAATTCTCTGATAAGAATCAGTAATCTAGATTAGGATATACTCCTGCATAGTACCCTAATGCTTCTTGCTCTTCTTATCTTTGATGTTTTCTGCTAAGTTGTGTATTTAAGAGCTAATTCATCATAGTTTAACCAGTATAGTAGTTGGCTGGCCCATGCTTACTGATCTATGAATTTGGATTTAGTTTCTTAGATGTTCTTGATTGGATTAAGCTGAAAGAATTTGGAAACTAGGAGATTAGAGCTAGCCCTATCTCACTAGGTGCCTCTTCCAATAGTTAACCTTTCTAAGTTCCCTTTGAGTTTGTGTCGAAAGCATTGAAGGTTAAAAGTCCTCCTCTGATCTTAGGCCTTACTCTCTGTTTCATCTTATATGTTTCCTACTATTCTGAAAGTGGTTATGAGGACTGCTGGATTGTCTTCCTTTAGAGTATGTCAAAAGCAGGCCTGGATTTAAATGACATCTGACCTGATCTTAGACTGCACTTTCATTTCTCTCTTTCACCCATTCTTAATGTCCCATCTCACCATCTATCTAAAAATATCCTTTGCTATAGATGACTTTCCCTATGAAAAACCTTGGATAGTTGATATGGAAGTAATCCCCTTTCATGACTCCATAGCCCAATGCTTCAAAAAAAGCCTTTGTTTTGGGCGGTAAGGTGGGAAGGGCTAACGATGGATTAAATCATGACCATTGGATCTTTGAAATGGATGGCGGATACCTAATCTGGGCTTGGTGGAACAATGGAATGGTGGCAGGCCCATGCGGTGTGTGATGCGATTTGGACCATTAGATCTGGCAGGTTGGATGGTGGAAATTTAATCACATCAGAGAAATGGAGGCTTTTTTTGAATCTAATCCTGACCATCCATCCATGCAGATCTGACGGCTAAGACACATCGCACTCTGCTCCTGAGCCCAACGTCATCGCTCTGTCGATTTAATCAGGACTGTTGAATCCACAAGAACCAACGACCCAGATTTAATCACATTCTACTCATTTGTCCCCCGTTCTCTCCCCTCCAATCAAATCTCAACCATTGATCTCCCCTTAGATCCAACGGTCCGTGCTAAATCGCAAAATCAAAATCTCAGAGTTTCTGGGTCCCCTACCTTTCTCTGATGTGATTAAATCTCCACCGTCCAACCTGCCAGATCTAATGGTCCAAATCGCATCACACACCGCCTTCCCCTACCACCGTTCCAATGTTCCACCAAGCCCTGATTAGGTCTCCGGCATCCATTTCAAATATCCAACGGTCAGGATTTAATCCGTCGTTAGCCCTTCCCACCTTACCGCCCACACATCTTTCTTCATTGTGCCCTATCCTGCACTGTCAAATCTCCCTGCCTCTCATCCAACTGCTGAGAATGCATATCGCATTATTTCTACGTCTGATGTTTAATGCTCCAAATTTACGCGATGAAAGCGGTTTTGAGAGGGACACGTGTCAGGCAGCGATGCATATCGCGTTTTTTTGGCAAGATTTCAAAACCACTCCAAAGTTGCGCGAAACTAGTGGTTTTTCCTCTAAAGTCGCTCCTCCCTGATATGTTCCTACTTTAATCTCCACCGTTGATCTCCTCCAGGGATCCAACGGTCCACGTTCAATCTCCCTCTGCCTTTCTGGTCCCACCACCAAATGCCTCCGATTTCATTCATTTTACCCTGTTTCCTTTGTACTCGCCCAAATATTAATTTTTTGTGTTTCAACACTAAAGGTTATTTCTCTATCTAACTCAGTCTATACAACCTCATCGATGAACATCCGTCGTTGATCATCATCAGTTGATATAATCGGACGACCATGATATAACCTCACCCCATTCACTGATTTCTCCACTTAGTCTCCAAACAACCCCATCGTGCAATCTTAACTGTAGATTGCCGGGGATTATTCTAATCCGACGGTCCAGATCTCATGAAGCCCCAAACCTCCATCAGACCATTTTTACACCATTCTGCAATGATTTCCACCGTTTTCTTCGCCACAGCTACCCTTCTTATCACCGTGCCTTCATCTCCACCGGGCCTCCACAGCATCCTCCTCCACTCCCATGGATTTTCTCAGCATGTTATTGTGCTTTTGCAGGGTTACTGAATGGTAAAAATCATCCTCTGTCTTACTATCACAGACAGGGTAATACAGGGCACAGAAAGATATTTTTTCAGAGCCAAAGGAAGCGGCAAAGAGAATCAGTGAAGAAAAATTAAAGGATTAAGATCCTTTATTTAAGATTAATGATTATAATCCAATGTTCAGAAGAGATAAAGATAGTTGAAGACTAGAAGACAGAGATTAAGCCTAATCAAGACCTAAAACACAGAACTAAAAGAAAATTAAAGGTGTTTTAGGTAAAGACAAAGAGATCTATCAGTCCGAGAATGCCTCCACTGCCACATCAGAGGCCAATTAACCCCTGTCCAGCTACCAAAAGCCACCTGCAGCCTCACAGAAATCAAAGAAGGCCTAGTTATTTCCAAAACATAAGATATTTGCCTAAAGACAGCTGAAAATTTATTTCAAATATTACTAACTGTCAGTAGAGTTATTACAAAGATAAGAGGCAACCCTAAAGTCAATTTTCCTGTCCATTAAGCCTCAAAAGCAGAAACAACAGTTATGGAAGTATGGGAAACCTGCAGAATTTCTATCCACCTTACTTGTTTCAGAGGTCAAAATAGACAGCTAGAGTACAAATACAAGCAAAGGACCATTTAATGACGCATGGAGCATATCATTTCTTATCCATCAAGCCTCCCAGAGGCCGAGAAACATTAATTTTTTCATTTAATTGGGCCAACTATCTTTTCTACCACTTCACTCCCTCATTCACCTATAAGTATTCATCGAAAATCCATTATAACGTTGTTGGTTGTTGGGATTATATTAATTGTTAGAACTGTTATTAAGGGGAAGTAGTTAGGTAGTCTGTAATATAGTAGGCTGGGAAGAGAAGTCTGGATTGTAAAGGCCATTGAGCTCAAAGTATGTGACTGGTTTTGCACAACAATTAATCAAGCAGATTCACATGATCCTGGTCTATATTATTGGTGATGTATTCTTACTGTAAATGTTTCCTTTCATGTTTTATCATACTTTCCATCAATTCTCTGATAAGAATAAGTAATCTAGCTTAGGATATACTCTTGCATAGTACCCTAATGCTTCCTGCTCTTCTTATCTTTGATGTTTTCTGCTAAGTTGTGTATCTAAGAGATAATTCATCATAGTTTAACTAGTATAGTAGTTGGCTGGCCCATGCTTACTGATGTATGAATTTGGAGTTAGTTTCTTAGATGTTCTTAATTGGATTAAGCTAAAAGAATTTGGAAACTGGGAGATTAGAGCTAGCCCTGTCTCACTAGGTGCCTCTTCCAATAGTTAACCTTTCTAAGTTCCCTTTGAGTTTGTGTACAAAGCATTGAAGGTTAAAATTCCTCCTCTGATCTTAGGCCTTACTCTCTGTTTCATCTTATATGTTTCCTACCATTCTGAAAGTGGTTATGAGGACTGCTGGATTGTCTTCCTTTAGAGTATGTCAAAAGCAGGCTTGGATTTAAATGACATCTGACCTGATCTTAGACTGCACTTTGGTTTCTCTCTTTCACCCATTCTTAATGTCCCATCTCACCATCTATCTAAAAAGATCCTTTGGTATAGATGACTTACCCTATGAAAAACCTTGGATAGTTGATATGGAAGTAATCCCCTTTCATGACTCCATAGCCCAATGGATTAATCTTTCTCTTAACCTATTTCCCATGATGAAACATCCTTCTATTTAGTTCCTTCCTTACTTCTATGACCTTCTCAATTGATGATCTCCAACCAAACAATAAAAAATAGAAAACCCCTGCGCTTCATACCTAGCCTAATACCTCATTTTGAGCTTTAAAGATATATCATTCTTTAACATTTATAGAGAGATCCCTCTCTGGATCCAGGAGGGCTAGATCCTAGGATCCCAAAGTGGTTAGATGTTGTCTTATCTTTTGGTCTTGCCAACCTGGCCAAAACATAGGAACCACAACAAATTCCATGCCATTTATCTTAGATTCCATGCCATTCTTCAAACCATCCATGCCTTTATTCAAACCATCCATCTCAGTTTCCATGCCTTTCTTCAAAACTTCCATGTCATTTTTTGCTGCTCTTTGCGAGAGCGAAATTTGTTGCACTTGCTCTTGTAATTTTGATATGTCATGTTGCCATTCTTCGTCTTCATGAGTCATAGTAGAGTTTTCTAAAGGCTTAATGGGTGTTGAATTCTTTTTAGGGGCCATTTTAGAATCCAATACTAATATCTATTCTACAATATTCCCTTGGAATCAATTCAACTTTATTCTTCAAACAAGACTTTTGCAATTCGGAAAAAAATATACACACCTTTTACTTGCTTTTGAGGAGCTCAATATTGAAATTAAATTATCTCTATAATTGTAGATCCTCAATATCTAAAATTCATCCCTGTAGTAGCCCTCTGAAGCTTATTTCAAATGCCACAGGTCTGATCTGATTTGGATTCTTCAAGGAAAAGTTATGTCCAATCTCCCACAATGACCCAATTTTGGACTGGTTCAGTGGAGCGAACTTGTATGACTTGCCACATGTCACTGTTTCATCCTTTGGCTCTGAAATTGATAGAAAAAAAACTACATTCCATGTTCTTGAGGCCACTTTTTACATCATTCCAATCCGATGCTCAAAGAGAGAGCTATGAAGATTTTCCCACGATCACCTCTTTGAGATGAAATTCAGAAGCCTCAAAAATCCCTAACTTCCACAGATCATATCTCTGAAAATATTGTGAACCAATATCTGAAATTTTGCGATGATATTCCTCATGATTGTGAATTCACACTCTAAAAATTTCAGCATCTGAACCTTCGTATAAAAAAGGTTATTACGAAAATACCACGATGACCTATTTAGGTTAAATTCAGGAGCCTGCAAAATGACCTAACTTGCACAGATCATATCTCCAAAAATATTGCGAACCAAGCTCTAAAATTGTGTGATGAAGTTCCTTAGGATTTTTTCTTCGTACTCTAAAAATTTCAAATTCTGAACCTTCATAGAAAAAAGGTTATAGCGAAAATTCCACGATGACCTGTTTGGAGGAGCAAAACCCTAGAATCTCAAAGCTTTGATACCAAATGTTGGGAAACCAGCTCCAAAAAGAGAAGAAAAGAGATATCAATGCCTTATAAATAAGCCACTTCGAGTGGCCAACCTCCAATACATTACATGAATGACCAATTCTTGGATCATTCAAATTACAAAACCTCCTTTCTATATATAGGAGTCCATGGGCCACAATGTAATCCTAGTGGGGCCACAATGTAATCCTAGCCGACCTAACAATAATAATTTAAGGGCACAATAATAACAATATGGGGGTTACTAAGGGTACAATAATAACAATAAGGGGGTTACAATAACAACAATAAGGGACTATACTAGTAATATAGGGACCTAACAGGTAGGGCTGTATCTTCTTCAGGTGAAATAACACGCCCCGATCTCAGCCTAAGTTCATTGCATTGATTCTGTTCAGTTTCAGGGTTTGGGTTTCAACAATTTGGATTAGCTGAAACAGTCTGAGTTTTGGATTGGGATTAGGTTGAGCTCAGTTGAGGACGAATAATAGGCTAAGGATTGTGTTGGACTGGGTATGGGGTTGGTAATGTGGGTTGATTCCGAGCCCCTGTTCCCATCGGTAAATTGGTCATTCCTAGGGGTCACTGCCAGTTTTGAGACCAATTTTTATTCTGTGAAGTGGAGGCAGGCCACAGGGACTGATATGGATTATTTTGTCAGTAAGGGGGAGAAAAAGGAAAACTTGACCAATTATTACCTGAAGAGGGTTGTGTTGACCAATGAGGCATGAAAATGATTGGGATGGCTAGGAAGAAAAAGGTGATTGGATCTGCCATGCTGTTGCAAGGTTTTGTTGATTAAATTGTGGGGGACAAAAGAACTGAGGTGGGTCTTGTGGCATACCTGGTTGTGCTTGCCATTGTCGACGTGGATTCATTAGATACATTGGTTATGTTCTTCTTCTGCCTCTTTAAAAACCACTTTCAACCCTTGAAGTGAAGGGCAATGGCCAGTGGCGTGGTCTTTGGTACAAATAGCACATGTCTGGACCATGTCTAATGGACATTCCCGTTGGTTGTGCTTCTTCCGACAACGTGGGAAAAATACATACAAGTTTTGTTCTGCTATAGCTTGCTTTTGCTTGGCTTGTAGGGCATCTAGCTACATTGTGAGGGTGCCCAAGATATCGGCTTTAAAATATTCTAAAAGATTATCGAGTTCTGCTCTAGTCACATTGTCACCAGACTGTTTATAATTCCTTGTAGTTGAATCCCGCTCGGTTGGCCTACTTCGCATACTACCTCGAGAACACTTGATGTACAATGCATTAATGTCATCATATTCTTCTTGATAGATGTCCCCTTTTCCCATTATATTAAGTGTTTTGACCCATTCTTCTTTCATTCATTTAATCATTGTTGCTTTTAAAATATCTTTAGACAGTGTAGTATAAGGAGATATTTGCAAATTATATTGAAATATTTCAACATATTATTCTAATGTCTCATTGTCTGTTGCAGACATATTGAAGATTTCGTCTTTTAGTTCTCGAGTCCGGAAATAGTCTTGATATTTGTTAAGAAAATATTTTTTCATATGATCCCAACTATTAATGGTTCCTCCACCGAGCCCCATAAACCAACGTAATGTTATCCCCTTCAAAGTAGAGGGAGATAATTTCATTTTTTTGAGGGTCAGTGGTGTAATCATATCCCCTACATAAGACATCAAATTCAAATAAAAATGTATACGGTTCTTCCGTGGTCAGCCCATGGAAGGTGGGGATGTTTTGTAATGGAATAGCTTTCATAGGGGAATTTGTGGCTAGATCAACAATGGGATACTCCAATGTTGATGTATGCCTCTGGTTTTGGTTGTTCTCCATTTGATCAAAGATGTGCCAATAATCTTCAGCGATTTCTTGATCTGGGGGAATAATTTGAGTGGAATTAGGGAGTGGATTTGGAGGAGGCCTTACAGTGCTTCCCCGATCTGGGATACTGGGTTTCTTTGTCTCAACCACTCTCTCAGGGGATCCAGGCTCTGGAGTTTTTACTTTTACTTCACTGCTGGTTTCTCCCTCTCCTTCTTGAAAATTGCAAGAATTTCTCCCTCTCGCATTAGGGGAATTTTGAGGTCTAAAATGGGCCTCCTAAGGAAATAATAAAATAATAGCTAAAACGATAAAATAATATTTATGAATTTTCAATTCTCTTTTTGCACCACAATCCATGTAACCATAGTTAAATTCAATTCAAAAGTTGTACCAAAATAAAATTAATAAAAAAATTATATTGATGTGACTATAAATAATAATGAACTTTTCAAGAAAAAGTCATTATCATTGAACATCTAATGCATTTGTACTTTGTACTTAAATAAATTAAAATAAAACATAAATATAAATTTATAAATTCTTAATTATATTATATGATATTAATTAAAATTTATATTATTTAAATTGTATAATAACATGTAATTAATATTGGGCCTGGAGTATGCCCTAAAACTGCTTCTGCTTGGCTAAGAGCTCGTCTTCCTCGGACGTAAGGAAATAGGTTAACGGCCCAAGACCCAGAGGCATTTGGCAGTAGTGAAAGCCTGCCCCCTTACGGACCACCAGCGGGTTATTCCAGGTGGCGTGGTTTTCCTTGAATAACGGTGATGAGTCAGCCTGCATTAGTGGATAGCAGCCAGAGATGGTTGTCCTCACTGCTGGTTTGACAACTGAGTTATGATAGGTTTTCCCACCTTGGAAAAAAAAAACATGTAATTAATATACTATATAAAAATAATATAATATAATATAATATAATATAATAAATGTATAGGGATATGCATTGTTTCTTTCAAGAAATATGAAATGACAATAATATATTTTTATTCAAAAAGTGTCAAATGACATTTATTATGAGTACTTTACTTTGACTTTAAAAATAATTAGAGCACTACCATGGTTAACCATGATTTTTTATCCACCATTGAGAATGTGACAAGTAAGTACCTTTAACTCAATAAATGCCACCGCAACCATTAGGGATGATGTCATCTCCTAAAATGTGATTGATTCTCATAAAGTGAATTTTGATTGTACATTTTCCTTAGGAGGCCCATTTTAGACCTCAAAATTCCCCTAATGAAGGGTCAAGAATTACGTGCTCAATAGTTTGAAGGCTTTGTTCAGACCCTTTTGTTTCACTGTGAATCTTTGCATGGGCTGCAGATGGTGAGGCTGATGCCTGAGGGACTATACTATGACTCTGAGTAGGAATGGTTCTAGGTCCTACGGATGCCTGGGATTTAGCCTTATTAATGATTTCGTCTATATATGTTTTTTCTGCCAAGGACCACCGACCCATTAGGTTTTGTGGATTTAGGTGGGATATTTTGATATAATTCTATCTTTTTCTTCCTATTCATAAAAAACAAGAACACATATCCTATTAACCTTTGCATAGTTGTTGAGAAGTGGGCTGGAGAGAAAGTGTTTTGGTTGCTAGTACACAAGTTCTTACCTCTTATTTTCAATACCCAATTATTTCACAGCAAAAGGAAAAAGAAATAAAAGAAATCACTCTTAAACACTCTCCCCGGAAACGATGCCAAAATATTGAGTCATGAAGGTGATTGTTTTAAAGGTAACCTTAATGTTTTTCATTAATTATCAACCCAGGGAAAGCCTTGTTATTTCAAGAGTGTAAGAAAAATATATGCAAGTGACATCGAAGGTTAACTACTATAAATCGTTATAAGGAAGATTGTTTAATGCTCAAATTTCAATCAAACCAACTTGAAAGTGAATTATGAAATACTTCACACTACTCAAAGGAGCTAATTCTGTTCTAAGCTTATGCAGAAATAACCACTCAAGACTGAAAAGAATAGATTGCAATTGAATAACACGCTTTGATGAATTGAACATCTAGCTTAATGAATTGAACAACAATAAATTATTCTAGGTTTTGCAATGGAATTCTCTTTTAATCAACTAATAGCATCCTTTAGAATTAAATATCAACCAAATGCTCATAATTATGATGAAAAGATCCAAATATTAACTATATGCAGAATTGAACAACAACTATGCTAAAACTAGTCTAAAAAATGTAAAAGCATCAATTCCAAATAAGAGGACATGAATGATAAATCTAGTCTAGTGAAAAGGAAGTTATAACATCTCACGCTTGCGATTAAAAAATTAAATGATAATGTTATGAAATGCAATGGATAACTGGAAATGCAAATTCTGTAAATAAACGTATAGCAGAGAAGCAGCAGGATAACCCCCACAGCTAGGCTCGAAGTCTCTAGAAGCCTACTACTAAGGAGTACTCAGAAGTTGTTTATCCTAAAAATGCTAAATTATTCATTAATTCGCAGAGAAATACATTAGAAAAAACTTGATGATTCTGTCCGAATACGTTTATTACAGGAAGACTATAATATAGTAATTGTTTTTCGTCTTGTTCACCTTCGGCCTTTTATAGCTTAAAGGCGAATTCAAAAGTAGTAACGGATCCTTCTCATTATGAGACCCTGGTGCTTCGTGGTTATCAACTGAGCACTCCAAGAGTAGGCGTGCCTCTACATCTTCCGCTAATTCATAGGAGTTGATACGATTCTGTTCGCCTTCCTTGTCTGTTGTCTTTTGGTCATCCTGGTCAGTAGTTTGGTTGTTTTGCTTCCCTATCAATAAAGATAGCGACAAATTAGTTTTTACATTATTAAACACACCCTTTATCACTAATTCAATCTACCTTATTTTTGCATTATTTTCCGTTACTTTATTGCTAAGATGAAAGTAAAATATATAAAAGTAAATGAAAAATCGTGGTAAAGATGGGGGTGAAACGTACCTTCTTCTTGGCCCAACAATAATAATAAGAAAGATAAGAAGAACATAAAAAGAACTAAAGAAGATCGCAAGTAAATAATCAAGAATAATAAGATATTTCCACCTTTCTGATTCTCTAACAACTCAAACATAGTGCACAACAAATACACATTTTGCGTCAGAGACAACTAGGAAAACAAGACATCAACTTTACATCTACTCACTCAAGTCTTGCAAAAGTAGTAAACCAGTATAGTTCCATTTTAAGTACGAGTCTACCAAGCATTGAGAGTGATCAAAATCTTGATATGCAAATCTCTTTTTAGAATGAAAAAATTCAAAAATGTTTACACTTCAAGAGATTTAATCCTTTTTAGTGTTTGATAAATCCATGGCTAAGATGGATCTATAGTGGTTCTCTCTCTCTCCCTCTCCCCACACTCACTCATTTCCCTCTTATTCAAAAGTAACTACATTATTTTACTTTTAATTACTTCTTCCTTTTGAGCATTGAAATATTTTACTTAGGTTCATTTTTTGGTATCCCAACTAAATCTGTCTTGCCCTCTTGCAAGAACATTTTTTAAATACTTATCTCGATCCCCATATATATATATATATATATATATATATATATATATATATATATATATATATATTCAAACAATTTATTTAAGTTTTATATAGGAATATTTATAAGACACATAGAAGTTTTGTTTTTTTTGTATTTTTTTTAGTTACTTTCTCTCTATAAAGTTGATACAAAAATGACATTTTAACAAAGATATCGAAATGTTTTTTTAATAACTCCAAGAGTGAATGTGAAATATTTTTACCACATCTCTTTCATACTGGATTGTAATGTTAACAATGAACCAAGTGAGCATAATGAGAATAGAATAATTGATGTTTTATAATGATTTTAATTAAAACTAACCAAACGTTTATAATCATTTCTATTTTTAGTATCGCTGACATCATTTTTTTATTTAGAATTTTTTTTAAGGGACATGTGTCAAATCCTCATTAAGTATGAACAAAATTAGAATCACACATAACCCTCTTACTAGCTTGTAGAATTCTCTCTCGAGGCAATAATTTCATTGTAAATAACATAATCTCATGAAATAATAAAACGCTCATGCATATGGTTACACCAATGTTTGATCATCTAACTATTTAAAATTAGATGGATCGAAATACACCATGTAAGACCAATTTTACCACAGTAAAATTGCTTTCACTATAAGAAATAATTTAATAAACCATATTTTATTAAGTTATTTCTGGTCCAAATAGAAAACCCCATGAGGAACAATTAAATAAATCCTTATTTATTTGATTTTCCTCGAGGAATAAGTAATTAAACCTCTATTTAATAATATTCCTAGTCATATTTAACCCAATTAATGAGAAATAATTAGGTAAATCATTATTTATCTTATTATTATCTAGGAATAATTAGTTAAATCATTATTTAATTAATATTCCTTCTTAAATTTCACTAAATCATTTAGCAATAATAAAATAAATCATTATTTGTTAAATTATTCGTTAACCCCATCCTTGAAATAATAAATAAATCATTTATTTGTTTATTATTTCTAAATAAAGGGATTTAACCAATATAAATTCATTTTCCCTCCAACAAATATAATAAAATATTCCAAGTAGTTAGATCTAGATCTTGGTTAATAATATTTTATTATGCACCATTATTAAGGATAACTCAATGTTTTGTTATAAATAGGATGGTTTTCCATTCACTTCTTACCTTTGATCCTTTTATCATGGTCAGACTTTGATATTATTATCATTGTCATACTTTGATTACTTTTTTATTTTTTATTTTTTATTGAACTCCCTTTGAGTTCTACACGTCTTGTGTTTTTTACACCATTGAGAGAGAAACTCTGAAGCTGAAGCGTTGAGAAAAACCAAGAACCCATCCCATTGAGGGAGACTGGTAACATCATTATTTGTTTCCTTTCCAGGTGTTAACATAATATAAACATTCTTTATAATTCTTGTCTTGTCCATTGGATATTTTGGAGAAATTCTTATTTCATTTTACAGTTTTACTACTTTATTTGCATAGATCTGGGTTTGTTTCGCTTTTGTTTCAATCGTTTATTGCATATCTAAGAAGGTAGACAACCATATTTATTGTTAGCATTGTTTTTCATGTGCAACTAAAGTGATATCTTTTCGTACACTTGCGTTAAGAATTCATTCTAACAATTGGCGACTCCACTAGGTTTTATTCAGATTCCTACATGACCATCTGCTTCAGTACCTAGGGTTTTTCTTCAACTATGTTTTAGCCTCTTAATGTTGTTTTTTACCTTTTATGCCCTAAAACAGTGAAAAATCTTACACATGTTTTTGAGTGTTTTCCGCAGGTAACAGGTATCAACCGTGCCAAAGACATGCCGCCTGAGACTCCCGGAAGTGCAGATCAAACTTTTTATCTCATAAACTATGAGTTTTGGCTCAGATAGCAACTGTTGGGATAAAACATGCGAGTTCAACAACCAACATGTCAGTACCTACGAGCTGTAGCTTTTTATGGTGATTTTTCACTAACATTCAGGGTTCGATGCAAGCACTGTTCAGGGTTGTCTGACCTTTGTCTCCCCTTGTCTTAGGCCTAGACATGCTCAGTTTTTCTCTTTGAAGTGGGAACAATCCCCTTAGGGTTTCAGTGCGCTTCCACATTTTTAGGAAGGGTTTACTTAAGTAGGTAGTCTGATATTTTGTAGCGCTTTCATCCATTGTTTAGGGTTTGATCTCTCTTTCTTTCAGATCCATTTAGATCGGTTATTATCTCATCCAAAACTCCCTCTTGAGTCTTGTTAGCTCTCCCTTAGGGTCCCTCTTGTTTCCCTTAGGGTTTTAACCTGTCACCTCCCATTTTGCAGTAGTTTTCCCCCTGATTTCTTGGTGTTTTCTGCACCTCTTTTTAGCAGAGCTGAGTCATTAGATCCATGTCCCTTATACCTTAGACCTTTTGGCCAACTTACGTGTTTTGAGTCAATTTTTCCCACCTCTTAGAACAATTGTTTGGGAGCTCTTCTTTTTGGGTTGAATTTATGCATCTTTAGTAGTTTATTTTATTGTCGCTTCAGTTTTCTTTATAGTTATACAACATTTTTCTTTTTCTTTATACACAATCGTTTGGGCTTAATTAAATTAACACAAAAATTGCACACATGCACACCTAAAGCAAAGAGCGCTTGGTTTACATTGCCAAACCAAGACATAAACATCGTAATTAATTTATCTACCCCTTTGCACCTTTGTTTATCTCTCTTCATTATTGGATTACTTGTGCCTTGCGATCATTGTGCCCCCAAGGCATTTACGCTGGAGACTCCTAGGCCTTCATCCTCAGTTTCCATTAGGAAGACTTACTCCCCCTCGTAGACCCCAAGTTAGTCCTCTGCCGAGTCCCTATACCGACTTTGATTCTGGTCCATTGGGCCCTCACCTTGATTCTAAACCCAATTCTCCTCTGCCTCATTCTCCCACCATGTCAGGTGCCAATGTAGGTACTGGTCCTCAAGCTGGTGCCGGCCCCGACTCTAACTCTAGAGCTGCTAGTAGTGGAACCAATACCGAAACCATCCTGGATACTCCCTTGCTACCTTTTATGGCAGGTTTGAGCCTCCTCGATTTGAGCCAGTTAATTAACGATCCTATACACCATCATCTTGGTTGGCATGTTATGCCAACTAAGCTTCCTTATGACATCCCTAAGTTTAAAGGAAATGATGGAGAGGACCCTACTAATCACATATGTTCCTTCCACATGTGGTGTTCGTCCAATTCTATCACCGATGATTCCATCTGTCTTCGGTTATTCCAATGTACGTTCACTAGAGATACTGCAAAGTGGTATGTGGACCAAGCCTCTACCTCACATTCAACTTTTATGACTCTTGCTAAAGAATTTCTGTCCTAATTCCAGTTACCTCTCCGATATGATACCAGTACCGAGTTGCTGACCATATTCTGTAAAACTTCTGCCACCCGCCTTTCTGACCATGTCCAAGAATGGCGTAGAAGGAGGAGCTTATGTCGAGCTCCCACGTTTGACGATTGTGTCTATATGGATTGGTTTCTCAGAACACTTTTTCCTTCTATTGGTAAAGATGTCGCATCTCACTTCCCTAATAAAGAGGAATAAGCTCTCCAAATCGTGTTGAAATATGACTTGATCTACGCCCAATCTGGTTATGTTTATACGATATTATTGGATCTCCCTAGACCTAGTGGTGCCAACGCACTAGGGCATATCACATTGCTGACGGTATCGTTGGATCTCTTTCACATATATATACTCATCCTTTCATGGGTTATGGTTTCCCTCAGGGAGGATCCAACTCCTCTAGCACTTATCCCCCTCCTAGAAACATGTATCCAGGACAAAGCACATTTTCCCCATTACATCAACTGATGCCAGGGCATGCGGTTTCTCAACCTATTTACCCTAATGTTGCTCAACCTCCTTTCTATCCTTATCAACAACCCGATGCTACAACCCCTTTGAAATTAACACCCTAGCCCCCTATGCCTTCTCAACCTCAGCCGTAGCAGCCACCTCCCCCTCCAAGTCAATTGTATGCATAGCAGAGAATGATTTATCCTCCAAATTCCAATAGAAAGAGGAATGGAAACCAAAATAAACCATTGCAAGGTAATCAAGGGCGCCAAGGGAACCCGCCAAACATTAACAACTAGCAACAGGGAAATCATCCCACGCAAGATAGGTCTCTTCATACGAACAAGCCTTGCTCTTTTTGTGGTGTCCATGGCCATTATACGCACAATTATCCCCTTTTACCCCAAATGTGTCAGTTGTGGGAAGCACAAGCAGCATCTAGAGGATAGGAAGCCATGGTTTAGGCTCCTCCAAATACTACACCTGTTCAACTGGTTGCTTTTACTGGTCCTTTCCCTCAGCAAGGATATATGGCTACCCAACCCCCTCAAGGTCAAGCCGCCACTCAACCCTCACAGTTTGGTATCTCTGATTAGCATATTCTCATGATGAATTATGAAGTGGTTAATACCACTGATGTCAACCTTCAAAATAAGTCGTGCCAATATGGCAAGCCTCCTGCTTCGTCTACAACCGAGTATCAAACCAAAGTCTCCACAGAATCCATTTCATCACCGAATGCCCCTTTACAGATCCCTCATCCACAGGCAGAGGTCCTTCCCAAGATCCCCAAAGGGCCATTACGTTGAACTGCTACTTCTACCAAAGCCGCCCATAATTACAACATAATAGATGAGATAGCACAATCTCCTATTACTATGTCAATGCTAGAAGTCCTCCATTCGTGCCCTTCACAACGTAAATCTCTATTATCTTCTCTGGCCGTTGTGGATCCTTCAGATGATCGTTTGATCAATTTTGATGTTGACAAGTCATAACATCCTCCCTTACCTTCATCCGTCACCTTCCGAATACTAGACAAGATCCGTAATGCCCATGTTTTGCGATGTATCATTGACGAGGGGGCATCCACCTATGTGATGTTCACCTTTGTTTGGAATAAAATTGGATCACCTGAGCTAGCCCCACCCACCATCACTTTGTATGCTTGGGACGGTCACTCTTCTCAGCCCCTTGGCATGTACCGCAATTGTCTAGTCACTCTTGTGAGAAATACTGTTTGTATTGACATTGAAGTCATTAATGCCCCCCTGGATTACAACATCCTGTTGGTCATAGATATACCTATGCAATGTATGGTAGCATCTGTGGTTCATCATAAGATGTGATTTCCTCACAATGGAAATATCATTACCATTGATTAATTGAAATATTACTAACTGAAGTCTCAGATCTCCCCTGAGTCTATCATACCTTTGGTGGCCGATAAAGAAGTAGCCGCACCTCTTACCAGTGTTTCACCTAGAGTCTATAAATATTCCACCTTGCTAGGTGATTTCCCTGGTCCCTCCCCTCTTTTCCTAGATCCTAGCTCGTCGAATGTTTGCATGATGCAATCATCTCGAATTAGCCACAAGCGGTCTGGTTCAACTGTCCAACAGCCTACACCTCCGCAACCTGCTAGTGGTCACTTAATGTAGCCTACATGGCCTTCCTTTCAAGGACCTTCCTCTTCTGCTAATGTCTCTTCCACTCCTTTTCAACCAGGTGCAATTTCCCCTAACCTTAACTAGTTGGGAGCCATTCCACTAGGCCATTATCCCTCCAGTGAGATACCTTTCCTTGCTCCCCGCTTTGGAGCCTTTTCGGTGCCTATTATGGCTACGTTGAGCCTTCCCAACTTGACCCTGGGGATCTCAGTCTGGTACATTGATCCCCCAACTAAAACCTCTCCTGGTCAGCTCAAACCTTATACCAATATGACCCCGGTCCAACCAGTCACCTCAACTCCTACCTTTTCTTCAGTGCCTCAACCACCTCAATAGGAATCTACTCCTATTGTGAAATCATCTGGTCAAGGGGGAAAAGCCAGAAAGAAGGAACCTAAGGATAAGGTTTCCCAAAAAACTCCTGCTTCTCCTAAGCCTCCAAAGAAGTCACCTCTGTGTGCTTTGTGTGATGTTGTTGGGCATGTTACGCAAAATTGTCCTGAACTTCCTCTTCTCAAAACTGTTTTCAACTAAAGGTTTCCTGAATATGATATCCCAAAGGTCCATGTTACTTTATCTGATTCAAATAAGAAACTAAAAACGTTGCACATGAATCACCCTTGTGCTTTGTGTGATATTTATGGCCACTATTCTCACCTCTGTCCCCGTCTCGATGATTTCTACGACACCCTTAAGGATTTCCGAAGAATCAAGGTCGAATGTAGTCGAACCTCTACTCCTCTACTTGTGTGTTTGGCTTAGGTAGAACCAGAGGAAATTTCTTCACCTATTGTGATACCTCTACCTGAAGACGAGATTATAGAGGCTTCAGCCACTATCCTATATTTTTCATCATCCATGAGATCCTTGGCAGAAAACCCCTCCGGGGCGTTCCCTTCTGTTTCGACTGAACCTCCTTCGGCAATCACCTTGGGCTCAATATCGGTAGATGTTTCATCTACTAGCTCCTTGTCTACCCTCTGTAGCGATGCGTATGTCAACCATATCTCTCATGAAGATGCGTCAGGTATTCCCACCGCTTCATGTGGTCTTTCTTCTACAAGTCCCCCCATATTTCATTCTGAAGAAGACATTATGGAAGCAATGACCACCCCTGATTTTCCTTGGGATGATATGCACCATCGCATGCACTTCGTTCCACAGCATCCCATGACCAATATGCTGTAGAGTCTAAAGACTTCATCTATGATGAGGTCGATCAGTTTAGAAATCCCATTCCTACATCCATTTCTTTCATTGAGGAAAGCATTGCCTTGGGGGCACATAGTGCCCCAGAAGGAATTGAGGCTTACACCAAGCTATTCAAGGAATTCCGCAATGTTTCTACTAGGTCCCATTTAGAGATGCTTGAACTTGATCCTGCCTTTGTCGAACACCATATCGATACATGGCTCGGTGCCTATCATGTCCGTCAAAAGTTGAGACACATTTCTTGACATGAGGCTGTCAAAACCACAATCGATAAGCTCAAGTAGGACGACTATTACTATCCCATTCTCAAGAAAGTAGACACCATCCATGTCTATATGGACTTTCGTGACCTGACCAAAGTTTGTCCCCAAGGCAACTTCCCTACACCATGTATTGACCATATATTTAACAAGTGTAAGGGGCATAGAAATTTTACTCATGGCATCCCCCATGTGCAGTTTATTTCTTCCATGTATTTATGTTTCTTGCATTTTCCATCATCTTCTCCTTTGTTTTCTTGTGACACTTTTTCGATGGATCCTTCATCCACATCCTACATCGTCTATGTGGACGGTGCAAGTTGCTACTCATGGAATATATCCTCGGAAGCCTGGGCCATTTTTACCTCCATACATTCATTAGTCCTTTCCAACGGCGTATGTATTGGATTTTCCACCAATAATCAGGCCGAATATGACGCAGTGATAGGTTTATTAGTCGATTCCCTTGACCATAGCATCCTTCATCTTCATGTTCATTTAGATTCCCTGCTTCTTTTCATAAAATTTAATGGTGTATATCGTTTGCATGACCACGTCCTTTTTAGAAGATATTTACGAGTGAAACTCTTAATGCGTGAATTTGAAACCATTACATTCAGTCATTTACCTAGAGGCCAAAATCACTATGTAGATAGCATTGCAAACAATATTCTAGATTGGCACTTATCACATACATTTAACACAAGACAATAACAATAAACAAATGGAGAGCCACATACTCGTCATATATAAAAAGATGCATATCCATAATATGTGTTCACAAAACCATAAATGTTTAATATTCCTCTACTCTAATAAATCCGACATACCCATTGCATGTTACAAAAATAAAAATTGGGGGCACCTCATTCCCCTACATTTAATCACTGTCTCAAGGGTCCCGAGTCAATGGCTCGGCTCCTACAGCCTGCATATCCTGCATACCCTACCCGTCCATCACCATGCGCCGCATGACCGCTCGCCACTCCGAGGGTAGCTTGACACATGCCTCCATGTAGCGGTCATCTATATCATGCTAGCTGCGCTCTGATACCCTGGTCATCAAAAACTCGCATCTACAGTGGACATCCTCCAATAGTGCCTCTAAATCTACTCTGTCAACTCCTTTAGCTGTACTAGATTCTGCAACCCCTAGTGCTGCAGGTTGTCCCATATACCTGGCCGGTTTCACTGGTGCTATATCTGGATACCAAAAGTAACGAATCAATACCCTATACATCATTATAAAAATTCAAATGCATCATAACATATAACAACTTGTCACTTACCATCTAGTCCCCATGCCCGGGCGGGTGGAAGTGGCAAGTATGGGTCTCCCTGATAGTTCATACCACTATATGGATAGTCGTCTATATATAATATCATTTGGTCCCAATGTGCAAAGAATTCGGATCGGAATACTCATTTGACTCCCCCACCTCCTCTCCGCAGTAGTTGCCCCCAGAGGTGTATCCTGGGCTCTGCGGGCCCGCATCCTGGATCTTTACATGAGGTCGAAGTGTCAATATCTTCTCGAAGAAGAGTGAGCATAACACTACACCAAAATCATAGTCATGGTTCACTTATTTCTTGCATAGTGACAACTATTGTTTCAATGACAACAACATCATCTAAACCCACCCATAGTACGTCTCACTCAATACACTCTCAACAAGCATCATCTGCCCTCCGATGATGTGGTGGAAGACCTTATTGCCCAAGATCCACAACACTGCTACGGCGACAACTTGAGTCTCTACTCTCTCTAGATCTCCGATCAGTATAATCGTGCCCTTGACATGAACATATGATCGAAAATGGCATTCCACAAACTTAGAAATATTCCGCCCTCGCGGTAATACTGGTTGGATGTTTCGGTTTGGAAATAAATGTCATGAACAGTCAGCTCGATCTGGTGCCCCTATACTATAAATACCTCCTGGTTTGGGTCCTAATAGCTGACTATCCTGGCTAACAAGGGCTCTCCTGCCCTCATCAATGGGTTCTCAACAAACTTGAGAACCCTATATCTTACTAGTGCACCTTGAACAGCCTGATCCTGCTGGATCTCAGAACGAAGTGCCTCAAGATCTCTCTCTCTCTCTCCAGTTGATATTTAACTATGCCATACATGCACACAACCAAAAATTTGTTAGTCAAAGGAAATAAAAACTACCTAAAAAACATCAAGACCCAGTTCCTAGCCAAAAACAGGACAAAAACAACTTTTGGCAACTCGCACTTTTTTTAGCCCTGTACCTGCGAGGTCACAGTTTTTCCTCTAAAACCTACTACCTAGGTCGCAGAACACGCCCCAGAATGTGCGAGTCGGCTGTGAAGAGGGGCAGAGCATTGTTCCCGGGCTCTAGTCACCAAATCAGAAATTCTAAACCACTGAAATTGAAGAGTATGGTTAGGCCACCTACCTGCAACTGATGGATCTCGATTTCAATGGTCAATTTCTCCACTATGAACATCGTAAGAATTAGAGCCTTTTCCTCCTCTCCACATTCACCACAACTACACTTGAAAATGAATCAAATTGGAGGGAAATCACCCTATTAAAAGAGAAATCTTATTTTTTCTTTCGCCAATTGCAACCAAACCGTAGCTCTGTTTTACGAACCGTCAACACCGTTAGAAAGCTCTCACCAAGATCTAAAATGTGTATTCGTTCATTTTTGGTGATTTGATACTTCATTAGGAAGTCTTTTTTCCAAGAAGGGTCACTTTTCCACCTCTCAAAATCAAATTTCTGCACCTACACCACTTGTACTTGGGGCACCACTTAGCCTTTATACCTGTTCATGCTTGTGTCAATTTTCTTCATGAGTAACCATCATTTACTCATGCTTTTATGGTCCCCACCGGGCTTATTCTATGTGGCAACATCATCGAGTCGCCCTTGATCGAAGCATCTGAGTTGATGATCCAGGTGGATATTGGTGGCCACCCGCCTATTCCACTTGGGGCCCCACCATTGTCTCTTTCAGTTTTTCACAACTTACTATTTTTAGCAGTTTTTCGGGTCTTGAACTTCCGGAGCCGTTTTGAGGCCCTAAATGACGTTTTTTGGGCATCATTTGTCCAGTGAATATGATTCTATTTCAAAATTGATATTTGTGGTGAAAATTTTAGTCCTCAGATAGATCTTTCTAACAATGTATCATGTGCGTCAAATGGAAATATTATGCTAAAGTTACGTCCCCAGGAAGTTGAAACACCAATTTACCCAAACGGGGCCCATAGTTTTGGCGCTTCATCTCCTAGGGTTAGGTTTTTGGACTTTTAGATTTCTCCATTGTTTCTCCATAATAAATAGGCCCTCGAACCTCATTGTAACATAGTTTAGAGGTCTGTATCCGCCACATCTCTTCTTAGAGATTCGCTACCAACACCCTAGCTATTTTATTTCCATTATGTTTGTAAGCATATTTTTGTTATTTGATATTAATGAAATGAAGCCTTATTTCTGCTGCATCTCTATGTTTATGGTTATTTCTATATTATGTTGCATTCCTGCATAAATCTGGATCAGTGGTATCAGAGCGGTCTGCTTTTTCTCGATCCTTCTTTGCATGTCCCCAACGAGGTCGGGGTATAAAGAGTTAGGGCTCGATATGGTGGAACCCTTGCAAGATCAGCCTCGCAAACCCTAAAGGACGCCCATGGGGGATGAAAAGAAAGATGAGGGAGCAGGAGATCCTATCAAAATATTGCTCGAGGAGGCCCTTGAAAAACAAAGGAACGCAATGATGGATAAATTTGCCCAGATCCTTTAACGATTGCCCACTGGCGGCACATCTGCATCCAGCAGCCACTCTGGAGGCGCAACTCCCTTTAAGGTACAAGTAAACTTTGACATTCCCATATTTGAGGTTCAAATAGATGTAGATGTCGTAGATAGATGGTTGAATCTATTAGAAGGATATTTCTCGGTTCATGACTTTTCTGACCGGGAGAAGATTTATTTTGCACTCCTCAAAGCTACCCCCCATGTCAAGGACTGGTGGGAAACCTACTATGACAAAAAGGAAGAGGCAGAATCCTCTCTATTCTCAACTGTACCCACTTGGAATTGTTTCCGAGATGCCATCAAGGAATAATACTATCCTGTGGGGAGATATGAGGATAAGTACATACAATGGACCATGCTGCGGCAACAAAGGGATCAAGATGTGCATGAGCTGATGAATCTGTTCCATACCCTGTGCACAAAGTTGGGTATCAAAGATTCAGAGAAACATTTGGTGCTAAAGTATCGCAGTTGTCTGCATAGATACATTCAGGAGGAAATGGAGTTCCTCGACATCTCCTCGCTTGGTACGGCATGCCAGTATGCTGCAAAGATTGAGCAGAAATTCAAACAAAAGAAGCGAGACTTTGGATCTGCAAATCAAAAGTAAGGGAAAGGTGCCCCCAAACCACAGAACAGAGGACAAAGGAAAGGCATGGCAACCCAAGACAACCTGCCAAAGCCACAAGCAAAGAACAACACTGCGAAGCCAAAGAAGGACACCGAAAAATGGTGTGAGTTCCATAAGAGCTCCACCCACAACACAAGTGAGTGTCGGGCCAAGCAGTCGCTGGTGGCCGAGATGAGGGCTTCTGAATCATATGCATGCTCCGACTCTGAATCATAATTTGATAAGGGGAATGACAAAGGGAAGCAGATTATTGATGCGGAGCCCAACGCCACTATTGCCACTACGAAGATCCAGAAGGAGGAACTAGAAGATCCAGAGGAGGCAGAGCGTCTCTTCCACTCCCAGATGTGGGTAAAGGGTTCCCTACTACAGGTCATTGTCGACAATGGGAGCCAAAAATAACCTCATCTCAGCAGATGTCGTGAAGCGGTTGGGCTTGCCAACCATTGCTCACCCACAACCATACACCATCGGGTGGCTTCACCAAGGACGAGATCTCCGAGTCAGCCAACAGTGTCGCCTTCCCTATAGCATCAAGCCCTTCATGGATGAGGTATTGTGTGACATTGCTCCTATTGATGTTTCTGATGTATTATTAGGCCAACCATACTTGTGGAAGCGACATTTTGTGTATGAGTCCCGACCTCGAGCTGTTATTGTTACTTTGGGAAATAAGTTGTACAGGATACCAGAGGTACCACCGCCTCCCACTATCTCTTTAGTTACTGCAAAACAATGCAGTAAGCTCATTTCCCAAACCAGGAAATTTGTTTTCCTGATGATCCACCCCTAGGGAAAGAAGAATATTGTGGCCACGACCTCTAGACATAGCTCCTTTGCACGACAACAACAAATGGACAAGATTGTGGAGGAGTACGGGGATATCTTCACCTCACCCACAGGGGTGCCTCTACGCTGTCAGGTTAAGCACCCCATTGAAATAACCCCAGGTGCGCTGCTACCCAATGGAACGATCTACAGGTGCTATGTTCTGGAGAATGATGAAATCAAGAGGCAGATTCAAGAGCTGCTGCAGAAAGGTCACATCCAGCCAAGTTCATCGCCCTGTGGGAGCCTGATCGTGTTGGTACAGAAGAAGGATGGGACTTGGAGACTCTGTATTGACTATCGGGTGCTGAACAAGATCACTGTCTAGAATAGGTACCTGATCCCATGGATTGATGACCTTCTGGACCAACTCAAAGGGGCAAAATATTTCAGCAAGATCGACTTGAAGTCTGGGTATCACCAGGTACCAATCGAACCCTCTGATGTGTGGAAGACTGCCTTCAAAGCCAAGGAGGGCCTTTCCGAATGGCTCATCATTCCTTTCAGGTTGAAAAATGCTCCCACAACCTTCATGAGGTTGATGGATGACATATTGCGTCCATTCACCAACTCATTTGTAGTGGTATACTTGGATGACATTCTGATCTTCAACCAGACTTGGGAAGAGCACCTCCACCACATTTGAGAAGTCCTCCAAACACTACGACAACACAAGTTATGTGCCAATTTGTAGAAGTGCACTTTTTTCATGACCCAGGTTCAATATTTTGGATACATTATTTTTGAAACGGGGGTGCATGTGGATCTAGCCAAGATCCAAGTCATTCGGGATTGGCCAACCCCAACCACCCTAACAGAGCTTCGCAGCTTTCTGGGTCTTGCTAATTTCTACCGCAGGTTCGTTTTGGGATTCTCTCATATCACTTGGCCCTTGAGTCAAGTCACCAAGGGAGGAGCGAAAGAAAAATTCTTTTGGTCGGAATCTCAACAAAAGGCATTCATAGAATTGAAACATCGCCTCTATTCTGCCCCAGTGCTCACATTACCAGACTTGCAACAACCATTTGAGATCGAGACAGATGCCTCTGACTATGCTATTGGGGCAGTTCTTACTCAACAGGGGCATCCAGCGGCATATCACAGTGAGACATTGTTCGACATAATTCGAAATTATCCCACTTATGACAAAGAAATGTATTCCATTGTGCAGGCTTGTCAACAATGGAAGCATTACATTTTGGGGAAGGAGACAATCATCCACACAGACCATCGACCCCTGCAGTTCATACAGACACAAGGGAAGTTGCAGAATGATCGCCATCAAAAGTGGTCCACATATCTGCAACAATTTCATTTGAACATCAAGTACAAGAAGGGTAGCACCAATAATGTTGCAGACTGCCTCAGCCGACCATCGATCGTGGCCATAACCACCGTTCTCAACTCTTGTGGGCGTGAGAATTCTAATTGACCGCTTCTCTACAAGAGCGATCTAGAATTCAGCCACACATACATGGCGCTCTTGGGGGGTATGCGAGTTCCAAATTTTCACCTCCAAGATGCATTGTTATGTCACCTGGGACACCTTTGTGTTCCTTCAAGCGAGTGTGCCAAGAGGATATGGGAAGCGCACTACAGTTGAGTCGGCATTTTTGGGTCGAGAAAATAGTGGTAGTACTGCAGAGGTATTTCTATTGGCTGAACCTTCGACAAGATGTCGGGAAGTACATCAGATCCTGCACTGCTTGCGCCATTGCCAAACTGACCATCAAGAAGCAAGGGCTCTATACTCCGCTACCTACCCCTAGTCGATCTTAGGAATCCATCTCGATGGATTACATGTCAGGCCTTCCTTCTACTAAGCATGGAAACGACTGTGTTTTCATGGTCATCGACAGATTCTCTAAGATGGCCATTATGGCGGCCTGCAAGAAGAATATCACAACAGAAGGCACTACTAAACTCTTCTTTGAACGAGTGTGGGTGCACTTTGGGATCCCACAGTCTGTCATATCAGATCACGACAGCAGGTTCCTCAGCACATTTTGGTCCATTATCTGGTCAATGTTGGTCACCAAGCTCACCAAGTCCATCGCTTTCCTTCCCCAAACTGATGGCCAGACAGAGGTCGTCAACAGGATGATTGTACACATTCTACGCATGTCCAATTCAAAGCATCCACGCACATGGGATGAGAGCCTCCCCTACGTACAACACAGTTATAACTTGGCTCTCCACAGCTCAACTGACCACAACCCCTTTCAAGTGGGCTTGGGATTCCAGCCACTATGTCCCATTGGCGTAGCCATGCCATTTGTGGCTACTCAAGAAGATTTGGCTCATGTCTAGTCTGAAGCTGACAAAGCAAACAAATTCATCGAGCACATTCAACACATCCACCAATATGTTTATTACATATTTGATAGAGCCAATGCTAAGTACAAGCAACGACATTATCAACATCAGGTGCCACACAACTTCCAAGTGGGCGAAAAAGTGTGGGTACATTTGCAGAAGGAGTGCCTCACTAGACCCCACCGCAAGCTTCGCCCGCTCCGATATAGGCCATACACCATCACCAAGGCTGTAGGGAACAATTCCTTCGAGCTCAGTATTCCACCATTCCTTGGTCTATACCCAGTATTCAATGTAGACCGCCTTCGTCCCTACTTCCCACCTCTACTAGACACCTTTGACATTACAGAAGAACTCACACCAAAAGAGTTAAACCCAGACTGCATGGAACAGGCCATCACAGATTGTATCATGGACATGCAAATCAAGAACACTCACCAACAGAAGATCCAACTGTATCGGGTTGTCAAAGCTGGCCAACTCCTCCACCAAGGCAAGTGGTTCACTAGGGACCATGTTCAGCAGAAGTTTCCTCATCTCATGGAGGAACTCAACGCAATGGGGACCATTGCTTCCTAAGGGTGGAGGAATGATCCAGGTGGATATTGGTGGCCACCTGCCTATTCCACTTGGGGCCCCACCATTGTCTCTTTCAGTTTTTCACAACTTACTATTTTTAGTAGTTTTTCAGGTCCTGAACTTCCGGAGCCGTTTTGAGGCCCTAAACGACGTTTTTTGGGCATCGTTTGTCCAATGAACATGATTCTGTTTTGGAATTGATATTCGTGGCGACAATTATAGTCAAATGGAGATAGTATGCCGAAGTTACCTCCCCGAGAAGTTGAAACACCAATTTTCCCAAACGAGGCCCATAGTTTTGTCGCTTCATCTCCTAGGGTTAGGTTTTTGGACGTTTAGAGTTCTCCATAATAAATAGGCCCTCGAGCCTCATTGTAATACAGTTCAAAGGTCTGTAGTTGCCACATCTCTTCTTAGAGATTCGCTACCAGCACCCTAGATATTTTATTTCCATTATGTTTGTAAGAATATTTCTGTTATTTTATATTAATGAAATGAAGCCTTATTTCTGTTGCATCTCTATGTTTATGGTTATTTTTGTATTCTGTTGCGTTCCTGCATAAATCTGGATCAGGTTGAGTCATTAATGCATTCATGGAGTCTGTCTCGAGTCCCTTTTTCCTCCTATCAAAGTGTCTCATCCATTCATGCCTTGTCCCTCTCTCGTGTAGCCCATTTTGGCCTCCAGTCTCACTATCCCCCATCCCCTCAGGATTCAAGTCAGTTGTTTCCATGTCATCCATGTTTTTTATGATCTGACAAAGGAAGACTTCTATTTTTTATTCAGTTCTATCATCATCCCTGGTGTTAGTCCATCAATCGCTCTACTATGATCTCTTGTGCCTTAGTTGAGGATCCTCATTGCCTCACCTATGGCGGACCTCCTTCTGTCGACATCAGCGCATTCATTCCAGAAGACAGGTCTAGAGGGCAGTGTATCTTGGTTCTAGCTTCCATTATTGTTTGGCACTGTGGATCAGGAAAAGGGACTCCTTATTTCCCTTTGACTTGATTGTTTCTCATCCGTTCCACTTCAACATGATCAAGATTCGTATACTTGATAGTTTGTTGATCTAGTGATTCTCATGAGTGTGTGAGATGTTTTAGACCTCATGAGGGGGTGGCCCTTCAGGTTGCCCCCCACATGCCCGGATGACCTCATTTTCTTCTACAACCTCAGATGCAGCTCTGCAGATTTGATGGGTTTGGTCATAGCCGCTTGCAGCGCCTATAGCATGCATGTATCACTTAAATGATCCATTCATATTTTTAGAGCCCTTTGCTGTTTATCAAGGCTTCTCTGGTTGTTATTATATCTCATGTACTTAGATATTATTATATTCAGTCCTGGCTGTTGCCTCAGGCATAGTATGTATGTGGGATCCATTATATTTTTTTCTGGCCCATGTTTAAGCCAACATATCATAGACTTTATAGCTCAGTCTCATTTTACTAGGTGAACCATTATTCTTTATATTTTTTCATCTCAGCAGGAATAGGTATGCCTTCCTTGCCTCACTGAGAACAGGTACCCAAACATTAAAGGAGACTTACCTTTTTCGGTCTTGCCCCCTCAGGGTTATCGTCTTCTCTCACTTCACTTCGCCTACATATATCTCTCTATGACTCCCCTTCGGTGTCTAGTGACTATGTTCTTACAACGTACTTTGGTCATACGATTAGCTCCCAATGCTCGCACTTTGGGGGGCAATTTGTTACACCAATTTTTGGTCATCTAACCATTTACAATTAGATGGATCGAAATACACTATGTAAGACTAATTTTACCATAGTAAAATTGCTTTCACTATAAGAAATAATTTAATAAACTATAGTTTATTAAGTTATTTCTGGTCCAAATAGAAAACCCCATGAGGAATAGTTAAATAAATCCATATTTATTTGATTTTCATCTAGGAATAATTAATTAAACATTTGTTTAATAATATTTCTAGTCATATTTAACCCAATTAATGAGAAATAGTTAGATAAATCATTATTTATCTTATTATTATCTAGGAATAATTAATTAAATCATTATTTAATTAATCTTCATTGTTAAATTTGACTAAATCATTTAGGAATAATAAAATAAATCATTATTTGTTAAATTATTCCTTACCCCATCCTTGAAATAATAAATAAATCATTTATTTGTTTATTATTTCTAATAAAGGGATTTAACCAATTTAAATTCCTTTTCCCTCCAACAAAATATAATAAAATATTCCAAGCAGTTAGATTTAGACCTTGGTTAATAATAATTTATTATGCACTATTATCAAGGATAACTCAATGTTTTGTTATAAATAGGAGGGTTTCCAATGTAGGTAAAAACCATGTATAGAAATTATCTACAAACAAATTTTAAAAACATAAAATAAACAATAGCGAGAGAATAAAACATAAAACAGATATACACAGAGATTTTCCCCTGTATCCCAAATCAGGACTACCAGCTTGATTTTTCATTATATTCCTTTTAATGTTACAACACACACACACACACACACAGAGAGAGATATATATATAGATGTTGAAGCATTCATAAACCCCAATCCATTAACTCTGGATTAGAACATAATCATAGTTCCCTTGACCGGATCTATAAAATACCAGGGGCCAAAAACCATCATGCCCCAAAACCATGGGCGAGTCCGCCAACCAAAAAATAGGGTCAATTTTTTTTTCCTGGGCGCTTCTCCGAACCCCTAATAGGGGGGGTTGTCGCCCCTCCTGTGACCCCCCCGCGCGTGCGACTAATCATGGAAAGAATATAACACATACCCAACATTCCATTCACTTCTTACCTTTGATACTTTTATCATGGTCTGACTTTGATCCTCTTATCATTGTCATACTTTGATTACTTTTATTTTATTTTTGCTTATTGAGCTCCCTTTGAGTTCTACACGTTTTGGGTTTTCTACACCATTGAGAGAGAAACTATGACGCTGAAGCATTGATAACAGCCAAGAACCCATCACATTGAGGGGGACTGGTAACATCATTCTTTGTCTCCTTTCGAGGTGTTAACATAATATAAAAATTCTTTATAATTCTTGTCTTGTCCATTGGATATTTTGGAGAAAATCTTATTTCATTTTACTGTTTAGCTACTTTATTTGCATAGATCTGGGTTTGTTTTGCATTTGTTTCGACCTTTTATTGCAGATATAAGAAGTTAGACATCCATCTTTGCTATTAGGGTTGTTTGTCATGTGCAGCTAAATTGATCTCTTTTCGTATGCTTGTGTTAATAATTCATTCTAACACATACATACACAAAGATCACTTCTACATATTCTCCAATATGTGTCATGGTCTGCACCAAGGTTTGAAAGTATCTAAAATGTATCATCATTAAGCTCTAACTATGAATTTAATGAAGAAGAAAGACTTATGCATTTGTTATATATATATATATATATATATATATATATATATATATAGTGCTAGATATTACATTTATTAAACAAATATACATTAGCTTATATATCATCCATCATAAAAATGTAATTTAAAAATCTAGCTATCATTTTCACATATCCTCAATTTTTTAAACCATCACATTATAGTCCATATATATACCTCCAAAATTAGTAAAATTACACATTCCCGAATAGAAATTTACAATGAGAATCAGAGAATCCATTCATAATTGAGAAAATGTAGTTCTTAATTGTAGAAAATAATGGAAAAAAACAATCTCGATACAATTCCCAAAATTATAACATTGATTCATGGATTCATGATTGATGAAACTTAATTCACAATTGCAAAAAATAATAAATATAAGCAAGTTCAATATTTGTTTGTAGCATTATAATTTCTTAGCTCCTTTAGTACATTTTTGTAGAATACATTAAGATATTTGAGTTAGTGTAAAAAACAATCTTCTCCTATGATTCACTGGTTTATTGATTTTATAATTGTTAATATTTGTTGTATAAAGCATGTAGATGCGTACTATAAATCTTATCATATTGTATTCCTAGTGGGTCTTTGGACATAGTAGAAAAAACTCATCAATCACATCATGGAATCTTGCATGCTAAAATCTAAAAGTGAATTTAAAAACACTCACCTACATTTAACTGTCCATATTTATTTTCAAACTACATAAATTCAGTGAAATTCAAAAATATATGGTATGAAATTGCAATTAGAAGATTATCTTTAACTTGTGATAAAAATTAGTAAAAAACCATATATAATATATAAAATTAATATGATAATTATGAACATATTCAATAAACATTGATATTTCGATAAATCAAAAAATTAACTTTAAACTTGAATGTTTCTATAAAATATGGATCTGGTCTAGAATTCTCGAGTACTAGAAAACAGAAAGTAGAAAGGAAAAGCCTTACACAGATCGTGGCAATACCATTTAAAACATTGCACAGATCAGTCCACATATGAAACAAAGGATTTCTGGATATGAACGACAAAACAATAGTTCACATCATTCATCTAGGGTGACGGAGTAATATGGAAAGCTCCTACACCATGACTATTACTATTAGCACAATCAAGTAAATCAATTGAGTCGTAGTTGGTGAAGATCAACCGGTATTGGGTGTTGTTTGAGTCCTTTATAATAGGTTGAATAACATAAAAATAAAAATAATGAAGGTTTTATAAGATTAATAAAGGATTAGAATAATTAGTAATTTTACACTTATTAATTTGATGTGTGTTTATCAAAAAGTTGTATAGTAAATTTATAATCAAATTATATAAATGTGAAAATTTATAATGGATTTAGAGAGAAAGAAATTATTATTTAAAACTTTATCCATTAATATAGAGAAGATGACTAAAATGTGCTAGCATCTTTGATTCCTAACTATAGAATCAAAATTTGATTTAAATAAATAAATAATGTGCAAATGTTTAATAAAAAAAGCTTACAAAAATAATAAACATGTTCGGGATTCCTTTCCTCATGGAGGGTGCTTATCAACTGTGCAAATTAAAAGTGATGAAGGAAATCAAGTTTAATGAGGGGCAACTTCTGAGAGCTTGCATGGCTACCTTGTTGCAATGAGGATTGACTCAACCTTAGAAATTTTTCATCTGCATTGTCTATAAGCGTGTGACAAATCAAGAAGGTATGGTTGCGCGATGATTCATACATTCGAAGGCTCAAAGTTACAATTATGACTACGGATGGGCATGGACGAAGCTATAATATAGAGAAGTAGAGAGAAGATCATTGCACAACTGATCAAAGGAATTTGGATTCAATTATAACCCATCAATTGACACGACATCGAGTCCTCAAGAATTGTAGCTTTGAGCTATCATGGCAAGCATCTAGGAAACATGCAAACATGAGCTTTAACTCTCAAAATTCATCTCAACAGTCTGAGGCTCTCTATGTTCTTGCAGGTATTTCCTTTTCATGGATCTCTTTTACTTAGGTTCAACCTCATATTTATTATTCTCTGCAACTCCTTTCAATATTGTCATCATTTTCTATTTTCTTTGTTTTCTCCTGCATGCTATTTTGGGTTCTAGTTTTATATCCCCTTCCTCGGCCTTTTGTTCTTAGGGGGTTTTCTCTCGGAAACTTCTCTGTGAACCTACCTTGCTTTCCTCACTAGATGTTAGATTTTTTATACTATTATCCTCTCTTGTTTCTAGGCCCTCGTCCCTTTTCAAATGAGTGTTCCCCTCTTCCTCTTTTTTATCCCTCCCTCCCCAATATCCCATAAAAATGCTCCCTTCTCCATTATGGTTCATCATCGATTGGTTAGCTCCTCGAGACAAGGTCATATAGGTAGGCATAGTGCTCCACCACCTCTCATTTTTAGCCTCCCTACCCTATGTGGTACCTGTACTTAGGCCTCTTCCAAAGTCGCTATGGGGCGGTATAGAAGAATAACATCTAAAGTTGTCCATAGGGAAATCTCATACATTGAAGACCAAGTCAAGCAAACTTGTTAATTTATTGAAAAAACTGACATGGAGTGAGAAACTAGAGATTGGATCCCTGATGTGAGTAATTATACTAGGTCTAGAGCATCTGGGCCCTACATGCATAGAATAAATTTGTAATGGCCTGCTACAACTCTCAACTCTCATGGGGAGGGTTCTCACTGACAGAGCAGACACTTAGCATAAACTCATAAAAGAATCATCAAATTATTATACATGCTTATGCTTGATTTGAGAGTCAGTTGTCTGAAGAGGCATGTTTTTGTCGACTTGTGTTTGGTCGACGAATGTTGACACCAAGATGTGAGAGTACATGACGATGTTCACATGATGTGAAATTAGTTGCTTTGAAGGAGCAAGAGGATATGTCGTCAAGTTGTTTCTTGCATGTGTTTGTGACTAGATGTCAAAGAGAAACGTTTGCAACCATTCTAAACCATGTTATGTGTTGATGCTAAGATGAGAAAGAGATGGTGAATGCATTCTTCCAGATGTGGAATTCGGAACCGTGGAGGTAAAATAATGGTTATTTATTTTCTTGTTATTATTGATATTTGAATTCATTGTTGTAGTTCACTCAGATGGGCTTATTGGAAAAGTGGTTTCCAAAAGAGAAGCTTGCATCAAATGCATGTGTATGCTAAGGAGGAACATGATTCTCAGTGGGAAGGCAAGGCGACTTTCCAAGCATAGAGGGATCACATTGGTACAACAAAAATAATTATATCAGACAACAAGAGCTGGATTTGGGTCAGCAACAAAAGGATAACAGTGGTTGAAAAGCCAATCCATTGGCAAGGCAAGGCATGTGAGTGACCGAAGTGGTTGTCATGATGATATCTCCAAGTAGAATCAAGATGATAGAACTTGGGAGGCAGAAGAGTATTGAGCTCTTAGAGATAACCAGCTTTTGTGGGTCCAAAATCATGTCAGTGGGAAGGTTTGATCGAAATATAAATCAGGGGAATTTTTTTTTTCAGAATTTAAATTGTTCAAAATGGTGTGGAACCTAAATAACAGCCACCGGCTCGTCGCCCTGATTCTAGTGCAATTCATTTCGTCGAAAACTGACTCCGTATGAAGGAGTTAGAGCTCGTTGACCGTCGTGCAGAACATGCAAAATTTGAGCAGATACTGACAAGGATGCTGATTAGGAATCCGTACAACCCAATTAGAAAAAAGGAATATTCCCACAGGTGGGCCAATGTGGTGGCGCCACTTGTCTTGTTATGATTGGTGGAATTCTGGATGTGTTGGCTAGTTGTGATTGGTTGTTGGAAGAGCCAATGGGATGCTAACACATGGCTAGCCCGGAGGCCACCACGTGCCCATCCCAAAGGCGGAAATGTGGCTAAGGGTCAAAGGCCAACATATATTTGGTGGGGAAAATTTTTATGGAGGCGCAGGGCTCGACCCTGCGACTTCCCGCACACCATGCCCATGGTTTACCACCAAGACACCACCATATGTCTTAGTAGACATGGGGCACAAGTCCTATTTAAGTTTTCAATTTGAAATGGGCGGGCAACGAATGGGGCCAGCCTCATGGGGCGAGCCCCTCATCATATGACTGCGGATCATAACCAGAGGTGGAGGCCAGCACTAATTATGCCATTAGCGCATTAAGCCACCCAATAATCACGCTTAGAACCTAGATAATTTCGAGTTTAATTCGACGAAATTTTTGGCGGAGCGCCAACTTCGAAAGAATTTGCTAAATTAACTCCAGTTAACTCTAGTCTGCCAGATTTTGTGGAGGTTTTCTAAGAGAAACTATGAGATGTCATAACTTGGGCAGTTTTTGACCAAATTGAGTATAGGAAGAGGCTAGGTAGCCATTTTTGGGCATTCTGAACTCATTGGAACATGTTTTAGAGGCAAATGAGCACTTCTTGATGGTGTTTTCTCCACTTGAAGATAAAATATGCCCAGGGCCACCAGGAGAGGAGGCCATGCCCAGAGAACCTATAGACCAATTGAATAACCATAAGAGGCTACTCAGGGGTTTATGTATGCTCTGAATCCATTGATAACTTATGTTTTCTATTTAGAGCACATATTCAAGTTCAAATTGTAGGTTGAACCAGGAGGGTGTATGGATCATTCAGATTTTGAGCCAGTTCTTGGAGAATTTTGAGATGGAGATGATCTTGCATGGATCTTCCAACCTCCATATGTTTGCAGCAACAACCTTTGTAGCAGTGTTGTAGCATTTTTCTCATATTTTCTCTTTATGTGTTTTAGAGAAAAATATTGTTGATGTACTTACAATTATTGAACTACAAATTTATTATTCTTTCATATTTGAGTAAGAAGTATTGGTAACATGCCCATGTGTTGCTGATAGTTTCAGGCTTGACTAGAGGTCAATAAGTGTATGGTAAAGGGAATTTGCAGGAGTTGTTTCTTTTTAGGATAAACTTACCATTTCAGTTCAACACATTGATGTACTCTTCATTTTGAGTTTTGAGCATAATAACAATGAATCATGCCTTAGAGTTGATTTAAGGAGATGTAGCCCAGGCGGAGCGAACTCATTCATCAAATGGCTTATGTCTTGTTGTATGATGTATTTTCCTTTCATGTGCTTAATGGTTTCATGTCTACAACTATTTCATGGAATTACACATTAAAGGACAACAAAAAGAAATTCTAGTGATAATTTGAAAGCTGAGTAAGATTCCTATGCACATAAGAAACACATTTTTAATACTGATGAGGGAGCTTGCATACATTAACAAGTTTTTCATTCAAATCAAGTTGGCATCAGAGCTCCAGGTTCATTTTTTCTTGTGTTGCTTTGTGCAAAGAGGGTTGTCTATTTGTAAGGTGAAAATTCTTACCAGGTTGAAGCTCCAGAGACGAAAAGGAAAACTTATTGGTATAGCTTCCAAAGTAAGAACAAGGAGAAGGAGGCTAGAGTTCCCACAAGCTCCACCTCAAGTTTGACCTTCAGAAAGTATTAAGGCTTCGAAGAGAATATCTCAAGGAGAAGAGCCTACAAGTATCACAAGGGAAGAAGGTAAAAATAATGGTGTTTCACGACCATATTTGATCAGGAGCTCAAGTCCGAGCTATGGAAAAAGATCAAAATTGAAAGTGTTCAAAATCACTTGCAACTTGAACGATCAGATAGGCCTCGTCGCTGCGAACGACACTAAAAAATCCGACATCGTATGTGAAAGTTATGCAGGTTTGAAGTTTTCAGTATCCTTCAAAAATATAGTTTGACCAAGGTTGACTTTGACTTTGGAATTATTTAAAAAATAATATTCCTCAAAATATTCCTCAAAATATTCTCTAAAATATTCCATCTAGACGAATCAACAATTGACAGGTGGTAGGTGTTCATTTGATAGTGGGTTGACTGTGTATTTTTCGGACCAATCATGGGCTGCCATGTGGCAGGCCCGGAGGCCAACACGTGGATCCCAGGCAGTGGAAGAATTGACATGTAAATTTTTTGTGAGTCTGCAGGTTTGAACCCCAGACCTCCTGCCGACTAACAAAGTTCTCCAACCAACTTGGCTATAGTATGTTTCTTAACATTAGAGTGGCAGCGGTACTATTTCATGTATTGTAAACAATGTGCTGACAGAAAAGGGGGCCAACCCCCACATCAAACACATATCCATACAACCATACTCTAGTGACCAAGTGTCTAAGAACCGGCAGAGTTGGTTAATGCCAATTAATTAGCATTTAAACGTGGCTTAGCCACTAATCCGAATCATTAGCACCAATTACGTTTTGTTTTTTAAAATAGGTTTAAACCGCCCTAATCCTTATTTAAATTAATCTAATCTAGAATTAAGAATTGACGGCAGTTATGGCGGATCCGATAATTTCGGTCAGTCAGCCAACTTTATTGCTGCTAATTGAAGTTGCTCCACTTTTAGTGGAGGTTTTTGGGGATAATTGGGCAGAATGTTGTTTTGATCATAACTTCTCCAATATTGGACATATTTGGACGAAATTTTGGTCAATTTTGGGTATTATGAGAATTATGGAATGTTTGGGATAGGTTCCAGAGGCAGTAGAGGTGTTATACAACCATTTTTGCTTCAGTGAAGTTTGGAGAGCCATCAGGGCCATTGGGGAAATGGAGCTGTATTGAGTTGTACCTCACTGTTTGAGGTGAACCAAAAACCATTTTCAACTAATTTCTACCTTCTGAACCTAATGGAAGAGGTTTTAGGATTTTTTGAGGACTTCTATAGCTCGAAAAGCTGAAGAGGAGTTCAAAGAGCCATCAGGGCCTTGTTGAAGAAAGCACTGTATCTGGTAATTTTTAACTGTTTAGTGTATATGGAAAGACATTTTTAGCATTTTCATGTCTTCTGAATTTGTATTTACAGTTAGATTTTCCTATTGAGGCACTTTCAATCACCTAATATGGTTTGTTGTTTTACATTTCATGTTGCATGTTTACGCCAAGAAGGTGATTGAAAGTGGAGTATGTTGACTCACTTTATTGCAACAAAATTTGTTCATTTCCGCTTTAAGTACATGTACATATGAATGGGTTTCTTATACTTATGATTATACTTGTGAGAGAGTTGAAGAATTGTATACATGCATGAGAGTTTGTGTGTATGAACAGTG
The DNA here is from genome assembly GCA_034641835.2 of Pinus albicaulis. Taxonomy (NCBI): domain Eukaryota; kingdom Viridiplantae; phylum Streptophyta; class Pinopsida; order Pinales; family Pinaceae; genus Pinus; species Pinus albicaulis. Next base: position 394,864,385 of record CM076569.1, on the reverse strand, counting down.
GATTTTTTATGGTTTCATTGTGCTTGAACATGCATGAGTAATTGACATGTGTTGGTTGATTTTGTGTTGCATGCATGTCATATCGACTTGAAAGAGTTGATTTTGTGTTCAAAGATGGAAAGGAGATGTTGATGAAGTGTTTCATGAGATGTGAAATTCTTTTTGTTTGGGAAAAGAATTGTCAAATTATTATACATGCTTATGCATGACTTGAGAGTCAGTTGTCTGAAGTGGCATGTTTTTTTCGACTTGTGTTTGGTCGATGAATGTTGACACCAATATGTGAGAGTACATGATGATGTTCAGATGATGCGAAATTAGTTGCTTTGAAGGAGCAAGAGGATATGTCGATAATTTTTTTCTTGCATGTGTGTTTGTGACAAGATGTCAAAAAGAAAAGTTTGCAGCCATTGTAAACCATGTTATGTGTTGACGACAAGAAGAGAAGGAGACGACGAATGCATTGTTCCATATGTTGAATTTGGAACCGTGGAGGTAAAATAATGGTCATTTTTTTTCTTGTTATTACTGATATTTTAATTCATTATTGTAGTTCACTCATATGGGCTTATTGGAAAAGTGGTTTCCAAAAGAGAAGCTTGCATCGAATGCATGTGTATGCTAAGGAGGAACATGATTCTCAGTGGGAAGGCAAGGCAACTTTCTAAGCACAGAGGGATCATAGTGGTACAACAAAAAGAGTTATATTAGATAACAAGTGTTGGATTTGGTTCAACAACAAAAGGAGAAAAGCGGTTGAAGAGCCAAGCCATTGAAAAGGCAAGGCATGTTAGTGACCGAAGTGGTTGTCATGATTATTTCTCCAAGTAGAATCAAGATGATAGAACTTGGGAGACAGAAGAGTATTGAGCTCTCAGAGATAACTAGCTTTTGTGGGTCCAAAATCATGTTAGTGGGAAGGTGTGATCAGAATCTAAATCAAGGGAAAAAAATTTCTCAAAATTCAAAGTGTTCAGAATGGTATGGAACCTGAACGAATGCGTCTTGCTTGTCGCCTTGATTCTGATTCAATTTTTTTCGTCGAAAAATGACTCCATATGAAGGAGTTAGAGCCCTTTGACTGCCATGAATAATAGACAAAATTTGAGCAGATGCTGACTAGGCATCCATACAGACCAGTCAACAAAAAGGAATATTACCATAGGTGGGCCAATGTGGTGGCGCCAATTTTCTTGTTGTGATTGGTGGAACTTTGGATGTGTTGGAAAGTTATGATTGGCTATTGGAAGAGCCAATGGGATCCTGACACGTGGCCAACCCGGACGCCGCCACATGCCCCTCCCAAAGGTGAAAATGTGGCTAAGGGTCAAAGGCCAAAATATGTTTGGTGGGGAAAATTTTTATGGAGACATAGGGCTTGACCCCATGACCTCCCGCACACCATGCCCACGGTTTACCACCAAGCCACTACCATATGTCTTAATAGACATGGGGCGCAAGTCTTATTTAAGTTTTCAATTTGAAATGGGCAGGGAATGAATGGGGCCATCCCCTCACCATAAGATCACGGATCATAACCAGAGGCAGAGGCCAACGCTAATTGCACCATTAGCACCTTAAGCCACCCAATAATCACACTTAGGAACTAGTTAACTTTGAGTTTAATTTAGCGGAGTTTTTGGCAGAGCACTAGCTTCGGTGAAATTTTCTAAATTAACTCCAGTTAACTCGAGTCTGCCAGATTTGGCAGAGGTCTTCTAGGAGAAACTATCAGATGTCATAAGTTGGGAATTTTTCTACCAAATTGATTAAAGGAAGAGGTTAGGTAGCCATTTTTGGGCACTTTTGACTCATTCGAATAAGTTTCAGAGGCAGAGGATCACTTCTTGATGGAGTTTTCCCCACTTGAAGATAAAAGATGCCCAAGGCCACCAGGAGAGAAGGCCATGCCTAGAGAACTTGTAGATTAAATTGAAGAACTAGAAGAGGCTACTGAGGGGTTTATGGATGCTCTGAATCCATTGGTAACTTCTGTTTTCTATTTAGAGCACAAATTCAAGTTCAAATTGCAGGTTGAACCAAGAGGGTGTATGGATCATTCAGATGTTGAGCCAATTATTGGAGGATTTTGAGATGGAGATGATCTTGTAGGGATCTTCCAACCTTCATATGTTAGCAGCAGTGTTGTAGCATTTTTCTCATATTTTCTCTTTATGTGTTTTATAGAAAAATATTGTTGATGTACTTACAATAATTGTAGTACAAATTTGATGCTCTATCATATTTGAGTAATGGATCTTGGTAAGATGCCCATGTGTTGCTGATAGTTTTAGGCTTGAATATAGGTCAGTAAGTGTATGGTAAAGGGACTTTGTAGGAGTTGTTTCCTTTTAGGAGAAACTTATCATTTCAGTTCAACACATTAATGTACTCTTCAATTTTAGTTTTGAGCATAATAACAATGAATCATGCCTTAGAGCTGATTCAAGGAGATGTAGCATAGGCGGGGCGAACTCCTTCATCAAATGACTTGTGTCTTGTTGTATGATGTATTTTCCTTTCATGTGCTTAATGGTTTCATGTCTACAAATGTTTCATGGAATTACACATTGAAGGACAACAAAAATAAATTCTAGTGATAATCTAAAATCTCAGTAAGATTCCTATGCACACAAGAAACACATTTTTAACACTAATGAGGGAGCTTGCATAGAATTAACAAGTTTTTCCATATATAGATCACCAAAAAAAAACTATCCATCTTGTATCTTTGTATTTTTTAAATAATATGACATTTTTTATATTAAAAAAGTAAAATAAACATTTTCATGATTTCATCCAACTCTAGGGGTAGTTTTGGTCAGTTGTTTTGACTTTACAATTTGATTTGACACAAGCTTCGATGCCTACACCACTCATGGATATGGTTTGTTATTTGAGTTGTATTGTTCCGATGGCAAGATTTAGTGATGTTGGGAAAGAATTTGGTATCCTCAAACCAGCCTAGAAGCAGGCAGTGCTGGTGTAACCTGTTGTCGGCAAAGCCATCCTTCTCCCCTCTCAACTAGTTGTGTTGGGATGTTGCTACATTGGTATTGTTTATTAATTTTTTTAATAAAATCTATTAAAATTTGTAATATTTAATTATTAAATTGATATTTTAGAAATTAAATTTTTTTTTTTAATATTTGAAAATATGAATTTTTATTTTACCAATAATAAAAACAAATATTTGTGTAATCATTGATTTCATGGTATTTAATATGAAATTGTCATATATAAAATTAATTTAAAAAAATAAAGATTGATCTTTTTTATTATTCTCACTTAATTATATTTATTTTAAGTTTATTTGTTTTTAATACATTATTCAATGTTAAGACGATGGCCATTTTTTGTCATTAATTTTTTTGGCATACGTTACTATTAGCATAGTTATTTAAATTAAATGGATGGTAAATGTTGATAAACATCAATACATAAATCAACATCAAAACACTTAGTACATGGCTTTATTTTGAATTATTTGTATTTCATGGTACTTAGTGAATTGGAAACTTTAGAGGATTGTCTATGTAAGACTCGTCAAGATTCAAAAATTTTCCACAGAGACTAACATGTATTTGGAGAAAAAGGCTGCGGTGGAGGGGGAATTAAACCCACTACCTACCACTCTAGTTGTTGTCATTTGACATTATTTTGAATTATTATTAATAATTCAGTAGAGAGACTCTCTCTAGCCGAGTATCGAAGAGATGTTGTAATTCCATGTCCTATCATGTTTAACATTTTGACTAGGATAGTGTCTTCTCCTATCCTGCTTAACATTTTAAAACGGTCAAAATACATTAAAAATAAATAAATAAATAAATAAGATTATTAATTAAAATAAAATTGAGGAAAAATAGTCAATTTACCCTTAGAATTTGTGTGTTATGTAAGCGTTTTAACTTCGAGTTTTGAGGATCCATGGTTTTTCCCATGGTATTCTTCTCTAAGGGTGAATCCAATGACTTTTCCACACATAAAAAACACAAAGCGTCATTTTTCTGCTCAATTTGAGATTTGAATCCTTTTGTGCAAGAGCTATCTATTTATCTACCTATATATATAGACATAAAATTCAAAGAGAAACTTTGCCTTAGCATGAAAAGGTGTGACTTTGTCCAAGCATCAATTTTTCATAGTATGAACTTGGTAGATTGCACAATTTACTTGTGAATTATTTTTTTTCAAAGGCATTTTACATTTATTGCAATAAAACTATAGTGTTCATGTATGAAAAATTCAATAATATGACATATGTTGTAGGTTGAGAAATAAATTAAATCACAAATTTGTGCATCTAGAGTTTGTATGAATAAAAAACCATCCTTAGAAATAATGATGAAATAATGTATATAGAAAGGATCAACCATCATGCTTCTTAAGATCTTTCATCGGGCCTCTTCAACTTGGCGTTCATTCACTTCCATGCCTAGCCTCTCATAAGGCAGTCTCTCTTTTTTGTTAATAACCAATTGCTTCGAAAGGGTGGGTTGTTAACTCTAAGTAGTGTATGGCCCCCAGACCCTCTCTTCACCTCTTAAAACACGAAACAAACTTCATTCTCACAACACACACTTTAATGGAACTATGATATCCATTCAACTTGCTTTACACAATTGCAAAATTTTAAGCCAATGTATAGTAGTAGTCCACTAAAGAAACCACATGGATCTCCCTTCCACTACATTCCAAAATTCCCCCCTCTATAAACACAACCTTAACATTCAAACCTTAGACTTGGATCCATTAGTGCTCTAAATTTTTTATCAAATTAGACCAGTGGCCCTTTTTTCTTGTAGATCAAACCTGGTACGAAATCTTGTTTGTTTGCAGAGCATACATGTTCATTTCATGCCAAGTAAAAAAATCATCCATTCATTTCATTCTTGTCTTTAGCCCATAATTTTAGGATAGGTCTTAGGGTTATTCATGTACCATGTGGGATTGAAAATTAAAAATTTAACTGCAAGGGATTGTCTCTCCATGACTATGGAGGTAACACCCTTTCAATGCTTCTTAATTAGGCCAAAAAAAATTACGAAAAAATATTTATAATTTGGTTGAAAGGGACTCTATTACACCCTCCTCCCACATCTACCCAAGTAACCGGCCAATCAGGGTAAACATGTGATGAGATCCAACTATGATGAGATTCAACCTCCTAGGTGACCTTAAGGAAGTGGAATCGACGGAAACACATCACACATACATTGTACATGAAAAATAACACCCCTAGGAGACAACCAAACCACTGAACTTTTGAGCCCTTAAACCTCTGGACGCATGCACAAGCCTGCATGCATGCATCTCGGAGGCTCTGGACACATGTACAAACCTGCATGCCTATGTCCGGGGAATATTTCGATAAGTGTTGTTCTAGAGTCTGCGGAATTTAAGGCACTTTTTAAGCCAATAATTTTGGCCAATGTTGATAACTTGCTAAAACTTCTGGAATCAATTAAACACATGAAACAAGGCTAATAAACCAAAAACCAACTCCAAGAATAAGCCCGACCATCCCCAAGAGGGAATGAAATTTTCCCAAACATGTCATAAATATGAAAGCTACAGGTATAAACAACAAATCTGAGCCCAATCCGCGATGGTTGTGATGTCTGGCCGTGAGGTTGAATCATTGGATGAGGGTTGAGGCAGTTTGGCCTCTGGAAGCCTTGGATTGGTTTTGATTGATGTGTTTGATGAGATCCCACATTCATGCTTGGAATATGGCATAGGGGTGATTGGTTGAAGAGATATTTGGCTCAACCAATCTATGGTCAAGTGGAATGTGGTAGTACCATCTCCGGTTGGTTTTTACACTCATCAATGAAAAGCTCATTCCCTTGGTATTTGATATGTAAATGCACTGGTTTATATGTGGATTCTATGGTTATTGTATCTATGGCATTTATGTTGTTAGTATGTTGGTTATAATCATGTATTTTAACAGTGATGATGTATGGCTTTCCCCATGTTATTACTTGTAAATGAATGCTCAAAGTATCTATGGTCAAATAGATGGTATTGAAACTAATGATGTAAGGGATTAATGCTTCTTAGCGATTCTCAGATAAGTATGAGACCCCTATGCTATGTTATGATGTTTATACATGTAGCTTTCATGATTGTGACATGTTTGACGAAATGCATGCCAATGCTAGTACGACTCTAGTTTAGTCCTCATGGATTTTTTTGTAAATATATCATTGTTTGTTCATTATAATTCATCTCTGAACTTGTCATGAATTCTAGGCAGTGAACTATTTTTTGGGCTTGAAAATTCGCTCAAATCCTCGAGACGCTAACACAACAATGGGTAATTTAGTCCCTGGACATTGGCACAACGCTGCGTAATTTAGTCCTTGGACGCTGACATCTGGGCTTATGCATGTGTCCAGAGCCTCATAGATGTTGGATTGCAAGCTTTTGCATGCGTCCAAATGTCCAGAGGCTAAAAAGGTCAGTGGGACCCAGTGGCAAGATGCTTGAATGGTTGTGTTGAATCCTGGGGTTGTTATTGTTGATGTAAAATATTTTTGTAATGTGTTTCTGTAGATTCCACTTCCTTAAGGTCACCTAGGAGCTTGAGTCTGATCATAGTAGCCTCTCATCACATGTTTACCCCAGTTGGTTGGTCACTTGGGTAGATGTGGGAAGAGGGTGTATGTACGTCATTGTCTAACAGAATCATGATTATTTTATGCTAATGATTATGTATATATATATATGTATATATATTATGTATGTATGTATGTATGTATGCATGTATGTATGTATGTATGTCACTATCTGATAGGGTTTCCAATGATCTTGTGGAGGAATGATTTATTATGCAGGTGACTGGCATGAAGAGGTTCCTAGTATTATGAGGAATAAAGTGGGAAGAATAACCCTGACAGAACTACAAGGTCAGTATCATCTGGGTATGATTGATATTATATGATTATACTATGTATATGTATATGTTATGGCATGTAATTCTGAGGGGTACATCATCAGAATGAAAGAAGTGTGATCTGCAGCATGCTGAAGCATGCATGCATAGTGGAGAGACACTAAAATAAAGGTTGCTTTGTGGGGTCAGTGTTTGGTATATGGATGTGCAGTACAATTGTTGTGTATATGTTTCGCATGTTGTATATTCAGTGATTCTACCTATGGTGATGTGTACATGTAACATATGTAGTATTGTGTACATATAATGTTGTATGCTTGTTGTATATATGGTGTTGTGTGTATATTGCATATGCAGTGCTAAGTATAGATGGTGCTATGAACATGTTGGATATGTGGTGATGTGTACATATGGTGATATGTACATGTTGTATATGCAGTGGTATGTACATATGGTGTTGTGTGTGTGTTTTACATATGGTGTTGTGTGCATGATTGTACATGTGGCGATGTGTGCATGTGGTGATGTGTATATGTTGTAATTGTGGTGTTGTGTGTAGGTGGTGTCATGTGCATGTGATTTTGTGCACATGTTGTGTAGTTAGTGCTATGTAAAGATGGTATTGTGTACATGTTGTACACGTGGTACTGGTATACATGTGGTGTTTCTTCATTTTGAGAGTCTTCCATATTGTTCAAAAATTCATAGAAAAATTTCAAATGTCGTTGTCTGATAAGATCATGATTGTTTTATGCTAATTATTATATATATGTATGTATCTATGTATCTGTGTGACTGTCTGACAGGGTTGTCAATGATCATTCTTGTGGAGGAATGACTTCTTATGTAGGTGAATGACATGAATAGGTTCCTGGGATTATGAGGAATCAAGTGGGAAGAATAACCATCACATATCTACAAGGTCAGTATCATGTGAGTATGATTGATATTATATGATTATATTATGTATATGTCTATGTTATGGCAGGTAATTTTGAGGAGTACATCAACGAAATCAAAGCAATGTGATTTGTGGCATGCTGAAACATGCATGCATAGTGGAGAGACACTAGAAGCAAGGTTGCTTTTTGGGGGCAGTGTGTGGTCTATGATGTGCAGTACAACTGTTGTGTATATGTTGCACATGTTGTAGGTTTTAACCCTATACATAAATTACTTGCAAACAAACTCTTAAAACAAAAAATAAACAATAGCGATAGAATAAAACATAAAACATATATACATAGATATTTTTGAATTTATCGGGACTACCGGCTTGCTTTTTCATTATAATCCTTTTAGTGTTACAACACATATGTATACATGTTGAAGCATTCATAAATGCCAATCCATTAACCCTGGATTATAACCTAACCGTAGTTCCCTTGACCAGATCTACAGAATACCAAGAGCAGAAAACCATCATGCCTAGAACCATGTGCAAACCTATGCACAAAACCATAGGTGGGTCCACCCACCTAATATAGGGTCTATTTTTTTTTCGAGGAACTGCATCAAAACCTGTGCCTCCCGCCCCCCTACAAACCCCGACGGAAAGTTTTCTTTGGCATAAGAATAGCGCCCCCTCCCCCCGCTTCTCGCATGGAGCTACTCGTGGAAATAATATAACATACACCCAAGATTCTCCCACTTTTTATTTTATTTCTACAGGGGGAAATGGGAGAACTTGTTCATTAGTTCAACCCTGCAACACCCATTGTTTGTCTACACCAAGAGAAATTCTCAGTGCTCACAAGATTCTTCAATGCATATGTAGCATTCTTCAAAGTGTCCACCTTTACCAACAACACCTTTTTATCCTCAACCATATCTGTCACAAAGTGATACTGAACATCAATGTGCTTTGTCTTTTAATGATAAGCAGGGTTCTTAGCCAATAAAATTGCACTTTGGATATCACATTCTATCCTTATAGCTCATTGCACCAACCCCATACTTGAACACAATCTCTTCAACCAAACTGCTTCCTTGCTTGCATGAGTGGCTTTCATGTATTCTGCCTCTGTAGTTGAAAGATTCACTACATAATATATTTTACTCATCCAACTAAAGCTAGTCGTGAAAAGAATATAACACACACCCAATACATGTTGTATATTCAGTGATTGTACCTATGGTGATGTGTACATGTAACATATGTAGTATTGTGTACATATGATGTTGTATGCATGTTTTATATATGGTGTTGTGTATATATTGCATATGCAGTGCTAAGTATAGATGTTGCTATGTACATGTTGGATATGCATTGTTGTGTACATATGGTGCTATGTACATGTTGTATATGCAGTGTTATGTACATAAGGTGTTGTGTTCGTGTTGTACATATGGTTCTATGTACATATGGTGTTGTGTGCATGATTGTACATCTGGTGATAATTGTACATGGCACCACTTGTGTGCATTTTACATGTGGTGATGTGTGCATATCATCACCACGTGCACAATGCACACATATAGTGCTATGTACAATCATCACCACATGTGCATGAAATCATCACCACATGTACAATGCAATCATCAGCACATGTAATAATCACCACATGCAATCATCACCACATGTACAATGCAATCATCACAACATCACCACATCTACAATGCAATCATCACAACATCACCACATGTACATGAAATCATCGCCACATGTACAATGAAATCAGCACCACATGTAACATATCCACACATATGGAAGAATTTTCATTCTAATAACCTTCCACATTTTTCAAAGCTTCATAGTGATTGTTCATTGTAGGGGTCTCCTTATTATAGGAGAAATGGGTCCTATGGTTGCAACAATGATTGTTTGGGGGCCTAAATTTATCCTAAGACTCAATTGTTAGATGGTTCTATGGAGAAAGAGGATTGACAAGTGGGAAATTGCAAAATAGATTCCCATAATTGTGGCATCTCTAAAAGAGAAATGAGACATGTTCGTAATATATGTGTTGTAGTAAATTATCATTCTGAAATGATATTTCAATGGATTCCAAAAGCAACTATGAGATGTTCATGTAAACAAAAATTCTTACACAGGAGGTGTACCTTTTCCTCTTAGTGATCCCGAAGGATTTGATGTAGTTCCTAGTCATGTTGCCATTACCCATCAAGATTTCCTCTAGCCAATATTTAATGGGAAGGACATAAAGATGGATTTAGACAAGGGAAACTAGAAATTTCTCACTTTTGGGATAGGCTAGTTTTGGGATCACATAAATTTATCCTAGCCAGGTAAGAGATGCTTTTTTCTCTGGTTCAGATCTTCCTCTACAATGGTATACTCATCCACAGCAATGCCAAAATCCCAATCATTGTGCCCCTTCCACATCTTCCATGTGATATTGGTGTTAGAACTCTTTTAAAAGTGAGCCACTTGAGTGAGGCCACAATTTATAATAAATTCCATTAATTTTTTGACAAGGAAGTGTGGTGTGGAGAGGTAAGAGTTGTTGTCGAGAATCAATCCAACACATGGTCAGCCCTCCATTATGAATTTCCAAAAATGTGTGCCTCTGAAAAAGAGAATTGTTTTTCCTATAAGATTCCATATGGACGAACCTAAAGTACTATATTGTGATCATAACTTTGAAATTAGACTAAGACCATTGCTATATTTATTATTCCATATGCACTTCAATTGATACTTGCCACCTTGTATCTAGCGCCAACAAAACTTGGTGCCCATGATGCTACTAATTTTTTAAGGATCCCTTAGTCCAATGCCACTGAAATATTTTGGAAGACAAATTTTCTCATAGACCACCAAAGCTCATTTACACTCCTAGGATGCTCCTCCCCATAAAAATGATCTTTAGAGGTTTCTTACTAATCCCATTATTCCTTTCAGTGTTTTCAGCACAGATATACAATATATGGCTAGAGCTTGCAACACAAAATTTATAAGGATTAAACGGATTGGTATATTCAAGCCTCTGAAAGTCCAATTTTCAAGCTTGGATAAGAGTTTATCCCTGAAATCCAGCCACAAAATGGCTTTCTTATAGTTTTCAGTGAGGGGAGCTTGAAGATATATCACTAGAATATTGACATGTTGGGAGCCGAGAAAGCGAGTCATATGAGATTTTATGCCCACATGAGTTTCAAAAAGAACATTTGTGATTTGGTAAGATTGGCAAAGATTCTTGAGGTAGCCAGAAAATCCTCGAGGAATTTCTTAAGAGCACTTACCAATTCAACGATATACAACCCCATCATCATTGTGTCATCAATGAACTATTGATGCAATATAGGAGTCATGTTTCTTGTGATGTTTATCCCTTTGTTGTGCCCTTGAAGCACTTCCAACTTTAGATAATGCCCCAAGCCTTCCACAACGAGGAAAAAGAGGAAGGGGGAGAGGGAACCCCCTTGCCTTATTCCCCAAGAGACATCAAAAGTGCAAGAGGGGGAGTCATTGACGAGGATGGATGAAAAAGGGAAAGAGAACAAGGAAAATTCCCAAGCAGTCCATGATTCAAAAAAGCCAAAGGATATGAGGACATGGAAGAGGTTAGACCAACTTAACTTATTAAAGGCCTTGGAAAAATCAAGTTTGATCATGATGCCTTGCTTCTTGAACTTTTTAAGGGTGTAGATCAACTCATGTGAAACCACAATCTTATCAAGGATGTGTTTCCCTTCAACATACCTCAATTGTTCCTTCGAAATGAAGGTTGAGAGTAGTGGTTTCAAAGGATTGGCAATAATCTTGGATAATATTTTATAGATCACATTGCGTAGGGCTATTGGGAAAAATATACCTAGGTCCATAGTAGTTGCAGATTTAGGAATTAAGGTGAATAAAGTGGAATTGAGGCTCTTCAACACTAATTTTGATTGGTGGGATTCCTCAACTAGTGCATGGATCTCTGGACCTAGAAAATGATAGTAAGCCTAGAATAATTCAGAAGTGAATATATTCGGTCCCGTATTTTTTTCCCTAGGAGATTCATGACCACCTCCTCGACCTCTTGAAATGAGATTTCCCACATGAGTGCTAAGTTTTTGTCTTTCGTCATTGGATTAGAAATTTGCCATAGAATTTTTCCAATGGAAGTGTGCATATGTGGGACTAGCTCTTGTAGAAGGTTCTTGTAGAAATCAATCAGTTCCTTTTCTATGTTAGAATGAGTTGTGAGCTCGTGACCATTAGACCGATTGAGGTATAAAATTATGTTATGGTGACAATGTCTAATCATTGACCTATGGAAGAACATTGTATTTCACTCTCCCTCTTTGAGCCAATTAATGATGGATTTATGTCTTCATAAAAGCTCCTCTTGCAAACACCTTTGCTCCAACTATGCGATTAACTTATTAACTTGACAGACAAGATCCTCAATACGTCCTTCAAGAATTATCTATTGCTATAGAATTTCCAATTGTGCTTCTAGCTTATTTTTATCTTCCAAGACATTTCTAAATTCCTCATTGATTCCATTTCTTAATATCACCTTTGAGAATTTTTAGTTTCTGTTAAAAATTATACATGGGGGAGTTTCTAGGATTGTGGCATCTCTAACAGTGGAATGAGACATGTTCATAATATATGGGTTGTAGTATATTCTCATTGTGCAACGATATGTCAATGGATTCCAAAAGAAACTATGAGATGTTCATGTAAACACAAATTATGGATAGGATGTGTTCCTTTTTCTCTTAGTGATCCCAAAGGATTTGACATTAGAGGAATTTTTAGCTTAAAAGTGCCCATGAAATTTTCACATAATTTCCATGTCATAATATGTAAACCAATAAAAATCCTTCAAATTTAAAAATAGGTACATGTAAATATTTTGGAGGGAAAATAAGAAAAACTACTTTTTTTTAATTGTATTTTTAGCTTATCTCCTTATAAGTTTACTCAAATTTCAAGTGCATACACTCGTTGGATGTGAAATTAAATTCCACATCCAATGAGCACTCATCATGCATACTTTTGAGAAGAGACAGGTTGATAAAAAATGAAGATACATTAAAAAAAACGTGTTCACTTCAATTTTTATTAATGTGGGTCTTCTCAAAAGTATGCATGATGGCTACTCATTGGATGAAGAATTTAATTCCACATCCAACGAGTGTTTACACTTGAAATTTGAGTAAACCTATAAGGAAATAAGCCAAAAATACAATTAAAAAAGTAGTTTTCTTATTTTCCCTCCAAAATTCATAACTCTTATTTTATTATTTTAACTAATATTTTATTATTTTTCCTTAGGAGGCCACTTTTAGGTTGAAATTTCCTCTAATGTGTAGTTCCTGATCGTATTGCCAATACCCATCAAGATTTCCTCTAGCCAATATTTAATGGGAAGGACATAAAGATGGATCTAGACAAGGGAAACTAGAAATTTCTCAGTTTTGGGATAGTCAAGAATTTGAAAAAGACCCTTGTTGTGCACATGAAATATGGGTCACCTTGGATGAATCTTGATCTATCCTCTATATTAGATAAAATAACCATGAAGAAGGCTTTGGCACCTATATGCAGCTCTACATGGGGGAAGGGATGGGCATGAAGACTAGTGCTCCCACCTTTGCTTCAATCTCGATATTTTCCTGATCTACCTCAAGGTTGATTGGATCTCCTTCTTTTTTAGGGTTTTTCCTTTTCTTTGCTTGCGAGTCAATATTGGAGCTCTTGTTACTGTGGTTGGTCCCCTGAGGGTCGTATTCTTCATTTTGAGATTCTTCCATATTTTTCAAAGCTTCATAACGATTGTTCGTTGTAGGGGTCTCCTTATTGTTGGAGAAAGGGGTCCTCTGGTTGCGACAACGATTGTTGGGGGGGGCTAAATTCATCCTAAGACTCAATTTCTAGATGGTTCTATGGAGCAAGAGGCTTGACAAGTGGGAAATCACAAAACATATTCCCATACTTGTGGTATCTCTGACAGCAGAAAGAGACATGTTCGTAATATATGGGTTGTAGTATATTATCATTGTGCAATGAGATGTCAATGGATTCCAAAAGAAACTATGAGATGTTCATGTAAACACAAATTTTGGAGTAAGATGTGTACCTTTTTCTCATAGTGATTTCGAAGGATTTGATGTAGTTCCTGATCGTATTTCCAATACCCATCAAGATTTCATCTAGCAAATATTTAATGGGAAGGACATAAAGATGGATCTAGACAAGGGAAACTAGAAATTTATCTGTTTTGGGATAGTCAAGAATTTGAAAAATACCCTTGCTGTACCCATGAAATATGGGTCACCTTCGATGACTCTTGATCTATCCTCTATATTGGAGAAAATAACCATGAAGAAGGTTTTGGCGCTTATCTGCAGCTCTACATAGGGGAAGGGATGGGCATGGAGATTAGTGCTCCCACCTTTGCTTCAATCTCCATATTCCTGATCTACCTCAAGGTTGATTGGATCTCCTTCTTTTTTAGGGTTTTTCTTTTCTTTGCTTGTGAGTCTAGATTGGAGCCCTCGTTACTATGGTTGGGCCCCTAAGGGTGGTATTCTTCATTCTAAGATTCTTCCATATTTTTCAAAGCTTCATAGTGATTGTAGGGGTCTCCTTATTGTTGGAGAAAGAGGATTGACAAGTGATAATCGAAAATAAAATTCCCATACTTGTGGCATCTTTGAAAATGGAATGAGACACGTTCGTAATATGTGGGTTGTAGTATATTCTCATTGTGCAATGAGATGTCAATGGATTCCAAAAGAAACTCAGGAGATATTCATATAAACACAAATTCTGGAGTAGGGTGTGTACCTTTTTCTCTTAGTGATCTCAGAGGATTTGATGTAGTTCTCGGTCATATTTCCAATACCCATCAAGATTTCCTATAGCTAATATTTAATGGGAAGGACATAAAGATGGATCTAGAAAAGGGAAACTAGAAATTTCTCAGTTTTGAGACAGTCAAGAATTTGAAAAAGACCCTTGTTGTACTCATGAAATATGGGTCACCTTTGATGACTCTTGATCTATCCTCTATATTGGAGAAAATAACCATGAAGAAGGTTTTAGCGCCTATCTGCAGCTCTACATGGGGGAAGGGATGTGCACGGAGACTAGTGCTCCCACCTTTGCTTCAATCTCTATATTTTCTTGATATACTTCAAGGTTGATTGTATCTCCTTCCTTTTTAGGGTTTTTCATTTTATTTGCTTGTGAGTCTAGATTGGAGCCCTTGTTACTGTGGTTGGGCCCCTGAGGGTGGTATTCTTCATTATAAGATTCTTCCATATTTTTCAAAGCTTCATAGCGATTGTTCGTTGTAGGGGTCTCCATATTGTTGGAGAAAGGGGTCCTCTGGTTGGGACAACGATTGTTTGGGGGGCATAAATTCATCCTAAGACTCAATTGTTAGCTAGTTCTATGGAGCAAGAGGATTGACAAGTTGGAAATCGCAAAACATATTCCCATACTTGTGGCATCTCTTATGGCGGAATGATACATGTTCATAATATATGGGTTGTAGCATATTCTCATTGTGTAATGAGATGTCAATGGATTCCAAAAGAAACTACGAGATGTTCATGTAAACATAAATTTTGGAGTAGGATGTGTACCTTTTGTTCTTAGTGATCCTGAAGGATTTGGTGTAGTTCCTGATCATATTGCCAATACCCATCAATATTTCCTCTAGTCAATATTCAATGGCAAGGACATAAAGATGGATCTAGACAAGGGAAACAAGAAATTTCTCAGTTTTGGGATAGTCTAGAATTTGAAAAAGACCCTTGTTGTGGCCATGAAATATGGGTCACTCTCGATGACTCTTGATATATCATCTATATTGGAGAAAATAACCATGAAGATTGCTTTGGCACCTATATGCAGAGGTCTACATGGCCTTCGGACTGCCATTTAGTATTTATAGATGATATGTTTGTTGAATGGTGCTTTCATTGATGTCAACGTCGGTCTATGAACACTCTTAATATATGTCATAAATTGTATAAGTTGAATGCTCCAATGGACAAGAAGCTCTGAGAAACCCTAGGAGCCGTGCGCTTGCTGAAGATTTTAAGGATGAAGATCAATGAATTTTCTCTGGATACCTTCATCAATTGATGCTCCTCATCATGTTGATTCTAACAGAGGGTGGCACATCATTTAGGTCTCTTGATTGAGGAGATATGGCTTCTCAAAGTATTGGAACCCCATTTGTGGTCAAGAAGCCCCAAAGAAATTGCTGCAAGCAGATTATTGATTGGATGGATAGTGGCATTTTAATTCAAACAAATTAGATTAAATCAATATCCTAATCACTTGGGTTTACCAAATGGTCAAGGGTATTTTTAATTAAATTAGTTTGGTTCAAATTCCTCTTCCATGAAGTTTTTTTTTCGCTCCAAAATTTCAAAATTCATTTTTTCACCTTCCCTCGAAAATTGTATAAGTTGAATCCATTAGAAAGCATCCTCGACTAGTATAAATTGAGGCTCATGTTCCCCTCCAAAGATAAGAAATTCTCACAGATATCTTTGAGGTAATATGCGGCCTTGTGGAGGCATGTCAAGTCAAAGAAAGAGACCATGTCTAAAGATTTTTTTTGGGTTTTAATTTTTTTTGTTTGGTGATGGCTTTTCACTGGGTTAGAGTAGGGTTTCTGTACCACTTTCAACCCGTGAACAGTCTAACGGTTATATTTTTGTGGTGTATTCACTCCAATTTTGATGTTTTCTTAGAAGCTAACTGTCGATTGATTTTGGACAATTTGTGGCAAGGCAGAAGTGCAAGACTTTACTATTTGTTATTCGTCTTTATGTTCAATCCTCATATTCGTGCAAATTGTTGTGATGACGCATATAGAGGGTCTGTGTAACCTGTGCAAATCTGCTTATAGAAAGTGCGATGGGTGGTTGTAATGTTTGAATTCATCTAAGAGAGATTTGTAGCATCAGTCGTAAGATGAATCAACCTTCAAATTCCTGTGCAAATTCAACTTATGCGAGTTCTCATTGCACTCATAGGTCGTGCAGATAAATTTGATATTTTGTAGAGAAAATCAACTGGGCAAGTTTTTCGAACGTGGAGTTGGGCCAGAACGATAAAACAAGACCAGAGAGACGGTGATACTCATCCTTTTTATTCTATTTTGTTCGATCGAATGGTTGCAGAGCACATAAGGCCCGAGTGATATGATTCTACGGTTAACAGTAATAATATCACAAGAAAAATTTATTGTTTCTTTTTTCGGATATATAACATAGAACTGATTGTCTCTTCAACAGAAGAAAATGTTATAAATTTGCGAGAAAAGTATCACGAAATTCTCTGGAGGCAGAATTAAGTTTAGCCGAAAAGATTTTGGTTTGTATAATGAAGGATAGAAGTAGGGCAGACGGTAAAGTTATTTTTCGGCCATTTTTTTTTTTGTCGTCAAAAGAATTACAAAACTTGTGATATAAATTTGTAGCACTATCACTGGATTGTGCCAAATTGTAGCAGCTCATCTTGAAGTGGACAATTTGTGGAATAATTAATTTATTTTATGGTCATGAATAGTTTTTTAGGGTTTCTAGACTTGTTTTTAGTCCAAATGGTCACAATCAAGGCTTCAAGGCTTCAGTGGGGGTCAGGTTGCATTGCAAAGTGTTTCAATGACAGAAAGTATTATTCTCATTTGACCAAGTTGTTTCATCAGTTAATTTTCCAATGTATGCAACTAGGGTTTTCATATTTCAGAATAGAAGTTTGGCAGCGTTGAGCAACTGAATTTCGAAGATTATGTTTCTAGGGTTTACACATTGTAGAGAGCCCCTAATGGCATGTGTTGATGAGTTGTTTTGTTGTTGAGGATTTTTGTATTGCTAATTGTTTTGCTGCTAGGGTTTGTGCAAAAAAAGGCCTTATGTTGCTGAATATTGAGAGGATAGAGCAAATGTTGCTTGACTGAAAGTATTTTTGATGTTGTTGTTGGGTTGATGGGCTAGGGTTTACGCCAGAGTCTACTCTCATTAGCATTTTGATGTATTGTTGAGAGCACTTTTTTTGGATAGAAGTTGTTCTGCACGTTAAAATCAAGATTTGATGTTATTGATGACCAAGAGTTTGTTGAGTTTGGATTTTAGAGACTTGTTGAGGATATATCTGTGTTGCTAGGGTTTGCTATTAGATATAAATATTGAGAAAAAGAAAGTGATTTGGTCTTATTTACTCACAACCAAAAAAATAATGTTTGGTCATTGCATGTATATGGCTAACCTAGTGTTTGGATATTGATGATGTTTCCTAGGGTTTTCATTGTTGAAGTGAATTTGATAACTAAATTTCTAGATGTATGTCATTAGGGCATGATTGATACCAATATATGTTTCGTTGTGGTTTCTATCCAAAGATGTCAATTCCTTATGTCCTAAGCAATGTTGTTAATGTATGTTGTTGATCATTTCCGGTGAAATATGTTGTGTCCTAGGGTTTGATATACATCATGAGCATAGGTTTTTTTATTAGACAAGCTAATGTAACTTGAGCAAATCCATTGTGGTAGGGCACCTAACAAAGGAAGAACAACATTATTGATAACAATGTTGTTTTCTAGTTTGGGAAGTAGATGAATTTTAGGGTTTTCAGTGCTTGGTTGGATGGTTGATGTAGCTTGAGCAAAGGTTAACTAAGTTTTTTGAAGCTAGGGTTTGATGAATAGAAGCATATATGATTAAACAAATATTGTATGATAGTTCTTTTTTGTATTGACATTGAGCACGGGTGGATCCAATATGAAAATTGTGAAATGTGGTTTGCTTATTGAATAAGGTGGCACGATGGTGCAAGGCAGGAGAGTGGATTCTCTGTCAGGTTGGTGCCTAAGAACACTTGAAGGTGGAAGAGTGGTGCTAGGGTAGGTTGGAGCCTGTGCAAGGTGTTGCAACATCCTTTCAGTCAGAGCTAATAAAACCAGGACATTGGAGCATCCTTCTAGTTGGACCTAGTGAACCAAGGCATTGAAGCATCCTTCCAGTTGTGTAGAAATTTATTAATACTGATGTATTACCGGATCCTCCTGATCTCACAATATTTATCTTCTTTCAAAATACAGAATCCTTCCACTGTTAAATTTGCGGAAATATAAAACTCAATTGCAAACACGTGAATAAATTCAATCACACATAACACAGTTATTTAATGAGAAAGCTTAAAGCTAAAAACCCCAATTATCATATATTATGTATATCAATGGAATCATGTAATAATCTCATACAAAGCTTATTACATCAAGCTCTTAGTACAATCAAGAATCATTACACAATGTCATGCAAAAATTTGCATCTCAATGCACCATTTTCTCGCCACCTGACGGCCTGCCTCCACTGCGCAATCCCTGCTGAAGAAGACCCATGAATGAATTTGAATTTGCCTTGCCTTGACTGCACAATCCTCACTAGCAACTCCAATGTGTGTCAGATGCATTGAATGCATCACTATAGTCACAACGGATGGTCCATCTCACCCTTTCACCTATCTCTCCATTGGGTCTCCACTGGAACTGACATGCACTGTAGTTAATTGCTATATTTGTTCAATTTTTAGTGAGTTAGTAGTTGTGAATTAATTAACTAATTAATTCACTTAACTCTCACTAGTGTATCTTTCAGTTAGACTAGATACAACTAGCTCAATTGAGTTTAATTCCATTAACTAAGTTAAACTAAATAACAACTCCTGTAACTACTCTTCCAACTCTGTCATAACTTTGCCACTTCAGTTCTAACTGAGTCCTCCATGCATGAGCCACCATAAACCCTAGGAATTGCGTTATTCCTTTAGCCCACTAATTTGCCAAATATGTTCACTGAAATAAGTGCTCCAAGAGAAAAAGTTGATGTTTATCGTTGGATTATTATTAAGAGCTAATAATAATTGACATGCATCTATTTTTAGATTGACGATCTATAAATAGACTTCGCCCAATATTCTAAAAATAGAATTTCATCTATTTTTCCAACTTGATCAACCATCTACAAATAGCATCGTGCAACTTATAGAATATGCTCACCATGTCTAAAAATAGACACACATAAAAATAGCTTGCGGGCCCCACTTAGTGAAGGTGCTTAATTTTCACTAAGCTCATCATCTTGTTGAATCTCAACACTCCCTCTCAACAAGATAGGGATTATCCTTCACCCCGATCCTGCCTCTATGGTATTCAATTTTTCTCCTACCGAGCACCTTCGTTAGAATGTCTGCATCCTGATCTTCCGTAGGAATGTACTGAAGCAACATGATCTTTCGTTGCACACAATTTCTTATATGATGATATCGAATATCAATATGTTTAGATCTACCATGAAACACGGGATTAATCAAGAGTTTAATGCAACTCTGATTATCACAATGTATCACTGTATGATCTAAATGTGAACCGAACAAACCAACCAGGATCTTCCTCATCCAGATAGCCTCACATGCAGCTTGACTTGCTGCCATGTATTCTGCTTCCGTTGAACTGAGTGCCACGAATATTTTTTTCCTACTATACCAAGAAACTGTTGTAGATCCAATACTGAAAACCCCTCTTGATGTGCTCTTTCTGTCCGTTGGGTTGTCTGCCCAATCTGCATCCGTGAAGCCATGCAACTTCACTTCATCCGTCTGTCTGTACCATAAGCCATACTCAGATGTGCCCCTGAGATACCTCAGGACATGCTTGCCTACCTTACAAAAGAGCTTGGTAGGCTTAACCATCGCTTGTGAAAGCTGGTTCACCGCATAGCATATGTCCAGTCTTGTATTAACTAAATACATGAGCGAACCCACCAACTGTCGATAAACAGTGGCATCCACTACCTCTACCAATGTAGCATCCTCTTTCCTCCAATTTCATGGAAGAGGAGTATCCATGGGCTTGCAGCCCTGCATGTGAAACTTCTTGAGTATCTCCCGAGCATACTTGCCTTGAGACTCAAATAGTTCACCTTATCGCTGCCATATTTCCAATCCAAGGAAATAATGAAGGAGGCCCAAATCATTCATCTCAAACTTCTTTGCAAGATCTGCCTTGCATGAGTGTATCAACTGCTCATCACCTGTTAGTATTAAATCATCAATAGAAAGAAAAATGATTAAAATCTTACCCTCCACCACAATTTGGTACAGGTTTGCATCCGCCTCACTCTTGGTGAAGCCAAGTCCAGTGAAATAGATGTCGATCCGTGTGTACCAAGCACGTGGTGCTTGCTTCAGCCCATACAATGCTCTTTTGAGTCTGCACACATGTGAATTGTTGCTGAAGATCTCAAATCCTTCAAGCTTCTCAATGTACACCTCTTCCTAAATGATCCCATTAAGGAACGCAGTCTTCACATCCATTTGATGAATGTGCCAACCCATCTGCGCTGAGAGAGCAAGGATGGTCCTTATGGAAGAATACCATGCGGCAAGTGAAAAGGTTTCTTCATATTCAATCCCCTTGATCTCTGAGAAGCCCTGGGAAACAAATCTTGCCTTATAATTCCCGACGCTCCCATCAGTAGCTTGCTTTACCTTGTAGATCCATCTTGATCCTAAAATTGATTTACCCACTGTCTTTGGAACAATCTCCCAAGCATTGTTTCTGACAATGGAGTCATACTCCTCCACCATGGCATCTACCCATGTGGGCTCCTACACTACTTCTTCAAAAGAATATGGCTATGTCATGACACACTTTCTCATAAGAGCCATGTATCCAGTAAATCGGTCAGGTGATTATCTTTTTCTGCGCTGTGATGTAGGGACTCCTACATTCTGTGCCACATCAAGCTTCAGTCTCTCAGCTTCTGTGGTAGGCTTTCTGCCAGATCTGATGTTTGGTTCTGAATGAATGGACTCCTCCACTCCATGAGTCTCCTCCTGTGGCTGATCCACATCTAGAGGCTCATCTTTGGGAACAAGAAGTTCCTCCTCTGTATGCAAGTGTAGCTCCCTCTCAAGCGACAACTTCATGGATTTCACCTCATTGAATTTTATATCCCCTCGCACCACAATCATTCAACTATTTGGCAAATACATATTATAATTATGGGGTGTTTCTGTGTACCCCACAAATATCCCAAATTTTGCAGTCGGCTCCAGCTTCTTCTTGGCATCCTTTGTCACATGAATGTAAACAGATGAGCCAAAAATATTCAAATGAGAAATATCAGGCTTCTTACCAGTAAAATCTTCTTCAGGAGTACTCATGCCAAGTACTCTATGAGGATAACGGTTTTGCACATAAACTGCAGTGTTGCATGCTTCCACCCACAATTTCATTGGTAGGCCCTGGTCATGCATCATAGCTCATGCAACACCCACGATCATTCTTTTCTTCCTCTTCGCGACCCCATTTTGTTGTGGGTTATGAGGCGATATGAGTTCTCTTCGAATTCCTTCTTTGCTACAAAAGTATTTGAATTCGTTCGAGATATATTCACCATCATTATCGCTCTGTAGAGCCTTCACTTGCTTCCCCAACTCCTTCTCCACCAATGCTTTAAACTCACATAACTTTTATAATGTTTCACTCTTCTTCTACATGAAGAAGATCCAACATCTACGAGAATAGTCATAAAAAAATAATATAATACCTGTGTTTTGCTGTTGAAGCAATCGAGAAAGGTCCACACACGTCTATGTGAATTCTCTCCAGGATCACCGAAGCACGGTTCTCCTTCTCATGAAAGGTGTTTTTCACAAACTTACCCATAGTACATCCCTTGGACTGATCTGACTGCCCAAGAGTACCCTTGGGAAGTCCAGTAGAAATTTGCTGCAAAATCTTCAAAGTGCCATGGTGAAGATGTCCCAATCTCTTGTGCCATAATTCGTCCTCATCCTGGATCACCACTTCTTCTGCTTTTCCCATTATTGCAACGTAGCCATCTACCTCTAGCTTGTATATATTCTTAACTCGAATCCCTATCCTCTTGGTTTTCCCCTTGTTTTATGTCGCAAGAAAGCTTTTCTATCGCTGAAAACAACGTCATAACCTCTGTCTTCCAACATTGCAACCGAGACCAAGTTCTTCTTCAGACCTGGAACATGCATAACATATTTCAACATAAATGGATTACCTGAATCCCTTTGAAAGGTAATGGTCCCAATTCCGGTTGCACTGTATCAACCATCGTTTCCCATCTCTATATTCATTTGGAGATCCTTCTCCTCCAAGTCACTAAACAACTCCTTGTCTCCCGTCATATGGAAAGACACACTACTATCAAGATACCACACCGATCCCATTGAGCTTGAAACCAAGAATGAAATCAAAGAGAAATAAAGTTCAAATTGTGAGGCTAAGGCCTCTCCAGCTGCAAATCTAGCAACCTTCTTGTTCTTCTTTTTTTGTGGGCAGTTAGTGGCAAGATTCCCATGTTCGTGATAGTGAAAACACTTCACTTTGGAAAAATCTAGCTTCTTGCCTTTAGCCTTGGATTTTGAGTGGAATTTCTTCCCCTTCCCTTTCCTTGCTTTGGAAGCCAAAGCGAAATTATCTTCATCATCATTCTTCGATGAAGAGCCATCCCTGGTACTTCACCTTATCTCCTCCCATACAACATCTGACCAAAGTCGCTCCCAACTAGGTAGTTTCTCTCGTCCAATGATAGAATATTCGTATCTATGCCAACACTTCAGAAGCCCAAGGAGAGCCAAGATCACCAAATCATCATCATCAACAGTAATCCCCACACTTCCTAGTTCATCCTACAGTGGACAAACTTCGTGAGATATTTTGGAACACTGTTGCCCTTCTCCATTTTTATTTTTCTGAGCTTATCTTTCAGCGCCAACTTCCTTTGGTCGCTGCTGCTTTGGAAAAGATCTGTCAAAGCCTTCCATGTTTCAAATGGAGTGGCTTTCCCATGAAGGCTTGACACAATATGGTCCTTCACACCTTCCAACAGAATTCTTCTTGTCTTCGCTACCTTCTTTTGCCATGAATTAAGTAATGCAACATCGCTAGAAGTAGGCTTAGGAACATCGCTATCAATGAACTCCTTCAGTCCATTATCTTCAAGCACTGCCTCCATCCTATCCTTCCAGGCTATGTAATTCGAGCTACCCTCAAGGGAATAATCCAATCGCAACCCATTGAAAGGCATTTCAATGAATACTCATTGTTGCACTAAGAAATTTCTGTAGCAAATTCGAATTGTCCACCAGCACAAACTCAAAAATTCTTCACAATTACAATCTCTAGTAATTAATAATGCTCTGATACCATGTCGAAATTTATTAATACTGATGTATTATCGGATCCTCTTGATCTCACAATATTTATCTTCTTGCAAAATACAGAATCCTTCCACTGTTAAACTTACAGAAATTTAAAACTCAATTGCAAACACATGTGAATAAATTCAATCACACATAACACAGTTATTTAATGGGAAAGCTTAAAGCTAAAAACCCCAACTATCATATATTATGTATATCAATAGAATCATGTAATAATATCATACAAATCTTAGTACATCAAGATCTCAGTACAATCAAGAATCATTACACACTGTCATGCAGAAATTTGCATCTCAATGCACCAATTTCTTGCCACCTAACAACCTACCTCCACCGCGCAATCCCTGATGAAGAAGAACCCTGAATGAATTCAAATTGGCCTTGCCTTGACTGCGCGATCCTCATTGGAAACTCCAATGTGTGTCATATGCATTGAATGCATCAGTATAGTCACAATGGATAGTCCATCTCACCCTTTCACCTATCTCTCCACTCGGTCTCCACTGGAACTGACATGCACTGTAGTTAACTATTGTATTTGTTCAGTTGTTAGTGAATTAGTAGTTGTGAACTAATTAACTAATTGATTCACTTAACTCTCACTAGTGTATCTTTAAGTTAGACTAGATACAACTAGCTCAACTGACTTTAACCCCATTAACTAAGTTAAACTAAATAACGACTCCTGTAACTACTCTTCCAACTCTTTCATAGATTTGCCACTTTAGTTCTAACTAAGTCCTCCATCCATGAGCCACCATAAACCCTAGGAATTGCGTAATTCCTTCAGCCCACTGATTTGCCAAATTTGTTCACTGAAATAAAGTGCTCCAAGAGAATAAGTTGATTTTTATTGTCGGAATATTATTAAGAGCTAATAATAATCAACATGCATCTATTTTTATATTGACGCTCTATAAATAGACTTTACCCAATATTCTAAAAATATAATTTCATCTATTTTTCCAACTTGATCAACCATCTACAAATAGCATCCTGCAACTTGTTAGCCACCTATAATAATTTTTCAAAGCAAGCAGGTGGCTAAATATGTTTCTGAGCCTTCAAGAGAAAAATTTCCTTTGTAAATCTATCATTCTTGAAGCCTCCATGTGTCTTCTATCCTCTAAATAATCCTCACTGCTGTTTCCATAATGAACCCTACTATTTTGTGAAAGAAAATGTTTTCAAAAAGGCCTCCATTTTCTTCATTTCACTCCCACAAAATTCCCCATTTTTCATCCTTATTCTCTTCACAAAAATTCCTCTGTAGACCTTCATTTCAACCTCTAAACCATCCTAAACCCCTTTTTAAACCTTATATTTCCCTTTATTTGGTTTAAAAATCCTCCCTTTTACCTATCGGAACCCTTCATTTGGCCTTAAAATCCCTATTTTTGGCCTTAAAATTAGCATTTTGCAGTATGAAGGAATTAAGCCCCCGAGGGCTTATAGCTTTAGCCCCTTGCCTCATATAACCGTAGCCCCACAATTGGGTGCTAAAGGGCCAAGAAAACCCCATTTAAAACTTATCTTCTGTTTGTTTTATTATGTCCCGACGTTATGGTTTGAAATGAATCAGGATCGTTGATCTGCAGAGATCAATGGCCATCGGGCATCTTTCCTCCACTCATTCACCCACTCATACGCTCCTCATCCATTTCATCTTTGAATCTTCGTCGCCCGATCATTAGATACGAAGGTTCACACTTAAACCGTCGTTCACCTCACGACAAGCCACCTTACGTCACTATCGAGCCCCACCATATGTTCCGCTGGCACACATTGTTTCCTATTGCGTGCAACCCGCGCCGTCCGATCTGACACTCCAGATCCGATGATCGCTATCCAATATCGCGAAAATTTTTGCGCCCAGAGTTTAACGTTTCAAAATTGCGCGATAAGAGTGGTTTTCTGAATCCACGTGTCAGTCACTCTATGGAATCATGTTTTTTTTGGCAATACCGCCTTCCCCCCATTTTGCCGCATGAAAACCATTCCCGGTTTTTTGCCAAACTGCTGCCCTCCGCATCGTTTCCTTTCGCGTTTTTTCCCAGCCGTCGATCTCTGAGATCGAAAAGTTATAATTTAATCTCGCCCCCATCTATTTTCCATCTAATCTCCCAAATTACTTCATTAACCAATCTCCACCGTTGATTTTTCTAATCCAACAGCTCCTGTTCGTCGTCGCGCTCAAACCCCCATTTGCACCTGGTTAGCTACTCTGCGAGGATTTTCCCCCATTTTTCCACTGCGCTCACATTTTCCCTCAATTCCCTCCATCCTCCTGAGCCCTCTGAAGCAGCTTTAAGCCTCACACAGGTTTTATTTAATTGGTTTGTTTTGTGTTTGTAGGTTTAATGGTGGTTCTTGCTAGTTTACACCACAGTCACAAATAAGTGAGAAAACAGTTCCAGGGTGACGATCCTGAGCTTGAATCAATGCAGAAAAGAGACTAGTAGGGTTTAAATTCCATGTTTGTCGATGCATCCTGATCATCGACACTTACATGAACCCTCCAGCGCCACTTCCACCTATGCAACCATCAGCAAAAAATAAAAGAGTATCAGAAGAAGATTCAAAAGATTAGGCACAATATTGAAGAACAAGAAGTCTAATCCAAAGTTAGCAAGGATAAAAACATGAAGATGATTAGAGAGACTAAATGAAGCCTAAACACAGTCAGAGCCAGATCAGCAGAACATTCCTCTCCAAAGAAGGACTAGCTACATGACCTCCTCCATTTTCCATCGAGCACCAGAACAATTATTACACTGACAGAAGTTTTTTTTAAATTGTCAGGACAACAATTATGGAGGTATGGAAGACCTGAAAGACCAACTATCCACCTTGCTTATCTTAGAAGAAAAAACAGAGTACCAGCAGCCAAATATTACTTCAAAGAAACACACCTAAAGTTATTGTCAGCTTGACAAAGACTTTTGAACTAGACTAAAGGGTATCGATGATTAATGCAAAGCCATTATGCAGAGTGGGAATTCAAATACTTCCTCCCCTCTGCCTTAATGAATCATTTAAGTTCATATCTACTACTCCACCTCCTCATTCACCTATAACAACCCCTGTAAATTACATTGAAAGTTGTTGGTTGGAGGGGATATTATTGACTGTTTGAACTGTTATTGAGGGGAAGTAGCTGAGTAGTTTGTAATATAGTAGTCTGGGAAGAGAAGTTTGGACTGTAAAAAGCCATTGTACTCAAAGTATGTGACTGGTTTTACATATCAATTGAACAAGCAGATTCACAGGATCCTGGTCTATATTATTGGTGATTTTTTCCTTACTGTAATTGTCTCCTTTCATGTTTTATCATACTTTCCATTATTCTCTGATAAAGAACAACAAGAATAGATTAGGACATATTGTTGAAAGTACCCTAAATCTCACTATTAATCTTTATCTCTATGTTTTCCTCTGATTTTGCATTTAAGGGTAATTCTATAGAGTATAATGAGTCAAGAAATGTTGGTGAGCCCATGTCTTGCTGAGTACAACTTGAAGTATTGTCCTTGAAAGATATTTTCATTTCATGCTAAGTAAAATATTGAACTAGGGAAGTCTATGGTTAGCCCTGTCCTCTAGTTTCTTCTCCAACAGTTTGTCTTGAAAGTTTCCCTGTGAGTTAGTGTCAAAAGTAGAGAAGGTTAAAAGTCTTTCTGTGATCTTAGGCCTTGCTCAGTGTTTAATATTAAATGTTTTCTACTATCTGAAAGCAGTTATGAGGACTGCTGGATTGTTTACCTTAAGAGTATGCTGAAAGCAGGCTAAGTTAAAAGTATTTCCCTGATCTTAAGCTACCCTTTGTGTCTTTATTGAGAGTCTCCTTTGAAATTATGTCAAAAGTAGGATAGGTTAAAAGTCCTTACCTGATCTTAGGCTTCACCTTGGTTTCTTTCTTTCACCTCACTTGTTAATGTCCATCCCACCTATTAGCCACCTATAAATTTTTGACATAGCAAACAGGTGGCTAAAAATGTTGCTGAGCCTTCAAGAGAAACATTTTCCTTGAAAATTTGTCATCCTTGAAGCCTTTGTGTGTCCTATGCCCTTTGAAAAATCTTCACTATTGTTTCCACTAGAAAGCTTCACTGTTTTAAAAAGGTAATGCTCTCAAAAAGGCCTCCATTTGCCCTTTTTCATTCCCTCAAAATCCCTATTTTCACCCCTTTTTTCCCATTCAAAAGGCCTCCAAAATTCCTTCATTAACCCTCCATCTCATCAAGATTCCATTTTTAAACCTTATAGCTCCCTTTATCTGGTTTAAAAATTCCCTTTTCTGCCTACCGAAACCCTCCATTTAGCCTTAAAAACACTAAATTTAGGCCTAAAACACTCATTTTTACATTTGGGACTTAAGCCCCTTCCAGCTTAGCCCTTAGCCCCTTCCTCCGCATGTAACCAGGCATTAACCCCCAGGCGCTAATTGCAATTAGAGCTCTTTGTTCTTGTGTTCCCTTTGTTTCTTCCTATTTTCCGATGCGATGGTTCTTTTCTCCACTCGACCTCAGATTCAATCTCAGTCGTCGATATTATCAGATCTGATGGCCTGCGCTAAAATCGCATCGTGCCCATAACCCCTCCCCATTACCCCCCCCGATCGAGTATTCACCGTCGATCTTGTTCCAGATCGGACGGCTGGCGCTTAAACATGCATCGCAAAATCTTAAGTGCCATCCCTTCGCCTCCTCCAATTTGCGATCCCCGATAAAATCTAGACTGTTTATCCCGCCAAATCCGATGATCCAGATTTCATCACACTTTGCCTTCCCCTTTCTCCATTCCACTATTTCGCCGACCCCCAATTAGATCTCCACCGTCCATTCCTATAGATCCGACGACTCTCCTTCTCCCCGCTCATTCACTTGCCCCTTTGCCCTCTGCTTTCTCTTTTAAATCTCCACCGTCCAATCCGTAGATCCAACGGTTAGCATTTAAACCGCCATTGACTCTTCCCACCTTACCGCTCGTGCATCTTCCCACATCATGTTGTCATTCCCACCCTCAGATCTCCCCGTCCTACATCCAACGGCTTAAAGGCATATCACGTTTTTTTTTGCGTCTGAACATTAATGGTTAGAAATCGCGCGATATGGGTGGTTTTGTTTTGCCACGTGGTGCGCAATGAGTGGAATCGTGTTGTTTTTGTGGATTACACTTACCACCCTTCGCCCCGCATAGAAAACCGCTGCCAGTTTTTCACATTAACACTTATGTCCGTGGCATTAACCCTTCAGTTTTAAATCTTGGTTGTCGATTGTTTTAATCAGACGGTCTACATTGCATTACAACCCCAAGTCTTTTGCCCTTTGCCATTCTCCGAAAATACATAATGGTTGATCTCCACCATTGAATGCTTCAAATGCAATGGCCCTAAATTAATCTGATCCCTTCCCTTCACTTCCATCTATTTTCCCCCAATGATCCCGTTAAGTGATCCTCGCCATTGAACATTTCAATCCAACGGCTCAGATATAATTTCACCCCCATTCACCTATTTCTTCATCCACCCTCCAAACAAAGTCATTGATTAATCTAGACCATAGATTGCCCCTGTTAGATCTGATCCGACAGTCCAGAATGCCCGACGCCCCAGACCTTCGTCAGACCCATTTTTCACATTCCGCCATGATTTTTATGCCTTTTCTTCACTGCATCCGTTATTTCCCTCATCACACCATTATTCTCTCGAGCTTTCACAACATCCACTCCCATTCCCTAAGGATTTTATAGCTGTTTTATCGTGTTTTTGCAGGTTACATATGGTGAAAATCATTCTCTATCTCACAGTCACAGACAGGGAAATACAGGGCGCAAAACGCCATTCTTCAGAGCCAAAGAGTGTAGGGAAGACACTTGAGAATGTTTTAAGCATTTTTTTATCAAAAGGATCAATGTTCAACCCTGTTTCAAACCCTCCAGCACCATTAAAACCTGCACATTCATAGACAGATCAGAAAATAAGCAGCAAAGTGTATCAGTGATAGATTTAAGGGATTAAAAGCACATTATTGAAGATTAATGCTATCATCCCTTGTTTAAAGGACAAAAACACAGATTGAAGACCTTAAAATGATCCAAAAGGCCTAATAAAGCCTAAAAACACATGAAACAAGCCATATCAACATTTTCGCTTTAGCAGAATGTTCTTTCCCAAGAAAGGAAAAGTTCCCATAATGTTTTTTATTCTCCATCAAGTTCCTGAGAAGATAATCACCCTGACAGAAGTCCTAAGATTGCCAGAGCATTAGTTACAAAGTATGGAAGGCCTGAAATTCATATATCTACCTTACTTGTCTCAGAGTACAAACAGAGTACAGACAACCAGAAAGTACCTCAGAAACATACCTTTGAAGTAATTATCAGCATGTCGAAGACCCCTAATTCATCCAGAGAGTACTAAAAGTCGATATAGGGATATTAAGATAGAATGGGCTGCAAAAACACTTCTCCCTCTATTTTAATGATGAATTTAAGTTCTATCTACCCCTACTTCCACTCTTTCAGCTATAAGAACTCTTCAAAAATACATTGTAAATGTTGGTTAACCGTGGATTGTAAGTTTCTTCATTGAGATAGAGTTCTGTGTATTAGATGTAAAATAGGTTGGGAGATGATTTCAGACTAATATCAAGTTGTTGGAGAATGATGTATATGAATGGTGTTGCTCTTATAATATGACAAGCATGTTCATTGGATCCTGATCTAAATCAACAGTGAAGTGTTCTATCTTGTATTGTTTTCCCTCTGTTATGCATCACATTTCATTTCTCTGATAAGAATCAATAATCTAGCTTAGGATATATTGCTGTAAAGTACCCTAATGCTACCCGATCTTCTTATCTTTTATGTTTTCTGCTAATTGTGTAATCTAAAAACAAATTCAAGATAATTCAACTAGTATAGTAGTTGGTTTTATCCATGCTTGTTGATGTATGAATTTAGAGTATGTTTTTAGATGTTCTTGTCTGGTTTTAAATGAAATAATTGGGAAAATGGGGGATTAGAGTTAGTTATGTCTCACTAGGCTCCTTTTCTAATAGTCAGACTTTCTAAGATCCCTTGAGTTGAAGGTCAAAAGCAAAGAATATTAAAATTCTTTCTCTGATATTAGACTTCACTTCGTGTCAATCTTTTTTTTTTCTATTGTCTGAAGAGTTAACCTCTTTAGGAGTTTGATAATAGATGGTTAAGGCATGCCCTGCCCCTAGATTTTCTCCTAAGTGGTCACCTTGGAAGGTTTCCTTGTCATTCACCTTCATTTCCTATCATTCCATCCCATACTATCATCTTTAAAGATCCTCTGATTTAGATGACTAGCCCATTTGAAAGCCTTGGATATTGAATTGCAAGTAAACCCTTTTATGACCCCATTGCCCAATGGATTTTTGTTTTCTTTGAGTTATCTCCTATTTCCAAAATCCTTCTTTATTCACTCCTTTACCTCGTATTGAACCCTTCTTTCATGTTTCCCAACCAAACAAACAAACAAACAAAACAAAAAGAAAACCTTCGTGCCCTATAGCTAGCCTAATACCTTAAATTGAACTTCAAAGATATATTATTCTTTATACTTACAGAGAGATCCCTCTCTGGATCCAGGAGGGCTATATCCCGAGATACCAAAGTGGTTTGATTTTGTCTTGTCATTTGGTATTGCCAAATTTTCCAAATCACAGGAAACACAACATAATGGCGACTTCGCTTGGGACCAAGACCATATTAGCCTAAATTTGGTATTTAATCACTGTGGTGGACAGTAAAACTCCTTCAAAACATTTTAAAACCTCCACCTGGTGACTCCACAGTACATAATGACCAAGGAATTCACTACTGATCAGTAGGCCTGCTGATTATCTTTGTTTTCACAAGACTCCACTGGGAGACCAGTTGCATTAAAACATCATCCTTTTTAAAGAAATACATAGGATCAAGTTTCTTGTTCAAAGATAGTTTTCCCCTTAAAGACTGTCATACCTGGCTAACTTTCTTTGTTGACATTGTTATACATACTAGTTTCAAGAACAATCCATACTAGAGCTTATCCTAATCCAAACCCTCCTGAAATAGTTGACAATCCTGAAAGCATTCTTAGGAAGCCTTCCACATCTAGAGATCCAAATATTTTCAAAAACATTCATAGAGCTAACTCGGCGCCTGAAAACTTTGCGGCTCTATCAGACACACAATTTGACTTAGATTTACCAAGTGATTTACCAAGAACTAAGTCATTCAGTGTTATAGATCAGACAAAATTTGAGCCTCCAAGCTCACCACCTCATAGTGATCAGCATATTGGTGATAGAGAAACCCCTCCATCCACACCTCCTGATATACATTCCATCCATAACTTGGGTCTCTCTCACTGGGAAATAATCTACCACAGCCCAACACCATGTAGAGAGGATGGAAGATGCCTTTGACTACATGGAAATAGAGGATGATACAATTAAAATGAGAATCTTTGCTCAGAGCTTAGGAGGAGAAGTGAAGAAGTGGTTTAAAGGCCTACCTCCCAATAGCATCAATGATCTTCCCTCCTTACATCAAACCTTCATAAACAAATGGGAAGTCAAAATCAACCCTCTCCAAATCTTAGCAGAATACAAAAATCTTAAAAGAAATCAAGGAGAGAGTGTCCATGACTACTCTACTAGATTCAACAGTGTCTACAATGCTCTTCCACCATAGATGAAACCTCCCCAAGGAATGGCCTTAATGAAATACCCTAAAGGCTTTGATGCGGATATGGCCTACCAGCTTAGGGAGAGAGATTACAATACATTAGAAGACATGCAGAAAGGAGCAGTGAGTGTAGAGGCAAACTTGATTGAAAAAAGAGCTAGGATGAGGGCTGAGAAAAGGGTGACCTATAGGGATGACAACACAACTTCTTCATCTAATTCCAAATATAATAATCTAGCAAAAAACATGGAGAGGCTAGAAATAATGATGGAGAAAATGGTTGTCCAAGCCAGCAACTAGAATAGAAATCAGTCCCAAAACCAGAACCAAAACTTTAGGAGAAAGAATCCCCCAAATAGACAAAAGGACTCCGATCAACAAGTCATACCTCCATTCCAAGAGAATTTCCTTGATGAGGATGAAGGGATAATAAAAGAATCAAAGGGAACTAACATAAACATGGTGGAAGTGGATGACCAAGATCACACCTTTTCCACAGAAGATAACCAGACCTCATACTCACATTGGGATGAGGAAGGGTTAGAATCTGAAGAGTATAGGTTGGGATTTGAAAATGCCATCATGCAGGTCCGAGAACAATATGATCTCAGAAGCAAGAAGAACATAGACACTCCCAAACCAAAAACATCTGAAATCACCATTAAAAAGAGACCTGAAAAGACTCCTAAAGTGACTGCTGAAAGTAACAAATAAACAGCTGAGAGTTCTGGCAAAAACAAAGAAAAAGACATCCAAACTACTGATAAACCAAGTCAAGAAACTAGTAGCACTAGCATTGCAACTAATTCTCCTGAAAAAATCGCTTCAAACATTGTACATAATGAGAATCAACAAGCCGATTCTGCCAATAAAACAGTTAGCAAAAAAAAAGAATTAAACCTCACAAAGAGTCAGTCTTCTCTCAATTTAGAGAGTGAGATTGCCAAAATTAAAATTTCTGTTCCTCTCACTAAGTTGGCTACCCAAGATGTATATAAAGGTAAAATTTTGAAAGCTTTAAACTTAGGATAAAATAGTGATACTGTCAATTTAAATGATGATCAACCAACCCTTTTGTTTGGCCCAAAAATTAAAGGGAAATTTCAGGAAGGGGTAGTACCTCCTTTTTATGTTAGCTTCAATATCCATGACAAAATCCTTCATAATGCTATGCATGACTCTAGGGTTTCACACAACCTTATGCCAAAAGCGATAATGGAAAATTTAGGCCTAGAAATAACCAGACCTTATAAGGACTTATATTCCTTTGACTCTAGCAGAGTGAAGTGCCTTGGCCTAATCAAATATATTTGTGTGAATTTGACTCAAATCCCATCCAAATGCATGGTAATAGATGTTGTAGTGGCTGATGTACCTCCTAAGTATGGAATTTTGTTGTCAAGATCATGGGGTGTCAAGCTGCAAGGTATGATGCAAATGGACATGAGATATGCCACAATCCCTGTATTTAGCTAGCTTAGAAGACTATATAGGGAGACACACATGAAATTTATGGTTAGCAACCCTGAGAAACCTGAAAATTCCCCTCTATACTCTATCCATACAGACCTGGATTCTTTTATCCTTTACAATGATGAATTCACAGATGAGCCAGAGCTAGAGGACAAAAATCCAAACAACAGAGTAGAGCCCACAGATCTTAACATAATGGCAGCTCTAGATATAGAGGAAGACAAGAGAGAAACCTTGGGACAGTGTGCTGGAACAAAAAACCAGAGTGAACAAAGCCAAGACTGCAGACAGTAGATTACTCATCACTTTGAACTCCTTGAAAATCCTGAAGAACAAAACATTACACAACATGGTGTAGACCTCATTATACAACATAATGGTGAACATAGCAGTAGGGATGAAAATGATGTCAATCCTACAAAAAATCCCTTATGGTGCATGAAATTTGATGGGTCTTGCACTAAAAAGAATGCAGGAGCTAGGGTATGGTTGTACAATGCTGAAAACAATTATATTGAGAGCCATGCCTTCAAGCTAGACTTTAAGTGCACAAATAACATTGTAGAGTATGAGGCTCTCATCCTAGGATTGCATCTATTGAAAAAACTAGGAGCCAAGAGGATAATTGTCCATGGAGATTCAGAATTAGTCATCAAACAACTAAATGGAGAGTATACTGCAAAGAATCCTAGATTAAGGGCATGCAGAAATGATGCTACGGATTTTCTGAAAACATTTGTGGAATATGAGCTTGTGTTTGTTCCTAGGAGTCAAAACATAATTGCAAATGGATTGGCCTACGCTGCTAGTTCATATCAGAAATCACCTAGTGACAAATAGATCATTATTCAAACAAAATATAGACCTGCAGTGCCAGATAATAAAAAACATTGGCAGGTCTTTGAGGGTGACAAACAGATAGAGGATTTCTTGCTTTGCAGGAATGAGTTTGAACTACCTGATTCAGACTCTAAATCCGATGAAAAATGTTCAAATAAAGAGCCCCCTGATGAAGAAAAATCATTCCCCAATGCAGAAATAAACATGTTAATCAAATAATTTGAAACCCAAACAGAAGAATACATGAAATCAGATAAAGAAGATATAGAGGTGTTGCAGTCCAAAGTTAAGAACATACCCAGAGGATTAGCATGCCTAGAGGACCTTTTTTATTTTAATGATGTGGCAAAGAAACCCACCATAGAACACACTGAATCAGATGTTGAAGAATGCAATATAGGCAGCAAGGATAAGCCTAAAATGATCAAATTATCTAAGTCTTTGCCAAGACACATCAAAAAGAAATACATTGATTTATTTAAAGAATTTGTTGATGTGTTTTCTTGGATTTATGAGGACTTAAAATCCTATGACACAGAGATTATCCAACATAAAATCCCCTTTAAAGAAAACTAGAAACCCTTTAGGCAAAAACTGCGCAGAATTAACCCAGTACAACTGCCTCTAGTGGAAAAGGAAATCAAGAAAATCTATGAGGCAGGAATCATAGTGCCTGTGAGGTTTTTTGATTGGGTATCCAACCTAGTGGCCGTAAGGAAAAAGACAGGATAAATCAGACTATGCATTGATTTCAGGAACTTAAATAGAGCCTTCTTAAAGGAAAATTACCCTTTACCCAAAATGGAACACATTCTACAAAGGGTAGTAGGTTCTAAGAGGATTTCCCTATTAGATGGCTTTTCAGGGTATAACCAAGTCTTAGTACTCCCAGAAGATCAGCTTAAGACAACCTTCACAACTCCTTGGGGCACTTTCATGTATGTGAAAATTCCTGTTGGACTAATGAATGATGGGGCCACTTTTCAGAGGGCCATGGACATTGCATTTTCAGAGGAAATAGGGCACTTCATTGTAATTTATCTTGATGACATAACAGTTTTTTCAAAAACTGATGAAGAGCACCTTAAACATCTAAGAAAACTCTTTGAAAAGTGCAGAATTTTTGGGCTATCTTTAAATCCTAAGAAGACTATATTTGGCCTCCAAGAAGGTAAACTTCTTGGCCATATTATATCAGAAAAGGGGATTAAAATAGACCCAAAAAGAGTTGATGGAATACTGTAGATTAGTCACCCAAGGAACATCAAGGAGTTGTAGTCCTTTATTGGGAAAATTAACTTCTTAAGGAGCTTTAATCCTAACCTGGCAGAGCTCCTTAGAAATATGACAAACATGCTAAAAAAAGAAGTTAGAGTTAAATGTACTCTAGAGGCCAAAAAAATCTTTTGAATTAGTTAAACATGCACTCACCCGGGCGCCAGTCCTAATTAGCCCTGATTTTTCCAAAGATTTCCTTATTTTCTCCTTTACTTCAAAGCATACTGTGGCCGCTGTCGTCTTGCAAAAAAATATAGAGGGACAGGAGCAGCCAATTGCTTTCTTTAGCAAGGAACTAAGAGATGCTCCCTTGAAATATAATATAATAGAAAAACAGGCCTATGCTTTAGTAAAGGCCTTAAAGGATTTCAGGGTGTATATTCTGCATTCTCACATCATTGCTTATGTGCCTAACATAGTGGTGAAAGATATTTTGTCACAAGATCCAGATGGAAAAGAGGTAAATGGATTGCAGTGATACTAGAGTATGATTTGGAGATCAAACCCACAAAACTCATTAAGATCAAGACTTGGCTCAATTAATCATTGAATCTAACTTACAAGCCCTTGACATAAACATGGTAGATGCCTTGGATGAACATAAAGGACTGCCTGCTCCTACTATTGAAGAACAATTCCAAAACTCACCTTGGTATGCTGACATCTTGTATGTACTTACAAATCTTAATGCTCCTCCTGATTTATCAAAGACAAAGGCAAGGTTTTTAAAGTTAAAAGCTAGAAATTATTGCATTTTAAATGAATTTTTATACTGGAAAAATGAAAATGGTTTGTCGCTTAAATGTTTGCTTGAAGTTGATGTAGAGAGGATCAAACATGACTTCCATGAAAGGGAGTGTGGAGGCCATTTATACTGGAAAACCACAGCCAACAAAATCCTTAGAGCTGGCTTTTACTGGCCCACACTCTTCCAAGATGTACATAAAATGATAGTTGCCTGCCATGAGTGCCAAATTTTTGAGGGCAAAAGAAACCTCCTCCCTTTACCATTACAACCCATCACTGTTAAAGATTCTTTTCAACAGTGGGGCCTAGATTTTATAGGAGAAATACACCCTGCTTCATCTACCCAACACAAATGGATTCTCATAGCCATGGACTATTTCAAAAAATGTATAGAGGCCATCCCTTCTAGGAATGCCACCGATTTTGTTATCATAAAATTCCTTGAAGTCCATGTCCTATCTAGATTTGGCTGCCCTAGGAAGATTATTACTGATAATGCTGTTACTTTTGGCTCCAAAAATATGATTGATTTTTGTCACAGGTATCAGATTGCTCTTGGTCATTCTATTGCTTATTACCCACAAGGTAATGGGTTAGCAAAATCATCAAATAAAATTTTGGTGACCATCATCAAGAAGCTGCTTGAAGAGAATAAAAAATCATGGCATAACAAGTTGGTGCACACTCTATGGGTAGACAGATTAACAACAAAGAAATCCATTGGAATGTCCCCATATCAGTTAGTATATGGATCAGATGCAGTGTTCCCTACCAGCCTAGGGGTACCAGTGATAAAATTAGTCCAAGAAATATAGTCAGAAGAGGACAACATGGTGAGGAGGATCAATCAAACAATACATCTCTAGCAGATAAGGGAAGAGGTCTACAACAGAGCTCAATAGGTGCAAGAAAGCATCAAAAAGTTGTTTGATAAGAGAAAAAAAGCTTGTGACTTCAAAATTGGAAACGAAGGTACTCAAGTGGGACTCTAGAAGGGAAGATAAGGGTAAGCATGGAAAATTTTACAGTTTGTGGCAAGGTACTTACATTATTCAGTTCACCATTGGTCCAAATGCATTCTTTCTGCAAGAGTTAGATGGTACAAATCTATTTGGGGGCCCTGTCAATGGCAGGATGCTCAAACATTACTACTGCTAAAATTCAGAGTTTAAAGTTTTCACTTCCATTGTAAATACCATTGCTTTTTTCAGTTTCACAAAAAAGAAAAATAAAAAAAAGGATGAAAGAAAAGTTTCAGAAAAGCTCAAAACTTGAACCTATGAAGTTCAAAAGAATGGCTCAAATCAGCTCAAAACCTGAGCCAAAGAAAGGGAAAAGCTGGTTCTAATATGCCCGAAACCTGAACTAGCAAAGAAAGAAAAGAATCAGCTCTAATAAGCCCAAAAACCAAGCTGAAATGAAGAAGAAAGGTGACTATAACAAGCTCAAAATCTGAGTCATAAGAGAAGGAAGGATGCTCTAAAGTTTCACAATTTCAAGCCTTCACAATTTTGGTTTCAATTTCCTGCAAAGTTCAATTCATGTGCAGCTGTATTTATGCCATGGACCCATAGCAAACCAGGCAGTCTAATCCTGGTTTGACTATTTTTGAATTTCTGTCTTAGAATGTAGAGAAAGAAATATGCTAGACAGTTTAATCCTAGCAGATGTTAGCGTAGGTAGAGAAGCTATGAGGCCAACTGTCTAATCTGGTCTCATGGAGGAATAATGGTAGAATTAGATTAGCTTTTTTTTCTGCTTTCAATACAAAAAAATGATGAAGAAGGTCTGCAAGTCTAAATGCACCTTGAAGAAAAAATGTTAGGAAAGTAGGATGGGTAGGTAGATTTTTTGGGAGAATATTACTGCTGATATGATGCTTTCATGATTTGTGGTAGCTGATCAAAGAAAATAAAAAACTGTGTCAAGTACCAGGCATCTGGCCTACTTCCAAAGATTATTTTCTGAGATTGTTGACACCTTCAAGAAGATGCCATCCCCATGTGGAGCCACTGTTAGCCACCTATAAATTTTTGACATAGAAAACAGGTGGCTAAAAATGTTGCTGAGCCTTCAAGAGAAACATTTTCCTTGAAAATCTCTCATCCTTGAAGGCTTTGTGTGTCCTATTCCCTTTGAAAAATCTTCACTGCTGTTTCCACTGGAAAGCCTCACTGTTTTGAAAAGGAAATGCTCTCAAAGAGGTTTCCATTTTCCCTTTTTCATTCCCTCAAAATCCCTATTTTCACCCCTTTTTTCCCTTTCAAAAGGCCTCCAAAATTCCTTCATTAACACTCCATCTCATCAAGATTTCCTTTTGAAACCTTATAGCTCCCTTTATCTGGTTTAAAAATGCCTTTTCTGCCTACCGGAACCCTCCATTTGGCCTTAAAAACACTAAATTTAGGCCTAAAACACTCATTTTTACATTTGGGACTTAAGCCCCTTTTAGCTTAGCCCTTAGCCCCTTCCTTCGCATATAACCAGGCATTAACCCCCAGGCGCTAATCGCAATCAGAGCTCTTTGTTGCTGTGTTCCCTTTGTTTCTTCCTATTTTCCGATGCAATGGTTCTTTTCTCCGCTCGACCTAAGATTCAATCTCAGTCGTCGATCTTATCAGATCTGAAGGCTTGCACTAAAATCACATCACGCCCATAAATCCTCCCCATTACCCCCCCGATCGAGTATTGATCGTTGATCTTGTTCTAATCGAACGGCTTGCACTTAATCGCGCATCGCAAAATCTTAAGTGCCATCCCTTCGCCTCCTCCGATTCGTGATCCCCGATCAAATCTTGGACGTTCATCCTGCTAGTTCCAACGGTCTAGATTTCATCGCACTCTACCTTCCCCTTTCTCCATTCCACTATTCCACCGACCCCTGATTAGATCTCTGCTATCCATTCCTATAGATCCGACGACTCTCCTTCTCCCTGCTCATTCACTTGCCCCTTTTCCCTCTGCTTTCTCTTTTAAATCTCTACCGTCCAATCCATAGATCCAACGGTCAGCATTTAAACAATCGTTGACTCTTCCCACCTTACCACCCATGCATCTTCCCACATCCCATTGTCATTCCCACCGTCAGATCTCCCCGCTCTCTATCCAATGGCTTAAAGGCATATTTCTTTTTTTTTTGCATCCGAACGTTAATGGTTAGAAATCGCGTGATATGGGCAGTTTTTTTTTCCACGTGGCACGCGATGAGTGGAATCACATTGTTTTTGTGAATTCCACTTACCACCCTCAGCCCCACACGAAAATCGCTACCGGTTTTCCGCATTACCACTTATCTCCACGACATTAACCCTTCAATGTTAAATCTTGGCCGTCGATTGTTTTAATCAGGTAGTCTACATTGCATTACAACCCCAAGTCTTCTGCCCTCGTCCATTCTCCGAAAATACATAATGGTCGATCTCCACCATTGAATGCTTCAACTCCAATGGCCCTAACTTAATCTGATTCCTTCCCTTCGCTTCCATCTATTTTCCCCCAATGATCCCATTAAGCGATCCCCGCCGTCAGACATTTCAATCCAACGGCTCAGATATAATTTCACCCCCATTCACCTATTTCTTCATCCACCCTCCAAAAAATTTCATTGATTAATCTGGGTTGTATATTGCCCCTATTAGATCTGATTTGATGGTCCAGAATGCCCGACGCCCGAGACCTTCGTCAGACCCATTTTTCACATTCCGCCATGATTTTTATGCCTTTTCTTCACTACATCCCTTATTTCCCTCATCACACCACTATTCTCTTGAGCTCTCGCAACATCCACTCCCATTCCATAAGGATTTTATAACTGGTTTATCATGTTTTTGCAGGTTACAGATGGTGAAAATAATTCTCTGTCTCACAGTCATAGACAGGGAAATATTGGGCGCAAAACGCCATTCTTCAGAGCCGTAGAGTGCAGGGAAGACACCTGAGAAGGTTTTAAGCATGTTTTTATCAAAAGGATTAGTGTTAAACCCTGTTTCAAACCCTCCAGCACCATTAAAACCTGCACATTCATAGACAGATCAGAAAAGAAGCGGCAAAGTGTATCAGTGACAGATTTAAGGGATTAAAAGCACATTATTGAAGATTAATGCTATCATCCTGTGTTTAAAGGACAGAAACACAGATTGAAGACCTTAAAATGATCCAGAAGGCCTAATAAAGCCTAAAAATGCATGAAACAAGCCATATCAGCATTTTCACATGAGCATAATGTTCTTTCCCAAGAAAGGAAAAGTTCCCATAATGTTTTTTATTCTTCATCAAGTTCCTAAGAAGATCATCAGCCTTACAGAAGTCCTAAGATTGCCAGAGCATTAGTTACAAATTATGGAAGGCCTGAAAGTCATTTATCTACCTTACTTGTCTTAGAGTACAAACAGAGTACAAACAGCCAGAAAATACCTCAGAAACATACCTTTGAAGTAATTATCAGCATGTCGAAGACCCCTAATTCATCCAGAGAGTACTAAAAGTCAATATAGGGATATTAAGACAGAATGGGCTGCAAAAACACTTCTCCCTCTATTTTAATGATGCATTTAAGTTCTATCTACCCCTATTTCCACTCTTTCAGCTATAAGAACTCTTCAGAAATACATTGTAAATGTTGGTTAACCATGGATTGTAAGTTGTTTCATTGAGATAGAGTTCTGTGTATTAGTTGTAAAATAGGCTAGGAGATGATTTCAGACTGATATCAAGCTGTTGGAAAATGATGTATATGACTTGTGTTTCTCTTTTAATATGATAAGCATGCTCATTAGATCCTGATCTAAATCAGCAGTGAAGTGTTCTATCTTGTATTGTTTTCCCTCTGTTATGCATCACATTTCATTTCTCTGATAAGAATCAGTAATCTAGCTTAGGATATACTATTGTAAAGTACCCTAATGCTACCTGCTCTTCTTATCTTTTATGTTTTCTGCTAATTGTGTAATCTAAGAACAAATTCAAGATAATTCAACCAGTATAGTAGTTGGTTTTATCCATGCTTGCTGATGTATGAATTTAGAGTATGTTTTTAGATGTTCTTGTCTAGTTTTAACTAAAAGAATTGGGAAACTGGGGGATTAGAGTTAGTTCTGTCTCACTAGTTTCCTTTTCTAACAGTCATCCTTTCTAAGATCCCTTGAGTTTAAGGTCAAAAGTAGAGAAGGTTAAAAGTATTTCTCTGATCTTAGACTTCACTTTGTGTCAATCTTAAATGTTTTCTATTGTCTGAATATTTAACCTCTTTAGGAGTTTGATCATAGATGGTTAAGGCATGCCCTGCCCCTATATTTTCTCCTAAGTGGTCACCTTGGAAGGTTTCCTTTTCATTCACCTTCATTTCCTATCATTCCATCCCATGCTATCATCTTTAAAGATCCTCTGATTTAGATGACTAGCCCATTTGAAAGCTTTGGATATTGAATTGCAAGTAAACCCTTTTATGACTCCATTGCCAAATGGATTTGTGTTTTCTTTGAGTTATCTTCCTATTGCCAAAATCCTTCGTTATTCACTCCTTTACCTCGTATTGAACCCTTCTTTCATGTTTCCAAACCAAAAAAATAAACAAACAAAACAAAACAACAAACTTCGTGCCCTATAATTAGCCTAATACCTTAAATTGAACTTCAAAAATATATTATTCTTT
The DNA here is from genome assembly GCA_034641835.2 of Pinus albicaulis. Taxonomy (NCBI): domain Eukaryota; kingdom Viridiplantae; phylum Streptophyta; class Pinopsida; order Pinales; family Pinaceae; genus Pinus; species Pinus albicaulis. The sequence goes on along the minus strand of CM076569.1, from coordinate 394,821,599 downwards.
ATACTTACAGAGAGATCCCTCTCTGGATCGAGGAGGGCTAGATCCTGAGATCCCAAAGTGGTTTGATGTTGTCTTGTCATTTGGTATTGCCAAATTTTCCAAATCATAGGAACCACAACACCACCATCTATCTAAAAGAGATCCTCTGGTATAAATGACTTGCCCTTTGAAAACCCTTGGATAGTTGTCATGCAAGAAAACCATTTTATGACTCCATAGCCCAATGGACTGATGCTTTCCTTAACCTATCTTCCCATGCTGGAACATCCTCCTATTTAGTTCCTTCTTCACTTCATATAACCTTCTCAGTTAATTATCTCCAACCAAACAAACAAACCAAAACCCCCGTGCTTCATACCTAGCCTAATACCATAAACTGACCTTAAAGATATATCATTCTTTGCATTTATAGAGATATCCATCTATGGATCCAGGAGGGCTAGGTCCTAGGATCCCAAAGCGGTTTGATGTTGTCTTGTCTTTTGGTTTTGCCAATCTGACCAAAACACAGGAACCCCAACATAATGGCAACTCCACTGGGGAACTCTGAGTGAATTCATCTTAGATACCCTTAGGACCTCAGAAAACCCCTTGATTCAAGAACATTTGGTGTGTTATCCAGTTGAGTCCCTAACATAATGGCGACTCCACTAGGGAATTCTGAGTGAATTTCATCTTATACATCCTTAGAAGCTCAGAAGACCCAAAAACCCCCTTAGATTGGTATTCAATTGCTGATGGTGGATAGCAGTCTACTTCAAAACATTCAAATTCATCCACCTGGCGACTCCACACTCCACAACTCCCAAAAGACCAAATGACTCCACTGGTAGAAGACCCTGAACTGGTTGAGAAGATACAGTGACTTAATTTTACAAACATGGATCTAAGTATGGACAGAGAAGCAAAACTAAATGCTTTATTGGATAGAATTACAAGAATGATGTACATACTTAGTGAAATATTAGAAAGGCATGAGGCTGATATAGATATTGATTCTCCAGAACAACCCATGTTTTCTCCTAATCAAACACAAACTCAACCTCTACAAGACCTAGACAATGAGTAAGACATGTATAATGATCAAGACTTTATAGAAGATGAGGAGGAAGGTTGTCAAGAAATGCTTGATTGCCTACCTATATCTTGTACTATGCTGATAAGAGAACTTCATGACCAAATTGAACAAACTAATAGGGAACACTGCTTTGAGGAAACAAGTAGGCACTTAGAAAATGTAGAATTTGACGTGGAAGGAGAACCAACCCATATAGGAACTCTCCCTCTGGATTATAACCTATCTCAAATTACACAAGAAGAGTGGCATCCTAATAATGCAAAAAAAAAAACTCATGAGCCTTGTATCCAAACTAAGTATCATAGTAATCATGAGGAATTGTTCGAGACAGAAGAAGATCAGGAAACATTAGAAAACCCTCAAAATTTCCTTGCAAGCTCAAGTGAATATCTCCTCGAAGAGGCTCAAGAAGACATCAGGCCTCAAAAATAGTTAACACAAGAGAAAGAGGATTGTTGTTCTTCTGTCCATGCTAAAAAATAAATCCCTCTTTTGACAGAAGAAGAAATTGATCAAATATTAAACAAGTAGTCTGCCTCTGAAATATTTTATAAAACAAACACTCTTGCGCATTCATCTAATGAGATTTGTGGTACATATTTAGAAATCTCCCTGGTAAATCAGAATGAAGAAAGATCTGCTGATAATCCAGTATGTTTGATTGGTAGCATTACTTACTTTAATGATTTTCCTAATTTTGATCTATCTGATGATGATGTTCTCCAAAAAAAAGTTGGCCTTGTAGGGCCATCATTAGTAGATTTGTGGAAGGAAGATCAGTTCCATCAACTTCAAGAAAGTAATGAGCCAATGTAGGATTTTTATGATACTAATGAGGAAATTTATGAAAGTCTAGTAGCAGGTGAAGATTCATTGAATCTTCACTCTGCTTTATCTCAGATCATCAGTAACAGTTTCCATGTGATTGGGAATCAACAGCTTTTCATCTTAGAGGATGAGGAGGAAAGTAATGAAGAAACTCTTGAGCAAGTTGAATATCTTGAACCTCATCCTGAAAGGGTTGAGATAATCAAAGAAACCCCTACTCAAGAATATGTTAATATTTTCACAGAGTTCAGCCCACCAAATCAGAATATCTTAGAGCTACAAGAGGACAACATTGCAGTATATGATGAGTCCTCCAGTTCAGAAAAGAATGAAGATGAGGAAGAGTTTCTTTCTCAAATGAATATTTTCCTTGATCCAGTGGAAGAGGAAGTAATCCTGGTTGAAACCTACTTTTCAAATACTCACAACCAGGTATTATTTCAAGATCCTTATGCTCATTTCCTGCAGACATTTAGATAAGGATCAAAGGCCATCAAGAGTAGCTTGTTGCAGATAACAAGAAGCATTTTAGAAGCTGCTGCTAAAGTAAAAAGAGAATGGGAGTGGCCCTGCCTGTTCGACATGCTCAAAGAGGTGAGCAGAAACCAGTCATGGGATCATCTGATTGACTGGATGTATTGGAAAAGAGAGTTTGGCAGCTAGACATGTAAATATCTCAAGTTATAATAGGGTAGGTAGGAATCTCAATAAAGCTCAGCCTGTGAGCATTTAGTTAGTTGTTGATTTTTCTTTGAAGAAATATTCAAAAAATACAAAAAACAAAATAGAAAGAAAAGGTTCAAACAAGCTCAAATCTTGAACCTATGAAGGTCTAAAAGGGATGGCTCAAATTAGATCAAAACCTGAGCCAGAGAAAGTGAAAGGCTAGTACTAACATGCTCAAAACTTGAACCAGCAAAGAAAAGAGGAAGAAACAGCTCTAACAAGATCAAAACCAGAGCTGGAATGAAGAAAGAGAGGTGACTCTAAAAAGCTCAAAATCTGAGTCACAAGAAGAATGAAGGATGCTGATGATTTTCATATTTCAAGCCTTCAATATTTTTTTTAAATTTCTGCAAAGTTCAGTTCATGTGCATCTTGTCTTTATGCCATGGACCCACAGCAAATCAGACAATATAATCCTAGTTTGGCTGTGTTTCAATTTCTGTTTTAGAATGTAGAGAATGAAATCTGCCAGACAGTTTAATCCTGGCAGATATTAGTTTAGTTAGAGAAGCTATGAGTCAAACTGTTTAATCCAGTCTCATGGAGGAATAAGGGTAGGATTAGATTAGTTTTTTCTTTCAATAAAAAATTGATGATGTGAAAGGTCTACAAGTCTAAATGCACCTTGAAGAAAAAAGGTTAGGACAGTAGGATGGTTAGGTAGTTGTTTGAGAAGATGTCTTCTGCTGATATAATATCCATCATGTTTGTAGTAGTTGATCAAAGAAGGAAAATATGGTGAAGTACCAAGCATCTAGCCTACTTCCAAAGATTATATCTGAGATTCTTGGCACCTTCAAGAAGATGTCATCACCATGTGGAGCCACTGTTAGCCACCTATAATAATTTGTCAAAGCAAACAGGTGGCTAAATATGTTTCTGAGCCTTCAAGAGAAACATTTCCTTTGTAAATATATCATTCTTGAAGCCTCCATGTGTCTTCTATCCTCTAAATAATCTTCACTGTTGTTTCCATAATGAACCCTGTTGTTTTGTGAAAGAAACTGTTTTAAAAAAGGCCTCCATTTTCTCCATTTCACTCCCACAAAATTCCCTATTTTTCATCCTTATTCCCTTCACAAAAATTCCTATATAGACCTTCATTTCAACCTCTAAACCATCCTAAACCCCTTTTTAAACCTTATATGTCCCTTTATTTGGTTTAAAAATCCTCCCTTTTACCTATCAGAACCCTTCATTTGGCCTTAAAATCCCTATTTTTGGCCTTAAAATTAGCATTTTTCACTATGAAGGCATTAAGCCACCAATGGCTTATAGCTTTAGCCTCTTGCCTCATATAACCCTAGCCCCACAATCGGGCGTTAAAGGGCCAAGAAACCCCCATTTAAACCTTATCTTCTGTTTGTTTTATTATGTCCCAACGTTATGGTTTGAAATGAATCAGGACCGTTGATCTGCAGAGATCAACAACCATCAGGCATCCTTCCTCCACTCGTTCACCTGCTCATATGCTCCTCATCCATTTCATCTTTAAATTTTTTCCACCCGATCATCAGATCCAATGATTCACACTTAAACCATCGTTCACCCCGCGACAAGCCAACTTATGTCACTACCGGGCCCCACCATATGTTCCGCCTGCACACATTGCTGCCTATAGCGTGCAACCCGCGTAATCTAATATGACACTCCAGATCCGACAGTCGCTATCCAATATCGCGCAATTTTTGTGCCCAAAGTTTAACGTTTCAAAATTTCGCAATAAGAGTGGTTTCAGGAATCCATGTGTCATTTTCTCTATGGAATCACGTTTTTTTGGGCAATACCGCCTCCCCCCCATTTCGCCGAGCGAAAACCATTCCCAGTTTTCTGCCAAACTGTTGCCCTCCACATCGTTGCCTTTCATGTTTTCTCCCAGCTGTTGATCTCTGATATTAGACGGTTCTGATTTAATCTCGCCCCCATCCATTTTCCATATGATCTCCCAAATGACTTCATTAACCAATCTCCACCGTTGATTTTTCTAATCCAACGACTCCTATTCGTCATCGTGCTCAAACCCCCATTTTCACCCGGTTAGCTACTCTTCCAGGATTTGCCTCCATTTTTCCACTGTGCTCACATTTTCCCTCAATGCCCCTCCATCCTCCTAATCCCTCTGAAGCAGATTTAAGCCTCGCACAGGTTTTATTTAATTGGTTTGTTTTATGTTTTCAGGTTAATGGTGGTTCTTGCTAGTTTACACCACAGTCACAGATAAATGACCAAACGGTTCTAGGGTGACGATCCTGAGCCTGAATCAATGAAGAAAAGAGGCTAGCAGGGTTTCAATTCCATGTTTGTCGATGCATCCTGATCATCAACCCTTACATGAACCCTCCAGCTCCATTGCCACATGTGCAAACATTAATAGAAAATAAAAGAGTACCAGAAGAAGATTAAGATGTTGGGAAAAATACTGAGAGGGGGGTGGGTGAATCAGAGTATTTAGGGCATGCACAAAAATTTTTACTTTTTCTTTCTCAAAACCCCATATGCTACTTTACTGAACCCAAATCGCGTATACACGCGGATATCCTTCATAAAACTCTCGTATATAAATATATCTTATTATGCATTTAATTATTTACTTAGATCTATGCATCATTCATTCATCAGATGTTTAGTTAGCTGTAAGCATGTGCAGTAATAATATAATAAACCATCACACATAAGCAACACACATGAACACCAGGATTTAAGGTCGAAACCCAAGTCGGGAGAAAACCACCGCTGCCGTCGTCTCTATTTTCAATATTTTATTATAAAGAAAACATCTTACAACAATGTACTGGCACAGACTCATACCAGCACGCAGGCACCCACCTTGAGAAGGCTACAACCTTCTCTCGTTTACCAGCCTCTCCTAGAAGGGAGCTACAGCCCCCTGCTCTCGTTTACCAGCCTCTCCTGGAAGGGAGCTACTACTCCCTGCTCTTGTTTACCAGCTACCATTAGAAGGGAGCTAGAACCCCCTCACTGAAGGCTTCGACCCTCAGCACCACCATGGACCACGTTTCATCAATTTTCATACTGGATCCAATATCTTCAACACAACACAACTTGTAGGCCTCTTTTCATCATATTTTCAGACTGGACCCACTCCACACATTTAAGCTCATCATACATCAAAATGAAACTTATAACCCCATCAATTCATTCATTGAATAATCAACCAATCAATCAAAAACTTTATCTTTCATCAATATAATCAACAGCATATTCATCATTCAAACAACCCAGATCTGTATGAATACATCATTGACAGATAGCAGTAAAATAGTAGAACAGACCAGATATTTCATACCACATACTTCAACAAAACCCTAGATTCCATACGCGCTTTTACTTTACTAAACCTGTGTATATATGCGCTTTCTCAAAAACCAACCTGCGTATACTTCTGTGCATTCTTCAGAAAACCTTAACTGCCCATACGCGCTTTTCCTTAAGCAGACCCGCGTATACACACGCTTTTAATGAAGTGAACCTGCATATACATCTGTAAATTTTCAGGACTGTGCAGCTCTTCAGATCAGATAAACAACTCAGATTTCATCCTTTACTTTAGAAAGTATTTCGCCTCATCTCAGATCTAAACATTCCACAAACAGATCTAGAAAATACATATACATTTCAGATCTAGAGATCCTTCTTCATCATTTTCTTCATAGGTGCATCATAGATTCAGATCTATCAATCAAGAACAGAGTTCATCCATGCAAACATTCCTTAGAGAGATTTATTCATTAACAACCCTTACTCATGCACACCTTGCACTATGATCTTCATCTCCTTAAATAGATTTAACCTTTGTCAATACCATGAGTCAAAACCACACAATTTCCGATGGTATTCCTGGACGGGATCAAATAGGTAATCCAGTTCTCAATACAATGGGTCAATACCATGGTAATGCCCCTTGATATTCTAATTTTGGAGTGAAAAAGGGAATACGCAACTTGGCACGCACTTTTCTGCGTGCATACGCTACTTCTACTTAACAAACCCGCGTATGCGTTGTAACATGACTTATTTATCATTTCTCTGGCACTTTACTGGAATTCCTTTCTTCTGTTACTTCTGAGCTGATCTGTAGATACATCATCCTTCCTTATTTAACACAAGATACATAATCCTTACATATTTAACACACAGGTTGCTTATCATAGGCAACTCATTAAGCAGGTTTCCATCAAGAACAACTTCTTCTAGTAGGTTGTCATCAAAGACAACACATTGCATCATATTGCCAACAATCTTATTTCATCAAGTAGGTTGCCATCAAGGACAACACATGCCAACAATCTCCTCCTTTGGACTTGATGGCAACCATGATGGTGTTTGATCAACATAACAGATAGATATATTGAATATAACCATTATGCAAACACCATGATACTCTCCCCCTGTTCAAACACCATGTTACTCTCCCCCTTTGACATCAAGAGCAAAGGGCTGATGAAAACCAAAACAAGGTTTTTCTCCTCATGTAGAAAGAGGAGCTCTGTAGATCTGATGTGTACTGAAGTTACCATGCTCCCCCTAAGTTCATGCTGAATCTTCAAACATATTTTTCCATGAAGTACATGACTCTATGACCTTTCCTATCACCAAAGACTCATACTTACATCAGTGATCCAACCAAGTGGATTTAAATATGTGACACAAGTACCCAACCAAGTGGGTTTACAAATTTTGACTCAATTACCCAACCAAGTGGGTTTACAGATTTGATCAATGTCCTTACATGAATGAATATTACAATTTTACATCATAGGTCTCATCATGACCTTTTCATCAAATTACAAATATGAATTTTATAATCAAGACCAAGGAATCTCAAACATGAGATCAGATCACAACAAATCAAGAGAATGCCAACAATTCATCCTTTCCACATGACCAATTCTACCCCTTAGCTTGTGCATCCTGGACACTTTCAACAGCAAATCATCAAGGAATCTTTATCAAGAAACATCAGAGAATGAAACAGAATTATGAGCACTGGAGCACCACCAGAGATACCAAACAGCACTGCAGTTGTGTTGAAGAATGCTGAACCAAAATTTTGTCAGCAAATACCCATACATGATTTTCTGTGTATAAACTCGCGTATATACGTGACTGTCCTTCAGGAAATCTGCGTATCCCATTTAATCTTCTAAAATTAAGTAGATCTGATCTTATACATGGCAGAGACAACTCCCAGCTTCCATCTGAGATATTCGAATGCTTCCCTGGGATATATGAGAGAAGAAAGATAGGTCAATGTAGCTATGTTTTTCAAGAGTCATCCAACATTTGTAGCATAAGTGCATTAGTAACCAGGCCTTCAGACTTTTTGCAGCATCAACAAATTCTTCCCAATAGGAATTATCATACCAGAGTAACTTCTTCAATAGACAGTATGTGTCAAGCAATCATCCATGTGATCAGATATCATCAAGATCTTCAAGATTTTGCATGATCTATTCTTATCTCTGAATCATAAGACTTCCAACTCATCCATGTGTGAAAACAAAAGATACTCTTCAGCAAAAAGCAATTAGGGTTCATCCATAATCTCATCATAAGAAACCATGTATCATGTTATCATCATTTGAGCAAGAACTAAGGAATAATCAGATACAATGCCAACAATGCAATCATTAGTTGTTAGACTGATGCTCCCCCTCCATCTCTGTTCCTGATCTTTAGCTATCTTACTGTTTTTCTTATCAGAAAAGCATACGCGTCTGTCTCCATTGTAACTTGCATGTATACGCGGTTTTTTTTCACTAAAACCATGTATGGAAAGTGAAATACTGAAAATTTCACACTTTCATCTCCCCCTGAACTTGTACCACCTGTACCTGTCTTCTTCACATCAGATGCACTGTCATAAATAAACATAACTAGAATTACCAAACCAACCATGAGAATCACAATACATTGCTCCCCTTGTGATGATACATTACTAATCCCTAGAATGTATCTCACATTACTCCTGCAGTCATTATGAAAAGTAAGCTTTAGAAGCGGATGACTGCAGTAGGGTCAATATTCCCTACGTTTCTGACCAGTCCTCCTCCCTTTTCCAGCTTTTCTTGAAATTTCTTATTGTGTACTGGAAATTATCCAATTTCTCAGATCCATTCATCCTGCATTCTTTTTCTACATGTCCATACTTGTTACAGGCATAACATCTTGCATGACCAGAAAAGTAAGCATAAGGATCATAATGTGTTTTTCTATTCTTTCTTCTATTGCAATCAACTGCTTTATGACCATACTTGCTGCATGAAAAAAAATATCCCTTGAAGAAACCAGAGTACCTTTCTGTGTAGAATCTGTTTGTCTGTGACTGAAACATTCTGCTTCTGCAATTGGCTGCAATATGCCCATAATTATGACATTTAAAGCATTCAACATTCTTGATCATAGGAGGGAATGATTTCTTTTGAGAGTTCATGATTGTCGGTTGATATTTTGTTTCTTTCAACACTTCAGATTTTGCATTGATATTCTTTGAATCTTTAGCACTTCCTTGTGAACTAGATTCTCCTTTAACAGTTTCATGAAAACCAAGACCAAATTTAACAGAAGGAGACCTTTGACTACTAAGAATATTGTCCAAAATCTTAGTACTATCTTGAAACCTCAAGAGTTTATCTTTTTCTTCTAATTTACCTTTCAAAATATTTACCTCAACCTCCAAACTTTGGCATTGCTTCTTCATGCTTTCTTCTTTCCTTCTTCCTTCTTCTACTTGATCATTCAATTTTAAAATCTCTTCCTTCAACTCATTTTCTTGTTCTTCAAAGTTTTGTAAAAGTTCTTCATTCTTCTTGTTTGATTTTTCTAGATCTTATTTGAGAGAGATGATTTCTGCTTCAAGTCTTTTACTTTGATTGGTTACTTTATCCTGCAGTATTTGATACATTTCTATCTCACAATTCATTCTAGAGATCGTGTCTTGGTAGATAGATTCCTGCTTTTTAAATTGATCTTCATCATTAGTCTTGAGATTTGCTTCTAGACCCATACTGTTACTTTCACTATCATTTTCACTATTTTCACCATTTCTTGCATAAGGAAGTGAATCACAAAGATTAGTACCTTTTTCATATTCTTCATTTTCTGCTTCACATGTTTTCTGAGATATCTCCTTTCTTTGAGTAGCCTTCTTCTTTTGCTTCCTTGCCATGAGCACTAACAGATCTTGGTCAGAATCTTCTTCATCCTCATTTGACATTTCATCATTATCTTCATTTGTATAATAGCTCTTTCCCTTTTCAAATTGTTTTCCTTTATCATGATTTTCTTCATAAGGACATTTAGCAGCATAATGACCAACTCTTCCACAAGTAAAACACTTGAAGGGAAGCTTACCTCTGAATCTTCCAGTACCTGGTTGGAGTCTTCTCACAAAATTTTCTTCTTCTTCTTCTGATATATAACTTGATTCCTTGACAACTTCCTTTTCTTTTCCTTTTGCACATGCCTTAAAGGAAACTTCTCTGATTTGAGAGGGACCTTCTTTTCTCATTTCAAAAGAAGTTAGAATACCATGTAGTTGAACAATAGTAAGAGTTTGCAGATCTTTCCTTTCTTCAATAGCAGATACTTTTGACTCAAATTTTCGAGTCAAAGATCTGAAGACTTTTTCAACCAGAGTAGTATCGGTTATGGTTTCACCCAAACTTCTCATACGATTTATAATATCATCTAGATGTAAAAAGAAACTGGCAATACTCTCATCACTATGCATCCTTAAATTTTCATATTCAATTCTGAGAGTTTGGAGTTTTGCACTTTTTACCTTTGTATCTCCTTCATAGCTCATAATGATTTTGTCCCATATTTCTTTTGCTGAATTTAGCTGCATCACTTTAGAAAATTCTGATTCAGACATGCTTCCTAATAGGACATTGACTGCTTTGGCATTGATTTCATATTTCTTCCTTTCTGCTGCATCAGTAGGAATACTTGCCGGATACTGATAACCTTCTTCCACGATTGCCCATACTTCTGCACCAAGACTTTGCAAATATGCTTTTGTTCGTATCTTCTAGAATAACAGATTACTTCCATTGAATAGAGGTGGCTTTAGAGACAATACTCCTTCATGACTTCCCATTGCGACGGATCTCCTTCAAGCGATCAAGCTTCTGCAAAAGGACCTGCTCTGATACCAATTGTTGGGAAAAATACTGAGAGGGGGGGGTGAATCAGTATTTAGTGCAGGCTAAAAACTTTTTACTTTTTCTTTCTCTAAAATACATACGCTACTTTCCTGAAACCAACTCGCGTATACACGCGGATATACTTCATAAAACTCGCGTATATACAGAGATCTTATTATGCATTTAGTTCTTTACTTAGATCTATGCATCATTCATTCATCAGATGTTTAGTTAGCAGTAAGCATGTGCAGTAATAACAGAATAAACCATCACACATAAGCAACACACATGAACACCAAGATTTAAGGTGGAAACCCAAGTCGGGAGAAAACCACCGCTGCCGTCGTCTCTGTCTTCAATATTTTATTATAAAGAAAACATCTTACAACAATGTACTGGCGCAGACTCATACCAGCATGCAGGCACCCACCTGCAGAAGGCTACAACCTTCTCTCGTTTACCAGCCTCTCCTGGAAGGGAGCTACAACCCCCTGCTCTCGTTTACCAGCCTCTCCTGGAAGGGAGATACTACCCCCTGCTCTCGTTTACTAGCTACCACTGGAAGGGAGCTACAACCCCCTCACTGAAGGCTTTGACCGTCAGCACCATTGCGGACCACGTTTCATCAATTTTCATACTGGATCCATCAGCTTCCATACAACATACCTTGTAGGCCACTTTTCATCAGATTTTCAGACTAGACCCACTCCACACATTTAAGCTCATCATACATCAAACTGAAACTTATAACCCCATCAATTCATTCATTGAATCATCAACCAATCAATCAACAACTTGATCTTTCATCAATATAATCAGCAACATATTCATCATTCAAACAACCCAGATCTGTATGAATACATTATTGACAGATAGCAGTAAAACAACAGAATAGATCAGACATTTCATACCACATACTTCAACAAAACCCTAGAGTCCATACATGCTTTTACTTCACTGAACCTGCGTATATACGCGCTTTCTCAGAAACCAACCTGTGTATACTTCTGTGCATTCTTTAGAAAACCTTAACTTCCCATACGCGCTTTTCCTTAAGCAGACCCACGTATACATGTGCTTTTACTGAAGCGAAATTGCGTATACATCTGTAAATTTTCAGCACTGTGCAGCTCTTCAGATCAGATAAACAACTCATATTTCGTCCTTTACTTTAGAAAGTATTTCGCCTCATCTCAGATCTAAACATTCCACAAACAAATCTAGAAAATACATATACATTTCAGATCTAGAGATCCTTCTTCATCATTTTCTTCATAGGTGCATCATAGATTCAGATCTATCAATCAAGAACAGAGCTCATCCATGCAGACATTCCTTAGAGAGATTTATTCATTAACAACCCTTACTCATGCACACCTTGCACTATGATCTTCATCTCCTTAAATAGATTTAGCCTTTGTCAATACCATGAGTCAAAACCACATAACTTCCGATGGTATTCCTGGACGGGATCAAATAGGTAATCCAACGCTCAATACAATGGGTCAATACCATGGTAATGCCCCTTGGTATTCTAATTTTGAAGCGCAAAAGGGAATATGCGACTTGGCACGTAATTTTCCGCGTGCATACGCTACTTCTCCTTAACAAACCCGCGTATGCATTGTAACATGACTTATTTATCATTTCTCTGGCACTTTACTGGAATTCCTTTCTTTTGTTACTTCTGAGCTGATCTGTAGATACATCATCCTTCCTTATTTAACACAAGATACATCATCCTTACATATTTAACACATATGTTGCTTATCATAGGCAACTCATCAAGCAGCTTTCCATCAAGAACAACTTCTTCTAGTAGGTTGTCATCAAAGACAACACATTGCATCATATTGCCAACAATCTTATTTCATCAAGTAGGTTGCCATCAAGGACAACACATGCCAACATAAGAAGATTAGGCACAATATTGAAGAACAAGAAGCCTAATCCACAGTCAGCAAGGATAAAAACATGAAGATGATTACACAGGCTAAATGAAGCCTAAACACAATCAGAGCCAGATCAACAAAACGTTCCTCTCCAAAGAAGGACTAGCTACACGACCTCCTCCATTTTCCATCGAGCACCAAAACAATTATTAAACTGATAGAAGTTTTTTTTAAATTGTCAACACAATAGTTATGGAGGTATGGAAGACCAACTATACACCTTGCTTATCTCAGAAGACAAAACAGAGTACCAGCAGCTAGATAGTACTTCAAAGAAACACACCTGAAGTTATTATCAGCCTGACAAAGACTTCTGAACCAGCCTAAAGGGTACCAATGATTAATGCAAAGCCATTATGCAGAGTGGGAATTCAAATACTTCCTCTCCTCTGTCTTAATGAATCATTTAAGTTCATATCTACTACTCCACCTCCTCATTCACCTATAAGAACCCCTATAAATTACATTGAAAATTTGTTGGTTGGAGTGGATATTATTGACTTTTTGATCTGTTATTGAGGGGAAGTAGATGATTAGTTTTTAATATAGTAGGTTGGGAAGAGAAGTTTGGACTGTAAAAATCCACTGGACTCAAAGTATGTGACTGGTTTTGCATATCAATTGAACAAGCAGATTCACAGGATCCTGGTCTATATTATTGGTGATTTTTTCCTTATTGTAATTGTCTCCTTTCATGTTTTATCATACTGTCCATTATTCTCTGATAAAGAACATCAAGCATAGATTAGGATATACTGTTGGAATTACCCTAAATCTCACTGTTAATCTTTATCTCTATGTTTTCCTCTGATTGTGCATTTAGGGGTAATTCTATAGAGTATAACCAGTCAAGAAATGTTGGTGAGCCCATGTCTTGCTGAGTACAACTTGAAGTATTGTCCTTGAAAGATATTTTCATTTCATGCTAAGTAAAATATTGAACTAGGGAAGTCTATGGTTAGCCCTGTCCTCTAGTTTCTTCTCCAACAGTTTGTCTTGAAAGTTTTCCTGTGAGTTAGTGTCAAAAGCAGAGAAGGTTAAAAGTCTTTCTCTGATCTTAGGCCTTGCTCTGTGTTTAATCTTAAATGTTTTCTACTGTCTGAAAGCGGTTATGAGGACTGCTGGATTGTTTCCCTTGAGAGTATGTTGAAAGCAGGCTAAGTTAAAAGTCTTTCCCTGATCTTAAGCTACCCTTTGTGTCTTTATTGAGAGTTTCCTTTGAAAGTATGTCAAAAGCAGGATAGGTTAAAATTCCTTACCATATATTAGGTTGCACCTTGGTTTCTTTATTTCACCTCACTTCTTAATGTTCCATCCCACCATCTATCTAAAAGAGATCCTCTGGTATGGATGACTTTCCCTATGAAAACCCTTGGATAGTTGTCATGCAAGTAAACCCTTTTATGACTCCATAGCCCAATGGACTGATGCTTTCCTTAACCTATCTTCCCATGCTGGAACATCCTCCTATTTAGTTCCTTCTTCACTTCATATAACCTTCTCAGTTAATGATCTCCAACCAAAGAAACAAACCAAAACCCCTGTGCTTCATACCTAGCCTAATACCATAAACTGACCTTAAAGATATATCATTCTTTGCATTTATAGAGAGATCCCTCTCTGGATCCAGGAGGGCTAGATCCTAGGATCCCAAAGAAATTTGATGTTGTCTTGTCTTTTGGTTTTGCCAATTTGACCAAAACACAGGAACCCCAACAAAACTTATATAATATGCTCACCATGTCTAAAAATAGACATACACCTAAAAATAGCCCGCGGGCCCCACTTAGTGATGGTGCTTAATTTTCACTAAGCTCATCATCTTGTTGAATCTCAACAAGTTGGAGATGGAAAATCTGAGAATTGGAGCTTCCTTCAGGTTGGAACTTTCACATCAGGGCATTGGAGCATCCTTCTAGTTGGAGCTGGTAAGCTAGGGTGTTGGAGCATTGTTTCAGTTGAAGATGATAAAACAGGGGGTTGTAGCCTCATTCAGTTGATGTTGAAAATCTTGAAATTTGGAGCTTCCTAATTGATGTAAATTTATAAGTCCTATATTAAGAATCATTCGGTTTTTTTTCTCCCAGAAGGGTTTCCACCTAAAAATACCTTATGGATTGTCTTGATGTCATGCATTATTGAATGGTGTGATTTAATATTCATGAGATGTAATGTTGATTTATGTTTGATCTAATTCTAATGTGAATTTAATGCTCCGAATATTAAAAACTAACTAATTGAAAGGAAATATTGATTCACCCCCCTCTTAGTATTTCCAGCAATTGGTATCAGAGAGGGTTTCGTTCGGTTGCAGCCTAATAGCAGGAAGGAAAATCTCAGAAGTGTGGAGATGGGTAAGGAAAAAAATCACACATCCAAACGATCAAGGAAGTCTCTAGTATTGCAGTATTATCCAAATCTGAAAGGAATCGAGTTGGTCTAATAGCTCCCCAGTTTGATGTAACCAAATATGAAATATGGGAATCTAGAATGAAAGTTCATTTGGAAGCTCAAGGATATGATTTATGGAAATTTGTTGTTTCTAGAGACATATCTACCAACAATATTGAATGTACAATACGAAATCCATTAATGTTATTCTTAGTGCTATGTTAGACTATATAAAATCCAAAGTAGATAAATGTTCATGAGCCAAAAATATTTGGATGAAGCTCCATGTTATCTACTCAAATTAGCATGTAGGTCAAGATGAAAATGATGATGAATAAGATGAAACACATGAAGAAGAAGAAGAAATTGTAGAATTGGAAGGAGAATTTATTAGTGTCCTATGTGATCTCGACAAAGAAAGGAAGTGAAATCAGATACTTGAAGAAGCATAGCCCTTCTAAGGCTTCAAGTGCCGAAAGTTGAAAAGAAAGAGAAACACTTAACAAGCCAGTTAGAGGAATCTGTAGTTGAAATTGGTAAAAATAAAAAGGAAGTTGATGTTTCTCTAGCATAACTAAACATACTTAGAAAGGAAAGTGAAAGGCAAAAGGAACAAATGTAAGATTTTTACAAAGAAACGGAAAAGGTCACTCTTCTAAAACTGTAAGTAGAGGAGGAAAAAGAAATAATAAAAGTATTGAAAAGTAGTTTTCAGGGAGATATTTCTTAAAGGCAAAGAGAATTTGATGTTTCTCTAACTAGAATAAACAAGATCAAGAAATGGAAGAAGGAAAAATTGTTGGATGACGAAAGGAAGAATAATGACATTGTTGGATTAAAGATGAAGGTGAAAGAAGTAGATGTAGCACCGTGCAATGAAGGTACAAGTTCCAAGCTCCCAAAAAGCAAGGTTGACCAAAATATTGATAGCAAGATCCCTCAAATTTCAAATCAAAGAGAAGGAAAAAATATGATTGAAAGTGATGCTTCTCCAAGAAGTAATGTTGAAGAAATCAACAAACGACTATACCCCCTTCAAGAAGGAACATCTTCATAAGATCCTCGAGAGAAGACAAATCATCAAGGTACCTTAGTTTATTCAATGGTTATTATTTATCATGTTCTAATTTTGTGCATATCGCTAGGGATTGCAAAATGTATGATAAGGATGATTATCAAAGATATTATAAAAACCCTAAAAGCAAGTTTGCAGGATTGCAAGAAAATTTTCAAATTGGCTTCTAAAAGTATATGTCAATTTCTTCAACATTACGGTTTGACATTAAATGTTATGAATTCCATAACTATAGACAAATAACTTGAGATTGCAGATACATGATGGAATCTTTGATGAAAGAGAACTCTCACTACAAGGAAAATACCCTTTAGCAGAGGTTATAAAGGAGGTTTTTAGTGTTATAAAATTGGCCAAAATTGTCAAAAAAACATTTTCTACAACATCTGTTTATGGTTATGGAGGTTTTAGCGGAGCTTTTAATGGAAATTCAAGATAACTAAAAAAAATGGGCGGCCGGAGGTTATTAAGGATAATTTTTTCATCGATGTGCTACTCTGGCTTTAACGCACCAATGCGTACATGTAGAACGTGTCCCAGGGAAGTTGAAGGAGAACGCACTGGGCTGTTAAGGTATAAAACCGGACTGGGTGTAGTGTTGGTGATACAACACACAGGGCCATTCTAATTGGTCTTGGGATTTGTGCGGTGCCCATAGGTGGCATCACCGCATTGGTGCATAAACTTATAGAAACACACGGGTGCATAGTATCACACAAATGCACCGAGATTTATAATTGGTATCAGTATTCGTGTGGTGCCCATAGGTCATACAAATGCACCGGTGCTTATAGACACATAAATTCCCTGGTGCGCAGTATCACACAAACGCATCGAGATTTATAATTAGTATCGGTATTCGTGCGGTGCCCATAGGTTGTACAGTGACACTGGTGCGTATAGACACATAAACGAACAAACACACCTATATTTTTAATCGGTTTTGGTATTTGTGCAGTGCCCATAGGTCGTAGAAACGCACCGGTACGATTTAGAATACAAACGCACCAGTGTACAGTAACTGACACTCACCGGTTTTCATTTTGTACTTTTTTAGAAACATTGACTTGTGACAGTGCAATTATTGTGATTTTTAAAAATTTATTATTCATCAAAAGTCGACACATATATATATTTTATAACAATATTCATATGAATTAAATTTTTATTAGTGCATTTGAGAACGATAATGGAGAACGCAATAGAATAAATTAAAACATATATATATATATATATATATATATAGTCTTTGTCATACAAAATGGGACAGTTATTGGTATCCCTCTGTCTTTCAATTAGGGCACTATGTCCATTACATTAAACAAAATGTTTGATTTCACATACATATTTCAAAAAATACAATGCCTTGCTTTGATATCCAAACATAGTGATCATCATTCTTTGCTTGAACTGTTGTCACTACTAGAGCTACTTCCATGACTTGGGGTTATTTTCAGGAATGTTTTGTTCACGGTGTTGATTGTTTTCTTCTTCTTCACCTTCCATCTACAAACATAAAAAAATAACTGTAATGAGTGTATATACATTGGTGAGAATAATGAAAATTACAATATTAAATAATATACATCAATGTAAATCGAAAATAAATGTCATACAATAGCAACAATTGACTCATAAACTATATACATTCTTTCAAAACCATGTACCATGTCATCTTTCAAAATTTCATCTAGTGGCGCAGTTCTATACTTTGTTTCCTGCAAGTTTTATACCCCATAACAAATCATATATTTAATATAAAAGATTTTTTTGTTCTATTAATTATAGATGGAGCTAAGTAAAACAAGATCGATAGATGCTTACAAATTCCACAATTAATTTCTGATATGCCAACATATACTCAAAACCCATATTTAACCCAATTTCAATCAATTTGTCTGAAGACATTCAATGCTGATTTTTGTAAAAGAACTTTAAAAATACAAAAATGAAATCTAGTTAAGTTGTTATAAGAAAGTAAAAATTACTCACAAATGTAGATATCAACCCTTTTCTTCCTTGTCGTCCTGTTTTATTTGCTGAATGGGTTCCATTTTATTTTATTTTCTGCAAGAAAATTCTTGAAAATTAATATTTAATGCTAAATTGTTTATTTATTGTACCTAATGATTTAAAAATTCAATGATTACATATCACATTTGAAGCATGTTGTCATTGAGATGGCTTCTCCTGCGATGCAATTTTGTCCGTTTCTTTGACCATCTCCTTGTACACCTTTTTGAACATTCCTACTGGCATATTTCTAATATCAGCTCGTTCATCTTTGAGATTTTCATAATCTTCCTGAAAATGTAACATGACAATAAAATATTTAATTTTTATATTGATATATGAAAAGTAACTATAACAAAAATGATATTTATAAATAATTCTAGACAAACACTTCAAGGAATATTTCTTTTCCATTCCTTCTTTTTTGTTGTTGTACGTTTTTTCCATTAAAAGTCTGACATGTCTCATTGACCAATTCTCTGGAAACTCTTCTTGTAGTTTAGATAAAAGTTGGTTCTTGGAATCATTGGATTGGTTTTTGTATTGTAAGTGGAAAGAACATCTATACATTCGTTCCACTAGATCCCCCAAACTTTTGTAAAAGTTTTTCTCCCTTTCGTTAACCTCCAACACCACTCCAGATGAGCTAAGGAGCAATTCATTTTCATTTGCATGTTATATTTTTTTTTTTTTCTTAGAACAACATTCATTTTCTGAGTTGTTGGTCCTTGTAGAACATTAAACAGATGGGTAAAAATGCGAAGATGGGTAACACTTTTGTGAGAATCCAAGGTAGAAATATTTTTTCCTTAATAGTTCGGTCGAAATATTTAGGAGTTCGGCTGAAATTTTGAAATTAGTTCGGCCGAACTCGTTCTGCCGTTTACATTGATGGCATACTGACGGCAATGGCAAAAAAAATTTTGGCCGGAGATTGGAAAACCGACAAACAAAGTTCCGCCGAATTAATAGGTTGGTCGAACTATTAGTTCGACCGGACTTTTGAAATAATTTGGTCGAACTATTATTTTATAAATATATCGCCCACAAATTTTTCTAGGTTTCTTGTTCACATCTTTCTCACACGATTTTAGTTTATTTGGTGTTGCACCGCGATGAGGAGGGGAGTTTTGTTGATTTTTTATTCAACGCTGAGGTAAGTTTTGTTAATTTTGTTATTTTTTGTAATTATTTTTTGTTTTTAATTTTATTTTAATTTGATTTTTTTTGTTCGCAAGAATTTGTTTGTCTTCCACAATGTCTTCAAAGTCTTCAGGGATCACATGGGTTCAAATTAACGGCCAATTTCTGCTGTGACTTTCCAGGTACGTATGTTCCTTTCCAAAACTTGTCTAATTAATGACCATGTTTGTAAAGAAGGATTTTCTCACAATTTTGATTGAAGTGCCAAATATTAGCTTCGTATTTTGATTGAATTTTGGTAGTTTCTGCTCAGAGTCTATAGTTAGACGTGCAAAGTTGTGATTTTGGAATCACCAAATCACAAAATAACCTTACAGATTGCATTTTCACCTCTCTAGGAACATCGTGTAGCATTTTTTTCTACATTGATTTCATATACTTGGCTCATTGCTTATGCTAAGAATTGACTATTCATGTCTCATATTAAAAGTAGTTAAATTAAATCTACTCAGGACTGACCTTTTCTCCTTAATTTTTCATATATGTCATATTCAAAGCAATTAAATTTAGTTGGTACTAAAAATTTTCTCCTTTTTTAAATGAAAATGATATGAAAACTTTTTCCCCTCCCTAAAGAAAATGATGTGTAAAGGGATTCCTCCCAGGAGTAGCAAATGAATACCACATGATAGTGATAAATTTTGTATATGATAGTGATAAATGCTATATAGATTAGGATATACATTATCATGATACATACTATACAGAATGGGATATACATTGTTGGATTTTTAAGTTGGGATATATATATCTTACAAGTCCAATAGTGTATATCTCAAACATAAATTGAATTTGTTCTTTGTTATGATGTACATATTAACTGTTTTACAAGGTTGTTTTTTTTAATATATTGGTAACGTTCACCAAATCCTTTGGGGAAATTTCCCTTGACATTAGCGTGCTGTGTATAACTGACCTAAGTGAGAGGTGCTGATCCTCCCGACATGAAAAAGGAAAGAGTGGTGTTTGACATGCATCGCATGAAGTTATCATATTTAATATATATATCATTCTCTAAAGGCTACCCACTATGGATGGGACTTGTTATCGCTTGCCGCCTACACCTACCTACAGTTAGTGAGAAAAGCCTTTAACCCCACAAGGTGTGGTTGGTGGCAAGGAACTCAGAGAAGGGGCTGTCACCTATTCTTGACTCTCTTCGTTTAAGCTATCTCCTAAGATAGCTATGGGGGGTGGTCCCTAAAGAAAAACTAAGTTAAATATGTGAGTTTTCGAGGAGAATAATAGAGTGAAATTGGATTACTTTTGAAGATTCATGAGCATTTATGAGAAACTTTGAAATAATGACAAACCATTTAACCAATGCCTTTACAAATAACGTGCTCAAAAGTAAAATAAATGCTCAAAGATATGAGAACATAGTAATCCTGAAATGGAAACAAAAGATTGTTAGCACAAGATATCAGAAATGCTCTCAAGATAAATAGATTTATGAATCAAAGCATGAGAAACTATCTTGCTCATAAGGAAACAATTAGTGTTCTACTTTTGGAGAATGTAAATGAGATGATAGAAAAACTCAAATGTTATACCAAGATCACAACATCCAATTAAATTTGCAACACAAAATAAGGGTATTTGCCAATGAAACGGGGTATATCAATCATCCATAAGCATAATGATCATTAAAATGACAGCATGCAATGAAGTTGCAAAAGTAAGAAAATTTCCAAGTACCATAGAATTAAACTTGTTGCAAAATTTAAGGAATTAAGACACTTGCATCCAAAGTGCTTCTTGAGATAATATGTGCATGTGAATCTTTAAACTGTCAAGATAGAAAAAAGTTTGGGAAATTTGCAGGTAAATGTGATGAGATAGTGCTCTTGGTTTATTTTATTAATTAGTTCTAAAGCAAGGTTACAATTGAACTCCAATCCTCAAACCTCACCCTCGCCCAAATATTTGGATCTCACAGTGAGGAGTCCATAGAGGTAGAGGGTCCCTAAAACATCTATTCAACCAACTTAAGTTGGAGGTAAATTTTAGATATGTAAGTCTAGTATGAAAAGTGAAATGCCGAAATGATATGAAAGTGAGTTTGCAAGTGCTATGTAAAAGATGGAGATGATTCAATTAAATATGCTTCATAGTTAGAACAATAACTCAAGTTGCCATAAATTGAAAGTGCTATGTTTCTTTACTTGTCGTATATTGTGAAACTTATCCAAATGAGAAATAGATCACAAAACATAAGTAAGTGATGGAAAAGGAGATTGGAAATTAAGAAATTAAAGGACTATGCAATTTGTGTTAGTTCCCAATTAGAGCATGCATATGTGATGTGAAAGAAAACGGAAATGTCAAAACCACTAATTCAATCTATCTACAAATTCTTTCCTTTGAAATGGACAGATAGGATGCCAATGGGTAAAACCCACACTCCCATAAAAAAAACAATTTTTATTTATTTATTTTTTTATTTTACAAGAATGAAATGACCATGAGGTCTTTTCTAAACCAAGGAAATTCTTTACAAATATTGAGACCATAGAATTTTCCTCGGTGAAAAAAAAATAAAAAAAATCTCAAAAGAATTCAAAATTTACAAAAGGAGAAGAGAAGCTAAGCCCCTTCAATTCCCATAACCAAAGAAGAGAGAGTTATCCTCCTCATTTGAAATTTGTAGCCCAAAGGTCCTCTAACAACTTGTTAGTAATCTCCTATAGTTTTCCACTCAAGCTGTCACAAGAAAAAGTTTGGAAAGAGGGCTACAAAACCAATCAAATATTAGATAGATAAAATTACAAAATATTGCACAACAATTTACAAAGGGCTAAGACAAAAAATTTGAGTAAACTATCATATTTGCTTAGTCATCTTCAAGCTATTAGATAGCAAATGAAAGCAATGAAGTATAATGTTTTAAAAGATATTCAAATTTAGAAGTATTCGGCTTGTATACAAGCTATGTCCCAAAGCCCCTGCAAAACCACCACTCTGTAAGATAAGACTATTAAGGTTCAATGAACGAATGAGAGCTCATTTGAGAATGTATCAAGAGTGGGTTGGTCTCTCCAAAGACTTCCCCCAACACTTGATTCTTTGATCCTAACAAGATGTTCCCTCTACAAAACTTCAATCAAGAATTAGTTCCATATAGATCTAATGTTAAAAAATGATAAGAAACTCTAGAGATTTATTTGAAACCAACTAGAGCATTCTATACCTAGAGCATACTCCTAAATCAAATGTCAATGTAAGATAGCTCTACATTAACAAATCTACAAGAGCATATGGAAACAAATTAGATCAAATCATGAGTAAAAGGAATTATACCAATGATCAACGATTCATCACACTCCAAAAGGAGAAACACCTCATGAATGAAACCCCAAAGTCTTTATTGATATTTCTGAAAGTGTATAAGGCAGCAACACTTCCGCAAGTACAATAGCTAGTAAACAATGATACAATATGAGAGCCCATGGCTCCATTATATAGAAAGTTGGGAGCAAATCCCAATGAAGAACCATATGCCAAGTGGTGAGAGGGAGGAGATCACAAGGAAAATTCGAATTTGGTAAGTGGAACTCCAATGCCAAGTGCAAAAATCGAATTCTGGCAAGTGGACATCATTTTTTTCTTCCCTTATGTGCCAAATTCAAATTTTATGATGAAATGACATGTGTATATGGTTGTTAACCTATGTGGAGACAATTTCCCACAAAAATCTCCACCAAATATTCTCCCAAATCTTCCCAAATATGCACTAACTTCACAAATTCGAATTTCCAAGTAAGCAACTCTTAATTAATGCCAAAAATTCAATTTTATTTAAGCACGTGTCGTTTCCTTGATTTTAGGAGCCCACATCACCTTGGTACTTCAATTTAACTCCTCCATAATTTTCCACCTCATTTCCACCTCATTTAGCATGTGTGGATATTTATTTGTCTCCATTTATTTAATTTATGGCTTAATTAATTGCCAGATTTCCCACTAAACTTAGGAAAAGTGGGTTTTGAGGGTTCAAAACACATTTTTAACCCCTCAAAGTGTGTCATAATATAAATTTGAGTGTTAGAGGTGTAATTTTGATTACTCATACCCCATACAAATTTTCTAGACAACACTTATTACAATTCAATTACAATTTTTATTCTGATTTTCAACTTGCAGGAAATCTAAAAAATTAAAAAATCACTACCTAGACCTAACGAAATTCGACGAAATTTTTTGTGTGATCTAGTATGGTAATATACATTAACGCTAGACACTAGGACTCACCCAAGGCCTCACCATTAAGCTGTACTCCGGCTTTGGGGTAAAATTGGAGGAAAAAACTCAATTAATTATTAACTCCCGGTAGGGAGATGATAATTAATCGAGTAAAAAAAAACCTCCCAGAGTAATACTCACTTGTTGGAAAGGTCCTAAGCAACCTAGGCCTATTACAAACTCAATACTCACTCAAAATTCATCATTACTAGCATCACTTATTACAATTCCTCGTAGGGCGTGGAATTTGGGTACGAGAGAAAATGATAAAAAGTAGAAGTAGAGTTTAAAAACTCCGTTGAACTGATGATATATAATGATATCTGATGGTACAAATGTCTTCTGGTTAATCCTTGGGCATGGAGTATTCTCATTGTCATTAGGTGCCACTCCAGTGGTCAACATTTGGCTCTATATGAGGATGCATGCTAGATATGAAGTGATAGTGTGCAAGAATATGGAATCTGCATCCACCAACCAAAGATATATATTAGCAGTATCCATTCAAAATAACATCAAATGGAATCAAGTACAGAAATGGAAATTTATTCTAGGAAACATAAATAACAATTTATTCATGAAATAAAACTACTTAAACAAAATTTACAAGGGATAGGGTAAGGAATATGATACACAGGATGCCCCATGGCATCAAATGTCTTCGGTGAAATCCATCTTGAGAACCTTCTTACTCACAGGAAAATACATAGGCTCTTTCTTTGATGTGCCTTGTCCAATTCTGACTATCTTGGGAGTATGACTTGCCTCAATGTTAACTTGTTTGTGGCCATTAAATATACCAAACCTCTTCCTTTTCCCTTTTTGACTTTTAATGCATTCAGGTTTGATCTTGCTCAAAACTAGAGGGTCATTTTTATATCCTTTTTATTTTTTCGTTTTTTTCTTTTCTTCTTGGTTAGTTGCAATGGCGATGATGATGCAGTCACTGTCAATCCTACTACTCTGTCTTGAAAATGCTTTGATGGAAGATTTGAAGTACCCAAGCCTTTTAAGTTATGCCTAATCTCTTCATTTTGAATATGTTCTGTTAATGGGGGAAGAAATTTGTCAACAAAAATCACTTCTTGTCTGGCATGATCTATAGATAATCTCATTGTTGGGTCTCCTTGGATCCTCAACATGATATATTTTCTCTAACTCCGGATCAAGTCTGACAAAAGTATCATTTGGCATGGGAATGGTGGCATATGATAAATCCATTTGAAGGGTACCACCTAATATGATGCCTATTTTCTTGATAGGAGCATTCCCCATGAATCCGGAACATATATCACAACAATATCCATAGGCATTATTCTGTCTGGGTATGCAGCTAGGAAAACCTGTAAATCTTTAATTATCCCACACACGTCAATTCTTTTAGAATCCATTGAATATATGTTGTGATAGGGCCTAGATACCCTTAAATTCAGTTTCTCCATGACTTTCTTGGTCATGACATTTGATGAAGCCCATGAATCAAGCATGCAGTTGTGTAAAAGACTATCATTCGCTATCAAAGAAACATAAAATGGTAGATGATCTTTGTTCCCCACATAACAGTTCATACTTTTCAATACAATTTCTTCATCTTCTTGTTCATTATTAGGCTTTTCTTTCCTTTGAGTAACTTCAATTTCACTTAGCAACTTGGCCCTTTGAGATGGTACCTTTAAAAGCTTTGTTACTGGGATAGAAACCTTTACATTATTCACCCAATTTCCCAAGTAAAAATTTAATTTTGACGTAGGAGGAGAAAAATTTATGTGATTATTCCAGTCTTGAATATCCCTTCTCTGATAAGTCATCCCTTTTTATTTTTCCATAGCAATAATTTGTCCAGATGTAGGATTTTCCCCAAGAATCTTAGTGACTTTGTCAAAATTTGCAATCATATTGTCAACCCCAAGATTATTAGGACTATTGTCAATCTCTTGATTTCTTTTAATGATGTATATTTGATCTTCCATTGAGAAAATATTGATTTGACCACTAGTTCCTACTTGTTCATCTCCCAACTTGCTACCTTCAATAATTCTCTTTACATATGGGCATGTGGCTTCTTCATGGAACTCATTACATGGCCTACAAAAAGGGGGAATTTGATCTACCATGTTGGTGGATTCCAATGGATTTGGAGGCCTATAATCTTGTTGAGGTCCTTTATTCTTTTTCCATCCATTATTTGGCCTAGGTTGGAATCTTCGCACTTGCGATCTTTCCATGGAAACCAACCTACTTTGCATGTCTTGCATTTCTTTAGTGTGGTTCGCTTCCATGCTCTTTATGAGTTGAGTTAATTCCTTAATAGGATCATTTGTAGCCTGTTCCTTGACCTTGCATTTGGAATCATTTGATTTCGATGGCCCTCTAGTGAAACCAAGAATCTCATATTTTCCTGATTGCTTTCTAGCCCTCTCCATTTTCAAGGCTTCAGCTTGCGCTACGCCCAAAGTTGCAGGCTCATTTCTTCTCAACTCATCAATAGTGTCCACACAAAAAGAATCCAGATAGGAACATAAGATAAATTCATCAGGAGGTTTAACAGTAGTAGACATGCTTTTAACCAATTCATTGAATCTGTTGTTTAGCTCTTCCATGGTTTCATTCTCAATCTTCTTCATGGTGCTAATGGCACTGATCAGATGACTATTCTCTCTTCTCTCTCCATACTTTCTCATAAAAGCATTAACAATTGTTTGTAAAGAATCATACAAGTTAGCAGGTTGCTCAGTGAACCAATCAAGAGAATCCTCTTCTAAAGAGATAACACAAATCCTCATCTTCAAATCCTCTTCACATGTGATGTAGCGCTAATGGCATTATTACCTTGAAAAAAAGGAAACCTTTCAATAGCCTTGTCAGGGATATTGTGAGGATAGCCATTAATGTTAGTAAAGTTACAAGGAGCAAAAAGATCATTCATGATGTTAGGCTCAGCTCGTTCTTGAAACAACAAATGAATGTCAGAAATAGACTCTTGCCCAAGACTAGAAAGAGCTCTACTATGAGAAAGTCTATTTAACCTCTCTCTAAAAACCCTTTCAGGATCAGGAGAGGGGCTAACTAGACCACTTGAATTTCTCCTAGTAGAAACTCTTGCAAAATTATGATTTAGTGGAGTCGCCACTTTATCAAGAATCTAAATCTAAAATTCAAATATGCCAAAACTTAAAGCTATTCATTTTCCTAGGCACAAGAAGACTTGTCCCTGGCAACGATGCCAAAAATATTATCTCTTGCTGTCTACAGCTACCTACAGTTAGCGGGAAATGATTTTAACCCCACAAGGTGTGGTTGGTGGCAAGGAACTTAGAGAAGGGGCTGTCACCTATTCCTGACTCTCTCTGTTTAAGTTTTCTCCTAGGTTAGCTATGGGGGGTGGTCCCTAAAGAAAAAATAAGTTAAAGATGTCAGTTTTCTAGGAGAAATTAGAGTGACATTGTATTACTTTTGAAGATTCATGAGCATTTGTGAGAAAATTTGGAATAATTACAAACTATTTAACCAATGCCTTTACAAACAATGTGCTCAAAAGTAAAAGAAATTCTCGAGGAGATGAGAGCATAGTAATCCTGAAATGGAAACAAAAGACTCTTAGCATAAGATATAAAAAATGCTCTCAAGATAAATAGTTTTATGAATCAAAGCATGAGAAAATATCTTAGTCATAAGGAAACAATTAGTGTTCTACTTTTGGAGAATGTAAATGAGATGATAGAAAAACAGAAATGTTAGACCAAGATCACAACATGCAATTAAATTTGCAACACCAAATAAGGGTATTTGCCAATGAAACAAGATATATCAATCATCCATAAGCATAATGATCATTAAAATGACAACATGCAATGAAGTTGCAAAAGTAAGAAAATTTCCAAGTACCATAGAATTAAACTTGTTGCAAAATTTAAGAAATTAAGATGCTTGCATCCAAAGTGCTTCTTTAGATAATATTTGCATGTGAATCTTTAAACCGTCAAGATAGAAAAAAAAATTGGGAACTTTTCAAGTGAATGTCATGAGATAGTGCTCTTGGTTTATTTTATTAATTAGTTCTAAAGAAATGTTACAATTGAACTCTAATCCTCAAACCTCACCCTCGCCCAAATATTTGGATCTCACAGTGAGGAATCCATAGAGGTAGAGGGTCCCTAAAATGTTGTTATAAAGGTAAATCCCCTTTGCAGACAGAGGCGATCCCTACTAGCCCAGATCGGGTCTAGCAAAAATCGTATCACGCTAAGGTGCAAGTTCCTAATTGCAATAAACCAAATGGAGAAGAAGGCTTACCTTGAATCCAACATTGTTGTTTGTAGAGGAGATAACACTCCCATTTCCTTGCTCCAACATATCACAATCCTCCCGCTTGCTGCGATCGAACACCTGCACACACAAGAAACATGACAAACACAAGCGTAAAACCCAATATATGCAATTATGTATCAGTTAGAGAAGACACAACTCATGATCATAATGAACAATACGAGTGGAACCATAACCAAAGTCGCTTATCATTAATTCATACAAAGGAAAATACAACCTGGCTCTGACACTGAATCTTCCTTCGGCTGGTTGTCAGTGGAATACGTCTCGGTAAAGCTTGTCGGGAATGGGACAAGCCTCTCTCTTCAATCGTCAATTTCCTTGCTACTGATTTGGTTCTATGAGGACTATCAAGGCTCTTGCAGCATTCTTTAGGCTATGAAGGCTCTTGGAGACTAGATTTCAAAGGAAAATGGCAAGCTTATATAGATGGTGGAAGGGGAGTTGGGATCCCTACAATCATGGGATTGGCCCTATCCTCAAGGAAGCTTCCATGAGAGGTGGAAAGCCACTTCCTCTACATGGAGATCTGGAGCCAAACCTCCCAACTCAATTTAGAGACTAGTTTAGGAATTGGTTGGAGTCAATCTTTCGCTATTTATTTTAAAAAAACACTCCTTATTAAGCCTGGCACGGGTACAACACTGAGACAGTGCGCCAGCTGGCGCACCCTCTTTGGAGGATTTCCCCCATTGGCGCGGGTATGACACTGAGTAGCCGCGCCAAGGATAAAAAGGCTATTTTTAGGGTTTTTCACAAGGAGTTGTCTTTAGGGGAATGAATGTCCATGTCCAGGGGGATGCCATGAAAGTGGTTTCAGGTCATGTCACTGCTCACAGGTCACGAAATAAGCCCTCCAATGTGCGGGACGGGGAATTGCAGGGATGGTGACAAATTGCTGTGTAACATATGCCCCCTAAAGCATGAGGCCCAAAAGAGAGAGAGGGGTGAAATGCTTTACGAGAACGTGTCCAACTAAAAACACTTTCGTCAGAAAACCTATGTAGGCAAGTACAACTGATATCTCAAATACATGATATATGCAGTATGGGCACAGCCATCCATAAAAAAGTATACAATAATCTAGATCCAAGGTATGGACGCAACCATCCAGCGAGGATCAATAAATAGACTCAGGTATGCTCGCATCCATCCAATGAATGAGTCATGCAACCAATCATAATAATCCACAAAATCGCAGCCTGGATTCTAACAGACAAAATCCAGGGTCTTGCGCTCCATCTCGACCCGAACAAAGTACAAGTTCAAGCATGCAAATAAGTGAGCTGAATTCGAACATGCAAGAACATCGCCTGATTACCAGCCAATGATGAAATCTGTTAACAGACGTGAGAGGTACCACCAATAATGACAATGGCCCTCAAGGTACTATAGGTACAATCTACAGCATGTGAAGCAGTGAGCTGGCATTGAACACCCGTAGAATCACTCTATTGGAGGCCAATGATGAAAACCTCACGCCGAACGCGAAGAACCTACCATTGAGGCATGCAGGCTCCAAGGTACTAGAAGGGAGTCTCTAGATCAGCTTCCCGGATAATGAGCTGAAGTCGACAGGAAGTGACCTTGATCGAAGTTGGGCTATAGTGTTTCCCACATCATCGATGCGAGACAGAGGAAAATAATGTTTGTGAATCAGGATCAGATGAGAATCAGAGGAAGGTTGAAACTTTGCAGAGGTCAACTTCTCTTGAACATATCGGCGGCACAACAGTGGATTTGGCAGTATTTGACATCAAAAGATCAGAGGTCATGATGACGAGGCAAAGAGCAGATGAGGGGTCAAAAAAGATCACCCAAACCCACGGAGGCAAGTGGAAAACGAGATGAGATGTCCCCAACCTGACATGAATGAAGACAAGTGCCATGTTCAAGAGCGATATACTGCCGACATGATGATGATACTGGTTCCATTTTCCCCCACCATTTCTGGCGAGTACCCCAATTATTTTTGAAAACAAGCTTGAAGGGGATAACATATTCTTGTAATATAAGTCCGTCCTTCGGACGAACCTAACCTAGTACATTTAATGAGCCCTAGGAAGGAGAAACTCGAGTAACGTCATTACGACTGAATCCGATGTCATCATCGTTTAACAAGTCCAACAAAGGGAGAACTCGGCGTCTTTTCATGTTTAGAGAGTTTGAAAAGACAGCAGAAAAGTAAACTCCGATGGTCCCTTTTCATAAATAGTTCCTCAGATCCGAAAAGGTAGAAAACTATGTCTGAGAAAACCTCCTAGTCGCGATAGGCTAGGGTATTCCTTTTTCGTAAATAATCTATCCCAGCCCGAAAAAGGGGTAAACATATATTGGGTAGATGTCATTTCGCAGCCAATTTAACGAGATCAAAACGACAAGCGACTCAGAAATCTTTTCATGTTTAGAGAGTTAGAAAAGAGCTGAAAGTTGACTCCTCCTGGAGGAACGAGTGGTATAAAGGGTAGAAACTGGTTTCGGTAATGGTGGAACTGCTCAGAACAAATAAAGGTTAAGAAGCTGGCTAATAAGACCACTCATCACAGTAGTTCCTTAGGAACGGGTAAACAACCAAGTGAAGGCATATGATTGGCCAAGTAGATAGTGAAGATTGAGTGAGAAAACCAAGGCTCATCTAGCAAAAAGGATGATAAAATGGAAATCACAAGGGGTAAAATGGGAATGGTTTCATTTTTACACATGCTTGAAATCTGAAAACTTTGCTTGAAATTGGTTTCATTTTTACACAAGCTTGAAACAAAGATAAACTATGCTTGGAACCGGTTTCATTTTTACACAAGCTTGAAATGGAAACAAACTGTGCTTGAAAAAGTAAGCATGCCCCCCAGCATGGTGACTCAATTCGAGGTGCAGCCCCCCAAGCTTCAATCCATATGTAAGGAAGATGGAGTGAAGGTTCAAATTACGAGAGTAAGGAAAAGACTCAACTGGTATTTTACGAGATCTTATCAAAGAATTGAATTGAACGGGAACACATTTCATTATTTTAACGAGGTTGACACATTAAAAGAACTATCCTCGGACACCTTGTTTCATGGTTTAAGGAGCTTGACACAAGAAAACAAACTGTGCTCCGACCATCTTGTTTCATTTTTTAAGGAGCTTGACACAAGAAAATGAACTGTGCTCTGAAAAACCTCATCATAATGAACAAGAAGTCATGGCTTCCAAGAATTCCACTCCCGATGGAAGGAAAACATCCTAGAATTCGGGACCCAATGCCCCCAGCACCTGATGAACAACGGCACTATCACTGAGTATAGGCACGGGGTAGGTAGCCACATAGTTGACCTGCGGTGGGGCAGATACAACGGGTGGATAAAAACCAGGAAGGGATGATGGTAGGCCAACTGCCATATCAGGACCAAAGAACGAAAGCTGATCAATGGTCACGATCCGTCCTTCATATGGAAAACAAACCACACGAAAAATGGAGGAGACAAGCGCTCCCATGGCATAGGTGTAATCACGCCCCAAGAGCATATTGAAATCCAAAGGGCCTGGAACAACCATCACATCCATATGGACGGTTTTACCTCCCAAATTAATAGGTAACATTGGAAGGATCCCTAACGGTTGACTAGTTCTTCTTTTAAATGCCAACAGATTCTACGTAATAGGCGCAAGCGGCGGTGAACCGAAATCTTGGCAAGTAGTTGAGGATAGAACACTAACAGACGCGCCTTCGTCTATAACAGTGCTAGGTACAACCAGACCAAAGGCCTATACCGTGATCTCAAAAGGCACATAAGACAGAAGGCAGTGTCCTGCAAATCGACTCAAATCAAAGGATGTGACCAAACTACTCGGAGGGGCTACCATCAAATTGAGATGGTCTTCTCCTAGTGTTATGGAAGAAGAAGGAGCATCCTCCATGACCTCCATCTCGAAGGTGGGATGGGAATCCTTCGGGACCTCCATCACGGGAGGCGGAGGAGTAGCTTCTTGAGATATAGGGACGGGAGAATCTTTCTCCAAGTCCGAAGAATCTGAAGAAACCAGAAGAACATGAGGGGTGTGAGATCCACTCTCCACGAAAAAGACCTGGTGCACCATAGACGGGGCTAGCTCAACCGGTCCCACGACCAATGGTTGGTCAAGAACGGATTCCTGAATTTGAATTTCTGGGGGAGTGGGATTGACCAAGGATGACACTTGACCAATCGTAGGATCAACTGGTGAAGGACTCAGAGAAAGTTGTTTATAACCAACTAGGAGGCATGGTGTAGAAAGAGCTGAGTTGTCTAAAACTCGTTTGGCTTCATCCATGTATGGACAAAGGTGAATGGCATGGTGCCCTTCACACAACTTACAGGGATTTGTGAGCTTACCCTGCTTCTTAAGAGTTTTACCAACACTAGTTGAAGACGTGCCCCCAACCTGACTCCCAGGAGCCAAAGACGACGACGGACGACTGTTGGACCATACTTTGAGCACCTTGGGAATGCTAGGGCAGTCTCGAAGAAGATGGTTTGCAGTGCACAACATGCAAGGGAATTTTACTTTCCGTGGAGGGTTAGCAGGTTTATCAAGAGGAGATGATTCAGAAGCAATAACTGTAGCTTTAGCCTCTCTCTTATTAGACTTCTTCTTATTTTTCTTCTTCTTCTTCTTAGCCACCTGGTTACTCAGATCCATACTTTCACCAGGCGAAGTAGAAGAGGAGGACGCAGAAACAGGTGAAGAAGGGGAGAGGTCCACCTTGGAATCAACATGACGTTGTTCAGGTGGAGGAACTGATTGAACAGTAGCCGGGACATTCGGGACCACAGAGGTTGAGAAAAACCAAACAGGCAACCCAACAGTTAACCCAGGAAGGGACAACATTGCCATATAAGGAGCACCAACATTCCCAAAGGAGGAAAATGACCAAGATTCCCATCGGAGGGGATTCCTTGGTTGGTAAACTCCAGAAAAGTTGCCATCAACAACTCAAAATCACACACGGGCTAAAAACCAAGGCACACAATCAAATGACCAACAAGCAAATTCTAACAGGGCGTGTGATCACAGGTGATTTATTTTACCACATTGAAACCTAGAAACTTCACCATTTCATGTTTTAAGAGTCGAGAAATGGATGAAAGGTGGCTCTATCTCTTTCAGTTTTGAAACAAGCATGAAAGGACAAGCGCTTGGTGATCTTTTCAAATTTAAGGAGTCAAATAAGATCAAAATGACTGCTCAGGAATGCTATGCAAAGGGTGTACCAAATAACCGTGAACTGCAATATACACCTTGGTTTCAAAATGAAAGAGAAATCAACCAAGGACTTTACATACGTGTAGGCAATCTCCTTGAATGTCGTGTCCGGTGTATCACGAGTATAGGGCGGCAGACTCAGCTTCCTATGGATAAAGGATGGCAACCTAGTAGGGTCCCCCTTTATATACGCGATGGTATGGGGAGCACAAGTTCGTACTAGTGCTGTCTAAAGCCAAGAGGCGAACGACAGCTACTAGGTTTAACGACGCCAGAACCCGTCTCTAGCCTAGACCTCTAAATATTTCGTTAATGTTTCAATGCTACCTTAGTGTAAATTGAATAAATTTTAATGTTTATCTTCAATTATGTTTCAGTTTTCAGGCCCTAGCGAATGTTATGTCTCAAAATCTCCTAAATGCACACTATATGCCACAGTATATAATTTCATTCGATGAAAGCTAATTAGGAGAGAGTTAAGAGCTTTTCACACAATAACAAAATGATCAGACAACAACCAGTAATGTCTCTAATGCAGCTAATGGAAAATAAAAGCTTTTCTTTCAAAGTTACAAATCACTAATAACACAGAAAAGATTTGATTTTCATTAACTAATCAAAGCAAAAGAGATTTTTTGTATTTTCAATGTTTAAAAGCAAAGTGCACTAAACAAAATGAAAACTAATAAAAAGAGAAATTTGAGAAACGATAGCAAAGGAGTAAAAACAAGCACATTTCACTCAATGAAAACACAAAATCAGACCTCAAATTGTCAAAACAATCCCTCAAAACCAAGAGAATCCCAAAGACTCAAATGAACCATGTAATATAGACTCAAAATGAGACGAAGCAGAATCCGAATGAAGAAGAAACCAATCATTCAAATAGCGCAATAAAATGATAGACAACCGCCAAACGAATGTAGAGAAGCAATCACAAGGTTGACTGAACAGATAGAAACCAAAAACTCCCATAGGAGGCTCGACACACTATAGCACCTAGATGCCCTAGGACTAGAATGTAAAATCGATAGAAACGGGCAAACAACCAAAGGATGAAGGTCACATTCAGTCAAACAAGGCTCCAGAACACTCAAGCAGTCGTAAAAATGACACCAAACACACAGATCAAGCTCAGAAATCTCAAAATAGAGTAAACCCTAGCACCTTTCAGGATTGGTGCGACTGTTAGGCGGAATCTAGCGCCATAACAGGATTGGCACGGGTAATACACTGGAAACATGCGCCAATTGGCGCGACTGTCAGGCTAATAAGCGCGCAAGTCAAGTTTACTAAGGAAAAATAAAAAAGAGAAATCCAAGAAACATACTAGTGATGGTAAAGCTTTAAACAAAAGGCAAACACACAGAAAGAGCCAGCCAAAAGAGTTGATCAAGCAAGCAAAGTCAATAATCTACCGAAAAGACAAGACAATACTCCAAATCAACGATCCCCAGCGGAGTCGCCAATTTGTTGTAGATGTAAATCCCCTCTACGGACAGAGGCGATCCTTACTAGCCCAGATCAGGTCTAGCAACAATCGTATCACACGTTGGATTCAAGGTAAGCCTTCTTCGCCATTTGGTTTATTGCAATTAGGAACTTACACCTTAGCGTGATACGATTGTTGCTAGACCCGATCTGGGCTAGTAGGGATCACCTCTGTCCGCAGAGGGGATTTACCTCTACAACAAACGTCTATTCAACCAACTTAAGTTGGAGGTAAATTTTAGAGATGAAAGTCTAGTATGAAAAGTGAAATGCCTAAATGATATGAACGTGAGTTTGCAAGTGCTATGTAAAAGTTGGAGATGATTCTATTAAATATGCTTCATAGTTAGAACAATAACTCAAGTTGCCATAAATTGAAAGTGCTATGCTTCTTTACTTGTAGTATATTGTGAAACTTATACAAATGAGAAATAGATCACAAAACATAAGTAAGTGATGGCAAATAAAATTTCAAATTAAGAAATTAAAGGACTATGCGATTTTTGTTACTTCCTAATTAGAGCATGCATATGTAATGTGAAAGAAAACGGAAATTTCAAAACCACTACGTCAATCCATCTACAAATTCTCTCCTTTGAAATGGAGAGATAGGGATGCCAATGGGTAAAACCCACACTTCCACAACAAAAACATAAATTTTATTAATTTTACAAGAATGAAATGACCATGAGGCCTTTTCTAAACCAATGAAAGTCTTTACAAATATTGAGACCATAGACTTTTCCTCGGTAAGAATTAAAAAATAAAAATAAAAACTCAAAAGAATTCAAACTTTACAAAATGAGAAGAGAAGCTAAGCCCCTTCAATTCCCACAACCAAAGAAGAAAGAGTTATCCTTCTCATTTGAAATTCGTAACCCAAAGGTCCTACAACAACTTGTTAGAAATTTCCTGTAGTTGTCTATCAAGTTGTCACAAGAAAAAGTTTGGAAAGAGGGCTACAAACCAATCAAATATTAGATAGATAAAATTACAAAATATTGCACAACAATTTACAGAGGGTTAAGCCAAAGAGTTCGAGTAAACTCTCATCTTTTCTTAGTCATATTTAATCTCTTAGATAGCAAATGAAAGCAATGAAGTATAATGTTTTAAAAGAAATTCAAATTTAGAAGTATTCGGCTTGTATACAAGCTATGTCCCAAAACCCCTGCAAAACCACCACTCTGTAAGATAAGACTATTAAGGTTCAAGAATGAATGAGAGCTCCTTTGAGAAGGTATCAAGAGTGGGTTGGTCTCTCAAAAGACTTCCCCCAACACTTGATTCTTTGATTCCTAACAATATGTCCCCCTTACAAAACTTCAATCAAGAATTAGTTCCATACAGATCTAACAATAAACAATGATAAGAAACTCTAGAGATTTATTTGAAACCAACTAGAGCATTCTATACCTAGAGCATACTCCTAAATCAAATGTCAATGTAAGATAACTCTACATTGACAAATCTACAAGAGCATATGGAAACAAATTAGATCAAAGCATTAGTAAAAGGAATTATACCAATGATCAATGATTCATCACACTCCAAAAGGAGAAACACCACATGAATGAAACCCCAAAGTCTTTATTGATATTTCTGAAAGTGTACAAGGTAACAACGCTTCCACAAGCACTATAGCTAATAAAACATGATACAATATGAGAGCCCATGGCCCCATTATATAGAAAGTTGGGAGAAAATTCCAATGAAGAACCATATGCTAGGTGGTGAGAGGGAGGAGATCACAAGGCAAATTCGAATTTGGTAAGTGGAGCTCCAATGCCAAGTGTAAAAAGCGCATTCTGGCAAGTGGACATCATTTGCTTCTTCCCTTATGTGCCAAATTCAAATTTTATGATGAAATGACATGTGTATATGATTGGTAACTCATGTGGGGAAAATTTCTCACAAAAATCTCCAACAAATATTCTCCGAAATCCTCCCAAATATGCACTAACTTCACAAATTCGAATTTCCAAGTAAGCAATTCTCATTTAATGCCGGAAATTCAATTTTATTTGAGCACATGTCTTTTCCTTGATTTTAGGAGTCCACATCACCTTGGGGCTTCACTTTAACTCCTCCATGATTTTCCACCTCATTTCCACCTCATTTAGCATATGTGGATTTTTATTTTTCTCCATTTATTTAATTGATGGCTTAATTAATTGCCAGATTTCCCATTAAACTTTGGAAAAGTGGGTTTTGAGGGTTCAAAACACATTTTTAACCCCTCAAAATGTGTCATAGTAGAAAGTTGAATGTGAGAGATGTAATTTTGATTACTCATAACCCATACAACTTCTCTAGACAACTCTTATTACAATTCAATTAAAATTTTTATTGCAATTTTCAACTTGCGAGAAATCTAAAAAAATTAAAAAATCACTACCTAGACCTAACCAAATTCCATGAATTTTTTTGTGTGATATAATATGGTAATATACATTGACTCTAGACACTAGGACTCACCCAAGGCCTCACCATCAAGCCGTACTCTGGCTTTGGGGTAAAATTGGAGGAAAAAACTCAATTAATTATTAACTCCTGGTAGGAAGATGATAATTAACCGAGTAAAAAAAACCTCCCAGAGTAATTCTCACTTGTTGGTAAGGTCCCAAGTAACCTAGGCCTGTTATATACTCAATACTGACTCAAAACTTATCATTACTAGCATCACTTATTACAATTCCCCATAGGGCGTGGAATCTGGGTACAAGAGAAAATATTAAGAAGTAGAAGTAGAGTTTAAAAACTCTGTTGATACTTCCTTCAAAAAAGATAATATTTCTAATCATATCAGAATTTCATGAGTTGATTATCCCTAGAAAAGACAGAGTGGCTGTCATGATCTTCGACTATTTTGCACAGAATAAATATTCCACCTTTTCATGATCTTTTTATGAATTTAAGCATCTGCAAAAAAATATAATATTTCTTATCATATCAGAACTTCCTTCAAAAAAGATAATATTTCTTATCATAATATTTCTTGAACTTCCTTCATAATATCTATGGTTGCTCACCTTCGTTCAATATTGGGTAAAATGTCATGGTCTTTCCTAACTTTGATTTTTCTTTTGACCTTTGAGATAAACCCAATCATTAAATATGATAGTAATCCCTTATAGGGAACTTAGTATGGGTTTCTTGGTGGTTTCCAACCCTTATGATGATGTGAGGTGGTGTTTCAAACATGGGAGTAACTTGTGTTTGCATGTGATGCTCACGGGCCATGGTTTCTTTTGTGGGTTATAGACGGTTTAGTTCTACTTCCTAAGATAAACTTTCTAAAAATATCCCCTTTATTCCTTAAAGTCAAAATGGATCTATACTAAGGGTTACTCTTTATACTTATTTCTACCATATAAATTATAACAATAATTAATCACATATGTGTTAAATTAGAATATGAAATAAGCCCTTTTTACACTTGGCTTGGCTCTTAGGTACATATATGGGTGGGTTTGGGAATGTGGTTCACATGAAAAGTAATAGGGATGGATTTAGTGGAAACCTTTTATAAGATCAAGACTCAAACAACAAGAGAGAGAAAAAACCTTTTATATTCAATGTAACCACATGCATTAACATATAATTGTGATATTTTCCCTTCTTTCCAACTTAGTCCATCCTTCTAGAAAAATCCCTTTTAATGAAACAGATATATCCATATTGATCCACTAATATTTGTTCACCAACAACTATTCCATTTTGGACTTATATATTTGAAAACTATGCTCATTGAATTTATGCATCTATATCTTTAAACTACTCAACTATTTTATTACACCATATGAATTATTTCAATATATCTCTCGTTTTAATGGGGTATATCACATTTCGAGAAAAACACATTAGCCATAAAAGTTTCCCATTGAAACCAAAAGTGATTTGATACAAAACATAGGTTTTAACCTTTTATAGTTGATTGTTTCAAATATATTTTTAATAAAATGAAAAATATTCAATGTAAAACACATGCACATTAACATATAATTGTGATATTTTCCCTTCTTTCCAACTTAGTGGACATCCTTCTAGAAAAATCCCTTTTAAGGAAGCAGATATATCCATAGTGATCCATTGATATTTGTTCACAAACAACTATTCCATTTTGGACTTTTATATCTCAAAACTATGCTCATTGAATTTGTGCATCTATATTTTTAAACTACTTGAAACTATTTTAATACACCATAGGAATCATTTTGATATATCTCCCATTTCAATGGGGTGTATCAAATTTAGAGAAAAACACCTTAGCCATAAAATTTTCCCATTGAAACCAAAAGTGATTTGATACAAAACATAGGTTTTAACCTTATATAGTTTAATTGTTTCAAATAGATTTTTAATAAAACGAAAAATATTCAATGTAAAACACATAGTATTTAAAAACAAAAAGTAATTTGATACAAAACATAGGTTTTAACCTTATATATTTAATTGTTTTGAAAATAGATTCTTAATAAAATGAAAAATATTCAATGTAAAACACATGCACATTAACATATAATTGTGATATTTTCCCTTCTTTTCAACTAGTCCATACTTTTAGAAATATCCCTTTTAATGAAGCAAATATATCCATAGTGATCCATTGATATTTGTTCACCAATAACTATTCCATTTTGGACTTATACATCTCAAAACTACACTCATTGAATTTATGCATCTATATCTTTAAAATACTTGAAACTATTTTATTTCACCATAGGAATCATTTCGATATGTCTCCCATTTTAATGGGGTGTATCACATTTCAAGAAAAAACACATTAGCCATAAAAGTTTCCCATTGACACCAAAAGTGATTTGATACAAAACATAGGTTTTAACCTTATATAGGTAATTGTTTCAAATATATTCCTAATTGGAGCTTGGGAGAAGGTCAATAGAGAGATCACTGATTCATTCAAGCCATGACTTGAAACCCTAGGGTTTCCTCTGCGCCCCTGCAGTGGGCGCTGTCAGCGCTCCTGATCTCTCCCTACTGCTTGCATCCCATTTATCTTCTGCTCCTCTTAAAAATGACATAAGCCGTATGGGGAGGCTTCGTAACCTCCCCTACCTCCGGAAACCCTAAAGTCTCTACTGCTATGGACCATCCTGATATTTCTGCAACCGCTCAGGAGAAGAATGTCGAGGCAACCAACTCTAGCCCTAAGGCCGCTGATCAGGCCCAAGCTAGGGAAAAGGCAACGGAGGCACCAATGGTGAAATCCTCCACTTTTATCCCAATAGAGACTAAAAGACTCGAGATCCATTTCCCTGCAGAATGAATCAACAGTTAATCCAGTATATGCATGATCATGCCCTCATTAGAAAATTCATCGAGTTTTGGCCGACAGAAAAAGCATTATATGGTTGGATCCATGAAAAATAGAAACCCAAAGGCTAAGTAACTTTGCAGCTATGCCAAAAGGGCTTCTTTAATATCATCTTCACCTACCTCGAAGACAAAAATTGAGTCATGGATGGTGGTACATACTTCTTCAATGCTGTGGGACTCTACCTCTGAGACTGGGTAGAATGATTCAACCCCGATAAAGAAGATTTCAATTGGGCACCAGTCTGGATCTACCTCTACTCGCTGCCATAGGAATACTGGGAAGAAATCACCCTCAAGGAAATAAGCAATAGTCTGGGCACCTTCATCAAAATCGCAAAGGAAACAAAGCACAACAGATAAACTACTTATGCGCACATCTGTGTGTACATGCATCTCGCAAGGGCCCTCCCTGACTCGGTAAGTTTATGGCACGAGGAATTTGAATGGATCCAGTCTATTGCTTATGAACACGTTCCTTTCCACTGCCACAAATGTCACATGCATAGGCATATGTTCAGGGACTTCCCCTAAAATACCCCTCCAGCCCATTCTGGCAACCCTAACTCTCAGGATCCTGATGGCTTCACCAAAGTCACCTCTTGCAAAAGGCACTCCAAGAAACCCCCGAGTAACCCTAGCCATTCCCAGCCCTCCTCTAGTTCTAACCCCAAATCTGCTACCACCAATAGCTTCCAAACCCTTGCCACCCTTGATTTGGATAAGACCCTGCCCTCAATTCCATCGACTGTGGACTATGTAACCCCCCTGATTTTGGATCAATCCTGCCTCTCAACATTTCGTTGCCTAAGCTCTCTGCGCAGTCCAACCCGCATGAAGTTAGTCCCAAGGACAAATAGAGGGGAACCTTTGATGCAACCACCTCTTAGCCTCGGTCGAGCGTCCTCAATACTGGATCTGTAATGGATCTGCATCCTCAGGTCAACCTTAGCCAGATTTCAGACTTAGAAGGCACCTCGTAGACATCTATATCCTACATGGCTGAGGAGCCCGAATCCATTTACTTCAGGAATCTGGATCTTATAGGATTTGAGAAATCTTGCAATACCAAGGAATATCACACTATTCCCCCAAGAAAGATTGACAGTTTGGAGGAAGCCCTTCCCAAAGCTTAGCTGATCAAAGGGAGCGCTCAAACAAGAATTTAGGGAGAACTCATTCCAATAGAAACACTCAACATTATCAGGGAATCAAGGAAGAGAGGAAGACTGATGGACCTTCAAAGATTGATAATGCTAGGGGATAGATTGGTGGAATCTAGTAGATACCCCAAGATGACTAAGTTTTTCAAGGCTCTCAATCCATCTTTGACATGATGAAGCTCACATCATGGAATATCCGAGGGATAAATAGTCCCTCAAAGTGTTGTATGATAAAAAATTGTGTTAGACGCAACAAACCCACCATATTCTTCATGCAGGAAGCCAAATGCTCCAGTTCCACCTTCACTCTTCTCTTTCCAGGCTTTGGCCTAGTTGTAATACCATGGCTGTGGATGCGATTGGCACCTCTGGGGGTTTAGCCATTGCCTAGGACCCCTCCATTGTCTCCCCCTCCAATTTTCATGCTTCCCATCATTTCCTCCAGGCCAATTTTCACCTCATTGGTTCTCATGAGAAGGGTCTCCTCACCAATGTATACTTCCCCCAGATCTCCACTCACAAAATGCAGAGTCTCGAAGACTTGTCCATCCTCTCTTCCTTGAACCCCCATCCCTTTTGGATCCTAGGGGGATATTTTAACATGATAACCAACCTTAGAGAAAAGAGGGGGGGTCACTCTATTCTCAAAGTTGACAGTCTCAGGTTCAAGGAATTCATCCTACAGAATCACTTGATTGATATCCCCACTACCAATGGGATTCGTACTTGGAGCAATCGCCGAAATGGGAGCCACCACATCGCCTCTCAATTGGACTGATTTATAATATCGGACGCAGTCATCCAAGCAAGAGGAGACATTTTCTCCACTATTCTCTCTGCTATCGAATCTGATCACTAGCCCTTCTAGCTACAATGGGATAGACCAGGACGTGGCCTTCGCAAACCATTTCTCTTTGAGCAATTCTGGCTCCCCACCCTGGATTCAAAGAGATGGTAGTTGCTTGGTGGCAAACATAAATCCTACTGAAGGATCCATCATGTTTCAAGTGCAGCAGAAGCTCAAGATAGTCAAAGCCAGACTCAAATATTGGAACCGACACACCTTTGGAGACATCTTCAGGAGTCAACAAGAGTTGGAGATAAGAATGGCTAGCCTTCAACAAACTCTCATAACCTCTGATCGCAAAGAGGAACTAAGCAGACAGGAGCAGTAGCTCAAAAGTCAGTTAGAGGAGTGAGCACTGTAAGAAGAGATTCTATGGAATCAAAAAACTAGAATACATTGGCTAAAAGAGGGGGAAAAAACACGAAATTCTTCCATCAATCCACCATTCATAGGATAATGGTCAATCGAATCTCCCTCATAAAAACCGAGCAAGGCATCAGTCTGGAATCGCATGAGGATATTGAACAGGAACTGCTCAACCATTTCAAGGAAACGCTGACGAAGCTGCCCTTAAATCGCTAAGAAGCCATCCAAAAAATTACACAGCACATCCCTGCAATGGTCACTGAGGACCACAAGAAAATGCTACTCAAGCCTATTCAACTGCAAGAAGTAGATGAGGCTATGACCCAGCTCAAATTGGGAAAAGCTCTCGGCCCAGATGGCTTCACCACTAATTTCTTCCACTTCTTTTGGAAGGATATCAAGAATGACATTTGGGTGCTGGTTGAAGAATCCAGATCCATGCATTGGATGCTCCCCATTCTCAATTCCACATTCATCACCCTCATCCCAAAAGAAGAGCAGGCAACCACTCCCAATAAGTATAGGCCCATTTCCCTCTGCAATGTGCTCTATAAATTGGTCTCCAAGGTGATTGCCAACTAGCTGAAGCCCTTACTGCCCCTCCTCATTTCTCAAGAGAAAACAGGCTACGTGGAAGGCCACCACATCCTCGACGATATCATTCTAACCCATGAGGTTGCGCACTCCTTGAAGACTGGAAAAATCCCAGGTATGCTACTCAAAATCGACCTCGGTAAAGCTTTTGAGAAGTTAAGTTGGGATTACATCAGGAAAATCTTGGCAGCCTATGGTTTTAGTCAAACTTGGATTCGATGGATAATGAGTATCATATCCTCCCCGTCTTTCTCCATTTTTCTCAATGGCTCCCCTTCTGCCCCTTTCTCTCCGTCCAGAGGTATTCGTCAAGGAGACCCTCTC
Organism: Pinus albicaulis; assembly: GCA_034641835.2. Lineage (NCBI taxonomy): Eukaryota > Viridiplantae > Streptophyta > Pinopsida > Pinales > Pinaceae > Pinus > Pinus albicaulis. The sequence goes on along the minus strand of CM076569.1, from coordinate 394,778,252 downwards.
TCCCCTTTTCTCTTCGTCCTAATGGCGAAAGGTCTAAGAAGACTTATTAAAGCCCGTCTGAGTGCAAGATCCTTAAAAGGCCTCTGTCTCCATAGTCACCCCTCTCATCACTCATCAGTGATTTGTTGATGACAACATGCTCTTTGGCCATCCCTTGGTGCAGGAAGCCTCTTATTTCAAGTCTATTCTGGACTGCTTCTCTCTGGCTGCTGGCCCCTCTATCAACAATTCCAAGTCTCATCTCTTTTTCTTCAATACCCCTATCCTTACTCAGTGCAACATAGCCCGCATTCTTGGATTCCATATTTCCACCCTACCCTCCAAATATTTATGGGCTCCCCTCACTGACTCGGTCATTAAGGATTCCTCCTAGAAAGACTTGTTGGACAAATTGGAAACTCGGCTCTCGCTTTGGACCCATCGAGCCCTCAACCTTGCTAGCCACCTCATTCTTGTCTAGTCCGTTCTTCAATCCATGCCCTTGTATCTCTTCTCCATGTTGGCTACTCATAAATGGGTTATCAAGGCCATCTGACGCCTCCAGTGCAAATTTCTTTTTAGAGGCGACAAGGATAAAAGGAAGTGGGCTTTAGTCAAATGGTAGGACATCTGCATTCCCAAAAGGGTAGGGGGGATAGGCCTACAAGATCCGCAGCACAACAATGAAATCATGGGGGTCAAAATTTGGTGGCACTGGATATCCAACATGGACACCCCCTTGGCTCAGCTTTGGGCCACCAAATACGCAGATAACTGGCCTCTAAGTAACCTGGTATGCTTTGATGCTGAGAAGGATGGTTCCCTTATTTGGGAGGAAGCCATGAAACAATGAGCCCTAGTTTGTAACCACAGCTTCAGGGAAGTAAGATATGGGAATCAAGCACACTTCTAGATAGACTCTTGGTAGAAAATGCCAAAACTGTCCACCTTATTTCCTAATTCGGGTTGGAAGGAAGATATGGAGTGTTTACATCAACCTCATATCAACGGCCTTTGGAGCACTTAGGACAACAACATCATGCCGTCTCAGTATCGACATTAGCTTCCAATAGATCAACTTCAAGACAAACTTGGTCTCCATCTCACCGACAACATCAAGCAAGAGCTCCTCAAGCACTGAATCTACAAGGCCGAGGGGGAAGACATCATTCGTTGGGGATACTCCTCTTTGGGAATCTTCTCCACTAAAGAGGCATATAGCCTGCTTCTGCCCAATCCTCCTGACCAGCTTGAAAATATCTGGGAAAAAAATCTGGCAACCTCGAATTTGGCCCAACATATCCACTTTTCTATGGCTCCTTAGTAAAAGACGCACCCTCACTTGGGACAATCTCTGCAGGAAGGGCTTTTTTGGCCCTTATCGATGCCCAAATTGTGGCAACGAGGAGAAATCTAGTGAGCATTTTTTCAATGAATGTAAACTAGCTATCACAATCTGGGACAAAGCCGTGTTGCTAAGCCGATGATCTGATAGGATTCCAGGAAGCGTTCTCAAAACCATTTGAAGATGGTCCCTGTCTCCCTTACAAAGTGACATCCTCAACTCTATTTGGTCTATTATTCCAGGGCACATCCTTTGGACACTCTCGAAAGAGCGAAATAACAGAATTTTCAGGGACGAACAATCCTCTCTGGAAATCCTATGGAACACTATCTGTAGTAACCTGTAGGAGACCCTAGCCCTTCAGCATTGGCAGGACTCTGACCTTCCCTCTCTTCCTGGTGAAAAACTCATTTGGGCCAATTGGAACCTCCATCTTCACTCATTCCCTAATGCATAGCCCCCTTCAAACCACTCCTTTGCCTCTCCTAGCTTCTGGTCCCCACCTCCTCCTGAGTTAGTAAAGCTTAGCTTTGATGGGGCGTCCAAGGGAAATCCTGGGGAGGTGGGATTTGGAGACATTTTCAGAAACTCCTGCGAAGATGTGCTGCTAGTCTACTTTGGAAATTTAGGATGGGACACCAAAAACTCATCTGAGCTCAAAGGCATGCTCCAAGGGCTCCTCCTCACCTAAGATCACAATTTATTTCCCATAGAAATTGAGGGTGACTCCCAGATTCTCATCCACATGGCTACTCGGCTTCAAGCTGGCTCTTCTGCCACGAAATTGGCCAAAAGCTAGCGTCTGGCCTCGCGCATCACTCTTGAAGCAAAGCATCCACACTTAGAAGGCAATTGAATTCAAGCATGTCAGGCGAACCGCTAACAAGGTCGCTGACCTTCTCGTGAACAAAGGAGTCCAGCATAACACTCCTCTAAGTTCCTATGCTCTCTCCTCTCTGGATGATGAAACACTCAAAAAGGATTGTACCCAATTGGTACTCAAGGATATATCCCCACCGGATGTGAGTGATAAGTAGGGCGAGGAGGTGCCACGAGGCCACCATGAGGAATGACACTCGGTGGCTCCACGTGCTTAGACTTTGGGAGGGGGTCCTTCTTAAAACCTGGCATGAGGGCGCCATTACTCCACCCTCCACCACCCTGCCATTGATGTACTAGGCCGGCTTACCATTAATATTGCTATCCATGGCCATTTACTCCACCACCCTGGCTCTCACTTGTGTTATCATGCCTATCCGCCTGCTTTCTGTGTGCATTTCTGTCATCGCTCCCCGGCCTCTAGTGCACTGCTCTTGCTCATCTAAGCCTGGAGCTCTCCCTGGTTTTCTCCCTCCTTGGAAGCATGTTTTTGTCTCTCTCTGGTCAGGAGACTCTCCCCCTTGTACCATCATGCCTCGGTGTCATAGGCAGCGTTGCAGGACAGCTGATGGGCATGGCTAGCTTTCTCGTCCTCCCTGCCCTCCCCTTTCACCCTCCCATGGTCGTGAAATGAACCTCTCCCTTGATTGGAACGAATTTGCCAGCTCTCCCCCTGTCAATTTGAATGCCCAAATTTCTCTTCAGCTCCATGCTTCGGCTCCTCTATCCCCCTCCACTCGCTGCAAAAAATGAGCCCGTAAGTCCACCATCTCCCTCGAACCTGCCTTCACCCCGCACAAGATGAAATCCCTTCAAGTGCAAAGTGTAACCAGTGGCAGCAACAACTTGGATGATTCTAGAGGTAACAGTGGTAGCATTCCAGAAGTGGATGTGGGCTGCAGTCTGGACTTGAATGCAGGTGGCTTCTCTCAGCCTCAGGAAGTCCCTCAGCCTAAGGTTAATGTGGAAAATCTGGGATCTCCCGCTTCATCGTGCCATCCGTCTAATGCACACGCGTTGTGCTCGGGGATGGAGGTTGATGGAAACATGTGCAGGATCCTCGAAGAGCTTCCAACTTCTAGTGATAAGCATGCAGGTCATCCTTAGGACTTTATTTTCATTTCTTCATGGAAAGCTCATGGTTAAAATTTTTTTTCTCTAGTTATCTTGTATAATTTTGCATACTGTCTCTGTTGGTTTCCCGTCATGGATAACAATATTTTTTGAACCTCTAAGGACTAGTTTCCCCAGTAGGGGCAGTCCAGCTCTTGATAGAATTATCTGGACTCTTCCCTATGGTTTGAACCTGTTCATTCCTCAGGATGCGACTTGTAACCTTTTGTTTTATATGATCTAATAGAATTAGCCTAACTTAGAAAAAATAAAATTAGACTCTTAATTTAAAATGAAAAATATTCGATGTAAAATAAATGCATTAACATATAATTGTGATATTTTCCCTTCTTTCCAACTTAGTGGACATCCTTCTAGAAAAATCCCTTTTAACGAAGTAGATATATCCATAGTGATCCACTAATATTTGTTCACAAACAACTCTTCCATTTTGGACTTATATATCTCAAAACTATGATAGGTGAATTGTCATCTGTATTTTTTAAAAACTGTAGTATTTTAAATACATATAGAATCCAATTTTAGTCTATATGTCACTTTGGCTACAAGTTTCATCACATTTCGAGAAAAACACATTGTATAAAAGTTTCCCCATTGAAACAGTGATTTGATACAAAACATAGGTTTTAACCTTATATAGGTAATTTTTTCAAATAGATTCTTAATTTAAAATGAAAAATATTCAATGTAAAACACATGCACATTAACATATAATTGTCATACTTTCCCTTCTTTCGAACTTAGTGGACATCCTTCTAGAAAAATCCCTTTTAATGAAGCAGATAGATCCATAGTGATCCTCTGATATTTGTTCACAAACAACTAACATGCCAAACAAAATAAAAGAGTAAATAAAAGCTAACATGCGAACAAAATAACATTCTTGGTTGTCATTTTTTATTGGAATAGCTAAATCATATTAAGGACTCTCCATCCAAAAACAATTTCAATGAAGAGAATAATAAGAATCCAAAAGTTTCTAAAATGAATTATTGCCTCTTTATTCTTTTTAAGAATTCTTTTTAGAAACTTTGGAATTTTAGTATTCTCTTCATTGAAATTGTTTTTGGATGGAGAATCCTTAATATGATTTAGCTATTCCAATAAAAAATGACAACCAAGAATGTTATTTTGTTGGCATGTTAGTTTTTTATTTACTCTTTTTTCAAATAGATCTCAATTGATATGGTTAGTTGGATTGAAAAGCTATGTTCTTCCCATTGGAAATTTTTTCACTCAAACAAGAGTATGTAGAGATCAAAAACAATCTTAAGATTACTTTCAACTACAATCAAGTGTTCCAAACATTTTCCCACGTGATGAAAACTCCTATTGGTTGAGCCTTTTCTGACCTTTTCCATTTCACTAGATACCTTCATTGACCTCTAAAAAGTATTTGATGCGCTATATGTTCTGCCTCTCTTTCCCATATAAACTCCTTTAATTTTGATTGGAAATATAAGAAGTAGATATATGTTTTCAGAATTGGGGTCAATGTCATTAATGCACTCAACTAGGTAGCCTTGTTGATTTATAAATTGGTAAATTGATAACATTAAAGTAATCACCTAAATCTACACTTTGGATGAGTGACTTTGTCAAAATAAGATTGCCTTGAGTTATTATTTGGAGAAGAAATTTAAACTTTCTATCTTGTGAATAAGATTCTATTTCAGATTTTTCCTTTTTGAATTTTATTCAACTAGTGAAATGCTTATGCAATATTTAACCTTTCTATCTCTTTGAATATGATATGATTTCCCTTTTTAAATTTTATTCAATTGGTGAAACTACTATACAATGCTAGAGAGTACTGATTTAATAGATCTAATGCTTTGGTCCTTCCCTTCCAACAATTGAACCAATGATGAAATTTATTATTTCTCCATTTCTCACGGGATTGGTGTAGATGACCCACTTCCCATTCGTATTTGTTGGTATTAGATTGGAAGGATTATCTCTCTCCTTGCATCGTAAGGGATATATTAATATAGATGTAGACTAAATTAAATTAATTTTTTTAATTTTAGGTTTCTATAGAGGATTTCTTTTCTCCACGGACTCTAGCGATGGAGATAGGAACATCCACAGCATTTCAACCATTTGAACAAGTTGTCTATTTTTTTTTTAATATTATTGAAAATAAGTTTATATATATATATATATATATATATATATATATATATATATATATATATATATATATATATATATATATATATATATATATGCATTTTCATTTGAAAACTTTTAATATATATGGGGGAAGTTGTAGCTGACGAGCAACAAATGGAGAGGGAACCTCATGAGGTATTGCATTATTTTTTTTATATTTTGTTTTTCACATGAAGTTCTATATATTCTCACTCAATTTTAAAACATAAAATTTTAATGTTTGTACGTGCATTGTGTACAGGTTCCCCATGCTTCGCAGGATAGCTCACGGATTGAAAATTTGCTAGGAAAGACACTACATCCATCTGTATTTGATGGATGATTTATAGATTTGATTGAGATTTCTAGTCTTAAATTTACCTTTTTATATATTATCTAGATGCAGTCATATATATAACTTGATACTTGATACTTGTGAGATCTACAAAATTTGGACATATTTTATGTGAACTACATTTAGATAGTTGAAGTACTAGTAATGTTGTGATATATAAATTAATGTTTTTCTTTTGAACTACATTTGGCATGTGAAGTAATGTTGTGTTGTAATTTGTTTTGTTTTTAAAACTTAAGTTTTGGATGGTTGAAGTACATTTGGCATGTGAAGTAATGTTTTGTTATAATTTGTTTGGTTTTTAAAACTTATGTTTTTGATAGTTTTCAAACTACTAGTAATGTTGTGATCTATAAATTAATGTTTTGCTTTTGATCTACATTTGGCATGTGATATAATGTTAAATTTTTTTATTGGATAGTTGAACTACAATTGGCATGGAATGTGAAGTAATGTTTTGATATAATCAAAAAATATTTAAAACTCAAGTTTTGGATGGTTGAAGTACATTTGGCATGTGAAGTAATGTTGTAATCTATAATTTTTTGTTAAATTAAAACTTTTAAGTTTTGGATGGTTGAACTACATTTAGCATGTGATATAATGTTAAATGTTTTTATTGGATAGTTGAACTACAATCGGCATGGCATGTGAAGTAATGTTGTGAAGTACAATATATATATATATATATATATATATATATATATATATATATATATCATAAGATTCTAGGTCTTGTTAGATGTGTTGAAAACAATCATAAAATTTTAAAAATGCAATCTATAATGTACATATATGTCCATTATTTTTCATCAATGCACATGGGAAAACTACTTGAAAAATTAATTGCATTCTAGAACATATATATATATATATATATATATATATATCCAATACGTGCAACAATTTTCATTAATGCACATAGAAAAACTACTTTCAGTTAATTGCCTAGAACATATCCGACCATTGGACAGACAAATTTTGTACTATATTTTCTATCAGGAATAGAGATGTGGGTCAAATCCCATGAAAATTCGGAGAAGTGCTCCGAGTCTCTTGTCTGAAATGAATCTTCGTACAAAACTATACTGTGGATGATTTATTTACATTCCATACTTTTTACCAGAAAAGCCCACGAGAAAAACTAGTCACATTCAGTCCATGTGTATATCGAGTACATGCAACCTTTTTCATCAATGCACATAGAAAAACTACTTTCAGTTAATTGCATTCTAGAACAGATATATATATATATATATATATATATATATATATATATATATATATATATATGCAACATTTTTCATCAATGCATGTATAGAAAAGCTACTTTCAGTTGATCCTAGTGTGCATGTACCATAACAATTTGTACATGTGCAAACACATGCACAGATAACACAACAAGGCAGCTTAATTTTTAGTTGAGTTCTAGAAGTTCTAAAACATAATCCAAAGAGAAGAAATTGTTGAGCAGTTCAATCAAAAAAATTCCAATGGAATGCCATCTTCAATGATCCGTTCATGATCAGATTTTGAGATTTTCCATTTCTTAATTTTCATTTTTTTTCTTTGATTGAACCTCTATCAACTTTATGCGTGTTGCACACACTAAGTGACTATATTGAAAACTTATGACATCAGGTTCATAGTCTTCAAAGTAAAAAAAATCCCCACTTTGATTAGTTTGTCTGAAAAAATAACCTTTCAGTATAATAGATCCTCTTTCATATGGAAACCCGTGATCATTATAGTTTTCTAATAATTTCATTTTTCATTCAGTGCAACGCATCAAATAATAGTTCACATTTTCATCGTTGTCAGTAGGTGCAATTACAACAAAAACATCTCCTGCACAATAAAACAAACTTAACAAACTTAAATGTATTTAAATTTATTTCTAGATCTTTATCATTTGAAAGCAATTCAAATGTTACCTTATCTAAGAAGATTAGAAACTCGATCACCATCAGATGATATTGTAGTCTCCTCTGATTGCATTTCTTCAAACATTGCAACGGACATTTTTCCCTTTGTATTTAGCTCTGTATGTATCCAATCTTTTACATACATTTTGTTTTCACAAACGTCATTGGATTCTGTGTTGTCTATGCAAACATGACAAAAACAAGAATATTTTCTTTTATCCAATGCAAACACATTTATGGGCAACTTTGTTTTAATTGAATGCAATTTTCGAGTCCCTTTTATTGTTTCAATGTCATTTCCAATTGATCTATCTACTTCTTCGATCCCAATATGCCAAAAAAACCTTTATATGGAAAATTCAAAGAAGAATGTAGATATGATATCAAAATACAATCAAAGATAAACAATCAGAGATAATCAAATTGTTATAAATGTACATTGTTTAAAATTAGATATCTAATAAAAATTAAATTGAATGTACCTTCGCACTTCCCTTGATCAGTTAGTCTCATAGCTTAGAGCAGCGATGCACCATTGAAAAACTTCTTTAGCGTCCACAAGTCGGTTTGCAGAGGGATTCATTGATATCTTTGAAGTGCTCGTTTTATGCATGCCCCTGCACCGTCATGTTCTCCTTTTCCATGACCAGTCTCGAAGAAATTTCAACAATGTTTAATGCAGGTTTTCTTATGAAGACAACAAAACCAAAAGAATGATCATGTAGATTTGAATTGACTTGCGCATCCATCTAACCATATCCAATGTTCATTGAATGTTATTCCATGAATTTTCAAGGAGTCATAAATATTTCCAAAAAAGTGTTATACAAAATATGTATCATGTGTATGATCATCACTGATATAAAAGTGGTATTCTTTAATAACATGTCGAATTTCACTGGTGCTTTATATATGATCGACATTTTGTTCAGCATGTCTATATAGAATATGGACGAGCATGGAGACTTGGTCAGAATGATAGTATTCATTCTAAATTTATTTTTGTGGAACAAATGTGTAGTTTTCTCCAAAATCAATTACTGATAAAATGGTCCCTGGTGGAAAAAATTCACGAGATTTTTTGAATTGCAAGTTTTGCCATCGAGCTCTATGGGAATGCTTGATGTATTTATAAATTTCTACCTCAAACTTTCTCAAAAATTCTATCACAAAAATTTCTTCTTCTCGTAATTCAATTCTTTTAACATTATTGTCACCTTGAATTGATGTATGGATATATTCATATCTCTTCCATTTCACTTTCATGTTGGAAAATGATTGATCATTTATATCAATACGATATTTGTTTTAAAATTTAGACAAATTTCCACAATCATCGCATTTTTTACCACCAACACATTTCTTTTCGTAAAATAGATCATCGCTTTGTCTTTCACATAGAATTTGAGATATGAAATCACAGATAGTGGAAGGAGGACGTGAATCCTTCCAAAGTGTTCTACCAAAATTAAGGAATGTGTCATAATATAACTCAAATTCCACATGATAACGACAACAACAAGTATCACGTACGGTGATAGGTTTTACACACCATGGTTTTTGTTGAACAAAAGCACTGATTGACACATGAATTTCATGATTATCTTCTATAAACTTGTTGAAAAAATATATCTGAATGGTTTCTAGGAAATTTTTTTCATTTTCTTCATACTGATTTCGTGCTATTCTTCTTCACATCACATGCATTTCATTTGGCGAAACAAGTGAATTTTTCTTCCAATATTCATATATTATTTCTTTAACATGTTCTCCAAGTCTATCTTTGTATGGTTTCCTACAAATAGCTCTCCAACAAGCAAGTTCATCATTTTCATCTATTAGCAACCGAAATTTCCGATGTTTGTGAAAAGTTTTTCGTGAGGTTCCTAATGCTCGTGCCATAGATTTTACCAAGCGATTCTCTTTAGTACTTGATGAAACCACTGCCATATTTATTGCTCTACGTACAACTAAAATATTTTTCTGTATATATATTCTAATTGAATTTATAGCACTATTTATATTTTGTATCACATTTTCCTTCATTTTTTTATCTTTGGTTGATTTTCGAATACCAAATAAAGTCATAGCTTCTCTTAATTTCCTTAATGATAGGAGACATTTCAACATTTGGGCTTGAACTGTCACATTTTCCTTTATGAACTACGTAACAAAAATGCGGTTAACATGATATCGTATATAATGGTCAGCTCTTTTATCTCCATATGTGTGAGTGTCATCATTTTCTAACATCTCATCATCGACATTGATTTCATCTATACATATTCGAATGAATAGTACATAATAAGTTTACATACTCAATAAATAAATAAATTAATAAATATATGTATAATTTCAATAATACGTGCATGTGTTCAACACACACACACATATATGTACATACCTTGTGATTCAATTTCTTTCAACATTTTCAACATCTTCAATCATTGGTTCAATATTTTTTTCACTTTATCTTTCAAAATTTTGTATCTCATCATCAATGTTTTGAGGAATATCTCTATCTGTTTACATTGCAAAAAAAATTTCAAATTAGTTCATCAAATAAAAATTAAGCTTCACATTTTACTCTAGGAAAATTTTAAATATATCAAACTCATAATATTTACATTTACATACCTGCTTCAACTTTTAGTTGAGGTTGATTTCCCCCTTCAATATTTGAGAGTGCTTCTATCTTTCTTTTGCGATATTGTCTCGTCTCTTCTCTACGTTCCTCAGGGTATCTTTTTCGATCATATTTTCTCGTACAATTACTTCGATTTCCCATGATAATAGAGTATGAAGTTCAAAAATTTTCCTTCAAAAATTTAGACAAAAACTCAATTAAAAAAAACATCACAAAAGATTTAATTTTAAAAAAACTCATTTTAATTTTTTTTCAAAAACTACATACTTCAATCCAAAACACTTACTTCAAAAAATCCGAGAAAAAAATGTCTTATAAAAATGAAACGAAGCTCAAAATATTTCCCTCCAAGTCCTACAAAAAAATTTCATTTAAAAATTTAGACAAAAACTTATTTTAAAAATCATTATAAAAGATTTACTTCAACCCAAAACATGTACTCTAAAAAAATGTCACTTCAAAAAATGCCTCCAAAAAATTTCCATTGAAAATTAATTCCAACTTCTTAAAAAATGCCACTTTAAAAAATACTTCAAAAAAGCCTCTAAAATAATATCACTTTAAAAAATACTTCCAAAAATTGTCCAAAAAATTTCCTTTGCATATTAAGCCTAAAAAGAGTCCTTTCAAAATTAAGCTCAAATCCATACCTTCAAAAACAATGAAAATTAAGGCCAAATCCATACTTTCAAAAAAAAATGAAGCCCGAAAAACATCTAAAAAATGTATCACATACCTCCATGAAAATTAAGCCCAAATCCATACTTTCAAAAAATATGAAGCCCAAAAACATCCAAAAAATGTATCGCATAGCTCCAAGAAATGTCCTTTGAATGTTACTCCAAGAAAAGTCCTTATACCCAAAACATTTTTTTGCAAAAAATGTTCTTTGAATGTACCTCCAAGAAAAGTCCTTAAACCCAAAACAATTCTTTGAAAAATTAGACCAAGACCTTTATAAAATCAGACAAAATGTGCAAAAATATGCGAAAATAATGAATGAATTCACATAAATTTATATTGCTGCGAAATGTTTTTTTTGGAGGGGTTCCGTGGTATTTTTCAGCCGACGGAAAGTCAGGTAAAATTTCAGTCGAACTTTTATAAAAAAATTCGCCCAAACTTTTATGTCATTAGACTTGATGGGCTGTCAGCGCAAAAAGAAATTCGGCCAAACTTTTTTTAAGAGTTTGGCTGAACTAACGCGTCATTAATTGCGCAGAACCAAGCTCTGAATACATATCTGCAACTTTGGACTGATTAATCTCCATGAAACATCCTGAATTAACTATCGGAACCAGGACAAGCATTTTTAGAATTGAATCTACTTTCAGGAAATATAACTTTTATGGAATTTCATAAATATTTACTAATTTTAATTAATTTTGTAATAAAACAGGTGCAAACAATTTCTGAAAGTCATTATGATTGAGTGAAATCATAATTCTGTATCTTCCAAAATATATTGTAAAAAAAATTGAAAAAATTATGGTGTATTACATTGGTCCGTCTTCTCTAATGGGTAGTTTTTATATTTTTAGTTTATAACTTATATGTTAAGAAATTCCTTGCGTCGTGAAACATACTTAGAATATGCGGTTTTTTCATATTGGACCAATTCAAAAAAATCTAGTAATTATGATATGCATCCGTTGGCTTTGTAAATATGACGAAACCGAAGTAGATTCTATCTAGATTGTTGTAACACATTTTGTTTCTCAAAAACACAAATGTTCAAAGAATACAACATTGCATATTAACATGACTTCTTATGAATCCTTTGATTGTTAAAAAACACACACTCAAAGAAATGCTAAGTTGACATATCAAATGTGTATAAACAAATTCAAAAAATTAAGTAATAGAAATTTAACAAAATTTCTGACAAATTTTATTTTTATCACAAAATGAAATTCTAAACAGAGAAATTGTTTTAGGTTGCAGAAAGTTGAAGAACAAAAAAAATGAAAGTTTTTTCTCAAAAAAGGGCAAAAAGTGTAACCCAACTTTACATTTTCACTCAGCACCGACACGTTACATTTTAACCACCGCATTGATTAACACAAACAAAATAATAAAAATCGTCTAGTGTTAGTTTTTGTAGCATATGGTGTTGTGGAGGGGGCGGTGCGGCCTATTCTTATAAACGCTCCGTGCAAACAAGGGACCACTGTATGGTGCTCTATGTCAACTAGGAGACTTGGTGCATTATATGATGTATGGTGCACCGATTAACAAAAAATAAATTTTGGTTTTCAAATTCCTGTGGTGATCATTTTGTAAGAAGTTTTCCGGATTATCCACAGTATTGAGGAACATGTGTCGACGTTTCGAATCCCAACTGGGATCCATCATCAGGAATTTTTTTTATTTTTTATTTCCAATGAGTACGTGAGCGGTGTGCTATAATGAAATAGCGCACTTGTGCCCTATTTTACATATGGCGCACAGATTAAAAAAAAAATTGTTTTAATTTTTTTATCAAACAGTATGTGTGTGGTGCGCTGGGATATTAAGCCCGCTGTAACATCTCCGCTTCCAACAATTATTGTTTTCTATTTATGGAATTCATACTATTCACATACAAAAGACTTACTATAGTTCGTCACATTCTGACGAATATTATCTGCCAACATTTTAGTTGTTGTACTTTTAATCTATTTAGTTGCGAGATTCTCGTTCAATAATTATTGTCACTTATATTGCCTTTGATCCTAATTTATATAATGAGGCCTCCTTCCCGATTTGGACATCTACTCTTTGGGACTCCAAATCCAATTTCATAATTCTAGTAAGATTCCATGTCGATGGAATAATCCCATTCTAAATTGAATGGGAAATTGTAGTTTAATAGTTAAGTCCCACGCTTAATTATTACTAACCAATTATTTTCCCACTTTAACCACCTCTAAGTCTATCCCCCAACCATATAAATACCAAGGTAACCTTATTCTAAATTTATGAATTATCTCTAAATTTTTGAAATATATATATATATATAACCCTTCACAATTGAACTTACTTTTTTATTGGACATAGTTCTAAGTTATATTCATTACCACATATTTATTAATTCCACACCTTTCGAACTTTATAATTCAACCTTACATTTATGAAGGCTCAAAGTTACCTTCTATGGAGATTCATTTAAACCCTTTGACACATAGTTATAATTCTATATGGAACCTTAATTCGATTTGGTCTTGTATTACACTCTATTCAAACTAATCGATTTTCCATTTACCTTGTTAAAGGACTACTTTGAAGATTGACTTTACATGTCATCATATTGAAAATATACAATCTTATATCGAATCTCACATTGCATTAACTTATGTTAATTAGTTTTATGCTTTCCCCATGTTACCAAAATAAGCCAAGTCATTAGATCTGCAATGATTTTGGCAATTACTCCTGTTTTAATGCATTCCCTTCTCCGTATGAATGTACACCCCCTATCTGGATAAGATTTTCCTCGAGATCTTATTTCATTTAATTAACTAAAAACCCTTCACATGGCTCGTCCGTTGGTTGTTGGAACCTTTCAATTACGTGGGAAATTCTACAGCGTCAAATTTCCTCCACCTGGACGATGAGGATCTCATCGAAAATTGGGGTTTAGGGTTTCATTTTACCCTTTTCAATTTTCGGTGGCTATATTTTGACCCATCGGTCTCTGTTAAGAATTTTCCTCTCTGCTCTGTAATGATTTTTGTTTCACGATGAGGTGAGAGTTCAATCTTCCACAACACCGAGGTTAAGCTCAGAAATCTCGTGTATCTGCTCAGGTAACACGCAATTGTCACCGCTTGTTAATTGCTACGTTCTTAACTTAGTTTACAACTAATTGTTTCCTCTGCTCAGTTTATTTTCATTTACATTTAAAATGATTTAATTTTCCAAGATTATAGAGATGCCTTCACCTCTAAACCACAAATTTATTCTCCTAAAGGTTCTGGTTATATGTTGTATGACAGAACGCAACCTTGAACAGAACTTTCTTATGGAAACACAAGGTTAACCACTTTCAGTATGTGCATAATATCTTAAACTCGTTTATGTATTCCGTTGTCGATGATGAAATATGATTTTAGTTCTGCGTTTGATTGTATTCCAGATGATTTCGATTATTCATTGAATGCCTCGCCTCTTGGTTGGGAGTTTCCCTATCATTTGTGTTATCGCCAAATTGATCTTGATTGGTTGCTCATCAATCAACTCAATTTAACTCTTTTAAACCACTTCGAACTGAAGATTAGCCTCTTCAGTTTGAGAGGGCTCTCTTAAAGGGGGTTTATGATTTTGAATAAGGATAATAATAGATGGCTAATTCTATGAATTGTAACTTGGTTTTGTATGACTGCAGGTTGCAAAATGAAGCCTTGCTACTATGGGCTTATGGAGTCAACATCAGTACTCTTAGTGAAAATATTTCTTCACATGGAAGCTGAGGCAGATAGAGGTTTTTGACAAAGATAATTCATACACATAAGATAGGAAAACATAATCATTTCACCCCTAAAGAAAGTTAGAGCATAATATTATGAATTCTGAGTAATTAGAGATGAAATATACTGCAAGTGAGTAAACATAAAGATACATATCAATAACACATAAAAAACCACATGAGAATCTCAGTTCTGGAAGTAGAATGTCACTTTGTATTACTGATAATGGATAAAACATACAAGTAGAAATTTGGTGCAATATTCTCCAACCTCTTTCTCTTTGATGTTTAGTCTATAAATAGACATTATTTACAATGTAGATGATATGCTTGGCTTGCTAGATCTTCGAATTATACTCTAACACCTATCATAACGGAAACCACTAACTTGAAACAGAAAAATGACAGCTATCCTTAAAAGAAAACAAACTCCTAATAGGACCGTATCTCCTATTTATAACATTCGTTTATCCTATCAATGAAATAGTTACATAATGGCTACATAATTAATGTCACATGCTCAAAGGAAAAATCACCATAATTCACCACCACTTTACATCTTCAAATTACCCATGGTGTCACTGTAAGGTTTATAATTCCAACTTTTGAAGCTGTTCCTGTGAAGTCAGTGGAAAAATCCTTTGAAACCTGAAAATGAAGGCCCTGCAACCTCTGACAGAATTGCAAGTATCCATTTCTCCTGAAAAACTCCATGGTAGTTGGGTCTTCATTGAGTAAATTCATATCCATGGGCTCATACCTGTGGCAATGACCACCTTTGTTTGTTTTCCTTATTGCAGCCATGATGCTTTATAATATTCACTGTCTCACTTGCTTGATGACACCTGCAAAGTTCAAATCTGCCAGCAACCTGCTTGGCTCGATGAAGCAGCTCTCCACAGATCGACTCACATGCAAATATAAAGCGCAATATGACAAAAGGCTAATTGAGGTAAGGTTTAAAGGTTTAAATAATAGCTCAACCCTCAATCATGACTCATACATGCCCAAAAAGGTAATGTTGACATCAAACACGGCTATGTACCTTTGAATTTATCATAACAGACATGAATGACCTCCACCCTAACTCATCCAATCATAAAATGACACCTCATATGAATCTTACAAGACAGGTTAAAAAACATATTTTCGTAGCGAAATTAGATAAGCTTCTGACATATTTGATACGAAACTATTAGGTAGTTTCGTAGTGAAAACTGTTGTTTTCTGGTGTAAAACACTACGAAAATTTGAAAAACTGACAGATGCACCCTTTTGATTTTGAATGCATTGGAAACTATAACTGACACCATATGAGGCCTTATTTGACATGAAATAGCATAAATGGAGGTGATCATGAAACTTAGGATAGGCTTAAAAATGTAAAAATTTTCCTACACCACCTTGAAATGGCTTAGGAGACATTATCTATTTGGTGAGTTGACCTATATGAACCTATCAAGAAATGTTTCACAAATTTATGAGTGATAATAATTTTCATAACTCCTTTTTATTTCTGGTTTGATGTTTATTACAGTTCAATTTTGATCACCGTTTAATTTCGGTTCCTCAATGTGACTGTTTGTCAGGGTTTTGGTGCAACACAGGTGAAAAAAAGTCATGGAATTCCTCACGTCCCTTTGTCGAAGCTCCAATGGATTTCTCCTTACGACAATCACCATCTCCTACATGTAATTTTCATTTCTTATTTAGGTTATTTCTCCTTACGATTCTGTGTTTACTGTCTAGGAGAGCTCCATTAACTTGGGCTTTTCCGAGACCACTATAGGGTTATGAATAATTTGTTTTCCCTTCATAATTTTTGTTTTAGCATTTTAAATATTATTTAGAAAACACATTCATATTTTCCATAATACGAATTTGTGTCTTATTCTGAACTGAGAAATCTCGATTTCTCCTCCAGAATTATCGTAGATCTATATTGTGCCCTTTAGTTCATAATCATATAGCTTATATAATTATAAGGGATTTGTACACTGGCTGTCATTGTTTAAGCCCTTTCATAGGTATGTATTTTTATTAGTTGCATTTCAATTTATTGCACTGACATAACTAATACCTTTAATTCTCTTTAAATTGTACATAAATTCTACCATTCCACATATGTCCAATTTCTCTCGTTAATCCACTGAGGTTGTAAGGTAAGAAATTACTTGAATTAAATTAATTTCTTTCAGATTAGCGGGTTCCTCATATCCTTCCCTGTAATAACTTAAATTTCTCTTTTTATTACAAATTGGATTTTCCCTATCAGTGAGTAAGGTAATTATTCCTTGCCCCTTTTAGATGTTATAATCTTTCACTTAAATTTATGTTGATAATTCATACTCCATAATTTAATTTCTTGCTTCTTGTTTTGTGTAGGTAACCCCTGCAGCCTATTTGGCTTGACTACTTCTATTAGTAGTTTCATGTCCAGTCATAACTTTGGAATTTTCCCTTTTAGGTTGGTCCAGTAACCCACTTGGGGATTTCTATTATGATACATCTGCATACCTTCCAGATAGATTATACCCTTTGTTATGTATGGGATAGAGTTCCCCAATTGTATAATTAATTGGGAATAGTTAAAATTGGACTTTATATGTATCTAGATTTAAATCCTTGAATTTACATAACTCAGCAATATTTTAATATATTCTGAAGTTATGTTTTCATTCCATATGTCATGCATTTCCTAGAATCTGTGTTTTTATTCTAGTAATAATTTTTTGTATTCCTCTTTGAAATTATTACAACCTTTTATGTCTCATTTAGAGTATCAAAGTATTCAGTTTCTAGCATAGTAGAGGATTTACTTGAATGTTCTAAATTTACATTAACAATCAGACATACTTGTTTTCCTTTTGTACTAGTTTATTCACAGAATTTCATGATTTGTAAAATAATGCTAAGGCACTTATATCATGGCTAATTAACTCTGATAGTTCACCTAAACTCAGATTTATACTGACATCAGGGTTTAGACCTTCTGAGAGTTGGTGATATTTAGATAATTATCTGTGCAACAATATAGATTTATGCTATATTTATTATAGACTATTATGTGAAATGCACAGATCTACCACTTCACAGCTACTTAAAATTTTTAACATTATTTTCATATACATAATATACTCTTGAAAACATCTAGCTAATTATTCACCACTAATTACTTCACTAGAATAATACAATTACAAGTCAAAATGAATTAAATTGTGCATACTAATTATGGTAGACTAGTCTCCACCCTACCTATGAGCTCTTTCTCCACAACTCCCCCCGAGTAGAGATCAAATCTTCCAGCAGTAGACAACCTCTTGTCTACCCAGGAATGGCTTATTTAAGACTGCTTTCCCATTAGATTGTTTCCATGACTGTGTCCAGTTAATCAGGATGTTTTTTTCCTCTTTGCCTATACTTTCCTTTTGTTTCTTGAACAAAAGTACTTTAAAACTAGCTTTTTCCTCTTTCTAGTTTTATTCCAGCTCTTCCCAGTAACTTTCCTCTTTACTAGGGTATCTTTTTAGATTTTTATCTCCAATCTAAAATTCAATATTTAATTTATTTTCTCCCAAGATTTTTGGAGAACTGGGAAAGCCTTGGGAACCTTATCCATCCTCATGGATTTGGATTCCTGATCTCTAATCATACTCTAATCTTTGCACAATTAATTCCATTTTCACTTTATTAATTTAAATTAATAAAATATATCCACAATAAGTGTTTTCCCTTGGGTCCAATTGACCCTTAGAGCTATTGAATACCTAAAATAAAAGAAGAAAATTAGGGATATTACATATTCCCCCTCTAAAATGGAACATCGTCCTCGGTGTTACCAATTGTTTTGTTGATTTCTCAACCATGGATGAAGATTCCTCCTTCATCTCATCTTCTTTCTCTCAGCAGTTTCCTTAGAGCACACATGCCTTCACCATACCTTTACTTTGCTTACTGCTATACTCTAGAGTTTGATTTCTTCCTGCTTCCACCTGTTCAGAGTTCATACCAATTCATATGAGTAGTATCACCTATCTATATTGATAATAATTAATCATGATATACTCTGAACCTTAATAGTTTTCAATAGATTCACTTGGTTGCAAGACTCTTGATGCTTCATAGTAGTATAGTGCCAACTTAGCATAACTACTATCATTCAATGTACTTTTGCAAGGCTTTCTCTTCAATTACACCAACTCCCTTTTGAAATTCTCTGTGATTTCTTTTCTCCTCTGTACGTCTTCTCACATTGACTCCATCTAATTGGAGTTTAGCATTTCTTGTTACACTTAGCTTCACAAAACAAACACCTCTTAATTAGAAGCTTATTAATTTCTATTAAAACCAACTTTGTCATATGTAGTTGTCCCACTTAAGGTTATGTCCCTTTGTCCAGTTCATACATGCACATCATGTATTTAATATTTGATTGATTCTCTCAATCTGTTCAGCTGTTCACGAACCGTACTCAAGTTCAACTTGATACAATTTTTTTTCTTTTGTAACACAGTTTTCAAAGTCCACTTGAAATTTACCTTGTCAATTTTGTCAGTTATCATCAATCTTGGAACTTCATATTAGTTCACAATTTATGTCTTGGACGCATTGACTACTTTTATTAGTGTCTGGTTCTAGGCGAACCAGTTTCTAAAATTTATCGAAACAACTTCCTACTTCCGTGCGGAATAGGGATAGTATCCAAAAATTCTGTCGGATACTTATGTTTCATTATTACTTAGTAACATTTTTTACTAGAAAATCTATTACTCATTTCCCATACTAGGCCAAAACATGTTTCGGTTAAATCTTGAATTCAAGTTCAATCACAAGTATGTCCCGTCTAAGGACATTTATGATATTTCTCTAAAATTTTTGCTTTAATGATATCACATGATTAATGTACAATCTGTTTTTGTAATTATCAGTCCCTCCTGATTTGGAATATATACTGATATCTTAGTATTTTGCCATTTTTTTTTTGTCTTCCAGATTCATTTCTGCTTGCATCAATCTTTCAAAGTCAAAGTTTTCATTACTCCAATATTATTCAAATTTTGACGAACATTCTCCTTTAAAACATCTAAATTCTTATTTTCTTTTCCTTTTTCATGTTTTATTTTTATTTCAAACTCATTAAGGAAAGGAAAACACCTAGTTTGCTTAGCATTTTTCATGTTGTTGAAAAATTATTGCTTCAGAATTATGTGTTCTGGGATCAAAACCCCTTCTTACCTCACAGATAATGTCTCCACTTCCTGAAGCATGCATTTCAGCAACAAACTCTAAGGCACACCCAATGTAATTCTATTCATTTATCTGAATTTTTTCTTGACTCATATGCTATGACTAAGTTTTTCTTGTAATAATACTACTTCTAATCCTTCTTCCCAAGCCTCTGTACCTCTAAAATTTCTTGGATTTGGTTAGAAATCTTTAAAATATGAGTAGTTATTAGTTTAAGTTTTTAACTGTTCAAGTTATATTGACCTTTTTTGGTCCATTCAATTTTCACTCCTTTCTTCTGTAGAGAGGTAATAGTATAGGCTAAGACTAAGAATCTTTCTACTAACCTCTAGTATTTCTCAATACCTATGATTGATCTTATGGCTAAAACATCAGTAGGTACTGACCAATTCATAATATCGTGTGTCTTTTCTTAGTCCACTACTCATCCTCTTTATGAATTTACATGGCCCAAGCACTAAATTTTATCTTTATAGAATTCCTTTTTGCTAAGTCTATCATATAATTTTTTTTCTCTAAATGTTTGCAGAATTGTAGAACAATTCTGAGTTGTTCTTTATGTTATTTTTCATTTGACACATAAAGGAGAAAGACATTAATCAACCCAAAAAGTAGAGTTACCTTTCTATGGATTTTGTATCTTGTTCTAATTATAGCTTTACTTATGTCCTCTTCCTTCATTCTCAATTGGTGACAGCCTATCCTTGAATCAATTTATGAAAAGACAGGGGTTTCTCTCATTTAATCAATTTCTGAACAACATCGTGTTCTTCATGGGAGCTCCCTTGGCTGGATATATCAGCTGTCCAGCAACTTTTGTAGTTGAATATTTATTTATTTTCAACTATAAGGTATTCATTCTATGTGTTATTCTATAGGCATGTGTAACTCCAGTTATGAGGTAGTTGAGATATTCTTCCTGAAACCACCTCAATTTTTCTGATACTGTTAACTTTTCTACGGTTTCTTTCTCTGTTTTTTGTCCCAATTTTTGTGCTTGTACAACATGTACTTGACATCCTTTCCTTCTTGTTCTTTTTAACTACTGCTTTGAATTTTGTCTGATGGGCATTATTCTAGTTTTTATGTTCACTGCCAATGGTTTTCCTTCACCATCTATATAGTGAGCTATTTTTTCTAACCGATTTGTTCCTATTAATACCTCATAGGAATCTAAAGGTAAAACATTTAAATTTAACTCAGTCATTTATACCCATTTAATTTACAACAATCCTGGGTAACCTATGTGTCACTTTTCTTTTAGTAACTAGTTGAACAATTCCAACTTGTTGAAATTTTTTCTTTTTGATGTTAATTTTCACCTAAAATCATCAAACATGAACATGTTGTTTACCAAGCATACCTTTTCTTTTTCAAATGTCTCCAGCCTCTTCTTTCCTACAAATATATTTTATACTTCTCCTTATAGAATGTCTAAAATTTTCAATCTGTTCAGTATTTCACTACACTTTTCTGCAGTTGCAAGATGTTTTTGCATGTCTTCTTTCCCATGGTTACTATTCAAACCATGGTTGTCTGCATTTTAGTTGACAATTTTTCAAATATTTGTAACTCTATTGGTCAAATTCTATTTCTAGAAGTATTAAATCAACAATAATTGGTTCGAAATTCCTACCTCCCATTTTATTATCATTACTTCTATCCTTCAAGTATATACTTGAACTTTGAGGGAGAGTCTTCTCAATTAGTGGTCCTTCTACTTCACACTTTTATCACTCTTGTTTCTACCTAACACAGTTAACTTTATCCTGTAATTGGTAGATTTCAGATTATTATTATTTTCTAAATTCAGGAGCCAGAATTCCTCATACTTCTCCTTCTAGATAGTAGGTAGGTAGTTTAAAAATCATTGTACATTTTCCTGCTCTTCTATTATATAAGGTGCATAGCGAAGCAGGTCTGAAATTTTGGTAACAAACTCAACAATGGTAAGTTGTCCAAACCTAAGCTCATGAAATTCTTTTGCTTCTTCATTATAGTATTGTTCATTCATATATCTAGATTTAAATTTAATTTGGAAATCTTCCCCAAGTGACAGTTTTCTCATCTATTACATGCACCATTTTGGTTTCCTCCCACCATAAGGTAGTCTTACCTTGTAATTGGTAAATAACCAACCTGGCTTTCAAATTACTTCATACTCATAAACTTGGGAGTATTTTACCATGTTTAGAAGCCAAGCTCCTGCATCTTCCTCCTTCTCTCTATCATAAGAGGGAGGTTTGATTTTTCGGAAATCTCCTTGCAATTCCTTTTTCCTTCTAGACTTCTTTCTAAAGGCTTCATCATCCTCAAACTCTTCTAAGTGGCTTTCAATTCCCTTTCTCTTTTTTGCATAACCTTCACCTTCATGACTATTCCCGGAGGTCAATTCTCTGATTAACCTTTCTTTCTTTTCATTGGCTAGTGAGAATATTTCATTGTGGTTTTTCAGTTGCATGATTTCTTTTTGCATCTAATGTATCATGGGCAACAATGGAGAATTAGGATCTAGTGGATTTTCTGCACCACCCTGATCCACATACAACTCATCCCCTTCACTCATGGTTTCAGCTGTATGGTTTTGTGCTAATTCATTGTACACAAAAGTAAACATTAATGTATAATTAGTTTAAACAAAACAATTTACGGTAACAACATTTTTCTCTGGTGTGAGCACACATTTAGGCCTAGTGTTTTAACATGGGCTCTAATACCATTTGTAACATCTCTGCTTCCAACAATTTTTTTTTTCTATTTATGGAATTCATACTATTCACATACAATAGACTTACTATGGTTTGTCACATTATGACAATTATCTGCCAACATTTTAGTTGTTGTACTTTTAATCTATTTAGTTTTCAGATGCTCGTTCAATAATTATTGTCACTTATATTGCCTTTGATCCTGATTTATATAATGAGGCCTCCTTCCCGATTTGGACATCTACTCTTTGGGACTCCAAATCCAATTTCATAATTCCAGTAAGACTCCATGTCGATGGAATAATCCCATTTTAAATTGAATGGAAAATTGTAGTTTAATAGTTAAGTCCCACACTTAACTATTACTAACCAATTATTTTCCCACTTTAACCACCTCTACGTCTCTCCTTCAACCGTATAAATACTAAGGTAACCTTATTCGAAAGTTATGAATTATCTCTAAATTTTTGAACCATATATATAACTCTTCACAATAGAACTTACCTTTTTATTGGGCATCGTTCTAAGTTATATTCATTACCACATATTTATTAATTCCACACCTTTCAAACTTTATAATTCAACCTTACCTTTATGAAGGCTCTAAGTTACCCTTTATGGAGATTTCATTTAGACGCTTTGACACATAGTTATAATTCTATATGGAACCTTGATTTGATTTGGTCTTGTATTACACTATTCAAATTAATTGATTTGTCATTTACCTTGTTAAAGGTCTACTTTGAATATTGACTTTACATGTCGTCATATTGAACACATACAATCTTATATCGAATCTCACGTTGCATTAACCTATATTAATTAGTTTTATGCTTTCTCCACGTTACCAAAATGAGTCATGTCATCAGATCTGCAACGATTTTGGCAATTACTCATGTTTTAATGCATTCCCTTCTCCGTATGAATGTACACCCCTATCTGGATCAGATTTTCCTAGGGATCTTATTTCATTTAATTAATTTTACACCATTCACATGGCTCATCCGTTGGTTAATGAAACCTTTCAACTATGCGGGAAATTCTACAGTGTCAGATTTCCTCCACCTAGATGATGAGGATCTCATCGAAAATTGGGGTTTAGGGTTCATTTTACCCTTTTCGATTTTCAATGGCTATCTTTTGACCCATCGGTCTCTGTTAAGCATTTTCCTCTCTACTCTGTAACGATTTTTGTTTCACGACGAGGTGAAAGTTCAGTCTTCCACAACGTCGAGGTTAAGCTCGGAAATCTCATCTATCTGCTCAAGTAATACACAATTGTCACCGCTTGTTAATTGCTACGTTCTTAACTTAGTTTACAGCTCTTCGATTCCTCTGTTCAGTTTATTCTCATTTACATTTACATTGATTTAATTTGCCAGGATTACAGAGATGCCTTCACCTCTAAAAAATGACTTTCTTCTCCTAAAGGTTCTGGTTATACGTTGTATGATAGAATGCAACCATGACCAGAAATTTCTTGCGGAAACACAACATTAACCACTTTCAGTATGTGCATAATCTCCAAAACTTGTTTATGTATTCCTTTGTTGAT
Organism: Pinus albicaulis; assembly: GCA_034641835.2. Classification (NCBI taxonomy): domain Eukaryota; kingdom Viridiplantae; phylum Streptophyta; class Pinopsida; order Pinales; family Pinaceae; genus Pinus; species Pinus albicaulis. The sequence continues at coordinate 394,753,877 of CM076569.1, read as the reverse complement.
GAGAAATATGATTTCAGTTCTGCGTTTGATTGCATTCTAGATGATTTCGATTATTCATTGAATGTCTCGCCTCTTGGTTGGGAATTTCACTATCATTTGCATAACTCTTTTTTATTTCTGGTTCGATGTTTATTACAGTTCAATTTTTATCATCGCTTAATTTTGGTTCCTCAATGTGACTATCTATCAGGGTTTTGGTGCAACGTAGGTGAATAAAAGTTGTGGAATTCCTCACGTCCCTTTGTTGAAGCTCTAATGTTCTCCTTACGGCAACCACCATCTCCTACAGGTAAAATTCATTTCTTATTCAGGTTATTTCTCCATTACGCTTTTGCATTTACTATCTGGGCGAGGTCCATTAACCTGGGCTTTTCCGAGACCACTACAGGGTTATGAATAATTTGTTTGCCCTTCATAATTTTTGTTTCAGCGTTTTAAAGATTATTTAGAAAACACATTCATATTTTCTGTAATATGAATTTGCATCTTATTCTGAACTGAGAAATCTCGATTTCTCCTCTAGAATTCTTGTAGACCTATAATGTGTTGTTTAGCTCATAATCATATAGCTTATATAATTATAAGGGATTTGTACAATGGTTCTCATTGTTTAAGCCCTTTCGCAGGTACATATTTTTATTGGTTGCATTTTAATTCATTGCACTAATAGAATTAATACCTTTAATTCTCTTTAAATTGTACATAAATTCTACCATTCCACATATGTCCAATTTCTCTCGTTAATCCAATAAATTCTACCATTCCACATATGTCCAATTTCTCTCATTAATCTAATGAGGTTGTAAGGTAAGAAATTACTTGAATTAAATTAATTTCTTTCAGATTAGGGGGTTCCTCATATCCTTCCCTATAATAACTTAACTTTCTCTTTTTATTACAGATTGGATTTTCCCTATCAATGAGTAAGGTAATTATTCCTTGCCCCTTTTAGATGTTATAATATTTCACTTAAATTTATGTTTATAATTCATACTCCATAATTTAATTTCTTGCTTCTTGTTTTGTGCAGGTAACCCCTACAGCCTATTTGGCTTGACTATTTTTCATGTCTAGTCATAACTTTGGACTTTTCCTTTTCAGGTTGGTCCAGTAACCTACTTGGGGATTTCTGTAATGATACCTCTGCATACCTTCCAGAGAGATTATACCCTTTTTTATGTATGGGACAAAGTTCCCCAATTGTATAATTAATTGGGCATAGTTTAAATTAGACTTTATATGTATCTGGATTTAAATCCTTGAATTTACATAACTCGGTAATATTTTAATATATTCATTTATCCTGTATTGAAGTTATGTTTTCATTCCATATGTGATACATTTCCTAGAATCTGTGTTTTTATTATAGTAATAATTTTCTGTATTCCTCTTTGAAATTGTTACAACCTTTTATGTCTCATTTAGATTATCAAAGTATTCAGTTTCTAGCACAGTAGAGTATTTACTTGAATGTTCTAAATTTACATTAATTGTCAGACATACTTGTTTTCCTTATGTACTAGTTTATTCACAGAATTTCATGATTTGTAAAATAATGCTAAGGCACTTATATCATGCAAAATTAATTTTGATAGTTCACCTAACCTCAGATTTAAACCGACATCAGGGTTTAGACCTTATAAGAGTTGGTGATATTCAAATAATTATCTATGCAACAATACAGATTTATGCTATATTTATTATAGACTATTATGTGAAATGCACAGATCTACCACTTCACAACCACTTAGAATTTTTAACATTATTTTCATATACATAATATACTCAGCCACTTAGAATTTTTAACATTATTTTCATATACATAATATACTCTTGAACAGATCTAGCTAATTCTTCACCACTAATTACTTCACTAGAATAATACAATTACAAGTAAAAATGAATTAAATTGTGCATATCAATTATGGTAGACTAGTTTCCACCCAACCTATGAGCTCTTTCTCCACAGCTCCCCCGAGCAGAGATCAAATCTTCCAGCAGTAGACAACCTCTTATCTACCTAGGAATGGCTTACTTAAGCCTACTTTCCCATCAACTTGTTTTCATAACTGCGTCTAGTTAATTAGGATGTTGTTTTCCTTTTTGCCTAGGCCTTCCTTTTGTTTCTTCCACAAAAGTACTTTAAAACTAGCTTTTTCCTCTTTCTAGTTTTATTCCACCTCTTCCTAGTAACTTTCCTCTTTACTGGGGTATCTTTTTAGATTTTTATCTCCAATCTAAAATTCAATATTTAACTTATTTTCTCCAAGGATTTTTGGATAACTGGGAAAGTCTTGGGAACCTTATCCATCCTCATGGATTTGGATTCCTGATCTCTAATCATACTCTAGTCTTTGCACAATTAATTCCATTTTCATTTTATTAATTTAAATTAATAAAATATATCCACAATAAGTATTTTCCCTTGGGTCCACTTGACCCTTAGAGCTTTTGACTGCCTAAAATAAAAGTAGAAAATTAGGGATATTACACCAGCGCATCGGTGCGCAAGGTTATGCAGGGTGCACCGATTAAAAAAATTCTGTTTTTTTTTTTAAATTCACACAAGGGCCGACATGGATTGGGATCCAACTATGCAAGTCATCCCGTGGGTTGGATGTCATAGGCCTATATATATAGCAATGCAGACCCTATAAATCTAAAATGAAAAACCCTAATTTTGAAATCACAGAAACAAGAAGAAGCAAGGGCAGAAACAAAAATAATGTAGGGTTTAGGATAAAAATGGTTTTGTTTGTTTTTTATTTGTTTGTTTACGAAATGAGCAATAATTGAAATTGTTTACTTATTTGCTATTTACATACGGAAAATGTAATAAGGTTAATAATATTTAATCACAAGATGGTTTCAATTCTATGCTATAGGGTTTGAATCACGGATGTTTGGAATTTTGATTGTACGAATAGTTCTGTTCAAAAGTATTTCGCTACTCCACAGTGCTCTCGTTCTCTCTTGCTCTAGGTATGTCTCGTGCAAATATTTGGTTGAAATTTTTTTCAAAAATAGTGAAATAATGAAAAGTGTTTAGTATTTAAATATTTTTTTTATGAAAATAGATTTTCGAAAATATTTTTCCACCCATTTTTCAATTTACCGCTTTTTTTCACTTTAAAAAAATGAAGTTGTGTTTTTTTTTATTTGCGGCTTTTCATCACTGGTGCGTCAATTAATAACACCACACCGGTGTGTTAATTAATAACACAGCACCGATGCATAGTAACTAAAACAACACTCGTGCGGTTATCTGTACATAAGCACCGATAACAATAAGTCCATTTTCAAGGCAATGAAATTACTTTTAGGTGTGTGCACTAAAATTTATTGTTTCTTTTGCTCAAATGTGGGGAGATAATATCATAATTATATTGAATGGACAATTCTTCAAAATCCAACTCGTTCCATAATATTTATCAAAGTCCATCACAGAGTTCTCCCTATCCATCTCGAGATGTAATATTTAATTCATATTTTATTTATATTTCATTATCTAATTGAATTTATGTTTTTTATCCATGTCAATCAGCTTAATAAAATTTATAATGTATACAAATTTACATGTTCATGTAGAATTCAAAATCGAGTTCGGATGCGAAAAATATTCAAACGACTCCAAAATGTCAGAAGCTCTTACCAGGAGCAACATATTGCAATGCGCATTTGGTAGATGAAAATGGACAACCACTTCACCCTGCCAATTGTAACAATATTGCATCTTCTAGCCATAATCCCAGGACAATTATGGTAATAATAATTGTTTGGTATATTAATGTAATTATTTCAACATCAAACAAATTAATCATGCATTGTCAATGTTCTTACTAATTGATATCATAGATTTTGTACTAATCAAGTTCAAATATATTTTTAAAAATTATTAGGATTCTAGTGATGATGAGTGGCCTACCTACCATCTTCCATTGCACCCCACGATAATGTCAAATCAAGAGAAGGTTGAATTAAGAGAAAAAATCGGAGAGGAACGATACCAAGAATGGTTCAATTCCACTACATCTGGAAAATAGATTCACTACTTAGGAATGAATACAAAAATAGTAGTTCTTCACAATCTGGAAATAGAGGAAATCAAATAGAGGTTGGTATGGATGATTACTTAAGGGATACGACTTTCATGGAGACAATGTCGTTACATGCATTCCAAAACGATGATCAGATAGGGGATGATGCTCATATCGCTGACACCTTTTTCGAAAGCCTTAAATTTGCTTCCACCACTCCTCTCTTTGGACCTGCTAGTCAATCAAACTCTACCCAGTTGAGGACAATGATGTTACTGTATAACTTGAAAGCAAAGTTTGGCTTGTCAAATGCATGTTTCTCGAAAATTTTGAGGCAAGTTACCATAAAGTCCTCCCCTATAAAATCTTGAGAAATATAATCACACAATTAACATTACAAATGGTCAATTTTATGAACGTTAATAATTATATCGGCATTAATGTGCATTTAATATTTTCCATGATAACCAACTATAGGTTATTAGAATATAAGGTTATTTTGAGTGATAATGTCTTGCCCAGTAGCCACAAAGAGGCAAAGAAATTGTTGAAAATGTTGGGTGTTGAGTACATATCATATCATGCATGTCCAAATGATTGTATTCGATATAGAGGAGAATGTGTAGGCAAAGGGATATGTCCGAAATGTGGGCATGACAGGTATGATCAATCAAAAAATAAGGGTAAATCATGTGGTCCTCATTTTAATATATTGAGACACTTGCCTATAATCCCAAGGATTCAAAGGCTCTTTCATTGCAAATAATTAGCTATGTTGCAGGGATGGCATGCCTCACACAGAAGTGAGTTGGGAGTTATGCGAATCCCGACAGTTTCAATCATCATGAAGCGTATATAGGATACATGGTCCAAAAAATTCAAGGATGAAGAACAAAGTCTACGACTTAGCATAGCCATGGATGGCGTAAATCCATATTCCCTCCAAAACACCAACTATTATGTTTGGCCTGTAGTAGTGATCAATAAAAATATCCCCCCATGGTTGTTCGTGAATAACGAACCTCTTATGTTGGCTCTCATAGTCCTTTATAGAAGACAAGTGAAGAATATGGATGTCTACTTACAACCACTAGTAGATGAATTGAAGGAATTATGGGATGGGATAAATGTATACAATGTATCAAGACCCATCACAGCAGAGAGGTTTTTTACGTTCTATGGCATATGTGCTTACACGACACATGATTATCCATTCTTAGGATTTTTCTCTTGTAAATTACATGTTTATTGATTTTTTTATATAAGTAACAATATTCTTTTGCATATTAGTTATTTAATTCATTGTAATTGTTCTGATCTTCATGATATTATTTAATGTGCCATGCATATAAATTGTATACAATAATCTCGCAGGTCGTGTAACAAAAGGGTATTTTGGATGTAAATGTTGTGGACCTTCTCTGAAAGTTTGATGGTCCAAGGACCTATGAAAGCCAGTGTATGATTCCTCCAGTGTATTCCTCCTAGAAGAACACCCTTACAGAAGAGAAGCATCCACTTTCAATGGTAAACGAGAGAGAACCCAAAGGCCTCCAATATTGACACTAGTTGAATGGCTTAGAGCTTATGAGAGAGAGAAGGAGAAGGAGTTCATAGAAATGTTTGATTCAAATGGAGAGCCTATGTTCGATGATCCAAAATTCTTCAACACCAATGTTGAGAAATTTCCCATTGGGATGAAAAGGAAATATATCTTTTATAACCTCCCATATTGGGAGCATCTTAAGATTACCCACCTATTAGATCCCATGCATATATTTAAAAATGTTTCATCTTCTTTATGGAGGCACATATCATTGAAATAAAGTGACAACCAAGGAAAGATCTTATTACTTCAAAAACTAAAAAGAAACATTGACCAAGATGATTATAAATTACAGGATTAGAGGCAGGCACTGGTCCCTCTAATTCATGGTATTTAAAAGAAGGTGATGTCCCATGGATTTTAAAAAAAGATGATATTTCTTTAGAAAAGGAAGTTATAATGGGTGTGAGGGTGCCATCTTCATACGGGTCTTCACTACGGCGCTGCTTCATCGCAGATGACCATTTTTCGAGGTTGAAATTGCATGACCAATTGAATCTTCTAAGAGTATATATAATGCCAAATGCATGATTTTATTATTTGTTATATTAATAAATTTTATACCATGTAGGGATCATAAAACATAACTAATTTTGTATATATTTGCACTTGTTTATAACTTTGCAGTGTCATTATCCTTTGTTCATGTGTGGGTGTGTAAAACATGAATTCCCTCAAGACCTATGATGTGCCATATCTAAATTATCTGCATTTGTACATTGGATCACATCAAAAGAGATTCAAGTGGCTAGCGTTCCATGGTGGCGTCAAGAGATAGTTGAGATTGTTTGTATGTTAGAGAAGGAACCGCCGACGAGTTTTATGGACTTGCAGGTTCATCTTATAATCCACCTAGTAGATGATGTTGAATTAGTTGGGGTGGTTTCTTGTCATTGGATGTTCTTCTTAGAGAGGTACATGAAGAAATTGAAAGGATTTGTTCGACAAAGGGCAAAACCCGAGGGGTCTATGGCAGAGGGGTACATATTGTATGAGTCTTTCTAGTATGCCAGTGAGTACATCAAGAAGATCGAAAACAGACTAGGTGCAGTGATTTGGGACGATGAAAGGGATGAAGACAAAAGAGAAGGGGAGTTGCTCCAAATGAATGGAAAAAAGCGCTTGATAAAGAGTAAGTGACTTATAATTTTTCAAATTTACACAAAGTAAATATTCATGTTGAAATTTGATATAATGTATATTTTAATCTCTATGTACTATATAATGTCGATTTGATTTCATCAAGGAATGCAGAAATTGAAGCAATCAATAAATTTGTTCTTTACAATTCCGAAGTGACACAATCGTGGGTTGCATTGTACGAATAAAAGAGGAGGAAATGGGATAGTGAGGGAAGAATTCAGACGGTTCAATGGTAGAAGTGTGCCTTATCCCAATCATTTAAAAGAAAATATGCCAAAAATATGGCCCAACAGTTGGGTTTCTGATCAATTCAGAGAGAAATACGGTGCAATCGGTCGTTACCCGTGTGTTGAAGAGGATGCGCTAAACGTAGGGATTGGATGCAACAACTCGGTAATAATATATTTAATTTATATGTAAATTTGAAACTTAATAATGCACCCTTAAAATGTAATTACATCTATATTTCATACTTTAACTATTGGGTTATTATAAGACACATGCACTATGATTTTTTTTTAAACTTTTTTATAATAGTTTCATTTGTTCCCATCTATGTGGGCATATGGACACCATTTGTGCACAGAAAATGCCGATGCTGGAAACATCACACAGGATTGTGGAGTGGAAGTCAAGTTTGATCAATCTAGGTGATCTAGCCACCATGATAAAAAATAAGTACGAGGGACGTTAGGTTACATCGGAAAGATACAATACATCATTGAAGTGGATTTCTCTTATTTCCAATGTATTATTTTTAATTTCAAGGGGTGGGACACCTTTGATCTGAATAATGTAAAGGAATATCGTGATAGTAGGATGATATGTATCAACTCTAGAAATATGTGGGATGAAGCTAAGGAGCCCTATGCTTTCCCCAAACAGTGCAACCAGGGGTTTTTTTAGCCAGATGTATTGGATAGGGATTGGTGGTTTGTATTGAGAGATGGCCCTAGATCAAAACATATTTTTGAGAACAATAGTGTTATCATGCCATGCGAGATGGAAGATAATGAGGGTGATCATGAGAATTGAGAGTGATATGTTACATGTGTTATTTCATCAATATTTATACTTTTTAAGATGGGTTTTAAAGAAGAGGACTTAACTACCTTCAGAATTGTAAGACTCTTTTTATCGAAACATTATAATGTGTATTTTGAATTAATTGGTAATTTGCATTGTGTAAATGTTAAAATCAATATTTCACTTAATAATTTGCAAATTTATGTTGATCTCAAAAACAATGGCGTGCTCTATAAAGTTATTTTTTTTTGTATGTAAGATCATAATAAAATAATGATAATTCTAAATTACATGAATTTATTTGCATTATTTTCTAAACTTTATTATGTTACAAAAATTCATATTATTCTAGATTTATTATTTTACAATTATTTAAAATTTTACAAATTTACAAATTTAAAAATTTTAATAAAATCATTTCACATTAATACAATTACAATTTTACAAATATTTTACATACAATTACAATTACAATTACAATTTTAGAATTTTACATACAATTAGAATTACAATTACAATTTTACAATTTGTTATATATACAATTACAATTACAATTACAACTACAATCATTTCACAATAAATTAAATACTACAATTACAATAAAAATTTTACCTACAATTACAATTACAAATACAATTACAATTTTAGAATTTTACATACAATTAGAATTAGAATTACAATTTTACAATTTTACATATATACAATTACAATTAAAATAATTTCGCAATAAATTAAACATTACAATTACAATTAAAATTTTGCAAATGTTTTACATACAATTACAATTACAAATATAAATACAATTTTACATATAGTTAAAATTAAAATTTCAATTACAATCACGACATAATATTTAATAAATATCATGATCATTTAATATTAAATTAAATAAACATCACGATCATGATAACCATCGTACAAACATCATATTCGACTAAAAAACACATTCAAATTTGCTAACATCATCTAATCATCGTGATCATGATCATCTAACAAAACACAATTAGCATTGTATAACATCATCATAGCACAAACATCAAATATACATCTCATGTCAAATAAATGCTATCACATACACATCTATTTGCAAGCTGCACATTAAATGAACATATCTAACATGACTTAACAGTATACACATCATGATGATCACCAACATGTAAATTAAGTACAACTGCAATATTAACATAAAATACATGGACCATATATATATAACTGTATAATTTCAAAAATATGCAACTGTAATATAAATGTCAAATATCAGTTGGTGGTACATCATCAATAGTAGTACTAGTCTACTCAGTCAATGGTGCATTGACTGAGCAGGCCTCGACAAGCTCAAATACATGTTGATCATCACATGCCTGGTGATCAGGTATCAGTGCCTCATGCTAATCAGGATCAACTGTCAGCTGCTCATTGTGATCACTCGACATGGTCGATGGTCCAGCCTGCTCATGATCATGAGTACTACTGGATGTTGTAGGCTGCTGGCTCGATGTGGCCGATGGTCCAACCTGCTCTCCATCATGACTGCTAGTCAATGTTGCAGGTTGCTTATCTGGTGCGGCACAAGGTGAACGATGATCACTCCCCTAATTGTGATCATCAGATGATGTTTTGCTGCTTGTGAACTGTTGACATACTACATCTAGACCATGCCTATAATGTTAAGGGGCCCTCCTCAACCACGTAACTAAGCTCGCAGCTTCTACGACATGCCACATCAGGCTAAATATGTCACGTGGCATTCCTCTCCACATATGTACCAACCTAACATCAGTATGTATATCTCTTATAGTGGTGGGCCTTACTCCTACCTCCACAAACAATGCACAGAGTTGGTCGCCCAACTCCATCCTCAATCCACTATCAAGCCTACACCTAGCAAAAGGTGGTACCGATGCACCATGAGGATTAGGTATGTCTGCATCGGCTTGATCCTTGGCATCTGCCATATCCTTATTGTCATCAGGATCCAAATCTAGATCATTTGGTGGCACTGGCATCTGATCGCCATCAAATGACCCAATGCTTGCAAAATATATATAAGTACACAATAATAATTAGACAATTTTATTAAACAATTTAATAAAAACAAGCTAAAGAACATGTTAGAATAAATTTAAATACAATAGTAATATTACCTCTATCATCCAGCGACTCATCATCTGTGAAGAGGATGTTGGCACACCCTCGCCAATCCAAACCAGCATACGAACATGTTAAGATTCAACAATATGATGAGCTTAGTGAAAATGAGTCACCTTCACTAAGTGGGCCCGCAGGCTATTTTTGACGCAAGTCTATTTTTAGACATGGTGATAATATTTCAAAAGTTGCAAGATGCTATTTGTGGATGGTTGGTCAAGTTGAAAAAATAGATGAAATTCTATTTTTATAATACTGGGCGAAGACTATTTATATATCGTAAATGTAAAAATAGATGCATGCTGGATATTATTAGCCCTTAATAATTATCCGACAATAAACAACAACTTATTCTCTTGGAGCACTTAATTTAAGTGAACAGATTTGGAAAATCAGTGGGCTGAAGGAATTATGAAATTCCTAGGGTTGACTGGTGGTTCATGCATGGAGGACTCAGTTAGAACTGAAGTGGCAAAGTTATGACAGAGTTGGAAGAGTATTTCATGGAGTTGTTATTCAGTTTAACTCAGTTAATGGATTTAAACTCAATTGAGCTAGTTGTATCTAGTCTAACTGAATGATACAATAGTGAGAGTGGAGTGAATTAATTAGCTAATTAATTCACAAATAATAACTCATTAATCAACTGAACAAATACAACAGTTAACTATAGTGCATGTCATTTCCAGTGGAGACTCAATGGAGAGATAGGTGAAAGGGTGAGATGGATTATCTGTTGTGACTATAGTGATGCATTGATTGCATCACACACACATTGGAGTTTCCAATGAAAGATTGCATAGTCAAGGAAAGGGCAATTCAAATTCATTCAGAGCTACTCTTCAGCAGGGATTGCGCAGTGGAGGCAGGCTATCAGGAGGTCAGAAATCAGTGCTTGGATTTGCAGATTTCATCTTGTTAGTGTGTGAAGATTGATTGTACTGAGAGCTTAATGTACTAAGATTTGTATGAGATTGTTAGATGATCTCCATGATACATAATATATGATAGTTGGAGTTTTTAACTTCAGTATTTCCCGTTAAACAACTGTGTTATGTGCGATTGTTTTTATTTATGCTTCACATGTGTTTGCAATTAATTTTCCACAAAATATTAACAGTGGAATGATTTTGTATTTAGCAAGAAGATAAATATTGTTAGATTAGGGGAATCTGGATGTATCATTAGGGGAATTTTGAGGTCTAAAATGGGCCTCATAAGAAAAATGTACAACGAAAATAAACTTTATAACAACCAATAGGATTCAAGATGATGATGTCATCCATAATGGATGATTCACCATTTTTGGAGTAAAAAAGTAAAAATATTAAAAAATAACAAAATAATAAAACTACTTTTTCAACTCGTATTTTAAACTTATCTCCCAAAATTTTTACTCAAATTTCGAGCGGGAGTACTCGTTGGATGCGGAATTTAATTCCTCATCCAAGGAGTACCCATGTTGCATACTTTCGATGAACTCTTCTACATGAAAAATGAGAAATACATAAAAAATGTGATTGTAATCACATTTTTTTATGTATTTCTCATTTTTCGTGTAGTAGGACCCATCGAGTACTCCCGCTCGAAATTTGAGTAAAAAATTTGGGAGATAAGTTGAAAATATGAATTGAAAAAGTAGTTTTTTCATTTTTCCCTCTAAAATTTGATGATGTCATCAAATCTTATTAGATTTTTTCCACTATTATTTTATAATTTCCTGAGGAGGCCCATTTTAGACCTCAAAATTCCCCTAATGGCATGCGTAATGTATATAATTTATACATGGTATCGAAGCAGTGTTAATTCTTGAAGATTGCAATTGTGAAGAATAACTGAGTTTTTGCTGGTGGACAATTCGAATTTGCTGCAGAAAATTCTTGGTGCAGAAGTTGAGTATACATTGAAATGTCTTTCAATGGGTTGCGATTGGAGTATGCCCTTGATGGCAGCTTGAATTAAATATCTTGGAAGGACAGGATGGAGGTAGTGCTGGAGGATAATGGACTGAAGGAGTTCATCGATAGTGATGTTCCTATGCCGGATTCTAGTGATGCTGCAGGACTTGACACATGGAAAAAAAAGGTAGCAAAGACAAGAAGAATTCTGTTGGAAGGTGTGAAGGACCATATTGTGTGCAGCCTTCATGGGAAGGCCACTCCATTTGCAATGTGAAAGGCTTTTATAGATTTGTTCCAAAGCAGAAGTGCCCAGAGGAAGTTGGCGCTTAAAGACAAGCTCAGAAAAATAAAAATGGAGAAGGGCGAGAGTATTCCAAAATATCTCACAAAGTTTTTCCACTGTAAGGATGAACTGGGAAGTGTGGGGGTTACTATTGATGATGAATACTTGGTGAGTTTGGCTCTCCTTGGGCTTCCGAAGAGTTGGCATAGCTACGAAGGCTCTGTCAATGGATGGGAGAAATTGTCGGGATAGGAGCGACTTTGGTCAGATCTTGTGCAAGAGGAGATAAGGCGGAGTACTAGGGATGGTTCTTCATTGAAGAATGAAGATGAAGAGAATTGCGCTTTGGCTACCAAAGCAAGGAAAGGGAAGGGGAATAAATTTCCTTCAAAATCTGAAGCTAAAGGCAAGAAGCAATATTTGTCCAAGGTGAAGTGTTTTCACTGTCATGAACATGGGCATTTCGCCACTGACTTCCCACAGAAGAAGAAGAACAAGAAGGCTGCTGGAGCTGCAACTGGAGAGGCCTTAGCCTCTCAATTTGAACTTGATTTCTCTTTGATCGCATGCTTGGTTTCAAGCGCAATGGGATCAGTGTGGTATCTTGATAGTGGTGCGTATTTCCATATGACGAGAGACAAGGAGTTGTTTAGTGATCTGGAGGAGAAGGACCTCCAAATGCATATAGAGATGGTGAAAATGGTCGGTACAGTGTGATAGCCATTGGGACCATTACCTTTGAGAGGGAGTCCAGTAATCCATTCTTGTTGAAAGAAGTTATGCATGTTCCAGGTCTGAAGAAGAACTTGGTCTCGGTCGCAATGTTGGAAGACAAAGGTTATGACGTTGTTTTCAGTGAGGGAAAAGCCTTCCTTCGACATAAAAAAATGGGTCAAACCAAGAAGATTGGGATTCAAGTTAAGAATCTCTACAAGCTGGAGGTATATGGCTGTGCTATAATGATGGACAAAGTAGAAGAAGTGGTGAGCTAGGATGAGGGCGAATTATGGCACAGGAGATTGGGAAATCTTCACCATGGTGCTTTGAAGATTTTGCAGCAAATTTATACTGGACTTCCCAAGGTTACTCTTGCGTAGTAAGATTAGTGCAAGAGATGTACTATGGGTAAGTTTGTGAAGACCGCCTTTCATGAGAAGGAGAACCGTGCTTCGGTGATCCTGGAGAGAATTCACACAGACGTGTGTAGACCTTTCTTGGTTGCTTCAAAAACAAAACACAGGTATTATGTTATATTTGTTAATGAATATTCTCATAGATGCTAGATCTTATTCATGTAGAAGAAGAGTGAAACATTCTCAAAGTTTTGTGATTTTAAAGCATTGGTGGAGAAGGAGCCGAGGAAGCAAGTGAAGGCTCTACGAAGCGATAATGGTGGTGAATATATCTTGGCCAAATTCAAATACTTCTATAGCAAAGAAGTAATTCGAAGAGAACTCATAGTGCCTCATAACCCACAAAAAAATGGGGTTGTGGAGAGGAAGAACAGAATGATCATGGGTGCTACATGAGCTATGTTGCATGACCAGGGACTACCGATGCACTTGTGGGTGGAAGCATGCAACACTACAGTTTATGTGCAAAACTGTTGTCCTCATAGAGTAATTGGCATGAATACACTTGAAGAAGCTTTTACTGGTAAGAAGCCTGATATTTCTCATTTGAAGATTTTTAGCTCATCTATTTACATTCATGAGACAAAGGACGCCAGGAAGAATCTGAAGCCGATTACAAAAGTTGGGATATTTTTGGGGTACACAGAAACATGCCATAATTATCATGTGTATTTTCCAAATAGTCGAATGATTGTGGTGTGACGGGATATAAAATTCAATGAGGTGAAATCCATGAAGTTGAAGCTTGAAAGGGAGCTACACTTGCATGCAGAGGAGGAACTTCTTGTTACCAAAGATGAGCCTCTAGATGTGGATCATCCACAGGAGGAGATTCATGGAGTGGAGGAGTCCACTCATGTAGAACCAAACATCAGATAAGGCAGAAAGCGTACCATAGAAGCTGAGAGACTGAAGCTTGATGCGACACAGAATGTAGGAGTCCCTACATCACAGCGTAGACAAAGACAGTCACCTGACTGTTATACTGGATACATGGCTCTTATGAGAAAATGTATTGTGAAAGAGTCATCTTCTTTTGAAGAAAAAGTGCAGGAGCCCACATGGGTAGATGCCATGGTGGAGGAGTATGACTCCATTATCAGAAAAAGTGCTTAGGAGATTGTTCCAAGGCCGGTTGGTAAATAAGTTGTAGGATCAAGATGGATCTACAAGGTAAAGCAAACTGTTGATGGGAGTGTCGAGTAGTATAAGGCAAGATTCATTGCCCGAGGCTTCTCACAGATCAAGGGGATTGAATATGAAGAAAACTTTGCACCTGTCGCATAGTATTCTTCCATATGGACCATCCTTGCTCTCTCAGCACAGATGGGTTGGCACATTCATCAGATGGATGTGAAGACTGTGTTCCTTAATGGGATCATTGAAGAAGAGGTGTACATTGAGTAGCCTGAAGGATTTGAGATCTAAAGCAGTGAGTCACATGTGTGCAGGCAAAAAAGAGTGTTCTATGGGCTGAAGCAAGCACCCCGTGCTTGGTACACATGGATCGACAGCTATTTCACTGGACTTGGCTTCACCAAGAGTGAGTCAGATGCAAACCTGTACCTAATTATGGTGAAGGGTAAGATTTTAATAATTTTTCTCTATGTTGATGATTTAATACTAACGGGTGATGAGCAGTTGATACACTCATGCAAGGCGGATTTTGCAAAGGATTTTGAAATGAAGGATTTGGGCCTCCTTCATTATTTCCTTAGATTGGAAATATGGCAGCGGGAAGGTGAACTGTTTGTGTCTCAAGGCAAGTATTCACAGGAGATACTGGAGAAGTTTCACATGCAAGGCTGCAAGCCTATCGACACTCCTCTTCCAGGAAATTGGAGGAAAGAGGATGCTCTATCGGTAGAGGTAGTGGATGCCACTATTTATCGAAAGTTGGTGGGTTCACTCATGTATTTAATTAATACAAGACCAGACATATGCTATGCGGTGAACTAGCTTTCACAAGTGATGGTTAAGCCTACCAAGCTCTTTTGGAAGGCAGGCGATCATGTCCTAAGATATCTATTGGACACATGGTACAGACAGACAGATGAAGTGAAGTTGCATGGCTTCATAGATGCAGATTGGGCAGGCAGCCCCAAAAAAAAAAAAGAGCACATCAGGAGGGATTTTCAGTATCAGATCTACAACAGTTTCTTGGTACAACAGGAAACAAAGGTCCATGGCACTCAGTTCATCAGAAGAAGAAAACATGGCAGCAAGTCAAGCTGCATGTGAGGCTATATGGATGAGGAAGATCCTGGTCAGTTTGTTCGGTTCACATTTAGATCCTACAATGATATATTATGATAATCAGAGTTGCATTAAACTATAAATTAATCCTGTGTTTCATGATAGTTCTAAACATATTGATATCCGGTATCATCATATCAAATATTGTGTGCAGCGGAAGATCATTTTGTTTCAGTACATTCCTATGGAAGATCAGGATGCAGATATTCTTATGAAGGTGCTCACGAGGAGAAAATTCGAATACCAGAGAGGCAGGATCGGGGTGAAGGATAATCCCTATCTTGTTGAGAGGGAGTGTTGAGACACAACAAGATGATGAGCTTAGTGAAAATCAGTCGCCTTCACTAAGTGGTCCCGCAAGCTATTTTTGGCGCAAGTATATTTTTAGACTATGTCTATTTTTAGACATGGTGATCATATTTCAGAAGTTGCAGGATGCGTTTTGTGGATGGTTGGTCAAGTTGGAAAAATAGATAAAATTATATTTTTATAATATTGGGTGAAGTCTATTTATAGATCATAAATATAAAAATAGATGCATGTCGGATATTATTAGCCCTTAATAATTATTCGACAATAAACAACAACTTATTCTCTTGGAGCACTTAATTTCAGTGAACAGATTTGGAAAATCAGTGGCTGAAGGAATTACGCAATTCCTAGGGTTGACTGGTGGTTCATGCATGGAGGACTCAGTTAGAACTGAAGTGGAAAAATTATGACAGAATTGGAAGAGTATTTCATAGAGTTTTTATTCAGTTTAACTAAGTTGATGGAGTTAAACATAGTTGAGCTAGTTGTATCTAGTCTAACTGAATGATACACTAGTGAGAATGGAGTGAATTGATTATTTAATTAATTCAAAAATAATAACTCATTAATCAACTGAATAAATACAACAGTTAACTACAGTCCATATCAGTTCCAGTGGAGAGATAGGTGAAAGGGTGAGATGGACTATCTGTTGTGACTATAGTGATGCATTGATTGCATCACACACACATTGGAGTTGCCAATGAGGATTGCGTAGTCAAGGAAAGGGTAATTCAAATTCATTCAGAGCTATTCTTCAGCAGGGATTGCATAGTGGAGGCAGGCTATCAGGAGGGCAGAAATCAGTGCATGGATTTGCAGATTTCATCTTGTTAGTTTGTGACGATTGATTGTACTGAGAGCTTGATGTACTAATCTTTGTATGAGATTGTTACATGATATCCATGATACATAATATATGATAGCTTGGGTTTTAGCTTCAGTATTTCCCGTTAAACAACTGCATTATGTGCGATTGTTTTTATTTATGCTTCACATGTGTTTGCAATTAATTTTCTGAAAAATATTAACAGTGGAATGATTATGTATTTAGAAAGAAGAAAAATATTGTTAGATCAGGGGAATATGGATGTATGGATGCGTAATGTATATAAATTCTACAAGACAGGGGACCATAACGAAGGCATGCTCATCAACACTGGCTAGCAACTCCAATGCATCATGTGATATCCTCGCGGAAAACTCATACTCGCCCCTCTTGGGCATCATCTGTCCCCACATTTTCATCCGTACATGCAGCATTGGCCTACGAGGATTTCAAACAAAAGTAGGCCTCGTCTATGGAAACCTCTCAAACAATAACGGTAAATCAATGAAGTTGGGTTACGCTTTTGTGAGAATTAGGGGCGGAAAAAAAAATTTCTCAATGATTCATCCGAATTTTTATAAAATTTCATCCAAACTGTTAGAGAGTTTGGCCGAAATTTCGAAGTTAGTTCGGCTGAACTCATTCCGCCGTTTACATTGACGACATACTGACGACATGCGAAAACATATTTTTGGTTGGAGATTGGAAACTAACAACATAATTTCAACCGAACTCTTAAAATAGTCCGGCCGAACTTTAGTTTATAAATACACCAGCCTGGAGCCGTTAATGGGTTTCGGGATTATTACTATCTATGTCTACTGTGATCGTGTTTCTACGTTTGATGTGTGTTTTGGGCTTGCGCTTGTGTCTGCATCTACCTCTTGTTGTTTGGCCTCAGCTCTTGTTGTTCAGATTTGCAGGTTGGCTCCGAATTTCGAATTTTTGGGCCCACTTTTGCATCTGTGTCTACATCTTTTTGTTTGGCCTTGGCGCTTTCTGTTCGGCCTCGACTCTTGCTGTTCAGATTTGTAGATTGGTTCCGAATTGTGAATTTGGTTTGAGGTATAAAATCAAAATGTAACAACGTAATTGAGTTTGTAAGCTTTCATAAGTGTATTTGTCCAAGGCCCATGTTCATATGTTATCTACAATTTCCCAAGCCATTTATTGAAAAATCAACTCCTTTTTCCAAATTTGCATTGTTCCTTACTAAAAAAACTCTAGTTCTAGAGGCCATTGAATGAAACAATTTTTAGGAAATGGAATCATAGGAAATGGATATCGCTACATATAAATTGGTGCTAATATTCTAATGCAATTGATAGTTCACCAATGTGAGTCCCAATTAGAGTTTTATGGTGTGTTGCAACTCACTTCCTCAAGAGATCTAGGGACACATTTTGAATTTGTTACAAGAACGTGAAATATAAATAGAGTAATTATTTTCATAAGAACTCATAGGTGTAATTAGGCTGAACCTATCTCTATAATTTTAGTACTAAATTATGTGTTGGTAATGCGAAAACCTCTGCTGGGTATACGTATTATTTTTCCACAGTAAATGAGCCAACATGACTTAGTGACTCAGTGAATGAGATAATACTGAAATCTTCTCTTATCCAAGCTCCTTTCTGTGGTGGTAATGAAACATAAATAGCACCAATATTGTGGCTTTAATTAACTGTAATTACACTGAATAGCATCAAAATTGTATAACACCAAAACTATCCTTTGAAGAAATACAAAATTCATTTGAATTGTATCTTTGTATTTAGCCTGAAATTTAGTCCTTATGTAATTGTACCGAAGCCTAAATTCACCCATCTAAACCTGAATTAGGCTGAACCTATCTCTATAATTTTAGTACAAAATTCTGTGTTGGTAATGCGAAAACCTTGGCTGGGTATACATATTATTTTTCCACAGTAAATGAGCCAACATGACTTAGTGACTCAGTGAATGAGATAATGAAATGTATTCAATAGAAGAAACAATAGCTATAAGGAAAAAATTTAGTTCAACTCTAGCTTATTTTTCATCCAGTAAACATACATTAGCAGCAATTCAAAGATCTTGTACAAATAATAGACATAAATGTTAACTTATTTTTCATCCAGTAAACATGACTTAGTCACTCAGTGAATGAGATAATGAAATGTAGTCAATAGAAGAAACAATAGCTATAAGGAAAAAATTTAGTTCAACTCCAACTTATTTTTCATCCAATAAACATACATCAGCAGCAATTCAAAGATCTTGTACAAATAGTACACATAAATGTTAACTTATTTTTCATCCAGTAAACATACATCATCAACAATTCAAAGATCTTGTACAAACAGTAGACATAAATGTTAACCAACATTGAATGCTAGTATGCATAAATACTATGAATCCAAATATTAGTCCACTTAAAAGTTGTAGTGCATCGGAAGAGACATACTATACAACCTTCCTAAATTGAAGGTCTCACTCTTTCATCATTAGTATAACCATTTGTCGCTTGTCTAGCATTTTATTATTTCCTCACAAAAAAATTTATTTTGATAATAGTTATAGATTTTTGTTAGGAAAAAATAATTATAAATTATTTTTGACAAATATATTAATAATGAAGATTGAACCTAGCTACATTCTGCAACATCTAAGAGACACAATTGTATTGTGATATTTTCCCTTCTTTCCAACTTAGTCCATACTTCTAGAAAAATCCCTTTTAATGAAGCAGATATATCCATAGTGATCCACTAATATTTTTTCACCAACAACTATTACATTTTGGACTTATATATCTCCAAACTATGCTCATTGAATTTATGCATCTATATCTTTAAACAGCTCAACTATTTTATTTCACCATAGGAATCAATTTGATATATCTCCAATTTTAATGGGGTCTATCACATTTCGAGAAAAGCACATTAGCCATAAAAGTTTCCCATTGAAACCAAAATTAATTTGATACAAAACATAGGTTTTAACCTTATATAGTTAACCGTTTCAAATAGATTCTTAATAAAATGAAAAATATTCAATGTAAAACACATGCATTAACATATAATTGTGATATTTTCCCTTCTTTCCAACTTAGTCCATCCTTCTAGAAAAATCCCTTTTAATGAAGCAAATATATCCATAGTGATCCACTGATATTTGTTCACCAACAACTATTCCATTTTAGACTTATATATCTCAAAACTATGCTCATTGAATTTATGCATCTATATCTTTAAACTACTCAACTATTTTATTTCACCATAGGAATCAATTTGATATATCTCCCATTTTAATGGGGTCTATCACATTTCGAGAAAAAACACATTAGCCATAAAAGTTTCCCATTCAAAGCAAAAGTAATTTGATACAAAACATAGGTTTTAACCTTATATAGTTAATTGTTTCAAATAGATTCTTAATAAAATGAAAAATATTCAATATAAAACACATGCATTAACATATAATTTACTTGAGAAACCCAAAACGAGAAGATCATTTTTTTATTAGTATATTAATTTTTAGACCATCACACACACACACACACACACACATGTATGTATGTATATATGTATATATCCCAGAAAATTATAAACTACCAATCCATTACCTTGGATTAGATAAAAATTTAGTTCTTTAACTGAAAATGTAGAACCATGGGGTAAACTACCATGCACTAGAAAAATGCAAAAAGAAAAAACCATGTGATGAAAACCATCATAAAGGAAGATTTTTTTTTTCCCAAAAACATTTTTTTGGGGCACTACCCCTGAACACCTGTGTGTGGGGGATTTTTCGTCTCTATGAAACCTTAAAGTGGGTGTTCTTTCCTCCCATTTTATTCCCACCACTATGCTTAGAAAAATATATAGTGCATGGGGGTATTCACATAAAGAATATAACACATACCAAACATCCAATAATTATCCTTAGTGTGACTATCAATGTTGCAATGGTTAGAATTATTTCTACTACTCTTGCATGGATGTGTAGTGGCTATTTTATTCTTATCCTCCTATTTCCAATTCTTATTCTGATCCTTCAAAGCTTCTTGGTGCTATTTTTTCTTCAAACCACTTAAGTACCCTTTATTTTGGCATATGGTTTCTAGATAATGTGCGTATACACATGGCTCATACATTATCCTTAGCTTGGAAAGAATCACCTCTTTTTATAGATGGTTATATTTACCCCACATATACTTAAGGAGTACATTTGGGCTCTTGGGAAAGATATCCAATAATATGACCATGTTTTTTAATTTAGTACACTATTATACACCCTTATGTCTACGTAAAGTAGTGTGAGTGATTCCACGGGTCCTCTACACACTTCATAGGATATAATTGGGACAAGTAGTGTTAACTTCTACAAGTTCTATAGGCAGAGTCTATAAAGGGCCAGGTAGCCTCTGGATCTCATCTTTTATGAAAGTTGACATATCCAGTAAATGCCCCTATAGTCAATCTTTGGAATAGATCTAAATAGAAGTTCTTCATTTTAATATCCATAAACCACAACCACTTTAAGGCAAATCGTGTACATGTGTCATTTCTCCCATACATGTGTCATTTCTCCCATAAACTCTTAAGGAAAAATTTAAAGCATGTGTCATTGGCTTTCTCCCATTAATTTTAAAGCATGTGTCATTTCTCAAGGCTTTCTCCCATTAATTCAAGGCAAACTTTGAGGCCTAAAAACTAAAAGTAGCTTAACTTCCATAGGATAGGATTCCCCAAACTCAGATGGAGTAAAATGTAAAATGTTAAAAGTGGAGTGTTTTATGATGTAATGGATCTTAATAATCTAGATTGACATGGCTGTATTGAACTTCCATAGGATAGTATCCCCCAAACTCAAGGTGAGTAAAATGTAAAATGTTAAAAGTGGAGTGTTTTATGATGTAATGGATCTTAATAATCTAGATTGACATGGTTGTATTTTATTAATGTACCTAAATTTACACCTTCCATGTTGCTTTATTCTTTTAAAATGTTAAAAGTGAAGTGTTTTAGGATGTAATGGATATAAATAATCTAGATTGTGTTAAATATGATGTAATGGATCTTAATAATCTAGATTGACATGGCTATATTGATATGATGATAGTGTAGGTTGATGTTGAAGTTGTAAAATTCTTGTACATATCAAGGATGAATGATAGTACAAGCCAAAAATGACATTATTATAAATTATTAAACAATTTGATAAGTTCTAAATCATACTTATTATTAAGGACATAACTAATTTTTCATAACATAACTTTTATATATAAGCACAGTCTTCAATTCCATTGTTTTGTAGGTAAAGTACTATCTTCACATTAAAACATTTTATAAGGTTACTCTAAAAATAAAGGATTTCTCCCATTAATTAAAGGCAAAATTTAAAGCCTAAAAATTGAACCTAAAGTGGCTGAACTTCCATAGGATTTTAGTCTGTCTGTTGAGTGTTAACTTCTACAAGGTTCTATAAGCAGAGTCTGTAAAGGGCTAGGTAGCCTCTGGATCTCATCTTTTCTGAAAGGTGACATATCCAGTAAATTCCCCTATAGTCAATCTCTGGAACATATTTTAATATCCATAAACCACAACCACTTTAAGTCAAACTATGTACATGTGTCATTTCTCCCATAAATTCTTAGGTAAAATTTTTAAAGCATGTGTCATGTTGGCTTTCTCCCATTAAATTTAAAGCATGTTTTTAGTAAGTGCATAAAATAATTTTGCAAACCATGTAAATGTCATTTCTCCCACAAACTAAAGGCTTTCTCTCATTAATTCAAGACAAAATTTAAGGCCTAAAATTTGAACCTAATGTGGTTGAACTCTCATAGGATTTTGAACTTCCATAGGATTTTAGTCTTTCTGTTGAATGTTAACTTCTACAAGTTCTAAATGCAGATTATGTAAAGGGCCAGGTAGCCTCTAGATCTCATCTTTTCTCAAAGGTTACATATCTAGTAAATGCCCCTACAGTCAATCTCTGGAACAGAAATAGAAGTTATTCATTTTAATATCCATAAACCACTACCACTCTAAGATAAACCTTGTACATGTGTCATTTCTCCCTTCTCCTGTAAAATTTTAGGCAAACTTTAAGGCATGTGTCATTTCTATTTCATTTCTCCTACAAACTCATAAAGGTGTGACTTTTCACATAACTTCATCAACCACCACAACCAGTTGTTTTAGTAATTGCATAAAATAATTTTGCAAACCATGTAATTTTCATTTCTCCCACAAACTAAAGGCTTTCTCCCATTAATTCAAGGCAAAATTTAAGGCCTAAAAACTGAACCTAAAGTGGTTGAAATCTCATAGGATAGTATCCCCCAAACTCAAGGCTTTCCCCCATTAATTCAAGGCAAACGTTAAGGCCTAAAAACTGAACCTAAAGTGGCTGAACTTCCATAGGATTTTAGTTTTTTGGTTGAGTCCTAACTTCTACAAGTTCTAAGAAGTCTGTAAAGGGCTAGGTAGCCTCCAGTTCTCATCCTTTCTTAAGGCATGTTATTTCTAGATGTGATTTCTTCCATAAATTTTAAGGCAAACTTTCAGGCAAACCATGCATGAACCATGTATATGTGTCATAAATTTCTCTTAAACTCTAGGCAATGCAATATTTAACGCATCTCATTTCTAGATATGAATTCTACCATAAAATTTAAGTCAAACTTTAAGATAAACCATGCACATGTCATTGATCTCATGCACGTGTGTCATTTCTCCCATGCATTTTCAATAAATGTCAATTTAATATATTTGTATACCTCTCATGCATTTTTATTTCTCCCATGCATTTATATTTCTCTCATATGTAATCTAGAGAAAGTAGTGATTAAATATGTCTTTTCCAATATTGTGACTAGCAAAGTCGTCCAAAGGAAAATTAATATACCAGGAAGAACAACAAACAACGAGGCATATTATATTGCATTGATAGAAGGCTTGGGAACACCTATGGAGTATGGATCAAATGGAATTTTAGTTTTTACCAATTTTGAATTTGTGTGCAACCAGATGAATGTTGTGTACCAAGTTAAGAAGGAGAGGCTAAAAGAACTACATGGAATAGCAAACAATATTGTTAGCCAATTTCAATTTTTTAGTATAAGACATTGTACAAATGTGAATAAGATATATGTTGATCTATTGTGTGGGGCAATGCCAATTCAAGATTCATCTATCAAAGATGAATTAATAGATGAATTAGAATTATATGGGGCAATGCCAATGCAAGATTCATCTTTCAAAGATGAATTAGTTTTGAGGCACTCTTCTTCAAAAATTCAAGATTCATCTCTCAAAGATGAATTAGTTTTGAGACACTCTTCTTCAAAAATTCAAGATTCATCTCTCAAAGTTGAGTTAGTGTTGATACGCTCTCCTTCAAAATTTATTGATAGACATTGTAACATATCTTGGATATGTGTGTGTTTTGTACTTAAAAATGCGTCTTTTTTAATGACCATGTGTTTTTTTAAATTATATACCAAGTGTGCTCCCACCACACCATGTAAAGTGCAACTTGGTGAACTTTAAATTTGCAACAAGTGGTGAAATACACATTCTTATAAAATTAAAATGCGAGGAATTCAACAAATTTTTGTTTAAATGGAGTTTCATGCTTCTTTTTTAATGACCATGTGTTTTTTTCAATTTTATACCAAGTGTGCTCCCACCATGTAAAGCGCAATTTGGTGATCTTAACATTTTTATAATTTTTTTTGCCTAAATTGAGTTTCACACATCAATTAGTGCTTTGAAAGTTGTGTTTTACATAATTTGTGTACACTAAATTACATTAATTTTCTGAATTTTATTTTGAATTTATTTTAAATAGTAACTTAAAAAAATAATTGTAAATGTCCATTGTAGATATATATATCATGGAGGATGAACAACGAAGATCAACAAAATCCCATATCTCTAAAAGAGAGGGGGATCTGGGATTGAAGGATGTTCTTTGTATTTAAATATAATATTAAATCTCCATGTGTATACATACATGGGTGTACATATGGAATTGTTTTTTATCAATTTTCTGAGTTAAATTAGTTGTTAATAAGTTTCATTTTTTATTTTTTAGGAGTTAAGAGGAGAAGGGTGTCTACTCCATAAATGGAGCATGTCCATGCTTCACACAATTGTGGTATGTTTCACATGATTTAATCAATGAATATGTACATGTATTTATATGTATTAATGTATTTTTGAGTTGATTATAAATTCATATTTGTTTATGAAGCTTTTCTTTCATCTCGTAAGGTTGGTGGTGGTTCAGATTCCCTTAGAGGGCCATCAATAAATGTTGGTGGATTGCGTGAAGGTGGTGATATGTATTATCCCAAAGGCCAATCAATGGATGGTCATGTTGGTTCTCAACCAATCGGTGGTGGTGTTGGTTCTTAGCAGGGTCTTTCTGGTTCTCAACAATCTCAGGGTGGGCAAGATGCTAGCCAACCACATCGAGGTAGTCATCAATTTGAATATTTTTTTCATTCAATTTGTACAAAAAATTTTACATGTGTTTTTTTAATATAAAAAATTGTATATATTAATGCAGAGGCTGAAAATTTTGCTCCAAATGTTGCTAAAAAAAGACGTAGGGTAGAACGCGTCATTCAAGAAGAAGGTTGTCCACCAACCACGACTTATCTGGCCGACATTTCCGATATACCTTAGGAAACAAACATGTAGCAATGCACCTTAGAAAGGTATCAACATCTTCATGCAAAATTGAAGAGAGATCTCATGGCTTTGACTCTACCTGCTGAGAGTCGACAAAACTTGGAAATATTTACACTCTTTAGATGAACTAGTAGATGTGTACCGAAAGCTTAGGCCAACCACTAATACTTTTGTAGAATTCAAGAGAAAAATAAATGAAATAGTAATGGGTCCTGATAAATGGGAGTTTTTTAAACAAAGAGTTACAATAGAAATGGCCAAGTCTATGTTTAATTTCAAAGAAGGGCTAAAAAGAAAGATGTTGAAGGTGAAATATTTCAAGCACCCTGATATAGCTCACTATTTGTATGATAGACACATTGTGGCCTATGGAAGATTCCCATGGAACAATGAGGTTTCGCTTTATTTTGCAAAATTATTTTATGCAGAATTCTTTTTGCAAATGAAACCCAATTACAATGACCTTCCCTCTGAATTTTTTGGTCCTAGGAAAGGTCGATATGTGACCGTAGGGGCACTAGACGTGATGTTGAGTTGCCTCGCCCTTAGCCACCATTGGTTAGTTGACCTTTTCATGTCGAAAATTTGCGGTCAGAGACAGAAACCACTATTCAAATTTGTCGAGAAGTAGGGGATGCCATCATTGACAATGTTCACAGTGGATTGGGTGGAGTCGATGTTTTTTTGAATCGATAAAGAGCACATGAGAATGCACACGTTAATTTTGTGTATTATACAAATGGAGAGATTGACAACATGAGTGTTGAAGATCTCAAAACATATGTAAAGAATTGTCGCAATGGTTGGTAGGACCTAATTGTTCATGAGGAAGAGGGCATGGGAACGTTATGTGTTAATGGTTAGGGTTCAATTATTTTAACACGTGTACAATTTGTAATAAATACATATATACATACATTTATTTTTATACATTAATCTAACAAAAATGTATCATTATATGTTAACACAATTTGTATTTGTCACACTTGATGAATGAAGAAAAATTTAATATCACAGTTGGAGCCTCCAGTTCAACAATCAAGATGGGTCTCACCATCAATCTTACAATCAAGATGGTTCTCAAGATCAAGATATGTTGGAAAATGTTAGCGTTTTTTAAGTGAACATGATGATGTACAATTAGTTTTTATCTATTATTATATATATCGAAACATAATGAGATAATTTTAAAATAAATAATTGTGCACACACACACACACACATATATATATAATAAAATGTTTTAACATATTGCGATTCCGTCCGATATTTTTGGGATGGAGGTACCTTCTTCTTCCTTGGGAGATGTACCTTCTTCTTCCTTAGGAGATGTACCAAATCCATAATCACAAGTATGAACTTTTTCAATTTTAAAATTTGTATTTTTAAGTTATATATTCCACCTCAAAAAGTTCCATTAAAAAATGAGATATATCTAGATCTTCAGTTATTTTAATTTTTTTTAATTTTAGGTTTTTGGAGATTTTCATTCCGAGCCACTTTTAGGAGATGTGCCAAATCCACTAGCACTAGTATTCAATTTTTCACTTAAATATATATATGTTTTTAAGTTATAAGTTATAAATTGAAGTTTAAAAGTTTTGTTATAAATTGAGATCTAGATATTTTGAGTTATTTTAATTTTTTTGTATTTTAGGTTTTCAGATATTTTCTTTTGGAGCCTCTCTTAGGAGATGTGCCAAATCCACCAGCAGATGTATTCAATTTTTCACTTAAATATATGTTTTTAAGTTATAACTTATAAATTGAAGTTTAAAAGATTTATTATAAATTGAGATCTTGATCTTGAGTTATTTTATACTTTTAAATTTTTTGAATTTTAGGTTCCTATAGAGGATTTATTTTCTCCACGAACTCTAGCGATGGAGATAGGAACATCTATACCATTTCAACCATTTGAACAAGTTGTCTAATTTTTATTTAATATTATTGAAAATAAGTTTATGTATGCATTTTCATTTGAAAATTTTATATATATATATATATATATATATATATGTTGTACAGTTTACTGTTGAAGATGTTCCTGTGGGGGAAGTTTTAGTAGACAAGCAACAAATGGAGAGGGAACCTCATGAGGTATTGGATGATTTTATTTTTTTACATGAAGTTCTATATATTCTCACTCAAATTTAAAACATTAAATTTTAATGTTTGTACACATTGTGTACAGTTTCCCCATGCTTCGCAGGATAGCTTGAGGATTGTGTCTTTGCTGGGAGAGACACTACATCCATCTGTATTTGATGGATGATGCACATGCACACGTGCAACATTATATTTTTCAGTAGATTTAGTCTTAAATTTACTTTTTTATATATATTCTTATCTAGATGCAGTCATATATAAATTTATACTTGATACTTGATACTTGTGAGATTTCAAAATTATGGACATATTTTATGTGAATTACATTTGGTACATGTGAATGTGATATATAATGTTTTTATATATAACTTGATACTTGATACTTGTGAGATATAAAAATTTTGGACATATTTTATTCGAACTACATTTGGTACATGTGAATGTGATATATAATGTTTTTAAAACTTAATTTTTGGATGGCTGAACTACATTTGGCATGTGAAGTAATGTTATAGTGTTATATAATTTGTTTTTCTTTTAAAACTCAAGTTTTGGATGATTGAACTACATTTGGCATGTGATTTGAAGTAATGTCAAGTGTTATAATTTTTTTTGTTTTTAAAACCTATGTTTTGAATGGTTGAACTACATTTGGCATGTGAAGTAATGTTATTTGATACTTGTGATCTATAAAGTTTTGTTTTTAAAACTCAAGTTTTGGAGGGTTGAACTACATTTGGCATGTGAAGTAATGTTTTGATCTATAATGTTTTGTTTTTAAAACTTAAGTTTTGGATGGTTGAACTACATTTGGCATGTGATATAATGTTTTGTTTTTATTGGATAGTTCAACTACAATTGGCATGTGAAATAATGTTATGATATAATGTTTTTGTTTTTAAAACTCCAATTTGGATTTGGCATGTGATTATGATATAATGTTTTGTTTTTAAAATCAAGTTGTCGATTTCCAGAAGAAAAATAAATAAATAAATTCACATGAATATATGTACATGTAGAAATTATTTAAGTACATATGTTTGAATATATATGTTAAAACGATTGAAGTACAATACATATTGATGTATCTATCTACAAACACACACACACACACACACACAGATATATATATATATATATATCTATATATATATATATATAGACACACACACACACACACACAAAATGATAAGATTCTAGGTCTTGTTAGATGTGTCAAACAATCATAAAAGTTTAAAAATGCATTTTATAATGTATATATATCCAGTACGTGCAACTTTTTTCATCAATGCACATAGAAAAGCTACTTTTAGTTAATTGCATTCTAGAACATATATATCCAGTACTTCAACATTTTTTATCAATGCAAATAGAATTTAGCTACTTCCAGTTAATTTCATTCTAAAACATATATATTCAATACGTGAAACATTTTTCATTAATGCACATAGTAAAACTACTTGAACAGCTAATTGCATTCTATAACATATATATATATATCCAATACATGCAACATTTTTCATCAATGCACATAGAAAAGCTAATTTCAGTTAATTGCCTAGAACATGTATATATCCAGTACGTGAAACATTTTTCATCAATGCACATAGAAAAACTACTATCAGTTAATTGCATTCTAGAACATATATATCCAGTACTTGCAACATTTTTCATCAATGCACATAGAAAAGTTACTTTCACTTAATTTCATTCTAGATTATATATATATATATATATATATATATATATATATATATATATATATCCAATACTTCTAGAACATGTATATCCAATACTTGCAACAATTTTCATCAATGCACATAGAAAAGCTACTTTCAGTGAATCGCATTCTAGAATATATATATATATATATATATATCCAGTACTTGCAACTGCATGTATAGAAAAGCTACTTTTAGTTGATACTAGTGTGCATGTACCAAAACAATGTACATGTGCAAACACTTAGACAGATAAAATAACAAGGCGGTTCAATTTTTAGTTGAGTTCTAGAAGTTATAAAACATGAATCCAAAGAGAAGAAATTGTTGGGCAGTTCAATCAAAATAATTCCAATGGAATGTCATCTTCAATGATCTATTCATGATTGATTTTGACATTTTCCATTTCTTAATTTTCATTTTTTTCTTTGATTGAACCTTTATCAACTTTATGCGTGTTGCACACACCAAGTGACTATATTGACAACTTATGTCATTAGGTTCACAGTCTTCAAAGTAAACAAAATCCACACTTTATTTAGTTTTTCTGAAAAAATAACCTTTCAGTATAATAGATCCTTTGTCATATGGAAACCTATGATCATTATAGTTTTCTAATAATTTCATCTTTCATTCAGTGCAACACAACAAATAATACTTCACATTTTCAATGTTGTCAATAGGTGCAATTATAGCAAAAACATCTCCTGCAAAATAAAAAAAACTTAACAAACTTATGTATTTCAATTTAGATCATAATTAACATGAAAAATTAACTTTAAAATAATTTGAGTATCTATTTCTAGATCTCTATCATTTGAAAACAATTCAAATGTTACCTTATTTAACAAGATCAGAAACTCAATCACCATTAGATAATATTGTAGTCTCCTCTGATTGCATTTCTTCAAACATTGCGACGGACATTTTCCCCTTTTTATTTAGCTCTGTATGTTTCCAATCTTTTACATATATTTTGTTTTCACAAACATCATTGGATTCTGTTTTGTCTATGCAAACATGAAAAAAACAAGAATATTTTCTTTTATCCAATGCAAACACATTTGTGGACAACTTTGTTTTAATTGAATGCAATTTTCGAGTCCCTTTTATTGTTTCAACGTCGTTTCCAATTGATCAATCTACATCTTCGATCCCAATATGCCAAAAAAACCTATATATGGAAAATTCAAAGAAGAATGTAAATATGATATCAAAATACCATCAAAGATAATCATTGTGATAAATGTACAATGTTTAAAATTGGATTTCCAATAAAAATTAAATTGAATGTACCTTCGCACTTCTCTTGATTGGTTAGTCTCATGGCTTAGAGCAGTGATGCACCATTGAACAAATTATTTAGCATCCAAAAGTTGGTTTGTAGAGGGGTTCATTTGATATCTTCAAAGTGCTTATTTTATGCATGCCTCTGCACCATCATGTTCTCCTTTCCCATGGACAGTCTCAAAGAAATTCCAAAAATGTTTAATGCAGGTTTTCTTATGAATACAACACAACCAAAAGAATGATCATGAAGATTTGAATTGACCTACGCATCCATCTGACCATATCGAATGTTCATTGAATTTTATTCCACAACTTTTCAAGGAGTCATAAATCTTTCCAAAACAGTGTTGTGCAAAATATGTATCATGTGTACGATCGTCATTGATATAAAATTGATATTCTTTAATAACATGCCAAATTTCACTATTGATTTCTATATGATCGACCTTTTGTTCAGCATGTCTATATAGAATATGGAAAAGCATGGAGACTTGGTCAGAATGATAGTATTCACTCTGAATTTATTTTTTGGAACAAATGTGTAGTTTTCTACAAAATCAATTACTGACAAAATGGTCCCTGGTGGAAAAACTTAACGGAATTTTTTGAATTGCAAGTCTTGCCATCGAGCTCTATGTGAATGCTTGGTGTATTTATAAATTTATGCGTCAAACTTTCTAAAAAAATCTATCATAAAAAATTCTTCTTCTCGTAATTCAATTCTTTTAGCACTATTTGAACCTTGAATCGATGTATGGATATATTCATATCTCTTTGATTTCACTTGCATTTTGGACAATGATTGATCATTTATATCAGTACAATATTTTTCTTGAAATGTAGTCAAATTTCCACAATCATTGCATTTTTTACTACTAACACATTTCTTTTCGTAAAATAATTCATCTCTTTCTCTTCCACATAGAATTTGAGATATGAAATCACGGATAGTGGAAGGAGGATGTGAATCTTTCCAAAATGTTTGACCAAAATTAAGGAATGTGTCATAATATAACTAAAATTCCACATGATAATGACAACAACAAGTGTCGTGTACGGTGATAAGTATTACATACCATGGTTTTTGTTGAACAAAAGCACTAATTGAGACATGAATTTCATGATTCTCTTCTTTGAACTTGTTGAACAACTCTATCTGAGTGGTGTCCAAGAAATGCTTTTCATGTTCTTCATATTGATTTTGTGCTATTCTTCTTCACATCGCATCCCTTGCATTTGGCGATACACGTGAATTTTTCTTTCAAAATTCATATATTGTTTTTTTAGCATTTTCTCCAAGTCTATCTTTGTATGGTTGCCTACAAATAGCTCTCTTACAAGTGAGTTCATCATTTACATCTATTTTCAACTGAAATTTCCGATGTCTGTGCAAAGTTTTTCGTGAGGTTCCTAATGCTCATGCCATATATTTTACCAAGTGATTATCTTTAGTACTTGATGAAACCACTGCCATATGTATTTTTTTTCTAAGTAATACTATTTCTATTAAGTCATCAAGTAAAGTTTCAAGGCACATCCTTAGAAATGGAGAAATCCATAACTGAGGGATTGTACAAGAAACTGCTGGTAAAAACTAGAGCGCCCCTGGTGGGGAAACCGACCAAAATAGTCCAAATATACCAGGTTTCCCTTGGCGGGAAACCAGCCTTTAACATAGTGCAAAAAGAAACTGAAAGAACAAACAAGAGAGGCGTCCAAAATCTGCAAACTAAGGAGCTCAACGAGGACATGCTAAGGAGAGCTTTCATGCCTGACACTGGTTGGAGGGTCCTCCTCTAGGATACGACAGATGTAGCCGTAATCTAGCGATTCATTTTCTTCATGTTTCTCGCGAGGGGAGGGCGGAAGTCCGAGTCGCTCTGCTGGATTGTCTTGAGGAGCATTATCCTGCAAAGAAGTTGAAATGTTCATGGCACCAGTCACGTGGTGGACTTCCTTGCCCTTCATAGAACCCGAAAGACTGAGACCTTGCAGCTGCAACTCATTGGCTGGCTTAAAGTCACTATCGTCCAAAGAGGGGCTGGAGGTGGGCTGCACCGGGAGTGCATTGAGCTTACGGGGAAAGAAGGGAGGCTCCTCTGATATTGTCAATTTGCGGGCATGCTTCTTGTCGCGGGAGGAGGAGGATCCGAGGGCAGAGCAGGAGGGGCCATGGGGTCAAAAAGCATAGTAGGCGCAAGGACGGGAGGATGCAAGTCTGCAGGGTCCCATGAGACTGGGAAATTCAAGTCCAGAGGGTAGGCCATGGGAAAGGAAGGTTGCGAAGGGAGGCCCCTTCCCCCCACTCTTCTACTACGTTGTCGATGGCGATGCGGAATTCTGGCCGGCGTGTATAAGGCTTGATAAGAAGGAGGTGTCGCTACAGAGGCGGGAGACCAAAGACTTCACACCAGAGCAGATGAGGGCCAAATCAGAAGGAGCGATGAGATAACGGTCAGGGTGGGTTGGAAAGACAGAGGAGAAGGAGGAAGATAAAGAAACATGCTGAGATAAGGAGTAATTAACCAGCTCACAGAGTATGTAGATTTTAAGGTGGCACATGGGAATTTAAGACCCATCCCACTTGAGTTTTGATGGCATTGTACATCCCAAGGATGGGGCACATGGGTGAGCCACATGGATGCCTCGTGGA
Organism: Pinus albicaulis; assembly: GCA_034641835.2. Taxonomy (NCBI): domain Eukaryota; kingdom Viridiplantae; phylum Streptophyta; class Pinopsida; order Pinales; family Pinaceae; genus Pinus; species Pinus albicaulis. The sequence continues at coordinate 394,720,740 of CM076569.1, read as the reverse complement.
AATCTGAGTGACTAAATACCACCCGCATTCAGGGGATGGTTGTCATTGTGCACTAGAAGAGTGCAATCCCGAAGGAGAGCTTCATCATTAACAGAGGTAAGAGGTCCGACCCAGATGGGGTCGTAGTGATGGGCACCCTTGTTGGCCAAGAAATCTGCTACTTTGTTGGCAGAGCATCGAACATGGTGGTAGTCTATAGCAGTGTCAATGCGCATCCGTTGGTCGAGCGTTTTGATCCTGGTGGCTAGACACCAACTTTTGATGAGATTGGAGGTAGAGGAGCTAGCCTGGAGTCACTTTTCCATATTGATTAGAATATGTGAATCACCTTCAATGATAAGGGGAAAAAAGTGGTGTTCCCTGGCCAGGATAAGCCCCTAGAGTAGACCTTCAAGCTCTACCGAGTTTTTGGTATCCCAACCAAGGCAATCATAGAAGAGTAAATGTGCCTAACCAAGGGAAGTTTTGAAAATACCTCCACAGCCTACTTTCCCCGGATTCCCTTTAAAGGCTCAGTCAAAGTTGAGCTTGTAGTGGCCTGGAGGTGGAGGGGTCCATCGTCCAAGAGAGGGAAAATTTTGGTTTGAGGGGGGCTCAGGGATGGTGGTCGAATGTAACCGTAAGTTCCAATTGGCCCAAATAAATTTCTCACTTTGAAGGGAGGGCAGGTCCTCTTCCCTCCAATGATGAAGGGCTAGAGTCTCCTGTATATGACTGCAGACTATATTCCAAAGAATGTACATGGGAGTGCACTAATCCTTGAATATTATGCAATTGCGCTCTTTCCATACCACCCAGATTAGGTTCCCTGGTATAATATTCCAAAGAGCATTGAGAATTGTGCACTGAAATGGAGTGGAAGGCTAGCTGCGAATGGTGTTGATGATGCTCCCCATGATTCTATTTGATTTTATGCAAAGAAGGACCACTTTATTCCATAGTGCCATGGCCACTTTGCATTCATTAAAAAGGTGCTCAGAGGTTTCCTCCTTAATACCGCAGTTGGGACATTGGGAAGGATCGGTGAAGCCTTTCTTGCAAAGATTGTCCTAAGTGAGGAGGCGACGTTTACTGAGGAGCCAGAGAAAAGTAAAACTTTTGGGCCAGTTTTTCGAGTGCCGAACTTTCTCCCAGATACCATCAGGCTGTGAGGCTAGGAGGGATAGGCTTTAGGCTTCCTTGGTGGTGAAATTTCCAGTAGTAGAATAGCCCCAACAGAGATTATCGAGCTCTTAGGAGATACGAACTTGTCTCTTGTGTAGTTCTTCGGATATTTCCTCTGTGAGAGTTAGACCAAGGTGAGAGTGCAATTGGTTAGCCGTGAGCCATTGTCTAAAATGGCTTGTGGGAGAGGTGGGGTGAGTCCAAAAGGTACCAAAATTTTGATGAGGGAGACGCTCCAGCGTGCCTTGCCAATCAGAGTTTGGAAAGAGGTCCGCTAACCTCGGCATTTATTGCCATTAATCGTGCCAGAAGTTGGCTGATCTCCCTGACCTAACTTCCCAGAAGCTGTGGTCTCAAACTAGTGATCTATGCTGACTAGACACCTTCTAGATAAGGGAACCTGCATGATCATTATCAAAATGAATGAGATCCTCCATTGGCCAGTTTCGATCATATTTGGCAGCCCACATCTGTGCCCACGGACTGCTTGCATTAGAGACCCAGTGCCACCAAATTTTTGCTCCCATGACTTTGTTGCTTAGATAAGGGTCGCAGAGCCCCAAACCACCAGCTTTCTTGGGGGTACAGACTTCCTGCCAATTCACTACGGCCCATTTTCATCTTGCTTTGGCCCCTCCCCATAGAAAGTTGCGATGAAGGTTCTGAATGGCCTTGAGAGCCCATTTTTGTGCTGCCAGCATGGAGAAAAGGTACAAAGGCATTGCTTGAAGGACCGATTTGACTAAGACGAGACGACTCACAAGATTCAAAGCTTTATGGGTCCATAGGGATAATCGGTTTTCCAACTTGTCTAGCAACTCTTTCCAAGATGAGTGATTGAGGACTGAGTCAGTGAGCAGCGCACCTAGATATTTAGAGGGCAGCACCGCCATGTTGAATCTAAGAATTCGAGCAATATTGCGTTGAGTGATCATGGGAGTGTTAAAAAAGAAAAATTGGGATTTAGAGTTGTTGACCAAGGGGCCAGCAGCCAGAGAGAAGCAGTCCAAGATGGATTTGAGGGTGGAGGCTTCTTGAACAGAGGGGTGGCCAAAGAGCATATTTTCATCAACAAATTGTTGGTGCGAGAGGGGCGGGTGCTAGTGGATACTGAGGCCTCGAAAAGAGCGATCTTGAATGTGGGTTTTGAGAAACCTACCTAAGCCTTCCGCCATGATCACGAAGAGGAAAGGGGAGAGAGTGTCCCCTTGCTGAATGCATCGAGAGGGGTGGAAAGGGAGAGAGGGATTGCCATTTATAAGGATGGAGTAGAGAGGAGAGGAGATGAGGCTAAGGATCCATCTAATCCAAGTTTGACTGAAACCAAAGGCCTTGAGCATTTGCTGGATATATTGCTAACTGAATTTGTCAAAAGCTTTCGAGAGATCTATCTTAAGCAGCATTCCAGGGATCTTATGGGAGCGTAAGGAGTGTGCCACCTCATGTGTGAGGATAATTCCATCCAAGATATGCCTGCCTTCTACATAGCCATCTTGCTCAGGAGAAATGAGGAGAGGCAGAAGGGTTTTGAGGCGATTAGCAACTACTTTGGAGACACCACTACCATATGTATTGCTCTACGTACAACTGAAACATTTTTCTGTCTAGATCTTCTAATTGAATTTGTAGCACTATTTATATTTTGTATCACATTTTCCTTCATTTTTTTATCTTTTGTTGATTTTCGAATACCCAATAAAGTCATAGCTTATTTTAATTTCCTTAATGATAGGAGACCTTTCAACATTTGGGCTTGAACTGTCACATTTTCCTTTATGAAATACGTATCAAAAATGTGTTTAACACGATATCGTACAACATGGTCAGCTCTTTTATCTCCATATGTGTGAGTGTCAACATTTTCTAACATCTCATCATCAACATTGATTTCATCTGTACATATTTGAATGAATAGTACATAATAAGTTCACATATTCAATAAATACCTAAATTAATAAATATGTATAATTTCAATAATATGTGCATGTGTTCAATACACACACACACACATATACCTTGTGATTCAATTTCTTCACTTGAACTTCTTTCAACATTTTCACCATCTTCAACCATTGGTTCAATATCTCTTTCACTTTCTCTTTCAAAATTTTGTATCTCATCATCAATGTTTTTAGGAATATCTCTCTGTTTACATTGCAAAATATTTTTCAAATTAGTTCATCAAATAAAAATTAAGTTTGAACACATTTTACATTAGGAAATTTTTAAATATCAAATTCATATTGTTTACATTTACATATCTGATTCAACTTATAGTTGAGGTTGATTTTCCCTTTCAATATTTGAGATTGCTTCTTTCTTTCTTTTGCGAGATTCTCTCCCTTGTTCTCTACGTTCCTTAGGGTCTCTTGTTCGATCATATTTTCTCGTGCAATTCCTTTGATTTCCCATGATAATAGAGTATGAAGTTCAAAAAAATTCCTTCAAAAATTTAGACAAAAACTCAATTAAAAAAAACATCACAAAATGTCTTATAAAAATGAAACGAAGCTCAAAATATTTCCTTCCAAGTCCTGCAAAAAAAATTCATTTAAAAAGTTAAACAAAAACTCATTTTAAAAAATCTTCATAAAAGATTTACTTCAACCCAAAACACATACTCTAAAAAAATGTCACTTCAAAAAATACCTCCAAAAAATGTCCATTGAAAATAAATTCCAACTTCTTAAAAAATGCCACTTTAAAAAATACTTCAAAAAAACCTCTAAAAAAATATCACTTTAAAAAATACCTCCAAAAATTGTCCTCTGAATACTAAGCCTAAAAAGAGTCTTTTCGAAGTTAAGTCCAAAAAATGTCTTTTGGAAATTAAGCCCAAAAAAATCTAAAAACAAAATACATCAAAAAAATGTCCTTTGAAAATTAAGCCCAAAACTTCTCAAAACAAAATACCTTAAAACAAAAAAAATGTTTTTTGAAAATTAAGCCCAAAACCCTCTAAAAGCAAAATACATCCAAAAAAATGCCCTTTGAAAATTTAGCCCAAAACTTCTAAAAACAAAATTCTTAAAAAAAAAAACCAATGAAAATTAACCCCAAAACTTCTAAAAATAAAATACTTAAAAAAATAAACTGTGAAAATTAAGCCCAAATCCTTTAAAAACAAAATACCTTAAAAAAAATGAAGCCCAAAAAACATCCAAAAAATGTATCACATAACTCCAAGAAATGTCCTTTGAATGTACCTTCAAGAAAAGTCCTTAAACCCAAAACAATCCTTTGCAAAAATGTCCTTTGAATGTACCTCCAAGAAAATTCCTTAAACCCAAAACAATCTTTTGCAAATATGTCATGTGAATGTACCTCCAAGAAAAGTTCTTAAACCCAAAACAATCATTTGCAAAATTAGACCAAGACCTTCGCAAAATCAGACCAAATGAAGAAATGTGCGAAATTATGCGAAAATAATGAATGCCTTTACGTCAATTTATAATGCTGCAAAATGGTTTTTTGGAGGGGCTTCGTTGTATTTTTCGACCGACGGAAAGTCAGGTAAAAGTTTAGCCAAACTTTTATAATAAATTTGGCCGAAATTTTGTGTCGTTAGACTTGACAAGCCATCGGCGCAAAAAACAATTCAGCCGAACTTTTTTTAAGAGTTCGGCCAAACTAACACGTCTGTAATTACGCAGAGCCAAGATTTGAATACATATCTTCAACTTTGGACTGATTAAACTCCATGAAACATTCTGAATTAACTGTCGGAACCCAGACAAACATTTTCAGAATTCAATCTACTTTCAGGATATATAACTTTTATGGAATTTCATAAATATTTACTACTTTTAATTAATTTTGTAATAAAATGGGTGCAAACAATTTCTAAAGGTCATTATGATTCAGTGAAATCAATATTTTGTATTTTCCAAAATAAAATGTAAAAAAATTTGAAAAATTTATGGTGCATTACATTGGTTCGTCGTCTGTAATGGGTAGTTTTTATATTTTTAGTTTATAACTTAAATATGTTGAGAAATTTCGTGCATCTCGAAACATATTCAAAATATGCAGTTTTTTCATATTGGAGTAGTTAAAAAAATTCTAGTAATTATGATATGCATCAGTTGGCTTTGTAAATATATCGAAACTGAAGTAGACTTTGTCTAGATTGTTGTAACACATTTTTTTATTATCAAAAACACAAAGTTTCATAGAATATAGCAGTGCATATTAACATGACTTCTTATGAATGCTTTGATTGTTAAAAAACACACACTCAAAGAAACGCTAAGTTAACATATCAAATGTGTATAAAAAAATTCCAAAAAATAAGTAATAGAAAGCTAATAAAATTTCTGACAACTTTTATTTTATCGCAAAATGAAATTCTAAACAGAAAAATTGTTTTTGCTTGCAGAAATTTGAAGAATAGAAAAAAGTGAATTTTTTTTCTCAAAAAAGGGAAAAAAGTGTAACCCAACTTCACATTTTCACCCATTATTTTCAAGAGGAAAATTTGAGTTCCACAGAGACAGGATTGGGGTATATGATAATTCTTTCTTGTTGAGAGGGAGTGTTGAAAATGGAAATAAGGAAATCCTAATATAATTTTCCCTTGAATTAAATTAGGATAAAATTGTAATTCACATCACAGGACAACAAGAATGTGTTAACTAAGTTACAAAGACTTATTTGGATAAGTTAATTCGAGTTGAGGGCCTACCTTGAGTCATGTAGAGTGGTCACTGCTTTTTAGGAGCCTAGGTTGAGTTTAGTTTGAGTTGTAATAATTTAATTCAGTTAAACTAAGTTAAAGTCAGTTAAACGAGTTCCAGTTGTTGGAGGAACAAGTGGGAGGTCTAGTAGTGGGGTGCGTACTCAGTGATCAACCAGTTAAATGATAAATCAACCATAATTAATTCATGTACGTGTGTTCTCTGAGTTACCCAGTTGAGATTTGATTTCAAGGGAAGTGTACTATCAGTTGTATAATTATCCGAGTTGTACAGGTGGTACATGTAGTCAGAGAAGGACCTATATGGATTACATAGTTATGGATGAGGAATTTCCCTAATTAATAGGGGCTAATGCCCAAGGAAAAAAATGCAAGGAAATAGGAGCTTGGTAGGTAGCATAATTGGAGAAGTATTGGCCATAGTTAGCTTGTGACGTAGTGAAATAGATTATACGTGTGCGAAGATTGTTCACGCTTGAACAATAATTGCATTTCTTCTCTATTTTCTTATTAATGTAATACATATAGGAAGGGGTTTTGAGCAGTGGATTTCCCTTAGATATTTCCTCGTGTTATGTGTGTTAATTGATTCATGTCACATGTTTTTGATATAGCTTCTCAATCGTGAATTGCTTTCCGCAGATGAGTACAATAGCTTCAAGTCTATTATTTTAGTAAATTACATTAGAAATTTGAATCTACAAGGAATTTCTACACAAAGATAAGTAACAACATATACAATATTTAAAGTTTAGCACCATTAAGTTATTACGATATATATATATTTTTTGGTAAATTGCATCCTTAATTCCTATTCAAAAATTTATAGAGAAGCTAACTCTATTTATTCCCTTTTTAATCAAAAGAAGAAGAGGAGGAGGTATTAGTAACATAAAATTTATAAAAACCTTAAAGTTATAAGTACATATAAATAATATAAATATATCTTTTAAACGTGTAAAAATGGGTATATTCTTTAGTATTCAATTTATAAAGTATTTACCCTATATGGGGTGATTATGGATGTAGGAGGGAGTAGGGTTGGTTTAGCCACCATAAACTTTGAGGGAAATGTGGTTGTCAAGTTCCCTCATGGTTGTAATGTGGAGTAAGTTTGGAGTACCGATCATTCAAATAACAATGAATTCTCAAATATGTCAGTCATTTCTCACATGCAACATTGGATTTGGTGGCTTGGGTTTTGGTTTCAGGAAGATTCTCGATGTTCTTCCATGTTGGTTCATGATGGCACTTAGGGCATTTTAGTTTATTTATGTTGGACTTAGGTTCTTAACCCTGGCAAGTCATATTCTTCCCTTGATTTTGAAAGGCATAGCTTGGGAGGCTTTCCACTTTGTTGATAAGTTGGTCATTTGATTTAGTCATGCTTTGCACACACTACAAGGAAAATACCCTCTAGCGGATGTTTTTCAGAAATCCCTTATAAAAATATCCTAGACATTTGTTTGTAGTGGAGGTTACTAGAGGAAGTTGGCGGGTGGAGGTATTTGTGGATTTTTTTCTTCCGGTGCGTTTATCATCCTAAACTGCACCAATGCATTCAACTAGAGAAAGCACCGGTGCTCACAAAAAATTGGCACACGGGACACCATGTGCTCGGTACAAACCTGCCCGGTGCGTCTTATTACTATAGTGCACCGGTGTTTTACAAATATTCTGCACCGGTGCGTCCTAAAACCCCGCGCCAAAACTAAAACAACTTGTTGTTGTTTTAAGAAACCACACTGGTGCGCCTATAAAACCCACACACTGAAACAGGGTTAAACAAAAAAAATTACGGCCACACATGTGCAACTTTACCTTGTGTGAGGTGCCCTACCATCGGTGCTCCTATTGCATGCACTGCTGTTGTCGATTTCCCACCATCTCCATTTTGAATTTTGCAACACGGTGGAAAAATTTAGTTTTTCAAATTCTACAGAGAATATGCCTCCTCGACACCAAATGTACAGGTATTTTCCTTGTTTTTCCATAATTAAACCTTTTAGCGGATTAGTTTTGTAAAATAGCTTAACATTCACCTTATTTAAAAAAAAAAAATTCCTGTGTGGTGTGCTCGAATCGCTTGGCTCGCATCAGTTTGCAATGTTGCCTGTAAATTTACAGGCTGCTACACGACTAGTGCTAACGGTATCCGCACCGATTCCGGGGTGGTACCAAAATGACGCACTGTGATTTTTTTAAATTAAAAAAAAAGTGTGGAGTGATCGGTTACCCGGTCGCACCGTTGATCATGTTGAATTGCGGAAATAAGGTCCGTTTACGGAAATATCTGCCCCAGGGCGGGTAATTTTTTCAGCGCACTGCATTCTAGCAATTCGACATGGTCAATGATGCAGCTGGGTAAACGACCACACCGTTGACTATGTAGTGATGTCAGGACGGTGCTGCTTCCTAAACTATATGCCCCGGGGCATATAGTTTGGTCAGCGAACCACCCTCCCGACACTGGTCCATAGTCAACGGTGCGGTCTGTTATACCACCGCACCATTGACCTTGGAACAATGCCAGGAGGGCGGTGCACTGAAAATTTGCAGGTGCACTACCTCCGGTGTGCTGCAAATTTTATTGGGGCACCGCATCCTGTGCACGACAAAAAAAAGACGCATCGTTACTAGTGCATGCCTATATTTTGTAGTGCATTGACTGTTTTTTTTTCATAAAAAAAAAAAAAAAAATATATATATATATATATATATATATATATATATATATATATATATATATATATATATATATATATATATATATATATATATATTCCTAAATACATGTCTCATTTAATAAAAAAATTGTATTTAATATGTCAATCATTCAGCGACGTGAAAGGAGAGAAGAGAGGGAACAAAAACAACAACAGGCAGACCAATATAAGATGGTTCGCCTATGGGAGGCATGAGAGAGAGAGAGATGAGTACCCTCGCCCTATTACAGCAGCTACCCAGGGGCTCCTAAGGCAGGTGGGCCTCCTCAAGTTCTATGAGGAGGCTACATCCCTAAAGGGCCATGGTGTGTTTTTGCGACATCTTATCCGCATGTGAAATGCCCACCTACAAGCTTTCTGGGTTGGTCCTAACTAGTGGTACACGCCCACTGAGGAGGACATCTATTTCATTACTGGCCTATCGAGGAGAGGGGTGGATTTTCCCTCGTTCCCATAGGTCCCAGTTGGCTATGCAGCAGGGAGTCAGTTGGTGTACTCCCAGAGATATATTAGCGGGGATATACTATCTCCTTCATATTTTCAGTCTCCAGAGGTCAGTTACAAATTGCTTCATTTGGTAGAGAGGAGGTGAGGTGCCTCTCACTACTGATTTCGACCATTTCACACAACACCAGCGATGGGAAACACATTAGTTGTCAAATGTCTTTTTCAAAATATTTGCATCTTGTTCCTCTATAAGAATGTACTCCAACAACATAATTTGCCTCTGCACACAATCTCATAGATGGTGATACTAGATGTCGATATGCTTGGAGCAACCTTGAAAAACTGGATTTTCAGAGAGTTTGATACAATTATGATTGCCACAATAAATCACAATTGGATCCATCATCTGACCAAATAACCCAACAAGAATCTTCCTCATCTAGATAGATTCACAAGATGTTTGACTAGAAGCCATGTACTGTTCTTCTATTGAACTAAGTGCAATTGATCTTTGCTTCCTACTATACCAAGAAACTGTTGTTGACCCAATACTAAAGACTCCTCCTGAATTTCTCTTCCAATCTAATGGACTCCCCGCCCATTCTGCATATGTGAAGCCTTGAAGCTTCACTCCCTCTGTTTATTTGTACCAAAGACCATACTAATTAGTGCCTTTGAGGTATCTCGACACATTATTGTCCACCTTTCAATACAGTTTTGTTGGCTTGACTTATAAAATTCTAAATTTTCATCATTTTCGTCGTCATTAATTTATAGTTGAAAATCTAGATTATAGTTGTCAAATTTCAAGATTTTGGGTGCCTATAGGTTTTTGATGGTGCTGAATCCATTTCCACCATAAAAAAAGATTCAAACACTACAACTATCTGATTTTTTGAATTTTTTTTAACCAAATTCCAACAAACACTTGCCATCCAAGGCATTCGTAACGTACGTAGACAACTCTTAGAAAAACCAATACAACAGTTCCATGAAATGAGATTCACGTGTTAGCTGACATGGCCGCGCATTATGGAAGTTTCACATAGAGTCACATACTCACAATGGCAGGTGAAGTTCAAGCATCCAATAAACTAGCAATAATCTAGCAACTGTGAGGTCACTCACACAACGTCATGTGTACGTAAATGACCAAAGGTGGGCCATCAATCTTGAATCCTTCGTCCATGAACATTATCGCTTCTTGTAATCAGTGGGCCACCATCCTCTATAGAATGTTGAATGGGTGCTTCCATGCTATATTCAATGTACATTGCCACAATCCGGAACGCAAGTTGCAAAGCCTGGATCAACGCGCAGGCACCACCTTATGGCGCGTGCTTGGTAAAGCAACACAATCAATGACATATATAAATTTAAATTCGCATTTTCAATATTATAAGAAAAAAATACACATCAAAATGATGAGCGGTATAAGGGGTTTGGATGCACAGCTAACTTATGGTGTAGTCAAATTGGTAATGACATAAATTATTTGGTAATTGTTCAGTTATAAAGTATTACGTAAATTATTATGTAAATTGTTGCATTCAAAATTAAATTTTTTGTGGGTGTTTATTTTACTGACTGAAGATGAAATAAATATATATAGTTTACTAAATGATATATATTTTCATTTATTAAAAAGTAATTACTGTATGGTATAAGTATATGTTGTTCATGTAGTTTATTCAAAAATATCAGATAAAATGAGAATAACGCAGAAAATCATGATCCTGAGCCAGGATGACATGTACAGAATTGGAAATGTTTTGGTTTTTTTTTTGGGCCAAAAATAAATATTCAGTTGAATTTAAATCATGGTTGAATTGAACCACGATTGAAAAAATCTAATCTTAACTTCATAATTTTTTCATTGTTAAAACAATGCACTTTTGCAAGCAACAGTTCTGATGGACTATGAATTTTTTTTAATACAATTTTGATGGACCATGTTTTTTTCACCGCACTTTTCCAATCATACAATTTTGATGGACCATGTTTTTTTGGAGTTCTGAGTTGAAATACAAATGTAACTTTATTGATATAATTTGATTCTATTTGAGGGAAACAATTTTACGGATATTTAGGCAAAAGGTCACAAAACCTTGATAGATATTTAGACAAAACTGCGATAGCATTACCAAACGCGTTTGGTAAAAATATATATCTCCATTGTTATCTCTTTACTTTTCATCAAATTTTGTACCTTATACACTGTGTGTACGTGCCGAAATGCACGCACTATAATTAAAATCTCATTCTGGTCAATAATTTCTTGATTTAACAAATTTTGTGCTTTATATGCAGTGTGTATTTGTCGAAAGGAGTTGTTTACCCAGCCAACACAATAGTTTAGATGGCAGCTTTTTGTTGGAATCTAGTTAAAAAAAATTCAAAAAATCAGGTAGTTGAAGTGTTTGAATTGAATTTTTTATAGTGAAAATGGATTCAGTACTATTAAAAACCTTTAGGCCACCCAAAATATTGAATTTTAACAACTGTACAATCTTTGTCGAAATTTGTCAAAATCTTTACGAGATTCTGGGTTTTTCTGTGGGTTTTTTAGACTACGGATTTGTGGAAATGCACTGTAATCCCACACCCGATTTCGATCAGCGTGTGGGGTAGCCGCAATCCTAATGGCATAATGAATATGGTATTTAAGGCAAGCATGTTTGGAGAACAGATGAGTCTGGACATGGGAAAGTGGCATGGTTTAGCCAGTTTAGCTAGTTGGCACGGCCGCGTGCGAGGGGGATGGCACTCCTTTCGAAGTCGGAGTCATGTGAGGGAAAGGAATAAACGTCGAGGAATGAGCCGCAAGGATTAAATTTTCTTGGTTTGGATTTTTGCTTGCACCGTGAGAGAGATAGCGACGTTATTTGCATTGTCGACGAGCAGGATTGAGCTGCTCTTTTACAACCTGCGTCACCACCCGGAGGATCAAGGTATGTGACCCTCCTTACTTCTTCAATTCTCTTGAACATAGCTCTTTCTACGGATTCAAAGATGTATGTTGTTAGTGTGATGCCCGGTGTGCGAGGATATGTCTGGTTGCATGGGAGGGAGTTGGGAAGGAAAAAAGGGGAAAGTTTAGTTAATTGTCAGTTGATTTCTCTTGTTTTCTGGATTATGATGGGTAAAATGGGGGAGTGGGACTCGGGTAGAAGTCTATAGGGTGGGGTAGACCTGGAAAAACACAAATTTTGTATCAACAATCTAGGGAAACAAATTGAAGCCATGTTTTTGAAAGGGAGGCACGATACCAAGGGTGACGAGGAGGGGGGGTGGTATGCTGTGAACATACCACTAGCACGAGCGAAAGGAATACCTCTTAAGGAGGCAATTTAGCTACTAATGGGTATTGTGGTGCGGTGGAGAGACCCGAGTCTCAGACGGGTGATTTTACTTGTTATAAGGTAGGCCAAGAACATCCTGAGTGTCCTCTGCTCGGTCTGGGTGGTCAGGGAATTGGGTTGCATGGGGGAGTAAGCGCAACAAGTTGGGTCTGTTTAATTCATTACAGTAGCACTGCAATAGAAGTTTTGTGTTCTATGAAATTATGTTATGCATGTGGGACAACCAGTGGAAGGCAGTGTAGAAGAACAGAGCCTCCAATTATATCAATGTAGCACCGTGCAATGAAGGTACAAGTTCCAAGCAGGGAAAATTTTAGGGGCTAATATTCGCAGGTGGGCTAATTTTCCATGCTTTTTCCAAAAAAAAAGATTCACCAATTTCCATTTTTTTTGAAAATTGATTCGCCAAAATTTTATAGGATAAAATTATTTTACCCTAAAAATCACCAAAATTGCATATATACTAATATAAAATAATTAGAAACCTAAATATTTTTACAAAAATATCATATGTTTTTTTACAATTTACATATTGGGGACATGTAAGATTTGCCAATATTTTAAACTTTAAGATAAACTTCCATCCTTAAAATTTTCCTTGGTTCCAAGCTCCCAAAAATCAAGGTTGACCAAAATATTGATAGAAAGATCCCTCAAAGTTAAAATCAAAGAGAAGGAAAAAATATTATTGAAAGTGATGCTTCTCCAAGAAGTAATGTTGAAGAAATCAAGGACAAGGATAAAGTTATCAACAAATGACTATACTCCCTTCAAGAAGGAACATCTTCATAAGATCCTCGAGAGAAGACAAATCATTAAGGTACCTTAGTTTATTCAATGGTTATTATTTATCATGTTCTAAATTCGTGCATATGGCTAGGGATTGCAGAATGTATGACAAGGATGATTATTAAAGATATTATCAAAACCCTAAAATCAAGTTTGCAGGATTGCAAGAAAATTTTCAAATTGGCTTCTAAAAGTATATGTCAATTTCTTCAACATTAAGGTTTGACATTAAATGTTACGAATTCCATAACTATAGACAAATAACTTGAGATTTCAGATACATGATGGAATCTTCGATGAAAGAGAACTCTCACTACAAGGAAAAGACCCTCTAGCAGAGGTTATAAAGGAGGTTTTTAATGTTATAAAATTAGCCAAAATTGTCAAAAAAACATTTTCTACAACATCCGTTTATGGTTATGGAAGTTTTGGCGGAGCTTTTAACGGAAATTCAACACAACTAAAAAAAATGGGCAGTCAGAGGTTATTAAGGATAATTTTTTTCATCGGTGTGCTACTCTGGCTTTAACACACCGATGCGTACATGTAGAAGGTGCCCCAGGGCAGTTGAAGGAGAACGCACTGGGTTGTTAAGATATAAAACCATACCGGGTGTAGTGTTGGTGATACAACACACGGGGCCATTCTAATTGGTCTTGGGATTTGTGTGGTTCCCATAGGTCGCATCACCGCACTGGTGCGTAGACTTATAAAAACACACCAGTGCACAGTATCACACAAATGCATCGAGATTTATAATTTGTATTGGTATTCATGTGGTGCCCATAGGTCATAAAAATGCACCGGTGCTTATAGACACATAAACGCCCCGGTGCACAGTATCACACAAACGCATCAAGATTTATAATTGGTATCGGTATTCGTGTAGTGCCCATAGGTCGTACAATGGCACCGATGCATATAGACACATAAACACACAAATGCACCAATATTTTTAATCCGTTTTGGTATTTGTGCGGTGCTCATAGGTCGCAGAAATGCACCAGTGCAATTCATAATACAAACGCACCAGTGTACAGTAACTGACACGCACCAGTTTTCATTTTCTATTTTTTTAGAAACATCGACCTGTGACAGTGCAATTATTGTGATTGTTTTAAATTCATTATTCATCAAAAGTCAACACATCTTATATCAATATTCATATTAATTAGATTTTTATTAATGCATTTGAATGTGATGTTTGGATTAATTTGTTATATCATATCATAATTATTGTGGTTTATAAAATTCATTATTCATCAAAAGTCGACACACATATATCTTATAACAATATTCATATGAATTAAATTTTTATTAGTGCATTTGAGAATGATAATGGAGAACGCAATAGAATAAATTAAAACATATATATATATACATACATATATATATATATATATATATATATATATATATATATATATATATATATATATATATATATATAAGACGCCTTTTGTCATACAAAATGGGACAGCTTATTGGTATCCCTTTGTCTTTCAATCAGACACTATGTCCATTACATTAAACAAAATGTTTGATTTCACAAAGATATTTCAAAAAATGCAATGCCTTGCTTTGATATCCAAACATAGTGATCATCATTCTTCGCTTGAACTCTGTCATCACTGCTAGAGCTAGCTCCATGACTTGGGTTATTTTCGGGAATGTTATGTTCACGACGTTGATTGTTTTCTTCCTCTTCACTTTCCATCTACAAACATAAAAATAAACTTAAATGAGTGTATATACATTGGTGAGAATAATGAAAATTCCAATATTAAATAATATACATGAATGTAAATTGAAAAGAAAAATGACGTACCATAGAAATGTCATACCATAGCAACAATTGACTCATAAACTATATACATTCTTTCAAAACCATGTACCATGTCATCTTTCAAAATTTCATCTGTTGGCGCGATTCCATATTGTTCCTATGAGTTTATACCCCATGAATAATATATTTAATATAAAGATTTTTTTGTTCTATTAATTATAGGCAGTTTTAAGTAAGATCGATAGATTCTTACAAATTCCACAATTAATTTCTGATATGCCAACATATACTCACAACCCATATTTAACCCAATTTCAATCAATTTTTCTGATGGTTCTTCTTTGTATGTTAGCACCTGTTTGAAGACATTCAATGATGATTTTTGTAAAAGAACTTAAAAAATACAAAAATGAAATCTAGTTAAGTTGTTATAAGGAAGTAACAATTACTCACAAACATAGATACCAACCCTTTTTTTCCTTGTCGTCATGTTTTATGTGTTGAATGGGTTCCATTTTATTTTCTTTTCTGTAAGAAAATTCTTGAAAATTAATATTTAATGCTAAATTGTTTATTTATTGTACCTAATGATCGAAAAAATCAATGATTACATATCACATTTGAAGCACATTGTTGTTGAGATGGCTTCTCCTGTGATGCAATTTTGTCTGTTTCTTTGACCATCTCCTTGTACACATTTTTGGACATTCCTACTGGCATATTTCTAATATCAGCTCATTCATCTTTGAGATTTTCATAATCTTCCTGAAAATGTAACATGAAAATAAAATATTTAATTTTATATTGATATATGAAAAGTAAATATAACAAAAATGATATTTATAAATAATTCTAGACAAACACTTCAAGGAATATTACTTTTTCATTCCTTCTTTTTTTTGTTATACGTTTTTGCTATTAAAAGTTTGACATGTCTCACTGACCAATTCTCTGGAAACTCTTCCTGTAGTTTAGATAAAATTTTGTTCTTGGAATCATTGGATTGGTTTATGTATTGTAAGTGGAAAGAACGTCTATACATTCGTTCCACTAGATCCCCCAAACTTTTGTAAAAGTTTTTCTCCCTTTCATTAACCTCTAGCACCACTCCAGATGAGCTAAGGAGAAATTTATTTTCATTTGCATGTTCTATTTTTTTATTTTCTTAGAACAACATTCCTTTTCTGAGTTGTTGGTCCCTGTAGAACATTAAACATAAGGGTAAAAATGCGAAGATGGGTAACAATTTTCTGAGAATCTGAGGCAGAAATCTTTTTTCCTCAATAGTTCGGCCAAAATATTTAGAAGTTCGGTCGAACTTTTGAAATTAGTTTGGCCGAAATCATTCTGTTGTTTACATTGATGGCGTACTTATGGCAATGGAAAACAAATTTTTGGTCGGAGATTGGAAAACTGACAAAAAAAGTTTGGCTGAACTAATAGTTCGGTCGAACTATTAGTTCGGTCGGACTTTTGAAATAGTTCGGCCGAACTATTATTTTATAAATATATCGCCTGCAAATTGCTCTAGGTTTCCTGTTCACATCTGTCTCGCGCGATTTTAGTTGATTTGGTGTTGCACCACGACGAGGAGGGGAGTTTTGTTGATTTGTGATTCGACGTTGAGGTAAGTTTTGTTAATTTTGTTATTTTTTGTAATTATTTTTTGTTTTTTTTTTTAATTTAATTTTAATTTGATTTTTTTTGTTCGCAGGAATTTGGTTGTCTTCCACAATGTCTTCAACATCTTCAGGGATTGCCTGGGTTTGAATTAACAGCCAATTTCTGTTGTGACTTTCCAGGTACGTATGTTCCTTTCCAAAACTTGTCTAATTAACAACCATGTTTGTAAAGAAGGATTTTCTCACAATTTTGATTGAAGTGAAAAATATTAGCTTAGTAGTTTGATTGAATTTTGGTAGTTTCTGCTCAGAGTCTATAGTTGGACATGCAAATTTGTGCTTTTGGAATCACCAAATCACAAAATAACCTTATGGATTGCATTTTCACCTCTCTAGGAACATCATGTAGCATTTTTTTCTACAATCATTTCATATACTTGGCTCATTTCTTATGCTAATAATTGACTGTTCATGTCTCATATTAAAAGTAGTTAAATCAAATTTACTCAAGACTGACCTTTTCTCCTTGACTGTTCATATATGTCATATTCAAAGCAATTAAATTTAGTTGGTACTAAAAAATTTCTCCTTTATTATATGAAAATGATATGAAAACCTTTTTCCCCTCCCTAAAGAAAATGATGTGTAAAGGGATTCCTCCCAGGAGTAGCAAACGAATACCACATGATAGTGATAAATGTTGTATATGATAGTGATAAATGCTATATAGATTAGGATATACATTATCATGATAAATACTATATAGAATGGGATATACATTGTTGGATTTTTAAGTTGGGATATATAGATCTTGCAAGTCCAATAGTGTGTTGAAAATGCAGCAAGATGATGGAGCCTAGTGAAATGAAGTCGCCTTCACTAGGTGGGCCCGCAGGCTATTTTTGGCGCAAAGTCTATTTTTAGACATATGGATCATGTACTGGGAGTTGCAGTATGCTATTCTTGGAGGATTGGTCATGTTGGTAAAAATAGATGGACCTCTATTTTTAGACATTTAGGTCGAAGTCTATTTTTAGACTGTCTGTCTAAAAATAGAACAGTCGAATATTATTTACCCTTAATAATATTTGGACTCTAAACTTCAGTTTACTCTCTTGGAGCACTTCAGTTTGACCGCCGGAGGTGGGGCATGCAGCTGACATGAGGATTTACGCTATTCCCATGGGTTTGGTGAGCTAATGCATGGTTGACTTCAGTTAGAGCTCAAGTGGCGAAGTTCGGTGGAGTTGATTTAGGAGTTGATGGGGTTGAGACTAGTTGAACTAGTTGTGATCAGTTTAACTGGCGATTACACTAGAGATGAGTTGGGTGAATTAAATATTATTTAATTCACTGATTATTAACTCATTATTAAACTAAAGAACACATCAGTTAACTCAATGCATGGACAGTTCAGTGAAAGACCAGTGGAAGAGGTAGATGGAAGGGTGAGATCGACAGCAGATGTACATTAGTTGTGCATGAGATTTGCACAATCAGTGGGATGAGAGTGCCAGTGATAATTGCGTTGTTCAATCAAGGTGAATTCGAACTTGGTTCAGCTACATTCACTCTTTGGATTGCGCAGTAGAGGTAGGCAGCTAGTGGAGGAGTTTTGAACCCGTAACATGTTCAAAACTGAGCTAGTTTGTGTGTAGCTTTTGGAGACAGTACTGAGTACTTGTGAGGAGTATTGTATTGTGTAAAGTTACATGTTCTCATCCATTTATATGATACATATAGCTGGGGGTTTTCAGCTATAATCTTTCCCCATACATGCTGCGTTCTATGTGTGCGAATTGATGTTCTACCGCTTGTTTTATTTTTCCGCATGTGATGATTAATTTGTAGAAGAGATTATGTGTTATGCAGCAAATCGAATTTGTGTATGATCAGGTTAATCTCGGTGAATAAATATTCATTATTCAGCAAATTTCTACATGGTATCGGAGCGAAGTTAATCGTCAAATATCTATTACGGTGATTGCAATTATTTCCTCGGACAGAGTCTGCACTCGGGCCAGGTAGCCTTCGGATTCATCCTTCTTCGGAAAGTGAAAGGTCTGGTAAATGCCCATGCGGTCAATCTATGATTTGGAAATATTTTTTTCTCAAGTGTAGATCGGAAGCGGTTGAGTTATCAGCTCTTGGAATTCGAATTTGCAGATTTGTGTTCTTGGTGCCGCGGCGAAAATGTCTTTCAACGGATTGCGACTAGAATATGCCTTGGAAGGCAGTTCGAATTATGTTGCATGGAAAGACCGCATGGAGGCTGTATTAGATGATAATGGGCTGTTGGAATTCGTGGAGAAAGAGATTCCAAAGCCTACTTCTAATGATGCTGCTGTTGTGGAGGCCTGGCGAAAGAAACAAGCAAAATGTCGAAGGATCCTGTTGGAGGGCGTAAAGGATCACATTGTATCCAGCCTGCATGGAAAGGATTCTCCATATTTAATGTGGAAAGCTTTGACGGATCTATACCAAAGCAAGAGCGACCAAAGGAAGCTGGCGCTCAAAGATAGACTCAGGAACATCAAGATGGAGAAAGGCGACAGCATCGCAAAATACCTCACGAAGTTCACTCAGTGCAGAGATGAGCTGGGAAGTGTGGGGGTGACTGTCGAAGATGAGGACATGGTGGACCTGGCTCTCCTTGGTCTTCCGAAGGCTTGGCATTCATATCAAGATAGTGTCAATGGTCGGGAGAAGTTGCTAGGATGGGAGCGCCTTTGGGCGGATCTCATGCAGGAGGAGATAAGGAGGACTACCAGGGACGGATCTTCATCAAAGGTATCTGATGAAGAAAATTGCGCTTTGGATACCAAAGAAAAGAAGGGGAAGAGCAAGAAGGCTTCTCAGTCTGGTGTGAAAGGCAAGAAGTAAGACATGTCCAAGGTGAAGTGTTTTCACTGTCACCAGCACGGACACTATACCACAAATTGTCCGCAGAAGAAGAAAAATAAGAAGGTTGCTGGATCTGCAGCGTGAGAGGCATTGGATTCTCAATTCGAACTGGATTTTTCACTGATCGCATGCTTGGTTTCAAGTGTGGTGGGATCAGTATGGTTCTTGGACAGTGGTGCATCATTTCACATGACCGGAGATCGAGATCTGTTTTCAGATCTGGAGGAAAAGGATCTTGGAGTGCACATCGAGATGGGCGATGATGGTAGATACAGTGCGACTGGTATCGGTACCATTTCCTTTGAGAGGGAGTCTGGTAAACCTTTCATATTGAAGGAATTTTTGCATGTTCCAGGATTGATGAAGAACCTGATCTCTGTGGCGATGTTGGAAGACAAAGGGTATGATGTGGTCTTCAGCGAAGGAAAAGCTTTCCTGCGCAGTAAGACTACTGGTGAGACCCGGAAGATAGGGGTTCGAGTCAAGAACCTTTATCAGTTGCAAGTAGATGGATGCGCAGCAATGGCATGCAAGGCGGGAGAAGTGGTGAGCCGGGATGATGAGGGCGAACTGTGGCACCGGAGATTGGGCCACCTTCACCATGGAGCTTTGAAGATACTGCAGCAGATTTCTACTGGGCTTCCTAAGGGCACTCTTGCGCAGTCAGATCAGTGCAAGGGGTGTACCTTAGGAAAATATGTGAAAGCCACCTTTCACGGGAAGGAGAGTCGCGCCACGATGATCCTTGAGAGAGTTCACACAGACATGTGTGGTCCTTTCTCAGTGGCTTCAACAGCAAAGCACAAGTACTGCGTGATCTTTGTTGATGATTTCTCTCAGAAGTGCTGGATCTTCTTCATGCAGAAGAAGAGCGAGACATACTCCAAGTTCTGTGAGTTCAAGGCGCTGGTTGAGAAGGAATCGGGGAAGCATGTGAAGGCTCTTAAGAGCGACAATGGTGGTGAATTCATCTCGGCTGAATTCAAGGACTTTTGCAGTGCAAAAGGGATTCGGAGAGAGCTCATCGCACCATAACCCACAGCAGAATGGGGTTGCTGAGCGGAAGAACAGAACGATCATGGGTGCTGCACGGGCGATGTTGCATGATCAGGGCCTACCCCTTCACTTGTGGGCTGAGGCATGCAATACAACAGTGTATGTGCAGAACCATTGTCCTCACAAGATACTTGGCATGAGTACACCGGAGGAAGCGTTTTCTGGCAAGAGGCCTGACATCTCTCATCTGAGGATTTTTGGCTCACCTGTCTACATGCATGTGACGAAGGACACCAGAAAGAAGCTGGATCCGACCGCAAAGGTTGGAATACTTGTGGGGTACACTGATATGCCCCAGAAATACCGGGTGTATTTTCCAGACAGTCACAAGACTGTCGTGCGACGGGATATCAAGTTTCAGGAGGAGAAAGCCATGAAGTGTTCGCTTGAGAGGGAGCCACACTTGCATGCAGATGAGGAGCTCTTAGCTCCTAAGGATGAGCTTCCGGATGTCGATCAACCACAAGAGGAAGTTCATGGAGTGGAAGAAACCACTCATGCAGCGCCAACCATCAGAGGGCGCAAGCGCACTACAGAAGCTGAGCGACTGGCTCAAGATGCAGAGAAGGTTGTAGGAACACCTACAACACAGTGCAGACAGAGGCAGTCACCGGATCGGTACACTAGATACATGGCTCTTATGAGTCAATGTGTCGTGACGGAGCCATCCTCTTTCGAGGAAGCTGTGGAGGAACCCGCATGGGTAGATGCCATGATCGAAGAATATGATTCGATCGTCGAAGCGGTGCATGGGAGGTGTCCCCAGACCGGAAGGAAATCGGTGGTGGGTTCGCGATGGATCTACAAAGTGAAGCGGGCGGGCGACGGGTGTGGAAAAGTACAAGGCAAGATTTGTTGCCCGAGGCTTTTCTCAGATAGAGGGGATCGATTATGAGGAGACCTTTGCACCTGTCGCAAGGTACTCTTCCATATGGACGATCCTAGCTCTCTCGGCGCAGATGGGGTGGCACATCCATCAGATGGATGTGAATACTGCCTTCCTCAACGGATTCATTGAGGAAGAGGTGTACATAGAGCAGCCCGAAGGTTTCGAGATCTTCAGCAGTGAGTCGCATGTGTGCCGACTCAAGAGAGCACTGTACGGGTTGAAGCAAGCACCTCGTGCTTGGTACACATGGATAGACAGTTACTTCACCGAGCTTGGATTCTCCAAGAGTGAGGTGGATCCTAACCTGTACCAGATTATGGTGGAGGGGAAGCTGTTGATCATTGTACTATATGTAGATGATCTGATTTTGACGGGTGATGAGCTGTTGATACTTTCATGCAAGGAGGATCTTGCACGAGAGTTTGAGATGAAGGACTTGGGCCTCCTTCATTATTTCCTGGGATTGGAGATCTGGCAGCGCAGTGGTGGACTGTTTGTTTCTCAGAGCAAGTATGCTCGGGAGATTCTAGAGAGGTTCAATATGCATGGCTGCAAGCCTGTTGATACTCCTCTTCCTGGTGGTTGGAGGAAAGAGGATGCTACTTTAGCGGAGGTAGTGGATGCCACTGTCTATCGATAGTTGGTGGGGTCGCTTATGTATCTGGTCAATACACGACCCGATATATGCTATGCTTTTAACCAGATTTCGCAATCTATGGTTAACCCTACCAAGTTCTTCTGGAAGGCAGGCAAGAATATATTGCGTTATCTCAGTGGCACATCGGGATATGGTCTGTGGTACAGACAGAAGGATGGTGTGAGCTTTCTGGCTTCACGGATGCAGATTGGGCAGGGAGCCCAACGGACCGGAAGAGCACATCTAGAGGTATCTTCAGCATTGGATCGACAACAGTTTCCTGGTACAGCAGGAAGCAGAGATCCATGGCACTCAGTTAAGCAAAGGTCGAGTACATGGCAGCAAGTTTGGCTGCATGCGAGGCTATATGGATGAGGAAGATCCTAGTCGGATTGTTTGGGTCGCATTTGGAGCCTACTGTGATTTATTGCGATAACCAGAGCTACATTAAGCTCTTGGCTAATCCAGTATTTCATGATAGATCCAAACACATCGACATCAGGTACCATCATATCAGAGACTGTGTTCAGCGGAGGATCATGATGCTTTCATATATTCCCACGGAGGATCAGGATGCTGACATTCTGACGAAGGCGCTCACCAGGAGAAAATTTGAGTTCCACAGAGGCAGGATAGGGGTTGCAGATAATCCATATCTTGCTGAGAGGGAGTGTTGAAAATGCAGCAATATGATGGAGCCTAGTGAAATGAATTCGCCTTCACTAGGTGGGCTCGCAGGCTATTTTTGGCGCAAAGTCTATTTTTAGACTATGTCTATTTTTAGACATATGGATCATGTACTGGGAGTTGCAGTATGATATTCTTGGAGGATTGGTCATGTTGGTAAAAATATATGGACTTCTATTTTTAGAAATATAGTTCAAAGTCTATTTTTAGACTGCCTGTCTAAAAATAGAACAGTCGAATATTATTTACCCTTAATAATATTTGGACTCTAAACTTCAGTTTACTCTCTTGGAGCACTTCAGTTTGACCCTCGGAGGTGGGGCATGCAGCTGACATGAGGATTTACACTATTCCCATGGGTTTAGTGAGCTAATGCATGGTTGACTTCAGTTAGAGCTCAAGTGGCGGAGTTCGGTGGAGTTGATTGAGGAGTTGATGGGGTTGAGACTAGTTGAACTAGTTGTGATCAGTTTAACTGGCGATTACACTAGAGATGAGTTGTGTGAATTAAATAGTATTTAATTCACTGGTTATTAACTCATTATTCAACTAAAGAACACATCAGTTAACTCAGTGCATGGACAGTTCAATGAAAGACCAGTGGAAGAGGTAGATGGAAGGGTGAGATCGACAGCAGTTGTACATTAGTTGTGCATGAGATTTGCACAATTAGTGGGATGAGTATGCCAATGATGATTGCGCTGTTCAATCAAGGTGAATTCTAACTTGGTTCAGCTACATTCACACTTTGGATTGTGCAGTAGAGGCAGGCAGCTAGTGGAGGAGTTTTGAACCCACGACTTGTTCAAAACTGAGCTAGTTTGTGTGTAGCTTGTGGAGACAGTACTGAGTACTTGTGAGGAGTATTGTATTGTGTAAAGTTACATGTTCTCATCCATTTATATGATACATATAGCTGGGGGTTTTCAGCTATAAGCTTTCCCCATACATGCTGCGTTCTATGTGTGCGAATTGATGTTCTGCCGCTTGTTTTATTTTCCGCATGTGATGATTAATTTGTAGAAGAGATTATGTGTTATGCAGAAAATCAAATTTGTGTATGATCAGGTTAATCTCGGTGAATAAATCTTCATTATTCAGCAAATTTCTACATAGTGTATATCTCAAAAACATAAATTGAATTTTTTCTTTGTTATGATGTGCATATTAACTGTTTGACAAGGTTGTTTTTTTTAATATATTGGTAATGTTCACCAAATCCTTTGGGACAACTGCCCTTGAAATTAGCGTGCTGTGTATAAATGAACTAAGTGAGGGGTGCTAACCCTCCTGACATGAAAAAGGAACGAGTGGTGTTTGACATGCATCGCATGAAGTTATCGCATTTAATATATATATCTTTCTCTAAAGGCTACCCACTATGGATGGGACTTGTTATCGCTTGCCGCCTACACCTACCTACAGTTAGTGGGAAAAGCCTTTAACCCCACAAGGTGTGGTTGGTGGCAAGGAACTCAGAGAAGGGGCTGTCACCTATTTCCGACTCTCTTCGTTTAAGCTATCTCCTAGGTTAGCTGTGGCAGGTGGTCCCTAAAGAAAAACTAAGTTAAATATGTGAGTTTTCTAGGAGAATAATAAAGTGAAATTGAATTACTTTTGAAGATTCATGAGCATTTATGAGGAACTTTGAAATAATGACAAACCATTTAACCAATTCCTTTATAAACAACATGCTCAAAAGTAAAAGAAATTCTCAAAGAGATGAGAACATAGTAATCCTGAAATAGAAACAAAAGACTATTAGCACAAGATATCAGAAATGCTCTCAAGATAAATAGATTTATGAATCAAAGCATGAGAAACTATCTTGCTCATAAGGAAACAATTAGTGTTCTACTTTTGGAGAATGTAAATGAGATGATATAAAAACTCAAATGTTAGACCAAGATTAGAACATGCAATTAAATTTGCAACACCAAATAAGGATATTTGCCAATGAAATGGGGTATATCAATCATCCATAAGCATAATGATCATTAAAATGACAACATGCAATGGAGTTGCAAAAGTAAGAAAATTTCCAAGTACCATAGAATTAAACTTGTTGAAAAATTTAAGAAATTAAGATGCTTGCATCTAAAGTGCTTCTTTAGATAATATTTGCATGTGAATCTTTAAACCATCAAGATAGCAAAAAGTTTGAGAAATTTGCAGGTAAATGTGATGAGATAGCGCTCTTGGTTTATTTTATTAATTAGTTCTAAAGCAAGGTTATAATTGAACTCTAATCCTCAAACCTCACCCTCGCCCAAATATTTGAATCTCACAGTGAGGAGTCCATAGAGGTAGAGGGTCCCTAAAACATCTATTCAACCAACTTAAGTTCGAGTTAAATTTTAGAGATGCAAGTCTAGTATGAAAAGTGAAATGAATAAATGATATGAAAGTGAGTTTACAAGTGCTATGTAAAAGATGGAGATGATTCAATTAAATATGCTTCATAGTTAGAACAATAACTCAAGTTGCCATAAATTGAAAGTGTTATGTTTCTTTACTTGTAATATATTGTGAAACTTATCCAAATGAGAAATAGATCACAAAACATAAGTGATGGCAAAGGAGATTGAAAATTAATAAATTAAAGGACTATGTGATTTGTGTTACTTCCCAATTAGAGCATGCATATGTGATGTGAAAGAAAACGGAAATGTCAAAACCACTAATTCTATCCATCTACAAATTCTTTCCTTTGAAATGGACAGATAGGATGCCAATGGGTAAAACCCACACTCCCACAACAAGAACAATTTTTTTTTTTAATTTTACAAGAATGAAATGACCATGAGGCCTTTTCTAAACCAAGGAAAGTCTTTACAAATATTGAGAGCATAGAATTTTCCTCGGTGAAAAAAAAAAAAAAAAAAAACTCAAAAGAATTCAAAATTTACAAAAGGAGAAGAGAAGTTAAGCCCCTTCAATTCCCATAACCAAAGAAGAGAGAGTTATCCTCATTTGAGATTCGTAGCCCAAAGTTCCTCTAACAACTTGTTAGTAATCTCCTATAGTTGCCCACTCAAGCTGTCACAAGAAAAAGTTCGGAAAGATGGCTATAAAACCAATCAAATATTAAATAGATAAAATTACAAAATATTGCACAACAATTTACAAAGGGCTAAGCCAAAGAGTTCGAGTAAAATCTCCTCTTTTTTTAGTCATCTTCAAGCTCTTAGATAGAAAATGAAAGCAATGAAGTATAATGTTTTAAAAGATATTCAAATTTAGAAGTATTCGCCTTATATACAAGCTATGTCTCAAAACCCCTGCAAAACCACCACTCTGTAAGATAAGACTATTAAGGTTCAAAGAATGAATGAGAGCTCATTCGAGAATGTATCAAGAGTGGGTTGGTCACTCCAAAGACTTCCCTCAACACTTGATTCTTTGATCCCAATAAGATGTTCCCTCTACAAAACTTCAATCAAGAATTAGTTCCATATAGATCTAATAATAAACAATGATAAGAAGTTGAGTTCATGACCGAAACAGGCATTTGAAGAACCATGTATTCCTTTCCGCGCCCAGCCAAGAAGCCCGCCACAGCAAACCCTACACCGAAGAAGGAGAAAGCTGGAGGTGCTAAGTCGAAGAAGCCAATGCCAAAGGCTGAACCAGTTACGATTGTTAATGTTGAAGCTGAAGCGCTAAAGCAGTCACCTGCTAAAACTAATGGAGCAGAGGCGACACTTGACACCGATATAGCTCTTGCGCCGCAACGGATTGGGAGACCATCTCCTTTATCCTTTGCCTTGAATGACCTCGTCCCTGTACCATTTGCTCCGCTTAGTCCCTATTATGTAGATCTGACGCGGCAGCTTCAGCTTCTCAAAGGTTGCAAAGAATGGGTTTACAGGCAGGAGAAGATCGATTGGCTTTTTAATCACTCTGTTTCCCAGTCCTCTGTCTCGGATATGTTTCTGTCTATAAGTGACAGTGTCTTTTCGAAGGAGAAATATCCTCCCCGTCAATGCTATGGCAGACTTGCTCTTGGAAGAACAAGAGGTCCTGGAACTGTGTCTAGGAATCTCTTTGACTCCTTTCAGATCCAAATTTCTCAACCTACAGGAAAACCATCCTGCAATGGGTCAGTTCTTCAGATTTGGTGCTGGATCTAAAACTGGATCTTGAACAGCGGATTGGGATCCCTTCAGGCCTTCAAAGACTTCTCTTTCAAGGTAAACAACTTGAATACCTTCTTCCCATCTCTACTTACAGCATTAACAGAAACAACTCTTTGGTGTTAACCCTTCGTTTGAGAGGGGGTGTAGCGGGACAGTCGTCCTCTGCTCCTCCTTTCTCTTACAAAGATGCAGTACACTTTGAAATCCCCAAACCCCTAGAAGCCCTTAAATCCAAGCCTTTTTTGGTTAAAAAAATAGAGGAAGTTCCCTCTGTCAAAATCACCCATGCAGGTCCTACAAATCAACTTCAAGAACTTGTAGAAAGAGCCATCATTTGCAGATTCAACGGACTGTGGCTGCGATCTCAGGACCTTTATGATTAGATTCATGCAAACTGGACTCATCATTGTAAGGTCAGTTTCTGTTCAAAAGGATATTTCATTGTTCTATTTAATGACAGTAAGAATTATGAAAAGGATTTAGAAGAAAGCCCTTGGTTCATGGGAACTACAGGGCTCTTCTTAACTCCTTGGTTCCCAGATTTTGATCCAGCAACTACATTCATCACCAGGACACCTGTATGGATCAGGCTTCCAAACCTACCTGTCCACTTATGGCATGTTGCAGTCTACAAAGCTATAGGCAACACCTTGGGTAGTTTCATTACGGGAGACTACAGGCGGGAAAATAAAGGTCTCTACACATATGCCAGAATATGTGTGGAGTTAGATTTAAGCAAGGGACTTCCAAACCAAATCATTCTCAAGATAAACGACTTTGTTTGGACCCAGACTCTGGATTACGAAAATACTTCCTTTTGTTGCCACCATTGCCACCAAACAGGGCATCTGTAGTCCACCTGCTCTTCTCTCCCGGAAAAAAAGAAAAAGGATAACCTCTCCAAGCACAAATCCAAATGATGGGCTCCTTGATCTCCACCTCCAGTCGTGGATTCTTAATCCTCTAGCTCTGAAGATGAAGTCAGCGATGCAAAATTGGATCAAGCCCCTCAATCTATGGTTTCTTCCACCGATGGACCGGCGCATTCCTCCGATATAGCCATCGCCCAGAAACGCGTCCATATGACCTCCTCCTTTGATTCAGAAAAGGAGGGCCCTCCCTTGGAAAACCCCAGTCTTCAAGTTGTTGTTGCTCATACGCCCCAGGATGGGTGGGTCGAAATCAAAAAAAGGAAAGGGAAAAAGCTTCGTGTTGAGACTTCTGCCCATTTTAGGTAGAGATCAGCCTTTTAGCTTTCCAGTCATTGGTTGTAGCTCTTTGCTTGCTTCACTTCTTCTCCAGAACTGAGGTTGATAGTCCTATCATTTTCGATTGCCGGTCTTCTGTCTCTCTTGATTTTATCATCATCTTGTATCATATTTTTGCTTAATAGAATTAGTCCAATTCAGCCAAAAAAAAAAAAAAAAAACAATGATAAGAAACTCTAGAGATTTATTTGAAACCAACTAGAGCATTCTATACCTAGAGCATACTCCTAAATCAAATGTCAATGTAAGATAGCTCTACATTAAAAAATCGACAAGAGCATATGGAAACAAATTAGATCAAATCATGAATAAAATGAATTATACCAATGATCAACAATTCATCACACTCCAAAAGGAGAAAATCCTCATGAATGAAACCCCAAAGTCTTTATTGACATTTCTGAAAGTGTACAAGGCAGCAGTGCTTCTGCAAGTACAACAGCTAGTAAATAATGATACAATATGAGAGCCCATGGCTCCATTATATAGAAAGTTGGGAGAAAATCCCAATGAAGAACCATATGCCAAGTGCTGAGAGGGAGGAGATCACAAGGCAAATTCGAATTTGGTAAGTGGAGCTCCAATGCCAAGTGTAAAAATCGAATTCTGGCAAGTGGAGATCATTTTTTTCTTCCCTTATGTGCCAAATTCAAATTTTATGATAAAATGACATGTGTATATGGTTGTTAACCCATGTGGAGACAATTTCCCACAAAAATCTCCACCAAATATTCTCCCAAATCTTCCCAAATATGCACTAACTTCACAAATTCGAATTTCCAAGTAAGCAACTCTCAATTAATGCCGAAAATTCAATTTTATTTGAGCACGTGTCTTTTCCTTGATTTTAGGAGTCCACATCACCTTGGGACTTCAATTTAACTCCTCCATAATTTTTCACCTCATTTCCACGTCATTTAGCATGTGTGGATATTTATTTTTCTCCATTTATTTAATTTCTGGCTTAATTAATTACCAGATTTCCCACTAAACTTAGGAAAAATGGGTTTTGAGGGTTCAAAACACATTTTTAACCCCTCAAAGTGTGTCATAGTAGAAATTTGAGCGTGAAAGGTGTAATTTTGATTACTCATACCCCATAAAACTTCTCTAGACAACACTTATTACAATTCCATTACAATTTTTATTCCAATTTTCAACTTGCAGGAAATCTAAAAAAATAAAAAATCACTACCTAGATTCAACAAAATTCGACGAATTTTTTTGTGTGATATAGTATGGTAATATAAATTAAATCTAAACACTAAGACTCACCCAAGGCCTCACCATTAAGCCATACTCCGGCTTTGGGTTAAAATTGGAGGAAAAAACTCAATTAATTATTAACTCTCGGTAGGGAGATGATAATTAACCGAGTAAAAAAAACCTTCCAGAGTAATACTGACTTGTTGGCAAGGTCCCAAGAAACATAGGCCTGTTATAGACTCAATACTCACTCAAAACTCATCATTACTATAATCACTTATTACAATTCCCCGTAGGGCGTGGAATCTGGGTATGAGAGAAAATGATAAGAAGTATAAGTAGAGTTTAAAAAATCCATTGAAATGATGATATCTGATGGTAAAAATGTCTTCTGGTTCATACTTGGGCAAGGATTATTCTCATTATCATTAGGTGCCACTCCAGTGGTCAACATTTGGCTCTATATGGGGATGCATGCTAGATATGAAGTGATAGTGTGCAAGAATCTGGAATCTGCATCCACCAACCAAAGATATATATTAGCAGTATCCATTCAAAATAACATCAAATGGAATCAAGTACAGAAATGGAAATTTATTCTAGAAAACATAAATAATAATGTATTCATTAAATAAAACTACTTAAACAAAATTTACAAGGGATAGGGTTAGGAGTATGATACACAGGATGCCCCATGGCATCAAATGTCTTCGGTGAAATGCATCTTGAGAACCTTCTTACTCACAGGAAAATCCATAGGCTCTTTCTCTAATGTGCCTTGTCCAATTCTGACTATCTTGGGACTATGACTTGCCTCAATTTTAACCTGTTTGTGGCCATTAAATATACCAAACCTCTTCCTTTTCCCTTTTTGACTTTTAACGCGTTCAGGTTTGATCTCGCTCAAAACTGGAGGGTCATTTTTTATATCCTTTTTATTTTTTCGTTTTTTTCTTTTCTTCTTGGTTAGTTGCGATGGCGATGATGATGCAATCACTATCAATCCTACTGCTCTATCTTGAAAATGCTTTGATGGAAGATTTGAAGTACCCAAGCCTTTTGAGTTATGCCTAATCTCTTCATTTTGAATCTATTCTGTTAAGGGGGGAAGAAATTTTTCAAGACAAAATCACTTCTTGTCTGGCATGATCTATAGATAATCTCATTGTTGGGTCTCCTTGGAGTCTCAACATGATATATTTTCTCTAACTCCCGATCAAGTCTGACAAAATTATCATTTGGCATAGGGATGGTGGCATATGATAAATCCATTTGAAGGGTACCACCTAAATCTGATGCCCATTTTCTTGATAGGAGCATTCCCCATGAATCAGGAACATCTATCACAACAATATCCATAGTCATTATTCTGTCTGGGTATGCAACTAGGAAAACCTGTAAATCTTTAATTATCCCACACACTTCAATTCTTTTAGAATCCATTGAACATATGTTGTGATAGGGCCTAGATACCCTTAAATTCAATTGCTCCATGACTTTCTTGGTCATGACATTTGATGAAGCCCCTGAATCAATCATGCAATTGTGTAAAATACTATCATTCGCTATCAAAGAAACAAAAAATGGTAGATGATCTTCGTTCCCCACATAACAGTTCATACTTTTCAATACAATTTTTCCATCTTCTTGTTCATTATTAGGCTTTTATTTCCTTTGAGTAACTTCAATTTCACTTAGCAACTTGGCCCTTTGAGATGGTACCTTTAAAAGCTTTGTTACTGGGATAGAAACCTTTGCATTATTCACCCAATTTCCCAAGTCAAAATTTAATTCTAATGTAGGAGGATAAAAATTTATGTGATTATTCCAGTCTTGAATATCCCTTCTTTGATAAGTCATCCCTTTCTGTTTTTCCATAGCAATAATTTTTCCAGATGTAGGATTTTCCCCAAGAATCTTAGTGACTTTGTCAAAATTTGCAATCATATTGTCAACCCCAAGATTATTATGACTATGGTCAATATCTTGATTTCTTTTAATGATGTATATTTGATCTTCCATGGAGAACATATTGATTTGACCACTAGTTTCTACATGTTCATCACCCAACATGCTACCTTCAATAATTCTCTTTACATATGGGCATGTGGCTTCTTACATATGGGCATGTGGATTCTTCATGGAACTCATTACATGGCCTGCAAAAAGGGGGAATTTGATCTACCATTTTAGTGGATTCCAATGGATTTGGAGGCCTATAATCTTGTTGAGGTCCTTTATTCTTTTGCCATCCATTATTTGGCATAGGTTGGAATCTTTGCACTTGCGATCTTTCCATGGAAACCAACCTACTTTGCATGGCTTTCATTTCTTTAGTGTGTTTTTCTTCCATGCTCTTTATGAGTTGAGTTAATTCCTTAATAGGATCATGGGTAGCCTCTTCCTTGGCCTTGCCTTTGGAATCATTTGATTTTGATGGCCCTCTAGTGAAACCAGGAATCTCATATTTTCTTGATTTCTTTTTGGCCCTTTCCATTTTCAAGGCTTCAGCTTGAGCTACACCCAAAGTTGCAGGCTCATTTCTTCTCAACTCATCAGCAGTGTCCACACCAAAATAATCCAGATAGGAACATAAGAGAAATTCACCAGGAGATTTAACAGTAGTAGACATGCTTTTAACCAATTCATTGAATCTCTTGTTAAACTCTTCCATGGTTTCATTCTCAATCTTCTTCATGGTGCTAATGGCACTGAACAAATGACTATTCTCTCTTCTCTCACCATACTTTCCCATAAAATCATTAACAATTGTTTGTAAAGAATCATACGAGTTATCAGGTTGCTCAGTGAACCAATCAAGAGCATCCTCTTCTAAAGAGAGAATAAAAAGTCTCATCTTCACATCCTCATAGTTAGCAATGTTACACCACTTAAATATGCAAACATTAAATTTATTCACATGTGATGTAGCGCTAATGGCATTGTTACCTTGAAAAGAAGGAAACCTTTCAATAGCCTTTTCAGGGATATTGTGAGGATAGCCATTAATGTTAGTAAAGTTACAAGGAGCAAAAAGATAATTCATGATGTTAGGCTCAACTTTTTCTTGAAACAAAAAATGAATGTCAGAAATAGACTCTTTCCTAAGATTAGCAAGAGCTCTACTATGAGAAAGTCTATTTAACCTCTCTCTAAAAACCCTTTCAGGATCAGGAGAGGGGCAAACTAGACCACTTGAATTTCTCCTAGTAGAAACTCTTGCAAAATTATGATTTAGTGGAGTCGCCACTTGAGCAAGAATCTAAATCTAAAATTCAAAAATGCCAAAACTTAAAGTTAGTCGTTTTCCCAGGCACAAGAAAACTTGTCCTCGGCAACGACGCCAGAAATGTTATCGCTTTCCGCCCACACCTACCTATAGTTAGCGGAAAAATATTTTAACCCCAAAAGGTGTGGTTGGTGGCAAGGAACTCAGAGAAGGGGCTGTCACCTATTCCCAACTCTCTATGTTTAAGATTTCTCCTAGGTTAGCTATGGGGGGTGGTCCCTAAAGAAAAACTAAGTTAAAGATGTCAATTTTATAGGAGAATATTAGAGTGACATTGTATTACTTTTGAAGATTCATGAGCATTTGTGAGAAAATTTGAAATAATGAAAAACTATTTAACCAGTGCCTTTACAAATAATGTACTCAAAAGTAAAATAAATTCTCAAATAGATGAGAGCATAGTAATCCTGAAATGGAAACAAAAGAATGTTAGCACAAGATATCAAAAATGATCTCAAGATAAATAGATTTATGAATCAAAGCATGAGAAACTATCTTAGTCATAAGGAAACAATTAGTGTTCTACTTTTGGAGAATGTAAATGGGATGATATAAAAACTAAAATGTTAGACCAAGATCACAAAAAGCAATTAAATGTGCAACACCAAATAAGGGTATTTTCCAATGAAACAAGATATATCAATCATCCATAAGCATAATGATCATTAAAATGACAACATGCAATGAAGTTGAAAAAGTAAGAAAATTTCCAAGTACCATAGAATTAAACTTGTTGCAAAATTTAAGGAATTAAGATGCTTGCATCCAAAGTGCTTCTTTAGATAATATTTGCATGTGAATCTTTAAACCGTCAAGATAGAAAAAAAATTGGGAACTTTGCAATTAAATGTCATGAGATAGTGCTCTTGGTTGATTTTATTAATTAGTTCTAAAGCAAGGTTACAATTGAACTATAATCCTCAAACCTCACCCTCGCCCAAATATTTGGATCTCACAGTGAGGAGTCCATATAGGTAGAGGGTCCCTAAAACGACTATTCAACCAACTTAAGTTGGAGGTAAATTTTCGAGATGCAAGTCTAGTATGAAAAGTGAAATGCCTAAATTATATGAAAGTGAGTTTGAAAGTGCTATGTAAAAGTTGGAGATGATTCAATTAAATATGCTTCATAGTTAGAACAATAACTCAAGTTTCCATGAATTGAAAGTGCCTTGCTTCTTTACTTGTAGTATATTGTGAAACCTATCCAAATGAGAAATAGATCACAAAACATAAGTGATGGAAAATAAAATTTCAAATTAATAAATTAAAGGACTACAAATTCTCATCATTTGAAATGGAGAGATAGTGATGCCAATGGGTAAAACCCACGCTTCCACAACAAAAACAGAAATTTTATTAATTTTACAACAATGAAATGACCATGAGGCCTTTTCTAAACCAAGGAAAGTATTTACAAATATTGAGACCATATAATTTTCCTCAGTAAGAATTAAAAAATAAAATAAAAACTCAAAAGAATTCAAACTTTACAAAATGAGAAGAGAAGCTAAGCCCCTTCAATTCTCACAACCAAAGAAGAGAGAGTTATCCTTCTCATTTGAAATTCGCAACCCAAAGGTCCTACAACAACTTGTTAGTAATTTCCTGTAGTTGTCTACTCAAGCTGTCACAAGAAAAAGTTCGGAAAGAGGGCTACAAAACCAATCAAATATTAGATAGATAAAATTACAAAATATTGCACAACAATTTACAAAGGGTTAAGCCAAAGAGTTCGAGTAAACTCTCATATTTTCTTTGTCATCTTTAAGCTCTTAGATCGAAAATGAAAGCAATGAAGTATAATGTTTTAAAAGATATTCAAATTTAGAAGTATTTGCCGTGTATACAAGCTATGTCCCAAAACCCCTGCAAAACCACCACTCTGTAAGATAAGACTATTAAGGTTCAAGAACGAATAAGAACTCCTTTGAGACTGTATCAAGAGTGGGTTGGTCTCTCCAAAGACTTCCCCCAACACTTGATTCTTTGATCCCAACAAGATGTCCCCCCTAAAAAACTTCAATCAAAAATTAGTTTCATATATATCTAACAATAAAAAATGATAAGAAACTCTAGAGATTTATTTGAAACCAACTAGAGCATTCTATACCTAGAGCATACTCCTAAATCAAATGTCAATGTAAGATAACTCTACATTGACAAATCTACAAGAGCATATGGAAACAAATTAGATCAAAGAATGAGTAAAAGGAATTATACCAATGATCAACGATTCATCACAATCCAAAAATAGAAACACCACATGAATGAAACCCCAAAGTCTTTATTGATGTTTCTGAAAGTGTACAAGGCAGCAACACTTCCACAAGCACAATAGCTAGTAAACAATGATACAATATGAGAGCCTATGGCTCCATTATATAGAAATTTGGGAGAAAATTCCAATGAAGAACCATATGTCATGTGGTGAGAGGGAGGAGATCACAAGGCAAATTCGAATTTGATAAGTGGAGCTCCAATGCCAAGTGTAAAAATCGAATTTTGGCAAGTGGACATCATTTTCTTCTTCCCTTATGTGTCAAATTCGAATTTTATGATGAAATGACATATGTATATGGTTGGAAACCCATTTGGGGACAATTTCTCACAAAAATTTCCACCAAATATTCTCCCAAATCCTCCCAAATGTGCACTAACTTCACAAATTCGAATTTCCAAGTAAGCAGCTCTCATTTAATGCAGGAAATTCGATTTTATTTGAGCACATGTATTTTCCTTGATTTTAGGAGTCCACATCACCTTGAGGCTTCACTTTAACTCCTCCATAATTTTCCACCTCATTTCCACCTCATTTAGCATATGTAGATATTTATTTTTCTCCATTTATTTAATTTCTGGCTTAATTAATTGCTAGATTTCCCACTAAACTTAGGAAAAGTGGGTTTTGAGGGTTCAAAACACATTTTTAACCCCTCAAAGTGTGTCATAGTAGAAAGTTGAATGTGAGAGATTTAATTTTGATTACTCATACCCCATAAAACTTCTCTAAACAACACTTATTACAATTCAATTACAATTTTTATTGCAATTTTCAACTTGCAAGAAATCTAAAAAATTTAAAAATCACTACCTAGACCTAACCAAATTCCACGATTTTTTTTGTGTGATCTAATATGGTAATATACATTGAATCTAGACACTAGGACTCACCCAAGGCTTCACCATCAAGCCGTACTCCAGATTTGGGGTAAAATTGGAGGAAAAAACTCAATTAATTATTAACTCCTAGTAGGAAGATGATAATTAACCAAGTAAAAAATACCTCCCAGAGTAATTATACTTGTTGGTAAGTTCCCAAATAACCTAGTCCTGTTATAGACTCAATACTTACTCAAAACTCATCATTAATAGCATTACTTATTACAATTCCCCATAGGGCGTGGAATCTGGGTGCAAGAGAAAATAATAAGTAGAAGTAGAGTTTAAAAACTCTGTTGAAATGATGATTATCTAATGGTACAAATTTCTTATGGTTCATCCTTGGGCATGGAGTCTTCTCATTATCATTAGGTGCCACTCCATTGGTCAATAGTACTAATTAATATATTTCTTTGTTTTGCAATATGGCCTACTTCCTTTAAAAAAGATAATATTTCTAATCATATTAGAATTTCATGAGTTGATCATCCCTAGAAAAGACAGAGTGGTTGTCATGATCTCCGACTGTTTTTCATAGAATAAATATTCCACCTTTTCATGATCTTTTTATGAATTTAAGCATCTGCAAAAAAATATAATATTTCTTATCATATCAGAACTTCCTTCAAAAAAGATAATATTTTTTATCATATCATAATTTAAGCCTCTGCAAAAAAGATAATATTTCTTATCATAATATTTCTTGAACTTCCTTCATGATATTTATGGTTGCTCGCAAAAAAGATAATATTTCTTATCATAATATTTATAGAACTTCCTTAATGATATCTATGGTTGCTCACCTTCGTTCAATATTGGGTAAAAGGTCATGGTCTTTCCTAACTTTGATTTTCCTTTTGACCTTTGAGATAAACCCAATCATTAAATATGATAGTAATCCCTTATAGGGAACTTATTATGGGTTTCTTAGTGGTCCAACCCTTATGATGATGTTAGGTGGTGTTTCAAACATGGGAGTAACTTATGTTTGCATGTGATGCTCACGGGCCATGGTTTCTGTTGTGGGTTATAGACAATTTAGTTCTACCTCCTAAGATAAACTTTCTAAAAAACTTCCCTTTATTCCTTAAAGTAAAAATGCATCTATACTAAGGGTTACTCTTTATACGTATTTCTACCATATAAATTATAACAATAATTAATCACATATGTGTTAAATTAGAATATGAAATAAGCCCTTTTTACAATTGGCTTGGCTCTTAGGTACATATATGGGTGGGTTTGGGAATGTGGTTCACATGAAAAGTAATAGGGATGGATTTAGTGGAAACCTTTTATAAGATCAGGACTCAAACAACGAGAGAGAGAAAAAACCTTTTATATTCAATGTAAACCACATGCATTAACATATAATTGTGATATTTTCCCTTCTTTCCAACTTAGTCCATCCTTCTAGAAAAATCCCTTTGAATGAAACAAATATATCCATAGTGATCCACTGATATTTGTTCACCAACAACTATTCCATTTTGGACTTATATATTTGAAAACTATGCTCATTGAATTTATGCATCTATATCTTTAAACTACTCAACTATTTTATTACACCATAGGAATTATTTCAATATATCTCCCATTTTAATGGGGTGTATCACATTTCGAGAAAAACACATTAGCCATAAAAGTTTCCCATTGAAACCAAAAGTGATTTGATACAAAACATAGGTTTTAACCTTTTATAGTTGATTGTTTCAAATAGATTTTTAATAAAATGAAAAAATTTCAATGTAAAACACATGCACATTAACATATAATTGT
This sequence comes from Pinus albicaulis, assembly GCA_034641835.2. Taxonomy (NCBI): domain Eukaryota; kingdom Viridiplantae; phylum Streptophyta; class Pinopsida; order Pinales; family Pinaceae; genus Pinus; species Pinus albicaulis. Next base: position 394,683,132 of record CM076569.1, on the reverse strand, counting down.
GATATTTTCCCTTCTTTCCAACTTAGTGGACATCCTTCTAGAAAAATCCCTTTTAATGAAGAAGATATATCCATAGTGATCCACTGATATTTGTTCACAAACAACTATTCCATTTTGGACTTTTATATCTCAAAACCATGCTCATTGAATTTATGCATCTATATTTTTAAACTACTTGAAACTATTTTAATACACCATAGGAATCATTTCGATATATCTCCCATTTTAATGGGGTGTATCACATTTAAAGAAAAACACCTTAGCTATAAAAGTTTCCCATTGAAACTGTTAGCCCCCTATAAATTTTTTGACAAGCAAACAGGGGGCTAAAATGTTTTTGAGCCTTCAAGGAATGCATTTCCCTCTGAAAACACATCATCCTTGAAGCCTTCCTTATGCCCTTGTCCTTTGATAAATCCCCACTATTGTTTCCAGTTATAAAGCCTCTCATATTGTGAAGAAATGCCCAAAGGCCTCCTCCTTTTTCTCCCTTATATCATCCCTTTGAAATCTCTACTTCATCCCCTTTTACTCTTCTCTATTTCCCATATTAACCCTCTAAACCATCTCAAGTTCCCTTTTAAACCCTTCAAATACTCTTTTTTTGGTTTAATAAACCCTTTTCCTCCCTATCGTTACCCTTCTTTGGCCTTAAAATGCATTCAAAGGGGGCAAAAACCCACTTTCCACTTTATATTAAGGCCTAGCCCTTTTCGGCCTAGCCCCTCAACCACTTCCCTGCCATATGCCCGCACCCAAGACCAAGCGCTTAAGCCCTAAGCGATTATCGCAATTGGAGTTGTCAAGCAAGCGCATTCCTTTGCACATATGAAAAATCCCGATGCGATTGGGTTTCTGTCTGTAGCCCCGCACTTTAATCTCCATCGTTCATTTACCCATTGATCCGACGGCCCAACCTTTCACCTGCCTGGTGGTCGCCGCAAACACGCCACAGTCACTGTTCAAAATCCGTCGGTTTCCATCTCACCACCTTCGGAGGTCAGGCGGTATTTTTAATTTCGGAGCAATTCCGCTCACTGCCCAACACATGGTTCCGTCACTATTTCAAAACCGCCTCCCCATCACACGTTAATGTTCATTTTTGACCCAGCGCGATATGCATATCAGTCGTCCGATCTAGGGCTCCCCATCTAACGGTCATCGCACCCCGAAGATGTGCGAAAATTAACCCAAGGCAATCGTACCCCTGGCCCACTATTCGTCGCCTTCCGATACGCTTTCCGCCATCGATCTCCTCCTGAGATCCGACGGTCCAAAACTAATCGCCCTCCGCCATGACCAGGTCCCACCACCCATGGTCCATTTCATATGTTTTCGTTGCATTTTCCCATTTCCTTAGTGTGTCGCCTAGCTTTCAAAGGTCACCCCGTTCATTAAATCTCCACTGTTGATCATTGCCTCCAAAACTGATCAGGCGGCCCACATTCATTCTCCCATCAAAACGCCATTTCATTGAATTTCCACCCGTTTCCTCCACGACTGTCGTTTCTACAGTTCTGCCACCTTTCCTCCAGGTTTTCAAAGCATTCTTCCACTGCCACCCTGGGATTTTATAACAAATTTATTCTGTTTTGCAGGGTTTAGAAAGTGAGAAAGTAATTCCATCTCCATGATCACAGTCACTGTGATTCAGAGTGCAGTGAGGCCATCCCAACATCGGCCAGCGTATCAGCAGTAGGGATTAAAGGGGTTAATGCCAATTATTGAATGTTTAACGCTTAACCCCGTGTTCAAATGGGAAGGACACAATGTGAAGACTAAGCAATTGGAACAAGCCATATCTATGTTTAATGTCAGCAAAGCACTGTTTCTCCAAGAGGACACCTTCGTACAGAAGTCTCCATGCCCCCTCAAGCCCTTAAATGTATTTCACTGACAGAAGCTTCTTAAATACTATCAGGACCGCAGTTATGGAAGCATGGAGACCTAAAGACCTTTCAGTTGCCTTAATTGCTTTAGAAGACGAAACAGAGGGCCTTACAGCCAGAAGGACTTCATGAAACATCAGAGGTCAATCTTGGCCTGACAAAGTCTCCCAGACCATACCAAAAGTACTTACAGCGATGCAGATTTCCATTAAGTAGAGTGGGCATGAACTCTTTCTCCACTCTGTCTTAATGAGATCCATTTAATGAATATCACCTACCATTGTTATTCCCTTCTCATATAAGAATTCCCAAGAACATATTGTAAAGGGGGTTGTTCGGTTGCTGCCAATTGCTGTTAGAGGGATTCATTTGGACTGTTAGAACAGTCTTGGGAGGGATTAGCAGAGTAGTTGTTATGTAGTAGGCTTGGAGGAGAAGTTTGGATTGTATTTATCCATTGAGCTCAGAGTATGTGACTGGTTTTGCATCAATTAATCAAGCACATTTCACAGGATTCTGGTCTATTACTATTGTTGATGTTTTTTCTAACACTGTTTATTACATTTTCATGCTGTTTCATTTTCTGCTGGCTTGCATCAGAAATATGGCATAGGATTTACCCTTGTTAGGTACCCTGCGTCTCTGCTCTCCTTGCCTTCAATGTTCTCTGTTGTATGTATTATCTAAGAGTAAATTCAACTAATTTAACCAGTGTAGTGGTTCCATATGCTGCTAGCTGATGTATGAATTCGTGGTTTGCTGCTTGGATGTTTCTTGCTGGTGTCAAAGCATTGAAGGTTCAAAGTCCTTCTCTAATCTATATACCCTGGCTCTGTTAAACTTATCTCTATTTTCCCTTGGAGTATGCTAGAGCTGACCTGGAGTTAAATGACCTCTGGTCTGATCTACAAGCTGCCCCTTTGTCCCTCCTTTGAGAGCTGCCTTTGAGTATGTCCAAGCAGGTCTGGAGTTAAATGACCTCTGACCTGATCTATAGACAGAAATTGGCTGTCTTTCCTTCTTTCACTTTCAATCCTTAATGTTCCATCCCACCATCTATCTAAAAATATCATTTAGTGTAGATGACTTTCCCTCTGAAAGCCTTGGATATTTGCTGCAAGTAATTCCCTTTCATGACTCCATAGCCCAATGGATGGCACTCTCTTGACCTATCCTCCTTGCTGGAACATCTTGCTATTTTGTTCCCTTTCTCCCATTACTTTCTCAGTCTATGATCTCATGACCAACCCAGCAACCAACCAACCAAATCATTTTAAACCCCTCTCTGTGCTTCATACCTAGCCTAATACTTCATTTTGAGCTTCAAAGATATACCATTCTTTGCCTTATTTGGAGAGATCCCTCTCCGGGTCTAGGAGGGCTAGATCCTAGGGCCCCAAAGTGGTTTGATGTTGTATCATCTTTTGGTCTTGCCAATCTGGCCAAAACATGGGAACCCCAACAGAAACCAAAAGTGATTTGATACAAAACATAAGTTTTAACCTTATATAGTTTAATTATTTCAAATAGATTTTTAATAAAATGAAAAATATTCAATGTAAAACACATGCACAATAACATATAATTGTGATATTTTCCCTTCTTTTCAACTAGTCCATCCTGCTAGAAATATCCCTTTTAATGAAGAAAATATATCCATAGTGATCCATTGATATTTGTTCACCAATAAATATTCCATTTTGGACTTATACATCTCAAAACTATGCTCATTGAATTTATGCATCTATATCTTTAAACTACTTGAAACTATTTTATTTCACCATAGGAATCATTTCGATGGGTCTCCCATTTTAATGGGGTGTATCACATTTCAAGAAAAAGCACATTAGCCATAAAATTTTCCCATTGAAACCAAAAGTGATTTGATACAAAACATAGGTTTTAACCTTATATAGGTAATTGTTTCAAATATATTCTTAATTGGAGATTGGGAGAAGGCTAGCAAAGCGATCACTGATTGAGTAGAGGCATGACCTGAAACCCTAGGGTTTCCTCTACGCCCCTGCAGTGGGCGCCGTCAGCGCTCCTGATCTCTCCCTGCCACCTGCATCCCATTTATCTTCTGATCCTCTTAAAAATTACATAAGCCATAGGGGGAGGCTTTGTAACCTCCCCCACCTCCAGAACCCCCAAAGTCTTTACCGCTACGAACCATCCTGATATTTCTGCAACCGCTCAGGAGAAGAATGCCGAGGAAAAAATCTCTAGCCCTAAGGCCGCTAATCATAAGGCCACTGATCAGGCCCAAGCTGGGGAAAAGGTAACTGAGGCACCAATGGTGAAATCCTCCACTTGTATCCCAATCGAGACTAAAAGACTCTAGATCCATTTCCCTGCATAATGAATCAACAGTCGAATCCAGTATATGCATGATCATGCCCTCATTAGAAAATTCATTGGGTTCTAGCTGACAGAAAAAGCATTATATGGCTGGATCCATTCCAAATAGAAACCCAAAGGCCAAGTAACTTTGTAGCTATGCCCAAAGGGCTTCTTTAATATCATCTTCACCTGCCTCGAAGACAAAAATTGAGTCATGGATGGTGGTACATACTTCTTCAACGCTACGGGACTCTACCTCCGAGACTGGGTAGAACAATTCAACCCCGACAAAGAAGATTTCAATTGGGCACCAGTTTGGATCCACCTCTACTCGCTGCCACAGGAATACTGGGAAGAAATCACCCTTAATGAAATAGGCAACAATCTAGGCACCTTCATCAAAATCGCAGAGGAAACAAAGCACAACAAATACACTACTTATGTGTGCATCTGTGTGTACATGCATCTCGCAAGGGCCCTCACTAACTTGATAAGTTTATGGCACGAAGAATTTGAATGGATCCATTCTATTGCTTATGAACACGTTCCTTTCCACTTCCGCAAATTTCACATGCATGGGCATCTGTTCAGGGACTGCCCCCAAAATCCCCCTCCAACCCATTCTGAAAACCCTAACTCTCTAGATCCTAATGGCTTCACCAAAGTCACCTCTTGCAAAAGGCACTCCAAGAAACCCCCGAGTAACCCTGGCCGTTCCCATCCCTCCTCTAGCTCTAACCCCAAATCTGCTACCACCAATAGCTTCCAAATCCTTTCCAACCTTGATTCGGATAAGACCCTGCCCTCAATTCCATCGATTGTGGACTCTGTAACCCCCCCTACTTTTGGATCAATCCTGCCTCTCAAAATTCTGTTGCCTAAGCTCTCTGCACAGTCCAACCCACATGAAGCTAGTCCCAAGGAAAATAGAGGGGGACCTCTGATGCAACCACCTCTCAGCCTCGTTCGAGCATCCTCAATACTGAATATGTAATGGATCTGGACCCTCAGGTCAAACTTAGCCAGATTTTGGACTTAGAAGGCACCTCGCAGACATCTATATCCTACATGGTTGAGGATCCAAAATCCATTGACTTCAAGGATCTGGATCTTACAGGATTGGAGAAAGCTTGCAATACCAAGGAATATCACACTATTCCCCCAAGACAGATTGACAGTTTTGAGGAAGCCCTTCTCAAAGCTCTGGTGATCAAAGGAAGTGCTTAACTAGGAATTCAGGGAGAACTCATTCCAAAGGAAACATTCAACATTATTAGGGAATCAAGGAAGAGAGGCAGACTGATGGACCTTCAAAGATTGATAACGCTAGGGGATAGATTGGTGGAATCAGGTAGATACCCCAAGCTGACTAATTTTTTCAAGGCTCTAAATCCATCTTTGACATGATGAAGCTCGCATCATGGAATATCCAAGGGATAAATAGTCCCTCAAAGTGTCATATGATAAAAAATTGTGTTTGACGCAACAAACCCACCATATTCTTCATGCAGGAAACCAAATGCTCCAGTTCCATCTTCACTCTTCTCTTTCCAGGCTTTGGCCTAGTTGTAATACCATGGCTGTGGATGCGATTGGCACCTTTGGGGGTCTAGCCATTGCCTGGGACCCGTCCATTGTCTCCCCCTCCAATTTTCATGCTTCCCATCATTTCCTCCAGGCCACTTTTCACCTCATTAGTTCTCATGTGAAGGGTTGCCGCACCAATGTATACTTCCCCCAAACCTCCACTCACAAAATGTAGAGTCTCGAAGACTTGGTCGTCCTCTCTTCCTTGAACCCCCACCCTTTTGGATCCTAGGGGGAGATTTTAACATGATAACCAGCCTTAGAGAAAAGAGGGGGGGGTCGCTCTATTCTTGAAGCTGACAGTCTCAGTTTCAAGGAATTCATCCTCCAAAATCACTTGATTGATATCCCCACTTACAATGGGATCTGTACTTGGAGCAATCGCCAAAATGGGAGCCACCACATCGCCTCTCTATTGGACTAATTTTTGATATCGGACGTAGTCATCCAAGCAAGAGGAGACATTTTCTCCACTATTCTCCCTACTGTCGGATTTGATCACTGGCCCTTCCAGCTACAGTGGGACAAACCAGGACGTGGCCTTCGCAAACTGTTTCTCTTTGAGCAATTCTGGCTCCCCACCCTGGATTCAAAGAGATGGTAGTTGCTTGGTGGCACAACATAAATCCTACTGAAGGATCCATCATGTTTCAAGTGTAGCAAAAGCTCAAGATAATCAAAGCCAGACTCAAATACTGGAACTAGCACACCTTTAGAGACATCTTTAGGAGTCAACAAGCGCTGGAGACAAGAATGGATAGCCTTCAACAAACTCTCATAACCTTTGATTACATAGAGGAACTAAGCACATAGGAGCAGTAGCTCAAAATTCAGTTGGAGGAGTGAGCACTGTAAGAAGAGATTCTCTGGAAACAAAAATCTTGAATACACTAGCTAAAAGAGGGGGAAAAAACACGAAATTCTTCCATCGATCCACCATTCATAGGAGAATGGTCAATCGAATCTCCCTCATAAAAAACGAGCAAGGCATCAGTCTGAAATCGCATGAGGAGATTGAACAGGAACTTCTCAACCATTTCAAGGAAACGCTAATAGAGCCGCCCTTAAATCGCTAAGAATCCATCCAAAACATTAACCAGCACATCCCTGCAATGGTCACTGAGGACCACAATCAAATGCTACTCAAGTCGATTCAACTGTAGGAAGTAGATGATGTTATGACCCAGCTCAATTTGGGAAAAGCTCCCGGCCCGGATGGCTTCACCACTAATTTCTTCCACTTATTTTGGGAGGATATCAAGAATGACATTTGGGTGCTCGTTGAAGAATCCATATCCATGCATTGGATGCTCCCCATTCTCAATTCCACATTCATCACCCTCATCCCCAAAGAAGAGCAGGCGAACACTCCCAATAAGTACAAGCCCATTGCCCTCTATAATGTGCTCTATAAATTGGCCTCCAAGGTGATTGCCAACCGGCTGAAGCCCTTACTACCCCTCCTCATTTCTCAGGAGAAAACAGGCTACGTGGAAGGCCACCACATCCTCGACGGTATCATTCTAACCCATTAGGTTGCGCACTCCTTGAAGACTGGCAAAATCCCAGGTATGCTACTCAAAATTGACCTTGCTAAACCTTTTGACAAGTTAAGTTGGGATTACATTAGGAAAATCTTGGCAGCCTATGGTTTCAGTAAAAATTGGATTCGATGGATAATGAGTATCATCTCCTCCCCGTATTTCTCCATTTTTCTCAATGGCTCCCCTTCTTCCCCTTTCTCTCCCTCCAAAGGTATTAGTCAAGGAGACCCTCTCTCCCATTTTCTCTTCATCCTAATGGCGGAAGGTCTAAGTAGACTTATCAAAGCCCATTTGAGTGTGAGATACTTAAAAGGCCTCTGTCTCCATCATCACCTCCCCATCAGTCATCAGCAATTTGTTGACAACAACATGCGCTTTGGCCATCCCTCGGTGCAGGAAGCCTCTTCTTTCAAGTCTCTTTTGGACTACTTCTCTCTGGCTACTGGCCCCTCTGTCAACATTTCCAAGTCTTAGCTCTTTTTCTTCAATACCCCTATCCTTACTTAGCGCAACATACCCCACATTCTCGGATTCCCTATTGCACCCTACCCTCCAAATATTTAGGGGCTCCCCTCACTAACTCGGTCATTAAGCATTCCTCCTGGAAAGAATTTTTGGACAGATTGGAAACTCGGCTCTCACTTTGGACCCATCGAGCCCTCATCCTTTCTATGTGCCTCATTCTTATCTAGTTTGTTCTTCAATCCATGCCCTTGTATCTCTTCTCCACGCTAGCTGCTCATAAATGGGTTCTCAAGGCCATCCGACACCTCCAACACAACTTTCTTTTTGGAGGTGACAAGGATAAAAGGAAGTGGGCTTTAGTCAAATGGCAGGACATCTGCGTTCCCAAAAGGGCAGGGGGGCTAGGCCTACAATATCCACAACACAAAAATGAAATCATGGGGCCAAAATTTGGTGGCACTGGATATCCAACATGGACACCCCCTTGGCTCAGTTATGAGCTGCCAAATACGCAGATAACTGGCCTCTAAGTAACCTGGTACGCTTTGATGTTGAGAAGGATGGTTCCCTTATTTGGGAGGCAACCATGAAACAATGAGCCCTATTTCGTAACCATGGCTTTTGGGAAGTAAGATATGGGAATCAAGCACACTTCTGGATAGAATCTTGGTAAAAAATTCCCAAACTATCCACCCTATTTCCCAATTCAGGTTGGAAGGAAGATATGGAGCGTTTACATCAACCTCGTATCAATGGCCTTTGGAGCATTCAGGACAAAAACATCACATCGTCTCAGTATCGACATTGGCTTCCAACATATCAACTTCAAGAGAAACTTGGTCTCCATCTCACCGACGATATCAAGCAAGAGCTCCTCAAGCACCGAATCTGCAAGGTTGAGGGGGAAGACATCATTCGTTGGGGATAATCCTCTTTGGGAATATTCTCCACTAAAGAGGCATATAGCCTGCTTCTTCCCAATCCTCCTGACCAGCTTGAAAATATCTGGGAAAAAATCTAGCAACCCCGGATTTGGCCCAAGATATCCACTTTTCTATGGCTCCTCAGTAAAAGATGCACCCTAACTTGGGACAATCTTCGCAGTAAGGGATTTTTTGGCCTTTCTCGATGCCCAAATTGTGGCAACAAGGAGGAATCTAGTGAGCATTTGTTCAATTATTGTAAACTAGCTATCACAATCTGGGACAAACCCGTGTTATTAAGCCAACGATCTGATAGGATTCTAGGAAGCGTTCTCAACACCATTTGAATATGGCCCCCCTCTCCCTTCCAAAGTGACATCCTCAATGCTATTTGGTCTATTCTTCTAGGGCACATCCTCTAGACACTCTAGAAAGAGAAAAATCCCAGAATTTTTAGGGACGAACAATCCTCTCTGGAAATCCTATGGAACACTATCTGTAGTAACCTGCAGGAGACCCTAGCCCTTCAGCGCTGGCAGGACTCTGACCTTCCTTCTCTTATTGGCGAAAAACTCATTTGGGCCAATTGGAACCTCCATCTTCACTCCTTCCCCAAAGCATAACCCCCTTCAAACCACTCCTCTGCCTCTCTTAGCTCTTGGTCCCCACCTCCTCCTGGGTTAGTAAAGCTTAACTTTGATGGGGCGTCTAAGGGAAATCATGGGGAGGCGTGATTTGGAGGCGTTTTCAGAAACTCCTGCGAAGATGTGCTATTGGTCTACTTTTGAAATTTAGGATGGAACACCAACAACTCAGCTGAGCTCGAAGGCATGCTCCAAGAGCTCCTCCTCGCCCAAGATCACAATTTCTTTCCCGTAGAAATTGAGGGTGACTCCCAGATTCTCATCCACATGGCTACTCGGCTTCAAGCTGGTTCTTCTACCACGAAATTGGACAAAAAATAGCGCTTGGCCTCACGCATCACACTCTTGAAGAAAAGCATCCACACTCAGAAGGAAATTGACTTCAAGCATGTCAGGCGAACCGCTAACAAGGTCACTGACCTTCTCACGAACAAAGGAGTCCAGCATAACACTCCTCTCAGTTCCTATGCTCTCTCCTCTCTAGATGATGAAACACTCAAAAAATATTGTACCCAATTGGTACTCAAGGATCTATCCCCCCCGGATTTGAGTGATAAGTAGGGCAAGGAGGTGCCACGGGGCCGCCATGAGGAAGGACACTCGTTGGCTCCACGTGCTTAGACTTTGGGAGGGGGTCCTTCTTAAAACCTGGCGTGAGGGCACCATTACTCCACCCTCCACCACCCTGTCGTCGACGTACCAGGTCGGCTTACCATTAATACAGCCATCCATGTCCATTTACTCCACCACCCTGGCTCTCACTTATGTTATCAGGCTTGTCTACCTACTTTCTGTGTGCATTTCTGTCATTTCTCCCCAGCCTCTGGTGCGCTGCTCTCGCTCATCTTAGCCTGGAGCTCTCCCTGGTTGTCTCCCTCCTTGGAAGCTTGTTTCTGTCTCTCTCTGGTCAGGAGACTCACCCCCTTGGACCATCATGCCTCGGTGTCACAGGCAGCATTGCAGGAGAGCTAGTGGGTGTGGCCAGCCTTCTCATCCTCCCTACCCTCCCCTTTCGCCCTCCCATGGTCATGAAATGAACCTCTCCCTTGTTTGGAATGAATTTTACAACTCTCCCCCTGTCAATTTAAATGCCCAGCTTTCTCTACAGCTCCCTGCTTCAGCTCCTCTGTCCCCCTCCACTTGCTGCAAAAAATGAGCCCGTAAGTCCACCATCTCCCTCGAACCTGCCTTCACCCCGCACAAGTTGAGAGCCCTTCAAGTACAAAGTGTAACCAGTGGTAGCAACGACTTGGATGATTATGGAGGTAACAGTGGTAGCGGTCTAGAATTGGACGTGGGCTGCATTCTAGACTTGAACGCGGGCAGCTTCTCTCTGCCTCAGGAAGTCCCTTAGCCTAAGGTTAATGTGGAAAATCTGGGCTCTTCCGCTTCATCATGCCAGCCATCTGATGCACACGCGTTGTGCTCGGGGATGGAGGTTGATGGCAACATGCACAGGATCCTCGAAGAGCTTCCAACTTCCAGTGATAAGCATGCAGGTCATCCTTAGGACTTTATTTTCATTTCTTCATGGAAAGCTCATGGTTAAAATTGTTTTTGTCTAGTTATCTTGTATAATTTTTCATACTGTCTCTACTGGTTTCCCGTCATGGGCAACAGTATTTTTTAAACCTCTAAGGATTGTTTTCCCCAGTAGGGGCAGTCCAGCTCTTGATAGAATTCTTTGGACTCTTCCCTGTGGTTTGAACCTGTTCATTCCTTAGGATGTGACTTGTAACCTTCTATTTTATATGATCTAATAGAATTATCCTAACTTAGAAAAAAAAAATTAGACTCTTAATTTAAAATGAAAAATATTCAATGTAAAACACATGAATTAACATATAATTGTGATATTTTCCCTTCTTTCCAACTTAGTGGACATCCTTCTAGAAAAATCCCTTTTAACGAAGTAGATATATCCATAGTGATCCACTAATATTTGTTCACAAACAACTCTTCAATTTTGGACTTTTGTATCTCAAAACTATGCTCATTGAATTTATGCATCTATATTTTTAAACTACTTGAAACTATTTTATTACACCATAGGAATCATTTCGATATATCTCCCATTTTAATGCGGTGTATCACATTTCAAGAAAACACATTAGCCATAAAAGTTTCCCAATGAAACCAAAAGTGATTTGATACAAAATATAAGTTTTAACTTTATATATTTTAATTGTTTCAAATAGATTTTTAATAAAATGAAAATATTCAATGTAAAACACATGTACATTAACATATAATTGTGATACTTTCCCTTCTTTCCAACTTAGTGGACATCCTTCTAGAAAAATCCCTTTTAATGAAACGAGATAGATCCATAGTGATCCGTTGATGTTGTTCACATTAAACTAACATGCCAAAAAAAATAAAAGAGTAAAGAAAAGCTAACATGCGAACAAAATAACATTCTTAGTTGTCATTTTTTATTGGAATAGCTAAATCATATTAAGGACTCTCCATCCAAAAACAATTTCAATGAAGAGAATAATAAGAATCCAATTGTTTCTAAAAAGAATTATTGCCTCTTTATTCCTTTTTAGAATAATAAGAATTCTTTTTAGAAAATTTTGGATTTTTATTATTCTCTTTATTGAAATTGTTTTTTGGGTATTTAATATGATTACAACTATTCCAATAAAAAATAACAACCAAGGATGTTATTTTGTTGGCATGTTAGCTTTTCTTTACTCTTTTTTCAAATAGAGCTCAATTGATATGGTTAGTTGGATTGAAAAGCTATGTTCTTCCCATTAGAAATTTTTTCACTCAAACAAGAGTATGTAGAGATCAAAATCAATATTAAGATTACTTTCAAGTACAATCAAGTGTTCCAAACATTTTCCCACATGATGAAAACTCTTATTGGTTGAGCCTTTTCTGACCTTTTCCATTTCACTAGATACCTTCATTGACCTCTAAAAAGTAGTTGATGGGCTATATGTTCTGCCTCTCTTTCTCATATAAATCCCTTTAATTTTGATTGGAAAGATAAGAATTAGATATATGTTTGTTGAATTGGGGTCAATGTCATTAATGCACTCAACTAGGTAGCCTTGTTGATTTATAAATTGGTAAATTAATGACATTAGTAATCACCTAAATCTACACTTTGGATGAGTGAATTTTTCAAAAGAATATTGCCTTGAGTTATTATATGGAGAAGAAATTTAACCTTTCTATCTTGTGAATAAGATTCTATTTCAGATTTTTCATTTAAAAATTTTATTCGACTAGTGAAATGCTTATGCAATATTTAACCTTTCTATCTCTTTGAATATGATATGATTTCGCTTTTTAAATTTTATTCAATTGGTGAAACTACTATACAATGCTAGAGAGTAGTGATTTAGTAGATTTAATTCTTTGGTCCTTCCCTTCCAACAATTGAACCAATGATGAAGTTTCTTATTTCGCCATTTCTCACGGGATTGGTGTGGATGACCCAATTCCCATTAGTATTTGTTCATTTTGGATTGGAAGGATTATCTCTCTCCTTGCATCATAAGGGATATATTAATATAGATGTATACCGAATTAAATTAAATTTTTTAATTTTAGGTTTCTATAGAGCATCTTTTTTCTCCACGGACTCTAGCAATGGAGGTAGGAACATCCACAACATTTCAACCATTTGAACAAGTTGTGTATTTTTTTTTTAATATTATTGAAAATAATTGTATATATATATGCATTTTCATTTGAAAATTTTTAATATATATGGGGGAAGTTGTAGCTGACGAGCAACAAATGGAGAGGGAACCTCATGAGGTATTGCATGATTTTTTTATATATTTTAATTTTTACATGAAGTTCTATATATTCTCACTCAATTTTAAAACATCAAATTTTAATGTTTGTACGTGCATTGTGTATAGGTTCCCCATGCTTCGTAGTATGGCTCGTGGATTGAGACTTTGTTGGGAAAGACACTACATTCATCTGTATTTGATGGATGATTTCTAGATTTGATTGAGATTTCTAGTCTTAAATTTACTTTTTTGTATATTATATAGATGCAGTCATATATATAACTTGATACTTGATAGTTGTGAGATCTACAAATTTTGGACATATTTTATGTGAACTACATTTGGATAGTTGAACTACTAGTAATGTTGTGATTTATAAATTAATGTTTTGCTTTTGAACTACATTTGGCATGTGAAGTAATGTTGTGTTATAATTTGTTTTGTTTTAAAACTTAAGTTTTGGATGGTTGAAGTACATTTGGCATGTGAAGTAATGTTGTGTTATAATTTGTTTGGTTTTTAAAACTTAATTTTTGGATAGTTTTCAAACTACTAGTAATGTTGTGATCTATAAATTAATGTTTTGCTTTTGATCTACATTTGACATGTGATATAATGTTAAATGTTTTTATTGGATAGTTGAACTACAATTGGCAGGGCATGTGAAGTAATGTTTTGTTATAATCAAAAAATATTTAAAACTAAATTTTTGGATGGTTGAAGTACATTTGGCATGTGGAGTAATGTTGTGATCTATAATTTTTTGTTAAATTAAAACTTTTAAGTTTTGGATGGTTGATCTACATTTGGCATGGCATGTGAATTAATGTTGTGAAGTACAATACATATTGATGTATATATATATATATATATATATATATATATATATATATATATATATATAAACAATCATAAGATTCTAGGTCTTGTTAGATGTGTTGAAAACAATCATAAAATTTTAAAAATGCAATCTATAATGTACATATATGTCCATTATTTTTCATCAATGCACATGTATAGAAAAGCTACTTTCTGTTGGGTGTGGAGCCTGATTTTCTTTCTGATTCAGAGATCCTTGTTTTAGTTGGATGTATACCCCAGGAAAATTGTACACCCCTACACGCGGGGCGGTGGGGGTTTCGGAGGCAGCGCCCCCGAAGCCAAAAATGGATGTAAAATTGCCTTGTAAAAGTATAGCAATTTCTAATCAATCTAGGCCATTCATTAGGTGGATGATCTGATGATAGAAGTTATGTTTAGTTTATGGTTTTTTGCCCTAGAAGGCAACCTCTCGCTTTTATGAGGGTATTGTATTGCGGCTGCGCATTGTATGTGTATTGTCTGAGCGGGAAAAAGATAGGGAGACTGTGAGAGAGAACAGAGGATATTACAGCGGATCTGTTGTAGGTTTTGTCTCTTCATTTTTGCTGGATAATAGAAAGGAAGGACTGGTTGGTCGGGGTGGACGTAGCCCAAACTAATTGAACCACGTATATCTGTGTCTCTCTGGTTTTATGTGTTTTGTGTGCTTGTATTTTTCCGCATATTTTATGTGTTGCATTACTCTGTAATATTTAATTTTCTAACACATTAAGCTAATTCCATTCTAAAACATATATATCCATACAACATTTTTCATCAACGCACATAGAAAAGGTATTTGAATAGTTAATTTCTTTATAGAACATATATATTCAGTACTTCGACATTTTTTATCAACGATGAATTATAATTAAGCTACTTTTCATCAATGGATATAGAATTTAGCTACTTTCCGTTAATTGCATTTTAGAACATATATATTTAGTACGTGAAACATTTTTCATCAATGCACATGGGAAAACTACTTGAAAAATTAATTGCATTCTAGAACACACACACACACATATATATATATATATCCAATACGTGCAACAATTTTCATCAATGCACATAGAAAAACTACCTTCAGTTAATTGCCTAGAACATATCCAACCATTGGACAGACAAATTTTGTACTATATTTTCTATCAGGAATATAGATGTGGGTCAAATACCATGAAAATTCGGAGAAGTGCTCCGAGTCTCTTGTCTGAAATGAATCTTCATACAAAATTATAATTTGGATGATTTATTTACATTCCATACTTTTTACCAGAAAATCCCACGAGAAAAACTAGTCACATTCAGTCCGTGTATATATCCAGTACGTGCAACCTTTTTCATCAATGCACATAGAAAAACTACTTTCAGTTAATTTCATTCTAGAACATACATATTTAGTACGTGAAACATTTTTCATCAATGCACATATAGTATTTAACTACTTAAACAGTTAATTTCATTCTAGAACACACACACACACACATATATATCCAATACATGCAACATTTTTCATCAATGCATGTATAGAAAAGCTACTTTCAATTGATCCTAGTGTGCATGTACCAAAACAATTTATACATGTGCAAACACTTGCACAGATAACATAACAAGGTAGCTCAATTTTTAGTTGAGTTATGGAAGTTCTAAAACATAATCCAAAGAGAAGAAATTGTTGGGAAGTTCAATAAAAAAAATTCCAATGGAATGCCATTTTCAATGATCAGTTCATGATCATATTTTGAAATTTTCCATTTCTTAATTTTCATTTTTTTTTCTTTGATTGAACCTCTATCAACTTTATGCGTGTTGCACACACCAAGTGACTATATTGACAACTTATGACATCAGTTTCATAGTCTTCAAAGTAAACAAAATCCCCACTTTGATTAGTTTGTCTGAAAAAATAACCTTTCAGTATAATAGATCCTCTTTAATATGGAAACCCGTGATCATTATAGTTTTCTAATAATTTCATTTTTCGTTTAGTGCAACGCATCAAATAATAGTTCACATTTTCATCGTTGTCAGTAGGTGCAATTACAACAAAAACATCTCCTGCACAATAAAATAAACTTAACAAACTTAAATGTATTTAAATTTATTTCTATATCTTTATCATTTGAAAGAAATTCAAATGTTACCTTCTCTAACAAGATTAGAGACTCGATCACCATCGGATGATATTGTAGTCTCCTCTGATTGCATTTCTTCAAACATTGCAACGGACATTTTTCCCTTTGTATTTAGCTTTGTATGTGTCCAATGTTTTACATAACTATTGTTTTCACAAACGTCATTGGATTCTGTGTTGTCTATGCAAACATGAAAAAAACAAGAATATTTTCTTTTATCCAATGCAAACACATTTCTAGACAACTTTGTTTTAATTGAATGCAATTTTCAAGTCCCTTTTATTGTTTCAACGTCATTTCCAATTGATCTATCTACTTCTTTCATCCCAATATGCCAAAAAAACCTTTATATGGAAAATTCAAAGAAGAATGTAAATATGATATCAAAATACAATCAAAGATAAACAATCAGAGATAATCAAATTGTTATAAATGTACATTGTTTAAAATTAGATATCCAATAAAAATTAAATTGAATGTACCTTCGCACTTCCCTTGATCGGTTAGTCTCATAGCTTAAAGCAGTGATGCACCATTGAACAACTTCTTTAGCGTCCACAAGTTGGTTTGCAGAGGGATTCATTGATATCTTTGAAGTGCTCATTTTATGCATGCCCCTGCACCGTCATGTTTTCCTTTTCTATGACCAGTCTCGAAGAAATTCCAACAATGTTTAATGCAGGTTTTCTTATGAAGATAACACTACCAAAAGAATGATCATGCAAATTTGAATTGACCTGCACATCCATCTAACCATATCCAATGTTCATTGAATGTTATTCCACGAATTTTCAAGGAGTCATAAATCTTTCCAAAATAGTGTTGTATAAAATATGTATCATGTGTACGATCATCACTGATATAAAAGTGATATTCTTTAATAACATGTCGATTTTCACTGGTGCTTTCTATATGATCGACGTTTTGTTCAGCTTGTCTATATAGAATATGGACGAGCATGGAGACTTGGTTAGAATGATAGTATTAACTCTAAATTTCTTTTTGTGGAATAAATGTGTAGTTTTCTGCAAAATCAATTACTGACAAAATGGTCCCTGGTGAAAAAAATTCACGGGATTTTTTGAATTGCCAATCTTGCCATCGAGCTCTATGGGAATGCTTGATGTATTTATAAATTTCTGCCTCAAAATTTCTCAAAATGTCTATCACACAAATTTCCTCTTCTCGTAATTAAATTATTTTAACATTATTTTCACCTTGAATCAATGTATGGATATATTCATATCTCTTCCATTTCACTTTCATGTTGTACAATGATTGATCATTTATATCAATACAATATTTGTTTTGAAATTTAGTCAAATTTCCACAATCATCGCATTTTTTACCACCAACACATTTCTTTTCATAAAATAGATCATCGCTTTGTATTTCACATAGAATTTGAGATATGAAATCACGGATAGTGGAAGGAGGAGGTGAATCCTTCCAAAATGTTCTACCAAAATTAAGGAATATGTCATGATATAACTCAAATTCCACATGATAATGACAACAACAAGTGTCGCGTACGGTGATAGGTTTTATACAGCATGGTTTTTGTTGAACAAAAGCACTGATTGACACATGAATTTCACAATTCTCTTCTATGAACTTGTTGAAAAACTCTATCTGAGTGGTTTCCAGGAAAAAATTTTCATGTTCTTCGTACTGATTTCGTGTTATTCTTCTTCGCATCACATCCCTTTCATTTGGCGAAAAAAGTGAATTTTTCTTCCGATATTCATATATCATTTTTTTAACATGTTCTCCAAGTTTATCTTTGTATGGTTTCCTACAAATAGCTCTCCAACAAGCGAGTTCATCATTTTCATCTATTTGCAACCGAAATTTCTGATGTTTGTGCAAAGTTTTTCGTGAGGTTCCTAATGCTCATGCCATAGATTTTACCAAGAGATTCTCTTTAGTACTTGATGAAACCACTGCCATATATATTTCTCTACGTACAACTGAAATATTTTTCTTCCTAGATCTTCTAATTGAATTTATAGCACTATTTATATTTTGTATCACATTTTCCTTCATTTTTTTTATCTTTGGTTGATTTTCGAATACCCAATAAAGTCGTAGCTTCTTTTAATTTCCTTAATGATAGGAGAACTTTCAACATTTGGGCTTGAACTGTCACATTTTCCTTTATGAAGTACGTATCAAAAATGCGATTAACATGATATCGTATATAATGGTCAGCTCTTTTATCTCCATATGTGTGAGTGTCAACATTTTCTAACATCTCATCATCGACATTGATTTCATTTGTACATATTCGAATGAATAGTACATAATAAGATTACATATTCGATAAATAACTAAATTAATAAATATATGTATAATTTCAATAATACGTGCATGTGTTCAACATATATATATATATATATACATACCTTGTTATTCAATTTCTTCACTTGAATTTCTTTCAACATTTTCAACATCTTCAATCATTGGTTCAATATTTCTTTCACTTTCTCTTTCAAAATTTTGTATCTCATCATCAATGTTTTGAGGAATATCTTTATCTGTTTACATTGCAAAATATTTTTCAAATTAGTTCATCAAATAAAAATTAAGCTTCACATTTTACACTAGGAAAATTTTAAATATATCAAACTCATAATATTTACATTTACAAAGCTGCTTCAACTTCTAGTTGAGGTTGATTTTCCCCTTCAATATTTGAGAGTGCTTCTATCTTTCTTTTGCGAGATTGTCTCATTTCTTCTCTACGTTCCTCAGGGTCTCTTTTTCGATCATATTTTCTCGTACGTGTTAGGGTCCCGTGATTTGGCCGATTGGCTAGCCAAATGACGATGTAACATCAAACCAAGCTTTGGAGCCCAAGGACCTAGCCTTCCTGGACTCAGAGAGGGCTCTCTCTATATGTGCAAAAGATGTCGGTGTGTTTACTTGCGGTGTTATGATATTAGGCTAGTTATGAAGTATGTTTTTAGTTTTTTGATTTTTTAAGTTTGTGAGGGATGAAACTGATCAAATACATAAACTGGATAACAAGATGTAGATAAATTGGGCTATGGGGTCAAACAGGTCAAGGAAGCTATGAAGTGATGATGTAAAGCTGTTGTAGGGCCGATTTGATTCACGGTAGAAGGGATCTTTGGGCAAAATGGATTGAATGGACAACAAGTTGGTGAAAGACAAGGGATTTCAAGTGTAACTAGTTAATAGTAGACAATAAACATGTAATAGCAAGCCATTAATCATGCTAAGTATAACTATAAGCTAATTAATACATAGAAATCAAACATTCCAGCCATACATAGAGGTATAAGACCCTCTAACTTCGGGAAATGACTATCAGAATTTGGGGAAAACACATGAGACAAACTAACAACTCATAAACTATGCCGGAACGCCTAAACATAGTCTCTAAGTCATTGGGCACTTGGACAAATAAGTTTTCATAGTTTTAGGCAAAGGGCTAGATCGGGACTAGGCCTCCTTGGTTCAACAAGATGATCAACAAATCAGTCAAAGAGAAAGCTTTATGGATAGAACTATGGGCAGCTTATAGGTAGGTAGGGCAAACCATACATCCTACTCAACATACATAGAACTTATGAATAAAACTTAGCAACAATACCTTAGGTTACTAAAGAGCAGCTAAGAATTCTTTAGCATAACTAAGGGAGAAGAAAACATCAAGCTATGAAGATTCAGGGATTTTGAAGTGCCTCCATGGGCATATCTCAAAATCAATCTTTACTGATCTATAGCAGCAAGAAATATGTAATATGAATGAGAACTAGAAGACAAAACACATTAAGAAGCACTATACCATTCTACCATGACAAGGAATCCATCAACAAGCCTTCACCATTCCTCAAAAGCATCCAAGAGGCAGTCCAAAAATCATAACTCAAGTGTATTCTTCAAAGCTCATATGACCAATGCATTAATTCTTCTCTCAAGTTCAGCCTCTTGATTTACAATGAGAACCATGGAATAAATAGGCTTGAGGAAGGAAAACCTCATGGAGCAACTAGCTATCCCATTGGCCAAGTCAAAATATCTAAACTTGTCCTTGAGGCTTTGGAAAGCCCAAGGCACAAAATATCCCATAAAATATCTAAAAAACTGCTAAAAACGGAAATTATATTGACTTTACATGATTTCCCCATGATAAAAATAGCTTAACGCACATTTGGGAAAAGCAGATTTTTGGAGTTCAAAAATTACAAAAATACTTCATATTTATATCTGAAAAAGGTCCCCTGTCTTGTTGAAGGAAAATGGCAGCCTTTCTGGTGTCGAGATGAGGCTCATGATGGCTCGTTGGAAAGATCTCTATGTCTGATTTCCAACGCAAGTGGAATCACCTCAATCTGATCTCTGAAAGTCCCTAAAAACTACACCTGTGTGCAAAAACCCAGAAAATAGCAGGCTGCTGATATGGCGGGCAGAATGTGCAAAATGAGGCTGTTTTTCGCCAATTTGAGGGGGCGAATGATCTTCAAATGCCCTGAAAATCGCTGGAGACCTGCTCATGGAATTATGGCATCCATCGGTATCATCCTCCTCCCTTGACGACTCATCAAACTGAAATGGCGAATTTATGAGTTTTTGGCCAAAAACCCAAAAAATGCCAAAAAACAAAAAGTTGCCGAAACAGGCTCAAAATTGGCATGCATGACCCTCAAGGGTCCATAGAAACATGCTCTGAAGCTGAAGCCAAAATATCAAGGGCTGATATGCTTTTTGCTTCCTTCCGTGCTAGGCGCCTCTCCTTCAATTTCTTCAATTTCTCTTGTGCTACCTTTAATTTTCGCCTGACAAACTGATTTAGCTTCTGAAAGTGAAGAGTCCTCTTTCTCTGCAGCTCAAGATCCCTATTTGCCTTCTCAAGCTTTAATTCCAAATGCTGGTTAGCTCTCTCAAGCCATGCTTCCTTGTTTTCCTCAATTTCCTGCTCAAAGAGGGCAGTGAGAGGAAAGGCTTCGAATTGAGCTTGTTCTTCTGCTCTCTGTTTCTCCAAGGCTCTTCTAAGCCCGATGGTCCTAGGCCTCTTCCGCCTAGGCTGGTCTTCCTCCTCTTCATCATAAAACTCGCCAATGAGCTCTTCAATTCTTACTTGCGCCTTTTCTGCCTCTTTCTTATACTTGATCGCCCTTGCCTCATGAATGGCTGCATGATACTTCATTTGTTTGTTTTCAACCTCCAAGAAGTGGTTGAAATTCCTCGCCCTTTGAAGGTCTTCTTGTAACACCTCAGTTTGCCCTTCTTTGTGAATGAGGAGGTTTTCAAGGATGCGGGCCTCGTTATCACTGTCATCGCTTGGGATAGGGATGACAGCTGATTTACCTCCATGCTTGGCACTTTCTCCAACGATGCTTTTGCCTTTGAATGCCAATCTAGCGCTTTTTCTCCTTAGCAAGCTAGAAGTTGTCTTTTTGGGCAATTTCCTCTTTCTAGGAACAGTTTTGATCACTGTCAAGGAGGCAGCTTGAGCTTGCTGTCCTTCCTCAACATCCTGTCCAGTTTGTGGCCCAAAAGGTGCTTCAATTGTTTGCCCAACTTGCTGCTCCTCAACTACTGTCTGTTGCTGTTCATCAATATCCAGCTGCTGTCCTTCTTCCTGTACCTGCTGCTGTTCATCAACCTCCAACTGCTGCTCTCCACTGATTTCCAACTGCTGCTGTCCCTCAAAAACTGGCTGCTGCTGTTCACTGCCTTCTTTTCCTCCCTGTGGTTCACTGCCCTCTCCTTCTCCCTGTTGACTTGGCTGCCCAGTGGTCATCTTGAGTTTTTTATGGGTAGGCCTACTAGACAAAGGCACTGGGCAATGGACAGGCTGAGTAGGAGACACATGAACAGGAGGGATAGTGGCGAAATCTGCATGGCTAATGAATGAATCCCATGAAACCCCTTTCTTCTCCAGCTGGTGTAAGAAGATAATCTTGATCAAGGAATGATGAAAGAGAGAAGGGATTTGCTGAGGTGGAGCCTTCTTTTGGACAATAGCTGCCATTTTCTCTATGCTTTTGGACAAAAAGTATCGAAGGTTTAATTGCCTGTTTCTGGTAAAATTCATCAACAAGCGGACATGATAGGCATAAATTTGGTTAAACCTCCCTTCACAAGTGAAATATCTCATTATGGCTTTCATCAGCGGAGCATAACTGTCAAGAAGATAGGAGAAAGGGAAAATAGCAGTGATGGTTTCCCTATGTTCAGGTTTGATGAAAGGTTTATAATCCTCTAGATCAAGATGAGCTTGTTTAAACCACTTTTCACCATGATACGAGATCTTGGTAGCCTTGGATACATACCTTGGGGAGATTTTGAAGTCAAGACCCGCTAACTGGAAGTGTTTGTCCTTGAATCTCAAAGCGCACAAATGTGTAAGTGGCGAGAAACTCTTGACTTCTTCTATCCTCTGGCAGAAATCAAGAGAGCCTACTTCATGGAAATTGAAAAGCACTGATGGGTGAGCATTGATTTCTTCTATGGAGATAGACTCATATCTCTTATGTGGACCGCTCTTGTGATCTCGCTTTGGAGGCATTCTGACTTTGACCAAACTTTGGAAGAGGCAAACTGCCTTCACTGTATGAAAAATGTTCTGCTGGATTGAAACTAGTTACTAGACTGTTTGGACAGTTTAGACAATGTGGTTTTGATGAAATGCAACAATTTTTCTTTAAATAAACCACCTCTGCACTCTTTAAAAAAACAGCCCTCCAACTCTGGATGCACTTCAGCCAGGCAAACTTTTTAACAATGGTACCATGTGTAAAGATGGGATAACTGCTTTGTAGATTCCCTGTGCACAGTTTTGAACAATCACCCCTCTTGTGAATTTGTTAGAGGCCAACCTACACTGGTATTTGTGTCTTCAAAACAAAAATCAAATATTAAAACCCTGCTCTTCAGGTCATTTACCTTGAAAATACCTCTGTCAACAGATTTCTATAAAAGAGACCATACAGTGGAAAGGAAAAGAGACTTTTTGGTTAGGTGAAATATTAGCCCACAGTGTTTAGGAAAACACCTTTCACTTGTGAATTCTGAGAAATCAATCACCACCTTTGTACCTCTGGCTTCAAATGTTAAACTCGATCATCAACAACCCTGCCTTCTAGAAAATGGCCCTATTTCACCCTTAGAATCTCTCTGTCAACAACTCTTCACAATGATACAATGTAGTAAAGAGAAAAAGCAGACCTAGGTTGGGTGTAAAATCAGTGCACAGTGGTTTAGAAAACACACTCTTTGCTTGTGAGTTTAAGAGATACACCAACACATCTATACCTCTGTCTCCAATATTAACTTCAATCACTAACAACTCTGCTCTTTAGAAAATGGCCCCTTTCACTTGTGAAGTTTTAAGAAATCAAACACCACCTTTGTACCTCGGTCCTTCAATGTCAAAATTTAACCATCAGCAACCTCTGTCCTTCAATGTACTGTTTATCCTTAGAGTCTCTTTGTCAATCAACTTTTCAAAATGATAATATGGTGAAAAAAGAGGGCAGACCTAGGTTAGATGAAAAATCAATACACAGTGCTTTATGAAGGACACTTTTTCTTGTGAAGTTAAAGGATCAACCATCACCTGAGTACCTCTGCCTCCAATGTTTACATTTAACCACCAACAACTCCGTCTTTCAATATGCTGTTCACCTTTGAAGATCTCTGTTGACAACTCTTCACAATAGTGACACAATACAGTGAAAAAGGGGGGGAGTTTGCTAAAAGGTGTGCTTGTGAGAAAATGCCAACAATCACTCTGTTCTTGAAATCTTTGATGTCAACCAACACACCAAAAATCCTTGCTCAAGGAGGCTTTCAACCATTAAAACCTTACCCTGTATAAGTGTGCCACCCTTCAATAATTTGTATTTCTAGCAAACCATCCTACATATGTCTAGACAGTAAAACACAGGGCTGGGGTAAAATGACAGAGCTTTAGAAGACCATCAAGCTTTAGACAGAGATTGCATGAGTTCTCTCTTTCAAAACAATAAAAATGTCAAAACCCCCTCACTGAGTGCACTTCATTGTTTTAGTAGTGTGGAAATGTTTGGATGATAGTGTGAAAGGTTCCTTATCAGAATTAGGTCTGTATTTCTGCAACGAAAATCTCCTTTTAATCAAAACACTGCTTTTTACAGGAAAACTTCTGCCCTTCGATTGATTTGAAGATGACACAAGCTGACCCTTAATCTCAAAACCCAGTCTTTCTCTGTATGTGTTCTTTGAATAACAATTTAGCCCTTACTTTGGATGTAAAACAACTCTGTTAAAAGTATAAACTCTGTTTCTTCATAACAATTTTCCTCTGCCTTTTAGGTGCCTCCTTTTGGAATTTCAGTCAGCAAAATTTTGAAAACGAGGGGGAATGATGTGAAAATACCTTGAATTTTGGTGAAACACCCGTTTTGGAAGCTGAAGAAATGCTGAAAACCTTCAACACTTGCGTGGCACCCTTTGAAGAAAACACGTCGCGTAAATAGAAAGCTGTCGGGTCGGCCTGTCGGGTGGTCGGGCGGCCTTGTACAGGCGCGTCACGCCAGTGTACAGGCACGTCGCGCCGACAAAGGGCCCTGTGTAAATTTCCGCCCAGGCACGTCGCGCAAAAATCCAGGCACGTCGCGCGGCCTTAACCGGTGCAGAAAAACTTCAATTTGGTCAAAAAACGCTTTGATACTCGGGGGCTGCGAAGTTTGGTTTTGAATTTCGACAATGACCTTCGTACTCCCCTATTCCACTCTTTTATCACACCTTCAACGGCTACTTTCATTGTTTATTTGAAATACATAAATAAAGAACCCATGGCTATCTTTTGAACACAGTGAAGTCTTTCTTTCAAATAGTGGCATTTCCTTGTTTGATAGTTAATGTCTTTATTTGCTTTCTTGATTTCTTTATCACTGCAGGTATTTAAACTTTTCCGGCTCTTATTTGTTCTTGATGATAACTCTGCCTTTCTAAATGATACAAACCTGTGTTTGTTATCAAGCTATTTTAAACAGTGACAGTTCATCAAATTTGCTTTGCCCATTCATGAAGTTATATACCTATTCTTGTAAGAGAGACATTTCAAAACCTCAACTCTATCTCCTGTTTTGACACTTTAGGTGAAATGTTAATAAAAGACAAGTCATTCAAAATCTGTCAAAGGCATTTGAAAGCTGTTTTATCACTTAACAGGAGATCCCCTGTGCCCTTGCAATTAGTTTAACAATCTCTGTTCTTAGGTGATTTACATGTTTCCCTCTGGACTGTAAGTGCCTTCTATTGGCTGTTTCCTTTTATAACATAATTCTCTACTTTCTTGAAAAGCGCCTCTTTGGCATGTGATATTGTTTGTTGCTTGATCCCTTCCCTTAAGGAAACTGCCCCCTTTTGACATCACTGGCATATATAATCATAATGTTCTCAGTCCATCATGATGTGTATTTTGAGAGATATTTTACTATGGGCAATGCATTTTGAAGCATAACCACCACTTTTTACCTATGTAAAAGACCTTTGCTCTCTCCCTTTGCATCTTCCCACTGCATCTTTCTGACTAATCAGTCTTCAACCATGTCCAAGGCTTTAGCCATCTGCTCATATATGGAGGAGGCTCTTCATCAGGTAAGGTATCTGAAGGCTTTTTGACAATTATGTTTGACACAACCTTTCTCTGAATGTGGTGGTAAGTAAACCACTTAAAACACCAATCTTAGCATCTTTACTTGCAAGCATTACTGTGTTTCAGAAGAAACCCTAATCACAGTGACATTGTCTCCCTGCACTGTTCTAAGGGTGACTGAGATATTTATCATTTGGCTTGGTCATCTCATGACAGATTACTTGTTAAATCATCTTTGTGACTTATGGAGGTTAGTGCATTTTGATAAACCAAGAACTTTCTTTCTGCCTGGGTAATGGCATTTGTCAGCATTTACTCTATTTAATCTTGTGGATAAATAGGCTTCTTATGTTTGGAATGTTTTACTGATGACAGGCCTTTCTAAAGTTCAATAATTCTCATGACTTTGAAAGTTTCAGATGATCTCCTTTATCAGACCAGACTCTCTTTCCTAGCATATTCCAAACTCTGTTCCTGTTATGACCATCACTCAAATTCATAAAACCTGGAGACATTG
Organism: Pinus albicaulis; assembly: GCA_034641835.2. Classification (NCBI taxonomy): domain Eukaryota; kingdom Viridiplantae; phylum Streptophyta; class Pinopsida; order Pinales; family Pinaceae; genus Pinus; species Pinus albicaulis. The sequence continues at coordinate 394,656,847 of CM076569.1, read as the reverse complement.
TTCCACTGTTCAATACAAAGCAAACCTGGACCTTTGCAATCTTCCAAGTCAATATTGGCCAGCGCCCTCTGCTTGTGGATGAAGGAGGCGCCCTAACCCTCTGCTTGTAAATGGAGGAGGTTCTGGGCCTTGACAATTTACCAGTTTGCTGAGACAGTGGTATCCCTTTCTTCCTGTGATTTTCATGCTGGAAAGAGCTGTAAAGTCCAGATGAGTAGCTTTCTGTTTTGCAGACATATCTAAAGGCTCAAGTTACATTTAGAAGCAGCTGTTCCTCTAACTGTAAACTCAAACATTTACTCCATGAGATGAAATATATTTCCTGTCTTTGTAGAACCATAGAACACAGTGAAAAACCTACTAGTCAGCTTGAGATTGGGCTTTATGCAGTGCTGAGACCTAGGGAATATGAGTGGCGCGACTTAAGGCTGCTTGTCAATTTCATTTGCAAAGTAAAGGATCAGTCATGGTAGACCTGTAGCAGATGGAGGCTTTTTGGATTTTTGATGATTGCCAAAGGTGAAATGTCCTAAAACGCCACTTCCTAACATAGGGGAGACTATTGAAACAGATGTGGATTTGCTTTTTAAAGCTGATGGGCAGACCAATAAGGCTGAGGTTAGATAGGATTGTGACAAGGAGGTTTTGGTTTTGCCAGGGGTGGACTGAATAGGTAGAAAGGCGAAAAAAGTTTTGGGAGGGTTTTCTGGATGACATATTGACATAAGGAAATCAGTTTCTAGAAAACTCAGCTGAAGATATAGTCATCACTAACATGTAAAAAATACTGATGGCTAACAGTACAATTACTTCGATTTCCCATGATAATAGAGTATGAAGTTCAAAAACTTTCCTTCAAAAATTTTGACAAAAAATCAATTAAAAAAACATCACAAAAGATTTAATTTAAAAAAAAAAACTCATTTTAATTTTTTTTCAAAAACTACATACTTCAATCCAAAACACTTACTTCAAAAAATCCGAGAAAAAATTGTCTTATAAAAATGAAACGAAGCTCAAAATATTTCCTTCGAAGTCCTACAAAAAAATTTCATTTCAAAAGTTAGACAAAAACTCATTTTAAAAATCATTATAAAAGATTTACTTCAACCCAAAACACGTACTCTAAAAAAATGTCACTTCAAAAAATGCCTCCAAAAAATTTCCATTGAAAATTAATTCCAACTTCTTAAAAAATGCCACTTTAAAAAATAATTCAAAAAGCCTCTAAAAAAATATCACTTTAAAAAATACTTCAAAAAATTGTCCAAAAAATGTCCTTTGCATATTAAGCCTAAAAAGAGTCCTTTCGAAATTAAGCTCAAATCCATACCTTAAAAAACAATGAAAATTAAGCCCAAATCCATACTTTCAAAAAAAATGAAGCCCAAAAAACATCTAAAAAATGTATCACATGCCTCCATGAAAATTAAGCCCAAATCCATACTTTCAAAAAAAATGAAGCCCAAAAAACATCCAAAAAATGTATCACATAGTTCCAAGAAATGTCCTTTGAATGTTCCTCCAAGAAAAGTCCTTAAACCCAAAACATTTTTTTGCAAAAAATGTTCTTTGAATGTACCTCCAAGAAAATTCCTTAAGCCCAAAACAATTATTTGCAAAATTAGACCAAGACCTTTGTAAAATCAGACCAAATGTGCGAAAATAATGAATGATTTCGCGGAAATTTATATTGCCGAAAATTGTTTTTTTGGAGGGGCTCTGTGGTATTTTCTGGCTGACAGAAATTCAGGTAAAAGTTCAGTCGAACTATTATAAAAAAATTCGGCTGAACTTTTATGTCATTAGACTTGGTGGGCTGTCGGTGCAAAAAGAAATTCGGCCAAACTTTTTTTAAGAGTTCGCCTGAACTAACGCGTCATTAATTGTGCAAAACCAAGCTCTGAATACATATTTGCAACTTTGGACTGATTAATCTCCATGAAACATTCTGAATTAACTATCGGAACCAAGACAAGCATTTTCAAAATTGAATCTACTTTAAGGAAATATAACTTTTATGGAATTTCATAAATATTTACTAATTTTAATTAATTTTGTAATAAAACGGGTGCAAACAATTTCTGAAAGTCATTATGATTCAGTGAAATCATAATTCTCTATCTTCCAAAATGTATTGTAAAAAAAATTGAAAAAATTATGGTGCATTACATTGGTCCGTCTTCTCTAATGGGTAGTTTTTATATTTTTAGTTTATAACTTATATGTTAAGAAATTTCTTGCGTCGCGAAACATATTCAGAATATGCAGTTTTTTCATATTGGACTAGTTCAAAAAAATCTAGTAATTATGATATGCATCCGCTGGCTTTGTAAATATTATGAAACCGAAGATGACTCTGCCTAGATTGTTGTAATACATTTTGTTTCTGAAAAACACAAATTTTCAAAGAATACAACATTGTGTATTAACATGACTTCTTATGAATCCTTTGATTGTTAAGAAACACACACTCAAAGAAACGCTAAGTTGACATATCAAATGTGTATAAACAAATTCCAAAAAATAAGTAATAGAAAGCTAACAAAATTTCTGACAACTTTTATTTTTATCACAAAATGAAATTGTAAAAAGAAAAATTGTTTTAGTTTGCAGAAAGTTGAAGAACAGAAAAAATGAAAGTTTTTTCTCAAAAAATGGCAAAAAGTGTAACCCAACTTCACATTTTCACCCAGCACCGATGCGATACATTTTAACCATTGCATTGATTAACATAGACAAAATAATAAAAATCATCTAGTGTTAGTTTTTTTAGCATATGGTGTCGTGGAGGGGGCGGTGCGGCCTATTCTTATAAACGCTCCGCGCAAACAAGGGACCACCGTACGGTGCTTTATGTCAACTAGGAGACTTGGTGCATTATATGATGTATGGTGCACCGATTAACACAAAATAAAATTTTTTCCAATGAGTACGTGAGTGGTGTGCTATAATGAAATAGCACACTCATGCCCTATTTTACATATGGCGCACAGATTAAAAAAAATTGTTTTTAATTTTTTTATCAAATAGTATGTGTGCGGTGCGCTAGGATAAGCCCGCTGTAACATCTCTACTTCCAACAATTTTTTTTTTGTATTTATGGAATTCATACTATTCACATACAAAAGACTTACTATGGTTCGTCATATTCTGACGAATATTATCTGCCAACATTTTAGTTGTTGTACTTTTAATCTATTTAGTTGTGAGATTCTCGTTCAATAATTATTGTCACTTATATTGCCATTGATCCTAATTTATATAATGAGGCCTCCTTCCCGATTTGGACATCTACTCTTTTGGACTCCAAATTCAATTTCATAATTCTAGTAAGATTCCATGTCGATGGAATAATCCCATTTTAAATTGAATGGAAAATTGTAGTTTAATAGTTAAGTCCCACACTTAACTATTACTAACCAATTATTTTCCCACTTTAACCACCTCTACGTCTCTCCTTCAACCGTATAAATACTAAGGTAACCTTATTCGAAAGTTATGAATTATCTCTAAATTTTTGAACCATATATATAACTCTTCACAATAGAACTTACCTTTTTATTGGGCATCGTTCTAAGTTATATTCATTACCACATATTTATTAATTCCACACCTTTCAAACTTTATAATTCAACCTTACCTTTATGAAGGCTCAAAGTTACCTTCTATGGAGATTCATTTAGACCCTTTGACACATAGTTATAATTCTATATGGAACCTTAAATCGATTTGGTCTCATATTACACTCTATTCAAACTAATCGATTTTCCATTTACCTTGTTAAGGACTACTTTGAAGATTGACTTTACATGTCGTCAGATTGAACATATACAATCTTATATCGAATCTCACATTGCATTAACCTATGTTAATTAGTTTTATGCTTTCTCCACGTTACCAAAATAAGCCAGGTCATCAGATCTGCAATGATTTTGGCAATTACTCCTATTTTAATGTATTCCCTTCTCCGTATGAATGTACACCCCTTATTTGGATAAGATTTTCCTCAGGATCTTATTTCATTTAATTAACTAAAAACCCTTCACATGGCTCATCCGTTGGTTGTTGGAACCTTTCAATTACGTGGGAAATTCTACAACGTCAGATTTCCTCCACCTGGATGATGAGGATCTCATCGAAAATTGGGGTTTAGGGTTTCATTTTACCCTTTTCGATTTTCGGTGGCTATATTTTGACCCATCGGTCTCAGTTAAGCATTTTCCTCTCTGCTCTGTAATGATTTTTGTTTCACGATGAGGTGAGAGTTCAATCTTCCACAACACCGAGGTTAAGCTCAGAAATCTCGTCTATCTGCTTAGGTAACACGCAATTGTCACTGCTTGTTAATTGCTACGTTCTTAACTTAGTTTAAAACTAATTTTTTCCTCTGTTAAGATTATTTTCATTTACATTTAAATTGATTTAATTTGCCAGGATTACAAATATGCCTTCACCTCTAAACCACGAATTTATTCTCCTAAAGGTTCTGGTTATATGTTGTATGATAGAACGCAACCTTGAACAGAACTTTCTTGCAGAAACACAAGGTTAACTTCTTTCGGTATATGCATAATCTCCTAAAATCGTTTATGTATTCCTTTGTCGATGATGAAATACGATTTCAGTTCTACGTTTGATTGTATTCCAGATGATTTCGATTATTCATTGAATGCCTCGCCTCTTGGTTGGGAATTTCCCTATCATTTGTCTTATCGCCAAATTGATCTTGATTGGTTGCTCATCAATCAACTCAATTTAACTCTTTCAAACCACTTCTCACTAAAGATTAGCCTCTTCAGTTTGAGAGGGCTCTCTCAAAGGGGGTTTATGATTTTGAATAAGGATAATACTAGATGGCTAACTCTATGAATTGTAACTTGGTTTTGTATGATTACAGGTTGAAAAATGAAGCCTTTCTACTATTGGGCTTATGGAGTCAACATCAATACTCTTAGTGACAATAGTTCTTCACATGGAAGCTAAGGCAGATAGAGGTTTTTGTCAAAGATAATTCATACACATAATATAGGAAAACATAATCAGGAAAACATAATCATTTCACCCCTAAATGAAGTTAGAGCATAATATTATGAATTCTGATTAATTAGAGATGAAATCTACTGCAAGTGAGTAAACATAAAGATACATATCAATAACACATAAAAAACCACATGAGAATCTCAGTTCTAGAAGTAGAATGTCACTTTGTATTACTGATAATGGATAAAACATATAAGTAGCAATTTGGTGCAATATTCTCCAACCTCTTGCTCTTTGATGTTTAGTCTATAAATAGACATTATTTACAATGTAGATGATATGCCTGCCTAGCTAGATCTTCGAATTATACTTTGACACCTATCATAACGGAAACCACTAACTTGAAACAGAAAAATGACAGCTATCCTTAAAAGAAAACAAACTCCTAATAGGACTGTATCTCCTATTTATAACATTCGTTTATCCTATCAGTGAAACAGTTACATAATGGTTACATAATTAATGTCACATGCTCAAAGGGAAAATCACCATAATTCACCACCACTTTACATCTTCAAATTACCCCTAGATCTGTGGTATATAATCCTGCTTTTTAGGAATCGATGACCTTCATTTTAAACTCTATTTTGACTGTGAGATGACTGGTATGGTCCACTGACATGCTGGAGGTCTCTAGCTGGTTGATGTGCTGTTGAGGTGCTCAAAATTCTTCAAAAACTCCTCGCTATGAAGACAGGGCTGTTTTAGGCAGTTTCGTAGCGAGTTTTAGTAGTGTATGAAAAAATCATTTTCAATCTATCTCTTTGAATCCTTTGTTGTTCCAACACCTTCATTATACAAAGAAACCTGGCAAAAAGTTGATCTTCCTTCATAAAACTTGACAAAACTGAGTTTTAAGGAAAAAAATCACCTGTAGGAATTTTTGTAGTTTATTTATGGCCTCAAGCCTGAGGTACGCTACGAAACTGTGCAAAAAACCAGAATTTTCTGATTTCAAGTTTGTCTTCAAAAATTGATATCGAGAGTTCAAATTTAGGTTCTTTGTCAGTAATGAACCTCATAAAACATATTCAAACTCCATTTTACTCCTGTGGTGTTTCATCTTCATTCACAATCAATTGGTTGATGGGTTCTTCTATCACTTTCATCTTTAGCCCTTTCTTTTCCAACTCCACCTGAATTAAATACAGTTTCTCCTGAAGATCTTCCACTTGGTCTTTTAATGCTCTCTTTTTAGATTGTAAATGCAAGTTCATCTTCCTAACATGTTTAACCTCCTCTCTTAGTGGTTGAGTCCATTTTATCAACTTTTATATATTGTCCAACGTTTTTGAAACACTTGTGACCTGTTCTTCCCATATTTTCCTCATTTCCTCAAATTGAACCTTCTTAACTCTGTGTTTCTTTGTCTCCAAATTTAAAATTGATATCTCTTTACCTGCTTCCTTCAACTACTCTTTGAGGGTTTCAATTTCAGATTTTTCAATCATTCTCTCTTTTCCCTTTCTTTTCTTGATGACCAATTACTCTTTTGCTGGTGAAGACAAATCTATGATGCTTGGTGGTTGGGAAGCTTCACTAATTTTCTCAGTCTCTTTACTTTCCATCACCTTCCTTACATGTCTATTCATTGGCTTCCCAGGTTCAAAAATGAAACCAACATCACCTCCTGCAAAATATAGTTTTTTAGAAGTGTTACCTTTCTTCAGCTTTGTTCCTCCATCTTCAATGTGTTCAACTTGCACAATGGGTGACTCTTCAACGCCAATTACATGTAGGATATCTTCTAAATTTCCTGTAGCCACTATCCGGCTCCTAGTGACTCTCTTGTTGCCTTGCTTGCTAACTATCTGCTTCTATTTTGTAGATGTTGTTTTACATGTGTCAATCTTCTGCAAAGGTTTTTCTTCCATGCTCACTGGTTCTGGAGGAGATGATCTATTTCTTTCTTCAACTTCCTTTGCCACAGCTAATGATGAAATGTTTCTAGGTTTGGAGGCTTTCTTAGGAGTAATCTCATAACCACTCATGAACAAAAAGGAATTCCAATGTCTATCTAAGCTCCTCAATTCCTCTAACACTAGAAGATTAATTAGACCATGATGAAAAATAGAAGTCTCACTTCCTTCTGTCTTGATTTGAACCTTATCTGACATTCTCCCTAGACTTCTGTATAAATAAAAAGTCAATTCAATTGACCTCTTACCTACAAAATGAAAAATAATTTTGAGATTATAGGAGTAGACCATGTGAAACCTTCCTTCACAAGTGAAATAATTCTGAATGACCATCAAAAACTTTAAATAATTATCCTTCATGAAGCTCCTAGGGATAACATTTGTTAGATCAATTTCACTGTGTTCTTGCTTGATGAACGCTTTGAAATCTTGCATTGTGAATTTGATGTCTTTAAACCACTGTTCTCCTCCTCTAGGGATTCCTGTAGCTGATGAGATGCTCTCGAGTGTCACTGTAAGGTTTATAATTCCAAACTTTGAAGCTGTACCTGTGAAGATGGTGGAAAAATCCTTTGAAACCTGTAAATGAAAGACCTGAAACCTCTGACAGAATTGCAAGTATCCATTTCTCCTAAAAAACTCCACGGCAGTTAGGTCTTCATTGAGTAAATTCATATCCATGGGCTCATACCTGTGGCAATGACCACCTTTGTTTATTTTCCTTCTTGCAGCCATGATGCTTTATAATCTTCACTGCCTCGCTTGCTTGATGGCACCTGCAAAGTTAAAATCTGCCAGCAACCTGCTTGGCTCGATGAAGCAGCTCTCCACGGATCGACTCACATGAAAATATAAAGCACAATATGAAAAAAGGCTAATTGAGGTAAGGTTTAAAGGTTTAACTAATAGCTCAAGCCTCAATCATGACTCATACATGCCCAAAAAGGTAATGCTGACATCAAACACGTCTATGTACCTTTGAATTTATCATAACAGACATGAATGACCTCCACCCTAACTCATCCAATCATAAAATGACACCTCATAAGAATCTGACAAGACAGGTTAAAAAACATATTTTCATAGCAAAATTAGTTAAGCCTCTGACATATTCGATACAAAACTATTAGGTAGTTTTGTAGCGAAAACTGTTGTTTTCTGGTGTAAAACACTACGAAAATTTGAAAAACTGACAGATGCACCCTTTCGATTTTGAATGCATTGGAAATTACAACTGACACCATATGAGGCCTTATTTGACATGAAATAGCATAAATGGAGGTGATCATGAAACTTAGGATAGGCTTAAAAATGTAAAACGTTTCCTACACCACCTTGAAATGGCTTAGGAGACCTTATCTATTTGGTGAGTTGACCTATATGACCCTATCAAGAAATGTTTCACAACTTTATGAGTGATAATAATTTTCATAACTCCTTTTTATTTCTAGTTCGATGTTTATTACAGTTCAATTTTAATCACCATTTAATTTTGATTCCTCAATGTGACTGTCTGTTGGGGTTTTGGTGCAACACAGGTGAAAAAAAGTCGTGGAATTCCTCACGTCCCTTTGTTGAAGCTCCAATGGATTACTCCTTACAAAAATCACCATCTCCTACATGTAATGTTCATTTCTTATTCAGGTTATTTCTCCATTACGATTCTGTGTTTACTGTCTAGGAGAGCTCCATTAACTTGGGCTTTTCCGAGACCACTATAGGGTTATGAATAATTTATTTTCCCTTCACAATTTTTGTTTCAGCATTTTAAATATTATTTAGAAAACACATTCATATTTTCCGTAATATGAATTTGTGTCTTATTATGAATTGAGAAATCTCGATTTCTCCTCCAGAATTATCATAGATCTATATTGTGCCCTTTAGTTCATAATCATATAGCTTATATAATTATAAGGGATTTGTACATTGGTTCTTATTGTTTAAGCCCTTTCGTAGGTATATATTTTTATTAGTTGCATTTTGGTTTATTGCACTGACATAACTAATACCTTTAATTCTCTTTAAATTGTACATAAATTCTACCATTCCACATATGTCCAATTTCTCTCGTTAATCCACTGAGGTTGTAAGGTAAGAAATTACTTGAATTAAATTAATTTCTTTTAGATTAGCGGGTTCCTCATATCCTTCCCTGCAATAACTTAACTTTCTCTTTTTATTACAGATTGGATTTTCCCTATCAGTGAGTAAGGTAGTTATTCCTTGCCCCTTTTAGATGTTATAATCTTTCACTTAAATTTATGTTGATAATTCATACTCCATAATTTAATTTCTTGCTTCTTGTTTTGTGTAGGTAACCCCTGTAGCCTATTGGACTTTTCCTTTTAGGTTGGTCCAGTAACCCACTTGGGGATTTCTATTATGATACCTCTGCATACCTTCCAGATAGATTATACCCTTTGTTATGTATGGGATAGAGTTCCTCAATTGTATAATTAATTGGGAATAGTTTAAATTGGAATTTATATGTATCTAGATTTAAATCCTTGAATTTACATAACTTAGCGATATTTTAATATATTCATTTCTCATGTATTGAAGTTATGTTTTCATTCCATATGTGATACATTTCCTAGAATCTATGTTTTTATTATAGTAATAATTTTCTGTATTCCTCTTTGAAATTATTACAACCTTTTATGTCGCATTTAGAGTATCAAAGTATTCAGTTTCTAGCACAGTAGAGGATTTACTTGAATGTTCGAAATTTGCATTAACTATCAGACATACTTGTTTTCCTTCTGTACTAGTTTATTCACAGAATTTCAGGGTTTGTAAAATAATGATAAGGCACTTATATCATGGCTAGTTAACTCGGATAGTTCACCTAAACTCAGATTTAAACTGACATCAGGGTTTAGACCTTCTGAGAGTTGGTGATATTCAGATAATTATCTATGCAACAATACATATTTATGCTATATTTATTATAGACTATTTTATGAAATGCACATATCTACCACTTCGCAGCTACTTAGAATTTTTAACATTATTTTCATATACATAATATACTCTTGAAAAGATCTAGCTAATTATTCACCACTAATTACTTCACTAGAATAATACAATTACAAGTCAAAATGAATTAAATTGTGCATACCAATTATGGTAGACTAGTTTCCACCCAACCTATGAGCTCTTTCTCCACAACCCCCCCCGAGTAGAGATCAAATCTTCCAGCAGTACACAACCTCTTGTCTACCCAGTAATGGCTTATTTAAGCCTACTTTCCCATTAGATTGTTTCCATGACTATGTCCAGTTAATCAGGATGTTGTTTTCCTCTTTGCCTAAACTTTGCTTTTGTTTCTTGAACAAAAGTACTTTAAAACTAGCTTTTTCCTCTTTCTAGTTTTATTCCAGTTCTTCCCAGTAAATTTCCTCTTTACTAGGGTATCTTTTTAGATTTTTATCTCCAATCTAAAATTCAATATTTAATTTATTTTCTCCAAGGATTTTTGGAGAACTGGGAAAGCCTTGGGAACCTTATCCCTCATGGATTTGGATTCCTGATCTCTAATCATACTCTAGTCTTTGCACAATTAATTCCATTTCCATTTTATTAATTTAAATTAATAAAATATATCCTCAATAAGTGTTTTCCCTTGCGTCCACTTGACCCTTAGAGCTATTGACTACCTAAAATAAAATAATAAAATTAGGGATATTACATATTCCCCCTCTAAAACGGAACAGCGTCCTCAGTGTTACCAATTAGTTTGTTGATTTTTCAAACATGGATGAAGATTCCTCCTTCATCTCATCTTCTTTCTCCCGGCAGTTTCCTTAGAGCACGCGTGCCTTCACCATACCTTTACTTTGCTTACTGCTATACTCTAGAGTTTGATTTCTTCCTGCTTCAGTATAAGAAGTATATCTGGAAGAATTTTTCATTCCTACTTCCACCTGTTTAGAGTTCATACCAATTCATATGAGTAGTATCACCTATCTGTATTGATAATAATTAATCAAGATATACTCTAAACCTTAATAGTTTTCAATAGATTCACTTGGTTGCAAGACTCCTGATGGTTCATAGTAGTATAGTGCCAATTTAACATAACTACTATCATTCAATGTACTTTTGCGAGGCTTTCTCTTCAATTACACCAACTGCCTTTTGAAATTCTCTGTGATTTCTTTTCTCCTCTGTATGTCTTCTCACATTGACTCCATCTAATCGGAGTTTAGCATTTCTTGTTACACTTAGCTTCAAAAAACAAACACCTCTTAATTAGAAGCTTATTAATTTCTATTAAAACCAACTTTGTCATATGTAGTTGTCCCACTTAAGGTTCTGTCCCTTTGTCCAGTTGATACATGCACATCATGTATTTAATATTTTATTGATTCTCTCAATCTGTTCAGCTGTTCACAAACCGTACTCAAGTTCAACTTGATACACTTTTTTTTCTTTTGTAACACAGTTTTCAAAGTCCACTTGAAATTTACCTTGTCAATTTTGTCAGTTATCATCAATCTTGGAACTTCATATTAGTTCACAATTTATGTCTTGGACGCGTTGACTACTTTTATTAGTGTCTGGTTCTAGGCCAACCAATTTCTAAAATTTATTGAAACAACTTCCTACTTCCATGCCAGAATAGGGATAGTATCCAAAAATTCTATCGGATACTTATGTTTCATTATTACTTAGTAACATTTTTTACTAGAAAATCTACTACTCATTTCCCATACTAGGCCAAAACATGTTTTGGTTAAATCTTGAATTCAAGTTCAATCACAAGTATGTCCCGTCTAAGGACATTTTTGATATTTCTCTAAAATTTTTGTTTTAATGATATCACATGATTAATGTACAATCTCTTTTTGCAATTATCAGTCCCTCCTTATTTGGAATATATACTGATATCTCCGTATTTTGCCAATTTTTTTTTACTGTCAGATTCATTTCCACTTGTATCAATCTTTCAAAGTCAGAGTTTGCAATACTCCAATATTATTCAAATTTTGAGGAGAATTCTCCTTTAAAACATATAAATTCTTATTTTCTTTTCCTTTTTCATGTTTTATTTTTATTTCAAACTCATTAAGGAAAGGAAAACACCTAGTTTGCTTAGCATTTTTCATGTTGTTGAAAAATTAATGCTTTAGAATTATGTGTTCTGGGATCAAAACCCCTTCTTACCTCATAGATAATGTCTCCACTTCCTGAAGCATGCATTTCAGCAACAAACTCTAAGGCACACCCAGTGTAATTCTATTCATTTATCTGAATTTTTTCTTGACTCATATGCTATGACTAAGTTTTTCTTGTAATAATACTACTTCTAATCCTTCTTCCCAAGCCTCTGTACCTCTAAAATTTCTTGGATTTGGTGACAACCTATCCTTGAATCAATTTATGAAAAGACAAGTGTTTCTCTCATTTAATCAATTTATGAACAACATCGTGTTCTTCATGGAAGCTCCCTTGGCTGGATATATCAGCTGTCCAGCAACTTTTGTAGTTGAAATTTTAATTATTTTTTTTCAACTATAAGGTATTCATTCTATGTGTTATTCTATGGCATGTGTAACTCCAGTTATGAGGTAGTTGAGATATTATTCATGAAACCACCTCCTTAATTTCTTTGATACTGTTAACTTTTCTAGGGTTTTTTTCTCTGTTTGTTGTCCCAATTTTTGTACTTGTACAACATGTACTTGACATCCTTTCCTTGTTGTTCTTTTTAACTACATCTTTGAATTTTGTCTGATGGGCATTAGTCTAGTTTTTATGTTCATTTCCAATGGTTTTCCTTCACCATATATATACTGAGCTGTTTTTTCTGACCCATTTTTTCCTATTAATACCTCATAGGAATCTAAAAGTAAAACATTTAAATTTAACTCAGTCGTTTATACCCATTTAATTTACAGCAATCTTGGGTAACCTATGTGTCACTTTTCTTTTAGTAGCTTGTTGAAATTTTTTCTTTCTGATGTTAATTTTTACCTAAAATCATCAAACATAAACATGTTGTTTAGCAAGCATACCTTTTCTTTTTCAAATGTCTCCAGCCTCTTCTTTCCTACAAATAGATTTTATACTTCTTATAGAATGTCTAAAATTTTCAATCTGTTCAATATTTCACTACACTTTTCTGTAGTTGAAAGATGTTTTTGCATGTCTTCTTTCCCATGGTTACTATTATAACCATGGTTCTCTGCATTTTTGTTGACAATTTTTCAAATATTTGTAACTCTCTTGGTCAAATTCTATTTCTAGAAGTATTAAATCAACGATAATTGGTTCAAAATTCCTACCTCCCATTTTATTATCATTACGTCTATCCTTCAAGTATATACTTGAACTTTGAGGGAGATTCTTCTCAATTAGTGGTCCTTCTACTTCACACTTTTATCACTCTTGTTTCTACCTAACACAGTTAGCTTTATCCTGTAATTGGTAGATTTCAGATTATTATTTTTTTCTAAATTCAGGAGCCAGAATTCCTCATACTTCTCCTTCTAGATAGTAGGTAGGTAGTTTAAAAATAATTGTACATTTTCCTTCTCTTCTATTATATAAGGTACATAGCGAAGTAGGTTGGAAATTTTGGTAAAAAACTCAACAATGGTAAGTTTTCCAAATCTAAGCTCATGAAACTCTTTGGCTTTGTCATCATAGTATCTTTCATTCATATATCTAGATTTAAATTTTATTTGGAAATCTTCCCCAAGTGACAGTTTTCTCATCTATTACATGCACCATTTTGGTTTCCCCCCACCAAAAGGTAGCCTTATCTTGTAATTGGTAAATAACCAACCTGGCTTTCAAATTACTTCCATACTCATAAACTTGGAAGTATTTTACCATGTTTAGAAGCCAAGCTTCTGCATCCTCCTCCTTCTCTCTATCATAAGAGAGAGGTTTGATTTTTTGGAATTCTCCTTGAAATTCCTTTTTCCTTCTAGACTTCTGTCTAAAGGCTTCATCATCCTCAGACTCTTCTAAGTGGCTTTCAGTTCCCTTTCTCTTCTTCGCATAACTTTCACCTTCGTGACTATTCCCGGAGGTCAATTCTTTGATTAACCTTTCTTGCTCTTCGTTGGCTAGTGAAAATATTTCATTGTGGGTTTTCAGTTGAATGATTTCTCTTTGCATCTAATTTATCATGGGCAAGAATGGAGAATTAGGATCTGGTGGATTTTCTGCACCACCCTAATCCACATACAACTCATCCCCTTCACTCATGGTTTCAGCTATATGGTTCTGCACTAATTCACTATACGCATAAATAAACATTAATCTATAATTAGTTTAAACAAAACAATTTATGGTAACAACATTTTTCTCTGGTGTGAGCACACATTTAGGCCTAGTGTTTTAACATGGGCTCTAATACCATTTGTAACATCTCTACTTCCAACAATTTTTTTTTCTATTTATGGAATTCATACTATTCACATACAATAGACTTACTATGGTTTGTCACATTCTGACAATTATCTGCCAACATTTTAGTTGTTGTACTTTTAATCTATTTAGTTGTCAGATGCTCATTCAATAATTATTGTCACTTATAACTCCTTTGATCCTGATTTATATAATGAGGCCTCCTTCCCGATTTGGACATCTACTCTTTGGGACTCCAAATCCAATTTCATAATTCCACTAAGACTCCATGTCGATGGAATAATCCCATTTTAAATTGAATGGAAAATTGTAGCTTAATAGTTAAGTCCCACACTTAACTATTACTAACCAATTATTTTCTCACTTTAGCCACCTCTACATCTCTCCCCCAACCATATAAATACTAAGGTAACCTTATTCGAAAGTTATGAATTATCTCTAACATTTTGAACCATATGTATAACTCTTCACAATAGAACTTACCTTTTTATTGGGCATCATTCTAAGTTATATTCATTACCACATATTTATTAATTCCACACCTTTCAAACTTTATAATTCAACCTTACCTTTACGAAGGCTCTAAGTTACCCTTTATGGAGATTTCATTTAGAGCCTTTGACACATAGTTATAATTCTATATGGAACCTTGATTCGATTTGGTCTTATATTACACTCTATTCAAACTAATCGATTTGTCATTTACCTTGTTAAAGGTCTACTTTGAAGATTGACTTTACATGTCGTCATATTGAACATATACAAACTTATATCGAATCTCATGTTGCATTAACCTATGTTAATTAGTTTTATGCTTTCTCCACGTTACCAAAATGAGCCAGGTCATCAGATATTCAACGATTTTGGAAATTACTCATGTTTTAATGCATTCCCTTCTCTGTATGAACGTACACCCCATATCTGGATCATATTTTCCTAGGGATCTTATTTCATTTAATTAATTGTACACCATTCACATGGCTCATCCGTTGGTTGATGAAACCTTTCAACTATGCGGGAAATTCTACAACATCGGATTTCCTCCACCTGGATGGTGAGGATCTCATCGAAAATTGGGGTTTAGGGTTTAATTTTACCCTTTTCAATTTTCAGTGGCTATATTTTGCCCCATCGGCCTCTGTTAAGCATTTTCCTCTCTACTCTGTAATGATTTTTGTTTCACGATAATGTGAGAGTTCAGTCTTCCACAACGCTGAGGTTAGGCTCGGAAATCGCGTCTATCTGCTCAGGTAATATGCAATTGTCACCACTTGTTAATTGCTACATTCTTAACTTAGTTTATAGCTCTTTGATTCCTCTGTTTAGTTTATTTTCGTTTACATTTACATTGATTTAATTTGCCAGGATTATAGAGATGCCTTCACCTCTAAAACATGACTTCCTTTTCCTAAAGGTTTTGGTTATACGTTGTATGACAGAACACAACCATGAGCAGAAATTTCTTGCGGCAACACAACGTTAACCACTTTCGGTATGTGCATAATCTCCAAAACTCGTTTATGTATTCCTTTGTCGATGATGAAATACGATTTCAGTTCTGCATTTGATTGTATTCCATATGATTTCGATTATTCATTGAATGTCTTGCCTCTTGGTTGGGAATTTCCCTATCGTTTGCATAACTCTTTTTTATTTCTGGTTCGATGTTTATTACAGTTTAATTTTTATCACCGTTTAATTTTGGTTCCTCAATGTGACTGTCTGTCAGGGTTTTGGTGCAACGTAGGTGAACAAAAGTTGTGGAATTCCTCACATCACTTTGTTGAAGCTCTAATGTTCTCCTTACGGAAATCACCATCTCCTACAGGTAACATTCATTTCTTATTCAGGTTATTTCTCCATTACACTTCTACATTTACTATCTGCGCAAGGTCCATTAACCTGGGCTTTTCCGAGACCACTACAGGGTTATGAATAATTTGGTTGCCCTTCATAATTTTTTTTTCAGCGTTTTAAAGATTATTTAGAAAACACATTCATGTTTTCCGTATTACGAATTTCCATCTTATTCTGAACTGAGAAATCTCGATTTCTCCTTTAGAATTCTCATAGACCTATAATGTGCCGTTTAACTCATAATCATATAGCTTATATAATTATAAGAGATTTATACAATGGTTCTCATTGTTTAAGCCCTTTCGTAGGTACGTATTTTTATTGGTTGCATTTTAATTCATTGCACTAACAGAACTAATACCTTTAATTCTCTTTAAATTGTATAGAAATTCTACCATTCCACATATGTCCAATTTCTCTTGTTAATCCAATGAGGTTGTAAGGTGAGAAATTACTTGAATGAAATTAATTTCTTTCAGATTAGGGGGTTCCTCATATCCTTCCCTATAATAACTTAACTTTCTCTTTTTATTACATATTGGATTTTCCCCATCAGTGAGTAAGGTAATTATTCCTTGCCCCTTTTAGATGTTATAATATTTCACTTAAATGTATGTTTATAATTCATACTCCAGAATTTAATTTCTTGCTTCTTGCTTTGTGCAGGTAACCCCTACAACCTATTTGGCTTGACTACTTTTCATGTCCAGTCATAACTTGGACTTTTCCTTTTCAGGTTGGTCCAGTAATTCACTTGGGGATTTCTGTTATGATACCTCTGCATACCTTCCAGAGAGATTATACTATTTTTAATGTATGGGACAAAGTTCCCCAATTATATAATTAATTGGGCATAGTTTAAATTGGACTTTATATGTATCTGGATTTAAATCCTTGAATTTACATAACTTGGTAATATTTTAATATATTCATTTCTCCTGTATTGAAGTTATGTTTTCATTCCATATGTCATACATTTCCTAGAATCTGTGTTTTTATTCTAGTAATAATTTTTTGTATTCCTCTTTGAAATTGTTACAACCTTTTATGTCTCATTTAGAGTATCAAAGTATTCAGTTTCTAGCATAGTAGAGGATTTACTTGAATGTTCTAAATTTACATTAACTGTCAAACATACTAGTTTTCCTTCTGTACTAGTTTATTCACAGAATTTCATGATTTGTAAAATAATGCTAAGGAACTTACATCATGAATAATTACTTTTGATAGTTCACCTAACCTCATATTCAAACCGACATCAGGGTTTATGCCTTCTGAGAGGTGGTGATATTCAGATAATTATCTGTGCAGCAATACATATTTATGATATATTTATTATAGACGATTTTGTGAAATGCACATATCTACCACTTCACAGACACTTATAATTTTTAACATTATTTTCATATACAAAATATACTCTTGAAAAAATCTAGCTAATTCTTCACCACTAATTACTTCACTATAATAATACAATTACAATTCAAAATGAATTAAATTATGCATACCAATTATGGTAGACCAGTTTCCACCCAACCTATGAGCTCTTTCTCCACAACTCCCCCTAAGCATAGATCAAATCTTACAGGAATAGACAACCTCTTGTCTACCCAGTAATGGCTTATTTATGCCTTCTTTCCCAACAGCTTGTTTCCATAACTACATCTAGTTAATCAGAATTTTGTTTTCCTTTTTGCCTAGGCTTTCCTTTTGTTTCTTCCACAAAAGTACTTTAAAACTAGATTTTTCCTCTTTCTAGTTTTATTCCACCTCTTCCTAGTAACTTTCCCCTTTACTGGGGTATCTTTTTAGATTTTTATCTCTGATCTAAAATTCAATATTTAATTTATTTTATACAAGGATTTTTGGAGAACTGGGAATGTATTGGGAACCTTATCCATCCTCATGGATTTGGATTCCTCATCTCTAATCATACTCTAGTCTTTGCACAATTAATTCGATTTTCATTTTATTAATTTCAATTAATAAAATATATCCACAATAAGTATTTTCCCTTGGGTCCACTTGACCCTTAGAGATTTTGACTACCTAAAATAAAAGCAGAAAATTAGGGATATTACACCAACGCACCGGTTCGCAAGGTTACGCAGGGTGCACCGATTAAAAAAATTCTATTTTTTTTAATTCACGCAAGGGCCGACATGGATTGGGATCCAAATATGCAAGTCGTCATGTGTGTTGGATGTCATAGGCCTATACATATAGCAATACAGACCCTATAAATCTAAAATGAAAAGCTCTAATTCTGAAATCACAGAAACAAGAAGAAGAAAGGGCATAAACAAAAATAATGTAGGGTTTAGGGTAAAAATGGATTTTTTGTTTGTTTTTTATTTGTTTGTTTCTGAAAATGAACAAAAAATTGAAATTTTTTACTTACTGCATAAAACATACTACAAAAAATGTAAAAAAAATAATAATATTTAATCACAAGATCGTTTCAAATTCTATGCTACAGGGTTTGAATCACCAGATGTTTGGAATTTTGATTGTCTGAATAGTTCCGTTCAAAAGTATTTTGCTACTCCACAGTGCTCTTGTGCTCTCTTGCTCTAGGTATGTCTCGTGCAAATCTCTGGTTGAAAATTTTTGCAAAAATAGTGAAATAATGAAAAGTGTTTAGTATTTAAAGATTTTTTTTATGAAAATAGATTTTCGAAAATATTTTTCTGCCCATTTTTCAATTTACCGTTTGTTTTCACTTTAAAAAAATGAAGTTGTGTTTTTTTTTTATTTGCGGCTTTTCTTCATTGGTGCATCAATTAATAACACCGCACTGGTGCGTCAATTAATAACACGGCACCGATGCATAGTAACTAAAACAACACCGGTGCAGTTATCTGTACATAAGCACTGATAACAATAAGTCCATTTTTAAGGCACCGAAATTACATTTAGGTGTGTGCACTAAAATTTATTGTTTCTTTTGCTGAAATGCGGGGAGATAATATCATAATTATATCGAATGGACAATTCTTCAAAATCCAGCTTGTTCCATAATATTTCTCAAAGTCCATCGCAGAGTTCTCCCTATCCATCTTGAGACGTAATATTTAATTCATATTTTATTTATATTTTAATTATCTAATTCAATTTATGTTTTTTATCCATGTCAATTAGCTTAATAAAATTTATAATGTATACAAATTTACATGTTCAAGCAGATTCAGAATAGAGTTCAGATGCAAAAAATAATCAAACAACTCCAAAACTTCGGAAGCTCTTATCAGGAGAAGCATACCACAAGACACATTTGGTAGATAAAAATGTACAACTGCTTCACCTTGCCAATTGTAACAATGTTGCATCTTCTAGCCACAATCCTGGGAAAATGATGGTAATAATAATTGTTTCGTATATTAATGTAATTATTTCAAATTCAAGAAAATTAATCATGCATTGTCAATGTTCTTACTAATTGATATCATAGATTTTGTATTAATCATGTTCAAATATATTTTTTGAAATTATGAGGATTCTAGTGATGATGAGTGACCTACCTACTGTCTTTCGTTGCACACCACGACAATGTAAAATCAAGAGAAGTCTCAATTAAGAGAAAAAATCAGAGAGAAACGATACCAAGAATGGTTGAATCAACCACCCATTCAATTCTCGCTACATCCAGATTCACTAATTAGGAATGACTACAACAATAGTAGTTCTTCACAAGCTGGAAATGGAGGCAATCAAATAGAAGTTGGTATGGATGATTACTTAAGGGATACAACTTCCAAGGAGACAATGTTTTTAGATGCATTCCAAAACGATGATCAGCTAGGGGATGATGCTCATATCGCTGACACATTTTTCAAAAGCCTGAAATTTGCTTCCACCACCCCTCTCTCTAGACCTGGCGGTCAGTCAAAGTCTACCTAGTTGGGGACAATGATGTTACTGTACAACTTGAAAACAAATTTTGGCTTGTCGAATGCATGTTTCTCGGAAATTTTAAGGTAAGTTACCATAAAGTCCTCCCTTATATAAATTTGAGAAATATAATCACACAATTAACATTAAAAATGGTCAATTTTATGAACGTTAATAATTATATCGGTATTAATGTGCATTTAATATTTTCCATGATCACCAACTATAGGTTATTAAAATATAAGGTTCTTTTGAGTGATAATGTCTTGCCCGGTAGCCGCAAAGAGGCAAAGAAATTGTTGAAAATGTTGGGTGTTGAGTACATATCATATCATGCATGTCCAAATGATTGTATTCTATATAGAGGAGAATATGCAGACAAAGGGATATGTCTGAAATGTGGGTATGATAGGTATGATAAATCAAAAAATAAGGGTAAATCAGGTGGTCCTCCTTTTAATATATTGAGGCACTTGCCTATAATCCCAAGGATTCAAAGGCTCTTTCGTTGCAAAGAATTAGCTATGTTGCAGGGATGGCATGCCTCACACAGAAGTGAGTTGGGAGTTATGTGAATCCCAACCGATTCAATAGCCATGAAGCATATAGAGGATACATGGCTCGAAAAATTCAAGGTTGAAGTACAAAGTCTATGACTCAGCATAGCCATGGATGGCGTCAACCCATATTCCCTCCTGAACACCAACTATTATGTTTGGCCTGTAGTAGCGATTAATAACAATATCCCCCCATGGTTGTCTGTGAAGAATGAACATCTTACGTTGGCTCTCATAGTCCCTGGTAGAAGACAAGTGAAGAATATGGATGTCTACTTACAACCACTAGTAGTTGAATTGAAGGAATTATGGGATGGGATAAATGTATACGATGTATCAAGACCCATGGCAGTAGAGAGGATTTTTACATTGTATGGCATATGTTCTTACATGACACATGATTATCCATTCTTAAGATTTTTCTCTTGTAAATTACATGTTTATTGATTTGTTTATATAAGTAACAATATTCTTTCACATATTAGTTATTTAATTCATTACAATTGTTTTGATCTTCATGATATTCTTAAATGTGCCATGCATATAAATTGTATAAAATAATCTCGCAGGTCTTGTAACAAAAGGGTATTTTGGATGTAAATGTTGTGGACCTTCTTTGAAAGTTTGATGGTCCAAGGACCTATGAAATCTAGTGTATGATTTCTCCAGGGTATTCCTCCCAGAAGAACACCCTTACAGAAGAGAAGCATCCGCTTTCAATGGTAAACAAGAGAGAACCCAAAGGCCTCCAATAATGACACTAGCTGAATGGCTTAGAGCATATGAGAGAGAGAAGGAGAAGGAGTTCATAGAAATGTTCAATTCAAATGGGAACCTATGTTCGATGATCCAAAATTCTTCGACACCTATGTTGAGAAATTGTCCATTGGGATGAAAAGGAAATCTATCTCTTATAACCTCCCATATTGGGAGCATCTTAAGATGACTCGCTTATTAGATCCCATGCATATATTTAAAAATGTTTCATCTTCTTTATGGAGGCAAATATAATCGAAACAAAGTGACACATTAGTTGTTACGAAAGATCTTATTACTTCAAAAACTAAAAAGAAACATTGACCAAGACGATTAGAAATTACATGATCAGAGGCAAGCGTTGGTCCCTATAATTCATGGTATTTAAAAGAAGGTGACGTCCTATGGATTTTTAAAAAAGATGATATTTCTTTGGAAAAGGAAGTTATAATGGGTGTGAGGGTGCCATCTTCATATGGGTCTTCACTACGACGCTGCTTCATCGTGGATGACCATTTGTCGGGTTTGAAATTGCATGACCAATTGAATCTTCGAAGAGTACGTATAATGTCAAAAGCATGATTTTATTATTTTTTATATTAATAAATTTTATCCCATGCAGGGATCATAAAACATAACTAATTTTGTATATTATTGCACGTGTTTATAACTTTCCAATGTCATTATCCTTTGTTCTTGTGTGGGTGTGTAAAAAATGAATTCCCTCAAGATCTATGATGTGCCATATCTAAATTATCTGCATTTGTGTATTGGATCACATCAAAAGAGATTCATGTGGCTAGCATTCCATGGTGGCATCAAGAGATAGTTGAGATTGTTTGTATGTTTGAGAAGGAACTTCCAACGAGTTTCATGGACTTGCAGGTTCATCTTCTAATCCACCTAGTAGATGATGTTGAATTAGTTGGGGTGGTTTCTGTCGTTGGATGTTCTTCTTAGAGAGGTACATGAAGAAATTGAAAGGTTTTGTTTGACAAAGGGCAAAACCCGAGGGGTACATATTGTATGAGTCTTTCTAGTATGTCATTGAGTACATCAAGCAGATCGAAAACAGACCAAGTGCGATGATTTGGGACGATGAAAAGGATGAATACAAGAGAGAAGGGGAGTTGCTCCTAACGAATGGAAAAAAGCGGTGATAAAGAGTAAGTGACTTATAATTTTTCAAATTTACACAAAGTAAATATTCATGTTGAACTTCGATATAATGTATATTTTGATCTCTATGTACTATATAATGTCATTTTGACTTCATCAACGAATGCAAAAATCGAAGCAATCAATAAATTTTGTCTTTACAATTCCGAAGCGACACAACTATGGGTCGCATATTATGAACAAAAGAGGATGAAATGGGATAGTGAAGAAAGAATTCAGATAGTTGAATGGTAGAAGTGTGCCTTATCCCAATTATTTAAAAGAAATCATGCCAAAATATGCCCCAACAGTTGGGTTTCTGACTAAGTTAGAGAGAAATACGATGCAACCAGTCATTACCCGTGTGCTAAAGAGGATGCGATAAACGTAGGGATTGGGTGTAGCAATTCGGTAATAATCTATGTAATTTATATGTACATTTGAAACTTAATAATGCACCTTTAAAATGTAATTATATCTATATTTCATATTTTAACTGTTGAGTTATTATAAGACACATGACACTATGATTTTCTAATTTTTTTATAGGTGCATTTGTTCCCATCTATGTGGGCATATGGACACCATTTTCACACAGAAAATGCCGATGATGGACACATCACACAAGATTGTGGAGTGGAAATCAAGTTCGATCAATCTAGTCGATCTAGCCACCGTGATCAAAACCTAGTACGAGGGACGCTAGGTTACGTCGAAAAGATACAAGAGATCATTGAACTGGACTTATCTGCTTTCCGATGTGTTATTTTTAGGTGCAAGTGGTGGGAAACCTTTGATCAGAATAATGTAAAGGAATATTGTGATAGTACACTGATATGTATCAACTCTAGAAAGATGTGGGATGAAGCTAAGGAACCCTATGTTTTCCCCAAACACTGCAAACAGGTTTTTTTTTACCCAGATGTGTTGGATAGGGATTGGTGGTTCGTATTGAGACATGACCCTAGATCAAAACATATTTTTGAGAACAATAGTTTTATCATGCCATGTGAGCTGGAAGATAATGAGGGTGATCATGAGAACCAAGAATGATATGGTACATGTGTTATTTTGTCAATATTTATACTTTTTAAGATGGGTTTTTATAAAGAAGGGGACTTAACTACCATATAAATTATAAGACTCTTTTTTTCGAAACATTATAATATGTATTTTGAATTAATTGGTAATTTGCATTGTGTAAATGTTAAAATCAATATTTCACTTGATAATTTGCAATTATGTTGATCTAAAAAACAATGGCGTACTGTATAAAGTTTTTTTTTTTGTATGTAAGATCATAATAAAATAATGATAATTCTAAAGTACATGAATTTATTTGCATTATTTTCTAAACTTTATTATGTTACAAAAATTCATATTATTCTAGATTTATTATTTTACAATTATTTAAAATTTTACAATTTTACAAATTTTAATAAAATCATTTCACATTAATACAATTACAATTTTACAAATATTTTACATACAATTACAATTAAAATTACAATTACAATTACAATTTTATAATTTTTTATATATACAATTACAACTACAATCATTTCACAATAAATTAAATACTACAATTACAATAAAACTTTTACATACAATTACAATTAAAATTACAATTACAAATACAATTACAATTTTAGAATTTTACATACAATTAGAATTACAATTACAATTTAACATATATACAATTACAATTACAATCATTTCACAATAAATTAAATATTACAATTACAATTAAAATTTTACAAATATTTTACATACAATTACAATTAAAATTACAATTACAAATATAAATACAATTTTACAATTTTACATATAGTTAAAATTAAAATTTCAATTACAATCATGACATAATATTTAATAAATATCATGATCATTTAATATTAAATTAAATAAACATCACGATCATGATAACCATTGTACAAACATCATATTCGACTAAAAAACACATTCAAATTTGCTAACATCATCTAATCATCATGATCATGATCATCTAACAAAACATAGTTAGCATTGTATAACATCATCACAGCACAAACATCAAATATACATCTCATGTCAAATAACTGCTATCACAGACACATCTATTTGCAAGCTGCACATTAAATGAACATATCTAACATGACTTAACAGTATACACATCATGATGATCACCAACATGTAAATTAAGTACAACTGCAATATTAACATAAAATACATGGACCATATATATATAACTATATAATGTCAAAAATATACAACTGTAATATAAATGTCAAATATCAGCTGGTGGTACATCATCAATAGTAGTACTAGTCGAGGCCTACTCAGTCAATGGTGCATTGATTGAGCAAGCCTCAACAAGCTCAGATACATGCCAATCATCATGTGCCTGGTGATCAGGTACCGGTGCACAGAGGTGTCACTCAATTAACCTATGACATAGCACGTGCGTTCGTGGCATACTAAACAATACCCTTAATTTGACTACATATTGGAAAATACCTCTAAAAATCACTTTATTTAACCCCCTACCAATACTAACCCATTATATTTTCCCAATTTAAAAAACCCCTACTTTCACTAGATATTGTAGGTATCCATTTTTTCATTAAAATTTTCTATACCCCTTTATATTTATATCCTTAACATAATGACATGATGCCTCTCTTATGACTCCACATGCATTCTACAATTCACCTTTCTTCTTGTGATATACATAGGAGATGCATATTAGTATTCCCACAATGTGATTAGTAAATCCACACTCAAGCACATCTCACTATGATTTGTGGCATTTAATGGTCTAAGGCATACAAACATCAACAATGTTTTAGGAAGATTGATTATGTGCATGTATATTAAATGACATATAAATTGATCAATCTTTATGAATATGTTTGCACCAAATAAGGTGTTCAATCACAAGTATAGACCCTCTAGATGCAAGACCACTATCTACAACCAATGTTAGGGCCCCAAATCTCAAATCCATATAAAGCAATGGTTTATATCCCCATCACTCAATTAATAATTCAATCGCTATCTCTCAAGCAAGGGAAATTACTACAACCTATTTGGGTCTTTGGAGAGGAATAAAGAGAGCAACCTCCTTGTGTGTTATTGCAATGCATATCTAAGAATCTTGCTATACTTGTGCATTCATGGTGAATTCTAATGGACATGAACAACCACCCTTATTTATAAGTAACAACATTTCTTTTTGTAGTATTTACAAATTACAAGCAATAGACGAGCAATTTTCTATTTTTTTGGCAAATGTTGTATATACAGACTATGGTATAGGAACACTAAACTAGATGAATATTGCCTAGTCTCTACAATGATGTGATGTGATCCTTTGTAAATTCTCAATAAGATAAGTCGTTTATTTTATTTAAAAGAAATATAAAGGATATGTAGATTTTTTACTTAGAATTTTAACAATACCATTATTTGTTTTAGAATATTTGAGAATGGTTCCAAACTCATCAAATGTCAGTTGGAGGAAAATAATTTCATATCGCATTCAAAATTCATCGAACTTAATAGTTTTCATGATTTCAAGATCAATGGGATTGCGACATTTCATTAGATTATATCACGTATGACAGTAAGTGACTGTCATTTAATCAAGAGAACCGAGTCCTATATGCAGCCCAATTTTGGTGGTGTTGATTGTTGAACTCCTTTGTCATGGCCTTAGCAAAAATGTACCCTTCACTAAAACCAAAATCATTGATCAGGCATGTTAATCTTTTTCTACCATTTTTTAAGGTTTGGATTAGACAGTTTGATCAAAATTGGCCCTTGGGTGGTGTCAACTTGTCTATAGAGAAACAAGGTCTAGGAAAAGGCTAGACAAGAGAAAAATGAAGAATGATACTAGCGATGAGGAACTCGACGTAAGTGATGGTGGAACATTGTTTGTCAAGCAATGGTGTAACAAGCATGACGGTGCTACCCCATAGCTACAACATTTGGAAACATGGGTGCTTTCATAATTGGTGAAAACTTCCTCTATAGAGAAGTGTTTAGCAACTAGATCAGTTTACTGTTTCGGACTTTTTGGTCTTCATATTTCAGTGTGTAGGTATCCTATTTTGTAAACATAGCTATTTTGTCATTTTATTGATGACGGTTTCTAGATAGCCTATTTCATTCCATAAGTTAATGGTCTAATTTCTATTATATGACTTTAAAAATTGTATATTTGTTCGGAATTTATAGAATCTAGTTTCTAGATAGCCAATGCTCAAATAATTAATCATTAATGTACTACCTATGCCATTTCTCTCTTGATTAATGTAAAAATATGCGCAAAATTGTTCTAGCTTATAGCATATAGAGTGCCAAACAAATATCTCATAGGGTCGTATGTGGAACAAAATACCTCATAAGGAGTAGGAAGACTCCAAAGAACAATATGAGTACAGTGTAAATAAATTTTCTTGAAATAGAAACCGCAATCCTCCAATTACATTTTGAGTTCTTTGAAGAAAGTGAGGAAGTTTTTGATCCTCTTGAAAACCTGTGTCTCCATGTTCATCAAATCAGTTGCAATATTCATTGAGGGAGTCTCATTAGATTGGAAAAAAATTATTAAACATATCTCCTGCCTCCATGAGAGATCCCAATTTCTAAATATGGAATTGCAACACATTCAACACCAACCTCCATGGGAGATCCCAATTTCTAAATATGGAATTGCAACACATTCAACACTAGCCTCCATTAGAGATCCCAATTTCTAAATATGGAATTGCAACACACTCAACACATAGATGCCAATTAGATCTTGGGCTTCATAAACATTGTTCAACTATTCCTTCATGTTCTCATCATCTTTGGGTTCATTCTTAGGCCACAATTCTGGAGCACATCCTCTATTCTGCTACTACTTTCACCTTTGAGAATGGAGCTAGGGTTTATGGGCCCCATGACAAATCTGGGCAAAAAGTGCTAGTGAAGAGCAAGGGTCAAATGGGCACACAAGGCCACTGGGCTTTGGATTGACAGTGAATGGGTGTTACGTTAACGCACTCCATGCGAAAAATTCACTGGCTCAAATTCCCCCAGAGTGTTTATCCCACCCACTAAAAATAAAATAAATAAAAAAGTGGGCACACAAGGTGTAGGGATCCTGTGAGAACAATAAAAAAATGATCTTTTGTTACTTGGAAAAATACCACTCCCCTTCCTTCCCTCACTCAAGAGAAAAAACAAGTCAAAATTTTATTGATTATACAATAGAAAATAAATAATCCCCACTCAAACAAATACCAGATATAGAACTCAAAACCTAAAATGATTTGATAGATGAGGCAGCTAGGAAAACACAGACCTGCTATAGAAACATGCCACACTAAATAAAAAAACATTGCGCAGTAATAACCATGCTGACTAAAAATTACACATTTCATACTGTTATATTCACATATCTGCATTAAGCGCGGGCTCAAATATTTCCCCAGCCTATCGAAATTGGCTGCAATTTCTTGCTGTAAAAAAGACAACAGCAGTTGGTGGCTTCTTAGAATGACAATAATACTACTCCCATATGTTACCCCAAGTTGTCATCCTTGGATTGGGTTCTTCCACTTAGACGCTAGTTTAGGTAATAATAGTGTTAATGCCATGGCCCATTACTGTTTCTTAACAAATGTTAGCATAATTGAGATAATGTGTGGTTCTTGTAATGGAAGTAAATTTATGTGTGTTGTTAATTTATATCGTTGCATTGATTCCACCTTAGTATGAAATTATTTTTCTTTTCATATTTCCATCCAATTTTGTGCATTGTTGCTGGATCATGTTCTGAATCCTGATGGAATGAAAAAAAAATTGAATTTGATTCCCGAGAACCAAGGAAAGTGAGTTTTGGCACATGAAAAAATCAATTCATATAGGTGTTTCATTTACCATTGAACCCATACACTTGAACCTATATCTTTTTAGCTCTAAAAACGGAAGTAAGGTACTTAGATATCTATTATGATGAGCATTTCATTCAATACTAGACTTTTACTGTATATCAGGATGCAAGTGATAATTAGATATGGAAAACCATAGGAACCCATAATCCTAGCACTGCTCAACTCGGGCCTTCCTCACTAGCAACACAGAGATTATAATTACTTTTTATATTACTACACTACAATACCAGATTATTGCCTATATTATCTTTCCTAGTATCAGTATCTTCAAACATTTTTTAATGCAATGCAGAATTCAAGATTACTAACAGCCATCAAACAACCTTTATATCTCAATGTCGAATGCATTGCTTATGACAAAATAACAAATTTAACAACATTGAAAGATACCAAAATGGAGTTGACATACTAAATCCAAGTAATAGGAACAAGCAGTGATTTTGTTACCTCATCCAGATTCAAACCACCAACTCGAGAGACACTCCCACAAAATTCTATGTCAACGACTTCTTTACCTAGCCAATATATCTCAAAAATATATGCTCCACAATAACTGGAAAATATTGCATCAAACATTCCTTGAGTTTTAGAATACTAGTTATCTTCGTTATGTTAAACATACTAGAAAGAATTGACTTTTACTTCAAAAAGTAGCAAATTACCAAAAAGAGGACACTGGAATTAACTGGTTCATATGCCCAAGGGGACCAAGTACTATAATTAAAATAATAATAAGTTAAGAAAAGGTTAGTCAGAACTTAGCTAACCTAGAAAGAAACGAGATACCCATCTTTGAGAGTATATTCAAAAGGCCAGCCTTAATTGCGTGCAAGATTTAGATAAAGTTACATAAGTTTCTAACTCTTTAGAAATATCATTTCTCTGACAGGGCAACAAAAATTAGCACTTCTATTCTCCTAGAGAAATTGAAGGAAGAAAATGCTAAAACCAAAAACTCTTTACCTTCAAAAATGAAATGTGATATATCCAAGATAGTAGACAACCAGACAAGAAAACTACAGATAGAAAATTAATTTGAGATCCTAAAATTATTGAACAGATAGCTTGGGTTTGTATCCAAGGAGATTGCGAAAATAGTAAACATTTATCATTATTACACAGGAAAACAGAAATAATTTTGTATATCAGTACTCAAAGAAGAATGCACAGAGCATCATACTTTAAACTTAGGTGTGAAAGAGAATAAAATTTGAGAATGCAATATTAGATAGATATTATCTATAACTTCTAGACATGGTAGCCACGATTTACTTTCTCCAGTTAATAATACAATGAATCATCAGTGCTTTATCTTAAATTGAAGAAACGATTAACCAAAACTATGCATCTATTTACGTATCCACATCCATAGTAGTTTCCTTGCAACAATCACTTTTTAATACACCCTTCCCATTTATCAGCATTGTTTACAATTGTAAAACAATTTCTTTAGCATCCTTGATATTAGGCACAGATTTTCTGCTTATAGGTTTATATTCTCCGAGGACAAAAATAGTAAACAATATCATCAATTTCCACTAGTTTTTAATATATATGCAAGTTGTCCTAATCACAGATTCTCTGCTTAAGTTAAGGTCTAATCTCATGCTAACGTAGTCTTCTTTTAATTGTTTATTCTCCCCTCACATCCTCATTCATTTATTGCAGAATAAACTATTCCATCAGATATTTCTCCCAAATAATTTCATGTGAATGTTGAATATTTTTGGAGTATGTAAAAATAAAATTTCATAATCACGATTATTGTCTAATTGGATTTTCTTCTCAAAAAAATTAAGAACTTAAGAACTTCCAACAACAGATTGGATTGACAATAGAGAATGTTCCATCCTTGCCTATCTCCTACTACTTGTCCCACAACATGTGTTGAATTTAATGGTGGTAGAAGAGGATTTTTGTAAATTTTGTGTCTGAAAGTAAATCTATAGGAGGGATATTGTTCATTTCTACCTTCTTCTCCCTAAAATAAAGAGGTGAAACAAAATGCATACAAAGACAAAATGAATAATTTGATCCTACACATAATCAATAATTTGATCCTTGAAGGTCATCTTATGAACTTCCTGCAACAAAAAAAGGTTCCAATAAAGAATGCCTTTTAACCACATAAAGAGTTTTTTGAACCCTTACATTTCTGAGAATTTAAAATGTAAAACAAGCACTAAAGCAGACAGTGCCCTCGAACAAGAAGGATCTAATTGAACAGACTGCTGCAATCCACAAAATTCTGCATAAAATAGGGAATACCTTAAACATATTGTTACAACCCATCATGAAAAAAGGCAGATATGAAAAATAGACTGCTGCAACATAGAAACGCATAAAAACAGTAAATGTTGTGTCTAAAAGTAAATCTCTAGGAGGGATATTGTTCATTTCTTCCTTCTTCTCCCTAAAATAAAGAGGCGAAACAGAATGCATACAAAGACAAAATGAATAATTTGATCCTACACATAATCAATAATTTGATCCTTGAAGGTCATCTTATGAACTTCCTGCAACAAACAAAAGTTCCAATAAAGAATGCCTTTTAACCACATAAGGAATTTTTTGAACCCTTGCATTTCTGAGAATTTAAAAAGTAAAACAAGCACTAAAGTAGACAGTGCCCTCCAACAAGGAGGATCTAATTGAATAGACTATTGCAATCCACAAAATTCTGCATAAAATAGGGAATACCTTAAACATATTGTTACAACCCATAAAATTCATAAAAAAGGTAGATGTGAAAAATAGACTGTTGCAACATAGAAACCCATAAAACCAGTTCTAGACAGAAGGTTCAAGGTGCCCTTTGGAGCCCTTACCTCAAACTAGCCCAAAAAAAAATACCAGTTTTACTAAAATTTTGTTTTAGACCTATAAAACAATTTATATGTCAAAGGGAAATAAAATCAATCTGAGTTTGAACACTATATAATAGGATGCAAAGCATTTGAGCAGGATAGAGAAACAAGCAGTTAGGGTATGATATTTTGAATAGTATGTCATATTCATACCTGTTTAAAAACAACTTCGTCATTTCTTGTTGGAATCAAAGGCTGTCCAAAGGCCCAGAAACAGAAATGAGATAGGGTATCATCCTTCTGCAACATGGGCATGTTATACACGTGACTGTTGTCTGTATGTGGAATAGCGAGATCCTGCCTGGTTGTGATAACTATTTTGCAACCCTCTGCTTCAAACAACAATTGTTCCACATATGATTTTGACCAAACATCATCCAAAATCACCAACGTCTGTGGATTTCCTTTTAAACTGAGTTTCTTTTGCAGTTGATTGTGTGCATCCTCTATGCTCTGAAAAACAGGCCTTTGACCTCCGATTATTTTATCCCACATAATCTCCAAAAGGCCCATTAAATTTGGAGACCGTGCAACAGTTATGAAAACTATATTGTTTTGGAAGAAATCTGATAATCACAGCAAGAACAAGCACTGAAAAAACCAAAAGGGAAGCAATAAAATGGAAGCTTGGTGTGACGATTAAAACAGGGGAGTTGTTCTTACCTTTGACTTCAGGATCATTGCAAGGGGCTAATGAAATGGTAGTTTTTCCGCTTCAACCCATCCCTCAACCCCAACAACACTAACTCCCTTCTTGAATAGGATATGTTTGAGATCACTAACAATATAATTCAAACCCACTACAAATTTTGGCATACTTGGGACTTGGGAGTTGTCACTGCCGGTGAACTGCTCAAACTGTTTAAACATTGTGGTATCATGCAACCCATCAATGGCGTTCTGAAATAGTTCAGTTGTGCTCATTTGATGAAGCATAAATGAATTGGGTTTCTCAATAAATAATTCCAGTGAAACTCTCTCTATGTTATCTAAAATTTCAGTGTAACATACAGAGGAAATTTATTAATAACATCAAAGTTGTATTAGTTGCAGGACACACAATATCATACCCACTGCAGAAAATCTTGACACTAAACAGTCCGCCGCCATTTTTTATGTTTTTGGACAAGGAAATGAATCTTAATGGCTTTAACTACTTACAAAGCGTACATTGACAATCAAGATAACATCTGAATTTTAACTGCTTTTGTTTCACAATTTTTTCCACTCTTGCAACACCTTGATGATACTCTTTTTGGCCAGTTGCTAAACCAACAGTATAAGCATCTGCAATTGATCACTTTCATAGTTTGACACATTCTGTGGATAATGACTTGTAGTTCCTGTGTCCTCCAACACTGAAGGAGCTTGAGATAGTGAATCGAAGGATTCATTCATAGGAGATTGTTTTCCTGTTATTTCTTCAATCATCTTCACAACATGACTCATCTTCGGGCGTTGCTCAGGGGAAATGAAAACACAAACCATTGAGATTTGAAGCATGCCCACCATTTCCTCCTTGATGTTCTTGTACCTCATGAGCTCTAGATCAAATACCTCAGCTGTCCATTCTTCCCTCACAATAGACTGTACCCACTTGGGTAGATCAATGCTTTCTTCTAATGCATGTAGCTAAACAGGGGATTTCCCAGTAATAATCTCTAGGAGTAGCACTCCAAAACTATATACATCTGCTTTCTGAGATATCTTTCTTTTCTTGTCCTATTCTGGAGCCCTGTATCCTACAGCTCTTGATGTAGCAGATGCAGGACTAATAAGCACAGCAAGACCAAATCCTGAGATACAAGAATTTCCACTCTTATGTAACAAAACATTAGAAGACTTGATATTCCCATGGGCCAGCTTGGGAGATTTACACGAGTGGTGAATAAAGGTAAAACCACGGGCTGCACCCAATGCTATCTTCATTCTAGTTGTCCAGTTAAGAGGAGTTCTCCCAGGACCCAGGACCACGATTGCCTGCAACAACACAACAGAGAAATGAATCTAAAATTGGTAAAAGAGGATCAATTTCCAGGCACAGTTCTATGATCCGAACTTACATCGGAGTTACATTTGATGGCTTGATATAGGGTCAAAGATAAAAAGACACAACTGAACATGTGATAACATTCAATATTCAAAATGGCATCAGATCCATTTTCCAATGAAAGAAGAACAAACAAACATCTCCATGAAATATTTTCAATTATGAAAACCAACTTCCATTTTTTTTATTCCGAGAACATTTAATAATCAATAAGGAAATGGGGGAATACAACTAAAAAGGAAAAAAAGAAACGCGATGAACATACCATGCAGAACGCAGTATAGACTTCCATTTGCCATATAATCATAAAAAAGTAACTTCTCATCTCTTGCATAGTAATAAGCCTTTAATCTCACTAGATTCAAATGTCGCAGCCTTCCTAAGAGTTCCATATGTTGTTCAAAATCTCTTCTCCCTGGACCATGCACATCCTTCAACCTCTTCACAGCAACAACATTAGCATCTTCCAACATAACTTTATATGGAGTTCCAAAGCTACCCTTCCCAAGAATTTCAGCGAAAGCATGGAGAAGATCCTCCAACTCAAATTGTCGAGTTCCCTCAAAGAAAACCAGTTT
This sequence comes from Pinus albicaulis, assembly GCA_034641835.2. Classification (NCBI taxonomy): domain Eukaryota; kingdom Viridiplantae; phylum Streptophyta; class Pinopsida; order Pinales; family Pinaceae; genus Pinus; species Pinus albicaulis. The sequence goes on along the minus strand of CM076569.1, from coordinate 394,622,858 downwards.
ACCCCTCTCTGCAGCACTTGATTGCTAGGGATACGGGCTTGAAGAATAAAAATCTTCTCTGTTTCTAATCTCTTTCCATGCTTCTCATCCATCATTTACTGAGAGTACTTTCTCTAGTAATAACAAAGTAAAACACAGGCAATTAGCAATAACACTGCAAAATCTCCAACCACAATGGCAATAAAAACACCCCTGCCTAATTTTTTTATGCTTTTCTTTGAACTCTATGCCATCTCAGGCTTTGAACTTGGAGTTGAAGGCACAATACTTGGATCCTGCGTCACAAGGTTGGAATTCACAATGCCTCCTGGAGTGCTAGGATTACTAATTATGCTCTTACAACTTGGCAAGGGATTGCCACAAAGAAATAAATTCCTTTCAAATGCCGAATCAGGAAACTTGGACAAAGATCTAGGGATGACCCCTGTGAGTTGATTACGAGAAACATTAAAGTCTTGAAGACTGGTCATGTTCACGGCTGCAATAGTACCAGAAAATAGATTTTTTTCCAGTTTCAAAGTGAGCAAATGGCTAAGAAAATTCAAAGAAAATGATATCTCACCAGTTAAATTATTTTTTGAAACATCCAATCTCTAGAGCTGATCTAACAGTGAAACAAATGAAGGCAGTGGACCACAGAATTGGTTGTACCAGAGAAACAATAATTTAATGCTTCTCCACTTTGATAAGTCGGGTAGGGTACCATTTAACGAATTCCCCTTGAGGCTTAAGACACTAAACTGGTCTAAATCAGTTAAGGAGTCTATGGGACTAGTGAGGTCAAGGCTCTACAGCACAAGCCGAATAACCCTATTGTTTAGACAGATGACACCGATCCATTTTCGTGTGCATGATTCCCTAGTTTTCCAAGAGAGAAGTTTGTTGTTTGAATCATTTGAAGCCTTGAATGCCATCAATGCATCATAGTCACTTTTTGATTGTGTTTGAGAAGCTCCAGGGAAGGAAAATGCTATTAAAATAATATTATACCCAAAACTAAATGGGGAGTAACACATTTGTTGATCTCCATTGTTTATCCTTATGATTGGTCCAGTGAAGATTAGTGTCACTAAAATGACTGAATACTAACTCAATCTCATAGCAAACAGTTATATTAAGGATTGAAGTCGTTCAAATTCCTTTCTGGAAGATATGTTTTGATTTCCTTATGAATGAAGAGATGGACTACTTGGACTACAAATTCTTACTATCCCAGCTGGAATTGAGAAGGCATTCAATGAAATGAAACACGAAGGAGATATAATTATATAAAGACATACCACATGAATCCCAAAATTCTTACTGCAACTGCCTTTGTATTATCAAAAAAAAATCTCCAAGTACAATAGCTCTCTTGTGATATATCCAATATCCAACCCCCCTCTATTACAAAAACATTTCTTTTTTATAGGCCAAATTACAAGGGCCTATTTTTCCAAAACAATAAATGTCTTTTTACAAAAATAAAAATAAAAATGACATCAAAGTGGACAAAATATAAATACTTGCAAAAAGACTAAGATGGCACATTTGAGCTACAAACTCTGATTTATATGTCCAATTTGAAAAATAGGAAATCCAACTACCACAAAAGCATTCAAAATAAAATGCACTTCATGTGTTAGCCATTGCTCTGGTGTAAATTTGTTGACTTGAATGAACAAAAACCATCATGATTGAACCTCGTGCCATTAGATCCTCGATATCCTTTCTAGCAAGCAAACCATTAATCTAAAAATTCAAGGAAAACATTAACATTAGTGAGAAGAACCACATACTTTTCTTCAAAACATCTTCATAAAAAATGAAACAATTCTTCTTGCTTTTCATGATTAAATGGACCAACTTCAAAAGAACCACAGTATAATGCATCCAACATAAGTGTTGAGATAAGGGATGCCCTTATATTCAAATTGTATATATGTGTTGAGGTAATGGGTACATATAGTTATATAGGTATGTAATTATATTGTTTTTATGGAAGAAATACCAAATTAATGTTTGAATGAAACACAACTAAAAAAAGATGAATGGCTAGTGAAAGAAACTTACACCAAAAAGTCGGTAGCAAAAAAAGTTGAGTTATCTCGAACATTCACCATTTGAAGTATTCGCTAGGCCTAAAGCCAAAAAGTACAAAATTAACATCAGATTCATACAAACAAATCAACAAAAATATAACCAAAAACTATTTATAAATATTCCAACATATGGAAATACATAAGGAAAGTGAAAGTAGAATGTTTTGAAAATTAACCTTGTTCAAATTTTTCACAAAATCTGAAAAAACTTTGTAATCACTTTCTTCTAATTTGTATGTATCATTCTTAGCATTGTATGATAATTTAGTGATTGCTATAACAGATTCAAGTCGTTCAAAAGCATGATCAGTCAAATCATACTTATACATGTGCTACCCCTTTATTCTACCATATCAACATAATTGAAGCTCGATGCCTTCTAATATATCCAAAAGGTCGATGTCATTATGGTAATCAAACACCCTATTACCATCCTTCTTCCTTATTCTTTGAACCCTTCCAATGTACCACATTCCACAAGAAACACCTTATTTTGTACTTCGAGGAACACCTTTTCTTGCAGTACGTTCAACGGGGGGAATTGATTTGTTTTCAAACGACACCCCACAATCTGATCCAATTCCAAAGCCAATTGAAACACCCTCTTGTAGAGTATTCCCATCTCACCTAAATTAGACCCCACTTCTCACTTTTTTCAACATATCTTTGGATAATGTGGATTTCCATTCAATTGAATTACCAAACATGCTTTGAAAATATCCTTACCATCAAGATTCACCACTGGTTTTATAATTTTGCTTACATTTTCATCAGTGGAATCTAAAATTTCATCCAACTCATGTCTCCACTCACTTTCCATTATTTGCAATTCACTTTCATTCTGTACCAATGAAGTTGAAGATTGAAATATAGAGCTAGAACATCTCGGTGGAGAATCATCAACTACTTCATCCACAATTTGGAATGTTGGATAATATTTATCCTCTGTCCATGGTTTAACCCACCAAGAACATTGAGTGTAATTTTCTGGTTTCATTCCAAGAGTTGATAAAATTTCTTGTGCATCCTTCAATCCATTCTTAAGGGCTTCTACAATTTTAGTGTCTATGGATATTGAATCATATTGCGACAATATGTCAATGTTTTGTATTGTTTCTTGGTGCAATTTATTCCAAATGTTTTCTTGCTTCTTATGGGATTTATTAAAATGAAGCCCTTGGGAATTTGATTCTTCTTCCACAACTCTATTAAGGGTTCCAACAGCATGAAGCAAGTCAGTGAAATCATAGGCCCTCTCCACTCCAACCATCCCACCAACTTTGCTAAAGAAGCTCTCACATACATCTAACCCAGTCAAGTGCAAAACACATGGCAAGTTAGAGTATTGATCTCGAAACAATCTCATCAACAAAACTGCAAAATGGCAAGAAATTCTCACATCTTGATATGCCTCTCTGCTGATGAAATTTATGTTCACATTAGTATGAAATTGTTTTTGTACCCAACATAACCATAATGCGAAGAAATGATGAACTCGTGAAGCATTTCGTACTCTTTCCCAGAGGCTCAAACTATGAGACATAAAGATGTCAATGTAGTTAGCAACAATCATTAGGTAAGTCTCTATAGCTAGTGTCATCTCTAACTTTCCACTTGGTGTACTTCTCAACTCTTTCAAACACCTCTGAATATGCCTTGAAGCAATGCGTTGTGCGGAACCCCAATTTTTTTGATCCATCCTCTCTATATCTTCACACTTAATCTTGTGATCATCCACTTTAAAAGTGTGATAAACCATTCTGACATGGCCAAAAATTATGAACTCATTTCCTAAAACCAATTCTCGTCGACCGCTAAACAAAGGATTCACTATCTTTTTGTCGTTGTGGATGTAATCTTGGTCATGCAATCCTGTTACATTGCAACCATTGTACAACCCAGTTAACCTCCACCCTTCTCAAGGAATTTGTTATCGAAGACCTGATGTTGATGAATAATCCTTCAACATAAGTTGTCTTCTTCTGCTATCCCCATCCGAGGATTGACCAACAATAGGTCCCAAATTTTTTCTACGTATTTCTTCCACATAAATTTTACCTTTTCCCATTGTTGATAAACAAAATTTGCATTTAATTTATTGCATGTTGGATGAACAACCACAACCAAACGAGGAATTTTTTCATGTAAAGGTTTTGCAATAATAACACGTGCATAGTGCCCAATAACATTTTTTTTAAAAGAATTTGTTATAATCTCATAGCATGCATCTCCCTCAGCAACTGTCACTAAGAAATGTGATTTGCATTGATGTTCTTCTTTCAAACCACAAAACCCCACCAGTGTATCGTTTTTTGCTACCCACCTAACATATTTTTTCACAATTGTTTCATCTTCAGCAAGGCATACGGGAATTGGTCCATATATACCATGTTTGGCTTTATAAGAAGCATAAATTTTTCCAACTACCTCAAAAATGTGTTTGTGCTCCCCTGGGATATATGTCAATGACTTTCTAACTTGCCTTAAAGCTGTAGATATTGAAGGACCATCCAAATTCAAGCTAATAAAGTTATGTAATCTAGGACCTCCCCATAACTTGATCATCTCATAAAGGGATTTTGTGGATGTACTATACCTTCTCCCTGTTTTTTCATGAATCAAGTTATGAAATATATCCTTGAAAAATTCCCAAACTGCATCTTTACCTTGTAATTTTCCTTGCTTATGTGCCTCACAAACATCCGCACAAAACCTAAGGACATCCTTCCTTTCTGTCGATTCAAACAACTTTTCCTTTAGAGATCTCATTCTAATAGAGAGTGTAGAAACCTTTGTCCTCTCCCACCAAATAGCTCACATTGTTGATCTATGGTTATCATTTGTAACCCTTGCAGCATTCTTCAATTCATTTTGAGTCAAATAGTCCAATCTTCTACCTTTTCCTGTATCTCGTTCACTTCTTTTATTGGTGCACCTTGATTCACGATATAATCACATCCTGAAGTCATTACATTCTAGAACCAACTTACAAAATCCACATGTTAATGAATCAAACGGGGTCCCCATTTCAGAACCCCTCTAGCAATCAATATGCCTATATGTACCATCAATACGACATTCAATACCCTCATAACATAGCATGATCTTGGTATGCTTCTCTATGGCCCATAATTTTCGACCCCTTTGATCATCCATTGGGACCTTTGTTTCCAATCTGTCCCCATTTCTATCAATATAAGGATACCAATACCCCCAACATTGTAGTAACAAGGGAGACAATTGAGCTATAATAAGATGATAACACAGTAAAAAACAAATAAATTATAATTATGATAAATTAAATAATATACAAATTCATATTCAAGTTTAGTCTAAACTATTAATTAACCACTAAATAACACACCTGAAGTAGAAGGAGTTGCACTTGTAGAACCCCTATGTAATATTGATGGTGATGATGGCACTAAGAACCTAGTCAAACTTTGTTGGGACTTATCATTGGTAGGCTTCTTAGGTCTCCCAACTATGCCACTCCTCAACCCAATCTCTTGATGTGAAGCCTCATTTGTAGTAGTAGTGTGCTTCTTTGATTTCATGTGTTCATTTAGAGAACTGAAAATATTACCACTTGTCGGCACTAAACAAAACCATTTATTGCATCGTGTACATTCGACTCTCACTTTTTTCATGTCCTTATAGTCTGCAAGTGTTGCTTCCACCACCTTGAACAAATTAGGCTCTTGTGTCTTGTTGAAATCATCTAGAAGTTTGATTGCTTGATCAATATGAAATCGATCACCAACCATCGTTGTTTGTTGTACTTTGTTACATGAAGGAATTTCACTACCACTTGGCATTGAAAGGTGTTGTTGATGGTACGTTGTTTTCATATGATGGTTTTTGAAGTTGGGCATTGTTCGCGCTACCAAGGATACATCACCTGTTCCATAATCAATGCCACAAATTTCAAAATGGATCTTTATTTTAGATTCTCCCTTTTCTGAATATACTTTGAGAGTAAGTTTTTCATTGATAAACTCTTCCATTAAACTTTTTTTTCCCAAGATGCCAATACACAAGGATCAACAATTGTGGCCTCTTCCACTGAAAAAGGCATATTTTCAAGTCTTGGTTGTTTATGCATAGTTTCCTCCACATTCTCTTCAATGTTTTCAAAGATTTGTATTGTTTCCACTTTATTTGAACACCTTGTTTCCTCATCAAATGTGCCTAGTTTCCTCTTGATGCCTAAAAATGTTGTATAAACTTTCCATTTCTTCTCTTGCTTTGGATTTAAAGCTACTCCATCCTGGATAAAATCAAAATGGTATTCAACGATTCCATCATCCACAATTTTTCACGGATTTCAGCAAATGTACAACCTTCTCGACACCTGACAATGCCAATGACAGGTTTCTCTTCATCGATAGTAATTTTATAAGACAATTCCATCTACTTTTTGCACATAAATAAATGAAAAAGTAAGTAAAATTCCACAAACATATTGGTTTATCATGGAAAAAAGAGTAAGGAAGAAAGGTATGCACTTTCAATTCAAAGCTCCAAAAAACATCAATAACTCTTACAATTGCGATGAAACACCTTGATTCAAAATGTACTAGTTGGAACTAAAACCAGAAATAAAACAGAGTAATAAAACAGATTTGAGAGTTGATTTATTGAGTCAAACATTGAAAAACTTACAAGCAAGCTTAGGCCCTAAATCTTCCTCACACATCAGTTTTTTGTGTCCTAAAGAGGTCAAAACCGTGTCAAAACCAAACCATTGTAGCTTTTACTTTTTGCTGGTATGAAATGGATTTTATTCAATTTATTGTTCACTAGTATCACTGGTATCCACTTGTCCCTTTTTTAAAGTGTGATCTGACTTGGACAGAGAGAGCTCAGATACCATGTCATTACATAAGATAAAAGAACCCAAATATTCCAAACTCTGTATCTTTAACATTTAAGTCCATTTGGAGTTTTCAGATTCAATGTTACTTGCCTGAATGCATGTCAAAACACAACTTACAACTGCATACATTCCGTAGTAATTAATGGAAAGCATTTCATCCCGTACCTGTGAAACTGAAGTATTCATGATTGCAAATTGAAGCCACTAAGTAATTCTCTTTTATTTTTTATAACAAACAAAGAGAAAGACCTTAAGCCTTTGTGGAAATTGCATGCCACTTTTCATATTGGTTATTTGAAGTGCTGCTGATTTTGATTTTGGGCCGGAAAAGCTTAGGGCTTAAATGTAACTCCATGCTTGTTAGCATTCCATTTATCACTGTTTAAAGGACTTCTATTCATCATTTGGAATTGGAAATAAAACTGTGTTTATCATAGAAAAATACTATTAAAATTTAAAATATGCCAAACAACATAGAAATGAAAAGGCACAGAGGTGTTGCTCTTATTTCTGATGGTGGTGCAGGTCATTCAATTCCATCCTACCTATCATTTCTATAGAGCCCTTCTTCAAATCTCTTTCTAGATTTTCTTGAAATTGACCTATATCTCTGTCTCTAGTTTTAATGAACGTTTGTTGAAATTGACATCGATTTAATGAATGTTCCAATCCACTATGTTGTTTTCTCCTATATGAACGCATTTACAAATATTTAAATGTTTTAAATTTTTATTTGGAATAATATGCTTTCTTTGACTATAAAAGTACGCAGGGCATTTTTTACCAAATAGATTGACTACAAGTGTAGCTTCCACTAGAACTAGCAACTATAAAAAATAGATATGTTTGGATTTTAGACACCAAAATTGTCCATTAGCCTATCCAATGCCTGGGTGTTTGAACTTTGAACATTCCATTCTATTATTCTAATTTTTCACCCATTTGAAGACAAGAAAGTTACCACTGACTGAATCTAGGGCTAAAATCATAGGCTAGCAATAGCATTCTATTTGAAATTTAATAATGTGCACAATTAATCCATATTGTTTCATATGAAGGCTTGATTGCCATCAGATTTTATTACTAGTTCAGACATCCATAGCTATTGAAAATTGGTGATGGCCATTAAAAATTGGTAATTGGGCATGTGATGATATTCATGGCCAGGGACTTCATCATGGCATTATTCTGACAACGTAGGAAGGTTTATATGGTTAATGGTTTTGAATTCCATAATATGGAAATGACAGATAATATTTTGCACATAGAAATTTCTCTATGGCCATTAGCGACCCACTTTTTATGCCCACTCCTCTCATTTTCTTGACTCATACTGTTACAATCTTGTTACATCAAAGCATTCAAAAATTGAGAAATACTCCAATTCTTTATTGGTCATTAAATTGGGTGTTAGCATTTGGATAGTTTTTTTGAAGCTAGAATTTGTAATTTCTCATGAATTAATGATGTGTGGATAATCTAGCTTGATTTCAATCCAGCTATTTTTACTCTAATTATTGTATATATGTTTTTCTCAAACAATTTTAGAAATAGCACATGCACATGGTGCATTGGTACCTGTTGACAATAGTACCATGTCTCCTATACTTTCAAGACCATTAGAGCTTGGAGCAGGTTTTTGCAAAATGATCTAAGATTAAACATTTTCAAGTTGACTTTATCTCTGTAGGCTATTCTATTTGAATTTTGTTTATCCTATAAGATCATCCTATTTTGTATTTAATCATGCTATTCATTTTGTTTTAAAATTTATGTTCATGATATTCATATCTAACCTACATCTAAGATCTTATGAAACACAAATCAACACATAATATTTTTCCAAGGCTAAAACCATAGAAAATATGATTTTTCAGATCAATAGGTGAAGTAACATAGTTTAGAATCTATATCTAAAAAATGCTAATTCAGAAAATAAAAACCAGGATGCTTGAAATCTGTAACAACAATTACATACTTATAATTAACTTCAAGTGAGTGATTACAATGATATAAAACAAGAGAAACACCCTTGAAGGTACGTGCTCCACATGGGTGAGTTCAGCTTGCCATGTGCTCATGTCAGGCGACCAAGTGGTAGAAGAAAACAACCAGCAGATAATAAAGAAGATAACAAAAGACTCACTTAAATCTCCTAAATTGACACATTGGTTATACTAGAAAGGTTGTCACACGTGAGAGATTATCTCACTGAAGTTTCATTGACATGCATCAAGCGAATTGGTGCAAATTTGACTTCTTCTCTCTAGATAAGGCACACTTGCGTATCAGTAGTGAGATGTACCAGTAGATACAATATTCTATCTAATTAAAGTGCTCAATTCATTATTAAATGAAAATAACTGACTAATGCCTAATCACTAGTCAAACAATCAACTAAATGTAAAGATAGAATAGCTAAGCATAGACAATAAAAAATAGAAAGAAATTAAAGATAGAAATTAAAAACATAATGACTAATGACTAATCATTAATAGTGTACAAATAGAAGCTCCTAAAAATAGGAAATCCTGACTTTTAGGAGAAGAAGAAAATTATTTGGAGAATAGGCTCAGAGCAACAAAAAGCTAATATTCCATTTTTGCGAGGAATATCTTCTCCATCAAAACAAGCTTGTCTATCAATGTTTTGGTTCTCCTTTGCTAGGGGGATTTGTTATAACTTAGAATATTGACCACCTGTGAATCCATAGAAATGTAATGTGGGGTGACAATTGTCCTGTGTGCTCTATCTCTCAGGAAATGACACCTGATCTGAATGTGTTTGGATTAGTCATTGAAGCTTGCATTCTAATTTCTTATAGAACCATATATAACTCTAATTATCACAAAAAATGATAATGGGCCCCAACATATTAATCTGGAAACTCCGCTACACACATGGTAAGCCAATTAGCTTCATAACTAGTTGCAGATGTTGCCATATATTTAATATTTTGGTTTTTTCAAATCAGGGGAAATTACTATGTGTTTCTTATTCAACCAAGAAATCATACTTGTGCCCAAATCGAAATATTAGTCAGAAGTGATTTTTGTGTGTGCTCACATCTCCAATCCATTTTGAGTTGAGAAAACCATTTAGTAACAACTCACCATCTTCTGACATTTTGTTTAGATTTGTGTAAAACATCTTTATAAGCTACATGTAAGTAGGCTCGATAAGCAGGAAACACTTTTTTTGGGATATGCTAGCCATATTGTTGTCTGTGGCTCCTATAAACTATTTTTTGTATGCAACCAATTGAGTTGGCTAGTTCAACAACCTGCCCTATTCATAGCTGTTCATGATCAACAACATGTTCTGGATTTTTTTGAAAAATGCATTATATATTAATTATTCCATGGAATAAAGAGTTGCATCATCATACAAAGAGACTTACAACAATCTAACAACTGGATTACAAGGAAATCCCCATCCTAAAAAGTGCTAGCATATGAGCCTGTATCCCACTAGGAATAAAGTCAATATCTTTATGGAAAAAATGAATTTGGTTTAAACAAGAAAAGCCAATTCATGCTTAAAAAGTTTCAATTCCCCTCAGTTAATATAGGATGGCTCCTTATGAAATGTAGCTATATACTGATTTTTCACAGAAAAGCAATATAATGCAGCGAAACGTGTACAATACAGATTTTGCAGCTGTCCCTAATCATCCATGTGTTCCAAAGGAGAGGACATTTCCAGGAAAGTAGGGAAGTATAATGATTAAATTCATCTTAAAACCATCCCCAAAAAGTCTTCACTGATGGGGATCATCAAAAGACATGCTCGGTGATTTCATCCCTACTACAAAGCATTCATGCATCCAAGGTTGTGAGACTCAAACTCAGTAAAACCTCGGCCAGCTAAGGACTTGGCACAACTCAATTCAATACTAGCTGAAACTCAACAAATAGAGAAAAATATAAAAAGAACTCAAAATGTGGAAAATTTCAAGTTTTGCCAAATTTTATTTCAGACGAATGTAGCCCGAAGTACTTGTTTCTGAAGAGACTTGATAAGAGTCACAAGTCCCTGCTGAGTCTCAGAACATTTTACACAGCTTCTTTTGCAACATAACATTTTTGAAATATAGTCTTGACAGCAAATCCATGGTGGAACATAAGCCACCCCAATTGACTGTGCTTGAATTAAAATTGAGATTTTTAAATAGAATGACATTATGACACTTCTTTAACTAACGTGCTTCACGATCCCTCATCCCCACCTTTTGTTCAAGCATAGAACCACTTCATAGTATCATACAAAATTTTGTTTGGAGTAGTTGGAAGCCCTTTTACAAGTGAAATGTTTTAACTTTTATGGTGGTTGTAGACAAAAAGCTTGGTCTGGAATATGTTCTCATGGAATGCTTATTTATGCAATACAAGTTTTTCTTAAGACAAAAATCATGACCCAAAAACAAAGGGATATCAGTTTCATGAAAACGGAACAATTTGAGAAAGCATACAGGAAGAATGCCATAGTTTTGTCCAAAAGAACATTACTATCTACTTGAAGATAATCTGACATGTGGGAAAACGGTTATAGGTAGGAACTCACTAGGTATAGAAGAAGAATAAATTCAACATTTGAAAACCTCATGTTTTTTTTAATCCAGGTGTTAGATAATAACTATAATCAAAAGGATTGATAAGGGACATGAACTGAGCAATCAAGCAATGAATAAGTGGGGATAAGAATCAGATCTTGCTGATGGTGGTTTAGACAGAGATTCAAATAGGAGGATTTTTAATTGAAGTGGAAGCTGGTTCTTAAGAGATAATGTCAGGAACAAAAATATTGATCAGTCCAAGAAACTTAAAGAAAAGTGGAATACAACATGTAATAATATTGTAATATCTCGACAATCACATATCTCACATAAAAACTAAATGGATTCTTTCCAGACTGTTGTCAAAAGAATCCATGTTAACCTTCAACACATAAGGGAGAAAAAGAATTGGTGCTAGCCTAAAACAAGATCGAGAAGATCTAATTGGTTGGTGGATGAGTATGCACTATTAAAGCTCACGATCAAGTGGTCAAAATTTTAAACTTTAAATGTCACACACATGAAAAACCATAAAGGAGGAAGCATGAAAATGGGTAAAGAAACTAAAAATGCTAGATAATGAGAGAATGACAAAACAGCAGAAAATATGAAAAACTAAAACTTATAAATCTCAAAGAAGATATCTTAATAGATAGACCATCGACCAAAAACTCCCAGAAAATGCTTACGGAAGAAAACATTGGGTTATCCCATGGACCTTCCTCTCAAATTTCAATTAAAGCTCTGTCTTTTTTTAATTAAGGGTGCATGGTTGCTTCTTCCCAAATCTCAATAACAGTCTTGCAGTTAAGAATAGACTGCACCATTCTAGTTTCACACATCATAACTGCATTATGGGGGTGTAAGGTCACTCAAAGGTTCTGGGAATAGAAGTTAGAGTACTCTTCCAATCATTGGAAAGTGTTTATTTTATGTGACAAGTGGATGATCAGACAATAAGAAAGGCATATGGGATACCATACAATTATTAGTCATCCCCTTCCTGTGGAAAAGGTGATGTGGGGAAACCTTCAATGAGACTTGTTGGCTTTCAAATAAGATGAAATTAAGATTATTAGACAGAGGGCTATAGAGCAACACAAGGAATGCAAGAAAGAGATGAACTATTTGGAGCAAAGTTATAGACAACAAATTGATCATCTAAATGAAGATGTTGTGAAAGGAGAATTATAGTTGGAAAAGATGCAGGAGGACTTCAAGAAGGAACACTTAGACCATTACCACCAACTTGAAGTTGACTCTGCTAAGCTCCCAAAGGATACACAAGTTGTGAATGATGAACAACAAGAACAAAGGATCAAAATAGATGAAGAGATTGCACGAAGAAAATTGATAATTGAAACCAGTTTGAAATATTATGAATAATACGAAAGGGTGAGGCAAGAACTTATTAAAATGTGTGACGAAAGGAGAAGGGAAATCAAACTAAGGAAATTACAGGAGGAAGTATCTTTCGAGAAGGAAGTAGAGTGTGAAAGGGTTGAAATCCTACAAAAATATCAGAAGAAAAGGTAGGAAGCAGACAATGATGTTGTTTAATTTCAGAGGCCAAGGATGCGTTTAAATAGGTATGCTCTATGTTAGAACCGTTGTTTGGTTTTTGGGCAATCGTACTTTTGTAGCAATATTTTTGTTTCAGGAACTTGTTACAACGTGACCATGACAAACTGGGAAACTAAACTAGAAGGGGATTTTGCATTTGCATTTTTTTGAAGAAGAGGAGTATTATATGAAGTATTTCACTCAGGCAATGAATGACTTTCTTATCTTATATGAAGTAAATTACATTTAAATTACATGCATAGCTTGAAACCTTCGACTCACCAGCGGATATCACCAGCAGCTATAGTAGAGACAAGAGAGTTGGTTTGCGAATCTCAAATTCGTCTGCCGCCTATCTAAACCCTAATTCGTCCGCCTCTGCTGTCTGCAATGGTGCTCGTCTACCTCTGAGGTCTGCAATGCCCATCCGCCTCTGCTAAATCGAATGGCAATGGTCGGCCTCTGCTGAATCTCTGCTGAATCGAATGGCAATGAACCCTGAATCGAACATGCTCCAATGGCCGACCTCGACCTCTGCTGAATCGAATGTGCTCCAATGGCCGACCTCGACCTCTGTTGAATCTCTGATTAATCGAATGCCTCTACTGAATCTAACTCGAATGGAAATGGTTCTCTGCAATGAATGTGCTCCAATGGAAAAACTGTCATGGAAAGGCTCCAATGGAAAAATTGTCGGGCGCTCTTTTTATTTTTGACATGCCCACACATCAAAACATTTGGCCAAATAAATCAATAATAAATACCCTAAAATATTTATATTCCCTATGTAATAAAAAAAAAAACCCTCTAACCCATAGTTATATGTCCAATATAATGTTTTGGGTTTTTCTAAGAAAATTTACCCCAATATGAACGCACGTGATATAATATTGCTTTATCAGTGACACCCCCATGTACCGGTGCCTCATGCTGATCACGATCAACTGTCAGCTGCTCATCATGATCATTCGACATGGTCGATGGTCCAGCCTGCTCATGATCATGAGTACTGCTAGATGTTGTAGGCTGCTAGATCGATGTGGCCGATGGTCCAGCCTACTCTCCATCATGACTGCTGGTCAATGTTGCAGGTTGCTCATCTAGTGCAGCACAAGGTGAACGATGATCACTCCCATGATTGTGATCATCAGATGATGTGTCACTGCTCGTGAACTGTCGACATAATATGTCTAGACCATGCCTATAATGTTAAGGGGCCCTCCTCAACCACGTAACTAAGCTCGCAGCTCCTACGACATGCCACATCAGGCTAAACATGTCACGTGGCATGCCTCTCCACATTTGTACCAGCCTAGCATTAGTATGTATATCTCTCATAATGGCGGGCCTAACTCCCACGGGCCACAAACAATGCATAGATTTTTTCACCCAACTCCATCCTCAATCTATTGTCAAGCCTACGCCTAGCAAAAGGCGGTACCGACACACCATGAGGACTAGGTCTGTCTGCACCAACCTAATCCTCGGCATCTGCCATATCCTTATTGTCATCAGGATCCACATTTGGATCATTTGGTGGTACTGGCATCTCATCACCATCAAATGACCCAATGCTTGCAAAATATACATAAGTACACAATAATAATTAGACAATTTCATTAAACAGTTTAATAAAAACAAGCTAAAGAACATGTTAGAATAAATTTAAATAAAACAGTAATATTACCTCTATCATCCAGCGTCTCATCATCTGTGAAGAGGATGTTGGCACACCCTCACCAATTCAAACTAGCATACGGACATGTTAAGATTCAATAAGATGATGAGCTTAGTGAAAATGAGTCGCCTTCACTAAGTGGGCCTGCAGGCTATTTTTGGCGCAAGTCTATTTTTAGACTATGTCTATTTTTAGACATGGTGATCATATTTCAAAAGTTGCAGGATGTTATTTATGGATGGTTGATAAAGTTGGAAAAATAGATGAAATTCTATTTTTATAATATTGGGCGAAGACTATTTATAGATCGTAAATCTAAAAATAGATGCATGTTGGATATTATTAGCCCTTAATAATTATCCGACAATAAACAACAACTTATTCTCTTGGAGCACTTAATTTCAGTGAACATATTTGGAAAATCAGTGGGTTGAAGGAATTATGAAATTCCTAAGGTTGACTAGTGTTTCATGCATGGAGGACTCAGTTAGAACTAAAGTGGTAAAGTTATGACAGAGTTGGAAGAGTAGTTCATGGAGTTGTTATTCAGTTTAGCTCAGTTAATGGAGTTAAACTCAATTGAGCTAGTTGTATCAGGTCTAACTGAATGATACACTAGTGAGAGTGGATTGAATTAATTAGTTAATTAATTCACAAATAATAAATCATTAATCAACTAAACAAATACAACAATTAACTATAGTGCATGTCATTTCCATTGCAGACTCAGTGGAGAGATAGGTGAAAGGGTGAGATGGACTATCTGTTGTGACTATAGTGATGCATTGATTGCATCACATACACATTGGAGTTTCCAATGAGGATTCCGTAGTCAAGAAAAAGGGTAATTTGAATTCATTCAGAGCTACTTTTTAGCAGGGATTGCGCATGTGGAGGGCAGAAATCAGTGCATGGATTTGTTGATTTCAACTTGTTAGTGTGTGACGATTGATTGTACTGAGAGATTAATGTAATAATCTTTGTATGAGATTGTTACATGATCTCCATGATACATAATATATGATAGTTGGATTTTTTAGCTTCAGGCTTTCCCGTTAAACAACTGTGTTATTTGCGATTTTTTTTATTTATGCTTCACATGTGTTTGCAATTAATTTTCCACAAAATATTAACAGTGGAATGATTCTGTATTTAGCAAGAAGATAAATATTGTTAGATCAGGGGAATATGGATGTATGCATGCGTAATTTATATAATTTCTACATGGTATCGAAGCAGTGTTAATTCTTGAAGATTGCAATTGTGAAGAATAGTTGAGTTTTTGTTGGTGGACAATTCGAATTTGTTGTAGAAAAGTCTTGGTGCAGAAGTTGAGTATACATTGAAATGTCTTTCAATGGGTTGTGATTGGAGTATGCCCTTGATGGCAGCTCGAATTACATATCTTGGAAGGACAATATGGAGGTAGTGCTAGAGGATAATGGACTAAAGGATTTCATCGATAGCAATGTTCATAAGCTAGATTCTAGTGATGCTGCAAGACTTGACCCATGGCAAAAGAAGGTAGCAGAAGCGCCCAGAGGAAGTTGGCGCTTAAATAAAAGCTCAGAAAAATAAAAATGGAGAAGGGCAAGAGTATTCCAAAATATCTCACGAAGTTTTTCCACTATAAGGATGAAATAGGAAGTGTGGGGGTTACTGTTGATGATGAAGACTTGGTGAGCTTGGCTCTCCTTGGGCTTCCAAAGAGTTGGCATAGCTATGAAGGCTTTGTCAATGGACGGGAGAAACTGCCGAGATGGGAGCGACTTTGGTCGGATCTTGTGCAAGAGGAGATAAGGCGGACTACCAGGGATGGTTCTTCATTGAAGAATGAAGATGAAGAGAATTGCGCTTTGGCTACCAATGCAAGGAAAGGGAAGGGGAAGAAATTTCCTTCAAAATTTGAAGCTAAAGGCAAGAAGCAGAATTTGTCCAAGGTGAAGTGTTTTCACTATCATGAACATGGGCATTTCGTCACTAACTTCCCACAGAAGAAGAAGAACAAGAAGGTTGTTGGAGCTGCAGCTGGAGAGGCCTTAGCCTCTCAATTTGAACTTGATTTCTCTTTGATCGCATGCTTGCTTTCAAGCGCAATGGGATCGGTGTGGTATCTTGATAGTGGTGCATCTTTCCATATGACGAGAGACAAGGAGTTGTTTAGTGATCTGGAGGAGAAGGACCTCCAAATGCATATAGAGATGGGCGACAATGGTCAGTACAGTGCAATAGCCATTGGTACCATTACCTTTGAGAGGGAGTCCGGTAATCCCTTCTTATTGAAAGAATTTATGCATGTTCCAGTTCTGAAGAAGAACTTGGTCTCGGTCGCAATGTTGGAAGACAAAGGTTATGACATTGTTTTCATCGAAGGGAAAAGCCTCCCTTAAACATAGAAAAATGGGTCAAACCAAGAAGATTGGGATTCAAGTTAAGAATCTCTACAAGTTGGAGGTAGATGGTTATGCTGCAATGATGGGCAAAGTAGAAGAAGTGGTGATCCGAGATGAGGACGAATTATGGCACAGGAGATTGTGAAATCTTCACCATGGTGCTTTGAAGATTTTGCAGTAGATTTCTACTGGACTTCCCAAGCGTACTCTTGCGCAGTCATATCAGTGCAAGGGATGTACTATGGGTAATTTTGTGAAGACCGCCTTTCATGAGAAGGAGAACCGTGCTTCGGTGATCCTGGAGAGAATTCACACAGACGTGTGTGGACCTTTCTTGGTTGCTTTAATAGCAAAACATAGGTATTATGTTATATTTGTTGATGACTATTCTCGTAGATTCTAGATCTTCTTCATGCAGAAGAAGAGTGAAACATTCTAAAAGTTTTGTGAGTTTAAAGCATTGGTGAAGAAGGAGACAGGGAAGCAAGTGAAGGCTCTACGAAGCGATAATGGTGGTGAATATATCTCGGCCGAATTCAAAGACTTCTGTAGCAAATAAGGAATTCGAAGAGAACTCATAGCGCCTCATAACCACAGCAAAATTGGGTTGCGGAGAGGAAGAACAGAATGATCATGGGTGCTACATGAGCTATGCTGCATGACCAGGGCCTACCGATGCACTTGTGGTCGGAAGCATGCAATACTGCGGTTTATGTGCAAAACTATTGTCCTCATATAGTACTTGGCATGAGTACACCTGAAGAAGCTTTTACTAGTAAGAAGTTTGATATTTCTCATTTGATGATTTTTAGCTCACCTGTTTACATTCATGTGACAAAGGACGCCAGGAAGAAGCTGCAGCCAACTACAGAAGTTGGGATATTTGTGGGGTACACAGAAACACCCCATAATTATTGTGTGTATTTTCCAAACAGTAGAATGATTGTGGTGCGACGGGATATAAAATTCAATGAGGTGAAAGCCATGAAGTTGTCGCTTGAAAGGGAGCTACACTTGCATGCAGAGGAGGAACTTCTTGTTCCCAAAGATAAGCCTCTAGATGTGGATCATCCACAGGAGGAGATTCATGGAGTGGAGGAGTCCACTCATGTAGAACCAAACATCAAATAAGGCAGAAAGCGTACCACAGAAGTTGAGAGACTGAAGCTTGATGCGACACAAAATTTAGAAGTCCCTACATCACAGCGCGGACAGAGATAGTCACCTAACCGTTATACTGGATACATGGCTTTTATGAGAAAGTGTATCATGACAGAGCCATCTTCTTTTGAAGAAGAAGTGCAGGAGCCCACATGGGTAGATGCCATGGTGGAGGAGTATGACTCCATTATCAGAAAAAGTGCTTGGGAGATTGTTCCAAGGCCGGTTGGTAAATCAATTGTAGGATCAATATGGATCTACAAGGTAAAGCAAGCTGTTGATGGGAGTGTCGAGTAGTATAAGGCAAGATTCATTGCCTGGGGCTTCTCACAGATTGAGGGGATTGATTATGAAGAAACCTTTGCACTTGTCGCATAGTATTCTTCCATATTGTTGTACCTTAAGTGATAATTCCTTAGCTGTGAAAAGGATTGTGCTTAAGACATTATCTGTTTGTGTCACAAGCGATTATATGTATGCCTCTGTCTTCTAAACCCTGAATGGTGATTATGTAACACCCAAGTATCAAATCAATGAACGTTCTACAATGCTATTTATCACTTATGCTAAATTGAAAATAGAAGAAAATGGAAGAGAATTTCAATCTGATATGTTGTCAAGAACAGAATCTATCATTTTAAAATCCTGAAGAATTAGAATAAGATAAATTTAAAACAGAGGAGCACCTATTAAGGCTTGTTTAACTCTTAAATACATATGTATAAAGAGACCTGCAGCTCGTACTCCATTTTAGTCATAGAAAGGAAAACATCATGTAAACAGGAAAACTTTTCAACATAAACAAATGGTAGAAACTTGCATACTTCTTCATTAATTTTTCATTCTTGAGTACAAAATTTTAGCTTCAAGGTTCCAAAACTCGGAACCTTCATCTTTCTTGAAATTGTCTTTAAATACAGTATCACAAGACAGTTTCCAGTAATGAAATTGATTCTAATTACCCTAACTAATTCTAACTGCTTAAACTACTGACTGTTACGGAGGCACATGCCTCAAAAAGGTTCTATTACATTTACATGATTTTGAGAAATAACATAATGAGAATTTGAAAACTTCTAATCTATGAGAACAGCTGCTCCTGAAGCAGTTGTTGAATCAACGGCTACTTTTGGTTGAGCCGTTGGGACCTCTTTTGTTGAGTCCATTGAAAATTTCTTGCACTTCTTCCATAGCTCATTTTGAGTTGTCGAGGAATTTTTGAAACTTTGATATTCTATCCTGAACGCCACAATTTGACTGTGTGTAGGTTTTCCTGTAAAGAGAGTCTTCACCATCCATAGAAAATTGAAATGCCTATGCAAGAAGTTAAACACAGTTTCCCCTTTTAAGATCTGTGTCTTTTCGTGTCTATTATCTGCCTTACTTTTTGCTAATGTTAACTGATCTTCATAAAACTTCCATGACATGATATTTCATTTCTCAGTCCAGCATGAAGGTAAACCTGTTCTGGTCAATTTGTCAAATGATATATCAAATTTCTTTACTGTCTCCTTGATTCCCAGTAACCTTTTCTCTGAAACCTTCCGAAGATCATTCTTAATTATCATCTTATTAACTTCCTCAGCATAAAAGTATATGTCTTGTATTCCAATATCTTCTAATTCTTCGCCTGATTTGGAATTGATAAAATTTATAAACTTCCTAGCCCAATTTTCTCTTTTAATGGTGGTCTGTTTTTCAAATAATATCTCCTCTTCATGTTCTGAGATGAGGCTTTTCTCTTTAGCAACTATATTCAAGGAATTCCAATTTGACTTCATTTCTGAAATAATCTCACCCCAAATGATATCTTTAGCTTTAATAAGCGAGATGTTACCTTTTAACTTCTCCTTGAGATCTTTAATTTCATCTTCAGCCTTCTGTAATTTCTGCTTATTCTCATCCGCTTTATCTTCTAGTGCCCGCATGATCTTGGTGGTCGTTTCTAGCTCTGATTGAGCCTGTTTTCGATCTCATTCTACCATCTTCAATTCTGTGCTGAGCTGAACAATCTGTGCTTGAGGGTCTGCATTACCTGTAGGAAAAACAAATGTACAAGTATGAGTTTCAATATGGTTTTGTAATGAAATAACAGTCTGTTTTACTTTAGTTAACTCTTCATTTTTCTTCAACAACTGCTGACGCAATTCTTCTTTCTCTTTTTCCACCTCTGCTACTTCTGCAGCCATTGAATTTTCTGCAGCAGGTAACTTTAGCTTTCTTCTTAGGGTGGATATCTCTATTTCTGCACTCTTCATGAGCTTCTGCACTATAGCCTTGTCATTCGGATCCACACCAATCCTCATAATAATCTTTTTTAACTCTTCTTTTTGAACTGATAAGGCCCTTGAATTGGCCTTTTCCATTTTGAACTGTTTGATAACTTTTGCAAGCATGTTTTCAGCTTTAACCGCTGTGGCATTAGTCTTGGTTAAATCATTAACAATTAGCTGTCGAGTCTGCATATGAAGGTTCATCTTATCCCATAGTGGGATCTTCTTGACATCCATAGTTATATTTACCTCATTGAAACTGCTTGAAGATACAAGGGACATCCCTGTTGGATGTGTTAGGGCCATTCTGAATTGATCCTTTTCAAGGTCCATTACAGTCAACAACCTAGTCTGATCAGTAGCTATATGATGCTCCGCCTGAGCCTCTACATTAGCTTTTATTCTCAGATTTCTTTCTTCAATCTGTGTAAATATTTGTTTGACTGAAGGCATCTTCTCTGAGTGAAGTTCATGGCCTCTAGGAGAAGAGGGGACATTTTGTTCTTCATTGATATGGGAGGTAAAACCAGGTGAGTTTGAAGAATTATCTTTAGCCAATTTAGTTCTCTTTTCCTCTCTCGGCTCTTCATCATCTACTTCAACAAAATCATCCCTACCTCTTTTATTTGCCCTTTCAGTTATAGCAGGTGTTTGAATACTCGTTTTTGATGAACTTAAATCACCTGGTTTTTCCAGCTTCTCCTGATCAGGTCTGCTTACGTGAGAAAACACAGAATATCCATTCTCAATTCTTCTCTGAGAAATCACTCTATGCGGATCATATGGCCATTTTTCTCCTAGTAGAAAATGTGTCTCTTCCAACATTTTAGAAACTTCATCAAAAGCTTGCCTCATATTGACCACGAAAGGTCCCACACTCATAGGCAATTTATACATAAAACCTTTCTTCATGGGAAGAAAGTGCACCTGATCCACATTAAGGCTCTGTCTTATGAATTCCGAGGTGAAAAGCTGCATAGATACAAAAGTCGGGAGCCTATAAGGCTCAATACTAGCTCCATACAATATTATCTCTGAATACTCTTCAAACACAAACCAATCTCCGAATCTACAACTCGGTCCTAACTGTAGAAATTCCCGGGATTTTGGTAGAAAGCATGGAGGAAGGACTCCATTCAAAAGTCTATAAGCAATAGACATATAATGACTAGCAAACTCAAATAACCCTGCTTCATTTCCTTATTTTCTAGTCATGTCAGTCCAAAATAAAACTGATTGCTTTTGCTTGTTAACATCAACTATATTCAACCCCAAACTCATAAATTCTTCAACATTTTGATATAAAAATAAATACACAATCAATGACGGGAATTTAAAGAAACCTGTAAGAGGAAAGGTCATCAACTGAGAATTTACAATCTCCTGCCAGAAAGATGGAATGTCGAGAACAACCCCTGGTTTCATCATCAGCGCGTACATTCCCAATACTGATTTATCAATTGTATGGTCATTGTCTTTGCCCAAAATCTCTGTAATGCAACTCAGAATTCGTTTATACTCAGCATCAAACACTTCCAAACTAAATTCTTCTCCTTCTAGTTGAGCTTCCTTTGAATTTGATTTCAAGTAGGACATACATCGATCAAATTCCTCATTTGAAAGGTCCTCAAAATAACGAGCCAATGAATCTTCAGAGAATTGCAGTGGTGACTCGTTTTCAGGAAAGCATAATGCTTGGCGAATTAACTGCGTCGATACCTGTAAAACATTTTCTCCCTGCGAATTCATTATGAAGCACCTACCAGGATACATTGAAGAGACCAGCCATGAGATAAAATCGGGAAAAAAATGGGCTTTTGGGATACAGGCAGACAGTATACCGGAATTCTTCATGGCGGAAAAAACTGGGGGTTTCTCAGCGTTTAGGGTCACTTGATGATACAATAAGGGATGATTTACAGAAGAGATGGTATCCTGGATGTCTTTTTCACTGTCCATGAGGGAATTGAGGCTTGACAAACCAGATAGAGAGACTCGTCTGGCCATGGCTTAACGGACAACAGATGGCGAACGGAAAGGTCACGGCAACACGGCTCAAAAGGAAAAGGACTGCAAGTGATTTGAAAACGGGATACGAAATTATTGAATAGCTGCGGAAAACCCATATTAAATGACCAAGATGATGTGTAAAGCCACTGACGTGGGGTACAGTTGTCTTCCACCTCGCTTTATGAAATCACTACGGGGGCTGCTAGAGTATGGCGGTGAACTTCGACTTGCACCCCCTGCAATGAATCCAAGCTGTTGATCACGGCTCACCCACGGTCAATCCAGTCAACTGCGGGGGCATTGTATTCGGTAATTAACGAGCTCTTTGCGCCCCCGCATTGACTCATCCGATTTCAATCTTAAACGATCACTACTCCCACTCGGAGAGTTGCTCGAACCTTAAACATGAAGTAACATACATTCAAATAAAGCTTAACGATAAACTTTAATCTGCAACGAGCTCGAAGAAAATTTTCATTTTTTATGATACAGTATAAATACATTATACTATAGCATATGCTTTTTGAAATTTCATATTTTTTTGCTACTTTTCGATTTTCAAAATAAAATAAAAAAGGATATGCAGATGATCCACAACATCTGGATCCACCTGGGGATAGTGTTTTTGCCACGAAACACTAAGAACCTGCAGATCAGTGCCTTCACTTCGGGCATGGAGTCGAACATTGCTTGATGGAAAATGTACAATGATCACACCGGATATATACAATGATGGTGAAACAGCTCTTAATGCCGGAAATAATGCTTTAGATATTTCCCTTTCACAGGCATATCTAGTACTTCTCCTTCAAGATTTTCCAGCATGAAAGTATTATTCAACCTAACTTCATTGATTTTGAACGGACCATACCACAAGGGATCAAATTTGTCGTGTTTCCCTTTGTCTTCCTTCCGGGTATCCCACCTTAATACCAGATCTCCTTTCTGAAACATGATTTCTTTCGCTTTCTTGTCAAATATTGTCTTCATTTTTTGCTGATAAGCAAGCAAATTCTCCCGAACTTTATTTTTGTTTTCATTTAGCTCCATTACATTATTCATTCTTCTAATCATCGCATTAGGTTCTTCTTGAGCATCTTGAAGGAAAGAAATCACAGGCTTCACCAACTGGGTGGGAAACAATGCCTAAGTCCCATATACTAGCTCATAAGGTGACTTACCGGTAGATCTTCTAGTGGTCATCCTCGTTGCCCATAGCAAAAAAATTAGCTTTGAATCCCAGTTCTTTTGGTTTTCATTTATTGTCCTCTTCAGAATTCTTACCAATGTTTTGTTAGAAGATTCTGCCAAGCCATTCCCTTGTGGATGATAAGTTGTAGAATGAGAAAATATCACATTGTAAGTCTGACAGAAATTAATAAACTTGATTGAGTTGAAAACTTGTGCATTATCTGTCACAATCTTTACTGGACATCCAAATCTAATAAAGATATTTTCTTCTAAAAACTTCATAACAACCAAATCATTTGCCTTCCTGGTAGGGATTGCCTCCACCCATTTTGTAAAATAATTTGTAGCAGTAAGAATCCACTTAAATTTCCCACTGGATGGTGGATTGATTTCTCCAATGAAATCCAATCCCCATTGTCTGAAAGGTTCTTCAATAAAAACAGGGAGAAGAGGTAAAGGGGCTAACTTTTTATTTTCTGCAAACACCTGGTATTTCTGACAACTTCTGACTACTTTATATACATCAGCGAACATAGATGGCCAATAGAAACCTGATTTAAAAATTTTATGAGAAGTTACCTTCCAACTGTAGTGACCCCCACACAAGCACTCATGATATTCTTTAATTACTTCTGAAACTTCCTCCTCTGTCAAACATAACAATAACACTCCAGCAGGATCTTTCCAATATAGCTTTGCTTCAATTATGACATAAGGTTGAGCTTTGAGTTTTAAAGCTCTATATTTAGCTCTATTTATTGAAGGAGGACAAGAAAGAAAGCATAAATAATGGACAATATCTTTGTACCAATCTGAGCACAGAAATTTATATTTAATTGTTGACTTCGCCTGAACATCACCTGTTTCTTCATTGACTTCCTCTATAGGTGCCAATAAATTAATTCCCAATGCTTGGAAATTTGACTCTGTTAATCATTTTTCCAACCCCAATCCTTTAATCAACTTTGTTGGTTTAACATCCAGATCATATTCTTGGATTTCAGCAATCCATTTGCCCCTTTTCCCGTCCACATCACTCTGTACTAAAACATCTTTTACAGTAGAATTAGGAACATATGCTAAAATTTGGGAATGAAGAACATAGGTTCTGAATGCTTTTAATGCTTTCACCAGAGCATATACTTGTTTCTCCAATATATTATACTTCAAATCTGCATCTCGAAGCACCTTACTGAAATATGCTACAGGTTGTTCACATTTTTCTTCATTTCTCTGTAATAACACAGCATCAATTGTTGAGGAAGACGCAAATGAGAAAATTTGAAATGGCTTCAGATAATCTAGACTTATTAAAACAGGTGCTTCCTTCAGAGCTTCTTTAATTCTTTGAAAAGATTCTCTTGCTTCTTTGTCCCACTTCACCTCTGCATCATTTTTCAACATGTCTGTTATTTTCTTGACAATCTCTGCGTAATTAGGAACAAATATTCTCAGAAAATGAATTTTTCCAAGGAATCTCTGAATATCTTTCTTACTTCTGGGCAGTGGAATTGACTGTATTGCTTTGACTCTCGCTAGATCAATCTTCACTCCTTGTTTAGAAACAATATGTCCCAGCAGTTTACCCTCCTCCAGAGTGAAGAAAGACTTTTTAGGATTCAGCGATAATCCATATTTTCTACATTTCAAGAAGGCTTTTTGCAAATGCTGTAGATGTTCTTCATTAGAGTTTGAAAAAATGGTGACATCATCTAGATAAACAACCACAAAGTTATCTCCTACAAATGCAATATCCATTGCTCTTTGGAATGTAGCCCCTACATTCATTAAGCCAAATGGCATCTTGGCATACATGAATGTTCCCCAGGGTGTAGTGAAAGCAATTTTCTTTTTATCTTCCTTCTCCACAGCAACCTAGTTATATCCTGAAAAACCATCTACCATTGATAACCTGTACGCTCCAGTTACTTTTTGCAAGACAAAATCCATCTTCGACAAAGGATAATTATCCTTCAATGAAGCCCTATTCAAGTTTCTGAAATCTACACACAGCCTTATCTCTCCATTCTTTTTCCTGACTGGTACAAGATTGGAAACCCAATCTGAATATCTGAGAGGAACAATTATTTTGGCCTGCAACAATTTCTTTACCTCCTTTTCAATCAGAGCCAACAATAATGGATTAATTTTTCTGAGCTTCTGTTTATGCGGTTTGACTCCATATTTTAGTGGGATTTTATGCTGTATAATACTCTTATCATACGTCTTCAAATCATCATAAGACCAAGCAAATACATCTTTGAATTGTTTGAACAGATCTATGTACCTCTCTTTATAGTCCTTCGAGACTCCTTTGAACAATTTGATCATTTTAGGCTCATGTTGAGTTCCTAAATTACAATCTTCCACATTCTCATCTTGGTTTGCTTTCTTCTGATTCACTGCCACGTCATTTTCATCAAAAAATCTTTCGAGAGGCACCAAGCCTCTTGGCAAAACATTGTCTTTGAACTGAATAATCTCTTGACCACTAATCCTCTTTTTCAGAGTCTTACCAGCCAACTCATCTTCATCAGTTTCTAAATCAATCTGATGATCTTCAAAATCTTCAATCATCAACAAAAATTTCTTAATCTATTCATCATCCTCAAAGACCTACCAATGTTTGACATTGTCAGGGATTGAAGGTCTATATCTCATCTCAATTTCATATCTTAGTCTCGGATTGATCGGAGGCTTGAATATACTGGCTGCAACTGCTAAAGAATCAGCCATTCTATTATCTTCCCTTGGAACAAATTGTAAGTTGAAAGCCTCAAATTAGTTTTCAATTAAATCCCAAACCTCATTCCTATATGATCTTAATCTGGGATGTTTAGTTTGACACAAATTCTTTATTTGTCTTATGATTAATTCAGAATCACCAAACACGCTCATAGACTGAATTCCCATTTGCTTAGCTATCTGCAGACTAATGATTAATGCTTCATGTTCCGCTACATTATTAGTGGACTCAAACTCCAATTTGAAAGAAAAAGGTACAAGGTTTCCCTCTAGAGATACAACAATGAAACCAGCTCCCGTACCCTCTTTAGAAAACGCGCCATCAAAATAACACTTCCAAAGTCTGTTCGAATGCAGCTCCTTATGTACAATAGCTGAAGGGAGTTTCCCTTGTGTTTCTTCAGCAAATTCTGCATCTTCATGCAGCATGAAACAAGAGAGGTCATCCTTCTCTTGGCCATAAATAGGTGAATTACCTGCATCTTTCTTGGTAGCATTTTTTTGAAATCTAGTTTCTATATACAACCTTCTTTCTTCTCCATTAAAAACAGGGATGATAGCATGTGTAAAATCTAGCTTCAAAACTCCTCCCAACTTTTCCCCCCAGGATCTAGATAACAACATACCAAATATGGCTGGAATATCTGCCACTAATACATCCATCATAATGCTCTTGGCTGGAATTTGAGCCAATGAAACAACCATATCTTTAATAAGACCCACACACTTCACCCTTTTTGAATCAAAGGAATAAAGGTCTCTGTATGGTTTAGTGATTTGTAAATTTAACTCTTTCATCGTAGACAAAGGCATCAAATTGTGAGATGCGCCAGAATCTAGCATACAATTGTGTACAACAAAATCATGCAACAAAAGTGATATATAAAAAGGAGGGACAATCGAATCTACCTCTTCAACATGAGGCCCAAAAGTAACCACTGGTTTTTCTTCTTGCAGATTTACTATATCACCCACTTCATCAGACTGAGATAAATTGATAAACTGTGCAATCTCTTTCTTATATCCAAGGGTTTTCATTAATTCAAGAAGAGGAATTTAAATTTTCACTTTTTCTAACTCTTTCGACAAACTGAAAGTTTGATTTTTTTTTGTCAACTTTTCAGGTTCTTCTTGATCTTTCTTTGAATTTAGACTCTGATTAGGAACAGTAACAACTTTCTCCAAAACATTAGGATCTTTAATCTTTTTTTGAGAAACCTCAACTTGTTGTTTTTCTTTTTCCTTTTCTTCATTCATGGGCTGCTTTCCTTTATCTAACTTCTCGATCTGGTTTTTCTGCAATGGAGTCACCATTGGAGTAGATGATTCTGATTCTTTTTCCCCATCATCTTGAGTTCTTAACCTTTTTTTTTTTACCTAAAATCGTATTTTTTATGCAATTCTGATTGCATGAAGTCCGTAAATTGCTTGCAATAATCGTCCATCTCCTCTTGGTCAAAGGAAAGATCAGTTTCTTCATATTCTTCCTCAGTTTCTTCTTCTATTTCATCATATTCCATGTAAACAACAGAAATTCGAACATCATCTTCTTTTTCATCATCTTCATCTGTTGAACGGGATGGAGCTGCCTCTATATACAAAGGTGTTTGCACCTGATCTTGATCCTTCTTCTCTCTTTGAAGGATTTACAGGGGCTGTTTTTTAAACTGAGGATTGAAAACCCCTCTGTTTTGTCTTGCAGGCTTATTATTGTCTATTTCCAACTTCACCAATTTATTAGACAAATTTTTTATGACTTTAGTCATGTCGTCTATTCTTTGATCTTGAGATGAGGCTTCTTCTTTAGCCTTTCCTTTATCTTGAACTTTACCAGCAGCGGACATATTAGCCTCAATCTCCAGAGCATTAGTTTGAATCTTCTCTAACGTAGGAGACCTTCTTTCCCTCAATGTGAAACTGAACTCTGGTTCAAATGAACCAGCAAAAACGACCCTTGCTCCAATAGGAGGAGGTTTCATTTCCACAGGAAAACTATTATACAACTTGTTAAATCTTTTCACAAAATCACTCATATTTTCATCAGATTTCTTCTTTATTGCACTGAATTCTGTCAAAGAATAACCATGGTCCCTTTTTTCGCCCCATCTCTCAATAAAACGTCTTTCCAGTCCATTCCAATCATTTATTGAACCATTAGGAAATCCTTTGAACCATTTCCTTGCCTCTCCACTTAGAGACTGAACAAAAAGTTTCATTACAACATCTAAATGTTCAACATTTAAATTCTCAGCAAATGTGCAAAACAGGGGCAAGTGCTTTTCTGCAGTTATTTCTTCTTCACCAGTAAATCTAGGGAGTAGTTTGAGATACTCCTGAGGCATTGCGTTCAATGGTTGGGGTAGATTTAATGGTGCATATCTATTCATCAAGAAAGCAGGGGCCGCCATGTTTATGCCCGGGTTAACTGCTCCTTGAGCGGGAGTAAAATGAATACCAGTTGTAGATGGGGGTGAATGAGGTGAAACAACTGATATAGGGATTGGTGTATGAATGATTGAAAAAGAGCTAGCAACTGTATGAGATGGAGTTTCTACAAGAGGGAAAGACACAAACTCTAAAGATTTCTCTTCTAATGTAGGTTCTTGAAATGAAATGGGTGATGGTGAGGATTCTTTTTCCGAGAAAATGAGTTTCTTGGAAATATTCTTGGATGAGAGAGTGTGTGAACTGCTGCTTGGTGCAAGCAGTGTAGCATCAGGTGTATCAAATATTTTTGGTTTCTGGCCCTTCTTTGAAACAAGCTTCTCAAGATCAGACAAAACAGGAACTCTTTGCTGAGAGGTATCTGACCTCGTATGAGGTTTCTTAGGAGCCAGAGCTATTTTAAAACAAACACAGCTTATTATTTCCTCCTCTCTGAACAACCAGAGGAAATATCAAACAAAACCCAGGGAAAATCTTCGAATCTTCGTCCCCAGCAACGGCGCCAATTATGTTGTACCTTAAGTGACAATTCCTTAGCTGTGAAAAGGATTGTGCTTAAGACATTATTTGTTTGTGTCACAAGTGATTATATGTATGCCTCTGTCTTATAAACCCTGAACGGTGATTATGTAACACCCAAGTATCAAATCAATGAACATTCTGCAATGCTATTTATCACTTATGCTGAATTGAAAACAGAAGAGAATAGAAGAGAATTTCAATCTGATATGCTGTCAAGAACAGAATCTATCATTTTAAAATCCTGAAGAATTAGAATAAGATAAAGTTAAAACAGAGGAGCGCCTATTAAGGTTTGTTTAACTCTTAAATACATATGTATAAAGAGACCTGCAGCTCGTACTCCATTTTAGTCATAGAAAGGAGAACATCATGTAAACAGGAAAACTTTTCAACATAAACAAATGGTAGAAACTTGCATACTTCTTCATTAATTTTTCATTCTTGAGTACAAAATTTTGGCTTCAAGGTTCAAAAACTCGGAACCTTCATCTTTCTTAAAATTGTCTTTAAATACAGTATCA
Organism: Pinus albicaulis; assembly: GCA_034641835.2. NCBI lineage: Eukaryota > Viridiplantae > Streptophyta > Pinopsida > Pinales > Pinaceae > Pinus > Pinus albicaulis. The sequence goes on along the minus strand of CM076569.1, from coordinate 394,592,841 downwards.
CAAGACAGTTTCCAGTAATGAAACTGATTCTAACTGCCCTAACTAATTCTAACTTCTTAAACTACTGACTGTTACGGAGGCACATGCCTCAAAAAGGTTCTATTACATAACATAATGAGAATTTGAAAACTTCTAATCTATGAGAACAGCTGCTCCTAAAGCGATTGTTGAATCAACGGCTACTTTTGGTTGAGCCGTTGGGACCTCTTTTGTTGAGTCCATTGAAAATTTCTTGCACTTCTTCCATAGCTCATTTTGAGTTGTCGAGGAATTTTTGAAATTTTGACATTCTATCCTGAATGCCACAATTTGACTGTGTGTAGGTTTTCCTGTAAAGAGAGTCTTCACCATCCATAGCAAATTGAAATGCCTATGCAAGAAGTTAAACACAGTTTCTCCTTTTAAGATCTGTGTCTTTTCGTGCCTATTATCTGCCTTACTTTTTGCTAATGTTAACTGATCTTCATAAAACTTCCATGACATGATATTTCCTTTCTCAGTCTAGCATGAAGGTAACCCTGTTCTGGTCAATTTGTCAAATGATATATCAAACTTCTTTACTGTCTCCTTGATTCCCAGTAACCTTTTCTCTGCAACCTTCCGAAGATCATTCTCAATTATCATCTTATTAACTTCCTTAGCATAAAAATATCAGTCTTGTATTCCAATATCTTCTAATTCTTCGTCTGATTTGGAATTGATAAACTTTATAAACTTCCTAGCCCAATTTTCTCTTTTAATGGCCGTCTGCTTTTCAGATAATATCTCCTCTTCATGTTCTGAGATGAGGCTTTTCTCTTTAGCAACTATATTTAGGGAATTCCAGTTTGACTTCATTTTTGAAATAATCTCACCCCAAATGATATCTTTAGCTTTTATAAGTGAGATATTACCTTTTAACTTCTCCTTGAGATCTTTAATTTCATCTTCAGCCTTCTGTAATTTCTTCTTATTCTCATCCGCTTTATCTTCTAGTGCCCGCATGATCTTGGTGGCCGTTTCTAGCTCTGATTGAGCCTGCTTTCGATCTCGTTCTGCCATCTTCAATTCTGTGCTGAGCTGAACAATCTGTGCTTGAGGGTTTGCATTACCTGTAGGAAAAACAAATGTACAAGTATGATTTTCAATATGGTTTTGTAATGAAATAGCAGTCTGCTTTACTTTAGTCAATTCTTCATCTTTCTGCAACAATTGCTGACGCAATTCTTCTTTCTCTTTTTCCACCTCTGCTACTTCTGCAGCCATTGAATGTTCTGCAGCAGGTAACTTCAGCTTTCTTTTTAGGGTGGATATCTCTATTTCTGCACTCTTCATGAGCTTCTGCACTGCAGCCTTGTCATTCGGATCCACACCAATCTTCATGATAATCTTTTTTAACTCTTCGTTTTGAACTGATAAGGCCCTTGAATTGGCCTTCTCCATCCTGAACTGTTTGATAACTTTTGCAAGCATGTTTTCAGCTTTAACCGCTGTGGCATTAGTCTTGGTTAAATCATTAACAATTAACTGTCCAGTCTGCATATGAAGGTTCATCTTATCCCACAGTGGGATCTTCTTAACATCCATAGTTATATTTACCTCATTGAAACTGCTTGAAGATCCAAGGGACATCCCTGTTGGATGTGTTAGAGCCATTCTAAATTGATCCTTTTCAAGGTCCATTACAGTCAACAACCTAGTCTGATCAGCAACTATATGATGCTCCGCTTGAGCCTCTACATTAGCTTTTATTCTCTGATTTCTTTCTTCAATCTGTGTAAATATTTTTTTGACTGAAGGCATCTTCTCTGAGTAAAGCTCATGGCCTCTAGGAGAAGAGGGGACATTTTGTTCTTCATTGATATGGAAGGTAAAACCAGGTGAGTTTGAAGAATGATCTTCAGCCAATTTAGTTCTCTTTTCCTCTCTCAGCTCTTCATCATCTACTTCAACAACATCATCCCTACCTCTTTTATTTTCCCTTTAAGTTATAACAAGTGTTTGAATACTCGTTTTTGATGTATTTAATTCGCCTGGGTTTGCCAGCTTCTCCTGATCAGGTCTACTTACGTGAGAAAACACATAATATCCATTCTCAATTCTTCTCTGGGAAATCACTCCATGCGAATCATATGACCATTTTTCTCCTAGTAGCAAATTTGTCTCTTCCAACATTTTAGAAACTTCATCAAAAGCTTGCCTCATATTGACCACGAAAGGTCCCACACTTATAGGCAATTTATACATAAAACCTTTCTTCATGGGAATAAAGTGCACCTGATCCACATTAAGGCTCTGTATTATGAATTCCAAGGTGAAAAGCCACATATGTACAAAAGTCGGGAGCCTATAAGGCTCAATACTAGCTCCATACAATCTTATCTCTGAATATTCTTCAAACACAAACCAATCTCTGAATCTGAAACTAGGTCCTAACTGTAGAAATTCCCAGGCTTTTGGTAGAAAACATGGAGGAGGAACTCCATTCAAAATTCTATAAACAATATACATATAATGACTAGCAAACTCAAATAACCCTGCTTCATTTCCTTCTTTTCTAGTCATGTCAGTCCAAAATAAAACTGATTGCTTTTGCTTGTTAACATCAACTATATTCAACCCCAAACTCATAAATTCTTCGACATTTTGATATAAAAATAAGTACACAATCAATGACAGGAATTTAAAGAAACCTGTAAGAGGAAAGGTCATCAACTGAGAATTTACAATCTCCTTCCAGAAAGATGGAATGTCGAGAAAAACCCCTAGTTTCATCATCAGCGCGTACATTCCCAATACTGATTTATCAATTGTATGGTCATTGTCTTTGCCCAAAATCTCTGCAATGCAACTCAAAATTGGTCTATATTCAGCATCGAACACTTCAAAACTAAATTCTTCTCCTTTTAGTTGAGCTTCCTTTGAATTTGATTTCAAGTAGGACATACATTGATCAAATTCTTCATTTGAAAGTTCCTCAAAATAACGAGCCAATGAATCTTCAGAGAATTGCAGTAGTGACTCGTTTTCAGGAAAGCATAATGCTTGGCGAATTAACTACGTCGATACTTGCAAAACGTTTTCTCCCTGCGAATTCATTATGAAGCACTTACCAGGATACTTTGAAGAGACCAGCCATGAGATAAACTCGGGAAAGAAATGGGCTTTTGGGATACAGGCGGACAGTATACTGGAATTCTTCATGGTGGAAAAAACTGGGGATTTCTCAGCGTTTAGGGTCACTTGATGATACAATAAGGGATGATTTACAGAAGAGATGGTATCCTGGACGTCTTTTTCACTGTCCATGAGGGAATTGAGGCTTGACGAACCAGATAGAGAGACTCGTCTGGCCATGGCTTAACGAACAACGGATGGCGAATGGAAAGGTCACGGCGACATGGCTCAAAAGGAAAAGGACTGCAAGTGATTTGAAAACGGGATACGAAATTATTTAATACTCCGGAAAACCCATATTAAATGACCAAGATGACGTGTAAAGCCGTTGATGTGGGGTACAACTGTCTTCCACCTCGCTTTATGACATCACTGCGGGGGCTGCTGGAGTATGGCGGTGAACTTCGACTTGCACCCCCTGCAATGAATCCAAGTTGTTGATCACGGCTCACCCGCGGTCAATCCAGTCAACTGCGAGGGCATTGTATTTGGTAATTAACGAGCTCTTTGTGCCCCCGCATTGACTCATCTGATTTCAATCTTAAACGATCACTACTCCCGCTCGGAGAGTTGCTCGAACCTTAAACATGAAGTAACATACATTCAAATAAAGCTTAACAATAAACTTTAATCTGCAACGAGCTCGAAGAAAATTTTCATTTTTTATGATACAGTATAAATACATTATACTTTAGCATATGCTTTTTGAAATTTCAGATTTTTTTGCTACTTTTCGATTTTCAAAATAAAATAAAAAAGGATATGCAGATGATCCACAACACATACGGACCATCCTTGCTCTCTCAGCGCAGATGGGTTGGCACATTCATTAGATGGATGTGAAGACTGCATTCCTTAATGGGATCATTGAGGAAGAGGTGTACATTGAGAAGCTTGAAGGATTTGAGATCTAAAGCAGTGAGTCACATGTGTGCAGGCTCAAAAGAGCACTATATGGGCTGAAGCAAGCACCCTGTGCTTGGTACACATGGATCGACAACTATTTCACTGGACTTGGCTTCACCAAGAGTGAGGCGGATGCAAACCTGTACTTAATTATGGTGAAGGGTAAGCTTTTAATCATTGTTCTTTATGTTGATGATTTAATACTAACGGGTGATGAGAAGTTGATACACTCATGCAAGGCAGATCTTGCAAAGGAGTTTGAAATGAAGGATTTGGGCCTCCTTCATTATTTCCTTCGATTGGAAATATGGCAACGGGAAGGTGAAATGTTTCTGTCTCAAGGCAAGTATGCTCGGGAGATACTTGGGAAGTTTCACATGCAAGGCTACAAGCCTATCAACACTCCTCTTCCAGGAAATTGGAGGAAAGAGGATGCTATATCGGGAGAGGAAGTGGATGCCATTGTTTATCGAAAGTTGGTGGGTTCACTCATGTATTTAGTTAATACAAGACCGGACATATGCTATGCGGTGAACCAGCTTTCACAAGTGATGGTTAAGCCTACAAGGCTCTTTTGGAAGGCAGGCAAGCATGTCCTAAGATATCTCAAGGGCACATGGTACAGACAGATGGATGAGGTGAAGTTGCATGGTTTCATGGATGCAGACTGGGCAGGTAGACCAACAAACAGAAAGAGCACATCAGGAGGGATTTTCAGTATCGGATCTACAACAATTTCTTGGTACATCAGGAAACAAATGTCCATGGCACTCAGTTCAGTGGAAGCAGAATACATGGCAACAAGTCAAGCTGCATGTGAGGCTATATGGATGAGGAAGATCTTGGTCGGTTTTTTCAGTTCACATTTAGATCCTACAATGATATATTATGATAATCAGAGTTGCATTAAACTCTCGATTAATCATGTGTTTCATGATAGCTCTAAACATATTGATATCTGGTATCATCATATCAGAGATTGCATGCAACAGAAGATCATGTTGTTTCAGTACATTCCTATGGAAGATCAGGATGCAGATATTCTGATGAAGGCGCTCACGAGGAGAAAATTTGAATACCAAAGAGGCAGGATCGGGGTGAAGGATAATCCCTATCTTGTTGAGAGGGAGTGTTGAGATGCAACAAGATGATGAGCTTAGTGAAAATGAGTCGCCTTCACTAAGTGGTCCCGCAGGCTATTTTTGGCTCAAGTATATTTTTAGACTATGTCTATTTTTATACATGGTGATCATATTTCAGAAGTTGCAGGATGCTATTTGTGGATGGTTGGTCAAGTTGGAAAAATAGATGAAATTCTATTTTTAGAATATCGGGTGAAGTCTATTTATAGATCGTAAATATAAAAATAAATGCATGTCGGATATTATTAGCCCTTAATAATTATCCAACAATAAACAACAACGTATTCTCTTGGAGCACTTAATTTCAGTGAACAGATTTGGAAAATCAGTGGGATGAAGGAGTTACACAATTCCTAGGGTTTACTGGTGGTTCATGCATGGAAGACTCAGTTAGAACTTAAGTGGAAAAGTTATGACAGAGTTGGAAGAGTAGTTCATGGATTTTTTATTCAATTTAACTAAATTAATGGAGTTAAACTCAGTTGAGCTAGTTGTATCTAGTCTAACTGAACGATACACTAGTGAGAGTGGAGTGAATTAATTAGTTAATTAATTGACAAATAATAACTCATTAATCAACTAAATAAGTACAGTAGTTAACTACAGTCCATGTCAGTTCCAGTGGAGACTCAGTGGAGAGATAGGTGAAAGGGTGAGATGGACTATCTGTTGTGACTATAGTGATGCATTAATTGCATCACACACACATTGGAGTTTCCAATGAGGATTGCGCAGTCAAGGAAAGCGTAATTCAAATTCATTCAGAGTTATTCTTCACCAGGGATTGCACAGTGGAGGCAGGCTATCAGGAGGGCAGAAATCAGTGCATGGATTTGCAGATTTCATCTTGTTATTGTGTGACGATTGATTGTACTGAGAGCTTGATGTACTAAGATTTTTATGAGATTGTTACACGATCCCCATGATATATAATATATGATATTTGGGGTTTTTAGCTTCAGGCTTTCCCGTTAAACAACTGCGTTATGTGCGATTGTTTTTATTTATGCTTCACATGTGTTTGCAATTAATTTTCTGCAAAATACTAACAGTGGAATGATTCTGTATTTAGAAAGAAGATAAATATTGTTAGATCAGGGGAATCTGGATGTATGCATGCGTAAAGTATATAATTTCTATAGGACAGGGGACCATAATGAAGGCATGCTCATCAACACTTGCTAGCAACTCCAACGCATCATGCGATAACCTCGTGGAAAACTCAGACTCGCCCCTCTTGGGCATCATTTGTCCCCACATTTGCATCCGTACATGCAGCATTGGCCTACAAGGATGTTGAACAAAATTAGGCCTCGCCTATGGAAACCTCTCAAAAAATAAGGGTAAACCCATGAAGTTGGGTTACACTTTTGTGAGAATCGGGGGCAGAAAACTTTTTTTCTCAATGATTCATCTGAATTTTTATAAAAGTTCATCCAAACTGTTAGAGATTTTGGCCGAAATTTCGAAATTAGTTTTGCTGGACTCATTCTGCCATTTACATTGTTGACATACTGACGACATGGGAAAACAGATTTTTGGTCGGAGATTGGAAACCGACAACATAAGTTCGGTCGAACTCTTAAAATAGTCTAGCCAAACTTTAGTTTATAAATACACCAGCTCGGAGCCGTTAATGGTTTTCGGGCTTATTACTGTCTGTGTCTACTGTGATTGTGTTTTTATGTTTGATGTGTGTTTCGGGCCCACGCTTGCGTCTGCGTCTACGTCTTGTTGTTTGGCCTCAACTCTTGTTGTTCGGATTTGCAGGTTGGCTCCGAATTTCGAATTTTTGGCCCCACTTTTGCGTCCGTGTCTACGTCTTTCTGTTTGGCCTCGACACTTTCTGTTCGGCCTCGACTCTTGCTATTCGGATTTGCAGGTTGGCTCCGAATTGTGAATTTTGTTTGAGGTATAAAATCAAAATGTAACAACGTAATTGAGTTTGTAAGCTTTCATAAGTGTATTTGTCCAAGGCCCATGTTAATATGTTATCTGCAATTTCCCAAGCCATTTATTGAAAAATCAACTCCTTTTTCCAAATTTGCATTGTTCCTTACTAAAAAAACTCTAGTTCTAGAGGTTGTTGAATGAAACAATTTTTAAGAAATGGAATCATAGGAAATGGATACCCCTAAATATAAATTGGTGTTAATATTCTAATGCAATTGATGGTTCACAAATGTGAGTCCCAATTAGAGTTTTATGGTGTGTTGCAACTCACTTCCTCAAGCGATCTAGGGACACATTTTGAATTTGTTACAAGAACGTGAAATATAAATAGAGTAATTATTTTCATAAGAACTCATAATTTTAATTAGGTTGAACCTATCTCTATAATTTTAGTTCAAAATTTTGTATTGGTAATGCGAAAACCTCTGCTGGGTATACATATTATTTTTCCATAGTAAATGAGCCAACATGACTTAGTGACTCAGTGAATGAGATAACACTGAAATCTTCTCTTATCCAAGCTCCTTTCTGTGGTAGTAATGAAACATAAATAGCACCAATATTGTGGCTTTAATTAACTGCAATTACACTGAATAGCATAAAAATTGTATAACACCAAAACTATCCTTTGAAGAAATACAAACTTAATTTGAATTGCATCTTTGTATTTAGCCTGAAATTTAGTCCTTTTGTAATTGTACCAAAGCCTAAATTCACCCATCTAAACCTGTAATTAGGTTGAACCTGTCTCTATAATTTTAGTACAAAATTCTGTGTTGGTAATGCAAAAACCTCGGCTGGGTATACATATTATTTTTCCACAGTAAATGAGCCAACATGACTTAGTGACTCAGTGAATGAGATAATGAAATGTATTCAATAGAAGAAACAATAGCTATAAGGAAAAAAATTAGTTCAACTCCAGCTTATTTTTCATCCAGTAAACATACATCAGCAACAATTCAAAGATCTTGTACAAACAATAGACATAAATTTTAACTTATTTTTCATCTAGTAAACATGACTTAGTCACTCTGTGAATGAGATAATGAAATGTAGTCAATAGAAGAAACTATAGCTATAAGGAAAAAATTTAGTTCAACTCCAGCTTATTTTTCATCCAGTAAACATACATCAGCAGCAATTCAAAGATCTTGTACAAACAGTAGACATAAATGTTAACTTATTTTTCATCCAGTAAACATACATCAGCAATAATTCAAATATCTTGTACAAACAATAGACATAAATGTTAACCAACATTGACTGCTAGTATGCATAAATACTATGAATCCAAATATTAGTCCACTTAAAAGTTGTAGTGTATCGGAAGAGACATATGATACAACCTTCCTAAATTGAAGGTCTCACTCTTTCATCATTAGTATAACCATTTGTTGCTTGTCTAGCCTTTTATTATTTCCTCACAAAAAAATTTATTTTGATAGTAGTTATAGATTTTTGTTAGGAAAAAATAGTTATAAATTATTTTTGACAAATATATTAATAATGAAGATTGAACCTAGCTACATTCTGCAACATCTAAGAGACACAATTGTATTGTGATATTTTCCCTTCTTTCCAACCCAGTCCATCCTTCTACAAAAATCCCTTTTAATGAAGCAGATATATCCATAGTGATCCACTAATATTTTTTCACCAACAACTATTCCATTTTGGACTTATATATCTCCAAACTATGCTCATTGAATTTATGCATCTATATCTTTAAACGGCTCAACTATTTTATTTCACCATAGGAATCAATTTGATATATCTCCAATTTTAATGGGTTCTATCACATTTTGAGAAAAAAAACTTTAGCCATAAAAATTTCCCACTGAAACCCAAAGTAATTTGATACAAATCATAGGTTTTAACCTTATATAATTAACTGTTTCAAATAGATTCTTAATAAAATGAAAAATATTCAATGCAAAACACATGCATTAACATATAATTGTGATATTTTCCCTTCTTTCCAACTTAGTCCATCCTTCTAGAAAATCCCTTTTAATGAAGCAGATATATCCATAGTGATCCACTGATATTTGCTCACCAACAACTATTCCATTTTGGACTTATATATCTCGAAACTATGCTCATTGAATTTATGCATCTATATCTTTAAACTGCTCAACTATTTTATTTCACCATAGGAATCAATTTGATATATCTCCCATTTCAATGGGGTCTATCACATTTCGAGAAAAAACACATTAACCATAAAAGTTTCCCATTCAAACCAAAAGTAATTTGATATAAAACATAGGTTTTAACCTTATATAGTTAATTGTTTCAAATATATTCTTAATCAAATGAAAAATATTCAATGTAAAACACATGCATTAACATATAATTTGCTCGAGAAACCCAAAACTAGAAAATCATTTTTTTATTAGTATATTAATTTTTAGACCATCACACACACACACACACATGTATGTATGTATATATGTATATATCCCATAAAATTATAAACTACCAATCCATTACCTTGGATCAGATAAAACATTAGTTCTTTAACTGAAACTATAGAACCATGGGGTAAACTACCATGCACTAGAAAAATGCAAAAAGAAAAAACCATGTGATGAAAACCATCACAAAGGAAGATTTTTTTTTTCCCAAAAACATTTTTTTGGGGCACTACCCCTAAACACCTGTGTGTGGGGGATTTTTCATCTCTATGAAACCTTAAAGTGGGTGTTCTTTCCTCCCATTTTATTCCCACCACTATGCTTTGAAAAATATATAGTGCATGGGGGTATTCACATAAAGAATATAACACATACCAAACATCCAATAATTATCCTTAATGTGACTATCAATGTTGCAATGGTTAGAATTATTTCTACTACTCTTGCATGGATGTGTAGTGGCTATTTTATTCTTATCCTCCTATTTCCAGTTCTTATTCCCCTCCTTCAAATCTTCTCGGTTTTCTTCAAACCACTTAAGTACCCTTTATTTTGGCATATGGTTTCTAGATAATGTGCGTATACACATGGCTCATACATTATCCTTAGCTTGGAAGGAATCACTTGTTTTTGTAGATGGTTATATTTACCCCACATATACTTAAGGAATACATTTGGGCTCTTGGGAAATATATCCAATAATATGACCATATTTTTTAATTTAGTACACTCTTATACACCCTTATTTCTATGTAAAGTAGTGTGAGTGATTCCACGGGTCCTCTACACACTTCATAGGGTAGAATTGGGACAAGTAGTGTTAACTTTACAAATTCTATAGGCAGAGTCTATAAAGGGCCAGGTAGCCTCTAGATCTCATCTTTAATGAAAGGTGACATATCCAGTAAATGCCCCTATAGTCAATATATGGAATAGATCTAAATAGAAGTTCTTCATTTTAATATCCATAAACCACAACCACTTTAAGGAAAATCATGTACATGTGTCATTTCTCCCATACATGTGTCATTTCTCCCATAAACTCTTAAGGCAAAATTTAAAGCATGTGTCATTTGCTTTCTCCCATTAACTTTAAAGCATGTGTCATTTCTCAAGGATTTATCCCATTAATTCAAGGCAAACTTTGAGGCCTAAAAACTAAAAGTAGCTTAACTTCCATGGGATAGGATCCCCCAAACTCAAATGGAGTAAAATGTAAAATGTTAAAAGTGGAGTGTTTTATGATGTAATGGATCTTAATAATCTAGATTGACATGGTTGTATTGAACTTCCATAGGATAGTATCCCCCAAACTCAACGTGAGTAAAATGTAAAATGTTAAAAGTGGAGTGTTTTATGATATAATGGATCTTAATAATCTAGACTGACATGGTTGTATTTTATTAATGTACCTAAATTTACACCTTCAATGTTGCTTTATTCTTTTAAAATGTTAAAAGTGGAGTGTTTTAGGATGTAATGGATATAAATAATCTAGATTGTGTTAAATATGATGTAATGGATCTTAATAATCTAGATTGACATGGTTGTATTTTATTAATGTACCTAAATTTACACCCTCAATGTTGCTTTATTCTTCTAAAATGCTAAAAGTGGAGTGTATTAATGTACCTAAATTAACACCTTCCATATTGCTTTAATATTTTAGAATGCTAAAAGTGGAGTGTTTTATGACGTAATGGATATAAATAATCTAGATTGACATGGCTATAGTGATATGATGATAGTGTAGGTTAATGTTGAAGTTGTAAAATTCTTGTACATATTAATTATTATAAATTATTAAACAATTTGATAAGTGCTAAATCATACTTCTTATTAAGGACATAACTATTTTTTTATGATAGTGTAGGTTGATGTTGAAGTTGTAAAATTCTTGTACATATCAAGGATGAATGATAGTACAAGCCAAAAATGACATTATTATAAATTATTAAACAATTTGATAAGTTCTAAATCATACTTATTATTAAGGACATAACTAATTTGTCATAACATAACTTTGATATATAAGCACAGTCTTCAATTCCATTGTTTTGTAGGTAAATTACTATCTTCACATTAAAGCATTTTATAAGGTTACTCTAAAACTAAAGGCTTTCTCCCATTAATTAAAGGAAAACTTTAAAGCCTAAAAACTGAACCTAAAGTGGCTGAACTTCCATAGGATTTTAGTCTGTCTGTTGAGTGTTAACCTCTACAAGGTTCTATAGGCAAAGTTTGTAAAGGGCCAGGTAGCCTCTGGATCTCATATTTTCTGAAAGGTGACATATCCAGTAAATTCCCCTACAGTCAATCTCTGGAACATATCTAAATATAAGTTCTTCATTTTAATATCCATAAACCACAACCACTTTAAGGCAAACTATGTACATGTGTCATTTCTCCCATAAATTCTTAGGTAAAGTTTTTAAATCATCTGTCATGTTGGCTTTCTCCCATTAAATTTAAAGCATTAAGTGCATAAAATAATTTTTCAAACCATGTAAATTCCATTTCTCCCACAAAATAAAGGTTTTCTCTCATTAATTCAAGACAAACTTTAAGGCCTAAAATTTGAACCTAAAGTGGTTGAACTCTCATAGGATTTTGAACTTCCATAGGATTTTAGTCTATTTGTTGAATGTTAACTTCTACAAGTTCTAAATGCAGAGTCTGTAAAGGGCCAGGTAGCCTCTGGATCTCATCTTTTCTCAAAGGTTACATATCCAGTAAATGCCCCTACAGTCAATCTCTGGAACAAAAATAGAAGTTATTCATTTTAATATCCATAAACCATTAGCACTCTAAGATAAACCTTGTACATGTGTCATTTCTCCCTTCTCCCATAAAATTTTAGGAAAACCTTAAGGCATGTGTCATTTCTATTTCATTTCTCCCACAAACTCATAAAGGTGTGACTTTTCACATAACTTCATCAACCACCACAACTAGTTGTTTTAGTAATTGCATAAAATAATTTTGCAAACCATGTAAATGCCATTTCTCCCACAAACTAAAGGCTTTCTCCCATTAATTCAAGAAAAAATTTAAGGCTTAAAAACTAAACCTAAAGTGGTTGAACTCTCATAGGATAGTATCCCCCAAACTCAAGGCTTTTCCCCATTAATTCAAGGCAAACTTTAAGGCCTAAAAACTAAACCTAAAGTGGCTGAACTTCCATAGGATTTTAATTTGTTGGTTGAGTCTTAACTTCTACAAGTTCTAAAGAAGTCTGTAAAGGGCTAGGTAGCCTCCGGATCTCATCCTTTCTTAAGGCATGTTATTTCTAGATGTGATTTCTGCCATAAATTTTAAGGCAAACTTTCATGAAAACCATGCATGAACCATGTATATGTGTCATAAATTTCCCTTAAACTCTAGGCAATGCAATCTTTAACGCATCTCATTTCTAGATGTGAATTCTACCATAAAATTTAAGTCAAAATTTAAGATAAATCATGCACATGTTATTTATCTCATGCACATGTGTCATTTCTCCCATGCATTTGCAATAAATGTCAATTTAATATATTTTTATTGAATTCGTTTTTTTTTAGAGATAAAAAAAGCCACTAAATATGGTTTAAAAATGGACATTATGCATAGATGTTTCTTGCTATCCCAATCCAGGGAAAGAAGTGATTACATATGTGTTTTCCAATATTGCGACTAGCAAAGTTGTCCAAAGGAAAATTAATATACCAGGAAGAACAACAAACAACGAGGCATATTATATTGCATTGATAGAAGGCTTGTGAACACCTATGGAGTATGGATCAAATGGAATTTTAGTTTTCACCAATTTGAATTTGTGTGCAACCAGATGAATGTTGTGTACCAAGTTAAGAAGGAAAGGCTAAAAGAACTGCATGGAATAGCAAACAATATTGTTAGCCAATTTCAATTTTTTAGTATAAGACATTGTATAAATGTGAATAAGATATATGTTGATCTATTGTGTGGAGAAATGCCAATTCAAGATTCATCTATCAAAGATGAATTAATAGATGAATTATAATTATATGGGGCAATGCCAATGCAAGATTCATCTCTCAAAGATGAATTAGTTTTGAGGCGCTCTTCTTCAAAAATTCAAGATTCATCTCTCAAAGGTGAATTAGTTTTGAGACGCTCTTCTTCAAAAATTTAAGATTCATCTCTCAAAGTTGAATTAGTGTTGATGCGCTCTCCTTCAAAATTTATTGATGGACATTGTAACATATCTTGGATATGTGTGTGTTTTGTACTTATAAAAGCGTCTTTTTTTAATGACCATGTGTTTTTTTTAATTATATACCAAGTGTACTCCCACCACACCATGTAAAGTGCAACTTGGTGAATTTTACATTTGCAACAAGTGGTGAACTTCACATTTTTATAAAATTAAAATGCAAGGACTTCAACAAATTTTTGTTTAAATGGAGTTTCATGCTTCTTTTTTAATGACCATGTGTTTTTTTCAATTTTATACCAAGTGTGCTCCCACCATGTAAAGCACAATTTGGTGAACTTAACATTTTTATAAAAAAAATTTGCCTAAATTGAGTTTCACACATCAATTAGTGCTTTGAAAGTTGTGTTTTACATAATTTGTGTACACTAAATTACATTAATTTTCTGAATTTTATTTTGAATTTATTTTAAATAGTAACTTTAAAAAATAATTGTAAATGTCCATTGTAGATATATATATCATGGAGGATGAACAACGAAGATCAACAGAATCCCATATCTCTACGAGAGAGGGGGATCAGGGATCGAAGGATGTTCTTTGTATTTAAATATAATATTAAATCTCCATGCATATACATACATGTGTGTAGATATGGAATTGATTTTTTATCAATTTTGTGAGTTAAATTAGTTGTTAATAAGTTTCATTTTTTATTTTTTAGGAGTTAAGAGGAGAAGGGTGTCTACTCTATAAATGGAGCATGCCCATGGTTCACGCAATTGTGGTATGTTTCACATTATTTAATCAATGAATATGTACATGTATTTATATGTATGAATGTATTTTTGAATTGATTATAAATTCATATTTTTTTATGAAGCTTCTCTCTCGTCTCGTGAGGTTGATGGCGGTTCAGATTCCCTTAGAGGGCCATCAATAAGTGCTGGTGGATTGCGTGAAGGTGGTGATATGTATTATCCCAGAGGCCAATCAATGGATGGTCATGTTGGTTCTCAACCAATCGGTGGTGGTGTTGGTTCTTAGCAGGGTCATTCTGGTTCTCAACAATCTCAGGGTGGGCAAGACGCTAGCCAACCACATCGATGTAGCCATCAATTTGAATATTTTTTTCATTCAATTTGTACAAAAAATTTTACATGTGTTTTTTTAATATAAAAAATTCTATATATTAATGCAGAGGCTGAAAATGTTGCTCCAAATGTTGCTCAAAAAAGACGTAGGGCAGAACGCGTCATTCAAGAAGAAGGTTGTCCACCAACCGTGACTTATCTGGCCGACATTTCCGATATACCTTGGAAAACAAGCATGCAGCAATGCACCTTAGAAAGGTGTCAACATCTTCATGCAAAATTGAAGAGAGATCTTGTGGCTTTGACTCTACCTGCTAAGAGTCGACAAAGCTTGGAAATAGTTACACACTCTTTAGGTGAACTAGTAGATGTGTACCAAAAGCTTAGGCCAACCACTGATTCTTTTGTAGAATTCATGAGAAAAATAAGTGAAACAATGATGGGTCCTGACAAATGGGAGTTTGTTAAACAAAGAGTTACAATAGAAATGGCCAAGTCTATGTTTAATTTCAAAGAAGGGCCAAAAAGAAAGATGTTGAAGGTGCAATATTTCAAGCACCCTAATATAGCTCACTATTTGTATGATAGACAGATTGCGACCTATGGAAGATTCCAATGGAACGATGAGGTTCCGCTTTATTTTGAAAAATTATTCTATGCAGAATTGTTTTTGCAAATGAAACCCAATTACAATGACCTTCCCTCTGAATTTTTTGGTCCTGGGAAAGGTCGATTATGTGACCATAGGGGTGCTAGGCGTGATGTTGAGTTGCCTTGCCCTGAGCCACCATTGGTTAGTCGACCTTTTCGTGTCGAAACTTTGCGGTCAGAGACAGAAACCACTTCTCAAATTAGTCAAGAAGCAAGGGATGCCATCATTGACAATATTCACAGTGGATTGGGTGGAGTCGATGTTTTTTTGAATCGATAAAGAGCACGTGAGAATTCACACTTTAATTTTTTGTATTATACAGATGGAGAGATCGACAAAATGAGTGTTGAAGATCTCAAAACATATGCAAAGAATTTTCGCAATGGTTGGCAGGACCTAATTGTTCATGAGGAAGAGGGCATGTGAATGTTATGTGTTAATGGTTAGGGTTCAATTATTTTAACACATGTACAATTTGTAATAAATACATATATACATACATTCATTTTTATACATTAATCTAGCAAAAATGTATCATTATATGTTAACACCATTTGCAGTTGTCACACTTGATGAATGAAGAAAATGTTAATATCACGGTCGAAGCCTCCAGTTCAAACAATCAAGATGGGTCTCACCATCAATCATACAATCAAGATGGTTCTCACTATCAAGATATGTTGGTAAATGTTAGCGTTTTTTAAGTGAACATGATGATGTACAATTATTTTTTATCTATTATTATATATCTCGAAACGTGATGAGATATTTTTTAAATAAATAATTGTGCACACATGTACATATATATAATAAAATGTTTTAACATATTTCGATTATGTCCGATGTTTTTGGGATGGCGGTACCTTCTTCTTCCTTGGGAGATGTACCTTCTTCTTCCTTAGGGGATGTGCCAAATCCACAATCACAAGCATGGACAATTTTTCACTTTTAAAATTTATGTTTTTAAGTTATATATTTCACCTCAAAAAGTTCCATTAAAAAATGAGATATATCTAGATCTTCAGTTATTTTAAATTTTTTTAATTTTAGTTTTTTGGAGATTTTCTTTCTGAGCCACTCTTAGGAGATGTGCCAAATCCACTAGCACTAGTATTCAATTTTTCACTTAAATATATATATGTTTTTAAGTTATAAGTTATAAATTTAAGTTTAAAAGTTTTGTTATAAATTGAGATCTAGATATTTTGAGTTATTTTAAATTTTTTGTATTTTAGGTTTTTGGAGATTTTCTTTTGGAGCCTCTCTTAGGAGATGTGCCAAATCCACCAGCATATGTATTCAATTTTTCACTTAAATATATGTTTTTAAGTTAAAATTTATAAATTGAAGTTTAAAAGATTTATTATAAATTGAGATCTTGATCTTGAGTTATTTTATAGTTTTAAATTTTTTGAATTTTAGGTTCCTATAGAGGATTTATTTTCTCCACAAACTCTAGCGATGGAGATAGGAACATCTACACCATTTCAACCATTTGAACAAGTTGTCTAATTTTTTATTTAATATTATTGAAAATAAGTTTATATATGCATTTTCATTTGAAAAAATTTAATATATATATATATATATATCTGTGTGTGTGTGTGTGTGTGTGTGTTGTACAGTTTACTGTTGAAGATGTTCCTCTGGGGGAAGTTTTAGTAGACGAGCAACAAATGGAGAGGGAACCTCATGAGGTATTGGATAATTTTTATTTTTATTTTACATGAATTTCTATATATTCTCACTCAATTTTAAAACATTAAATTTTAATGTTTGTACACATTGTGTACAGGTTCCCCATGCTTCGCAGGATAGCTCGAGGATCGTGACTTTGCTGGGATAGACACTACATCCATCTGTATTTGATGGATGATGCACATGCACATGTGCAACATTATATTTTCAATAGATTTAGTCTTAAATTTACTTTTTTATATATAGTCTTATCTAGATGCAGTCATATATAACTTGATACTTGATACTTGATACTTTTGAGATCTACAAATTTTGGACATATTTTATGTGAATTACATTTGGTACATGTGAATGTGATATATAATGTTTTTATATAACTTGATACCTGATACTTGTGAGATCTACAAATTTTGGACATATTTTATTCAAACTACATTTGGTACATGTGAAAGAGATATATAATGTTTTTAAAACTTAAGTTTTGGATGGTTGAACTACATTTGGCATGTGAAGTAATGTTACAGTGTTATATAATTTGTTTTACTTTTAAAACTCAAGTTTTGGATGGTTGAACTACATTTGGCATGTGATGTGAAGTAATGTCAAGTGTTATAATTTGTTTTGTTTTTAAAACCTAAGTTTTGAATGGTTGAACTACATTTGGCATGTGTCGAAGTAATGTTGTGTTATAATTTGTTTTGTTTTTAAAGTGTTATGGTTGAACTACATTTGGCATGTGAAGTAATGTTACTTGATACTTGTGATCTATAATGTTTTGTTTTTAAAACTCAAGTTTTGGAGGGTTGAACTACATTTGGCATGTGAAGTAATGTTTTGATCTATAATGTTTTGTTTTCAAAACTTAAGTTTTGGATGGTTGAACTACATTTGGCATGTGATATAATGTTTTGTTTTTATTGGATAGTTGAACTACAATTGGCATGTGAAGTAATGTTGTGATATAATGTTTTTGTTTTTAAAACTCCAGTTTTGGATGGTTGAACTACATTTGGCATGTGATTATGATATAATGTTTTGTTTTTAAAATTCAAGTTGTCGTTTTCCAAAAAAAAAAAAAAAAATCACATGAATATATGTACATGTAGAAATGATTTAAGTACACATGTTTGAATATATATGTTAAAACGATTGAAATACTATATATATATATATATATAAACAATTTTAAGATTCTAGGTCTTGTTAGATGTGTCAAACAATCATAAAATTTTAAAAATGCATTCTATAATGTATATATATCCAGTACGTGCAACATTTTTCATCAATGCACATAGAAAAGCTACTTTTAGTTAATTGCATTCTAGAACATATATATCTAGCACTTCAACATTTTTTATCAATGCAAATAGAATTTAGCTACTTCCAGTTAATTTCATTCTAGAACATATATATTTAGTACGTGAAACATTTTTCATCAATGCACATAGTGAAACTACTTGAACAGCTAATTGCATTCTATAACATATATATATCCAATACATGCAACATTTTTCATCAATGCACATAGAAAATATACTTTCAGTTAATTTCCTAGAACATGTATATATCCAATACGTGCAACATTTTTCATCAATGTACATAGAAAAACTACTATCAGTTAATTGCATTCTAGAACATATATATGCAGTACTTGCAACATTTTTCATCAATGCACATAGAAAATCTACTTTCACTTAATTTCATTCTAGAATATATATATATATACTTCTAGAACATGTATATCCAGTACTTGCAACATTTTTCATCAATGCACATAGAAAAGCTACTTTCAGTGAATTGCATTCTAGAACATATATATATCCAATACATGCAACATTTTTCATCAATGCATGTATAGAAAAGCTACTTTCAGTTGATACTAGTGTGCATGTACCAAAACAATGTACATGTGCAAAAAATTACACAGATAAAATAACAAGGCAATTCAATTTTTAGTTGAGTTCTGGAAGTTATAAAACATGAATCCAAAGAGAAGAAATTGTTGGGTAGTTCAATCAAAATAATTCCAATGGAATGTCATCTTCAATGATCTGTTCATGATCGATTTTGACATTTTTCAATTTTTTGATTTTCGTTTTTTTCTTTGATTGACCCTCTATCAACTTTATGTGTGATGCACACACCAAGTGACTATATTGACAACTTATGTCATCAAGTTCACAGTCTTCAAAGTAAACAAAATCCACACTTTGATTAGTTTTTCTGAAAAAAATAACCTTTCAGTATAATAAGTCCTCTGTCATATGGAAACCCATGATCATTATAGTTTTCTAATAATTTCATCTTTCGTTCAGTGCAACACAGCAAATAATACTTCACATTTTTAGTGTTGTCAATAGGTGCAATTATAGCAAAAACATCTCCTGCACAATAAAACAAACTTAACAAACTTATGTATTTCAATTTAGATCATAATTAACATGAAAATTTAACTTTAAAATAATTTGAGTATCTATTTCTAGATCTCTATCATTTGAAAACAATTCAAATGTTACCTTCTTTAACAAGATCAAAAACTCAATCACCATCAGATAATATTGTAGTTTCCTCTGATTGCATTTCTTCAAACATTGCGACAGACATTTTCCCCTTTGTATTTAGCTCTGTATGTTTCCAATATTTTACATACATTTTGTTTTCACAAACATCATTGGATTCTATTTTGTCTATACAAACATGAAAAAAACAAGAATATTTTCTTTTATCCAATGCAAACACATTTGTGGACAACTTTGTTTTAATTGAATGCAATTTTCAAGTCCCTTTTATTGTTTCAACGTCGTTTCCAATCGATCTATCTACATCTTCGATCCTAATATGCCAAAAAAACCTATATATGGAAAATTCAAAGAAGAATGTAAATATGATATCAAAATACCATCAAAGATAATCATTGTGATAAATGTACAATGTTTAAAATTTGATATCCAATAAAAATTAAATTGAATGTACCTTCGCACTTCTCTTGATCAGTTAGTCTCATGGCTTAGAGCAACAATGCACCATTCAACAACTTATTTAGTGTCCAAAAGTTGGTTTGCAGAGGGGTTCATTTGATATCTTCGAAGTGCTCATTTTATGCATGCCCTTGCACCATCATGTTCTCCTTTCCCATGGCCAGTCTCAAAGAAATTTCAAAAATGTTTAATGCAGGTTTTCTTATGAAGACAACACAACCAAAAGAATGATCATGAAGATTTGAATTGACCTGTGCATCCATCTGACCATATCGAATGTTCAATGAATTTTATTCCGCAACTTTTCAAGGAGTCATAAATATTTCCAAAATAGTGTTGTGAAAAATATGTATCATGTATACGATCGTCATTGATATAAAATTGATATTCTTTAATAACATGCCAATTTTCACTGTTGCTTTCTAGATGATCGACCTTTTGTTCAGCATGTCTATATAGAATACAGACAAGCATGGAGACTTGGTCAAAATGATAGTATTCACTCTGAATTTCTTTTTTGGAACAAATGTGTAGTTTTCCAGCAAAATCAATTACTGAAAAAATGGTCCCTGGTGGAAAAACTTCACGGGATTTTTTTGAATTTCAAGTCTTTCCATCGAGCTCTATGTGAATGCTTGGTGTATTTATAAATTTATGCCTCAAACTTTCTAAAAAATCTATCACAAAAAATTATTCTTCTTGTAATTCAATTCTTTTAGCACTATTTGAACCTTGAATCGATGTATGGATATATTCATATCTCTTCAATTTCACTTGCATGTTGGACAATGATTGATCATTTATATCAGTACGATATTTTTCTTGAAATGTAGTCAAATTTCCACAATCATTGAATTTTTTACCACCAACACATTTCTTTTCATAAAATAATTCATCTCTTTCTCTTCCACATAGAATTTGAGATATGAAATCACGAATAGTGGAAGAAGGAGGTGAATCTTTCCAAAATGTTCGACCAAAATTAAGGAATGTGTCATAATATAACTGAAATTCCACATGATAACGACAACAACAAGTGTCGCATACGCTGATAAGTTTTACATACCATGGTTTTTGTACAACAAAAGCACTAATTGAGACATGAATTTCACGATTCTCTTCTTTGAACTTGTTGAAAAACTCTATCTGAGTGGTGTCCAAGAAATTTTTTTCATGTTCTTCATATTGATTTTGTGTTATTCTTCTTCACATCGCATCCCTTGCATTTGGCGAAACACGTGAATTTTTCTTCCAATATTCATATATTTTTTTTTTAACATTTTCTCCAAGTCTATCTTTGTATGGTTGCCTACAAATAGCCCTCTTACAAGTTAGTTCATCATTTACATCTATTTGCAACTGAAATTTCCGATGTTTGTGCAAATTTTTTCGTGAGGTTCCTAATGCTCGTGCCATATATTTTACCAAGCGATTCTCTTTAGTACTTGATGAAACCACTGCCATATGTGTTTTTTTCTAAGTAATATTATTTCTATTAAGTCGTCAAGAAAATTTTACAAGGCACATCCTCAGAAATGGAGAAATCCATCACTGAGGGATTGTACAAAAAACTGCTGGTAAAAACTAGACCGCCCCTGGTGGGGAAACCGACCAAAATAGTCCAAATATACCCTGCTGCCCTTGGCGGGAAACTAGCCTTTAACATAGTGCAATAAAGAAACTGAAAGAAGAAACAAGAGAGGCATCCAAAATCTACAAACTAAGGAGTTCAAAGAGGACATGCTAAGGAGATATTTCATGCTCGGCGCTGGTTGGAGGGTCCTCCTCTAGGCTACGGTAGATGTAGCCATAATCTAATGATTCATTGTCTTCATGCTGCTCGCGAGGGGAGGGCGGAAGTCTGAGTCACTTCGCTAGAGTGTCCTAAGGAGCATTATCCTACAAAGAAGTTGAAATGTTCATGGCACCAATCGCGTGTTGTACTTCCTTGCCCTTCATAGAACATGAAAGACTCATACCTTATAGCTGCAACTCCTCGGCTGGCTTGAAGTCACTATCATTCGAAGAGGGGCTGGAGGCGGGCTACACCGAGAGTGCCTTGAGCTTACGGGGAAGGAAGGGAGGCTCCTCTGATATTGTCGATTTGCATGCACGCTTCTTACTGCGGGAGGAGGAGGGTCTAGCAGGAGGAGATGAGGGCGAAGTAGGAGGGTCCATGGGGTCAAAGAGCATAGCAAGCGCAAGGATGGGAGGATGCAAGTCTGCAGGGTCCCATGAAACCAGGAAATTCAAGTCTAGAGGGGAGACCATGGGAAGGGGAGGTCGCAAAGGGAGGCCCCTTCCCCCAGCTCTTATGTTAGGCTGTCGATGGCGACACGACATTCTGGCCAGCATGTATAGGGCTTGATAAGAAGGAGGCGTCGCTGCAGAGGCGGGAGCCCAAAGACTTCACACCAGAGCAGATGAGGTCCAAAGCAGAAGGAGCGACGGGATGACAGTCAGGGTGGGTTGGAAAGACAGAGGCGGAGCGAGAAGATAGAGAAACATGCTGAGAGAAGGAGTAATTAACCAGCTCGCAGAGTACGTAGAGTCTAAGGTGGAACATGGAAATGTAAGGCCTAGCCCACTCAAGTTTTGATGGCATTTTTCATCCCAAGGATGGGGCACATGGGCACGCCATGTGGTGAGTGACATGGTTGCCTCGTGGAAATCTGAGTGACTAAATACCACCCACATCCGGGGGATGGTTGTCATTGTGCACCAGAAGAGTGCAATCCTGAAGGAGAGCTTCATCATTAACAGAGGTAAGAGGTCCAACCCAGATGGGGTCGCAGTGATGGACACCCTTGTTGGCTAGGAAATCTGCTACTTTGTTGGTAGAGCGTCGAACATGTTGGTAGTCTATAGTAGTGTCAATGCGCATCCGTTGCTTGAGCGTTTTGATCCTGGTGGCTAGATGCCAACTTTTAATGAGATTGGAGGCAGAGGAGCCAACCTAGAGTCGCTTTTCCATATTGATTAGAATCTATGAATCACCTTCAATGATAAGGGGAAACAAGTGGTGTTCCCTGGCCAGGATGAGCCCTTGGAGCAGACCTTCAAGCTCTGCCAAGTTGTTGGTATCCCAAACAAGGAAACCATAGAAGAGTAAATGCACCTAGCCAAGGGAAGTTCTGAAAATACCTCCATAGCCCGCTTTCCCTGGATTCCCTTTAGAGGCTTAGTCAAAGTTGAGCTTGTAGTGGCCTAGAGGCGGAGGGGTCCATCATCCAGGAGAGGGAAACTTTTGGTTTTAGGGAGGCTCAGGGATGGTGGCCGAATGTAACCGTAAGTTCCAATTGGCCCAAATAATTTGCTCACTTTGAAGGGAGGTCAGGTCCTCTTCCCTCCAATGATGAAGAGCTAGAGTCTATTGTATATGAATGCAGACCATATTCCAAATAATGTCTATGGGAGTGCACTGATCCTTGAAGATTCTGCAATTTCACTCTTTCCATACCACCCAGAGTAGGTGCCCTAGTATCATAGTCCAAAGAGCATTGAGAATGGTGCACTGAAATGGAGTGGAAGGCCAACTATGAATGGTGTTGATGATGCTCCCCATGATTCTATTCGATTTTCTGCAGAGAAGGACCACTTTATCCCATAGTTCCATGGCCACTTTGCATTCATTGGAAAGGTGCTCAGAGGTTTCCTCCTTAATATCACTGTTGGGACATTGGGAAAGACCAATGAAGCCTTTCTTGCAGAGATTGTCCTAAGTGAGGAGGCGACGTTTACTGAGGAGCCAGAGAAAAGTAAAAAATTTGGGCCAGTTTTTCGAGTGCCAAACTTTCTTCCAGACACCATCAGGCTATGAGGCTGGGAGGGATAGGTTGTAGGCCTCCTTTGTGGTGAAATTTCCAGCAGTAGAATAGCCCCAACAGAGATTATCGGGCTCTTCAGAGATACGAACTTGTCTCTTGCGTAGTTCTTCAGCTATTTCCTCTGTGAGAGTTAGACCAAGGTGAGAGTGCAATTGGTCAGCCATGAGCCATTGTCAAAAATGGCTTGTGGGAGAGGTGGGGAGAGTCCAAAAGGTACCAACATTTTGATGAGGGAGACGCTCCAGCGTGCCTTGCCAATTAGAGTTTGGAAAGAGGTCTGCTAACCTCGGCATTTGTTGCCATTAATCATGCTAGAAGTTGGCTGATCTACCTGACCTGACTTCCCAGAAGTTGTGGTCTCGAACTAGTGCTTTATGCTGACTAGTCGCCTTCCAGATAAGGGAACCTGCGTGATCATTATCAAAATGAATGAGATCCTCCATTGACCAGTTTCGAGCATATTTTGCAGCCCACAT
This sequence comes from Pinus albicaulis, assembly GCA_034641835.2. Taxonomy (NCBI): domain Eukaryota; kingdom Viridiplantae; phylum Streptophyta; class Pinopsida; order Pinales; family Pinaceae; genus Pinus; species Pinus albicaulis. The sequence continues at coordinate 394,568,365 of CM076569.1, read as the reverse complement.
CTGCGCCCATGGACTGCTTGCATTAGAGACCTAGTGCCACCAAATTTTTTCTCCCATGACTTTGTTGCTTAGAAAAGGGTCGCGGAGCCCCAAACCACCAGCTTTCTTGGGGGTGCAGACTTCCTGCCAGTTCACAAAGGCCCATTTTCATCTTGCTTTGGCCCCTCCCCATAGAAAGTTGCGTTGAAGGTTCTGAATGGCCTTGAGAACCCATTTTGGTGTCGCTAGCATGGAGAAAAGGTACAGAGGCATTGCTTGAAGGACCGATTTGACTAAGACGAGACGACTCGCTAGATTCATAGCTTGATGGGTCCATAGGGATAGCCCGTTTTCCAACTTGTCTAGCAACTCTTTCCAAGATGAGTGCTTGAGGACTGAGTCAGTGAGCGGCACACCTAGATATTTAGAGGGTAGCACTGCCGTGGTGAATCCAAGAATTTGAGCAATATTGCGCTGAGTGATAATGGGAGTGTTAAAAAAGAAAACTTGGGATTTAGAGTTGTTGACCAAGGGGCCAGCAGCCAGAGAGAAGCAGTCCAAGATGGATTTTATGGTGGAGGCTTCCTTAACAGAGGGGTGGCCAAAGAGAATATTGTCATCAACGAATTGTTGGTGCGAGAGGGGCGGGCACTGGTGGAGACTGAGGCATCAAAGAGAGTGATCTTGAATGTGGGTTTTGAGCAACCTTCCTAAGCCTTCCGCCATGATCACGAAGAGGAAAGGGGAGAGAGGGTCCCCTTGATGAATGCCTCGAGAGGGGTGGAAAGGGAGAGAGGGACTGCCATTGATAAGGATGGAGTAGAGAGGAGAGGAGATGAGGCTAAGGATCCATCTAATCCAAGTTTGATTGAAACCAAAGGCCTTGAGCATTTTCTGGATATATTGCCAATTGAGTTTGTCAAAATATTTCGAGAGATCTATCTTAAGCAGCATTCCAGGGATCTTATGGGAGCGTAAGGAGTGTGCCACCTCATGCGTGAGGATAATTCCATCCAAGATATGTCTGCCTTCTACATAGCCGATTTTCTTAGGAGAAATGAGGAGAGGCAAAAGGGTTTTGAGGTGATTAGCAACTACTTTGGAGACACCACTGCCATATGTATTGCTCTACGTACAACTGAAACATTTTTCTGTCTAGATCTTCTAATTGAATTTATAGCACTATTTATATTTTGTATCACATTTTCCTTCATTTTTTTTATCTTTTGTTGATTTTCGAATACCCAATAAAGTTGTAGCTTCTTTTAATTTCCTTAATGATAGGATACCTTTCAACATTTGGGCTTGAACTGTCACATTTTCCTTTATGAAGTACGTATCAAAAATGTGTTTAACATGATATTGTATAACATGGTCAACTCTTTTATCTCCATATGTGTGAGTGTGAACATTTTCTAACATCTCATCATAGACATTGATTTCATCTTTACATTTTCGAATGAATAGTACATAATAACTTTACATATTCAATAAATAACTAAATTAATAAATATGTATAATTTCAATAATACGTGCATGTGTTCACACACACACATATATATACTTTGTGATTCAGTTTCTTCACTTGAATTTGCTTCAACATTTTCACCATCTTCAATCATTGGTTCAATATCTCTTTCACTTTCTCTTTCAAAAGTTTGTATCTCATCATCAATGTTTTGAGGAATATCTCTTTGTTTAAATTGCAAAATATTTTTCAAACTAGTTCATCAAATAAAAATTAAGCTTCACATTTTACACTAGGAAAATTTTAAATATCAAATTCATAATATTTATATTTACATACCTGCTTCAACTTCTAGTTGAGGTTGATTTTCCGTTTCAATATTTGAGAGTGCTTCTATCTTTTTTTTGTGAGATTCTCTCCCCTCTTCTCTACGTTCCTCAGGGTCTATTTTTCAATCATATTTTATCATGCAATTCCTTCGATTTCCCATGATAATAGAGTATGAAGTTCAAAAAAATTCCTTCAAAAATTTAGACAAAAACTTAATTAAAAAAAAAACATCACAAAATATTTAATTTAAAAAAAACTCATTTTAAAAATTTTGCAAAAAATACATACTTCAATCCAAAACACTTACTTTAAAAAATCCAAGAAAAAAATGTCTTATAAAAATGTAACGAAGCTCAAAATATTTCCTTCCAAGTCCTGCAAAAAAAAATCATTTAAAAAGTAAGACAAAAACTCATTTTAAAAAATCTTCATAAAAGATTTACTTCAACCCAAAACACATACTCTAAAAAAATGTCCATTGAAAATAAATTCCAACTTCTTAAAAAATGCCACTTTTAAAAATACTTCAAAAAAGCCTCTAAAAATATCACTTTAAAAAATACCTTCAGAAATTGTCCTTTGAATATTAAGCCTAAAAAGATTCATTTCGAAGTTAAGTCCAAAAAATGTCTTTTGGAAATTAAGCCCAAAAACCTCTAAAAACAAAATACATCAAAAAAATGTCCTTTGAAAATTAAGTCCAAAACCTCTAAAAACAATGAAAATTAAGCCCAAAACTTCTAAAAACAAAATACCTTAAAACAAAAAAATGTTTTTGAAAATTAAGCCCAAAACCCTTTAAAAGCAAAATACATCCAAAAAAATGTCCTTTGAAAATTAAGCCCAAAACTTCTAAAAACAAAATACTTTAAAAAAAAAAACCAATGAAAATTAACCCCAAAACTTCTAAAAATAAAATACTTAAAAAAATAAACAGTGAAAATTAAGCCCAAATCCTTTTAAAACAAAATACCTTAAAAAAAAATGAAGCCCAAAAACATCCAAAAAATGTATCACATACCTCCAAGAAATGTCCTTTGAATGTACCTCCAAGAAAAGTCCTTAAACCCAAAACAATCCTATGGAAAAATGTCCTTTGAATGTACCTCCAAGAAAATTCGTTAAACCCAAAACAATCTTTTGCAAAAATTTCATTTGAATGTACCTCCAAGAAAATTTCTTAAACCCAAAACAATCATTTGCAAAATCAGACCAAGACCTTTGTAAAATCAGCCCAAATGAAGAAATGTGCGAAATTATGAGAAAATAATGAATGCCTTTACATCAATTTATATTGCTGCAAAATGGTTTTTTGGAGGGGCTCCGTTGTATTTTTCAGCCGACGGAAAGTCAGGTAAAATTTCGGCCGAACTTTTATAATAAATTTGGCCGAACTTTTGTGTCGTTAGACTTGACGAGCCATTGGCGCAAAATACAATTCGGCCTAACTTTTTTTAAGAGTTCGGCCGAACTAACACTTCTGCAATTACGCATAGCCAAGCTATGAATACATATCTTCAACTTTGGACTGATTAAACTCCTTGAAACATTCTGAATTAACTGTGAGAACCCAGACAATCATTTTCAGAATTCAATCTACTTTCAAGATATATAACTTTTATGGAATTTCATAAATATTTACTACTTTTAATTAATTTTGTAATAAAATGGGTACAAAATTTTTTTGAAGGTCATTATGATTCAGTGAAATCAATATTTTGTATTTTTCAAAATACAATGTAAAAAAAATTGAAAAAGTTATGGTGCATTACATTGGTCTGTCGTCTGTAATGGGTAGTTTTTAGATTTTTAGTTTATAACTTATATAATGAGAAATTTCGTGCATCGCGAAACATATTCAAAATATGCAATTTTTTCATATTGGAGCAGTTAAAAAAAACTCTAGTAATTATGATATGCATCAATTGGCTTTGTAAATATATCGTAACCTAAGTAGACTTTGTCTAGATTGTTGTAACACATTTTGTTTATCAAAAACACAAAGTTTCATAGAATATAGCAGTGCATATTAGCATGACTTCTTATGAATCCTTTGATTGTTAAAAAACACACACTCAAAGAAACGCTAAGTTAACATATCAAATGTGTATAAAAAATTTCAAAAAATAAATAATAGAAAGCTAATAAAATTTCTGACAACTTTTATTTTTATCGCAAAATGAAATTCTAAACAGAAAAATTGTTTTCGCTTGTAGAAAGTTTAAGAATAGAAAAAAAAAATGAAATTTTTTTCTCAAAAAAGTGTCAAAAGTGTAACCCAACTTCATATTTTCACCCATTATTTTCAAGAGAAAAATTTGAGTTCCACAGAGACAGGATTGAGGTATATGATAATCATTTCTTGTTGAGAGGGAGTGTTGAAAATGGCAATAAGGAAATCCTGATATAATTTTCCCTTGAATTAAATTAGGAGAAAATTGTAATTCCACATCACAGGACAACAAGAATGTGTTAACTAAGTTACAAGGACTTATTTGGATAAGTTAATTCGAGTTGAGGGCCTACCTTGAGTCATGTAGAGTGGCCACTACTTTTTAGGAGCCTAGGTTGAGTTTAGTTTGAGTTGTAATAATTTAATTCAGTTAAAGTGAATTAAAGTCAGTTAAACGAATTCCAACTATTGGAGGAACAAGTGGGAGGTCTAGTAGTGGGGTGCGTACTTAGTGATCAACCAGTTAACTGATAAATCAACCATAATTAACTCATGCATGTGTGTTATCTGAGTTACCCAGTTGAGATTTTATTTCAAGGGAAGTGTAATATCAGTGGTATAATTATCTGAGTTGTACAGGTGGTGCATGCAGTTAGAAAAGGACCTATAGGGATTACATAGTTATGGATGAGGAATTTCCCTAATTAATAGGGGCTAATTCCCAAGGGAAAAAATGCAAGAAAATAGGAGCTTGGCAGGTAGCATAATTGGTGAAGTATTGGCCATAGTTAGCTTGTGAGGTAGTGAAATAGATTATACTTGTGCGGAGATTGTTCACGCTTGAACAATAATTGCATTTCTTCTCTATTTTCTTATTAATGTAATACATATAGGAAGGGGTTTTGAGCAGTGGATTTCCCCTAGATATTTTCTCGTGTTATGTGTGTTAATTGATTCATGTCACATGTTTTTGATATAGCGTCTCAATCGTGAATTTCTTTCCGCAGATGAGTATAGTACATTCAAGTCTATTATTTTAGTAAATTACATTAGAAATTTGAATCTACAAGGAATTTCTACACAAAAATAAGTAACAACATATACAAGATTTAAAGTTTAGCACCATTAAGTTATTATGATATATTTATTTTTTTGGTAAAATGCATCCTTAATTCCTATTCAAAAATTTATAGAGCCAACTCTATTTATTCCCTTTTTAATCAAAAGAAGAAGAGGAGGAGGTATTAGTAACATAAAATTTATAAAAACCTTAAAGTTATAAGTACATATAAATAATATAAATATATATTTTAAAAGTGCAAAAATGGGTATATTCTTTAGTATTCAATTTATGAAGTGTTTACCCTATATGGGGTGATTATGGATGTAGGAGGGAGTAGGGGTGGTTTAGCCACCATAAACTTTGAGGGAAATGTGGTTGTCAAGTTCCCTCATGGTTGTAATGTGGAGTAAGTTTGGAGTACCGATCATTCAAATAACAATGAATTCTCAAATATGCCAGTCATTTCTCACATGCAACATTGGATTTGGTGGCTTGGGTTTTGGTTTCAAGGAGATTCTCGATGTTCTTCCATGTTGGTTCATGATGGCACTTAAGGCATTTTAGTTTATTTATGTTGGACTTAGGTTCTTAAACTTGGCAAGTCATATTCTTCCCTTGATTTTGAAAGGCATAGCTTGGGAGGCTTTCCTCTTTTTTGGTAAGTTGGTCATTTGATTTAGTTATGCTTTGCACACACTACAAGGAAAATATCCTCTAGCGGATGTTTTTCAAGAATCCCTTATAAAAATATCCCAGACATTCGTTTGTAGTGGAGGTTACTAGAGGAAGTTGTCGGGTGGAGGTTTTTGTGGATTTTTTTCTTCCGGTACGTTTATCATCCTAAACCGCACCAATGCATTCAACTAGAGAAAGCACCAGTGTGCACAAAACATTGGCACATGGGACACCATGCGCTCAGTAAAAACCCGCCCAGTGCGTCTTATTACTATAATGGACCGGTGTTTTACAAATATTCTGCATCGGTGCGTCCTAAAACCTCGCGCCAAAACTAAAACAACTCGGTGTTGTTTTAAGAAACTGCACTGGTGTGCCTATAAAACTCGTGCACCAAAATAGAGTTGAACAAAAAAAATTACGGCCAAAAATCCACATTTTTCACTTTTCAGTGCTCCAAATCTCTCAAGCACCGGTGCAAATTTACCTTGGGTGAGGCGCCCTACCATCTGTGCTCCTATTGCATGCACTGCTGTTGTCGATTGCCCACCATCTCCATTTTGAATTTTGCAACACGGTGGAAAATTTTAGTTTTGCAAATTCTACAGACAACATGCCTCCTCGACGCCAAATGTACAAGTATTTTCCTTATTTTTCCATAATTAAACCTTTTAGGATTAGTTTTGTAAAATAGCTTAAAATTCACCTTATTTAAAAAAAAAATCCTGTGCAGTGCGCTCGAGTTGCTCGGCTCACACCAGTTCGCGATGCTGCCTGTAAATTTACAGGCCGTCACGCGACTAGTGCTAACGGTATCCGCACCGGTTCTGGGGTGGTACCGAAACGACGCACTGTGATTTTTTAAAATTAAAAAAAAAGTGTGGTGTGATCAGTTACCCGGTCGCACCATTGACCATGTCGAATTGCGGAAATGCAGTGCATTGACGGAAATATCTGCCCCAGGGCGGGTAATTTTGTCAGCTCACCGCATTCCGACAATTCGACATGGTCAACGATGCACTCGGGTAAACGACCGCACCGTTGACTATGTAGTGATGTTAAGAGGGCGGTTCTTCCTAAACTATACGCCCCGGGGCATATAGTTTGGTCAGTGAACCCCCCTCCCGACAGTGGTCCATAGTCAATGGTGCGGTCTATTATACCACCGCACCGTTGACCTTGGAACAATGCCAAGAGGGCGGTGCACTAAAAATTTGCAGGTGCACTGCCTCCAGTGCACTGCAAATTTTATTGTGGCACCGCCTCCTGTGCACGACAAAAAAAAGATGCATCGTTACCAGTGCATGCCTGTATTTTGTGGTGCACCGACTGTTTTTTTTTTCAAAAAAAAAAAAAATATATATATATATATATATATATATATATATTCCTAAATACATGTCTCATTTAATAAAAAAATTGTATTTAATATGTCAATCATTCAGTGACGTGAAAGGAGAGAAGAGAGGGAACAACAACAACAACAGGCAGACCAATATGAAGAGAGGGAACAACAACAACAACAGACGAACCAATATAATATGGTTCGCCTGTGGGAGGCATGAGAGAAAGAGAGAGAGATGAGTACCCTCGCCCTATTACAGCAGCTACCCAGGGGCTCCTAAGGCAGGTAGGCCTCCTCAAGTTCTATGAGGAGGCTACATCCCTAAAGGGCCATGGTGTGTTTTTGCGACATCTTATCTGCATGTGAAATTCCCACCTACAGGCTTTCCGGGTTGGTCCTAACTAGTGGTACACGCCCACTGAGGAGGACATCTATTTCATTACTGGACTATCGAGGAGAGGGGTGGATTTTCCCTCATTCCCAAAGGTCCCAGTTGGCTATGCAGCAGGGAGTCAGTTGGTGTACTCCCAGAGATATATTAGCGCGGATATACTATCTCCTTCAGATTTTTAGTCTCCAGAGGTCAGTTACGAATTGCTTCATTTGGTAGAGAGGAGGTGAGGTGCCTCTCACTACTGATTTTGACCATTTCACACAACACCAGCGACGAGAAATGCATTAGTTGTCAAATGTCTTTTTCAAAATATTTGCATCTTGTTCCTCTGTAAGAATGTACTCCGACAACATAATCTGCCTCTGCACACAATCTCGTAGATGGTGATACCAGATGTCGATATGCTTGGAGCAACCTTAAAAAACTGGATTTTCAGAGAGTTTGATACAATTATGATTGCCATAATAAATCACAATTGGATCCATCATCTGACCAAATAACCCAAAAAGAATCTTCCTCATCGAGATAGATTCACAAGATGCTTGACTAGAAGCCATGTACTCTTCTTCTACTGAACTAAGTGCAATTGATCTTTGCTTCCTACTATACCAAGAAACTGTTGTTGACCCAATACTAAAGACTCCTCCCGAATTTCTCTTCCAATCTAATGGACTACCTACCCATTCTGCATATGTGAAGCCTTGAAGCTTCACTCCCTCTATCTGTTTGTACCAAAGATCATACTAATTAGTGCCTTTGAGGTATCTCGACACATTATTGGCCACCTTCCAATACAGTTTGGTTGGCTTGACTTATAAAATTCTAAATATTCATCATTTTCGCCGTCATTATTGTCATCATTAATTTTTTATTGGTATCTTCTTTCACTCCCATCATTATATCAAAATGTTATATAATTACACCGAGAGGCATTTTCTTTGTGGGTTTGGGTGGGAAAACATTGTTCATCCCACCCAATCCTTGCTCTCTAATTTCGTCTCTCTATCAAGTTAAAAGTTGACACATTGATGTCCCTCTTGTCTGACTCTGTCGAGTTAAAAGCTGCCACATGGATGGCCTCTGTCAACTCATGTGAAATATGGTCGCCACGCACAACAATTTCGACAAGTTGTTGTGGGCGTAGCGCCTCCTCGAGATGTCGATGGCCCTCGATGGCCCATCTGGAGGAGTTTCACAAAATTTTGTCAGCTAATTTCAAGCAAACCATGGCACCAGATGATGGCAGCTAGAGCCATATCTCATTAGACGAGTTGTCAATGGATGGAAACGGGAGCATTAGCAGGCACAATTGGGGTCAGAGTTCAAATGCTCACGAGATTCGTGAAATCGACATGATGTTGTTGGACATTGTGCTGGAACTTTGCAACATGGTGAAGCGCATGGTTTCCAATGGGTACTGGAGTGAGTGCATTCAAATCTACGGGAAGACCAGAAAGTCTGTAATCAAACGCTGTCTCAATAGAATCGGTGTCAAACGGCTTAGTATGAGCGAGGTGCAGAAGATGGAGTGGGAATCTAGACTTCAAGATCACGAATCAGATATGCTCCATGAGAATTATGGTGAGGGATTTAGTCGCCAGCGAGAAATGGCTTTGTGGCGACATTTTTTTCAGGGCTTAATAACGTTTGAGACTCATGTTTTGCCAAGGTCATGAAGGGGCCTACCATGAAGCTTCTGGCCTTTGGGGAATCCATGGCCATGAGAAAAAAGTCAAGTGAAAGGCTCTTCAGAGTGCTCAACATGTACGAGGTTTTGTGGGACTTAATTCCTGACATCGAAACCATTTATTACCTGGAATCATGTGGGAACGCAAGGACACATGCATCTACGAACTTTGTTCAACTCGAGGAGTCGGGACTGGAAATAATGACGACATTCAAGAATGAAATCTAGTCATATAATTCAAAAACCTTAATCCCTAGAGGCACGATTCATGCATTTTTGGGATATGTTATGAACTTCCCAATTCCCCAACTCCTCTTTTCGGCATTCTTTGCACCTCTCGATACAATTGCTAGTATATTTCCTTTCCTATATGCATTCTCACCCCTCACTCCTCTGTCACTACACCCCTTCTCACCTCCTCACTCTTCTACTATATTTTCCTTAATATCACTGCTCAACTTATTCTTATATTACATCAGAATAAAACATTGCCCATATCTAAAAAATTTAGTGCTTTGAGCTAAAACGGGAGGAGAATAACCGCCCTAGTCTGAAAAACCCACAAAATAACCCAAAAATTTCGGCATGAAAATTCCGACAGAAATCTTTGAAAATCTAAATTATAGTTGTCAAATTTCAAGATTTTGGGTGCCTAGAAATTTTTAATGGTGCTGAATCCATTTCCACCATAAAAAAAAAAATTCAAACACTACAACTCTATGATTTTTTGAATTTTTTTTTATCAAATTCCAACCAACACTTGCCATCCAAGGCATTCGTAACGTACGTAGACAACTCTTAGAATAACCAATACAACAGTTCCACGAAATGAGATTCACGTGTTAGTTGACGTGGCCACGCATTATGGAAGTTTCACATAGAGTCACATACTCACAATGGCAGGCGAAGTTCAAGCGTCCAATAAACTAGCAATAATCTGGCAACTGTGAGGTCACTCACACAACGTCATGTGTACGTAAACGACCAAAGGTGGGCCATGAATCTTGAATCCTTCGTCCATGAACATTATCGTTTCTTGTAATCAGTGGGCCACCATCCTGTATAGAATGTTGAATGGGTGCTTCCGTGCTGTATTCAATGTACATTGCCACAATCCGGAACACAAGTTGCAGAACCTGGATCAACGCGTGGGCACCACCTTATGGCGCGTACTTGGTAAAGCAACACAATCAGTAACATATATAAATGTAAATTCGCGTTTTGAATATCGAAAAAAAAAAGACATCAAAATGATGAGCGGTATGAGGGGTTGGGGTGCACAGTTGACTTATGGTGTAGTCGAATTGGTAATGACATAGATTAATTGGTAATTGTTCAGTTATAAAGTATTACGTAAAGTATTATGTAAATTGTTGCATTCAAAATTAAATTTTTTGTGGGTGTTTATTTTACTCACTGAAGATGAAATAAATATATAAATTAAATATATGTATGATATATATTTTCATTTATTAAACAGTAATTACTGTGTTGTATAAGTATATGTTGTTCGTGTAGTTTATTCAAAAATATCAGATAAAATGAGAGTAACGCAGAAAATCATGATCGTGAGCAAAATATTCAGTTGAAGTTAAATCATGGTTGAATTGAACCATGATTGATAAATCTAATCTTAACTTTATCATTTTTTCATTGTTAAAACAATGCACTTTTGCAAGCAACAGTTTTGATGGACTATGAATTTTTTTTAATACTTTTTCTTTGTTAAAAGAATGCACTGCACTTTTCCAATCATACAATTTTGATGGACCATGTTTTTTTGGAGTTCTGAGTTGAAATACAAAATGTAGGCAAAAGGTCACAAAACCTTGATAGATATTTAGACAAAACTGCGATAGCATTACCAAATGCGTTTGGTAAAATTATGTATCTCCATTGTTACCTCTTCACCCTTCATCAAATTTTGTACCTTATATGCTGTGTGTACGTGCCGAAATGCACGCACTGTAATTAAAATCTCATTCTGGTCAATACTTTCCTGATTTAACAAATTTTGTGCTTTATATGCAGTCGGTATTTGTCGAAAGGAGTTGTTTATCCAGTCAAGAAAATAGTTTGGATGGCAGTTTTTTGTCAGAATCTGGTAAAAAAAAATTCAAAAAATCAGGTAGTTGGAGTGTTTGAATTGCATTTTTTATAGTGCAAATGGATTCAGCACTATTAAAAACCCTTAGGCCACCCAAAATACTGAAGTTTAACCACTATAAAATCTTTGCCGAAATTTGTCAAAATCTTTGCTAGATTCTAGGTTATTCTGTGGGTTTTTTAGACTACGGCATTGTCGAAGTGCACTGTAATCCCACACCCAATTCCGATCGAGGTGTGGGGTAGCCGCAATCCTAATGGCAGTATGAATATGGTAGTTAAGGCAAGCATGTTTGGAGAACATATTAGTCTGGACATGGGCAAGTGGCATGGTTTAGCCAGTTGGCACGGCTGCGTGCGAGGGGGATGGCACTCCTTTCGAAGCCGGAGTCATGCGAGGGAAAGGAATAAACGCCAAGGAATGAGCTGCAAGGATTACTTTTGCCTGGTTTGGATTTTGGCCTGCACCGTGAGAGAGATAGTGACATTATTTGCGTTGTCAGCGGGGAGGATTGAGCTACGCTTTTGCAACTTGCGTCAGTGCTCGGAGGATCAGGGTATGTGACCCTCCTTACTTCTTCAATTACCTTGAACATGGCTCTTTCTGCGGATTCAAAGATGTCTGTTGTTAGTATGATGCTTGGTGTGCGAGGATATGTCTGGTTGCATGGGAGGGAGTCAGGAAGGAACAAAGGGGAAAGTTTAGTTAATTGTCAGTTGATTTCTCTTGTTTTCAGGATTATGCTGGGTAAAATGGGGGAGGGGGACTCAGGTAGAAGTCTAGAGGGCGGGGTAAACCTGGACAAACACAAACTGTCCATCAGCAATCTAGGGAAACAAATTGAAGCCATGTTTTTGAAGGGGAGGCACGGTACCAAGGGTGACGGGGAGCGGGGGGCTGGTATGCTGTGAACATACCACTAGCAGGGGAGAAGGGAATACCTCTGAAGGAGTCAATTTAGCTACTAATGGATATTGTGGTGCGGTGGAGAGACCCGAGTCTCAGACGAGTGGTTTTACTTGTTATAAGGTAGGCCAGGAACATCCTGAGTGTCCTCTGCTCGGTCTGGGTGGTCAGGGAATTGGGTTGCATGGGGGAGTAAGCACGACAAGTTGGGTCTGTTTAATTTATTACAGTAGCACTGAAATAGAATTTTTGTGTTCTATGAAATTGTGTTATGCCTGTGGGACAACCACTGGAAGGCAGTGTAGAAGAACAAAGCCTCCAATTACTGTTGGGAAATATACAATGGCACGGGCTCTAGCTGTGAAGGAAGAGGGGGAACCTGAAGGCAAACGGGGAAGCGAGGCGAGCAGAAAGAGAAGGCTGAGGTATCCACCCGTGCTCCGAGGCTCACAAGGCATAAGCATAAGCCGATTACATTATCAATGCCGCCTTGACATATATTTAGGAAATTCCTCCTCAAGTGAGGAAAATCGTGACCAAATGGGAGGAAGCGCTCACCCGACAAGCTGAGGAGGAAGGAATTGATCTAGAAGAAGAAAAGATACTGCCAAACTCGGGCAGTACTAGAGGCAGAGTTGTATAATATCAACAAACTTTGCACTTATACTGGCGGATGAAGCATCTGATAGCTCAAGCCATCATGTACACTCCTGAGTTCATGCAAGTTGATCCTGCAATGCATGAAATTTAGGACATTCAGCTATTGCAATTCCAAGTCGAGAGACAGAACACCGAGCTGAACAGAATTGAGAAATTTCTGAAGAATCCGCAACAAATTGAGATGTCGGGGTCCAGTGATAAGGACCCGACGCCGATTGACTCTTTTGAGGGTTGAGATGACAACAACCTTGCTACTCTTACAGTGTTTAAGTATCTATGTTTATGTTTATGTTGTTGAATTATGTCAGTAGTAATAGTGTTCATTTTGTCGAACTATGTCAAAGTCACAAACATTGTGGTTGTAAAAGCGAAGTATGACAGATTGAAAGTTTTTTTATTTTTGGATGACCACATTACCTTTCGATGACCAATAAATCTGGTTTCCCAACAAAGTAGATTAAGATCACAAAAATTTATTTTACTATTTAATCCACCTTTTTTAAAATGAATAGAAAAATAGATACTAATCAACTTTCAAAAAAAAATCTCATCTAGTAATTACTTTACGGATTTAACGGAAATGCAGAGTAAGTTTGTAAAGTCTAATTTGTCACTTTAGTGGTCGACCGTGGGATAATGTTCCTTCATCGTTGTAGTGTTAAAAAGTTCATCGTCTTTATCTATAATGAGCGTTATTATAATCCCTAACATTTCACACCATACAAAATTATATTTGACTCTCCATTCCCTACACTATAACAATAATCGAATAAAATATAAAGTAGGAATCTTGGTTTTCAATAAAATAGGAATTTTGGGTCCAAGGACTCTAATATTTCTATGCAGTTAAGTGTTGTTGTCCATGAGCATTTTCTTTGTTGTTTTTTTTAAATAATCACATTGCTCTTAGTTGTTTTTTTTGTTTTTTTTAAATAATCACATTGCTCTTAGTTGTTTTTTTTAAATAATCACATTGCTTTTAACCGTTATTGCAGAAAACAGAAAAACCTTGCATTAAAGGTGAAGGAAAGGTAGAGAGAATTTTTTTTTTACATTATGTAATAAATTTATATATAAGAATTGGTAATTTATATTTTAAAATTGATTAAAAGAGAATTACAATAAAGTTAATTAAAACAAAACAAAAAATTTAAATTCTATTATTTTATATGATAATGATATAAAAATATATATATATTGTAATTGATTATGTTTAAAACTAAATACAAGTATTTATTTTAAAGCCAATTTATTAAGTAAATGTTTGCTAAATATTTTATCATTTAAGTAAGGAGAAGCAATTTTTTAAGTAAGGAGAAGCAATTTTTTTTGAATGGGTGATTTTAATAACAAACTATGTGATAACCGAATTTAGTTTACTAATAAGATATTCAAATCCTAAGTAAGAATCATGCCCTTTGATATATATCATTTTATTATTACTAATTATACTTATTAATAATTATTATTTATGTATATTTATTTTATTGCATTTTAAAAAAAAAAAACTGCTTTGTACTCAAAGCATATTTATAAAAAAAGGTTTAATGTCCTTTTCCATGGCTTGCAATTTTTTTTCAATATTTTCTATTTTTTGCTTGATTTACTTTTGAAATATCATGTTCTAATGTTGCTTTGTTGGTCATTGGATCTCCACTTGGAATTCTTACTCTTTGTATCCAACATCCATAAATATTTCTACTTTAACTAGATTGGCATATTCTTGAATCATGGTATTAATCGGATCTGTATGTGTTCCCTTCTCCTCAATTTGGATTGTTTTATCTGAGGACCATGATGCTTCATTCTCAACGAGGTGTTCTAGCTTATTTTTTAGTGTCTTTTTTTCACCTTTTAACTTCTTAATATGTGTGACCAATTTTTTACTATGATTCTTGTTTGGAGAAATTTCTTCATTTTTATGTGCAACAATTTTGTTAAATTACTTTTGCATCTTTTGCATTTTCTTTTGATTATTTTGAAGTATTGCTTTTGACATATCATTAATATCTTCCGATGTTACTAAATTTGACTCCAAAGTAACATCCTATAATGTTATCTTCTTAATCTTGTAAGAGAATGTAAAAAAATTCTTCTTCACATTTAAGAAAAGGACCCTAGTGTTTCCATCTAGGGTGAACCTAGTATTATGTCACTATCATCACAAAATAAGGATCTAACAACAATTGTGATACCAAAGTATAATCTCTAATGTTCAATTGTAAATTTCTCCTGTCGTATTATTTTTTGTCCCCTAAAATAATATTTCAATTATATTTGACTTAGGAATCACTAATTGGTTAGCACTGTAATACTAATAGTATTTGTTTTTAAGAGAAACAGTTATATTATATTAATTCAATAAGCCTGATGCCAAAGCCCGGGGCAATTACATCTGGAGACCCGAGATCTAAGGGGCTTTCGTTCAAGTAGAGTTCAAATACGATGCTTCTTACCTTTGGAAGGTTCCTATCTTCGGTCATTCTATCAATTTCCCAAAGGTTAGCAAACCATCTTATACAAATAAACTATTGGAGTAGAAAAAAATAAAACATGACAAAAGAGATAAGACACACCCAACTATGGCAGGGGATCCCACATTTCCCCCTCATCGCAGAGGAGAGTTCCCGCTTGGAGGGAGACAACAATGTTGGCTTCACGATCCACATCTTTGTTATTTTCCTGAAGGACATGGAAGAACTGAAGATTGGTGGAGGATGCAATCAGCTTATAGATACGAGCGATCAGCCTCTGCAGACGGAGGTCCTTAGCGATCGAATTTGTCACCATCAAGCCAATGAGGCTTTGTGAATCTCCTATGATTCGAGCATCTTTAATTCCATGTTTTTGAAGCTACTTTAGTCCTTGGAGGAGGGCAAGGGCTTCAGCTTGGGTGTTCGAGGTGAGCCCCAACCCCCAAGAGAAATTGAAGATGATTTCATCATATGGGCTTCGAATGGTGCCCCAACCTCTCGCCTTCCCCAGATTTCCTTTTGCACCGTTGTCAAAGAACAAAGTGTGAATATCAATGCTCCTTCTCCATTTTTCAAAGTCCTCATCTTCTAATATGATTTTCCAACCTTTTATGCTCTTCTCCACCTTGCCCCTTGTGGAAAAATGCAGGCCCAACTAAAAGCCCCAATCCCTTTCTTGATGATTATAGCTATAGTCTTGTTTCTGCCCCACCTTTTCTTGCATAATTTCTTTGAACATGCTCCTAATTTTTACCGTGATATGTTGTTGATTTAGAGACTTCTATTGAAATATTCAGTTATTTCTTTCAAGCCATATATTCCAACAGACGAGCTTTGGGATGATCATCCACCCCTCTCTCAGTCAACCTTTTTCGGGGAAAGAGGCGAGGTACATGTGATACTAATATTATTATCATCCACAATAGGAACAATATAAATAACAATATATTTTCCTAAAAGTCTCCCTTTGAGTCCAAGTGACACGTAAACATATTTTGTTGATACTTTAAAAAATCCTTCTTCTTTTTTCGCTCCACTATATTTAAAAAAATAGATACTCAAAATATTAATTCCTTTCAATATTTTAAACACTTTTTATCCTTTTTTTTATAAATTTAAGACTTTTATTAGCTAGAAATAGTTACATGTTATCTAGGCTCTTGTATGAATTGGTATACCACTAGGGAAACTAAACCATTAGTAAAAACAAGAGGGTTCCTGTCCAAAAAAGAAATGTATAACATACAATCTAAAAAATGAAGTAGAATCATGGATTTTCAGCCTAAATTTGTATAATGAAAACTAGAAATTTTTTATCTAAACACCATAAAATAACAACAAAACAAATAGTAACATCTTTCGCAAGAAGAGACCAGCTAAAAAACTAGATATACAAATATACCCAATCATTCAGAGAATTAAGACGAGGTAGAGACACCCACTTTAATAGGCACCAAATCCATAAGATTATTAGTAGTAGTAGGAAATTTTCCATGCATGATAACTCTTTGTATCCACACCAGGTGCTTATTAATTTTTCTGAACTATAATTGGACCTTGTCCATCAATAGTAAAATTTCATCTTTTACACCATTCCTTTCCATGAGGAATTTACCCAAGAGTGATTTAAAATGCCAATAGAAGTAAATCACATGCCAATATTGGTTTCAACGACCTCTCGTGTGATCGGTGTCAAGCACCCAGTTAGTCATGGTCGCAATTACCTCAAAGTCAAAGTGATAATCATAATCCATGATAATATCCTTCTCCACCTCTCTTAACTACTGTTGAATTTCAAGAGGTGTCTACATGTGGAAGAGTTGAGCAGATCACTGAGCTCTAGTCCTTTCACACACACCCATATGCAAGCCCCTTCCACTTGCATCACAACAAGACCTAGGTCATTGGCTTGGCATCATGTCTGATGATTGATGTTGAATTGGAAATACCCATGTATCTACCACCTACAAGAATAGAAGTACAAACCAATTACTAGAGACAATCAATACTCATATTTGTGTCAACCAATTGTCAAAGATAGCCAATACCAATATGCAGAATTTGACCAATAACTGGAGACAACCAAAACCTAGAGCCATTTAACAACTCTCTAGCATGTAATGAATTCATATCTCCTCCTGGCTCATGCCTTCTAACTACAAGATGAGAAGAATTAAACTATAACTAAAACCAATTAAGGGTGTAAGGACATAGGACGAGAGTCCCCGGTCCTTCCACCATAAAGGTGTTGAAAAGGTGTTGAGAAAAGCATGACTACACCAAATGACAAACTTACCAACAAAGAGGCAAGCCTCCAAAACTATGCCTTTGAAAATAAAGGGAAGAAAATGACTTGCCAGGATCAGGAACCTAAGTCTAACATAACCAAACTAAAATGCATCGAGTTCCATCATCAACCAACATGGAAGAACATCGACAATATTCATGAAACCAAAACCCAAGCCACCAAATCCAATGTTGCATGTGAGAAATGACTGGCATATTTGATAATTCATTGTTATTTGAAAGATTGGTACTCCAAACTTACTCCACATTACAACCAAGAGGGAACTTGACGGCCACATTTACCTCAAATTTGATGGTGGCTACACCACCCTCACTCCCTCCTACATCCATAATCACCCCATATAGGGTAAACTCCTTATAAATTAAATACTAAAGAATATACCCATTTTTACACTTTTAAAAGACATATTTATATTATTTATATTTACTTATAACTTTATGGTTTTTCTAAATTTTATGTTAATAATACGTCCTCCTCTTCTTATTTTGATTAAAAATGGAATAAATAGACTTGGCTCCTCTATAACTTTTTGAATTGGAATTAAGGATGCATTTTACCCAAAAAAAAAAAATTGTAGTAACTTAACGGTGCTAAACTTTAAATCTCATATATGTTGTTACTTATATTTGTGTATAAATTCCTTGTAGATTCAAACTTCTAATGTAATTTACTAAAATAAAATACTTGAATCTACCCTACTCATTCGCGGAAAGTAATTCATGATTGAGAAGCTATATCAAAAACATGTGACATGAATCAATTAACAAAAATAACATGAAGAAATACCTGGGGGAAAGCCACTGCTCAAAACCCCTTCCTATATGTATTGCATTAATAAGAAAATAGAGAAGAAATACACTTAGTGTTCAAGCATGAACAATCTCCACACAAGTATAATCTATTTCACTACCTCACAAGCTAACTCTGGTCAATACTTAGCCAATTCTGCTACCCGCCAAGCTCCTATTTCCTTGTGTTGTTTCCTTTGGAATTAACCCCTATTAATTAGGGATATTCCTCATCCATAATTGTGCAATCCCTATAGGTCCTTCTCTAACTGCATGCACCACCTGTACAACTCGGATAATTATACAACTGATAGTACAATTCCCTTGAACTCCAATCTCAACTAGATAACTCGAAGAACACACATGCATGAGTTAATTATGGTTGATTTATCAGTTAATTGGTTGATCATTGAGTACACACCCCACTACTAGACCTCCCAAATGTTCCTCCAACATTTGTAACTCGTTTAACTGACATTAACTCAGTTTAACTGAATTAAATTATTACAACTCAAGTTGAACTCAACCTAGGCTCCTAAACAGTAGCAACCACTCTACATGACTTAAGGTAGGCCCTCAACCCAAATTAATTGAGCCAACTAAGTCTTTATAACTTAGTTAACACGTTCTTGTTTTCCAATGATGTGGAATTACAATTTTCTCCTAGTTTAATTCAAGGGAAAATTAAATGAAATTTTCCTCCTTGTCATTTTCAACACTCCCTCTCAATAAGAAATGGATTATCAGATACCCCAATCCTGTCTCTCTGGAACTCAAATTTTCCTCTTGAAAATTCCTTTGTCAAAATATCTGCATCCTATTCCTCTCTAGGAATGTATTCCAACAACATAATCTTCCTTTGCACACAATCTCATAGATGGTGATACCAAATGTCGATATGCTTTCATCAATCATAAAAAATTGTATTTTCAGAGAGTTTGATACAACTATGATTGTCACAATAGATCACAGTGGGATCCATCATCTAACCAAATAACCCAACAAGAATCTTCCTCATCTAGATAGATTCACAAGATGCTTGACTAGAAGCCATGTACTATGCTTCTACTGAACTGAGTGCAACTGATCTTTGCTTCATATTATACCAAGAAAATGTTGCTAACCCAATACTGAATAATCCTCCTGAAATTCTCTTCCAATCTAATGGAATATCCACCCAATATGCATCTGTGAAGCCTTGAAGCTTCACTACCTTTGTCTATTTGTACCAAAGACCATAAAGAGTAGTGCCTTTGAGGTATCTCAACACATGTTTGGCCACCTTCCAATATAGTTTGGTTGGCTTAACCATTTATTGTCTAAGCCAATTAATTGCATAACACATGTATGGTCGTGTGTTCACCAAATACATAAGTGAACGCGCAATCTGCCTGTAAATAGTGGCCTCTACCTCCTCACCTGAAGTGGTATCCTCTTTCCTCCAATTTCCTTCTAGAGGAGTGTCCATGGGTTTTCTACTCTCCATGAAAAACTTCTTCAGTATCTCGTTGGCATAATTTCCTTGAGATACAAAGAGTTCCCCATCTCATTTCCATACTTCTAACTCAGGGAAATAATGCATGAGCCCCATTTCCTTCATCTCGAATTCTATTGCAAGATCCTCTTTGCAAGAGTTTATCAACTTCCCATCACCAGTTAAAATCAAATCATCGACATATAATACTATAATCAACAATTTACCTTCAACAACAATATGGTAAAGGTTTGCATCTGCTTCAATTTTGGTAAAGCCCAACTTGATAAAATATTTTTCAATCTTGGTGTGCCAAGCACTGTGTGATTGTTTCAATCCATACAATGCTCGCTTGAGTCTGAACAAATGTGACTCTCTATCGAAGGTCTCAAATATTTTTGGTTGTTCAATGTACATCTCCTCCTAAATCACTACATTGAGGAATGTTTTTCTCACATCCATCTAATGGATCTTCCATCACATTTGTACTGCAAGTTCTATAATTAATCTGATAGAAGAGTACCTTACTACTAGATCAAATGTCTCCTCATAATCAATTCCCTCCACCTGAGAAAAACCCTTGGCCACAAATATGGCCTTGTGTTTCTCAATGCTTCCATCTCTTACTTGCTTCACCCTGTAGATCCACCTCCAACCTACCACTGACTTGTTCTCTGGTCTTGGGACAACTTCCCAAACACTGTTTCTGACTATGGAATCATATTCCTCACCATGGTATAAACCCATATTGGATTATGCATTTCTTCCTCTAATAAGGATGGCTATGTCTGAACTATATCACTCATCAGAGCCATGTACCCAGTGTACCTATCTGGTGACCTCCTATGCCTTCGTTATGATGTGGGTGCTCCCACATTTTCTCTAACATAATGAAATAATATTTCGGCTTCCCTGGTGCACTTCCTTCCATCTCTAGATGTATCTGCATGAGTGGGTGCTTCCACTCTCTGCTCCTCTGATTGTGGTTGCTCCACAACATGCCAAGGTTCTTCCTTTGGAGATAAAAGCTTCTCATATGCATGCAATTGAAGATCCCTCTCAAGGGAACATCTAATGGTCTTATCTTCATCAAACTTCACATCTCTACAAACAAATATCATCCTGTGAGATGGAAGGTACACCTGAATGATGTGAGGTGTATCAGTGTACCCCATAAATATGTCCAACTCAATTATCAGCTCTAGGTTTTTTCTTGCATCCTTGGAAAGATGTCAGTAATTTGAAGAACCAAAGATCCTGAAGAGTGACACATCTGGCTTCTTCCCTGAAAAGGCTTCATCTGGTGTGCTCATCTTGAGAATCGAATGAGGTCTCCTGTTCTACACATATACCGCTATGTTTCATGCTTCAGCCCACAAGTGCAATGGTAGGCCCTGATCATGCAACATCGCTCGTGCATTTACCACAATAATTATGCTATTCCTTTCAACAAACCCATTCTATTGTGGGTTATGGGGATGGTATTAACTCTCGTCGAATGCCTTATTTTTCACATAAGTTCTTGAACTCATTTGACACATATTCACCACCGTTATCGCTCTTAAGAGCCATCACTTTCCTTCCAGTGTCTTTATCAACAAGTGCTTTAAATTCAAAAAATTTGGAGAATGTATGGTCTTTCTTTTGCGTGAAGAAAATCCATCACTTATGTGATAAATGATATAAAAACATAACATAGTACCTATGCTTGGTCATGGAGGCTATTGAGAAAGTTCCACACATATCTGAGTGAACTCTTTCAATAACCGCTAGTGCTCTAATGTCCTTATCATGAAAGGTGGATTTGGTGTACTTCCCTAATGTACACCCTTTGCATGTATCTTACTGCTCTAGTGCACCCTTGAGAAGTCCTGTAGAAATATGTTACATGATCTTCAAAGCTCCATGGTAAAAATGGCCAAGTCACCTATGCCATAATTCACCGATGTCTCCACTATGCACCTTCTCTGCTTTCGTGCTCAAAGCAACACAATCTTCTACATCCAATTTTTAGAGGTTCTTCACTCGAACCCTAATCTGCTTCACTTGTCCCATGGTGATGTTGTTAATTTTTCGATTTTTTTTATGTTGTATCAGTTAAGTCCAAATTAGATTTCCATCAACAATATAGTCAGATATGTGCAATATAAATAACCATAAACTGTAATTGAAGATAGAACAATCCATGCAATGGAAGAGAAGACAATAACACAACCATGAGACACAAAAATTGGTCCGAGAACTGGGAAAACCCCCACTGTGGGGGAAACAATTTCAAATATTCTTCTTCTATGGATTGTCTTCAAAAATATTCAGGAGAGAGTACAATGAGATCAGTACAAGTATACGATGGAAGTAAACAAATCTGATTTGCGGAATGACATATCTATAATAGCAAGACACGAAACCAATGGATCGCCAATACAAAGTGATCTCAACTGCCCCGATCTAGATTTGGATCTAGAATAATGTCGATGAGTGTTGTAATGTGTTTGTGACTGCGTGAAGGATGAGTGATGATGTTGCGCAAGTAGTTGATAGAGATCCAAAATCAATTTAACCAATAACTATCAGAGCCACGACCTTGACATGCCCTGCCCGTGACTGAACTAACTCTAAGACACTACCAAGAAGTTATATGTCCGTGGCTCAGGGCCTGAATACCTAAAAACTTGGTCGCGCCCTAAAGCCTACCTACAAGCGACTTTACCCACTAAGCCACGACCACAACAAGATTATCCTGTGACCCAAGCCTACTAGAGCCGCTACCTCAAGTTCTCTTGCCCGCGGTCCAAAACCAAATTTCTTAGATTTGAAATGTACCTCAGACTTTGATCCCGATCCACTTCTTGAGTCTCTTGCGACGTACATGTGTGAGCCAAAAACAGAAGATACGACCCAAAATAAAAATAACATGAGGATGATCTCATGAGATAAAGTGTGAAAATGAGCTTGAGGTCGCTTCTATTTATAACTTGATGAGGGACCTCTTGGGGCTTTGACTAGATCAACATGTAATTCAACCAACTCATAAAATAATAAAATAATTCATAACTTAACTTCCGCTTAACCGTTAGAACAATATACATGTCAATTTTTATCCTCTTGAAAAGATGAATCTAATTAAGTTATTATTTTAACCATCTGATTTAACCAATGTGGAATTTGACTGCAACTACAAAAATTAACACTCCCTCTCAACTAGGAAGAATTCCACTTTGCAATATTTGCATCAAGGTGTCTTTACGCCTCAACTCAATATGATAAAACTTTCTCAAATCTAAGAAGAATAAGAATCAGGGAGAAATAGATTCTACCTGCAACTAGAAATGGGATAAATCCTCTCACAGGAGAGCACATCTTTGACCCTGGAATTTCATTGGGGAGTGTAGTCTCAACCCAGAGTCACAAAAGGGGAGAAAATCTCAACCCAATCCTGTCGCCTACCGATATTTCCATCAATGAATATCATCAGTAATGTGGTAGAACACCTGCATCATAATCCACTTGGGTTGTGCACCCCAAGTACACTCTCAACTCGTTAGCCAAACGAGGAGCGGTATTCTCAACAAGCCCTGCTTGTGATTATGGTGCAAACTGGGGTATACTTTGCAAAGACTAGATAGGGGAGAAACATTCTCAACCCTGGGTAAAATATATGAAAGTTTCATATTGTCCAGATATCCCACAACCCCAGGAGCCGTTCATCTCAATTCCTTATCCTAAGAGCTCAAATAGGGTAGGAAAAGCTAGCTCAGTGTCTTCGATAAACGATGCCCCTTATCCGGAGAGGCTACATCGATCAATCCAAGCTGATCATTGAAAAACCAGAACTTCCCTTTCGGCAATGCCTTGGTGAGAATATTTGCAGTCTGATCCTCAGACGAAATTTGATGGAGTCTTACAACTCCTCTCTACACCATGTCACATATGAACTGATATTGAATCTTGATATGGTTGGAATTTTCATGAAATACATGATTCTCTGCCAAACGAATCCCACTTTTGTTGTCATAGTATATCGCAGTAGTGTCCAAAGAGCTTCATTAACCCCACAGCTTCACATATTGTTATGCTAGCAACAACGTACTTTGATTCTATGATGCTCAATGCGACTGACTTCTGCTTCTTGCTCATCCAGGATATCATGGCAGAACCAAGACTGTTGCAGCATCCAGATGTACTCTTTCTGTCAGAAACATTACCTTCCCAGTCTGCATCAGTGAATCCATGAAGATGGATATCTCCGCAGAGTATCTCAAACCAATTGTGATTGATCCATGTAAGTATCTCAATACATGCTTGGATGTTATCCAATGTGAATGAAGGGGCTCAGTCATGAACAGATTCAATGTGTTGAAAACAAATATTTCGACAGGTGTTCATAAGGAACATGAGAGCTCCATTCAATTGTCTATACTCGGATGGATTCTCTAGATCAGGTCCACTTGATTTAGCACACAACTTCTTGAAGTTCATTTCCATTGGAGTGACCATGGACTTGCAATCAGTTATGCCAAACCTTTCCAACAACTTTACCACATACTTTCCCTCTGAGAGAAATATTTCACCAGGTCTTTTCTATACCTCAAGACCAAAAATGTGATGCATGAGCCCGGGGTATTTCCTCTCGAATTCAAAGGCTAGCTTCCTCTTTCATTAGATTATTAATGGTTCTCTTCATGTTAAGAATAAATCATCAACATATATAACCAAAATTAGAGGCATAGCATGAACAAATTTAAAATAGAGGTTGGGATCAACATTGCTTCTAGTGAAACCCAGTTTCATTAGATAGCTATCAATGTGACCATACCAAGCTCGGGGAGCTTGTTTCAATCTGTATAGTGCTTAATTCAACCTGCAAACATGTGATGTGCGATCTTCCACTTCAAAACCTTGTGGATGTTCCACATAGACTTCTTCCTGCAACATACCATGGAGGAAGGTTACCTTTACATCTATTTGATGAATTTTCCATCCTTGACTGGCAGCAAGGGAAACTGTTGAGCAGATAGTTATATATCGAGCCATAGGAGAAAATATATCATTGTAGTATTATCCCTATTTCTGAGAGAAACCATGAGCTATGACTCTCGCTTTTTACTTCTCAATGCTACCATCGTCACCATGCTTGATTTTGAACAACCATTTTGAAGTCACAACTGACTTCCCATTTGATCTCGGTACAACATCCCATACATCATTTTTCACGATTGATTCATATTCTTTGTTCATGGCATCCTTCCATGTTTTCTCTTTGACTGCTTCTTCAAATGAAGATGGTTCAACTTGAATCATAGTATTCATGGTTGCTAGAAAACCTTGATACATGCAAGGTTCCTTCCTTTCCTTGAATGATCGACAAACATGAATATGCCTTTCATTGTCCTACAAAGTATCGCAAAGCCACAATGATATTTTCCTTGTAGGAGGATCACTGGGAGGTGGATATGATCAATCTATAAGTTCCATTGGAGTATAATCAATATCTGACTCAGGTATTAAGGGGATATCTAGGATATCATTTTCAACATCATCTTCCCTTTGATATGGAGGAAGATCCCTTGCTTTACAAAGCATTGTATCTTCATCAAAGGTTAAATATCTGCTAATCTAAAACTTCCTTTAACCAGGTATATAAATTATTTATGCATTGAATTTTTCACAGTAACCCATGATGATATATTTTTTGCCTGTAGCTTCCAAATTATTTCTCTTATATTTCGGTACATGGAAAAATACTAGGCATACAAATATGTGTAAATGGCTGATTTCTGACCTGTTTCCTGCGAATACTTCTTCTGGAGTCTTATTTTTCAATGCTTGATGAGGCACTCGGTTATGAACATAGATAGTAGTATTGACTACTTTAGCCCACAGAAACTTTGGTTCCTTCTGATCATGTAGCATAGCGCAAGCAGCTTCCAATATCGATCAGTTCTATCTTTCAGCTAGACCATTATTCTCAGGTGTATAAGGTACACTAGTTTCATTTTTTATCCCTTCCTTCTTGTAGAATGTTATGAATTATTTTAACATATAATCTCCTCCATTTTCGGATCTGAACACTTTTATCCTTTTCTTGGATTTGTTCTCGACCAATGCTTTGAATTCCTGAAATTTTTCAAATACTTCATCCTTGTGCTTGATGCAATATAACCATGTCTTTCTGGAGTAATCGTCAATGAAGGTAATGTGATAGAGATGACCGCTAATGGATTGCACATGCATCAGACCACATATGGCTGAATGGATGAGATGGAGGATGTCATATGTTATTTTCTGTCTTGAGGGGAATGTTACCCTTGTTTTCTTTCCACTATCACAACCAGGACAATCTCCCTCATGCTAAGCATGTACATCAGGAATACTAGAAACCAGTCTCTTCAATTTCAGAGGAGACTCATAATGTAAATGAGCCAGCCTGCGGTGCCATAATTCACTGAGATGATTGGTGTTATGGTCCAATGCAAAGATTAGCCTTCCTATGACCTTGTAAAGTCCCTTACATATCAGTCCTAATGTAAATGCATCTTTTATATGTGATTTAGCAGGCCAAGTTCAAACTTTCCCATTGATGAAGGCAACCCTCATCCCTTTAGCTTCTAATGCAGATATAGAAATTGATTTTTTCATGAGTCCTAATGCATACATGACAACATTTAATGATACAAATTCCCCAGTGTTTAACTGAAATATAACTGACCCAAATCCTTTTACAGGATGAGTGGAGTTATCTCCAAGAATTATCCTTAACTTAGTCTCCCTCTCTACCAGGTTAAAGAGGACTTATTTATAACCAAAAAAATGATGAGTGGCCCCACTATAAACTAGCCAGTTATCCCATGAATTTGGTGGAGAAGAACTAGTAAGTGCATAAATAAGAATATATTCATTTTTTATCCACAATATTAATTTCATACCTGGAATATTTTGACCTCTTCTGAGATGGATGGTTTTCTTCATGGTCACTTGATGAATCTCTTCTTCTCCTCTCATACTTTTTGTCATGATTGATCCTTGGGTTGTCTTTTATTCTTTGAGCATAGTTGTTGTAACGTGGCTTCTTTATCTTTTATGGAAAATCACTAGAAAAGTGACCTTTCTTGTGGCAGTTGTTGCATTCAATGTGAACAAGTGATCTACCATTTCTTCCTTTTGAGTTCTGATGAGGAGTTATTTTAGATGGGCCTCCTTTAAATTTATTTCTTTTGTTATGGGAAACATAATAAGCAGCAAGCTCTCCTTCTTCATGTTTTTGAATCCTTCCTCTCTCTATCATTCTGGATTCTTCTTGAGTCATCTTCCCAACAATTTCATTAAATGATGGAAGGATATTGTTATTTCTGATAGTAGTATTGAAGGTTTCCAAAACAAGAGGGATACCTCTGAGAGTCACGACAATTAACTCTATTTGTTACATCTTCAACAAACCTCAACAATTGATCCTTAAGATGAGAGATCCTCATGATGTAAGACTGAAAATCTCACCTTTGTTCATCTTTACTTCCTTGAGTTGATCTTTCAACCTAATAATTTCATTCAGATTGTTAACTTCATACATGCCAGCTATTTTATCATAGATATCTTTAGACTTCTTCAAATTCCCAACATAAGCAAGTAAGTGATATTGTAACCCATCAGCTAAGATTTGTTTTTCTTTAGACCCACATTTCTTGTACCTGTTCTTAATGACATCGGAGGAAACTACTGAAGTTTCGGACATCTTTCCTTGAATTTATTCCACCACATCGTTGTTGTTGGAAATGATCTCTAATATGAATTTACATGCAGCAAAGTTTGAAGCATCACCCAAATTCTCAAGTTCCTTGAAGGTAGAGGAAGGAAACTCGACCTTGACTTGTAGATCCACTCTCTACCCTTGTATATTTGAACTCTATACTTGTAGATCTGAACTCTAAACATGTAGATCTACTCTCTGGCTTCCTTGCTTATCTTCTCTTGGGCTTGTCCTTCAACTTAGCTCTGATACCATGTTAATTTTTCGATTTTGTTCTATGTTGTATCAGTTACTTAAGCCCTAATTAGATTTCCATCAAAAATATATTCATATTTGTGCAATATAAATAACCATAAATTGTAACTAAATATCAAACAATGCATGCAACAGAATAGAAGACAATATCACAACCATGAGACACAGAAATTGGTCCAAGACCAGGGAAAAACCTCATTGTGGGGGAAACCATTTCAAATCTTCTTCTTCTATAGATTGTCTTAAAAATATTTCAACAGAGATTACAATGATCTTAGTACAAGTATACAAAAGAAGTAAAAAAATCTAATCTAGGAAATGGGATATCTACAATAGGAAGACATGAAACCAGTGGATCACCAATACCAAGTGATCTTAGCTACCCAAATCTAGATTTGGATCTAGAATACGTCTGTCGATGATTGTTGCAATGTGTCTATGACTGCATGATGGACGAATTATGATGTTGTGCAAGTAGCTGAAAGAGATCCAAAATAAATTTTCCCAATAATTCTCAGAGTCGCTACCTTGACATGCCCTTCCCGCGGATGAACTAGCTCTGAGCTGCTATCAAGAATTTATATGTCCACGGCTCAAGACCTAAATACCTAAAAACTTGCGTGCGCCCTGAAGCCTTCCTATAGGCTACTTTACCTATTGAGCCGAAACCACAACAAGCTTAGCCCACGGCCCAAAACCAAATTTCTTAGATCTAGAATGTACCTCAGACTCTTATCCCGATCCACTACATGAGTCTTTTGTGACGTACCTATGCAAGCTATTAGTCATCAGTATTTTTCACTTGTTGGTGATGACTAGTTGTAACAGCCAAGTTTTCTAGCAGCTGAACTAAAAAATTGTCAAATTTGCCAGCTGGAAAACTCCCATAAATTTTTTTTTTCCCTCTTACCTTTCAGTCCACCCGTGACGAGATGAAACCTCATTATCAAGTCCTATCTAGCCTCAGCCATACTAGCTTGTCCATCAGCTCCAAAGAAAACAATCCAAATCTGTCCAAAAAGTCTCCCCTAAGTTAGGTAGTGGTGCTTTAGGCATTTCTCCCTTGGCAAACTATCCTAAAGCCAAATAACCCCTATCTACTATAGACCAGTCATAACAGACCTCCCATTCTGCAAATAAAGTTGGTTACAACCCTAGGTTGCGCCACTCATAAACCCTCAAGTCCCAGCTATACATGTACCATAGGTCAAAATGATTTTAGGTGGTTTTATAGTGTTTTAATGAATCTTTCAAGAACAGAAGTATACCAGCATTCCCAAGAGACAGTATTTGGTTCCACATAAGAAGACAGCTGCTTCTCAATGTGATTTTGAGCCTAGGATGCAGCTACAGAGCAGAGAATTGTTTCATTAAGCTCCGGCGATCACAGTCAAAGCATGAAAAGACAGTAAAAGGAAAAATAATATTGTTAAAGGCTGATGAGATGGCATGACTAAAAAACCTCCTTCATCTATAAGTAGAGGGTTTGAAGACTGAGAGCGCCTCCTTCATCTATAAACAGAGGGCTAGTAGATAAAGTTTGATTTTAAGAACTTGCACTGGCTGAAGGACATTTTTTGGCATACGGTGAGACAACGACTAAGAGTTCCTGAAGTAAAAATGAATGTTACAGGTAGAGGCAAAGCAGTAGTGCTTTTAAAAAAATTGTTTACAGGAGTTTTCTCTGTTATTAAGTTACTATGTGAAGCTAGTGGGTTCATCATCTAGGAAGAAATATTATTAAGATGATAGCTGAAGGAGTCAAAGGGTCTGGGTCTCAAAATGACCTCTGCCATCATGTACAAGGGAAAACACTATCATTACGATCATCTAACATTCCTCATTTAGTTGAGACAGAGGCTGAAAAGAAACCAGACATTTGTCAAAGAAGGCCTCCTTCAGTTATGAGCAGAGGGCTAGAGCAGTGATTAATTTTAGGGTTTTCACTAATTGAGAGACAAATGGTGAGAGCAGTAGGAGACAGTTGAAAGCTTCTGTACAGAGAAATGATGTTAAAAACAAAGAAGAAAGCAGGGGTACTACTGTAATCCAAGAGGTTGATCTTATATTTTATCAGAATTTCTTTCAAAAGCAATCTGGAGCCCAAATAAAACAACTTTGCTGATGGTTGAGAGATGGGTCATGACACAGGCCAAAGAATGATAATTGTTTTTCAAAAGGTCTTGCTCTTCCTATTTATGAAAAAATTCTTTCAAAAAACTCATCATAATAGATAAAGGCAATTTGAGTTTAGTTTTCCCAAAAAACATTGCAAATAGATACACAGGGTCATAAAGGTGCAAGAAGGATTATGACATGTGTCTTTAATTCTGGAACAAAATTCAAAACCATTGAAGCATGCCACTACTACAAGTGAAGGCTTGCTCCTTATAAAAGAGGTCAAAGATACCTGGCTTTTGCTTTTTGAGTAAAGGAAATATTGTTGAAAGGAAGTTCCCTTTTGATGGACAGAGGATGATAAAGCCCAGGTGCATAAAACTAGCCCTCACTCCCAGTCAAAGAGAAGCATAATTTGGAGAATACATATACAGTCCTTCATTGGGCTTAGAGCAGAATTTTCCTCCACAGTGAAGATATCAAAAGGAAAACAATTTTTCATTCCGTAAATGAGAAACAGTGAAAGGAGTTGGCCCTTAAATGTTTTTCTTATTAGTGGATAGGTTCATATCTATTAAAGCTGTTAAAGTAGCGTGCACATCCTTTTTGCCAAAATTATTTAAAGTATGGGCCCCTTATAGCACATTCAAAATCAATTTGGTTTTGTGTTCAAATAAACAAAGGCAGTGGTTTTAAAGAAAGGAGCTTTCAAAACCCTCACAAGTCAAACTCAAGGTAGTTGGATTTTTGCGTTCAAAAGAGAGCAAGGAGACCGTTGCAAGCCATTTGACATTCTCAAAACACAAGGCATCGATCCCCTCTTGCTATTCACTAGACCGGAGAACGAGTTTTTGGGCAAAAATTCACAGATTTTCGGGCTTGAAGACTGCACAGCGTGCCTGTAGAGTTGTGCGGCGCGTTCAGGCGGAGTTTTACCACAGGATTGCACTGCTACGCGGTGCGCCTGTAGGCACCGGTCACGACTGCCCGTCAGTGACCTGGCAACTCTTCTATTGCGTGGCGTTCTCTTGGTTGAACGTGCCACGCACATTTTACACAATCCAAATTCCTCCAACAAGCTTTGAAGCCGCTCATTTCCTCAAGCAAAACGCCACCATCAATCTTCAAGGTATTTATGTACCTCCTTGGTATATTCAAAACTGTTAAGTGGTGGAAAAAGGGATGAAACTCACGGGTAAATCACAGTGTTGAGTATTTTAAGGAGAGATGTGTTTTATGTTTGAAACTCGAAATTGTTGTGGTTTTGTTTGCCCAAACGCTGACATAGTGAAAGTAGTGGATTTTTATTGCTGTCAAAAGACCTGACAAACTGTCCTCAAAACAATGTTAAAAGGTGAAGGCGTTGTTTGAAAGGAGAAACACAGTATTTGAAAAATGAAACAGTGGGTCTAATTTCAAACAGCAGTGATCATTCTATAAGTGTTTTGTCATTTCAAAGGTTTCCTCGGTGTGGTAAAAAGCAAAGTCAGGGCTGCCTCTTTGACCATAAAAAAAACTTTAGTGTGTAAATTTTTCATTGCCATTTGGAGGTGTTTGTCAAAATCTGTGTGAGAAAATAGTGAAGACAAGGAGGGTGTTTTGATTGAGAGGAGTATTTTGCCTCTGTCTAAATACTAGACTGCCTAGCTTACACCAAAACACCAAGAGCTCTGTGATCTTACCCAAACACCGAAAATCACTTGACTCTGTATACATTTTAGTTGACTGTGTGCCTGTTATTAAAATTATTTGTTGATTGGCATACAAATGGGAAAGACAGTGTTTTGGGAGGAGCAGAGACCTAATATAAAAGAAAACATTTCACACGGCATTTGAGGCAAATTTGCCTTGATCAAACAATGATTGACAAAGAAGACAAAGTTTTGTTTGGGAAAAAATTCTTGAAAACCTGTTTGAGGCAGTTTGGTTTTGCAGAGAGCATCCAGAACAAAATGCCTCCCAGGCAGGATAGTAGGAGTGGATTTCATAAGAGATTTGAGCCTACTTCCACTGAAGAAGTGAATGCCCACCCATCAATATTTTTCAATTTCCATGAAGTTGGGTGTTTAGATTTTTGTCAAAGAGTGCAAGAGGTGAAGAGTTTTTCTCCTTTGACACATCTTTGTGCTTTAAGGTTTCAAGAAAAACATTTCCAGTTGGCAGGCCTTGACTTCAAATTCTCTCTGAGGTCCATCTCCAAGGCCACTAAAATCCCCTATATTGGTGAGAAATGGTTTAAACAAAGCCATTTCGACTCAAAAGATTACAAGCCCTTTCTAAAGCCTGAACACAGAGAGTCATGTCCTTCCATTTTCCCTTTCTCATATCTTTTAGCCAGCTACACTCCCCTCATGAAGATCATCGTGAGATACTTCACTTGTGAGGGAAGATTCTCTCGAATCTATGCTTATCACATTCGACTGCTCATGCATTTCACAAGGGCCAAGCTGCTAAATCTTCCTTTCTTCTTGCACAAGAGCATTGAGAAAATGGCCTCCATTGTTCAGAAGAAGCCTCCTTCACAGCAAATAGCCTGTCTCTTCCATCACTCTCTCATCAAAATCATCATTCTTCATCAGCTTGAAAAGAGAGAGGTCTCTTGGGATACCTTCATCACCCATCCGGATTTCTCCACTGTCCCTCCAGTTCACACATCCCCTACACCTCCTACTCATCATCCTTCACCTTCCTCTAGCAGACCCATTCCTAAAAAGCTCAAGTTTACCACAGAGCAGGCAGAAGATCCTGAAGAGGGAGAAGAGCATGACCATGATGATGAGGAAGATGATGAAGGGCAGTAGCATGAAGAAAAATAACACAGTGAGGGCGAGCAGACTTATGATGAGGGTGAGCAGCCTTATGATGACACACAACAGCATGACAGTGATGATGAACAACAGCAAGGGGATGAGGAAGAAAGTGCTGAACAGCAGCATGACAGTGATGATGAGCAACAGCAAGGGGATGAGGAAAAACAACACAGTGAGGGTGAGACAGAACAATAGCATGAAGATGATGTACAAGGACAGGAAAGTGATGAATAGGGGCAGCCAAAAGATGATATACAGCTGCTACATCATGATGAACAGGAACAGCATGAGAGTGATAGACAGGGGCAGCCACAGCATGATACACAACAGCCCTTTGAAAAGGAGCAACAACCTCAAGAAGAAAAGGGACAACAGCATGAAGATGTACAAAACAGTGAGGAGGACAGCCCTCAAAGGGAGATGCAAAAAGACAACCTAGGTATCCTTGAAGAGAGCCAAGACACTAGCAAAAATCAAGGGCAAAGTGACAAGGGTAAAGAGCCCATGGAGCATGTGCTAGCTGCCTCTCCAAGGCAAGGGGCCATGCTCTCTTCTCGGAAATTTTCCAAGCCCCGCACAACAAAGAAAAGAGTGCCTAGAGTTATCACTCCAAATGTGACAAGGGCCCTCCGAAGTAAAGGAAAATTGCCAAAGAATCCCATGATTGATTTACCTAGGAGGAAGAGCACTACAGTAGCCACCCAAAGCAAAGGGAAGGGTAAAGAAGAAGGCAGTCATGAACAGGAGAGTGCATTCAACATCATTGAAATCCAAAGCGATGATAGTGATAATGAGGCCCAGATTCTAGAAAGCCTCTTAATTCATAGAGAAAGCCAAATTTATGCATTGAAGGATGATCTTCATAGAGCTAGGAATTTCAATCAATTTTTGCAAATCCAAAATAAGCAAATGAGTGTCCATATGGTTGTTTATGAGACACGGGCGACCAAGTACAAGAAGGAGGCCTCCAAAGCCCAAGTGAGGTTGGAAGAACTCATGGGTGAGTTCGATGAAAGTGAAGGTGAAGATCAACCTAGGTGAAAGAGGCCAAGAACCATGGGGCTTAAAAAGGCCCTTGAGAAGCAAAAAGAAGAGAAAAATGCCCTTCTCCAATCTACCCCTCTCACTGCATTATTCGAACAGGAGATAGAGAACAATAGGGAGGCATGGCTTGAGAGAGTCAATGACCACTTGGAGAAGAAACTGGAGAAGGCAAACAGGGATTTAGACCTTCAAAGGAGAATGACGAAGCATTATAAAAAGTTAAATCAGTTTGCCCGGTGTAAGTTGAAGGCTGCTCAAGAAAAGCTCAAGGAGGTTAAAGGGAAGCGCCCGACACAGAAAGTGAGGAAAGACACCTCAGGACTTGAGATTTTTTCCTCTACTTCACAACATGTTGCTGAGAACCCTTGAGGGTCATGCTCACCAATTTTGTGCAGATTTCGACATATTTTGGTTTTTTTGTCATTTTTGGGTTTTTGCCCAAAACTCATGGGCTTCGCCATTTCAGTTTTGGGGATCATCAAAGGATGAGAATGGTATCATTGGATGCCATAATTTCAGGAGCACATACTCAGCGATTTTCAGGACATTTGAAGATCATTTTCTCCCCCAAAATGGCGAAAAATG
Source organism: Pinus albicaulis (assembly GCA_034641835.2). NCBI lineage: Eukaryota > Viridiplantae > Streptophyta > Pinopsida > Pinales > Pinaceae > Pinus > Pinus albicaulis. Next base: position 394,533,978 of record CM076569.1, on the reverse strand, counting down.
CTCGCTTTTTCTACATTATGCCCGGTCTATCAGCAAGGCTTATTTTTTGGGTTTTTACACACAGGCCTGTTTTTGGAGGACTTCCAGGCATCCGATTGGGAAAATTCAAGTTGGTCCAAAAATTATACACTCAGAGCTTTCCAACGAGCTATGATGAGCCTCATTTCGACATCGGGAAGGTTGCCAAAATTGTCGGCAAGTCAAGGGACCTTTTGCTGATGTATTTTTTGAGTATTTTTGTAAAAATTGAACCTTTAAAAACTGTTTTTTCCTCATGTGCGTTTAGCTATTTTTGCACATGAGAAGTTATGAAAAGTCAATTTATTTCCCTCTTTTAGCTTTTTTAGATATTTTATGAGATATTTTGTGCCTTGGGCTTTGCAAAGCCTCAAGGACAAGATTAGATATTTTGGATAGGCCAATGAGATTGCAAATTGAACCAAGAGGTTTTCCTCACTTGGGCCTATATATTCCAAAGGATTTCATTGTAAACAAGGCTGAACTTGATGAATAGAAGCAATATATGGTCATATGAGCTTTGGAAGAAATACTTGTCTCATGCTTTTGGATAGTCTCTTAGATGTTCTTGGGTGATGAAAGAGGATTGTTGTTGGATTCCATGACTTGGTAGAATGGTATAGTGTCTCTCTCTTTGTTTTGTTTCCTAGTTTTCATTCATAAATCCATGTTCTTGCTTGCTATAGGACAATAGAGAACAAATTTGAGACATGCCCTTGGAGGCACCTCAAATTTCTTGTTTCTTCATAGCTTCCATGTTTTCTTCATTCTTAGTCACATTAAAGAATTCTTGATTGCTCTTTAATAACTTAAGAATATTGTTTGCTTGTTTCATTCATGGTTTTATGCATGCTAAGTATGATTTACGGTATGCCCTACTTACTCATGGCTAGCCATAGCTCCATCTATGAAACTTCTCTTTGACTGATTAGATTGTCATTTGTTGAACCAAGGAGGTCTTGTTCTGATCTTGCCCTTTGCCTAAGACTATGCAATCTTGTTTTCAAAGTGCCCAATAACTTGAAGTACTGTGTTTAGGCGTTCCAGCATAGTGATTTGAGTTGTTTGTCTGTCTTAAGTGTATTTCCCCAAAGTCTGATAGCCATTTCCCAAAGTTAGAGAGTTATATATCTCTATGCATGGCTTGAATGTTTATTTCTATGTATTGGTTAGCTTATAGTTACATTTATCATGATTAATGGTTTTCCCTACCATGTTTATGTCAGCTATTAAACTAGTTATGCTTGAAATCCTTTGTTATTCACAAACTTGATGTCCATTTTACTCCATTTTTCCCAAAGATCCTTTCTACCTCGAATCAAATCGACCCTTCAACAACCTTGTATCACCATCTGATAACTTTCTTGACCTCTTCAGCCCCATAGCCCAGTTGATCTGACATCTTTTTACCTATCTTACATCTTTGATCAGTTTCATCCGTCACAACCTAAAAACCAAAACCAAAAAACCTACTTCATAACTAGCCTAAAATCAGAACACAATAAGCAAACACACAGATATCCCTTACACAAATAGAGAGAGCCCTCTCTGAGTCCAGGAAGGCTAGGTTCTTTGGACTCCAAAGACTGTTTTGATGTTACATTGTCATTTGGCTTGCCAATCAGCCAAATCACAGGACCCTAACATAATGGCGATCACGGTGGGACTCTGAGTACATGACAGTCTAGCGAACTCTTATAGACTCTTTAGTCCTTCAATATTAAACTTAAACCATCAGCCTATAGAATCATTTAGTGTAAACTCTATGTTTCACCATCTTAGCAAAATGATGAATTGGGTTTAGAACACTCTTACAAACTAGGTTGCACATAAAAACTCAAAAAACCCCAAAAAACTCCCTTAGATTGGTTTTTGACAGTACTGGTGGTGGACCATACACATATACCTCAAAACAATTAAAAATCCACCTAGCGACTCCACTAGCCTTCAGTTTCCCTTACTAGTTTGCCAAAATTTAGAATACTATCCAAACGATCTATCCCATCGTTCACTAACATAATGGTGATCATGGTGGGACTTTGATTCAAAAAATCCTAGGTATCCCTTAGGAACCCTCAAATTCTCAGTCATCTTAGAAGAGTAGAATCTGGTTGTCTCACCATCCTAGCAAAATGATGACTCAGCTGTAGGACACTCTTGCAAACCTTAGGACTACATAAAGAACTCAAAAAAACCCCAAAAAACTCCCTCAGATTGGTGTCTATCAATATTAGTGGTGGACCATACACATATACCTCAAAACAACTAAAAATCCACCTGGCGACTCCACTAGCCTCTAGTAGGCCTTACTACTTTACTAAACTATAGGCTACTATCCGATTGAGCCACCTCATCGCGACACTAACATAATGGCGATCACGGTGGGACTTTGAGTCAAAACAGCCTAGGTATCCCTTAGGAACTCTCAAAATCTCAGTCAAACTTAGAAGAGTAGAATATAGCTCTCTCACCATCTTAGCAAAATGATGATTCAGTCATACGAAGCTCTTCCAAACCTCACAGGCAGGCAGTCCATAGAATCATTTAGAGTAAACTCTTCTTGTTGTCACCACCCTAGAAAAGTGATGAAACAGGTTTAGAATACTTTAATAAACCATAGGTTGCACATAAAACTCAGAAAAACCCCAAAACATTCCCAGATTGGTTTTCCCTAGTTACTGGTGGTGGACCATAGCTACATCTTTACAAAAACAACCAAGTTCCACCTGGCGACTTCACTAGCCTCCAGTAGGCCTAAAAACTCCATAAAAGACCAAAAAATTCATAAACCATACCTTTCTGCTAACTCATCCTTCCAAAAATTTAAACTTAGGGGGAAACTCTGCAATCAGTGACAAACTAAGTATAACTTAGCGATTCAGAAAACCTCACTTGAACATAGGAGATAAGAAAAAACCTTCTTGCCAAGAGAACCATTAGCTTGTCCATATAGCCCAGCAAACTGTTGAAACCAAGTGAATCACTCTTCTTTGCAAGTTTCCATCTCAAAGTTTGCCATAAAAATTTTTCCCAAACATCTTTAATAGTGTTGGTGGTGGACCATAGTTCTCATAAGAAATCCACCTAGCGACTCCACTAGTCCATCCTTTTTTGTTTTGACGATCCTTCACATTAGTAAAACCTTAGAGAGGCCATTCATCCGAAACATTCACAAATACCATCCTCTCTAAACTCTAGACCCAAAATATGGCTTCACGAAGAATCAACACCAGATCTCATCCAGACCCAAATCCCCCTATCATAGTAGATGACCCAGAGAAGATTCTGTGGCAAGCTTCCGAAACTGGAAATTTAGCTACCGATAGGTCCATCCGTAAAACAATATTAGTACCTGAACATCTCACTGCCTTACCAGATTCCCCCTTTGACTTAGAATCATAAAAAACCCTTTTTAGAAGCAAGTCACAAAGTAAGATAGACTCTGAGGATATTGAACCCCTAGATCTACCACAGAGTCCTAGTAGAGAAGCCTCACCTACCACACCTCCCGACTTTCAGCTCCTCCATCACTTTGGCTCCTACCATCCCAAATTTTCTCAAAATCAAATCACTAGTCCAAGTACATCCGCCACACCTATCCAAAGCACTATTGTTCAAACCACCTCAGGTCATCCCGCAAGCCCTCATTTTGTACATCACCCATTAGCTCCCATCATGGCAGCTTGGTACGCACCCTTGGTGTTGCCACAGCCTTTGGCTCCCTTACAAAATGACTATCAAGCCAAAATCCCACACTTTACTGGAGATGAGACTACCACAGCTCAACAGCATGTAGATAATATTAGCGATGCCTTTGAATACATGGAAATAGAAGACAAGACCATCAGAATGAGGATGTTTGCCCAAAGCCTGGGCGGAGAACCCAAAAAATGGTTTAAAATCTTAACTCCAAATAGCATCCACAACCTCCCAGAACTCTACCAAGTATTCATAAACAAGTGGGAAATCCGAAAGAACCCCATTCAAATCCTATCAGAATATAACAATCTAAAACGAGAAAATGGGGAAAGTGTCCAGGGATACTGCACAAGGTTCAACAGTGTGTATAACGCCCTCCCACCTCACTTCAAACCCCCACTTGGTTCAGCCTTAGCAAAGTTCCCCAAGGGTTTTGACCCAGACATGACTTATCAACTAAGAGACAAGGACCCCTTTACCTTAGAGGAAATACAAAAAGTAGCCATAAGAGCAGAAGCCAACTTAGCAGAAAAAAGAGCTAGAACTAGATCAGAAAGGAAAGTCACCTACCGGGATGAAGTCTCCACTTCAGCTCCTTCCTTAGATCCTAGAATAGATGACTTAGTCAGGTCCATGGAAAAAATGTGGGAGAAGATAAGTGAGAAGACCCCTCTTAGGGACAACCAATCAAACCCTCCAAACAGAAATCGGAACCAAAATTTTAGGAGGGAACAGCCTCAAAAAAAACCAAGGGAAAATGACCAACAAATTAGGCCACCATTTAATGAAAATTATGTGGAAGAAGATGATAGGGATACAGAACCCATTGATGAAAATCATTTGAACCTCATAGGGTCTGATAATGAGAGTGAGGTGTACCTCACGGAAGAAGAACAAGCATTCTTCTCTCCGAATCAGGATGAAACCAACTATGAAGATCCCGAGGATCCTGCCATAGATTTTCATAATGCCATAATAGAAGCTCACAGGCCGTATGACCTTAGAAGCAGAAAAAATCAAGACAACTCCAAGAAAGGTAGCTCAGACACTACTAAAACCCCTGATACCATCCTTAAGAAAGCAGTGAACAGCAACAAAATCATGGTCAGGAAAAATGACCAAAACAAAGATAGAGTTACCCAAACTAGTCCTAACTTAGATGCTCCTAGTACCTCCACAAAGATTCCCGAGGTGGCTATGGCAAACAAAATCCCGAAACAGAGCCAGCAAACTCAGAACATAGAGAATATCATGGCTGAAAAAGCTGAAACAAACATGTCTAAACTACAGCTACCTTTTAGTTTTGAGGGTGAAATCGCCAAAATAAAGATCACCATGCCTCTTACCAAGCTCATCGCCCAAGGCTCTTATAAATCCCAAGTGTTAAAGGTCCTGAATCTAGGGAATGATGTGAACACCCTTAATCTAGTTGATGACACTCCTGAAGTGTTTTTTGGTCCGAAAATAGAAGAGAAATTCCAAGAGAGAACCACTCTCCCCTTTTACATCAGTCTGAATATCCATGACCAAATCCTTCACAATGCCATGCTAGACTCCAGCGCCTCGCATAATCTTATGTCGAAGGTTGTAATGGAAATATTAGGCCTAGAAATCACAAGACCATACAAAGACTTATATTCATTTGATTCTAGTAGAGTAAAATGTCTAGGCTTGATCAAAGATCTTTGTTTTAGTTTGGCCCAGATACCTGCAAAACATCTGATCATGGACATAGTGGTAGCAGACATTCCCCCCAAGTACGGAATGCTTCTATCCAGATTTTGAGGAGCCAAGCTCCAAGGGAATATTCAACTTGATATGTCCTACGCCACTATTCCTGTGTTTTACCAAACAAGAATACTCTATTGAGAGTCACACATGAAATACATGATCAGTAGCCAAGAGAGGCCAGATAACACCCCAATGTATTCCTTGCATTCCGACCTGAACTCTTTTATTCTGCACACTGATGAGGACATTGAAGAACAGTCAGAAGAAATTGAAACAAACTTAGACCCACCACATCAGCTGCCCCTAGTTCTCTATGATGAACTAGACACTCAAAACTACCATGATCATGAACAACTATGTCTTGAGGAAAGTAAGTATGTTCCTTTTAAAATAGGAATAGAGCAAGAAGCACAAACCATTATGTACTATCAAGTGAATTTCTCAAACCTTAGTCAAACATCAGCAGTAACATCAGGAAACGTTTTTAGAACAAAGGCATTAGAAGACTTACATTTCACAAACCTCTTCGAAACTCAGGAGTAGGGAAGCTCAATGTTCTTACCATACCTCAAAGATTTACCATCACATAACTCTTCCACTGCAAGTGAAACCTTGACTATAGCCATAATAGCTCAAAATCCAGAAAAAATGCCGGATAAACTTCTTATGAGCGAACATGATAACTACAGTCCAATTATACCTGAGTTACTTGAACTGGTTAATATCCTGTCATTCCATCAAAGACTTGGAACTGCTAGAATTGGCAATCTCATACAGAATACTACCTCATGTAGAGAAAACAATGAGAAACACTATGCCACTACCATCACTCCAAGAAACAACTTCGACAGAAGAAAATACAAAAATCTGAACCAATCAGTAATAATCAAAGATAAAATAGCTGGTCATAGGATCTGTTTTGATTTTAGAAACACTAATGCACATCCCTATAACAGAAATTTTATCCTTCTTGCCCAAGACCATGATATGCCGATAATAAGTGCTTTTAATCATATGTCTTTGCAAGATGATGTTTCAGGCTATAGCCAAATGATTCCCTTGAAAAGTAGACAGCTCAAATATTTTTTCCAGTATGTTGGAAGTAGCTCCAGTTTCAGACTCAGAACTGCAAAACCACCGGATATAAAAAACATGCTCCTAAAGGCCATGTTTCCAGTCCTGAACTTCTGCATTTTAACATACCTTGATGATGTAATTATTTATTTCAAAAATGACAAAGAATATATGCATTACTTAAAGAAGATGTACAGTAAAGGAAGGAGTGGAAATCAGAGGTATAAAGAGGTATAGCGGGAAGATATGGGTTTGTTCAGAGATTAATGCATGAATCCTTATGTCATATTTACGAGAGAAAACTTTCCCGATTTTTCTTTTCAAGAACTAGATGGGCCAAGAATGGTAGGAGATCCTTACGAGGATAAGATGCTTAAGTTTCGCCATTTCCAAGATTTTTGAGTTTAAAACATTTTCAATCATTGTATATACCACTGTTTGAAAAATAGATAAAACAGAAAAGTCAAAAACAATAGAAAAATAGAAAAAATGGCAGTTTGAAAAATAGAAAAAAGGTACCATGTTCAAAAAATAGTCATTCAGAAAGCACGCAAGTATAAATGCTACTACTAGTACTCAAATGTCTTGTTCAGTTATCTAGCCTAATCATAGCTGAACATGTTTTAAATTTATTTGCTGATAAGTTTGTGAGTGGAAAAGATGGTCAACATTGTGTAAGCTTGACTTATCAAAGAGAGTAGATTAGGAAAAGATACTGGTTCCACATGCTCAAAACAGAACCAAAGAGGAAAGAGGGGATGAAAAACAAATTGTGCATCCTAGCCCCCTTTTTCCTAGTTTCCATTTTATGCAAAATAATATTTGTGTGCAGCTTGTCTTTCATGCCGCAAGTACATGAAAAATCAGACTGTCTAACCCTAATTTGATCATTTTTCAATTTCGTGTTTTAGATTAGAGAACAAAATCCTGTCAAACAGCTTAACCTTGACAGTTTATCTAGCATAGGTAGAGTAATGAAGGAGTTCATCAGTTTAATCTGAACTCCCGACAAATATAAGTGTAGAAATAGATAGGTTCATTTTTCAAAAAGAAAACATATATATTGTCAAAAGGGTTGCTAGTCCAAATGCACCCAAAGGAAGAAAAAATGTTGGGAAAGATAGTGGGGTAGGTAGAAATATCATTAATGCTAATCATGTTGTCATTTTTCAGAAGTAGCATCAAGGAAGAGTGAAATTCGCGCCAATGGATAAGGCACTGGTCTTCATGAGCCAAAAATCTGAGATTCTGGACACCTCCTGAAAAGGAGCTGCCCTCCCCAAATGGAGCCACTGTTAGTCATCAATATTTTTCACTTGTTGGTAATGACTAGTTGTAACAGCCAAGTTTTCTAGCAGCTGATCTAAAAAATTGCCAAATTTTCCAGCTGGAAAACTTCCATAAACTTTTTTTTTCCCTCTTACCTTTCAGTCCGCCCATGACGAGATGAAACCTCATTATCAAGTCCTATCTAGCCTTAGCCATACTAGCTTGTCCATCAGCTCCAAAGAAAACAATCCAAATCTGTCCAAAAAGTCTCCCCTGAGTTAGGTAGTGGCGCTTTAGGCATTTCTCCCTTGGAAAACTATCCTAAAGCCAAAGAACCCCTATCTACTATAGACCAGTCATAAAAAACCTCCCATTCTACAAATAAAGTTGGTTACAAACCTAGGTCGCGCCACTCATAAACCCTCAAGTCCCAGCAATACATGTACCATAGCTCAAAATGATTTTAGGTGGTTTTACAGTGTTTTAATGAATCTTTCAAGAACAGAAGTATACCAGCATTCCCAAGAGATAGTATTTGGTTCCACATAAGAAGAAAGCTATTTCTCAATGTGATTTCGAGCCTGGGATGCAGCTACAGAGCAGAGAGTTGTTTTATTAAGCTCCTGCGATCACAGTGAAAGAATGAAAAGACAGTAAAAGGAAAAATAACACTGTTAAAGGCTGATGAGATGGCATGACTAAAAAACCTCCTTCATCTATAAGCAGAAGGTTTGAAGACTAAGAGCGCCTCCTTCATCTATAAGCAGAGGGCCAGTAGATAAAGTTTGATTTTAAGAATTTGCATTGGCTGAAGGACATTTTTTGGCATACAGTGAGACAGTGACTAAGAGTTCCTGAAGTAAAAATGAATGTTACAGGCAGAGGCAAAGCAATAGTGCTTTTAAAAAAATTATTTACAAGAGTTTTCTCTGTTATTAAGTTACTATGTGAAGCTAGTGGATTCATCATCAAGGAAGAAATATTATTAAGATGATGGCTGAAGGAGTCAAAGGGTCTTGGTCTCAAAATGACCTCTGCCATCATGTACAAGGGAAACCACTATCATTATGATCATCGAACATTCCTCATTTAGTTGAGATAGAAGCTGAAAAGAAACTAGGCATTTGTCAAAGGCCTCCTTAAGTTATGAGCAAAGGGCCAGAGCAGTGATTAATTTTAGGGTTTTCACTGATTGAGAGACAAATGGTGAGAGCAGTAGGAGACAGTTGAAAGATTATGTACAGAGAAATGATGTTAAAAGCAAAGAAGAAAGAAGGGGTACTACTGTAATCCAAGAGATTGATCTTATCTTTTATCAGAATTTCTTTCAAAAGCAGTCTAGAGCCCAAATAAAACAACTTTGTTGATGGTTGAGAGATGGGTCATGACATAGGCCAAAGAATGATAATTGTTTTTCAAAAGGTCCTGCTCTTCCTATTTATGAAAATTTTCTTTCAAAAAACTCATCATAATAGATAAAGGCAATTTGAGTTTAGTTTTCCCAAAAAGCATTGCAAATAGATACACAGGGTCATAAAGGTGCAAGAAAGATTATGACATGTGTCTTTAATTCTGGAACAACATTCAAAACCATTGAAGCATGCCACTGCTACAAGTGAAGGCTTTCTCCTTATAAAAGAGGTCAAAGATACCTGGCCATTGCTTTTTGAGTAAAGGAAAGATTGTTGAAAGGAAGTTCCATTTTGATGGACAGAGGATGATAAAGCCGAGGTGCATAAAACTAGCCCTCACTCCCAGTCAAAGAGAAGCATCATTTGGAGAATACATCTACAGTCCTTCATGGGGCTCAGAGCAGAATTTTCCTCCGCAGTGCAAATATCAAAAGGAAAACAACTTTTCATTCCGTAAATGAGAAACAGTGAAAGGAGTTGGCACTTGAATGTCTTTCTTATCAGTGGATAGGTTCATATCTATTAAAGCTGTTAAAGTAGCGTGCACATCCTTTTTGCCAACATTATTTAAAGTATGGGCCTCTTATAGCACATTCAAAATCAATTTGGTTTTGTGTTCAAATAAACAAAGGCAGTGGTTTTAAAGAAAGGAGCTTTCAAAACCCTCACAATTCAAACTCAAGGTAGTTGGCTTTTTGCATTCAAAATAGAACAAGGAGACCGTTGCAAGCCATTTGACATTCTCAAAACACAAGGCATCGATCCCCTCTCTCTATTCACTAGACCGGAGAACGAGTTTTTGGGCAAAAATTCACAGATTTTCGGGCTTGAAGACTGCGCAACGCACCTGTAGAGTTGTGCGACGAGTTCAGGCGGAGTTTTACCACAGGATTGCACTACTGCACGGCATGCCTGTAGCAGTGCGTGGCGCGCCTGTAGGTGCCGGTCACGACTGCCCGTCAATGACTCGGCAACTCTTCTATTGCGGGGCGTTCTCCTAGTTGAACGTGCCACGCACATTTTACACGATCCAAATGCCTCCAACAAGCTTTGAAGCCACTCATTTCCTCAAGAAAAATGCCACCATCAATCTTCAAGGTATTTATGTACCTCCTTGGTATATTCAAAACTGTTAAGTGGTGGAAAAAGGGATGAAACTCATGGGTAAATCACAGTGTTGAGTATTTTAAGGAGAGATGTGTTTTATGTTTGAAACTCGAAATTGTTGTGGTTTTGTTTGCCCAAACGCTGACATAGTGAAAGTAGTGGATTTTTATTGCTATCAAAAGACCTAACAAACTGTCCTCAAAACAATGTTAAAAGGTGAAGGCACTGTTTGAAAGGAGAAACACAGTATTTGAAAAATGAAATAGTGGGCCTAATTTCAAACAGCAGTGATCATTCTATAAGTGTTTTGTCATTTCAAAGGTTTCCTCGGTGTGGTAAAAAGCAAAGTCAGGACTGCCTCTTTGACCATAAAACAAACTTTAGTGTGTAAACCTGTCATTGCCATTTGGAGGTGTTTGTCAAAATCTGTGTGAGAAAATAGTGAAGACAAGGAGGGTGTTTTGATTGAGAGGAGTATTTTGCCTCTGTCTAAATACTAGACTGCCTAGCTTACACCAAAACACCAAGAGCTCTGTGATCTTACCCAAACACCGAAAATCACTTGACTCTGTATACATTTTAGTTGACTGTGTGCTTGTTATTAAAATTATTTGTTGATTGGCATACAAAGGGGAAAGAAAATTTTTTGGGAGGAGCAGAGACCTAATATAAAAGAAAACATTTCACACAGCATTTGAGGAAAATTTTCCTTGATCAAACAGTGATTGACAAAGAAGACAGAGTTTTGTTTGGGAAAAAATTATTGAAAACTTGTTTGAGGCAGTTTGGTTTTGTAGAGAGCATCCAAAACAAGATGCCTCCCAGACAGGATAGTAGGAGTGGATTGCATAAGAGATTTGAGCCTACTTCCACTGAAGAAGTGAATGCCCACCCATCAGTCTTGCTCAATTTCCATGAAGTTGGGTGTTTATATTTTTGTCAAAGAGTGCAAGAGGTGAAGAGTTTTTCTCCTTTGACACATCTTTGCAATTTAAGGTTTCAAGACAAACATTTCTAGTTGGTGGGCCTTGACTTCAAATTCTCTCCGAGGTCCATCTCCAAGGCCACTAAAATCCCTATATTGGTGAGAAATGGTTTAAAAAAAGCCATTTCGACTCAGAATATTACAAGCCCTTTCTAAAGCCTGAACAAAGAGTCATGTCCTTCCATTTTCCCTTTCTCATATCTTTTAGCCAGTTATTCCCCCCTCATGAAGATCATCATGAGATACTTCACTTGTGAGGGAAGATTCTCCCGAATCTATGCTTATCACATTCGACTGCTCATGCATTTCACAAGGGCCAAGCTGCTAAATCTTCCTTTCTTCTTGCACAAGAGCATTGAGAAAATGGCCTCCACTGTTCAGAAGAAGCCTCCTTCACAGCAAATAGCCTGTCTCTTCCATCACTCTCTCATCAAAATCATCATTCTTCATCAGCTTGAAAAGAGAGAGGTCTCTTGGGATACCTTCATCACCCATCTGGATTTCTCCACTGTCCCTCTAGTTCACACATCCCCTACACCTCCTACTCATCATCCTTCACCTTCCTCTAGCAGACCCATTCCTAAAAAGCTCAAGTTTACCACAGAGCAGGCAGAAGAGCCTGAAGAGGGAGAAGAGCATGACCATGATGTTGAGGAAGATGATGAAGCACAGCAGCATGAAGAAAAACAACACAGTGAGGGCGAGCATACTTATGAGGGTGAGCAGCCTTATGATGACACATAGCAGCATCACAGTGATGATGAATAGCAACAAGGGGAGGAGGAAGAAAGTGTTGAACAACAGCATGATAGTGATGATGAGCAACAAAAAGGGGATGAGGAAAAACAACACAGTGAGGGTGAGAAATAATAGCAGCATGAAGATGATGTACAAGGACATGAAAGTGATGAATAGGGGCATCCAAAAGATGATACACAGCTGCTACATCATGATGAATAGGAACATCATGAGAGTGATAGAAAGGGGCAGCCACAAAATGATACACAACAGCCTCCTGAAAAGGAGCAGCAACCTCAAGAAGAAAAGGGACAGCAGCATGAAGATGTAAAAAACAGTGAGGAGGACAGCCCTCAAAGGGAGATGAAAAAAGACAGCCTAGGTATCCTTGAAGAGAGCCAAGACATTGGCAAAAATAAAGGGCAAAGTGACAAGGGTAAAGAGCCCATGGAGCATGTGCTATCTGCCTCTCCAAGGCAAGGGGCCATGCTCTATTCTCCGAAAGTCGCCAAGCCCCGCACAGCAAAGAAAAGAGTTCCTAGAGTTGTCACTCCAAATGTGAGAAGGGCCCTCCAAAGTAAAGGAAAATTTCCAAAGAAGCCCATGATTGATTTGCCTAGGGGGAAGAGCACTAGAATAGCCACCCAAATCAAAGAGAAGGGTAAAGAAGAAGACAGTCATGAACAGGAGAGTGCGTTCGATATCATCCAAATCCAAAGCGATGATAGTGATAATGAGGCCCGGATTCTAGAAAGCCTCTTAATTCATAGAGAAATCCAAATTGATGCATTGAAGGATGATCTTCATAGAGCTAGGAATTTCAATCAATTTTTTCAAATCCAAAATAAGCAAATGAGTGTCCATATGGTTGTTTATGAGACACGAGTGACCAAGTACAAGAAGGAGGCCTCCAAAGCCCAAGTGATGTTGGAAGAAATCATGGGTGATTTCGATGAAAGTGAAGGAAAAGATCAGCCTAAGCGAAAGAGGCCAAGAACCATGGGGCTTAAAAAGGCCCTTGAGAAGCAAAAAGAAGAGGAAAATGCCCTTCTCCAATCTACCCCTCTCACTGCATTGTTCGAACAGGAGATAGAGAACAATAGGGAGGCATGGCTTGAGAGAGTCAATGACCACTTGGAGAAGAAATTGGAGAAGGAAAACAGGGATTTAGACCTTCAAAGGAGAGTGATGGAGCATTATAAAAAGTTAAATCAGTTTGCCCGGCGCAAGTTGAAGGCTGCTCAAGAAAAGCTCAAGGAGGCTAAAGGGAAGCCTACGGCATAGAAAGTGAGGAAAGACACCTCAGGACTTCAGATTTTGGCCTCTGCTTCACAACATGTTGCTGAGAACCCTTGAGGGTCATGCTCACCAATTTTGGGCAGATTTCGACATATTTTGGTTTTTTTGTCATTTTTGGGTTTTTGCCCAAAACTCATGGGCTTCACCATTTAAGTTTGGGGAATCATCAAAGGATGAGAATGATATCATTGGATGCCATAATTTCAGGAGCACATACTCAGTGATTTTAAGGACATTTGAAGATCATTTTCTCCCCCAAAATGGTGAAAAATGCTCGCTTTTTCTACACTCTGCCCGGTCTATCAGCAAGGCTTATTTTTTGGGTTTTTACACACAGGCCTGTTTTTGGAGGACTTCTAGGCATCAGATTGGAAAAATTAAAGTTGTTATAGAAAGTAGACACTTAGCGCTTTCAAACGAGCTATCATGAGCCTCATTTCGACATAGGAAAGGCTGCCACAAGTTGCCGGTAAGTCAGGGGACCTTTTGCTGATGTATTTTTTGAGTATTTTTGTAAAAATTGAACCTTTAAAAACTGTTTTTTCCTCATGTGCGTTTAGCTATTTTTGCACATGAGAAGTTATGAAAAGTCAATTTATTTCCCTCTTTTAGCATTTTTTAGATATTTTATGAGATATTTTATGCCTTGGGCTTTGCAAAGCCTCAAGGACAAGATTAGATATTTTGGATAGGCCAATGAGATTGAAAATTGAACCAAGAGGTTTTCCTCACTTGGGCCTATATATTCCAAAGGCTTTCATTGTAAACAAAGCTGAACTTGATGAATAGAAGCAATATATGGTCATATAAGATTTGGAAGAAATACTTGTCTCATGCTTTTGGATAGTCTCTTGGATGTTCTTGGATGATGAAAGAGGATTGTTGTTGGATTCCATGACTTGGTAGAATGGTATAGTGTCTCTCTCTTTGTTTTTTTTCCTAGTTTTCATTCATGAATCCATGTTTCTTGCTTGCTATAGAACAGTAGAGAACAAATTTGAGACATGCCCTTGGAGGCACCTCAAATTTCTTGTTTCTTCATAGCTTCCATGTTTTCTTCATTCTTAGTCACATTAAAGAATTCTTGATTTCTCTTTAATAACTTAAGGATATTGTTGCTTGTTTCATTCATGGTTTTATGCATGCTAAGTATGATTTACGGTATGCCCTGCTTACTCATGGCTAGCCATAGCTCCATCCATGAAATTTATCTTTGACTGATTAGATTGTCATTTGTTGAACCAAGGAGGTCTTGTTCTGATCTTGCCCTTTGCCTAAGACTATGCAATCTTGTTTTCAAAGTGCCCAATAACTTGAAGTACTGTGTTTAGGCATTCCGGCATAGTGATTTGAGTTGTTTGTCTGTCTTAAGTGTATTTCCCCAAAGTCTGATAGTCATTTCCCAAAGTTAGAGAGTTATATATCTCTATGCATGGCTTGAATGTTTATTTCTATGTATTGATTAGCTTATAGTTACATTTCTCGTGATTAATGGTTTTCTCTACCATGTTTATGTTAGCTATTAAACTAGTTAAGCTTGAAATCCTTTGTTATTCACAAACTTGATGTCCATTTTACTCCATTTTGCCCAAAGATCCTTTCTACCTCGAATCAAATCGACCCTTCAACAACCTTGTATCACCATTTTATAGCTTACTTGACCTCTTCGACCCCATAGCCCAGTTGATCTGACATCTTTTTACCTATCTTACATCTTTGATCAATTTCATCTCTCACAACCTAAAAACCAAAACCAAAAAACCTACTTCATAACTAGCCTAAAATCAGAACACAATAAGCAAACACACAGATATCCCTTACACAAATAGAGAGAGTCCTCTCTGAGTCCAGGAAGGTGTTGAATTCTTAGTTAAACTGAGAGGGGGGGGGGGGGGTGAATCTGTTTAACACATACATGAGCTTTTTAAATTTTCATCAGCTTATTTGCAGCTTACTTTTATAACCAACTTTAGTATATGAACAGTCTTAATAAGTTGCAGCAAGTATTAAATTAATGTGACATCAAACTTATTATGAGAACAACAAACATTAAGCAGATTTGGTAAATCATTTCAGCACATGGACAACACAGATAGAGACAACAGATATAAGTGGAAACCCATAAAGGGAGAAAACCACATCTTATTATTGTTGTGATGCAAAGGCAATCTGCAATTCCCTCTCAACACTGTTTTTCTGCAAGCACCAACCTACAGGAGGCACCAACCTCAATTCTGCAAGCTACAACTTGCAAGGAAGCTCCAACTCCCTTCAATTTTCTGCAAGCACCATCCTACAGGAGGCTCCAAGCTCAGTCAACTACAATTGACAGCTATCAAGCTTCAACTTGATAGGGAAGCTCCAACTTCCTCAATTTATCAAACGGAATGTTTGCTGATTTACCTCAGATATCAGCTCTGTTCTGTAGCATCTCCTTATGCTCTTATCTTCCTTATCTTCTCTGCCTCAATCTTCTATACTCTGCATTCTCTATATTTTCTCTCTCCCTCTCTTTTCATATGCATATCAAGGTGATATTACTTATAGAGATTTCCTGATGATTGTTTGTTTTCCTTTAGGAATTCGAAATGGATAGTCATACCTCTTGATTTTCTACCTTCTCATTTCTTTTCAGCTCACTCAAAAAAATATAACTGTAGGTGCTAACTTTAATATTACAGTGGAAATTTTGTTCTCTTCCGGAGACTTGCCAATGCATCACAACAATATAAATCAATTAAAAACATCTACATTCAATTATAATGAAAACTTCAGCTCACTCATTCAGCCTCTTGGTTCACTGCACTTGTCTTTTCTGTGACTGTGTTTGGCTTTTCTATGACTGTTTTTGGCTTTTCTGTGACTGTATTTGGCTTTTCTGTGACTGTGTTTGGCCCTTTCGGTTCTGATTGATTTCCTGCTTACTGTCGCAGTGTAACTGCCATACCTATGTAACTGCCCTTTTCACACATCACAATTTAACTCTCGGCACGATAAGAATTGATTTTACCATATAGACTATCGTTTTATATAACATATGTAACTTCCGGTGATGTACTGCTAAGAGATCATTTTAATACATAAAATTCCCTTACGGGCCCACTCGCCGATCTTTCCGATGCGATGTATCACTCCTCGACTTCTTCCGATTGCGATTAATCGCAATCACAATTTCCATTTGAATGTACCGATATCTCAATGCTTCGATGCTCCGATTCCGATGATTCACTGTTATGACGAAACTTAAACATATATCAGTCATGGTTTATAAACCCATCGGGTCTGGTCTTTCATCGCAATCGCAATTCTTTGTTAACATGTTCCGCTTGCGAACTTTCTCCGATGTGATTGGGTGAGGGTCCCATCATATAGAACTTTGTTTGTTTTAAAACTAAGTGTTAAAACCTTTGGTTCTTTTGATCTCACGCCAAAAGATATAATACATATGCTTTGGATTATACCTTTGGTCCCTTGTCCATAAAGCGCTCCATATATATATATATATATATAGATATAAGCTTTGAACCTTTGAATCTAAAGCACAACATGTGTACTGTGCTGTATACATAAGCTTATGCTTCCGCTTTAATGTAGCCTTTAGCTGGGGTAATGATTCTCGAAATTTTCTGTAAAGGGTCCCACCTTATGGTACTTCGTATATAGTGCACTGCGCATATACATATACTTTTCTCTTTTTCTGATGCGATTAATCACTGTTCACCTTGAAATGTCGATGCGATTAGGTCGGAACTCAAACCTATCAAGTCACAGTTTATACGCCCATCGGGTCCGAAACTCAATCGCAATCGCAATTTGCAGTTGCATGTTCCGATATACTTATGCTCGGATGCTCCGATGCGATTGGGGGAAGGTCCCACTAGCTATCAAATCTCAGGAACTTAAACATATATAAATCGTCGTTTAAACCATAATGGGTCCGGAACTTCAATCGCAATCGCAACTTCTATTGTCATGCTCTGCTGCCACACATTTCTCTGATGTGATGAATCATTGTTTACCAGAACTCAACCATATATGAGTCATAGTTTATAAGCCCATCGGGTCCGGAACTCAATCGCAATCGCAACTTCTATTGTCATGCTCCGCTTCCAAGTTTTTCTCCGATGCGATTCATACGGGTCCCACAAGGTTAATAAAAGCTCTTCTGTCCATTCTATTTATCATAAAGTATGTGTTTGCCAATGGTTCAAGGCCAACATTGCTCATCGGGACCACGCTGCATTGCACCCTACCTTTATATATTGCGCACCGTATAAATATATATATGGTTTGGACCTTTGCATATAAGGTGCAACATGAATAAGGTGCTGCATATATATAGGCATCTGCTTCTGCTTCGGTCTTTAGTGAATCTTCCAGCAGGGGTAGTGATTCTCGGAATTTGTTTGATAACGGCTCTACCTCTGCCTCTGCCTTTCTGCCTCTGCCTTCGCTGTGCCTATGCTGCTCGACCTTTTCATCTGCTGCCTCTGCCTTTACTGTGCCTCTGCTGCTCGACCTTTTCATCTGTTGCCTCTACCTTTATTGCTCACTGTTTCATCTCTTCCTCTGTATTTTCTGCCTTTGCCACTCGACCTCTGCCTCCACTGCTCTCTGTAAATATTACCTGCTCTCTGTAAATATTACCTGCTGTCTTTTGCTGCTGTCCTTCGCCTATTTCTGCTGTCTTCTGCCTTCTTTGCCATCAATGACAATATTTCCAACAGTCTCCCCCTTTGGCATTGATGGCAATACACTTTCTCTGTTTTCCTTTTAGGATCCTTTCTCCTGTTGCTTGCTCTTCCTCCCCCTTTGACATCAATGGCAAGGGGTTTCACATCTCGTAGTGTATATTTTGTCCTTTAACTATTTGATCCTGAGGACCTGTTTCATGCTTACTTTGCTGGCTGATCTCCCCCTCGAATGATATTTTCGTTTCTGTTCTCCCCCTAAAATTGTGCTCTCTCTTCATATCAGAGAGTAGCATCTACAGATACTACCCCTAGTCTGTCTCTCAAATATTAAAATGGTTCTCTAGCAAGCGGTTTGGTAAATATATCTGTTATCTGTTCTTTTGTTGGTACATACTCCAGTTTTACTACCTTCTGAGCCACTTGTTCTCGGAGAAAATGATACTTGATTGGGATATGTTTAGTTTTTGAGTGAAGCACAGGATTTTTAGATATACTTATAGCACTTGTATTATCATATTTTATTGAGATAGGTTCATCAATGCTTACCTTCATGTCTTGGAGGGTTTGCTTCATCCACATTACTTGTGTACAACATGTTGTTGCTGCTATATATTCTGCTTCTACTGTAGACAGAGAGATAGATGTTTGTTTCTTGCTTAACCATGCCACCAGACTTTCTCCTAGACAGAAAGCACCTCCACTTGTGCTTTTCCTGTCATCCACATAGCTGGCCCAATCTGCATCTGTGTATGCTGTCAAAGTGAATCTTTTGCCTTTAGGATACCAAATTCCATACCGTGTTGTTCCTTGTAGATATCTGAATATCCTTTTGACTGCAACAAGGTGATTTTGTTTAGGTGCTGCTTGATATCTAGCCACTAGTCCTACAGCTAGCATGATGTCTGGTCTTGATGCTGTCAAATACAGCAAACTTCCTATCATGGATCTGTAGAGTTTTTTATCTATATCAGCAGATCCATCATCAGCACACAACTTGCATCCCGTGATCATGGGAGTTGACACAGGTTTGCAGTCCTCCATTTTGAAATTTTTCAACATTTCTTTAAAGTATTTTTCCTGTGAGATGAATGTACCTGTGTTCTTTTGCTGAATTTGAAGTCCTAAGTAGAAACTGAGCTCTCCAATCATAGACATCTCAAACTCTATTTTCATCTCATCAACAAACCCTTTTGCTAGTTCTTCTCTGTTGCTTCCAAACATAATGTCATCAACATATACTACAACAATCAGGAGTTCATTTTCATGGGCTTTTATATATAGATTGTTGTCTACTCCACCTCTCTTAAAGCCTTGTTTTTGAAAATATTTATCCAGTCTTGAGTACCAAGCACAAGGAGCCTGTTTCAGTCCATATAGAGCCTTCTTCAGTCTTCACACATAGTCTTCTTTGTCTGTTAAAGAGAAACCTTCTGGTTGTTCCATGTAGACTTCTTCTTCTAGATCTCCATTCAGAAAAGAAGATTTTACATCCATTTGATATACCTTGAAGTCTTGGTAGCATGCGAAGGCCAGAAACATTCTGATGGCTTCCATTATGGCTACAGGGGAAAATGTTTCATCATAATCAAGTCCTTTGATTTGTGAATATCCTTTGCAGACAAGTTTGGCTTTATTCCTGATTACCTGTCCTTCCTCATTCATTTTATTTTTGAATACCCATTTTGAGCCTATGACATTTTTCCCAGTGGGTCTAGGAACTAGTTCCCAGATATTGTTTTTCTCAATTTGGTCTAATTCTTCATTCATAGCATTCACCCAATACTTGTCCTTGCTGGCTTCTTCAAATCTCTTTGGCTCTATTTTTGATAACATGGCTATGTATACCTCTTCTGTCTGTTCAGTTAGCTACCTTCTTGTTTGGACCCCTACTTTCTTGTCTCCTATGATCTGGTCTTCAGGATGATTCTTCTAAGTGTATCTTGAGGGGGCTTTCGAGCTCAGCTCTGCATATTCTGTTGTCTTGCTTGTTTCATCATCATTTTGGTTTTCTTCTTCATGGTTGTCTAATGGACTGCAGCAGTCTGTATCTCTTGTATTGTTTGGAAGTTCCTCATCAAATCTCACATCAATACTTTCTACTATTTTTCAAAGAGTCTTGTTGTAGCACCTGTACCCTTTACTTTTGGAAGCATATCCTAGAAAAATCCCTTCATCAGCTCTTGCATCAAATTTCCCAAGATTTTCATCATTATTCTTTATATAACACTTGCTTCCAAAAATTCTAAAATGTTTGATTGAAGCTGACTTTCCATGCCATAGTTCATATGGAGTCTTGTCACTACTTGGCCTTAAGTGGGATTTATTAAGGATATGCACCGCTGTGTGTATTGCTTCTGCCCAGAAGGTTTGAGGAATATTACTCTCTTGCATCATGGCTCTGGCAATTTGTTGGACAGATCTATTTTGTCTCTCTGCTACTCCATTCTGCTGAGGTGTCCCTGCAATAGTAAATTGTTGTTTTATGCCATATTCATTGCATAGATCTGCAAAGTCATAATTTTTGAATTCACCTCCTCTGTCCGATCTGATGCATTTTAGCTTGCATCCTGTCTGATTTTCTGCTAATGCTTTGAATATTTTTAATTTGTCCATAGCTTCCGATTTATTCTTGAGAAATGCAACCCATGTCATTCTGGAGAAATCATCTATTATCAGCATGAAGTAGGATTCTCCACTTGGTGTTTTAGTTCTTGCAGGTCCACACAAATCCATGTGCACAAGATGGAGTGGTCTTCTTTTTGATAACTCATCTTTGGCCGTAAAGGATGTGCGGATCTGTTTACCCAATTGACAAGATTTGCATATGGTATTAGAAGGCCTTTTTATTTCTGGCATGTCTCTGACCACTTTTTTCTTGCTCAGTCTGATGATATGATCGAAGCTGAGATGTCCCAATCTCCTATGCCATAACCATGACTCCTCAATTTTGCTAAGATGGCATGCTTCATCTTCCTCTTTCACGATGTAAAAATTTCTCTCTGTTCGAACACCTTTGAGCAGAGTCTTACCTGTGGTGCTTGATCTGACTTCACAGTCTTGTGCTCTGAAAATAAATTCGCAGCCTTTATCACACATTTGACTGACACTCAGCAAATTTGCTTTCATCCCATCTACAAATAGTACATCTTGGGCCTTACCTCTGCCATTATCTAAGCTGACTAACCCCTTTCCGTTTATTTTTCCTTATTTATCATTTCCAAAAGTAACATTACCAGTTTTATTTTCATCAAAAGTTATAAATTTTCTCCTGTCTCCAGTCATATGTTTTGAGCAGCCATTGTCCAGATACCATTGGCTTTTCATATCTTGAGCAGTTAGAGCCAGGTCACACTTATTCACCTTCTTTTTCCACTGGAGGCATCCTTTTGTTTGGTATCTTTTGAGAGCTGATGAATCACATCCTTTCAGAGGACATTTGGAAGGCATATGTCCAACTTGATTGCATACACATCATTTGATCATAATTTTTGTAGAATTGTGAGTATGAAAAAAATTTCTTTGATTCATAAACCTTCTTGAGGTGTTGAACATCAATATTTGTCCATACTTTCTACATTCAATAATTTTATGGCCAAATTCCTGACAATAAAAATAGTAACCATAGAAATTATTTGCATACCTGATGTAAGGTTGTCTTCTCCATTTGTTTGCTTGAGACAGTCTCTTCACTGTTTGCATATTTTGCTGGTTTGAATCACTCCTCCTTGCATGACAGTATGCAACAATGTGTCCCAGCTTGCAGCAGACATAACAAGTGGCATTTTTCATAGGAGGGAAGAATCTCCTTTGATGGCTTCCAAATTTGACATACTCAGGGGTATATGAATCTTTTTATGTTGTTTGAGTATTTCTTTCATTCTTTGTTATTAGAGGATTTTTCTGGGTTCTGTCTCCCTCCTTACAAGTTTCTTCTTTTGTAGGAATTATTTGAGCTGCTTCATCATCCTTCTTTGCTTTTACAAAAATAATCTCTTTGTTTTCCTTTTCTTTGCTTTTACTTGATTCTCTTTCATAACCTATTCCAGTTTCTATCATAGTGTTTGAGAAGAATTTATAACCACTTTCCTTTGAGCATTTTCTAATTTCTTCCTGAGACATACTACTTCTTCTTCCAACTTCTCTTGTTCTTGAGTTTTCTCCTTGATTTGCTTAAGTAACATGTCCTCTATCTTCTTGGCTTCTTCAAGCTCTATCTTTAGCTGCATAAGGACTTCTGAATTATGTTCTTCTCGTACATACTTGAGGAGAATGTCCTTTTGTTTTCTACATTTCAGCTTGAGTCTATCAATCTCTTCCAGAGCACTTCTTAGCTCCCCCTCAAGGTCGACTTCACCTTCTTCTTCTTCATCTTCTAGCAGGAGACCTTCAAGTTCTTCTATGGCCATCAATAAAAATTCAGAGGTTCCTTCTGAGTCTTCAGATGCACTACTGTCTTGTTGAGCATAGAAGGATTTCCTACTGAACTTCTTTCCTTTTTGCCAGTTTTTTGATGCATTTTTCTCTGTTTCTTGAGCCTGATTCCTTACTTTATTGTGAGGAAACTTAGCAGCATAGTGTCCCACTCTTCCATAGTTAAAGAATTTTAAAGGAAGTTTACCTTTGTATTTACCTGAGCCTCTATCGAATTTCTTGACAAAATTTGCCTCTTCTTCATCCGAGCAAGAGCATATGTCTTCCTCTTCTTCTTTCTTCTTTTCTGTTTTAAAGGCTTCCTCCCTCGTACTTGGCTTCTTCTGTGAGAGCCTCATCTCGTATGATGTTAAATTTCCAAGTAGCTGATTCATGGTCAAGGTCTCCCAATCAGTTGTTTCTTCTATTGCAGACACCTTGGGATTAAACCTGGATGGAAGAGATCTTATAATCTTTTTCACAATTATACTTTCTGGCATGGTTTCTCCAAGAGCTTTCATATTGTTAACAATTTCTGCAACTTTTAGGAAGAAACTGTCAATGTCTTCATCATCATTCATTTTTAAGTTCTCAAACTGGGCTCTATAGATAGGAAGTTTTGCAGTCTTTACTTTATTGTCTCCCTCATGGATGTTCTCCAAAGTATCCCACATCTCTTTGGCAGTGTCTTTATGCATTACTTTGATAAACTGTGCTTCACACAATCCATTCAAGATGGCATTCATGGCTTTTGCGTTAGCTACAAAATATTGTTTGGATTCTTTCTCTGAGTCAGTTGCCTTTGGGGCATATCCTAATCACACAGCACCCCAAACTTCTATTCCTAGAGACATTATGTATGTCCTCATCCTGATTTTCCAGAAGGCATAATTTGCACCTGTAAAGAAAGGGGCTTTATTGGTTGAGCATCCTTATTTACTAGCCATCCTGAGAACCTAGAATCTCCTTTCAGTTGTTAAACTATTACAAAGTAACCCGCTCTGATACCAATTGTTGAATTCTTAGTTAAACTGAGAGGGGGGGGTGAATCAGTTTAACACATACATGAGCTTTTTAAAATTTTCATTAGCTTATTTGCAGCTTACTTTTATAACCAATCTTAGTATATGAACATTCTTAATAAGTTGCAACAAGTATTAAATTAATGTGACATCAAACTTATTATGAGAACAACAAACATTAAGCAGATTTGGTAAATCATTTCAGCACATGGACAACACAGATAGAGACAGCAGATATAAGTGGAAACCCATAAAGGGAGAAAACCACATCTTATTATTTTTGTGATGCAAAGGCAAGCTCCAACTCCCTCTCATCACTGTTTTTCTGCAGGCACCGACCTACAGGAGGCACCAACCTCAATTCTGCAAGCTACAACTTGCAAGGAAGCTCCAACTCCCTTCAATTTTCTGCAGGCACCAACCTACAGGAGGCTCCAACCTCAGTCAGCTACAACTGACAGCTATCAAGCTTCAACTTGATAGGGAAGCTCTAACTTCCTCAATTTATCAAAAGAAATGTTTTCTAATTTACCTCAGATATCAGCTCTGTTCTGTAGCATCTCTTTATGCTCTCCTCTTCCTTATCTTCTCTGCCTCAATCTTCTATACTCTACATTCTCTATCTTTTCTCTCTCTCTCCTTATCTCTATGCATATCAAGGTGATATTACTTATAGAGATTTCCTGATGACTGTTTGTTTTCCTCTAGGAATTCTAAATGGATAGTCATACCTCTTGATTTTCTACCTTCTCATTTCTTTTTAGCTCACTTAGAAAAATATAACTGTAGGTGCTAACTTTAATATTACAGTGGGAATTTTGTTCTCTTCCGGAGACTTGCCAATGCATCACAACAATATAAATCAATTAAAAACATTTACATTCAATTATAATGAAAACTTCAGCTCACTCATTCAGCCTCTTGGTTCACTGCGCTTGTCTTTTCTGTGACTGTGTTTGGCTTTTCTATGACTGTATTTGGCTTTTCTGTGACTGTGTTTGGCCCTTTCGGTTCTGATTTATTTCCTGCTTACTGTCGCAATGTAACTGCCATACCTATGTAACTGCCCTTTTCATACATCACAATTTAACTCTCGGCACGATAAGAATTGATTTTACCATATAGACTGTTATTTTATATAACATATGTAACTTCCGGCGATGTACTCCTGAGAGATCATTTTAATACATAAAATTCCCTTACGGGCCCACTCGCCGATATTTCCGATGTGATGTATCACTCCTCAACTTCTTCCGATTGCGATTAATCGCAATCGCAATTTCCATTTGAATGTATCGATATCTCAATGCTCCGATCCTCCGATTCCGATGATTCACTGTTATGACGAAACTCAAACATATATCAGTCATCGTTTATAAACCCATCGGGTCTGGTCTTTCATCGCAATCGCAATTCTTTGTTAACATGTTCCGCTTGCAGACTTTATTCGATGCGATTGGGTGAGGGCCCCATCATATAGAACTTTGTTTGTTTTAAAAACCAAGCGTTAAAACCTTTGGTTCTTTTGATCTCGTGCCAAAAGATATAATACATATGCTTTGGATTATACCTTTGGTCCCTTGTCCATAAAGCGCTCCATATAAATATATATATATATATATATAAGCTTTGAACCTTTGAATATAAAGCACAACATGTGTACCGTGTTGTATATATAAGCTTATGCTTCCGCTTTAATGTAACCTTTAGCTGGGGTAATGATTCTCGGAATTTTCTGTAGAGGGGTCCCACCTTATGGTACTTTGTATATAGTGTGCTGCGCATATACATATACTTTGCTCTTTCTCTGATGTGATTAATCACTGTTCTCCTTGAAATGCTGATGCCATTAGGCTGGAACTCAAACCTATCAAGTCACATTTTATACGCCCATCGCGTCCAAAACTCAATCGCAATCGCAATTTGCAGTTGCATGTTCCAATATAATTATGCTCTGATGCTCCGATGCGATTGGGGGAGGGTCCCACTAGCTATCAAATCTCCGGAACTTAAACATATATAAATCATTGTTTAAACCATATCGGGTCCGGAACTTCAATCACAATCGCAACTTCTATTGTCATGCTCCGCTGCCACACATTTCTCCGATGCGATGAAACACTGTTTACCGAAACTCAACCATATATGAGTCATAGTTTATAATCCCATCGGGTCCGGAACTCAATCGCAATCGCAACTTCTATTGTCATGCTCCACTGTGATTCATACGGGTCCCACAAGGTTAATAAAAGCACTTCTGTCCATTGTATTTATCATAAAGTATGCACTTGCCAATGGTTTAAGGCCAACATTGCTCGTCGGGCCCATGCTGCATTGCACCCTACCTTTATATATTGTGCACCGTAAATATATATATGGTTTGGACCTTTGCATATAAGGCGCAACATGAATAAGGCGCTACATATATATATAGGCGTCTACTTCCGCTTCGGTCTTTAGTGAATCTTCCAGCGGGGTTAGTGATTCTCGGAATAAGGTTTATATATATATTTTTCCACTTAGATTAAGACTCCCGGAATTGTGTTTATGTATCCTCCAGCTGTGGTAAGGATTCTCGGAATTTATGTTTAGTGTATCTGTTAGTGTCCCGTGATTTGGCTAATTGGTGAGCCAAATGACGTTGTAACATCAAACCAAGCTTTGGAGCCCAAGGACCTAGCCTTCCTGGACTCAGAGAGGGCTCTCTCTATTATATGTAAAATATATCGGTGTGTTTTCTTATGGTGTTCTGATATTAGGCTAGTTATGAAGTGAGTTTTTTTATTTTGGTTTTTTAAGTTTGTGAGGGATAAAACTAATCAAAGATATAAAATGGGTAACAAGAAGTTAGATCAACTGGGCTATGGGGTCAAAAAGGTCAAGGAAGCTATCAGATGATGATACAAGGCTGCAGTAGGGCCGATTTGATTCAAGGTAGAAAGGATCTTTGGGAAAAATGGAGTAAATGGACATTAAGTTTGTGAAAGACGAAGGATTTCGAGCATAACTAGTTTGATAGCAGACATAAACATGGGATGGCGAGCCATTAATCATGCAAAATGTAACTACAAGCTAAATAATACATAGAAATAAACATTCAAGCCATGCATAGAAGTATAAGACCCTCTAACTTTGGGAAATGGCTATCAGACTTTGGGGAAAACACATAAGACAAACTAACAACTCATAAAACTATGCCGGAATGCCTAAACACGGTCTTTAAGTTATTGGGCACTTTGACAAACAAGCTTTCATAGTTTTAGACAAAGGGCTAGATCGAAACTAGGCCTCCTTGGTTCAACAAGATGATAATCTAATCAGTCAAAGAGATAGTTTCATGGATAGAACTATGGACAGCCATAGGTAAGCAGGGCACACCATACATCCTACTCAACATGCATAGAAATTATGAATGAAACTAGCAACAATATCCTTAAGTTACTAAAGAGCAGTTTAGAATTCTTTAGTGCAACTAAGGAAGAAGAAAACATAAAAGCTATGAAGATTCAGGAATTTTGAGGTGCCTCCATGGGCATATCTCAAACTTGTTCTCTACTGATCTATAGCAAGAAAGAAACATGTATTCATGAATGAAAACTAGAAGACAATAACATAGAAAGAGACACTATACCATTGTACCAAGTCATGGAATCCATCAACAATCCTTCATCATTCATTCAAGAGCATCCAAGAGGCAGTCCAAAATCATAACACAAGTATGTTCTTCAAAGCTCATATGACCAATATATTGCTTCTTCTCTCAAGTTCAGCCTTGTTTACAATGAGAGCTTGTGGAATAAATAGGCTCAAGTGAGGAAAACCTCATGGTTCAACTTCCTCTCCTATTGGCTTAATCAAAATATCTAAACTTGTCCTTGAGGCTTTGCAAAGCCCAAGGCACAAAATATCTCACAAAATATCTAAAAAATGCTAAAAAAAGGAAAAATAATTGACTTTGCATCATTTTCCAAGTGCAAAAATAGCTAAACGCACATTTGGAAAAAGCAGATTTTTGAGGTTCAAAAATTACAAAAATACTTCAAATTTTCATCAGCAAAAGGTCCCCTGACTTGCCGGAAACATTTGGCAGCCTTCCTGGTGTCGAAACGAGGCTCATGATAGCTCGTTGGAAAGCTTTGAGTGTCTACTTTCCGATGCAACTAAAATTTATTCAATCTGATGCCCAAAAGTCTTCCAAATCTGCACCTGTGTGTAAAAAACCAGAAAATAACAGTTTGCTGATAGACCGGGCAGAGTGTGCAAAATGCGAGCCTTTTTCGCTGTTTTGAAGGGGCAAATGATCTCCAAATGCTCTGAAAATCGCTGAGGATATGCTCATGAAATTATGGCATCTGATGGTACCATTATCCTCCCTTTATGAAACCTCAAAATGAAATGGCGAATTTATGAGTTTTTTGATCAAAAACTCAAAAATGCCAAAAAGCCAAAAGTTTGTCAAAATGGGCCCAAAATTGGTGTGCATGACCCTCAAGGGTCCTTAGCAATGTGATCCGAAACTGAAGCCAAAATGTCGAGGGCTGATGTGCCTTTCTTCTTGCTGTGAAAACTGCTGCCTCTGTCTCAATTTCTTGCTCATGTTCCTGCCTGGGAGGCATCTGGTTCTAAATGTGCTTCTGCAAAACCAAACTACTTCACAGTTTTTGAAATGTGCTTTTCAAACCTAAATCTGTCCCAGCCTGTCAATCCTCTGTTTGTTTAAGACAAAAATGATACCAGGTGTAATGTGAAATGTCTTCTTTTGGTGTAAGACTTTGTTTCTTCAAAATGCTGCTTTCCCAACCTTTCTATATCAATCAACCAATATCCATGATGAAAACACAGCTAACAAGGATAAAGATAGCCAAAGGAGTTTCTTGTGAAAGGGCACCATGCTTTGGTGTTTGAGGCACTAGGACATCCTTGTCTTTGTAGAGGAGGGAAGAATCATAGTCTCTTAGTTCAAGACCTTCTTTTCTTTTCTTGGTATGCCCTTCAATCATTATTTTCAACAATACACCATAGTCAAATAAAGGCTATCCACACAGTCAAGATCACTGTTTATAAGGTAGGTCAATCAGGGCTTATTGTGTTTTTTGTGATGTAGGTAACCAGGCCTGTAGCTTTCAACAATATCGACCTCCTTCAACCAAAAACTTCCTTCTCTATACCCCACTGTTATTTATACCAGCTTTGCCCTACCTCTGAATGTAAATGACGACTTTTACTTACAGGATATACTATAAGGAATGGAGAGTAAAAACGTTTTTTATCCCTTTAAGCCTTCTGCTCTTGTTTTCTTTTATCACAGTTTTGGGGGTAGTTTTATGGCCTTTTCTTATCAACAAGGCTCACAAGCTCTTAAGGTTTCATATCTAGCTAACAAAACTACAGCACAATTTCTTCTTTCAAATAAACACACAAAGCATCAAAACTGTGACTTACTTCGTGATTTCATCTCTTTCACTATCTCAACAGTTTTGCAAGGTCATGGAGGCGCATGAAAAACCTTTTGAAAGCCATGATGATGCCCCTGGAGGAGTTGAAGCAGTATTTAGATAGGTTTAAGAGGCGTTTTGAGTCATAAATATGTGCGCGGCATGTTTGTAGCTGAAAGCGCCGCGCTGCCGGGTCACTGTCGGGTCGACGTGACCGGCGCCTACAGGCGCGCCGCGCAGTAGTGCACGCCTTCGGAAAAACTCTGCCTGAGCGCGCCGCGCGCTTTTCTAGGTGCGCCGCGCAGGCCAACAAGCTCCAAAACTCTGTGTAATTTTCTCCAACTCTTTTCTCCGATTTTGTAGATAGCGAAATGGGTTTTTCTTGTGCGTTTTGAGAATTTGACAAAGGCTTGCAATGGTCCCTTTGTTCTATGAATGAAAATAAGTCAAAACCTTTCACATTTGATCATTGATGGTTTTTTTAAGAAAAGTTTTGACAATGCATTTTAAACAAAATCTGAATCTTTTTCTTTTAGAACACAACTTGATACTCTTTGTCTCGATAAAGGTCATAGTGGAGATGACCATTTGTTTCATAAGCCCACCTTCCTTTTGAAATAAAACAAACTTTTTCAAGAATTTAAAAAATTACTACTTTATATCCAAGTAATGAAGAAATGTCCTCTTTTTCTGATATTTGCACTGTAGGAGGAAATTTGCTTGAAGCTGCTATGAAAGACTTGAAGATTTGCCTTTGGGGGGCGACCACCTTTTTATGGACAAAAACTTAACTGTGATTTCTATATTCCTTTTCATCCTCCTGCTTTGTGGTGCTCATTTGCTGTCATTTTGACAAGTTTCGTTGACCATTTCCTGCTCCTGATGCTATGGATATGGACATGCCCATTGTGGAAACTGATGTAACTGTTAGGTGTCCTTTGAGTCTCTTCTTCTGACAGTGAGTGCAAAAATTTAGTTATACTTAGTCATGCAGTCCCATCCTCTGTCTACTGAAAAGGGATTCCTTTTACAACTCTCTTTCACTCAGAATGTAATAGTGAGGTGCCTTATTGGCTTTGAATGCTGCTCCAGAGCTGTGAAAATTCATGCCATATCCCTTTGAAATATAATGAACATCATTGCCTGTGTTATGAACTGTCTTTTAACCAATAGCAGAGTTTGAGCTGCAGACTATCCTTTTACCTGTTTTGACAACTTCTGTCTCCAATTGCTTCATCAACCTTTTCCAACTGTAAGTGTCCAAAATTTGAGACACCAAGGCTCTTTTTGGCCACTTTCTTCCAATGGAGCTCTGAAGTCATCAAACCTGCTGGTGGAGTGTAGATTGCAACGACTGTACTTGTACTAGCGCTTTGAATGATATCAAGATGTATCATGTCTGGGACTGTGTACTACTTGTCTGCCTTTCTCTATGTTTATCTGGAAACCATAGATTTTATCCCTCAACCCAACAAAAACATAAGAGCACACAGAGGTCCGTTTTACTGAAGTGTCTTCTTGCTCAGCACTGATTTGAACCATTCATATTAACACCCCTGCAGAGATATTTTGTTATGACAGATTTGATCAATGGAGTCTCTTTTTGATGGACCATGATGATGATGCTGGCAATTTCACTTTATCTTCTTTCTTAGGACATAAGACAAAAAACCCTGCTTTCTTTTGTCTTGCACATTTCAGATCTTATCCCTGTTTTGATCATCACTTTCCTTCAGAAACCTTGAATCACTGTTTCACTGTCTAGTAAAAACAAACCTGTGCTTATAGTCAGTTTTGTAATTTCTTCAAATCAATATTAGCCATCGCCCTCTGCTTGTAGATGAAGGAGGCGCCTTAACCCTCTGCTTGTAGATGAAGGAGGGTTTTGGCCATGACAAATTACTAGTCTGTTTGACAGTGTAGTATTTCTTCTACTGTGATTTCATGCTGAATGGAAGCTGCAAGGGTTTGATGAATAACTCCTTGCCCTGCAGATTGTATCTCAGGCTCATGTTGACATTGAGAAGCAGTTGTTCTTCTAAATGTGGATTCAAGAATTTTCTCCCGAGATGATGATATATTTCCTGTCTTTGTAAAATCCATAAAACACTGTAAAACACCTAATAATCAGCTTGAGACTGTGGTCTATGCAGTGCTGAGACTTAGGGGTGTGTAAGTGGCGCGACTTAGGGTTGTGATCAATTTCATTTGCAGAGTGGGAGGTCTGTCATGATTGGTCTGTATCAGATGGAGGTTTTTTGGCCTTTTGATGGTTGCCAAGGGTAAAATGCCTTAAAGCGCCACTTCCTAACTTAGGGGAGGCTTTTGAAACAGACTTGGATTGTCCTTTTAGAGCTGATGGGCAGACCAGTAGGGCTAAAGCTAGATAGGATAGTGATAATGAGGTTTAACCTTGACATGGGCGGACTGAAAAGTAGGAGGGCGAAAAAAGTTTTATGAGGGTTTTCTAGATGACAAATTGACATATGGAGATCAGCTTCTAGAAAACTCAGCTATGGATCTAGTCATCACTAACAGGTGAAAAATACTGATGACTAACAGTGGCTCCATTTGGGGAGGGCAGCTCCTCGTCAGGAGGTGTCCATAATTCAGATCTTTGGCTTATGAAGACCAGTGCCTTACCCATTGGCGCAAAATTTCACCCTTCTTTGATGTTATTTCTGAAAAGTGACATCATGGTTAACATCAATGATATTTCTACCTACCCCACTATCTTTCCTAACATTTTTTCTTCTCTTTGGCGCATTTGAACTAGCAGCCTTTTGACAATGTATATTTTTTTCTTTTTTCAAAATGAACCTATCTATTTCTACTCTTATATCTGTCGGGAGTTTAGATTAAACTGATGAACTCCTTCATTACTCTACCTATGCTAGATCAACTGTCAAGATTAAGCAGTTTGACAGGATTTTGTTCTCTAATCTAAAACACGAAATTTAAAAGATGATCAAATCAGGATTAGACAATCTGATTTGTCATGTATTTGCGGCATAAAAGACAAGCTGCACACAAATATTATTTTGCAACAAAAGGAAAACTAGACAAGCGTGGCTAAGATGTACAATGTATTTTTCATCCCTCGCTTCCCTCTTTGGTTTTGTTTTAGGCATGTGGAACCAGAATCTCTCCCTAATCTATACTCTGTGATAAGTTAATCTTACACAATGTTGACTATCTTCTGCACTCACTAACTTATCAGCAAATAAATTTAAACATGCTCAGATATGATTAGGCTAGATAGTTGAACAAGACATTGAAGTACTAGTAGCGGCATTTAGACTTGCTCGCTTTCCGAAGGACTATTTTTTGGAACATGGGGCTTTACCATTGCTTTTTAGAAACTGCCCTCTTTTTCTACTTTTTACTGTTTTTTGTATTTTCTGCTTTTTCACCTTTTCTTCAAAAAATCTAAAACTGAAGAGATGCTCACAAAGCTGAGCTTATTTTCTACTATTGTTTATCTTTTCTATCCTAAACTGTACACAACATACACTTGGTGAACTCTTCTTTCCAATGCAACCAGTTGAGTAGATGCTCACATGGGTCATTCTGGTTTAGTTCTTTTATGATGCAGGAATAATGAAAAGGCCACTCCCACTCGGTTTGTTTTTGGATAGTAGTGTGTAAGTTTTTACCCATTCTAGGCAGCAAACTGTTCATGATAGAACCCACTACTCCTTCAGACTTCTCAAGGAAAACAACAAATGGATCCTGGAATAATATCTAATCTAGAGGATTTGAGATATAGGTTTCATTCAAGATTATTCTTTCATACTTCTCAAGGAAAACAGCAAATGGATCTTGGAATAATACCTGATCTAGGGGTTTTGAGATATGGGCTTCATTCAGGATTACTCTTTCAGAATTCTCAAGGAAAACAACAAATGGATCTTGGAATAATACCTGATCTAGAGGATTTGATATATGGGCTTCATTCAGGATTACTTTTTCTTCCATTTGGCTGTATTTGAGACCCTCCTGGTAAAGCAACCCTTCCCTTTGCTCATGGTCACTTGAACTATCAGACTCATCATATATTGCAGTGTAGTTCTCTTGCCAAGCTGATGTGTTTTGATAGGGCGGGCTGAAAACTGTGTGAAGGTCATTAGGTCGATGAGCAGGGATACACTTTGATAGCAAATTATCTTCAAAGGATAGTGTGACAACTCTCATTTGTTTCTCAACCTCTACTTCATCATCTGCAATTTGTAACTCAATGGAACTTTGTGGCTGCAAATATGGAGTTAAGGTAGATTCCATGTCCAAAATGATTTCTTCAACCATTTCAGGAAAAGGCTTCTCATTTACAACATGCTCAAGAATTTCACCATCTTCCTCAACCTCATCATCAAAGCTGAAAAACTGCTGATTTCCAATTATGTGAATGTTATCTCTGATGGACTGTAGTGAAGTAGAGCAAAGAGTCCGAGACTCTTCACTTACTTCTAAACTTTCAAAGCTCTCCTCATTAGTGTCATGGATGACCTGTAATGGCTGCTTACTTTCTTCAAGTTCATGAAACTGAGCTTCCTCCCAAAAATCAAAAACTGAGTTTTCTGCAAGGTTAGATTCTGTTTGGAAATCATCATCAAAATATTTATCAAACCTTGGAAGATCATCATTATAATTAATGTCACCAACCATGCACATTGGACTATCAGATTTCTTTTCTTCAAATTGATTTACAAATCTACTTTTTGACTTATGATATGCGAGATTAATAGGAGAAAAATCGGAAAAGTTATGGTTATGTGAAGTTTCAGAGGCTGTCTGTATGTTTATAAGTTGATCTATTTCCTCTTCAGTTAAAAAGGGAGGCATTTTCATTTCTCTACTGTAATCCTCTTTCTCTTGGGAAATCTGATTTGAAAGATGAATGTCTTTTGAGGCTTCACTTATGAGAGATGATGAATCATCACTTATGCCCTTAGAGAGATCCTGTGGGTTTTTTTTCATTTCTTGCTTGTTTTCATCTTCAACCATTTCTTTGTGATGTTGAGGATAGTTAGCATGTAATTCATGAGTTTTTTCTGACAAATTTTCAGGAGGCCAATTTGCTTTTATGAACTCAAATGACTCCCAACATAAAGTTAGAGACCCTACAGGTTTTGATTTATCTTCTATCTCAGATTTAAATTCCTCTTCAATCAGCTCTTCTTGTTTTAGGTGAGAGCTAACTTGAGTAGGGTTTTCCTGAATAATTGCTGAGAGATCTTTAGGGTGTAAATTTTCTTTCAAAGTCTGGAATGATTTAAAGCCTAAGGGTAGAGAATCCAAGGGTTTTGATTCTTAGTCTATTTCAGAATCTGTGATTTCAAAATGGCTGATAGTCTCTTTAGAGCATTCCTCTATGTTTTCATTTTCAACTTTCCCATTAGGCACATTTTGTTTATAACTTTTGTCTTGTAATAGTCGAGTGTGCTTATTCTGAGGAAGAAGTGTAGGTTGGTTTGAATAAGCAGTGTTAACCTTGATTTACTGTTTCTCTCTTTTCCTAAGTAGATGTTCTAGTTTTCCAAACATACATTCCAATTTTTTAAACTTTTCCTCTGAAGATACTAGTCTCTCTTGATTTTCTTTGTCTTTCTCTATGGTTCTTAGCTGTGCCTTCCTATTTAGTATGTTGAATTCTACATCAAATGCTATCCTTTGCATTTCTTCTAGGGTCAAAGGATCTTTTTTTCTTATCTGGAAAACCATCTCTGGGTCAAAAGAATCTGGGTAATGTAAGAGAACACATCCGAGGGGTGGCTTTAGGTTAGCAGGGATCGCATGGTATACTTTATTGAACCTGGCTGAAATTTTTTGTATTGTTTCCCTTGGTTGTCTTTTCAACTGATTGTACTCCTTTATGATGAGAACTTTATTACCCATGCCCACCCACCTATCTAGGAAGATTTGAGCAAACTGATGAAAATTGGTAATGCTTGCAGCGGGAAGGTCTTGAAACCAACTCTTAATTTTTCCTTGTAATGATAAGGAAAACATTCTAATACGCATGTCATATTCTTCTATGTCATAAAGGTCAAGTAAATCCTCAAGTTTTCGGGCATGCTCTTCAGCGGTGACTTTGGAGCTTTCTCCATCAAACCCGGGTAATTTATTTTGAAGATTTGCAGGAAGGGCTTGTAAGATGGGAGGTAAAACCAGAGGCTTGTATCTTTCTGGGACCTTTGTGGATATAGGTAGTGTAAAAAGAGGTTCGTGACTGTTTGAGGTTTCAGCCAGAGTGGGAAAGGTAGCATGAGGCTCATGTTTTGCTAGGTTTTCCATAGGTGAATCTGGGGTAAGCACAGGTGTACAAGCCTGCTCATGGTCTGGAATTTGAGGTTTAGCTTTTTGAGGTTTGAGATCTTTCTAATGATCAATGTAGATCTCATCGGTGTATTCCTGATCAGAATCAAAGTAGGATAGAACATAGTTATAGATAAAGACAATAATTTCTTGAATCCAACTAAGGCCTGAGTGATTTTTCTTTCTAGGATGACCGGTCATGTTTTAGGTTCTTCCTCCAGTGGATTATTTAGGTCTATTTGAGAGTTGTGGAGTCACCAGGTGGAACTTGGTTGTTTTTGTAAAGATGTAGCTATGGTCCACCACCAGTAACTAATCTGGAAATGTTTTTAAGGTTTTTCTGAGTTTTATGTGCAGTCTATGGTTTATTTAAAAGTATTCTAAACCTGTTTCATCACTTTGCTAAGGTGGCGAGAACAAAAAGAGTTTACTCTAAATGATCTTATGGACTGCTTGCTTGTTTAAGTATCTAAAGGACTAAAGAGTATATAAGAGTTTGCTAGACTGTCATGTACTCAGTGTCCCACCATCTCCCGCTATGTTAGTGAGCGATGGGATAGGTCGAACAGATAGTAACCTAGAGTTCGGTAGAATAGTAAGGCCTACTGGAGGCTAGTGGAGTCGCCAGGTGAATTTTTAGTTGTTTTGTGGTATATGTGTATGGTCCACCACCAGTACTGACAAAAACCAATCTAAAGGATTTTTTGTGGTTTTTTCTGAGTTTTATGTGTAGCCTAGTATGTAAGAGTGTTATAAACCTGATTCATCACTTTGCTAAGATGGTGAAACAGGGAGTTTACTCTAAATGATTCTAAAGGCTGATGGTCTGAGTTTAGATGAAGGACTAAAAAGTCTATAAGAGTTTGCTAGACTGTCATGTACTCAGTAAGTCCCACCGTGATCGCCATTATGTTAGTGAGTGGTGGGATAAGTCAGCCAACTAATATTCTCAAAAGTCTCTAAAGATTAGGGAAACTAAGTTTGTTTAATACTCGGAGTCCCACCGTGATCGCCATTATGTTAGTGTCCTGTGATTTGGCCGATTGGTGAGCCAAATGACGATGTAACATCAAACCAAGCTTTGGAGCCCAAGGACCTAGCCTTCCTGGACTCAGAGAGGGCTCTCTCTATTATATGTAAAAGATATCGGTGTGTTTGCTTGTGGTGTTCTGATATTAGGCTAGTTATGAAGTGAGTTTTTTGATTTTTGGTTTTTTAAGTTTGTGAGGGATAAAACTGATCAAAGATATAAAATGGGTAACAAGAAGTTAGATCAACTGGGCTATGGGGTCAAAAAGGTCAAGGAAGCTATCAAATGATGATACAAGGCTGCTGTAGGGCCGATTTGATTCAAGGTAGAAAGGATCTTTGGGCAAAATGGAGTAAATGGACATCAAGTTTGTGAAAGACGAAGGATTTCAAGCATAACTAGTTTGATAACAGACATAAACATGTTATGGCAAGCCATTAATCATGCAAAATGTAACTACAAGCTAAATAATACATAGAAATAAACAGTCAAGCCATGCATAGAAGTATAAGACCCTCTAACTTTGGGAAATGGCTATCAGACTTTGGGGAAAACACATAAGACGGACTAATAACTCAAAATACTATGCCGGAACGCCTAAACACAGTCTTTAAGTTATTGGGCACTTTGACAAACAAGCTTTCATAGTTTTAGGCAAAGGGCTAGATCGAGACTATGCCTCCTTGGTTCAAACAAAATGATAATCTAATCAGTCAAAGAGATAGTTTCATGGATAGAGCTATGGACAGCCATAGGTAAGCAGGGCACACCATACATCCTACTTAACATGCATAGAACTATGAATGAAACTAGCAACAATATCCTTAAGTTACTAAAGAGCAGTTAAGAATACTTTAGTATGGCTAAGGAGGAAGAAAACATGAAAGCTATGAAGATTCAGGAAATTTGAGGTGCCTTCATGAGCATATCTCAAATTTATTCTCTATTGATCTATAGCAAGCAAGAAACATGTATCATGAATGAAAAATAGAAGACAACAACAAAGCAAGAGACACTATACCATTCTACCAAGTCATGGAATCCATCAACAATCCTTCTTCATTCATCCAAGAACATCCAAGAGTCAATCCAAAATCATAACACAAGTATTTCCTTCAAAGCTCATATGACCAATATATTGCTTCTCTTCTCAAGTTCAGCCTTCTATTATAATGAATCCTTTTGGAATATATAGGCCAAGAAGGAGGAAAACCAACCAAGGCAACTAGCTAGCCATTGGTTCAAAATAAATATCTAAACTTGTCCTTGAGGCTTTGCAAAGCCCAAGGCACAAAATATCTCACAAAATATCTAAAAAATGCTAAAAAAGGAAAAATAATTGACTTTGCATCATTTTCCAAGTGCAAAAATAGCTAAACGCACATTTGGAAAAAGCAGATTTTTGAGGTTCAAAAATTACAAAAATACTTCAAATTTTCATCAGCAAAAGGTCCCCTGACTTGCCGGAAACATTTGGCAGCCTTCCTGGTGTCGAAACGAGGCTCATGATAGCTCGTTGGAAAGCTCTGAGTGTCTACTTTCTGGTGCAACTGAAATTTCTTCAATCCGATGCCCAAAAGTTCTCCAAATCTGCACCTGTGTGTAAAATACCAGAAAATAACAGTTTGCTGATAGACTGGGCAGAGTGT
Organism: Pinus albicaulis; assembly: GCA_034641835.2. NCBI lineage: Eukaryota > Viridiplantae > Streptophyta > Pinopsida > Pinales > Pinaceae > Pinus > Pinus albicaulis. The sequence continues at coordinate 394,496,091 of CM076569.1, read as the reverse complement.
GCAAAATGCGAGCCTTTTTCGTTGTTTTGAAGGGGCAAATGATCTCCAAATGCTCTGAAAATCGCTGAGGATATGCTCATGAAATTATGGCATCTGATGGTACCATTCTCCTCCCTTGATGAAACCTCAAAATGAAATGGCGAATTTATGAGTTTTTTGATCAAAAACTCAAAAATGCCAAAAAACCAAAAGTTTGTCAAAATGGGCCCAAACTTGGTGTGCATGACCCTCAAGGGTCCTTAGCAATGTGCTCCGAAGCTGAAGCCAAAATCTCGAGGGCTGATGTGCCTTTCTTCTTGCTGTCCAAACTACTGCCTCTGTCTCAATTTCTTGCTCATGTTCCTGCCTGGGAGGCATCTGGTTCTAAATGTGCTTCTGCAAAACCAAACTACTTCACAGTTTTTGAAATGTGATTTTCAAACCTAAATCTGTCCCAGCCTGTCAATCCTCTGTTTGTTTAAGACAAAAATGATACCAGGTGTAATGTGAAATGTCTTCTTTTGGTGTAAGACTCTGTTTCTTCAAAATGCTGCTTTCCCAACCTTTGTATATCAATCAACCAATATCCATGATGAAAACACAGCTAACAAGGATAAAGACAGCCAAAGGAGTTTCTTGTGAAAGGGCACCATGCTTTGGTGTTTGAGGCACTAGGGCATCCTTGTCTTTGTAGAGGAGGGAAGAATCACAGTCTCTTAGTTCAAGACCTTCTTTTCTTTTCTTGGTATGCCCTTCAATCATAATTTTCAACAATACACCATAGTCAAATAAAGGCTATCCACACAGTCAAGATCACTGTTTATAAGGTAGGTCAATCAAGGCTTATTGTGTTTTTTGTGATGTAGGTAACCAGGCCTGTAGCTTTCAAAAATATCGACCTCCTTCAACCAAAAACTTCCTTCTCTATACCCCACTGTTCTTTATACCAGCTTTGCCCTACCTCTGAATGTAAATGATGACTTTTACTTACAGGATATACTATAAGGAATGGAGAGTAAAAACGCTGTCTTATCCCTTTAAGCCTTCTGCTCTTATTTTCTTTTATCACAGTTTTGGGGGTAGTTTTATGGCCTTTTCTTATCAACAAGGCTCACAAGCTCTTAAGGTTTCATATCTAGCTAAGAAAACTACAGCACAATTTCTTCCTTCAAATAAACACACAAAGCATCAAAACTATGACTTACTTCGTGATTTCATCTCTTTCACTATCTCAACAGTTTTGCAAGGTCATGGAGGTGCATGAAAAACCTTTTGAAAGCCATGATGATGCCCCTGGAGGAGTTGAAGCGGCATTTAGATAGGTTTAGGAGGCGTTTTGAGTCATAAATATGTGCGCGGCATGTTTGTAGCTGAAAGCGTCGCGCTGCCGGGTCACTGTCGGGTCGACGTGACCTACGCCTACAGGCGCGCCGCGTGGTAGTGCACGCCTTTGGAAAAACTCTGCCTGAGCGCGCCGCACGCTTTTCCAGGCACGCCGCGCAGGCCAACAAGCTCCAAAACTCTGTGTAATTTTCTCCAACTCTTTTCTCCGATTTTGTAGACACCGAAAGGGGTTTTGCTTGTGCGTTTTGAGAATTTGACAAAGGCTTGCAATGGTCCCTTTGTTCTATGAATGAAAATACGTCAAAAACCTTTCACATTTGATTGTTGAGGGTTTTTTTAAGAAAAGTTTTGACAATGCATTTTAAACAAAATCTGAATCTTTTTCTTTTAGAACACAACTTGATACTCTTTGTCTGGATAAAGGTCGTAGTGGAGATGACCATTTGTTTCATAAGCCCACCTTCCTTTTGAAATAAAACAAACTTTTTCAAGAATTTAAAAACTTACTACTTTCTATCCAAGTAATGAAGAAATGTCCTCTTTTTCTGATATTTGCACTGTAGGAGGAAATTTGCTTGAAGCTGCTATGAAAGACTTGCAAATTTGCCTTTGGGGGGCGACCACCTTTTTATGGACAAAAACTTAACTGTGATTTCTATATTCCTTTTCATCCTCCTGCTTTGTGGTGCTCATTTGCTGTCATTTTGACAAGTTTCATTGACCATTTCCTGCTCCTGATGCTAGGGATATGGACATGCCCATTGTGGAAACTGATGTAACTATTAGGTGTCCTTTGAGTCTCTTCTTCTGACAGTGAGTGCAAAAGTTTAGTTATACTTAGTCATGCAGTCCCATCCTCTGTCTACTGAAAAGGGATTCCTTTTACAACTCTCTTTCACTCAGAATGTAACAGTGAGGTGCCTTATTGGCTTTGAATGCTGCTCCAGAGATGTGAAAATTCATGCCATATCCCTTTGAAATATAATGAACATCATTGCCTGTGTTATGAACTGTCTTTTAACCAATAGCAGAGTTTGAGCTACAGACTATCCTTTTACCTGTTTTGACAACTTCTGTCTCCAATTGCTTCATCAACCTTTTCCAACTGTAAGTGTCCAAAATTTGAGACACCAAGGCTCTTTTTGGCCACTTTCTTCTAATGGAGCTCTGAAGTCATCAAACCTGCTGGTGGAGTGTAGATTGCAACAACTGTACTTGTATTGGTGCTTTGAATGATATCAAGATGTCTCATGTCTGGGACTATGTACTACTTGTCTGCCTTTCTCTATGTTTATCTGGAAACCATAGATTTTATCCCTCAACCCAACAGAAACATAAGAGCACACAGAGGTCCCTTTTACTGAAGTGTCTTCTCGCTCAGCACTGATTTGAACCATTCATATTAACACCCCTGCAGAGATATTTTGTTATGATAGCTTTGATCAATGGAGTCTCTTTTTGATGCGCCATGATGATGATGCTGGCAATTTCACTTTATCTTCTTTCTTAGGACATAAGACAAAAAACCCTGCTTTCTTTTGTCTTGCACATTTTAGATCTTATCGTTGTTTTGATCATCACTTTCCTTCAGAAACCTCGAATCACTGTTTCACTGTCTAGTAAAAACAAACCTGTGCTTATAGTTAGTTTTGTAATTTATTCAAATCAATATTAGCCATCGCCCTCTACTTGTAGATGAAGAAGGCACCTTAACCCTCTGCTTGTAGATGAAGGAGGTTTTTGGCCATGACAAATTACTAGTCTGTTTGAAAGTGTAGTCTTTCTTCTACTGTGATTTCATGCTGAATGGAAGCTGCAAGGGTTTGATGAATAACTCCTTGCCCTGCAGATTGTATCTCAGGCTCATGTTGACATTGAGAAGCAGCTGTTCTTCTAAATGTGGATTCAAGAATTTTCTCCTGAGATGATGATATATTTCCTGTCTTTGTAAAATCCATAAAACACTGTAAAACACCTAATAATCAGCTTGAGACTGTGGTCTATGCAGTGCTGAGACTTAGGGGTGTGTAAGTGGCGCGACTTAGGGCTGTGATCAATTTCATTTGCAGAGTGGGAGGTCTGTTATGATTGGTCTGTAGCAGATGGAGGTTTTTGGCCTTTTGATGGTTGCCAAGGGTAAAATGCCTTAAAGCGCCACTTCCTAACTTAGGGGAGGCTTTTGAAACAGACTTGGATTGTCCTTTTAGAGCTGATGGGCAGACTAGTAGGGCTAAAGCTAGATAGGATAGTGATAATGAGGTTTAATCTTGACATGGGCGGACTGAAAAGTAGGAGGGCAAAAACAATTTTATGAGGGTTTTCTAGATGACAAATTGACATATGGAGATCAGCTTTTAGAAAAATCAGCTATGGATCTAGTCATCACTAACAAGTGAAAAATACTGATGACTAACAGTATCTACCAGCTGGGGTAGTGATTCTTGGAATAATGGCTCTGCCTCTGCCTCTGCCTTTCTGCGATAACGACTCTGCCTCTGCCTCTGCCTTTGCCTTTCTGCTTCTGCCTTCGCTGCTTCTGCCTCTGCCTTCGTTGTACCTCTGCTGCTCGACCTTTGCCTCTCTCTGCATCTGCTGCCTTCTTTGCCATCAATGAAAATATTTCCAACAACCCTTTTGTTTGAGATTTATCAATTCGATATAGAAGGTGTTGCTCTTTGTATCCTCATAATGTGATATCATTTCCTCCATAAAAATTGACCAAGTGACAATTTTTTTACAGGAGCAAAGCCATCGATACCATACAAATGTATTTTGTTCTAAATGTAAAGTTGCAATGCGTACCTTTTGTGTGTTTTGCACATTATGGAGATCAAATTATTGCTCCATCTGTAGTATCCATGTTACAGGATCCTTTCCATCAAACTTCCTCATATCCATTTTTGGAATATGGTGGTTCTTCTCGCCAACATTATATTTTATGAAATCACGATTAACATTTATTTTGTTCTCATCATGAGTTTCCTCTACTATCTTTTCACCATTAGGAAACATTTCTTGTATCAACTTTGTCAAACCTTCCATGTCTACTTTTAGATCATTCTTCATGTTTTCCATTTTCTCTTCCATGTCATCCATCTTAGATTCCATGCTAGCTTACATGCCATCTATCTTAGATTCCATGACATCTATCTTAGATTCCATGCCATTCTTCAAACCATCCATTTTAGATTCCACGTCTTTCTTCAAACCATCCATCTTAGTTTCCACGCCTTTCTTCAAAACTTCCATGTCATTTTTTGTTGCTCTTTGCGAGAGCGAAATTTGTTGCACTTGCTCTTGTAATTTTGATATGTCATGTTGCCATTCTTCGTCTTCATGATTCATAGTAGAGCTTTCTAAAGGCTTAATGGTTGTTGAATTATATTTAGGGGCCATTTTAGAATCCAACACTGATATCTATTCTACAATATGCCCTTTGAATCAATTCAACTTGATTCTTCAAACAAGACTTATGTAATTCGAAAAATAAATACACACCTTTTACTTGCTTTTTAGGAGCTTGATATTGAAATTTAATTATCTCTATAATTTTGGATCCTCAATATCTGAAATTTAGCCCTGTAGTAGCCCTCTAAAGCTTCTTTCAAATTCCATAGGTCTGATCTGATTTGGATTCTTCAAGACAAAGTTATGTTCAATCTCCCACAATGACCCAATTTTGGACTAGTTCAGTAGAGCAAACTTGTACGACTTGCCACGTCTCACTGTTTCCTCATTTGGCTCTTCCATTGATAGACTGAAAACTATAGTCTTTGTACTTGTGGCCACTTTTTACAACATTCCAATTTGATTCTCAGAGAGAGATCTATGAATATTTTCCCACGATCACCTCTTTGCAATGAAATTCAGAATCCTAAAAAAGCCCTAACTTCCACAGATCATATCTTCGAAAATATTGCAAACCAATATCTGAAATTTTGTGACGATGTTCCTCAGGATTGTGGCTTCGCACTCTAAAAATTTCAGCTTCTGAACCTTCATAGAAAAAAATTTATCACGAAAATACCACGATGACCTGTTTAGGTTAAATTCAGGAGCTTGCAAAATGACCTAAATTTCATAGATCATATCTCCAAAAATATTGCGAACCAAGCTCTGAAATGTTGCGACGATGTTCCTCAAGATTTTGGCTTCGCACTATAAAAATTTCAGATTTTAAACCTTTGTAGAAAAAAGGATATAGAGAAAATGCCACGATGACCTGTTTGGAGTAGCGAAATTGTAGAATCTCAAAGCTCTGATACCAAATGTTGTGAAACCAGCTCCAAAAAGAGAAGAAAAGAGACATCAATGCCTAGAAATAAGCCACTTCTTGGGGGCAACCTCCAATACATTACATGAATGAACAATTCTCGGATGATTCAAATTACAAAACCTCCTTTCTATATACAGGAGTCCATGGGACCACAATGTAATCCTAGTGGGGCCACAATGTAATCCTAGCCGACCTGACAATAATAATTTAAGGGCACAATAATAACAATATGGGGGTTACAAGGGTACAATAATAAAAATAAGGGGATGTTGTACAGTACAAAAACCCTCCCCATTTCAAATTTTTAGAAGAAATATCATTTAGAAATAGGTCCATTTTTTTCTTTTTTAGGAATAAAAGACTTATATGAAATCCGATCATTTTGAATCAAACAATTAAAGAGTCCATTGTTTCATAAATCACAAAGTGCTTATAAACAAATGAAACATTGAAAAATCCCCGATCCGATGAGATATAAAAACTTTTATCACATCAACATAATACATAAAGTGTTCACATTTAACTAAGTTCGATGTGATACCGTAATCGCAATCGCAAATCGAAGATATCTTAAAGTTTTACATTTGTTTTGAAAAACTCCGATGCGTTGCGATGAATCGCAAATTGCATTTCGGAGAAGCAATGTCATGTATGCTTATTTTATAAATTCCGATGCGATATAACCCATCGCAAATCGCAAATCGCAAAGCGAAAAAGAAAACTCTTCATTTGGTCAATTGCAAAACTTCGATGCAATGTAATTTATCGCAATCGCATTTCGGAGGAACAAACATCATATTCATTCATGTTACCAAAATCCCGATGCGATAGACCCCATAGTAATCACAATCACAAATCGGCGAATATCATTTGCAACTTAATTCATTTGGAAAGAGTCGATGCGATATAACATCATCACAATCGCAAATCGGCGGGGATCATGAAATGTTATTTGTCGTTCCTTTTGATAAACTCCGATGCGATCGATACTTAATTTTTACACTGTACATATGTTATTTATTCATCGCAATTGCAAAAAATCAAAAGGAAAGTTTTATATTCGCATTTCAAATTTATCGATCTACGATTGTACATTTACTATTAAATGGAAAATCAAATGAATAATGATGATTGATTCTATTTTGAATGCGTGAGTGTGACTCTTAGAGAAGGCATTTAAGTTTTAACACAAAGTTAATAAATTGAAAATAACGAATAAATATTTTCATATAAGTTTTTCTCCTCATTGCATTTTCATCACATCTGAAAGATTTTCTCCTTTGCAGAACCATAGAACACCTAATCCTTTCGTTCGCCGAGCAAGTGAGACTTTACCAGACAACAAAATGTTGAAGAGGTCTAAGAAAGCAAAGGCTGCTGCCGTTGCAAATTTCACTGCTATTCCCATAGTACCAAAATAAAAACCAGCCAAACTCAAGCTGGTAACAGATACTTCAGGCCAGGGACTTGGAAAAATGACTTGGGAAGATGTATACAACTTAATTGAAAAAGAAAACCCTAAAGTCACTGAAGAGAAGGCGACAGTCCCTGATGAAGATGACTCAGATTCTGATTCTGAGACTCCTCTTAAAATGCTTGCAAATTCGTTCCTTCATAGAATTGTAGCTCGGGCAAAAATTTTCCCTTACTATGATGTAATTTGGTGGGTATAGACAATGTCACCATCCAAAACAGGACCTTTGTTTCAGCTGCGGGAACAATGTTTGGGTCTTTCAGAGAAGAGGACATAAAGGCAATGTACCATCTTCCAGACCCACAAAAGGTCTACAACAAAGATTTTATTAAAGATTTTGCTGCAAGTAATGAAACTCAGTCTGAGCCAATCAGAGAATGGAGGAAAGCTCCATAGAAGCATAAAAATGAATCATCAGGTTTGTACTTCGTGGAGTCCCTTTCACCTCCATATTGTTATGCCGCCGCAATGATGTGCAGACTATTTGGAAATGATAATTCAACTAGATTTTCAATTCAAATGGTACCCTTAATCCATTCTACTGTGAATTCTAAAATTATGGATTGGGCAGTTATCCTTTCAGATAAGATAGCCAATAGAATCCTAGAGTATAGAAAGGATAAAAACACTGAAAACACAACTTTGTTTTACTTTTGTGCCTACATTTTAGATGCCCTATGTTTTAACTCTGAATTTCCCATTCTTGGCTGGAAATGGACCTCCAAAGATCTCATTCCTATTCATATTTACCATAAGTTCTTATGGAAGGTGCATTTTAAAAACCATTTTTATAGAATTTTTCACAGTTTCCTTATCCCTGTCTATCAAACCCATTTTAACCAATTTCCTCCCCGGCTTTCTGAAAAAGCCAAGACTAATATATCCCAGATTGGTGACTGGTTTGGAGAAGAGAAATTTACCTATGTCAGAGTATTTGGGAGTATAGTGGAGCCCCATATTTTACCTCTGTATGTCTCAGATAAACTGTTAGCACAAGAAATCTCCTACCAGTTAACAGTAGAAGGCATGTCAAGGTGTCTCAAGAATAACAAGAAACTAATGTGGCCTACTTTTCCATTTCACTGTGGGCATTGTACTCTTAATAACTTCACACATGCTAAGAAAGAAGTCATCAAAATAAGGGATCTTAAGCTCTCAAAAGTCCCAGACAGGTAGTACGATCTGTGAAAAGTAGCATTTGATTTCACAACTTCAGTTTCAATTACTCGGTTCGAACATGAACCTGATGAGTTTGATGATTTATTTGTTTCTATTGATAAATTTCCCCAAGTTTATGACTTGGCTAAATCTAAATTTCAGACTGAGGATATGAATAAATTCATGTTATTTAGAAGTCAAATACTGCTGAAAGCTCCTCTTGACCAGTTAAGAGTTATGCTGCAAGAATCTGAGAATATAGAAACAGATCATAAGGAAAAAGAAGATGCAGCCAACAAAGCAGGCAAAGAAACATCTACTAGCAAGGGAAATATGCATACTGAAAATGTTAGCACAAGTGACAAGCCTGATGCGCAAAAGGAGAATACTGGCAGCAAAACAGATGAACCTATTGGAAAAGGAACTACAGTTCAAACATGGAATGAAAGTACAGGTATTGAGACCAATGTGCATATTGAGAAAGGAAATACAGGCAGTGAGACTAATGTACAGGCAGAAAAGAAAGATATTGGTAATAAGTCAAATAATCAACTTGAAAGAGAAAAGACCACTGAGAATGTGGTGGATTCTGCTAAAATTATTGTTTCTTCCCATTTGCTAAATCAATATGAACAATTTTTTCAGCAAATAGGATCACAAAATAATCCTCAAGTTGAAATGCTGAAAGATCAAGATATGGAAATCATTCCTGAGCATCCTTTAGAAGAAATTGTGTTGAAAGTAGAAGAGATTCCTCCTCTAGATATCTTTTATAGTCCTAAGCATAGGGCTATTGTCAGGAAGCAGAGGAAGAGAAGAAGAACAGATCAAGAATCTCTTTCAACATCACAAGTTGAACTGATGAACATTGTCTGGAAAAATACTGAGGTGAGTCCTTCAGAGGATCTCACCAAATTGTCACAATATGCAGGCGCCTATAGTGTAGCTACTATAGACAAAGCTTTGGAAGTCATCCAAATGATGAAACAAAAGGAAGTACAGATAGTTATGCTGGAGGAACAAGCAATAGAAAATCATCAAAAGATTATGCAGTTGGAACAATAGTTGTAGGATGAAAAGCTCAGATCTAAACAGTTGGAAGAACAACTTGGTATTGAGAAGAAAAAGCTTGATCAACAAGCCTTGAATAAACAACAACAGCTAGCTCAAGAGGTGGCAAAACTACAGACCCTACTGAAAAATGAGAAAACTGCTAAGGCTGAGCAAGAGAAAGTATTCCAAGCAAGATTGGACAAATTTAAGGATTATCCTAAATTAGATCAATTTAAAACTGAAGCTCTTGAAACGAGCAAACTACTATCTCAACAGTTGAATGAATTGTGTCAAAAGATGGCACAATCCAAGCCCTTGTGTGAAATAACATCATCTTTAATAGATGAAGGAATCAACCTCAGGGTCGAGTTTGATGATGCAGATGAGAAAATTTTTGAATTTCTTTCATGGCAAGACTTGGAGCAAGGAAGGAATGCAAACCTTCCCAGGATTGAGGAAAGACACAAAGAAATTATGTTTACTGAATGGGAAAAGTAGTTGATAAAAGGAGAAAGAGCTACATCAAGGGCCAGAAATATGATGAATAGTATAACACAGTTGATTAATGATAGCTTATATGCCACCAATTTAATTTCAGATTGTATCCCAGGAAAATTACCAAAGGTAAAAGAGACTAATTCTAAGTGGAAGCAAGAATTATTAAATAAGAATCAGCAAATCAGCAAACTTCAAGTAATTTCATGGGATATCATGTGGACATATCTAATCAAGCCACACAGTCAGAAAATGGCAATTAAATGCCTTTCCAATGCCATTCATCGTATCATTCCAGAGTTTTATGATGCCACGTACACTGGTCAGTTACATTCGAGGCTAATTCATCCAGCAGAGGTTAAATATATGCTCAAAATTTGCCACCTCGGCACATTGAATGTAGGGGAAAATCAATGAATTGGTTTCATTTTAATATCGCAAGTCTATTTCTAGATTTCCGATGATAGATTGTAGCAATAGTTTTAGTTATTTTGTTTTATTAAGTTCCTATTTAAACCCCTTTCATGCATTTAGAAAGGGGTCCTGAATTTGTAATATTTTTGACTTGGATGTTACATTTTTGTACTCCATTGACTATTATATTTTTATAAAGGATCACATCTGGTGGTTTATGGCAAATTACCTCTGAGAATTGCATTTATGTACCTTAGAGTTTGTTTTACATTGAAGCATTGGATCTGGATATTGAGTTGCATCTGGAAAAGTATCAAGATGAATCTGGTATTTCTATCGATTTACTGTTATTTTTCTTATGTTATGAGATATTCTATTTAAATTTGCTATCATTTATATTTACTTGCTTTACAAATTTTTTATTATACATATCATTTCTGAGTGTATAGAAATATTTTATCTTTCACATTGTATACAAATGATATATAAAATGATGAGTACAATGTGTTATTATAACTCTGTTTAATTTCTTAAACAGAGTTATCATTATTTGATGTTGCATATTTCAGTTAAATTATAATACATTTTCATGGTTATTGATTTGATTGAAACAATCTTAAAGTTGTATTCATATTTGACACCCGGGTTAGTTTTAGAAATAATTTATAAGTTATAGATTAAATTAGATAGATTAATTTAGTCATTTAGTATTCATTATCCACTCACACAATCATTCCATCACCAACCCTTTTAGTTATTAGGAAGCTGGTCCTATAAATCCAGTCGGAGCCACCACACCAAACGGAAAAGGAGCTGTCCTAAGGTCCCGACCGGGTGGTTTTCCCCCAATGTTTGAAGCAGCAATTTTTGAGGCTTCAACAGGGGGTTACACTAACAACAATAAGGGACTATACTAGTAATATAGGGACCTAATACCATGGCATATGGTAATGACCTGGGGTATGATGTAAGTATTATACATTTGGATTGGCACTTGCAGCAATAGCAATTCGGATTGCTTTAATTACAAATAAGGAACGTAATTAAGGATGGATTAAAGAGATAGCATATCCGTTAATGAAGCGGCCAACAATTAACACAGCCACTGGGAAGGAGGATCGAAACCTTTAATGTAGTATTAACACCTGCAAGGACGTGTTGCCAACATCTAGTGGATGACCGTAATGCAGAGCAGCCTTGCGATGAATCTATTCCAGATCTGCAAAGACACAGTTCGGCCACGTTGAATTTGATCCATGTGCAGTCACTTCATTTTGGTTAGCAAGGATTGTGTGTTGAATTGTGTAAACATTCATGAAGGTCGATTAATGCATTGATTTCTATGAGTCGTGGTTCAATGTGCAATTTGACGTCGAGGAATGGCACTGAGATTGGTGTCGGTTCCAATCCAAATACTGACTTATAAAATTAAATCCATCTCTGTTTGTGTAAATTTCCATGGAGGTGTGATGCTGTGGATTCTTCCAATCTAATGGTATGCTATTTTCTTAATATTATCATAAAGTTGTTGACTTCATTGGTTTAGTTAGGGAGTACGTTGGATTCCAAATGGCTTGGTTGGATTCTAAATGCCAACTTTTGATTATTCACTATTAAATAAAATGGTCCTTAAAAGAACCCATTTATGGTGGAAAAGTGGAGTTTGCATAATGCTGCAATATTTCAATGTTTATGTGTTGATGAAATGGAGTATGTAATTGCACACTAAGTGGTGAAGAATGAATCAAATTGCATCATTTGAAGAGTAAACCTGGGTCTCAGTTAAGTTGAAACTTTTTCTACACTAATTTGGAAGTGGAAATTGTGTTTTCTACATCAAGTTTTGGAAGCCAGTTGTATCAAGGCACTTAAAAATGGCATGTGTGGGGCTTGTGAAAGAGGTGCAGCTCCAGTGGAATATTCAAGGTATGGATCCAGTATTTCCACAGTACCATATTCCAGCGTAAGAAAAGGTCACTGGGATTGATCGAGGTAAAGTGTTTGCAAATAGCTCATGTACGTTTTTTTTGGAGAATGTAATATTGAAAGGATATTCAGTTACATTAAGATTTCATGTTTTCAAAGCAATAAATTGAAATTGAAGAGATTGAGATGAGGGAACTTGGCTTAAACTAAGAAGGGAGATTGTGTGTACTTTGAAGGTTTCTAACATTATTTGTTGGGAAAAGATTTATATTAGAAAATTGTTGGGAAGAGATTTATATGCTGGGGAGAAAATGTACCTTGCGCGTCCAAAGTAAGTCTATAGAGGTTTGAATGTATTCCTAAAAGAATACGTGAGAGAAGGGTTGGATCATTTCAACCATGAGAAGATTCAAGGTAAGTTCTCTTTGAATGAATCAATATTCATTGAGTAGAAGTATTTTAAAATCTAGATGATTAAATTTCCGTGCCATACTCAAGAAGATGATCTTTTGTAAATTTTATGAAAGAGTGGAAATATTGCAAATGCAGAGATATAAATGAATGGAAAATGAATGAAAATGCGCTATCCTGGGTGATATAAAAAGAAGTATGCATTTTTATGTGAAAGGGTTTATTATGCATAATGTGGATCCTTCACAGTTTTGGTTAAATCATTTTGGACCAAAGCTTGTAGTTGGAAAAGGGATAATTCGTTTGATTTGTGTTTTAAGATTGTAAACACAATTTCTTGATGTTGTAAAATATTTGTGGAAGTATCTAAGGAGGTGATATTCAGGATGGACACAATGTATGAGATGTACATCATTCATCGAAGAGGTTGAAATATGAATAGCTTGTTCTCTATACATAGGTGAAGAGATGTGAATTGATGTTGTATGGTGCATAAAAGTGCAGGAAAATGTTTGCACTAAAATGATGAGCAAATTGAATGAAGGGCCTGCGAACATTCGCAGTAACAAAGACGACACAGAAGAGTGGAGACAAGAGAATTGAGATTGCGAAGAGAAGGTTTGTTAATAACCTTAACAGGAGCATAAGGTATGATACATCATTTCGAGAAGGTATTTTGAATGTTGGAAATCAAATGGTTTATTTATTTTCACCATAAAATAAATCTCGGGAAAGTGAAACGTATTTCAGATTAAAGACTTCAGCATCATGTGAAATGATAATGGGAAACTGATGGTCTTTCACAAAAATGAAGTATGGAAGAGAGTGAAGATTTTACATCCTAAGAATGTACTAGGGGTGTATGTTTGTTGGAGGATTGTATAACTTGAATTAAGTCAAAATATCCACTATCATAGTTTGGGCAAGCCTTGAAGTCAAAACAGATGTTAGAGTCAAATGAAAGTTTGGATAGTTTGAGTTAAGATTGAGTATTTTCATCCAAGATGAAGATTTGGTGTAAATTATGAAGTCAAAGAGTCGTAAGCTAAGTAAAAATTCTGAATGTAATGGGGTTCATGATCGGCAGAGCTCGACACCCAAAGAATTGGTCCTTGTAACACATGAGTTACTAAAGTGTTGTTTGCAGCAAAGTGAAGCAAGGGAGTTGCCAGAGATGATTCCAAGAGAGGGAACTGAAAGAGGTCATGCGCAGGTAGAGAGCTTATATTGCTAAATGGCAAGTGGGAAGACTTGCTGAAAACGGGATTCAAATGAAATCCACAAGTGAACAGATGAATTTCACAAAGGAGGAGAAGATGACTGTTGATAGTCATTTCCGAAGATCTGATGAAGACCACAACAGAGGGCATAAGAAGGAAAATGCCAAGGTAAGTGGCATATGTGAACAGTTGATGAATGAATATTATGAGCAGGAGAAGGCTGAGATAACAGTTCAACTTTAATTGTTAATGGAATTGTTGCAGGAAAATGTGAAAGACCAGACACATGGTTGGACCATGAGAAAGAAGGTAAAGTGGCAGAGACTACACGCAAAGAGGGAAAAGAAAGTAAACATATAGTTGGTAGAAGATCTAAGGAAGCTTGAGCAGATGTTGAGGTGTGAAGAACTCAGAGAGGCTGAGTTAAAAATGGATGTTTCCATTTGTGGCCCAGAATAGGGTGAAATTCTGGGTGAAGAGATCAATGAGGAAGATCTCATGAACTATTGGGATAGTTCGGAATAATCTGAAGATGTGTTGGCGAAAGAATTAGATGAGGCTATGAAGCCTTGTATTTTTAAATCTCACAGTTTATGTATGTTTGTAGGATGTGCGAAAGATGGTGAACAGTCTGGTGAAACTGTCACAGAGAAGAATGAAACTCTTGAGGTAAAGTCTGATGGAGAATGCCTTTCAGAGAAGGAAGGTATTGATTTGTTACAACAGGAAGAAATCATAAATGAATTCTTGTTTGGGGAAAGACAACAAGTTGAAGCTGTTATGGAGTAGAAGCATAATGGAAACGCCGAAGAGATATTCCAAGAAGGTAAAAAATTGTATTTGTTTAGTGAATTTGCTGATAGAATTTTACAATGTGATGATGTTGAAACTAGGACAACTTAAGAAGATTACCAGAAGAAGAATGAAGTTGGGAATGAAGGTTGTGATGAAGTGCTAGAAAGATTTCATATGGAAATCAAGTTCTTGGAACGATGGCTTAAGGAACTTGAGGGAGAATTGAAGATTGCAGAACCTGATCCAGAAGGAATTGCAGTTACTATGCGTGATAGGGATGAATTTTTTTTAACATTTATGGAGTTGAATGAATGTTATAATTTTTCAGATAATGATGTAACTGTAGGTCCAGAAAACGACATTAACAAATATAATGTCGAAATCAAAGAAATTGAGAAGAATTTATTTAGCGTTGAGATGGAAGATCAGAAGCAACAAGAAAATTATGTCCGTAGAGACATAACAGAGACAGAAATAATGATCCAGGAGGATTAATATGGAAGCAACCAGCAGTTCAAAACATAATCTATTGAAATCCAGAAAGTCGATAATGGGAGATTGGTGCTTGAAGCATCAAAAGAGACCGAAAGGTGTTATCTTTTTAAAACTAACAGTTTGTTGGTGAATGCAGGTACATCACTAGACTAGAAATTTGTTGCTATTAAAGAAATCAAAGACTATAGTTGTAATCAAGAAGGAGTTCTTGATTATTCTTCATTGCAGAAAATTAAGTGTTCAGCTCAGTTGGAGACGAAAGAGTTCGACAAAGAGGAGTTACTCCAAGAAATTGGCAAAAGAAAGTGTTGGAGGAGCCGATGGAATCCGATCGATAGAGTGAGTGATGAGTTACCAAACCGAGTTTATACTTCGAAGGATCAGTGGTAGAACAGAGTTTGGAATCCTGGAGGGAGCAAGTCATCATGACTTGTGGCTGTTGTATTGTTACAGAAAAGCGACAGACCTCATAGACAGGAGTCTATGGAAACTTCTCTACATGGGGAGTTTGATGCATGAGCATCAAAGCTAAATTTTCATTATTCAATTATGTAATTAGGGGGGTGATGATTTTTAATTATGTTATTAATTAATTTTCTCATTTTTAATAAATTAGGAGAGAAAATACAAATGTGAGGATTATTGTAAATATTCCTTAAATAATTAAGGATATGAGTGGAGTTGAATTAGGTAGATAATCTAGGGATTAGGAATTCCATAAACGAGACTTATTTGAGTCCAAAAAAAGATAAATCTAATTCAGATTTTAAGTTGAGATTTGTGTGGAGGAAATTATGGAGTGGAATAAATTCATATTTATGTATAAATATGTAGCTTGTGAGAGTGTGAAAGGACAAGTGAGGAAGTGAGGAAGTGAGGAATACAGAGAGAGTAAGAGAAATGGTTTGAAGGGCTGAGAGCCAAGAGGCCACCCATTGTAATATTTGGCCAAAGAGTTTTTATGTTTTTATATCAGTATTTTATTTATGTGGCTCTGCTTCCTTCATATGTATTTTTGAGCTGAACATATTTGTGGTTTTAACGAAGAATTTTACTTTGAAGGTAGCACATGAGTTTTTATATGCTAGGATCTGTTTAACCCGGTATCTTGGCATCAAAGTCATTCATTCTTATAAATTGGGATTAACAACAATTTCTTGTAAATACACCACCATTATTAGAATTATTACATCTAGTGGCAAGCTACTCATTCTTATAAATTGAGATTAACAACAAATGGATCTAGAAATAAGTAAAAGGATGTTCTTTATAGGTTGGAATTTTTTATTCCTTCCTCCTCTTATCGAGCCTTACAACATTGGAATATAGAAACTATAGAATTAAATTCCAAAGAATTTATAGAATTAGATAGAATAATAAGTGCTTAAAAAAAGAGATGGTGGTTATTTAACCATAAATACAATATAATGCTTACCTTTAGCAACCCTCTTTAAAGAAGATATTCTAAATTACTATTATGTTATGTATATTATAAGAGGATCTAATTTCATGGGGAAAGGAAGTGTGATTAAGTAAAAAAAAATACATTTCAAATTCTTGATTTAGTACTCCTGCAACAAATGCCAAAAGTCGAACCTAATATTAGATATATTATAATTTTTGTTGTGTTTATGCTATACAAAAATGTTGTACAAACATTTTGAAATTTTGAGAGGTTCTACTTAGGGATACATAGCCTTATTTCAATTCCAAATATATAAAAACAATAAAAATCTAAATGCACAAAAATTTTGCAGCATAAGTTGGATTACTACCCCAATAAAAAAAATACCGTCAAAAACTTATTCAGGAACCATGTATAATTGTATCTGATATACTTCCATCCCCTAGATGAAAGATGATTTGTGGATAATTGAGAATGATTTCAATGTTGGGCCCTCAATAGAAAAATATTATCAAAATCTTATTTAGGAACCATGTATAATAGAAGGTGACTTCAATACTACCATCCCAATAAATGAGAATGAAGCAATGGATAATGGAAAATGATCATGAGTGAAAATAAATGGATAATTGAGATTAATTTCAATGTTTCTAGTGATGGAGAGGGAAACAAATGGCATATTAAGGATTTACATCAAGATGGAAAAAAAATTAAGAGCTTATCTATCCACTAAATTTGATTGATATAATTTGTCAATTTGTTTATTTACATGGAACAAAGTTCGGTGAAAACTAATCATTTTGCATTCAACATGTCATCACTAGCTCATCCTATTAAGAAAAATTTTCAAAAATATAAAATTATATTAAAAAATGGAGAAACACTAGAAATGTACTAAAATCCAAAATGTGTCATGTCCAACAAATACTTAAATGCTCCAAATAAAGTAAAAATCACAAACAAAACCTAAAAGAAATATAAGTTTTGAACAAGTTTTTAAGACACATATAGACCTTAAAGAGATTTTTTTTTTTTTTAATTCAAATAACATATTCTCATTGATGTAATGATAATAGAAGCTATTTAATAGCATGAATAATATATAATTGTAAAATGAAGAAGAAAAAGGGATAGGAAGAAATGTTTTTTTTTAATCACAATTAATATGTTTAAGCTAAAATATAATACTAAATTTGTTTATTTATTAAACAACAATAGAGAATATTAAAATTTTAAACTCATCCATAATATTGAGGGAAAACTATCCTCCACTTTAAGGTTGTTTTATGGATCTTTTGTGGATAGAATGTTGATATGAAGCAGTATGTTCTCAAAAACTATTAGTATTAGTTTTAGCACTTTGAAAGAAATGAAGAAAGATATTTAATATTGAGATATTTTTTATTAACTCTATAACCAAATTCCTAAAGATACTTTTACAACATATAATTGCTAACTCGACAATTCAAATGCCTTAGAATGGGTTGAAGTTTCAACGTATTAGTTTTAGCACTTTGAAAGAAATGAAGAAAGATATTTAATATTGAGAGATTTTTTATTAACTCTATATCCAAATTCCTAAAAGTACTTTTACAACATATAATTGCTAACTCGACAATTCAAATGCTTTAGAATGGATTGAAGTTTCAACCCAAATTTCTGGCTTACTTATAGAGGCACTTATCCAAATTGGGATGGAATCAACTTGGATATTTAGAACCAACATTTTGTCTTGCAGTATCTAGATGCTAATCAAAACTAGAACATAATCTTATTCTTATAAACTGAGATGAACAACACATGGATGTAGAAATAATCAAAATGGTGTTGTTTATCCCTCGGAAGGTTTCCATTCCTCTTAATATCTAAGCTTTGCATTGTTAAGCAAATAAATTTTTATAAATTTTATATTCCAAAGGTAGAATGATGAGTGTTGAAGAACAAGATGAAAATCCTTACAGAATGAAGTACAATGTTTACATTTTTCAACTCTCTCTGAGAAAGAAAAAAATCTAAATGATTATTATTTCATGGAGGCCAAATTTTTCAAGGAAAAAAAAATGATTTAAAAAAAAAAAATAGCATTTAAAAATTTGGATTCAGCACATGCAAGAAACCAAATATAATATCTAAAATATTACAATTTTTTCTCATTTAAGAAGAAAATGACTATGAAGCCATGTTGAATGGGTTATAGGGATAAAAACCCTATATTGGAATTCCCAATAAATGAAATCACCAATAAATTATGACTCTCCACATAAAGCCAAAATACCAATAGATACTGATACTCACAACATTTCTTTATCCTAAGGTAGAATAACCAAATGATAGGTAAAATATCCAATTGATATGCATAACATTTCCCTCTCATAAGTTAGATTGCTTGACCTTAATATATTGAGAAACCATTTATAATTGCAAATTATTTCAGCACCACCATCCTTGTAAAGAAAAAAAGAGTCATGGATAAATAAGATTGGAAAGAAAATTGTATAGTAGGGACTCACATGTAGATGACAATGTACTCTAAAAGGTCCTTTATCCAGTAATTTTAGTGTACATAATTTCCCAAATAATTTATTTAAGCATACAATTGATTTCTACCTCATTATCCTAGGCTTACCATTGGGTTGTGCTTTGTGCTTGGGGGCCTTGCATTTGCACGTGGAGGTTATAGTGGCAACATTAGGGGATGGAATGCACATGGAGGTTATAGTGGCATGCACCTCCTTGTCACTAGAGTAATAGAGCCAAGCATTAAAAAAAAAGGGAGAAAAAAGATTAGATACTTCTAAATTCACATCAATTCACTGTTAATCCAAAGAGAGAACTAAAGTATTAATTCTAAAGGACAATATTTGTACTAATTTGACTTCACCTCCACAAGCTATTATTTTTGCGTTCAACATGTCATGAACCACTCATGTTAATAAGCAAAATATTGAGAAATAGAGGAATTCTTATAAAAATTTGTATAAATCCAAGATCAACAATTTTCAACAAACACTTAAACATTAAACATTGTAAACAAAACCTAAAATATTAAAAATATAAGCCTAAAATATTGAAAATACAAATTTTTGAACACAGCTAAAATATTTGATATATAAGTTTTTGAACACAGGTGGAAGTGGAAATTCTTTTAACACAAATAACTTATGGTACTGCAAAGAATGATATGAAAAACTATTCAATGACATGAATAATATATATTTGAAAGAATGGAGAAGCAAAGGAAACTATTTAATTGCAAGAATAATATATATTTAAAAGAAACTATTTAATGACAAGAACAATATATATTTGAAAGAATGGAGAAACAAAAGGTATACAGAGAATCACCAAAAAAGTGTTTAAGGGGAAGCACAATACCAAATTTCTGTATCAAATAAACACTTTTAAGGAGCCGCTCGAAAACTATTGACATTCTCTAATCAAAATAGAATAAAATATATGCAAATTAATAAAAATTATGAATTCTGAAAAGTTATGTAGTATAAAAACTTATGCAAATTTGGAAAAAATTATGAATTCTTGGAAATTATATGTTAAGAAATACTATTCCTGTCAGCATTTTGATCAAGAAAAAACAGTTAGTTCTATTGAGATATTTATAAGTGTCAGCATATTGCAAGTTGCAAGAGAAAGACATGTAAGCTTACTGAGACCATTATTGCTAATCTATAAGTTGATTTCTAATGACTAAAAAAGCATTGCAACCTATAATTGCTATCTCAACTATACAAATGTTTAACAAAGTAATCTGAATAAGGCCCAACACAAATCCATATAATTTCTCATTATGAATACAGTATAAAAGTTTAGAGTGTGATAAACAATAAAAAAACTCTGTGATTTCATAAGCAGTTCTTGAAATAACATAACAAAATAGTGTGCTAAAACATCAGGTCCGGCAGCAAGCCACTCATTCTGAAAGTTGCAGAAGTGTAATAAACAAAACTGTTATGAGAAAGTGGGCAGATCGTAGAAATGTAATAAACAAAACTGTTATGAGAAAGTGGGCAGATCGTAGAAATGTAATAAACAAAACTGTTATGAGAAAGTGGGCAGATCGTAGAAATGTAATAAACAAAACTGTTATGAGAAAGTGGGCAGATCGTAGAAATGTAATAAACAAAACTGTTATGAGAAAGTGAGGAGACCAGGTTTATTGAGGCTGCTGATCACGAGTAGCAGCACATGCAGGGCATTTAAAATATGGAGCCTCTCCCGTCAGCTGTTGTTGAAGAGTAAGAGGGCCGAGATTATGCCTGGCGTGGCATTTGGTGCAATAAAAACCAATCCTGTAGCAGTTGCCAGTCGCCATTTCGTATTCAAACCTCCAGAAGTAGGTGGGCTTACCTCCATCCCCTGCACCACCTCTTCTTCCGATGTCATCTTCCAGGCTCAGTACATTACAGGTTCCCACTACATTTGTCCATTCCTCCACCGTTTCCCGATCTGAAACCACCAACTCATTGGAGCCGTGGAATGGCTGCCTCCCTGCTTTGGTCTCTTCAGGCTTCAGGTACCATCTGACGTGGATTTTGTGTTTTAATTGAGCAGAAGGGTCACGCTCAATCTTCGTGACTCTGACGACTGACGTGGACGTGGACGCCCCACATCGGAGGCGCACGAAGCTGTCGACGGTGATCCACTCGTTGGTACCCCGGAGGCGAAGGCGTTTCCCCTCTGTGCTGCTCTTTGTGGTGGAGACAGGGGGATCTTTATCTTTGCTGCTCTTTGGGGTGGAGACAGGGGGATCTTTATCTTTGCTGCTCTTTGCGATGGAGGGGGGCCATGCGGCCTTTTGTTTTCCTCTTTTTTTCACCTCCACTTCGGCTTTGCCAGTTGGCACTTGGTCGTCGGAACTGGAACTCTCTATGACCTTAGCCGAAGGCGCTACTCGGAAACGTTCCACATAATGGGTGTCGTCATCACTCTCAGTGCTCCACTCAACCACAACTTCTTTCCCTTTTGTCATCCTTCTACGCTCTCTATTGAAATTTGACTTGCTGTTTTCCGTCTGAAATATCAAAATCTATGATGGTTATGTTCTTTTTCACTATATTCATGATAGTTATTTTTATTACGGTGAATTCATAATTTGTTAAGTAATTTAGGGAAGTTGACCATTAAACATTCTGGTTATAAATACAACATTAATGGTGAATCCATAATTTGTTGAAGTAATTTAGGGAAGCCGACCATTAAACATTCTAGTTATAAATACAACATTAATGGTATATTCAACAACACACAAGCCAAATAAACAATAGCTTATGATTTAAAAAGCGAGTAGTTTATAATGCAGCTTTTTGAAGGCTTTTACTGTAGTTTTTTCTGGTTTAATTTCTCTAAATTCCTGTAGGAATTTGTTGAAAATAGAAGTTTGATGGGTAATCTTGCACAATTGAAGTGCCTTAGAGGGTTTTTAGGGTGCTGAATCCATATATACAGTGGAAAAACCAATTTAAACAACATAAATCAAAATTTTACCTCAATTTTTTCACCGGATTCTGGCACCTGAAATTCCAAAAAGTCGCAGTAAAGACAACTCCTTTAAAAAGACCCTAGAGACATGGACAATGAGATTAAACTTTTGGGAGAACAATTTTTTTTTTAAATTAAAATATCATTAATAAATTGTTAAATGTTGATTTTTATATAAGAAATGGATAAATTTATAAAGAAAATCTTCAAAAAAATCAATTTAAGTCTTATGACGAACCACACTAAGTGGTCATAGACCCCAAGAATTCTAATGTGATTTTCTTCAAAATTCTCTTTATAAACCTATAAACCTATGGATCAAAAAAAATATATATATATATAATTGCAGAAACCTATAAATTCTAATTGCAAAGAACTGTATCAATTTAACAAAATTAATTCTAAAAACAAATTGATACACATTTAAAAGATTTACAACTCAACTATTTATTATTAAAAATTTAAAAACAAAAGGATTTCTAAACTTATATATATATATGAAAGTCATAAAAAATACCTGTAAATCCTTTCATTTTTCTTGTTACCCTAACCTTTGCACAGATAATCACTACTGAAGCTTTCCACATAAAACTGAAGTGCTTCTATCCCCATCCGAATAACCTTTGCACAAACAATCACTACAGAAGCTTTCCACATAAAGTTGAAGTGCTTCTATCCCCATCCAAATAGAGATATTGCTAAAGTGCTTCTATCCCATCTCAATAGAGATATTTATAGTTTACATTTCCTTTTTCCAGCTCAATATTTAATAAATAAATAATAATTTAATATTGAAATTTTCAATTAATATATATTAATATATTATTACATTAACACTTTTATAATTATTTATATATTTTATTATAATCATGATAATAATGGTAATGAAACAATTTTTTTACTTTTACCTCATTTATTCATTTATATATATATATATATATATATATATATATATATATATATATATATTTCCAAATGTCATCCATGGATTTCGATATGAATTGGAGGACCATGAAGAACTAGGAAATGAGGCAAATATGAAAAAGGACCAATTTCGAGCTTATTCCGGACTCCAACTTTCATCGCTAATGGTACAAGATATAGCAATTGTATTTAACTTTTTTTTTTTTGGAAATATTTTTTAATTTTTTTTTGTATGATTTGATCATTTTTAAATTTTATTTTATTTGACCAAATCAAAATGTTTACCATGCATTACAATATCTCTACATAGAACTTTCTCGAGACAATTATTTTTTACTTTTTATTATTTTTTAATTGAGCCAAAGGTAAATGTTTACACACATTTACACCGCTATAACATCTCTCCATAACTTTTTTTTCTTTTAAATTTAATTTTAAAATAAAATTAGAATAAACTATTATTGATAAATGAGTTATGGTTTTTGGGAAAGTGGTATTGATAAGCCATGGTATTGACCCATGGTATTGTAACAAAACTTATTCACAAGTTAATAATATCCATGGTAAAATAAGGATTAATTAAATTAAATTATTTATAATTTTTTTTTTTGAAATGAGTTATGGTTTTTGGGTATGTGGTACATTGATAAGCCATGGTATTGTAAGAAAGCCTATTTAGACGTTAATGCTATCCATGGTAAAATGAGAGTGAATATTCATGGTAAAGAACCTTGAAATTTTATGTGCTTATTAATTAAATTTAATTATGGTTATGGAATCATTATTTTAATTTATACGGTAAATTGGATCTAAAATTATAAAAATAGCTTCTAACCATGCAAGAGGATCAAATTTCCATGTTACTTAGTTGAGGTTAAGTCATCTAAGTAGAGGATATTGGGCCAAATTCGCTAAAGATATTTTATGCTCACTTTCTTGGATATTTCCCTAGTACAATGCCTACAACTACTACACTTGATATTGAAGGCACTGCCTTTCTTTGTTCAAATTTTTCATTTTTTGGCATTCTGAAAAGAGGATATTGGTTAGTGTTTTCACCTGGATTGTTAAGAGGCTATCCTTTTTTCCCAACACTGTTATTTCCATCCTAACATCATCATCAAAATCATTTTCATATATATTTTCTCCTCAAATTTTTTCCATTTTATCCTCTATTACAATAAAGTGCAAAGTGTGATTGTTTTTAGCATGTAGATTTTCACAATTAACAATATGTTGTTGAGAATTTTTTCTGGACTATTGTGTGCTCATGTTGAGGTGTTCAACATTTGAGACAAACACTTCACCTATATTTAGGGACAAAAATCTAAGTTTGATTATTCTTGAACGGGTAGAAAATCACCCTATTCTTGTGAGCATTTCCAATTACCCAAGCAATCATTTATTTGTATATTTTAAGTTGTTTTACAACAATCATCATTGAATGTCTTCAAACAAGTGTTAACATACAAAGAAGAACCATGAGAAGAATTGATTGACCTTGGGCTAAATATGGGTTATCAGTATATGTTGGCATATCAAAAATTAATTGTGGAATTTGTAAGTATCTATCTTGTTTTACTTAGTTCTCTCTATAATTAATAGAACAAGTTTTTTTTTTTTATTATATCTATGATTTGTTATGGGGTATAAAACTTACAGAAAACAAAGTATCGAACTGCGCCAACAAATGAATTGTTGAAAGAAGGCATGAAATTTGGTTTTGAAAGAATGTGTATATTTCATGAGTCAATCCTTGCTATGGTACATTTCTTTTCGATTTACATTGATGTATATTATTTAATATTGCAATTTTCATTATTCTCACCAATGTAGATACACTCATTTCACTTTATTTTTATGTTTGTAGGTGGAATTCAGGAAGAAGAAAAAAATCAACATAGTGAACAAAAAATTTGTCCAAATAACCAAAGTCATGGAAGTAGCTCGAGCAGTGACAATAGTTCTAGCGAAGAATGATGATCAATATGTTTGGATATCAAAGCAAGGTGTTGTATTTTTTGAAATATTTGTGTGTGAAATCATACATTTTGTTTAATGTAATGGACATAGTGTCTCAATTGAAAGACAAAGGGGTACCAATAACTGTCCCACTTTGTATGACAAAGAGTTTCTTATTCATATATATATATATATATATATAATAAAATATGCTTTAATTTATTCTATTGTGTTCTCCATTGTCGTTGTGAAATGTTACACCATTGATTAAATATATGGATGATTAAATATTATAAAGAAGAGAAGCGAAATCTGATGATACAACAAATTCATCCAAAAATCACATTCAAATGCACTAATAAAAATTTAATTGATATGAATATTGTTATAAGATATGTGTCTACTTTTGATGAATAATGAATTTAAAAATATCACAATAATTGCATTGCCACAAGTCGATGTTTCTAAAAAATAGAAAATAAACATCAGTGCATGTGTATGATATTGCACACCGGTGCGCTTCTACAACCTATAAGCACTGCACCAAACACCAATAACAATTAGAATTCCCAATGCACTTTATCGAGAACTATGACACGGGCAGGTAGGCATTGCATGCACCAATATGGTTTGTCTTTAACGCGTTAGTGCGTTTTTACACCTTAACATCCCAGGGTGTGTACATAACCCATACGCACCGAGTGGATAGAAGGTGAATGCACGAATGTATTCGTATTTGTAACGACTAGTATTGTTTGCATTAAATGCTTTAGTGCTTTAAAACTATAATCCAAATATACCAGTGCATGCACCTTCTATTAGCCTAGTGCGTATTTGTTGGTGACACGCACTGGGACGTTGCTAAATGTCCCAGGGCTTCTGAATTTTTTTTTCCATGGCGATGCTTCGTATGTTTACAATACCAATGTGTAATGTTTAAAACTCACCAGTGCATTCACACATGAATCTCACATCGATAAGAAATACATCCGTAAAAACCTCCAGTCACCCAATGTTTTTTAGTTCTCTTGAAGTTTCGTTAGAAGCTTCATCAAAACCTTCGTTATCAAAAACAGATGTTGTAGAAAATGTTTTTTTGACAATTTTGGCTAATTTTATAACACTAAAAACCTCATTTATATACTCCGCTAGAGGGTCTTTTCCTTGTACTGGATGGTTTCCATTTTATTTTCTCAACACTAATATTCACCTCACTAGCGAGGGTTCGATGCATATATTGGGAGTGAGGGTTAGATGCATACATTGGGACTTTACAATTTCTGTTGATGACTTCGTATAAAAATAGTAAGATTTCCCCAAATTTAACTTTAAATTTACCATTAGGTTTTCTATTTTAAAATCCTGAAATCATGAAATTAATTGAAATTTCTATGTTCAATATTTCGGTTTGTTTTTTTTTTTTTTTAACGTTTACACAAGTGGAATCACACACAACCTTGTTAAACTCCCAAGTATATTATGTACTTTTTTTTCTCTCGTTACCCAAAGTTTTTTTTATTTTTCATAATCACAATTTAGGTTATGATCCTTATGAGTGCTATTTGTGTCACAAGTATGTAATGCTATTTACAGAGTGGTGGAAGTATGACTATTTCACAAAAGGTGATTTATCTTATTCAAAAAATTAAGCCTTGACTTCTTGTTTTTTTTAAATGACATGATCAAGGTTTCTTTTTAGTTATACACGCAAACCCTATAAGGGTATAAATTGCATTTTTTGGCCCTGGCCCTGTACTACTATAGGTCAATTAAAATAAAATAATAACATCGTCACATACTCCTCATGGATTCCCTAGCCATTAAATTCAATAATAGTTTTTTTTGTGTAAAAATAGCAAATGTTTTGAAAGAAAAATCATAGGGGTGTGTTGGAAATATTGTCATTGATGGAAAAGGAATAGAAAGGAGAAGTAGTAGAATTATCATTGAGAACAAAGTCGCAGATCAGGATCAGCTGGAGTACAAAGGAGCAATAAGGCAAAGAAGGTAAAAGTTAAGAGGCAAGGAGCAGCAATGTGCATCAAAGAGGAAGGGAACAACATTAGAATCATTTTCTAAGGCAAAGGAGCAGAAAGGAGCATCAAAGAGACAAGGAGAAACATCACAATGATCAAAGAAGCCAAAGGAGAAAGTCAGGTTGAAATGTGTTCAGAACAGTGCGCGTGCAGTTCACGATTGATTCATGTATTTTTATGTTTATAATAATGCAGCGAGTCGTGAACGAGTCAGGTAGATTCGGGTTGTTTATAGTGCACGAGGGCACATGCAGTTCAGCGGGTCAAGTCAGGTAATTTATAGAAGAAACGCATGCAGAATGCATGTGGAGGACTTAATTGAATATCGTAATCGCAAGCAGAAGGATGATCACAAAAACACAGGAATCACAGAAACTGTGAAGTGCGATATAATGACGTGGCAGTGACGTAGGTAGTGATGTGGCAAGCTAACGTGGTAGGTGACATGGCCTTGACCCCACATATTGAAATAAAATTTTGATGACGTGGCAAGGTGACATGGCATGGTGACGTAGTTGTGACGTGGCACCCCCGGTGGGACCCAAGCCCTTTATCGCAAATCGCAAGTCCTAAGAGGTGATAACTAGAGATCAGAACATTGTGCAATAAGAAATCTGTGAAATGGAAACTGCGATGGAAATCTGCAATAAGAAATTGCAATGGGAGAATTGCGATAAACCTGAGTGGGATTCATTCGCATATCACGTATTGAGAAATCAGTGAGACAAAAGCGCAATGGATAACAGGACTTGTCAAAGTGTGAAGTGCAATTTTGAAGCGGATGCGATGGAGGTCAATGCTGAAGCCTAAAGGATTTCAAGTCCGGGAGTACGGGAAATTTGAAACCTACATAACCCACTTCCAAAAGTGGCTGAATAAACTGAGCACACCATTAGACTCGTGGTGTCGAGTAATGCAGAAATGACATAAAATTTGTCGCATTTGGACAAAGTCAAAAATTTTCCCTCCTGAAATTTGAGCCTCAATCAAGGTTCCGCCTACCTCTTTTCTAGCTCATGGTTCCACATGACCTGCAAATAAAAAAATATTAAACCTCGATCTGCGTGTGCACTCTTTGCTCCTCCATGGCCTGGACGTAGTGTGCAATTGCTGCATTTAGGTATATTTCGTGGGCGGAGTTTTCAAAAAAACCCATTTGGACGAGTTGGTTTGGATCCATGTTAGGAGGGAGAAGGTCGGGTGGTCAAACCCCAACCCCTCCATAAAAAGGTGTTTTTTAGTTTTGAAAACTATGCTGTCACATTTTTAACCCCACCAAAATATATTTTGAAACCCACTGCATTAATTTGATATGTCAATTTATGGGGGGGCCAACCCACATTGGGCGGCTCGCCCATGATCTCTATCAGCACACTGTATCATGGTGTGAGGGTTGGGTTTTAAAACAGTTTTATGGTTTATATGGGGTGACCGCATGGGCAGAGTGGGAAACCGGCTAGCCATGGGTTCAACTCCCACTCATCTCGGTTTTAATTTGTTTACGTAGGGTTGTAACATGTGGTCGAGTGGGGTGGCAGGGGTGGCGGCCCGCCACCCCTTTTTTTAAATAATTTTTGTTTTGTTAAAAATAATTAGCCATTTTAAAAATACTGGATTTTTTATTGTAGGAGGAAAATTAAATAGGCCACAAATTTTCCCGGAATCTGCCCTAAGTGTGAAAAAATCCAGTGGCTGGGTTTGGTCCAATTTGCATCCTCCTTAAGGCTGCCCAATCACCAAGTCAACCCAAAACTTTGACCAATCCTAACTCCTTCATACGGACTCGGATTTGAGTGTCGTCTACGCCATTCGAATTAGAAAGACAAGATCTACAACATGAACCTAGTTCGAGATATTTTCGAACACTTGATTTTTGAGCCCTCTGTGCTGAGCCAGTTGTACTTATACTTGTTTAATCCACTTGGATCATTCCTCCCCACTGAGGAGATTTTGGTCCTCCAAAAGCATCAAGCTTTACTTATCATCAAATTTTTGCAAATGTTGTTGAAAGGCACATCCCCACATGACTCCTTCACCTGGCATACTTCAGAATCAAGATGCAAAGCCATCATCTACAACTACTGCAATGCGATGTCTGAAAATGCACATCCCTTCAAGAATCCTTCACCTCTCATACTTCGGAATCAAGATGCAAAGCCAACACCTGCAAATGTGGAAATGCAAATTTCTGAAAAGGCACATCCCTTGAAGACTCCTTCACCTCACGTACTTCGGAATCAGGATGTCAACACCTGCCTAAAGCGGCAATGAACATTACATTCTCAATGTGACCAACAATGACCCAAATATTTCCATACTTTCCACGAGTTTATAACATGTACTCGGTGGTCAAGCTTACAACAAAATGGAAATCATACCTCAACCAAATTACAAGACCAGACCTCATCGTCGCATTTCGAAGTGATGGAAGAACACCTCATCACTTTTACATGAAAGAAATGCATCAAACGACTCATAGAACATGACCAAAACATAAACATCGCATCTTTAAGTGATGGCAACACATCATCACTTTTACATGAAAGAGATCCAACACACGACTTATAACACAAGGCCAAAAAAGTATCATGGTAGCTTAAACATTATGAGGATTCAAATACCGTGCAAAAGAAATCTTCATCTAGCAGCAAAGCAGATCTCTCAGATCCCAAAGATAAGACACCAGTGTCCCAAGGATTAGAAGAGATGAAGGAGTTGCAAGATAAAGGAAGTTGGAAGACCGTAGAGAAGAAAAAAAAAGCTACAACACCAATCTCACCAAGAAATATGAGAAGCTAGACAATTAAGAATTAAAAAAATTATAGGTCCGATAGACCAAAGTTTGGTCTCAGTGGACGTTAACCATCATCATTTATCTTTATTTATTAATTAAAATTATTTTTTACCCCTCCCTATTTATTTATATAATTCACTTAACCTTTTTAATTTATTTAATTAATTAATTTATCATCAAAAATTTTAATTCCTAACTAACTAATTCTTTTATAAAATTTTACCCCTCCCTTCTCCTTATTATAAATTAAAATTTCTTAACCATGTTTTATTTATTTAATTAATTTATCATTAAAATTTTAATTCTTAACTAACTAACGGCTAGTTCTTTTATTCATTTTATTAAAATAAAATTTTTAAACCCTCTTTAATAAAATTGTTTAATTAATTAATTAATAAAATTTTTAATTCCTAACTAACTTTCAATGGCTATTTTCGGGCAATGATGCATCTCCACTATTTCTTCATCAAGATCGATTTGTTTCTCCACCTTGACCACATTAGCTGGTTCAAAACTTGGACTAAATCCTAATAATTTTCAGGCAATGATGCATCTCCACTATTTATTCATCAAGATTTTCTCCACCTTGTCCTGAGGATGAACCACATTAGCTGGTTCGAAACCTGGACCAAATCCTAATAATGTGATTAATCCGAAAGACATTTTTATCTTATTTTATTTTTATTTTATTTAACTAAGTCAAAATGTTTACAATGCATTACAATATCTCTACATAGAGCCCTTTTACTTTTAACTTTTTATTATTTTTTAATTGAACCCAAATGTAAAAGCTTACAAACATTTACACCACTACAACATCTCTCCATAGCTTTTTTTTTCTTTTAAATTTAATTTTAAAATAAAATTAGACTAAAATATTTATAGATAATTTGATTTTGAAATGAGTTATGGTTTTTGGGAAGGTGGTATTGATAAGCCATGGTATTGGCCCATGGTATTGTAACAAAACTTATTCATAAGTTAATAATATCCATGGTAAAATAAGGGTTAATCAAATTAAATTATTTATAATTTTTTTTTAAATGAGTTATGGTTTTTGGGTATGTGGTACATTGATAAGCCATGGTATTGACCCATGGTATTGTAAGAAAGCCTATTTAGAAGTTAATACTATCCATGGTAAAATGAGGGTGAATATTCATGGTAAAAAAATCTTAAAATTTTATGTGCTTACTAATTAAATTTAAATATGGTTATGGAATCATTATTTTAATTTATATGGTAAATTGGATCTAAACTTCTAAAAATAACTTCTAACCATGTAAGAGGATAAAATTTTCATGTTACTTAGTTGAAGTTAAGTCATCTAACTAGAGGACATTGGGCCAAATTCGCTAAATATATCTTATCCTCACTTCCTTGGATATTTCCTTGGTACAATGCCTACAACTACTACACTTGATATTGAAGGCACTGCATTTCTATGTTCAAAATTTTCATCCTAACATCATCATCAAAATCATTTTCATATAGATGTTCTCCTCACCTTTTTCCCATTTTATCCTCTATTACAATAAAGTGCAAAGTTTGATTGTTTTTTAGCATGTAGATTTTCACAATTAACAATATGTTGTTGAGAATTTTTTCTGGACTATTGTGTGCTCACGTTGAGGTGTTCGACATTTGAGACAAACACTTCACCTATATTTAGGGACAAAAATCTAAGTTTTATTATTCTTGAATGGGTAGAATATCAACCTATTCTTGTCAGCGTTGCCAATTACCCAAGCATCAATGTCCACTAGAAAATTCATCCACAAATATCTCATAGCAAAGACACATAGATACCCTAAATTTATTTACCTCTTCGGAAACACTAGTTGTTGGTTTTTCTAGGACATTGAATGAATGGAAATATGAATAAGTGATCTACCCATGATCCAAGTTCCATGGTTCGACTAAGTTTCAAGTATTTTCAGGAAAAAAATTGCATGAAGGGGATTGATGTGTATATGAAAGCTTGAGAGTTTACATTACAAATTGCCAGTGAAATGATTAGGGTTTTTAGTCAATTATTTCAAATTCGTTAATACATTAACTTGCTTTGAAACTTAATTTTGCAGAAAATAAATAATACATCAGTACCATAGTTGTATACACAAGACAACAAATGATGGAGTTCACACCTCCTGGGCTACATCTCTTAGTCCAGCTTCCAATGTTGGGCCTCTTTCATTATGTTCAAAAATATGTGTTTACATCAATTTAAAATTCTCATAATGCTAAAAAAATGTATCCAATAGCTCCAAAACAATTGAAAACCCCTAGCTGGGCTCTTTCTGTATCGAAAAACGGTAAAAAACTGAGTGAGTTATGGTCCATAGAAGTTTTTTTGCTAATTGTCCTACAATTCACACTTTTCTGCAATCATTTCTACAGTTTCTACCTTTTGCAGCCACGTGGAGTGACAAATTCACCCCGCACTGGCAATATTCCTTCCACATTGGGTGAAAATAGTCGCTTCATTAATTTGACTCATTCGACCCATGGCCTGATCAAAATGTGCCAAGTGGCACTCTCTTGACTGTTTAGATGTAGAATTTTTTTTACTGTTTTCCTGCTAGTTTTCAAAATCTAGTTGCCTGTGGGATTAGATTCCACTATGGTTTGGGGTTAGGAGGAACCCTGCCCAAGGAAGGCTCCATTCCCCTCCCGTCGACCTTGAATATGGCATTAAAACAGTTGCATACCATATTGGTGCCTTCGTTTTTGGAATTAAATTTCATTTTTCAGATAGCTGGAGCAATAGCAGGTGGCGAGAACCCTGTTGTGGAGTTGCAGATGCAACAGGGAGTAAACTAGAGTAGACTCTGAGTTGCGATAGGTAAAAGGAAAAGAGAAAGAATGTAATATTCCCAATTTTTGCAGCTAATGGGAATATTGCATTTTATTTTCAATTTGCTTAACTCATGAATACAAGTGTAAAGGAGGGACTCTAAAACTCCTAATCATCAAAATAAATCAATATCCAATGTGAACATGGAAAAATTTGGGCCATTTCAATAAAATACACTTAGGTGTGAAAAGGAATAGAGAAGGTTGACTAGGTCAACAGGACCAAATCATAGCAGTGTCTAGATGCATTGAACCTCCTTATTGATTAACGCAGTTTAGATGGAGACCCTTCATGTGAAAAGGGTTAACTCATTGGAGGTGGTTTAGGGTTTTCCAAACCATTATGTTATAAAAGAAAGAGGAAGGCCACAAGGAAAAGGAGTTGAAGATAATTCGATTTTGAGATTGCTTAAGCAACTCAAACTCTCTTGGTTGTTTAGCTAAAGAGAGAGGAATTTCCTGTTTAGGAATTCCTCCTCCTTCATTGAGGAGCTCTTGAAGGAGTATGTTCTAAAATGCCTCACATCCAAGCTTGAGGCCAAGCTTCCTCCTCCAGCTACAACCTTTTCTGTTGGGCAAGAATTGCTGTGTTGCAGGGTGTTGCAATGAGGGGTTTTCAACACCACTTCCAGATCTAGTTTTTCAGAAAAGGGAGCATTCCTTTCTCTGGAAGATTAGTGAGGAAGCCTTAAGCTTCATATTCAGATCTTGGCATCAGGTCAAAGGACCTTCCAACATCATCTGCACAGTATACTTCAGAAACTGCGTCATTTTTCCAATGCATTGCTGTCGCAGGGTTTCTACCCTAGTTTGGTGCTTATTTCCTTGAGGAAGGGCCATCCCTTCTTCCGGAAAGTTTTTATTGCAGCCCTATTCTTTAATTTTGTACATTTCAGCTCATCTACTCATAGTTTTAGTGATTCTGCATTTTCCAGAACCATATTCTGCAGATCTAATACTTGTATTTGTTCTTTCATGAAATCCCCTTGCTGGGTGATCTATTTGATATATAAAAGGAGTTGAATCTCCATTTTTCTTCATGCTCTATTATAATAAACTTCAGATATGATGTTTCAGACATATTTTGTCTAATGTCTTCAGAAATCACACAATGTATGCATCAGCCATTTTCTGCATACTCCAAGTCATGGGAAATCAACGTTTTTAAGCTTATTCGGGAATGGAGGAAATTTTTAACATAGATAGAATGCTTTTTTTGAGCTGAAATTTGGAGCATAGGTCCCTCATGACCTAATATAAAATAAACTCCCGTAATTTCCCTTAATTTTACATATATTTCTGAATACACCTATTTTAGGGTCGAAATCACTTCTTTTCCTCACTTTTTGGATCCTAAATTTAGATCTAAGTTGTTGCTGTAATTGAAATCAGTTTCTAAGTGTCTATCAGCACATTTTATACATTTATATCTCTCTTCACTTTTAGTAGAGCGTTTTACTTTGCTGCAACCCCTCATTGGGCCTTCTATTGAAGATAACTAGGTGTGGGAGATCTGTTTAACCCACTAGTCTTATTTGTTTCAGCTCAAATATTGCATTTAGTTTTTATATTGTGTTATCTAAAGGATCCAAGGGTTATTTTCCTATTCTAAAGAATATTTTTCTGAAAATTCGTTTTGAAGTGCATGATTCATGAGCTGTTCCTAAATAGGAATATTACAGTGGTATTAGAGTCAGGTTCTTTGGCCCAGCTTGTGAGATCAAGATATCAAAGAAGTTAAGAGGAGAAATAGAGATCAAAATTATGGAGAGGATGGGATTACTCTCATCAGTGTTCAGATCTAAGAAGGGCATCTCCAAAGAGGTTAATCAGAAGAGAGAAAGAAGATGCACTGAGACTCCTAGAGGGTTTCGAGAAGAAGCAAGCTACAGTAAAATCTGCATGAGGTTTCAAGAAGAATAAGGAAGCCCTAGCACTTCCTATCAAAAAAGTATAAGACAAGAGAGTCCTAGATCTCCTCATAGATCCATTATGCCCACTTTCTTTGAAGAAGGTGAGAGGTATAACAATGAAGAAGAGAGATGCAAAGAAGCTCTTAAAGGGTTTCAAGTTGAAGAGGAAGAACTATACACTTCTTGTCATCACAAAGTAGGGAAAATGACTAAAGAAGAGATCTCATTCCTTCTTTTTCAAACATTGAAGAGTATTGAAGAAAATCTCAAGGAGTTTGATGAGGAGAGGAAAAAGATGAGCTACAAAGAGACATATCACAAGGAAACAAAGGAGAATGTCAATCTTGTCACTTTGGGCAAGAGATCTCCATTTTCACCATCTGGTGCTAAGGTGCTTGCATCTAGAGAAGAGGCACTTGCTTCTTTGCAAGGTAGTCTTGAGCTCTTAACATATGGATTCCCATGCATGAATCAGGAGATGCATGAGGAGGAGAAGAAATATACCAGCGTTGGTATGCTTGAAGAAAGGAGACCATCATTCTTGCCAGCAGTTGGAGGCATCATTGATCTGGGTGGAGGAACTCTTGTGTTCTGTCAAGAGGTTCCCACATATCAGTTGATCCAAGGTATGCATAAAATTTCAGCACATATTGTTTCAAGATTAATGCATAGCCAAGGATTAAATCAAAATGCTGATTTGAAGCAAAGACATGTCACAGCACAGAGGACCCTTGATATAATCAAGGAGATTGGAAACTATCCCTATGCATCATTTTTGAACTGCATTCAATCTCTTGAGTTGAGATGAAAAGTTTCAAAAAGGAGGATTAGTACTATCCTATGTTCAATGGCTGACTGTGAGATCAGAAATGTGACTTTATTTAAGACAATGCATGCATCACTTTGCAGATCTACAACACTGTCACTTAGTGACTATGAAAAAGAGGCTTTAGCTCTCTTGGAGCATTATAGAAGAAGCTTCAACCTTGAAGCAGTGAAGAAGAAGAAGAAGATGAAGAGTAGACATCTTGAGATGAGAAGAATTTTCTCCCCTCTAGATGACACTCTCTCAATGAGCATGCTACAGCTCAAAGAGAGACTTCTAGTTATTACAGATTCAAAGCCTCACTGGTTTTGGAAGGCCATAGATGGAAGAAAGGTCTCACTAAGAGATCTCAACAAAGATGCATTTCAATATTTCATGAGATGCAAGGCTCTTCATTGGTTCAAAGGAGATGGTATTCTACAAAGGGAGGATGCCATGATTATGCAGCACATCACTCATCTTCCATATTGGAGTGAGTGGATGAGGATGATGAGTAAGAGATCACATGATCACTTGTAGACATATATGGGCCAACAAGCTTGGTTACGTTGGTTGCCCTTGGGAGACTCCTATCACTCTCCAAAGGCACCTATTTCTCTTATCTATGCCTTGAAGAATGGTCATGAAATGAATAAGGAGGCATGGCAACGTTGGTTGCTTTGGGGTAAGCATGATCACTACCCAAAGATTCTCATTCTCTCATCTCATGCTTTATGCATCATTAATAGAGTACATGAAAAGGAAGCATGGTTGATGTGGTTGTTAAAAGGAGAGTTTGGACATCACATGTTAAATCTCATGTCCATGTATTCACCCATGTTTGAAATATGTCTCATTTATCCACATGTATTTCTGTTGAAGGTATATTTCATGCATGAACTTTGGCTTGGGAGGAGGAATGAGTCCCACATGATGTGGTATGAGGGAGCTTGCTTGTACTATGTTGATGAGACATTTCGCATGTCCATCATTGTGTTATTTCTCCATGATCCACATGTTGATAAGGCAAGAGGGCTGCAAAATTCCTTGTTGCTATGGTTGCTCTTGGGTGAGTATGGTTACTACCCAATAGCTCATCATTTTTTGAATCATGCCTTGGATTTCAATGATATGTTGCAGCAAGAGAAGGCATGTATAATTTTGTTTCGCTTGAGAAAGTATGGCCACCGCATGACATCTCCTATGTCTATGTGTTTTGCATTGTGTAAAATTTGGCATATTGATCTCATGATGTGCATTGATTATAATACTTTGTATTGGGCTGATGTGACATATCATATGCCCATTAGTATGGTTTGGTTTCATGATGCACATGAGGAGGAAATAAGGCAGCAAGACCTCTTGTTGCTTTGGTTGCTTTTAAATGAGTATGTAGACCACCCCATAGCTCATAATTTTCTGATTCATGCCCTATGTATTAAAGAAAAATTTCAGCAAGGGAGGGCATGTACATCATCTTTTGGAAATCTTGGCTTGCCCATCTTACATGGAGGAGATGTAGGATGGCAGCAAAGGGCCTTGCTCCGGTGGTTATTATTAGGGGAATATGGTTTGAAATCTTTGTCCATCCATGTTGCTCCTTCACTTCTTATTTTTCATAACGCTGGAATGATGGAGTTTGGATCCAACAAGGCCAACAGGGCTAAGAATGAAAGCATAACAATGCTTAATCAAGTTCATAAAACATGGATGGAGGAATTTTCTTGCATGATGAAGCTTTTCCTTTATGGAAGGAGCTACTTTATTTTATGTCTCTCATGTGTTTATGATGGTGTTGGACATCATGTAATTTTCATTTTGTACTTCATGATAAGAAGAGGACATCTAACCTTACAGTTGGAAGTCATCTCATGCATTTTTGGAAGAAAACTTTGGAACCAAACATACATAACCTATTGCAGCAAATGGAGGAAGCCTTCCTTATGTGGATGCCATTTGGAGAGGAATAGGTGGTTTTCATCTACAATAAGAGTTGCTTGAGGGAAAGCAACATTTTTCTGGGGGATATTGTAATATTCCCAATTTTTGCAGCTAATGGGAATATTGCATTTTATTTTCAATTTGCTTAACTCATGAATAAAAGTGTAAAGGAGGGACTCTAAAACTCCTAATCAACAGAATAAATCAATGCCCAATGTGAACTTGGAAAAATCTTGGCCATTTCAATAAAGTACACTTAGGTGTGAAAAGGAATGGAGAAGATTGACTAGGTCAACAGGACCAAATCACAGCAGTGTCTAGATGCATTGAACCTCCTTATTGATCAACGCAGTTTAGATGGAGACCCTTCATGTGAAAAGGTTTAACTCATTGGAGGTGGTTTAGGTTTTTCCAAACCCTAATGTTATAAAAGAAAGAGGAAGGCCACAAGGAAAAGGAGTTGAAGATAATTTGATTTTGAGATTGCTTAAGCAACTCAAACTCTCTTGGTTGTTTAGCTAGAGAGAGAGGAATTTCCTATTTAGGAATTCCCCCTCCTTCATTGAGGAGCTCTTGAAGGGGTATGTTCTGAAATGCCTCACATCCAGGCTTGAGGCCAAGCTTCCTCCTCTAGCTATATCCTTTTTTTTTGGGCAGGAATTGTTGTGTTGCAGGGTGTTGCAGTGAGGGGTTTTCAACACCACTTCCAGATCTAGTTTTGCAAAAAAGGAAGCATTCCTTTCTCTAGAAGATCAGTGAGGAAGCCATGAGATTCATATTCATATCTTGGAATTAGGCCAAAGGAACTTCCAACATCATCTGTTCAATATACTTCAGAAACTGCGTCATTTTTCCAGTGCGTTGTTGTAGCAGGGTTTCTACCCTAGTTTGGTGCGTATTTCCTTGAGGAAGGGCCATCCCTTCTTCCGGAAAGTTTGTATTGCAGCCCTCTTCTATAATTTTGTAAATTTCAGCTCATCTACTCATATTTTCAGCGATTCTACATTTTCCAGATCCATATTCTGCAGATCTGATACTTGTATTTGTTCTTTCATGAAATCCCCTTGCCGGGTGATCTATTTGATATATAAAAGGAGATGAATCTCTATTTTTCTTCATGCTATGTTATAATAAACTTCAGATCTGATGTTTCAGACATATTTTGTCTAATTTATTCAGAAATCATGCAATTTATGCTTCAGCCATTTTCTGCATACTCCAAGTCATGGGAAATCAACATTTTTAAGCTTATCCGAGAATGGAGGAACTGTTTAACATAGCTAGAATGATTTTTTTGAGCTGAAATTCAGAAAATAGGTCCCTCATGACCTAATATAAAATAACCTCCCGCCATTTCCCTTAATTTTACGCAGATTTATGAATACACCTATTTTAGGGTCGAAATCACTGCTTTTCCTCACTTTTTGGATCCTAAATTCAGATCTAAGTTGCTTCTGTACTTGAAATCAGTTTCTGAGTCTCTATGAGCACATTTTATGCATTTATAGCTCTCTGTGATTTCATTAGAGCGTTTTACTTTGCTGCAGCCACTCATTAGGCCTTCTCTTGAAGATAACTAAGTGCGGGAGATCTGTTTAACCCACGTAGACTTATTTGTTTCAGCCCAAATATTGGATTTAGTTTTTATATTGTATGATATAAAGGATCCAAAAGTTATTTTCCTGTTCTAAATCATATTTTTCTGAAAATTCATTTTTAAGTGCATGATTCATGAGCTATTCCTAAATAGGAATATTACAAAGAACAACTAAGTTGCGGAGACATCCAAGTGAAAGGATATGATAGAATAGAAGTGTTTTTGGAAGGTAAGGGGGATAAGGAAGGAAAAATTAGAAGGAATAGGGGGGAGGACAGTCGCGAAAGAGAAGAAGACTACTTTGGGATGTGGTTTCTCTACAACTTTATATTTTTAGTCCCGACTGTTCTCTAGGAGAGACATATCTATGGTTGATGTAATGTATTATGATAAATATAATATAAATAGATGCTTGTTGGCCTATATCTTGTGTTATTTTCTGGATTACTATTATTATCTAAATAGTTTGATTTTTTTTTATTATTATGTATCTCCCAATCCTTTTAACTTGATGGTATGTTTAGATCTTGCAGAATGATACCTTAGTTGTGATGCTTATATACTAAGGAAGTAACGATTGATGGTGTTTTATGATATCCCATTCTCAACTCTCTCATATTATTAAGGTCACGACACGCCTTGGGTGAGACTCCTTACTCAATATTAGGTAAGATCTTAGACTACAACGGAGCCTTGTTGGCCCCTTTTCCTAAAACTGGGTACTATCCATGGTAAAATGAGAGTGAATATTCATGGTAAAGAATCTTGAAATTTTATGTGCTTATTAATTGAATTAATTATAGTTATGGAATCATTTATTTTAATTTATATAGTGATGGATCTAAAATTATAAAAATAACTTCTAACCATGTAAGAGGATCAAAATTTTCATGTTACTTTGTTGAGGTTAAGTCATCTAAGTAGAGGATATTGGGCTAAATTAGCTAAAGATATTTTATGCTCACTTCCTTGGATATTTCCCTAGTACAGTTGATATTGAAGGCACTACCTTTCTATGTTCAAATTTTTCATTTTTTGGCATTCTGAAACTGGATTGATAAGAGGCAATCCTTTTTTTTTTTAGGTTTGGAACCAGAATTTATGTTACCTCTCTATATTACTAGTGTAGTTCCTTATTGTTGTTAGTGTAGCCCCCTTATTGTTATTGTTGTACCCTATAGCCCCCATATTGTTATTATTGTGCCCTTGCATTATTATTGTTCGGTCAGCTAGGATTATATTGTGACCCCATGGACTTCTATATATAGAAATGAGGTTTTTTCATTTGTATCATCCAAGAATTGTTTATTTATGTAATGTAAAGGAGGTTGCCCCGTCGAATTGGCTTATTTATAAGGCATCGATCTCTCTTTTCTTCTATTTTTAGAGCTCGTTTCATAACATGTGGTATCATTCGAAGGAAGAATCATAGGGCTATTACAAGACCGAATATTAAATCTTGGGGTCTGAAATTACAGAGATACATCAGTTTCAATATCGAGCTCCTCAAAAGCAAGAAAAATGTGTGTATTGTTTAAAAAGTTTGCATAACTTTTGTTTGAAAAATCATTTTGAAGTGATTCCAAAGGCATATTGAAGCATAGATATTAGTATTGAGTTATATAATGCCTCTAAAAAATAATTCCATGCCCATTAAGCCCTCAAAAATCTATACTATGATGCATGAAGAGGAAGAAGTGCAATATGATATATATCAAATTACGGTACCAAGTGCAACAAATTTCGATCTTTCAAAGAGCAATCAAAGATGACATAGATGGTTTAAAAGTAGAGATGAAGTCTAAGTTGGACGGTTTGAAGGATCAAATGAAAGTTAATATGGATGATAAAGTAGCGGAAGATTACATCGAGCATCAACAACAAGTTCTCCAACTCTCAAAGGATAACCTAAATTTAGTGCATAATCGAAGGAAACAACAAGAAGATCAACATCGTAGTGAAAGAATTTCTGAAGCAGTCACAGAAACAAGAACTCGACAACTACGAAATCGATCAATTTCAGAGTATCTCAGCAAGTGGAAGAACTTACCCGTTGAAGATTCCACATGGGAGGATGAGAATTTTATAAAGAAGCATCAAGAGATAATCAAGCGTTGAGGACAACACTTGTTTGAAGGAGAGGGGCATGTTAGGTCCCTACATTACTAGTGCAGTCCCTTATTGTTGTTAGTGTATTCCCCTTATTGTTATTGTTGTACCCCTGTAGCCCCCATATTGTTCTTATTGTGCCCTTACATTATTATTGTTGGGTTGGCTAGGATTATATTGTGGTCCCATGGACTCCTATATATAGAAATGAGATTTTTTCATTTGTATCATCCAATAATTGTTCATTTATGTAATGTAAAGGAGGTTGTCCCCTTGAAGTGGTTGATTTCTAAGGCGTTGATCTCTTTTTCTTCTATATTGGGAGATGGTTTCATAAAAATTTCTTAATGATGAGATTCCAGTGGAGATCATAAGGTTATAAGCCTAAACTAATAAATTCTCAGGTTGTTCTCTATGTTCTAGAAATTCCATACAAAATTTTTCCTTGCAATTTCATATGTAATTTTCCATTTCAGAATAATTAGTTGAGGCTTCTGGAAATTATAATTGCAAACACAAATTTTAAAGGAAAATGCACATCCATAAAATTTGTCATTACTGAATATAATATAAAAAATTCACATTGGTTAAACATAAATTACTTGTGTGAGATGCACATTTATAAAGTTTGTCATTACTAAATATAATATAAAAATTTGCACATTGGTTAAACATAAATTACTTGTGTGATTTCATAAGCACTTATTGTAATAAAATATGATAACATAGCAAAACAAAATTATGTTCATAAATAGTTACTGCAATAAAATAATATAGCATAACACAATTGTTTGCAAAAATATTACCATTATGAGAATTATTACATCTAGTGGCAAGCCACTCATTCTTATAAATTGTGATTAGAAAAAAATAAATTGGGTTTAGAAAAAAAATACCATCCAAAAATATTGAGGAACCATGTATAATTACACCGAAGGTGTTTACTTTTGAATCATTCCACCCTCACCATAGTCGACCTTTTTATTTTCTATCGTTGATTCAAGTAAACAACTGTCACATTGTCCACCGTTGGATTTGTATAGCATTAGAAATGGAAA
Source organism: Pinus albicaulis (assembly GCA_034641835.2). Lineage (NCBI taxonomy): Eukaryota > Viridiplantae > Streptophyta > Pinopsida > Pinales > Pinaceae > Pinus > Pinus albicaulis. The sequence goes on along the minus strand of CM076569.1, from coordinate 394,454,155 downwards.
CTAATTGAAAGACAGCTTGAAACTAATTGGAAACTAGTACGTGAAATGGAAATTTCTAATTGAAACTAGTTTCCAATCTCACGTACTAGGATGGGAAATTGCTAATTGGAAATTTCTAATTGAAACTAGTTTCCAATATCACGTACTAGGATGGTACTCCTCCAGTATTGAGCCCTCTTATATTAAGGTTGTATGGTTCCTGGAACCATGCACTGAGTTGCATGCATTTGAATGTACTTCTGGAATTATGGTTTTAGCCCATGAGGGTTTTACTGTCTTAAGAATTGTCTTATCTTTGTCAAAAGATTGAATGGTTATTTATATTAGGTTAATTAGCACTATCGAATTCACGAACCTAGCTGTCATTCTCATGTGTTTGGAAAGGTCAGTAGCTCTCTGAAATATGCCATTGTGTGTTAAATTTAGATAGCAAAGTTGGTTGGAAAATATTGAAGCAAGCTTTGATGGTTTTACTGTCTTAAGAACTCGCTTATCTTTGTCGAAAGATTGAATGGTTATCTATACTATGTTAATTAGCACTATCGAATTCACAAACCTAGCTGTCATTCTCATGTGTTTGGAAAGGTCAGTAGCTCTCTAAAATACGCCATTTTCCATTAAATTTAGACAGCAGAGTTGGTTGGAAAATATTGAAGCAAGCTCTAATGGTTTTATGTCCATCAATCGTGCTCTACTGTTACTCGATCTTTATATTTCACCATTCACTGTGTGTGACCTTTTGTGCGTCGTGTCTATATTTTGGTATCAATATTTCATTTATTTTGCTTTAATATAAAGTTTAGTTTTTGTCATTTATATCATTGCTGTCTGCAAACTCCTGAGTATTCCTTTTCTTTAAAAATTGTGATTTTGTGTAACTATGAGGTTCACTTTTGTCTGTAGAAATTTGAAGGCATTAAACAAAGGTATCTGGAGTCCATGCATAGGAGCGATTTGGAGTTCAAATATCGGTTTAAGTTGCACAAGATCGACATAAGAAATGTGGCCTTTCGATAAGATTGAATTAATATTATAACTTAAATTCTTGAACATCTTGAAAATTGTATCTTTTATTTATAAATAATCGATAAATTTTAATCTTGCACAAGGAGATTGCAACTGTTTCTCTAATTTCTGAATAACTACACACTAACGCTCCTCCAAATACTTGGCAGAGCATCCAAGACAACATCACGGTAAAATTAATGATTTAGTCAAGGAATTTTAAAATTTTAATTGATATTTTTTGTTCCACAATTCCACTTATCAACGATGGAGAAATTACAAGCTAGAAAGCGTAAAATCTAACGTTTATTTATGAAAAGTCGAGAAATCCAAGGTAAGCATATGATAACTTTTATTTATGAATAATGAACAAATTTTAAGCTTGGAGCCGCACATAGTAACCTTTATTATGAATAATATGTAAATATTGAGATGGGTAAATTTCTGAACAATGAATAAAATTAGAAACACGATTGTAACATTAAATTCTGGAAATCGTAGCTTTTATTTTTGAAAAATGGACAATTTCTAACCTAGGATGAAAATATTATTCCTTGAATTGCTGCATATTGTAGCTTTTTCTGTGAATAATGGAGA